>CM060917.1:74622678-77022678 GCA_030737875.1 Allium sativum
GTTGGAAACAACTGTCGACAGCTGGCTACAACTGGGCAGTGGCATGTTCGTAATAAATGGAACAAGCGACTCGGATGAATTGAAGTTCAAATCTCCACAGGGTTCACCTATAAACAGGACACACCTCCCACCAAAAAGTGGGGGGATAAGGCGACCACGAAGTGCTACTAAATTCCATCCTTAGCCATTCCTTATACATTTCCATCCATCACCGTCATCATCATCCGAAGATCCTTCATCCGTTCAGCCATGGCGTCTGTCAAAATCTGATAAAAGTGAAAGATCCAAGACATCCACTTCCTCCTCCGTTGCCTATCCGTCTTTCTTCATAACTAATCTTGCCATTCTTCCATCGAAACTCGTGAATCTAAGCGGAATTTGTATGTAAATTGAAACTATATTGAGTGGATGAAAAGATGTATAAAGAGCAAGAGCTGATATATCTTGTAATTATCATCATGATAATGCAAACTATTCATAATGGATGTAGGCCTAACACAAGGCTGAACCACTATAAAACCTCGTCTCCATTTTTTTTCCTTTGCGTTTTTACTTTCAATTGTTGTTGAGTGCGGCTCCACTTATCTTTGAACCATATTGATGAAGTACATTCATTGTGCCCTTGGTGTTTGAACCATTTCGGGTGAAAATATTTGGTTATACCAAATAAACCAACCGAACCAGTTTATTTTGGTTGGTTTCGTTCGGTTTTGAAATTAAATCAGTTTGTAATCGGGTCAGAAAAATATTAAGTTCGGTTATCGGTTTAACCAAATTAATCGAACTTTTACTATATCTTCACAATTATTAATATTATAATAAATATTTTAAGTTAGTTTAGTTATTTAAGTAAATTTTAATCATTACTTATGTGTCAAAATTAATATTAGAAAGCATAAAAATCATAAATAATAATAATCTAATCATATATTTATAATTTATTTTAAGTTATAGTGAATATTCCAAACACAAAGGCGTAAAACATTTTTAGTTTGGTTTAATCGGAAAACCTACCGAACCAACCAAACTTAATTTGTTTGGTTTGGTTTTCAATTTTATTAGTTTTAGTTTGGTTTGACAAATTTGTTTATCGGATAACCAAACAACCAAACGCTCACCCCTAATTGTAGATGTAGAATTCAATAGCTTCTTTAGCAATTTTCTCAAAGTTATTAACAGAATTACCAGAACCATCAAAGTTATTATTGATGTTTTTAATATGCCTTCTAGTAGACATTCTAGCATAGACAATTTTGGAAGCTTCATCTCCTTGAAATAACTGATTTGTTTTAGCTTTCAATTTTTGATTTGATAATTCTAATTTGAAACACTTTAGATAGATAAATTTTGATAAGAGGAAAAGTCTAAAGCAAAATCTTGATTGTTATGATTTGCATCAAATAGGCCTTAAAACTTTTACCTTCACTTTCTGAGTTATTTATCATGGCGTCATGCTTAAGTTTTTTTATTCCGTTGTTTGAGATTTTGTTTAGTAAGTTTTAAAAACTAATTAAATTTGAATTGACTAGTGCCCTGACAATAGAAAGATAAGCATTCTTTAATGACACTATTCGATAGCTTTCATCTTGAGTCCTCCAATTAATAAATCTGAGATATTTATTATTGGGATTACAATTAGAATCATTAAAGTTAATTAAAATGGGAGTATGATCACTAGTATTTTGTTCAATAATGTTGTAGGAAAGATTAACAAATCTATTAAAGAAAGCAACATTAATTAAGACTCTATCCAGTTTACATTAGATACTTCTGAACTCACCAATTCTCCAAGCGAACTTGTTCCCATAAAGTAGGGATTCAATTAGACTAGTTTCATTAATAAATTATCTAATTTATTAAGTTTTTTGATGGAGTTGGATTTCCACCACCTTTTTCTTTATGTTCCATAACTGTATTAAATCACTAGTTAAAACCCAAGGCTGATCATTTTTTATTTATTTAAATACGTTCTTTCCATAATTTTAGATTCAAAATTACAGGAATATATAATAGAAATCTAAAATTTAAAGCTGCCATTGGAATTATGCACGTTATTTATGGACTGGTAGTCAATAACGATGTCATGAATATCCCTAGTATTTGAATCCTATATTTGAGTAATTCTACCTTTACCCCCCTAATATTGTTGTTGATGCCTTTCCAGTGATCGAGAATCTTAAGGCAAAAATGATCAAAGTTAATGTCATTTAATTTGTTTTTAAATAGCAATAAAAACTTTGTACTTTCTTATTATATTAAGAACTTTTAATTGCTAATGAGTAACGAGGGGCACTCATGTCTGTACTATTCCATGAAATAATCGCCACTATAATGAAGGATATAAAGAAATTCTTGTTCCCACACCTGGATTGTTAAGTTTACCTCTTTTCTTTTACCTTTGACCTCACTTTACTCACTTTTTGAATACAGAATTAATACTTTACAATTGTTGATTAGCGAATCTGAACTACGTGGCATATCAAAGGTGGTGTCATCTAAATTAACACCTTGTGATACTGCAACTGTCTTAGAGTCTAATAGTTCTGCCATTGCATAATACGAATCTAGAACTATACTTTGATCATTAGAATTATTAGAATTTAAATTGCATGTACTTAAACATGGATATGAAATTGGAGAGAGGGGGGTTTCAAGTTCAAAGATCTTTTTATTTGGTTGTTCCTCCTTTTTTGTATTCTTCCTGCGTTTTTGTTTTCTGTGGGTTTTTGTTTCAAGTTCAAAGAACTTTTTATTTGGTTGTTACCCCTTTTTATTTTAATGAGCTTTAGGTAGCATTTGGTTTATTTCGTGTTTTGAGTTTTTAGTTTTCAGCATTAATTATGAAAGTTGTGAAGATTTGAAGTATAATAGAGGTGACAGATCAAAGACGGAGGAAGTGACGAGTGGGATGGAAGGACAGTGGATGGATGAAATTGTTGTTCCGTTGTTTCTTAGAATATGGAAAATAATAATAAGTTGTTTTTGGTTTTGTGTGTTAACATTGTTTTGTAAAACGATCGCTTTTTCAATATTTGTGCATTGTTCGTACTTTTGTGCGTGTGAAAACTCAAAATCGAAATGTAAAGACCCGGATTTTTCAATCATTTGATTCAAATATTTAAATTGGTTTTAAATATTATATTTAGAGTATTAATGAATTTTAATATTGAATTTATTTATAAAACGATGATTGAACGTTTTAATTTGTATTTAATTTATAAACGAATTCGTAGCGTCGCTGTAGTTCATAATATTGAGTTTGAACTTCAATTGAATATACAAAATCTATTTTAAGTCGGAATTCTATGAAACATAAAACGTTTGTATCTATTTGTTTGTAATTTTCTAATGAAAGAGAAAAATCGAGATTTTTGCTTATAGATTGTAAATTATGTCCAATTCAAATTATAAAATAGTCGCTATGGAAATCGTTTATAAACGATAACGTTTATTTAATAAATTTAGTAAGGAATTTCTATATATTTGTATATCGTTTAACTCGAAAATGTTAATGTTGAGTTGTAAATCCATATTGGTTGAATTTGAAGTAAAATACTATTTATTTGGATATATTCGATAATAATAATTAATTATTGTTAAATATAATTGTTTTATAGTTTATAATATTATATCGATATTATATAAGCATTAGGAATAGCTGTTTTTCAAACTACCTCAATTTTCAACGAAACAAATTTTATTGCAATGCGTATGACTAGTTATTACCATATTTTAAGTTTGGTGCCAATCGGAGTTGTTTTTTCTATGTGTGCCATTTAAAGGTGAACCAATAAATATTTTGAAATTAAAATAATGACATTACAGACAGAGTTGTTTTATCTGTGTGTCTGTTTTCGTAGTATTTAGAGTTTGTGTGTTGCGATGCATATATTTAACGGGCAATGATAAATAGCAGCTAAAATTTAATTAACTGTAAATAATATTAAACTTCTACCCTAAACTAAAATAAAAATTTGATAAAAAATTGTTCCTTTCAGCAGAAGGAAGAAGGATGCTACCTACCCCAGTACAAATGCAGACTTAAATGAATACACCGGCTACATTCCTTTTTCTCATATCCTATTTTCTCCTGCTACACGAATAGCCTTTTTAATTCCAAGAACCTTACCAAAACAGCTAAAAGCATGCGTCCTACCCTAACCATTTCCATCACCTAGCTTTGGAAAGGAAAACTCATGCCCAGCTATCCCATTTTCTTTTCTGCCTTCTACATTCTGCAACTTCGCACATGCACCGGCCTACCATCCTATTTGCAACCCTTTCCTCTTCTACAGACCTACATGATGCAACATTGTCCTAATCCTTTTATTTCCTCCTCTATAAATACACGGTGGTGTCGCCATTTCTGAACGCAAGAACAAGATAGATCAAACCCATAAAAAAAGTGAAATATTAAAGAGACAGTATGGGGGAAGGGAGAACTGCATTATGGGAAGAATTATACACAAAAGGAAAGAAAGTTGGCACATCAACCATGGGGTTGATGAGTTATGTTGTATAGGGACAGAGCAGGGGGTGTTTGAGGGAGGTTGGCGTCTGTACTGGGGACCGTCAGGGTGGAGCTATGGTGGTGCGCAGCGGTGAGAAGGTTGGGGTGTTGTCGGGTATGAAGAGCGGTAGGGTTCGTTGCTGGCGGTGTGTGTTTTGAAGTGGGCTTGAACGTTGGATCTGGGTTTATAAACAAAGAGAGAGAGAGAGAGAGAATGGACGAAGCGCATGGGTAGGAGGAGCTGCGTATGAAGCAGAAACAGGTGGTACCATGTTTTGCGAAGTCTCGCATGGGGCATTGGGCCGAGTCTTAATTATGTAAGGCCCAAACATGTTAATATTTTAAAGTTTATTTAAGTTAATTTGGGTGTAACTTATAAAAAACTTGTATCATCTTCATACTAGGTCGGATCGGAACAAAACAAGATGCGTTAGAATTGCAAGAACGAAGGGTATATGTCTAAGCAGATTTGGTAAGCATCGGAGGTAGCTAGAAATTTTGATAAAAATAAACAACTGTTTAATTTTATTAAATCGACTCGTTATAGCAACGATTTAAACCAAGGTGAGTTAAAGTCAGGTTTAATGTTTGTGTGCTATGTTTGTTAATTGTTGGTTGATTTGATGATTGTTTGCATATAACCGATTTAAATTAAACGTTCATTTAATTTAAGTGAAACCAATCGTTATTTTTAACGATTTATTTCCAATTAAGGTACCTTACCTTGTTTGTTACGTTTGTAATAATATAAATGTATTTTAAATAAATTGGATGCTTGAATTATTATTATTAGTTGACCATTATCAGTCATATTAATTGTTAATGTTTATTATAATTTATCGTAGTGAATGATTTTTTTATTTGAGGTAACCTATTTGGATGCAGGGAAAAGCAGGTTGCAGGGATCCAACTGGATTCCTCAAATTTATTGTTTATTTTCATATGATCATTATATGAACTGTTTAACCTATATGATTGGATTATTTATTTGGTTATTGTTCGTTGAATCTGAATTCAAGATTTGTTTTATTATTAACCAATAGGCAGTATTGGTTGAGAAATTAATAGAAGATGGCCTATAAATATACACCGTTTCATATAGATTATTTACCGTCAAGTAAATCGATTGATATGAAGTTATAAATTTATTTTATAACTAAAGATGGAATTTTGAAATTTATTGTTTTGAACAAATGTAATAAAAAGGAAATGAATATTTATTATTTATTTATTCATTTAAAATATACGTAATTATTTAATTGTTTTTACAATCATAAGTTCTTGTGTTAATAAGTTTTGGAAGCGAGTAACTTGCAATCAATGTAACGAGTAATAAACGAGGTAAATTGTTTTTAAGAAACAACTAAAATGAGATTATTTTGAAATTGATTATTATTTATTTGAAAATAGTAAAGTAAATGTGATTTTTAAATTAACTATATTATTAATTAATTTAAATGAAAGGACTATATGGAATTGATTAACGAATTAATCATGTTTGAGTTGAAAAGGTCAACTGCGTTAACTGAAATGGATTATTAATTTGGTTTGTAAATTTTAACGGAAATAGTTAATAAAAATTGGTTATTATTTATTAAATAATAGTAGAAGTGGTAATATTGGAATATAAAATGTATTTATGAAGGTTTATAAAGCTTTAAAGCCCTGTTTATAGTTTAATAAATATTTAAGTGATTCGATGATAATATAAGTTATGTTTAAATTGAATTTTTAATTTAATTCTTATTTGAATTGGATTTTATAAAAAAAATAAGTTAGACGATGCTATAAAACCCGACTTTTTATTGAATATATCATTGGAACGGGTTATTAGAAATGGCATTTGAATGAAATAAAAGCCCAAGATATGAAATTAAAGAATTGGAATCTAACTGGAGATCGGTTGACTTAAATGATTTTCTAAGTATTGATTTGATGTTGGTTTTCGGCCTTCGGGGATGATATGTAGGAAATTATTTTCTTAACTGATTTGCGGTTAGGGACTGACGAAAGTACGAAATGGAAACCAGAATTTGAGATAAAGTGGTTAGGCGAGTTAAGTTATAACAAAGTGATCTAAAATCTCTATATTAATTAAGGAATGAATTTTTATCGAGATATAACTGAAATGGAGTTTGGAAAAAACTTATCAGAAGTTTTATAAAGGATTCTATTTGTAATAGGATCAAGGGTAGTTTATAATGTTTTAAAAGGAGGCTAAGGTTAATATATAAAATTATAAGTTGAATGGACTTGAGTTTAGGTATAATCTTATATATTTAAAATAAGAAGTAATAAGCTGTGTTTCCAAGTATTGAGAAATTTAAAAGATTGGATTAACGAATGGAAAACTAAAAGGCCAAGTGACGCTGTGTAATAAACTAATGGATTCGTTTTATTTTTATGGTTGTTTATTTTGATAGCTAAATAACCGACTATAAAAATCTGGCCTAAAGCTGTTGGTGTGGAAAGAACGGGATCAAAATTATAATCGAAAACCGTTTCGACCAATAAATACGAAATGTGGAAGATGCTGATCGAGATGGAGCAAGTGAAAACCGTGATCTTCATAAAACAGTAGATTTACTTAAAATCTCTAGCTGATCCCTAGAGACATATTGTGATCCTATCGTGATTGAAATCTATGGATTACAAGGACTACTCTTTAGGGTGATTCCTAGGATGTGGCAGGAGGGTGCCTTCGGTTTGTCCAGTCCAAGGACAACTTGTATAGACGAATGTCTGACAGAGTATGCCTAACAGATCATATGATTGATCTCTTCAAGACTATGTTTAGAGGCGGAGAAATTTGTTTCTTTTACCCTTATACCCATGATATTGAAGAAATAAATTGGTGATTTGATGGGTTTGACGATGTGGCATTCAAAGTGAATGGTGGCCAGATGTTCTAGAAGGAAGATTATAACCTCAAGCCTTATCAACCGAGAAATGACAAAAATCGGGCAGGCGGCATGGCTAAGTGGGTCGCTCCTAATTAGGACTTATTGTCACCACCTAGAGAAAATTCATTATTTATTCTTCTTTTCGCTTCCGTATCTTCCGCGAATGGTTATGTTGCTAGCAACGGCAAGGTGGTAATATATTCGGAACATTCATGAAAAATGAATGGTCGGTCATGTGTGGTCGAGTTGCAGGATGTTTTTGTTGAACTCCAATGTATCACCTCTAAAGTACACTGATCGAAAGGTGGTTCCATACCTTGTCATAGTTGGAATTCAATCTCCAATAAGCGCCTACGATTTTGATTGTATACTATGTATGTGGAGCGTGAGAAGAAAATGTTTTAGCAGATTCTTATTTATTTGTATTAGACATGATTATAATATCAGAAAACATATGATTTCAAAAATGTTTTGGGATATCATAAGGTAAAAACCATCCATATTTAAGTGTGGATTCGGTCTTATGATTATCCTTTTCTTTTGAAAGGATTTTAACTTTAAAATCAAGTTGGATGATCCCTTAAACTTAGTGAATTTTTTCACGCTGGTTCACCAGACCGATTCTTGTATTTTCAACGCTCGAGTCAAATCGAGTTTTATAGGTTCAGGTTATCGAATGCTGTGAAGTCCAGAGACGAGCTGGAGAAGTTCAATAGTTTATTCCGTTGTGTGTTGTATATGAGGACATATTATTATAACTGTCCAGATGTATTAATGTACTCTGATGGATGTAAGTTTTATTTCAAAGCTCCCAATAAAGATTTATTTCTATATTATATTTTGTTCCGCTGCGATGTGAGACCTTAATTCTGTGTTGGATCTTCTTCTTATTCTTCTATTCTTAACTTCCTTTCTTCCTTATCTCACCCTCTTATTTCTTTCTATTAGCTTTCTGGGTTTTCGATACTTGAGTTTGGACACGAGGGGTATTAGTGTCTAGATTCGAGGGTTGAAATTTCTGGGATGCTACAGTTGGTATCAGAGCAATGGTTTAGTAATAAACTTGGATCTGTAAAATAAATCGATAAAGATTGGGCTAGTAAAACCGTATATTGAGTTTGATTATGTGTATGAGAGAGCGTATTTGTAGATTTTATATATAACAACGTTTTGTATTATATCAATTGACCGGTTCGAGTTGAATTGACAGACTGATACTATATTGTTTTGTAAAAGGGTAAATGAAATAATTTTATCCAAATTATATTTTTATATAGAAAAAAAATAATTTTATCAAATTATTGATATTGGTTTGCTGATTGGTTCGAATGGAAATTCAATTGATAGTGTAAATTTGAATGGATTAATAAAACCAGAAGGGAATTTAAAGTATCGGATTTGTGAATAAAAATTTAAATATAGAATTAAATAGATCAGAATTTAACATAAAGATAAGTTAACTGTGGAATGATTTTGTTGAGTTGATTGTGCATTGTTTGATCAACAAATTGGTTGAATAAAATTCATCACCCGTGGGATGAATTGGAAGTTATCGAAAATAAATTTTAGCATAATAAATGAGAATAAAATCATTTATGCAATAAAACTGAAATGATTTAACTTTGTATTTATTATTGGTATTGGATATTGAGTTAAGTGCAGGATTTGAGGAGGAAGAACTGTTGCGCTTTGCTTCGTGATTAGAATTGGTTGCCCGACAAGTAGGTAAACCTTAATATATTGATTGGTGATTAGTTTTATACCCCGGAGTTAGGTAGCCACTTTGATTTTATTTTCTTTTGATTGATGTGAGGCCTAAAGTGGCGAGTTGTAGTTGTCCCGATCGAGTCGTGCAGAGGAGGTGTTGACGAATTTTTCAAAAAATTTTAAGACTTAGGAATATTTTTCATAATATTTTTAATATAATTATTTTGAAAATAGTTATGTTTGGAGCATTCTTTTTACTTAGTAATTTCGAGGGTGAAATTCTTTTAAGGGAGAAGAATGTAACGATCCGCATTTTTCGGTCATTTGATTCGAATATTTAAATTGGTTTTAAATATTATATTTGGAATATTAATGAATTTTAATATTGAATTAATTTATAAAATGACGATTGAGCATTTTAATTTATATTTAATTTATAAACGAACACGTAACGTCGCGACGGTTCGTAATATTGAGTTTTGAACTTCAATTGAATATACAGAATCTGTTTTAAGTCAGAATTCTATGAAACAAGAAACGTTTGAATCATTTGTTTATAATTTTCTATTGAAAGAGAAAAATCGAGTTTTTTTCTTATACATTGTAAGTTATGTCCAATTCAAATTTTAAAATAGTCGCTACGAAAATCGTTTATAAATGATAACGTTTATTTAATAAATTTAATAAGGAATTTCTATATATTTTTATATTGTTCAACTCGAAAATATTAATATTGAGTTGTAAATGCATATTGGTTGAATTTGAAGTGATATATTATTTTATTTGGATATATTCGATAATAATAATTTATTATTATTAAATATAATTGTTTTATAATTCATAACATTATATAAGTGTTAGGAATAGTTGTAACAACCTGAATTTCCCCTCCCTTCGATTCGTCCATAAGGCCCTATCCGAAAGTCGGAAATCCTCCGATTATTAACTTTGGGCGCGCAGCATATCAGAACAAACAACAGAAGACTTTCATTAACGTTATATAAAAGTAACATCTGAGAACAGAATATCAAAGTACATCAAAAGTAATACAACGGAAGATGAATTATAGTAAATACAATACAATGCACATCGGAAGAATATCAATGCTCTGGACACAACTTTAAGTTTCAATCCAGAATCCTGCTTAAGGAAACTATCTGCAAAACAAACTGCTCGACTTTCCATGTAGAAAATATGGGCACCCGAGTTTGTAAGGGAAAAACAAACTACGAGTCAGTAATGGGACTGGAATGAGTAACTCTACAGTTACTATTAACTTATATAATATAACGCCACGAGACCACGTCGTATAATATGGAACAGGTTTTCTTAACTAGATTGCCAGTGCACATACAACTACCAATAATAAACTTATGGATCTACAATGGATCAAACAACATGCAATCCCTCAACCTACCCATTTAGGCTTATTCCCCAAATTTAGATGTTCCAAATCCAATTCACTTTACAGAAATTATTCCTTTGTACTTTATTTCCCGATTTCTTATTTCAAATCATTTGGAATACATATCAAACTTTTATATCAAAGTAGATTTCACTTTAGGATCTCAAACCAAAATCTTTGGAAATGTGAATTTCAAAATAGCACAATGCATAAAAATGGTATGCAACCAAATATCAAGAGGTTTCTCTTGTCAACAAGGCCAAGGGTCGGTTCCTTAGTCGCTCGATATATATATGTGCACCACCCACACATGGAGCAGGCTACACCTGACCACTGACCATGTCTTAAGGTCCTGGGTTCTCTCTCCCCCATACTTTTAGTCGTCAAGGTTACCCAAATCTTTAGTCGTCAAGGTTACCCAAATCTTTAGCCACATACTAAACCATTTTTATATCCCAAAGTAGGGAAAATCATTTCATAACATAATAATCACAAGTACTTTCAAACTATAGTACTTCACATTAACAATTCACACATATGATCAGTTACTATTAATTATATAACCTTTGAGCTTGTACGTCTCAAAAAAGGGTGTTAAGTAAGAGAATAAATTATCAGCCACCAAATAGATACATCATCAATAACAACTAATCGGTTATGTGCTGAACTACAATGTCAAACACATAATACATTTCTAAATCATTTCGGAAATATCAGTTTTAATCCTCGAAATCCTTTCTGTTTTATAAACCATTTTTATAAAACTTTCCCTGTCCAAAATCGATTCGGTTATCACTAAATCGAATTCCAATCAATTCCAATTTGGTTCATAAAACTGGAAAATTTCACTTTGGAAAAGTTTTCATTAAATCTTAGTTAAAAAATTTATAAATTCCAAACCATATCTTTATTGTTAATTATTGAAATCTGTGTATTAGAGAACCTAAAAAGTCACAAAAAGGCGAAATGGGCCAAAACTCAGCCGGGAAAGAGCCTGAAACAACCTATACAGTAGACCAGTGGAGACCTATCAAAAAATAGCTGGACCAGTCGAGTGGTCTATTTTTGACCAGTAGACATCAAATTTATTTATTTTTCTTGGGTAGCAGGTACCAGTCGACTAGTCTGCTTTTCACCAGTCGACTGGTGGCTGTCAAATGGTGCAATTTGTTTATTTTTTTAGCCAAAACTTATATGAATCGTTTTCGGCAAACTATGGAGGCTATGCACTTTATCTAGATGATAATAAGGCCTCATAAACTCGTCGAAACAACTCAAGAACACATGCAAACATGCATAAACTTATATACATGAGATTGCAATGATTTTAATTACAAGCTCAAAAGTGAACCAAATTCCAAACAAAAGCACGCAAAAGTGATTCAAGCGACTTGTGAAGACTTAGGACTATGTCGTGGCGACAATGGAGCTTCATAAGATCACCAGTTCAGCTTGTAGCATATGAATTCGATTATGTGCAAAATCTAAACAAGAAATTCCAACTTAATGAAACTAAAATTAATGAACCGAAAAGAGCATACTTATCTAACCAATTCCTATGCATATACACAAAGCAAAATGAACCTAATTGCACTTTACAAGCCTCTAGGCTTTTAGCATAGATGTGAGTTCATGAAAAACTCACAAAGAATTCACTTACTTAAACAAGTATACATGTAGCTATTAAAAATCATATTTTTAATATGATAATCATTATTTAACATCCTAATAAACTTATATTATCAACCAATAATCATCTCATAACTTAAATAATTAACTAGCAAACCGTTAATTTTAATCTATCACTTTTCACTGAATAATTTCTCACCTTAGCTTGTTTAGAAATAAGAAATTGATCCAATGACAAGATAGAACGATCAGTCTTCTAATATAGCTTGCTAATCTTCAACCTAAGCTCATATAAATGAGTTTCCTAAAAATTAGGCCATAGAAATCCTCAAAAATAGGAGAGGAGATAAGCTAGAGAAGATGGAGAAGATGAAGAGGAGGCTTACCAAAGCTTCTACACTTGATTTCCTCAAGAATTAAGCTTCCAATTGCAAAACCTAGCTTAGGAATATTTATTTCCCATTCCCTTCCCCATTTCCATTTTCGTTTAAGTGTTTGGGATGAATGAGAGGAAGAGGGGCTAATTTGGTTATATGAAGTGGGCTAGGTTTAGCCAAACCAAGACCCAACAAAGGTGCCAAATCACGAATCTCGAAATATATTGATGCTTACACGTTTTAAGGTCGTAAACGACATTTTGAACTCAATGGAAGTGGTTTCTAGTCCAAATTCGTCTAAATGCGAAAGGTGATATTGTGGTCATACTCCTAATGAAAATGACCAAATCTCACCAGCTCTAAAAGTATTGATGTTTATAGTTTTAAAAGTCATAAACAGCATTTTGAACTCAATGGAAGTGGTTTCGTTGAAAAGGAAGGTCGTTCGCAAAATGGATATTTCTAAGGGCTATATGATAATTTAAAAATAGAAATTTTAAATTCTGACGTATTTTCTTATAAAATTACATTAAAAATAAATTTTAAATTTGTTCCATAATCTCAAGGATGTTACTAGAGTTGTTTTTCAAACGACCTTTGTTTTCGATGAAACGAATTTTATTGGAATACTTATGACTAATTATTGCTAGATTTTCAGTTTGGAGCCAATCAAAGTTGTTTTATTACTGCATGCAATTTGAAGGTGAGCCGATAGATGTATTGAAATTAAAATAATGACGTTGTGCAAGCAGAGTCATAATTCAACGAAATTAATTTCATTGGATCCGGAACGTCAAGACGTGATAGTGTGTCGGTTTTCGTTGTATTTGGAGTTTGTGCATTACGACGCGTATATTTAACAGGCAACGATAAATATCGGTTAAAATTAAATTACCCGTAGATAATATAAAACTTCAACCCTAAACTAAAATGAAAATTTGATAAAAATATAGTTCCTTTTAGCAGAAGGAAGAAGGATGCTACCTACCCTAGTACAAACATAGAATTAAATGAATACACATGCTACATTCATTTTTCTCCTATCCTATTTTCTCCTGCTACACGAATAGCCATTTTAGTTCTAAGAACCTTACCCTAACAGCTAAAAACATACAGCATACCCCCATCATTCCCATTACCTAGCTTTGGAAAGGAAAACTCATACCCAACTACCCCATTTTATTTTCTGCCTCCTACGTTCTGCAACTTCACACATGCACCAGCCTACCATCCTGTTGAACAATTTTTTGGCAAAAGTTGTCATAGTTCAATGGATCGAAACCCAATATCCAGAAACTCTCTTCAACATCGATCGGTCGGTCAATAGAGCAACTCACACTCAAAAAAGCCCAGGCAAGGTTCGGCCCAAGCCAGCTTCCTTCAAAACCAGCCCGAATCGAGGTTGACTCGAGTTAGTTTCCTTCAAGGAACAGCTCATCGAACCCGGAAGAATCGCTCTTCTCAACCGACCGAGTTAGCCACTTCCCTCAAAATCGGATCTATCGAATATCTCGGATTCACCTAGAAATATCCAGCTAAGTCATTCATTATTCGGACCAATTCTCAAGGCAATAAAGGTGGTCAAATGCTACCTACCAAAGCTCCCCTTTTGATACACGTCATCCCAAGTGCCACGCAAGCCACACTTTCCAGGGATACTACTGTTCAACAGTGGAAATAGTCTTCTAGCCGCAAGGATCAAGCTCCATGTGTCCAAGCTTTCCCGAAAAGGTGGATCACGTTGCATCTATCCTACCCGACTTCTCCCTCTATAAATACCTTCTTCCCTAAAGAAGAAAGGCATGCTATTGGATATTCTAAACTCCAAAAAGATGACTTACGACTTATTCCTCAAATAGCCAATTCCTATTCCTCTTAAAACTTTTCATCTCTCATCATTCTTCAAACAGAAAAGGCTTTGTTCTTGTAATTAAAAACAAATCAATACATATAAAGTGGATGTAGGCACCATCTTTGCTGAACCACTTTAAAAAGTCTTGCATGTTCCCTGTTTTCTTTACTTTACCGTATTCTATAATTTTTATTCTTGTGCTCTTCGCACGATTGGGGGTTGATTGTCACTAGTGACCAACATTTGACGTCAACACTTTAGCGCGCCAGGTAGGGGCACGCATCGGCATACTAAACCTTCAGCAAGTTTCGATCCATGGCAAACAAACGGAAGAAAGATGCAACTTCTTCCCGACCCACGAACGCTGATGCAGCCGGGGCAACCGCCGTCGAAACAATTTTGGAAGCCTCCTCTCATGAAGATATGTCCCGTTATCTCAATAGGGACAATATGGATAAGATTATGGCCAAGTTCAAGGACCAAATGACATCTCAGGGTAAACTCCTCGAATGACAACAACAGTTTATGGATCACCTACTCGGTCGAGTGGAGATGGGACTTAACACTTCAACATCAATTCCTCCACCAACCAGGACTGGGGCAGCAACTAATCTTCAGTCTGTAGAGAATCAGGCCACCGGTCAGATCACACCTTTGCTTCCTTCTGGCTCAGCGCCACCTCCTTACCAATCACTACTAGGAGCCTCACACCCAGCAACCGACGCAGCCGCAGCTACAAGTACACAAGGGGCCCGCGATCAAGATCTAGGCCATTCAACCGTACTGCCTCCACATAGGGAACCAGCACGACCCCTCGGACCAATCAATCAATTGCTGGGTCAGTCGGAATCAATGCCATTTCCGTTACAACCCGGTATCTTACCGCAGACTTGTCTAACGACTCTTCCCCTTCAACAAAGGGCTAGTAGAGCCATCCCTTCGAACCAAGGAGACTTCTCTACCATACCGGTTCTCATAAGGGCGGATGAGAACCTACCATTAAACTTCTAACATTGCCCCGAGCGGGGGCAACAGCGAGCTCCGAACATCATGTGCTATAATGGATCAGCTTGGGCCTTCCGTCTTGGGTACAGCCCAATCCAATCCTCTTCAGGTTCAAGAGGGGTCATTCTCCCCAAAACCACCAACCGGGGCTCACCTTCACTCAATTCTCGGAGGCTGGGCCCAACTAGTGGCCTCCCTTTTGAGCATGTATTGTCAGATTCTCGTACTGGAGTCCTCCCATGTAACGACCCGTATTCTACACATCATAGGATCGTAGAATATTTATTTCTTTCCCATGTGAAGTCGTATGGTCATGTAACTTTGGGAAACATCCATTAGAGTCATTTCCCATGCTTATGATTTTTGTCGATTTTTAAATGACCATTTTGCCCCTAGTTGATCTTGTTTTGGCCATAACTTTTGATTGCGAAGGAATTTTGACTTGAAACCATTTCCATTAGATTTGTTTGATGGTTTACCTTTCCGTAGAGTAGTCATAATAGCCAAACGGACTTACCGTTTGGGAGATATGGCTGAAATAAGGTTTGGAATGTGAAAAACTGCTTAACCGGGCCAAATAGGGTGATTAGTGAGTAGGCCCATAACCCATTTCGGGATTAGGGTTATAGGAAGGCTGAAATGAGTTAGAGAATCATTCCATTTCAGTTTTCTAGCCTCCACTTATCACCAAGGAACCCTAAAAATGGCCTCCAACCTCTAAATCACCTCCAAATCATCTTTTGGTCAAGGATTTGGATTAGCAACCTCTAATCAAGGAAGATCTACACCAAAGCAACATTGGAGCTGCTGTTTAGCATTGGGATTCTCATCAAATCTGAGATTTATTTTAGATCTTACTTTATTTGTGGCTAAGGTGAGTGATTTGCATAGTTTTACACTAATTAGGGCTAGTTAAGGGTAATTAGTGTTAATTAGCGAATTTAAGCATGATAAAATTCTGGAAAAATGTTCATAAATTCTTAAATGATGTTTTAGACCTCTGATATGAATTTGGGTTAATTTGGTTAAGTTTTGCTAATCCTATCATTAGTTTCACCTAAACATGTTTAAGGGGAAATATGGGATTTTGGGTATGTTTGATCCATTTTAACCTATCATATTGATGTTTTGATGTTTGTGGTTGATTATGCATGTTGCTATGACTGTATGATATGCTTTGTGATTGATTTCAATAGTTAGAATGGTCGAAAACGTCGTCGAATTGCGTAAACACTTGCTGGAAAAGCTTTAGGAAACAGTGCAGGATCGGATCAGATATGAGGGCTCGGATCGGATATGTTGAACTGGGCAAGGGATTCGATCGGATCAGAACCTGACACTTGAGAAAATTGGCAAAAAGGAAGGCCACGCTATCTGAACTGGGATCGGATCGGATAAAGGAGAAGGGATCGGATCGGATAAAGAAGGAGGGATCGGATCGAAGCACGTGAAGAATGAGGGAGCGGATCGGAGCGGAAGCACGAATTGGATAGGAGATGGCACCCGACCCGAACCGAAGTAGGACACCCGACCCGAACCAACGCGATGGAGTGGACTCGACCCGAACCGTACCAGAAGAAGACCCGACCTGAACCAATGGAGGACACCCGACCCGAACCGACGGCTTGAGGAGGAACCCGACCCGACCCAGTATTGACCAATAACCCGAGATGCAATGGTAGTCCAATAGGGGAAGTTAGAGCTCAGGATCCAGTTGGGAACCGATGAGTTCACTTCATGGTTGGACTTTGCTACGGGACGTGTGTTAAGGAGTTGTTGACGTTCATAACTTGGATTCACCACTAAAAATGAATGATGGGCTACTTATCAGTGCAGTAGAGTCATTGCGACTCGAGGGGCAAGGGGATGGTAGCAAGACTACGTTATCAGTGCAGTAGAGTCATTATGACTTGAGGGGCAAGGTGATGCGTAGTAAGACTATGAGCCAGCGCAGATGGGGTGAATAACTCCATGGGGCAAGTGGACATAGTAAGGATTGGTAAGACTATGAGCCAGCGCAGATGGGGTGAATAACTCCATGGGGCAAGTGGACATAGTAAGGATTGGTAAGGCTATGAGCCAGCGCAGATGGGGTGAATAACTCCATGGGGCAAGTGGACATAGCAAAGGATTAGTGGCCACGTTATCAGTGCAGTGAAGCCATTTATGACTTCATGGGGGCAAAGTGATCGTAGCAAGGGTGGGTGATCGAAGTGGTGAATATCGTATGCTTTACGCACTGAGTGAGAGATGTGAGGATGGATGCTATGTTTGATTGTTTGTCATCACTATGACATGCACACCTCCCCCACCTCCGTATCTTTACACCGTTTGATATGGCACCTTAGAGTGTTGTACAGTATGCAGTGCTAACTCTTTGGTTGCAGGTCCAGGTTCAGGTATGTTTTAGTCTACCTATTATTGTTCAATTTAGATGCTTATCGCTCATACCAGGCTTTATGTCTGACCCAGAGTTTTATGTCTCCTCTTATTACTCTGGGTGCTCATACGAGCAGACTAGAGACAGGTTAGCTGGTGGTGCGCGAGTAGCTGATTCGGAGGCGGGCAGGAGGCTTCCACGTATGATATATATATACACATTCTCCCCGTGTCGTTGGTGGTCGCTACTTGGGCATTAGTAGTGTACCTCCTTTATCTTGCTTTTGCTTTGAGACAGTTGAAAAGTTGTAATAAGCTATATTTTGGATTTCCGCTGCTATGATGCTTAGTTCTGGTTTTTAGCTTATGCACTGTCTCTCCTGTTTTATGTCAAGTATGTTATTATTATATTTTGTTCTATGCGCTGTGAGACATTCTACAGGTTCTTTGTATGTTCATTTCCTTCTTCCCTTCCCTTCCGACGACCCGTTCCGCGCTAACTGGACATGTGTACAGCGCATCTTTGGAGTAAATGTCGGTTAGTGCGGGGCGGGCCGTCACACTTGGTATCAGAGCTCTAGGTTGCGTAGTTAACCTAGGGAAAGACACTAGGGAGAGATAGTACGTATATGAGAGCGCGTATTTGTGATTACTTTGGTTTTCAAAAGCTATGTATATATATACTATTAGTAGTATAAGAATGAAGTCGCACTGCACTAGCACCACTATGGGGTCGTTAATCGTTTCCCTTTTTCAGATTTACGATGAGCCGAGACACGAGGGGTGCTGGTAGAGGGACCAACCATGGGAACGCCGCTGACATGAGGGCGATGTTTACTAACCTCATGAGAGACATGCTTAGAGAAGTGCAAGGGGCAGTTCCCAACCCCGGAGTTGGTGTTGGCCCAGTAGTGCAGGCGCCTAGGGTCGATTTCGCCAAGTTGTGCAAGGATTACACTAACCTTGGTGGGAAGACGTTCCATGGGACGGAGTCGGCCACAGATATTCAAGATTGGATAGATAGTTGTGATCGTATCTTCGATGACTTGGGTCTTGAGGATGCGATGAAGAGAAGGCTAGCGTCTCGTCATCTGCAAGGGCGAGCGATGAATTGGTGGAATGCCATTAGAACAGCTACTCCAGAGGATCAGGTTACTTGGGTTCAGTTTAAGGCTCGCTTTAGCGAGAAGTTTATTCCAGCTGCCCAGAAGTCAGTGTTGTTCAAGAAGTTCTTGGAACTCAAGCAGAACGGAAGGGCAGTTTCTGATTATATTGCTGAGTTCGACACTTTGTCGAAGTATGGACTGTCTCTCATTGACACTCCTGAGAAGAAGAATGAGAAGTTCATTACTGGCTTGGATGGATACTTGGGGGAAAGGCTTATCAATCACATCAATGAGACTTTTGAATCGATTGTGGGTAAAGCTTTGAGATTAGAGAGTCTTTACCCTAAGTTAAAGACAGAGGCTGCATCTGCAGAAGGGCCAAAACCGCAAGCAGGCGGTGGAGGCAAGAATAACTCTCAGAATAAGAGGAAGCAAGACCAATCTAAAGGTGGCCAGAAAAAGAGCAAGAAGGATGTTGAGTGCTTCAGCTGTGGTAAGAAGGGCCATTATGCTAAAGATTGTTTGGCCAAGCCAGCGGATAAGAAGTGCTTCAACTGTGGTCAAGTGGGACATTTCAAGGATAAGTGTCCGCAACCTCTTAAGGAGAAGCAGATTGTGAAAGCATATGCTATTGATGCTGTTCCTTCTTCGTCGAATGCCCCAACTACGGCGGAGAAAGGAAAGAATGTTGTTATTCAAGGTATGCTTTCTATTTATGATGTACCAGTTCGAGTTTTGTTTGATACTGGGGCTTCCCGTTCCTTCATATCTAGTGACCTGGTAGATAGGTTGGGACTGGAACCCGAGATAGTCGATAGACCATTGGTTGTGACGAACCCGATTGGTGGTTCGACTAGCCTTAGTATGATTTGCAGAAATTTGGCCTTATCGAGTCACAGATGTATGTTTGTTTGTGATTGCTTTGTTTTGGACTTTACTGGGTATGGCATTATATTGGGAGTCGATTGGCTCCAAAGATACGGGGTGGTGGTAGACTGTGAGGGCTTTTTGGTGACAGTGAGGGCGGATGATGGGCGGAGGGTAGTGTTTGGTAGTCTACCTAGTGATGGGGTTATGGCTAGTTTTGTAAATTCCCACGACATCCCGCAGGATGAGTTGTCAGATGTGCCCGTGGTTGGCCAGTATCCGGACGTCTTCGAGGAGGCGACCGGGCTTCCACCACACCGAGAGATTGAGTTCTGTATTGATTTAGTGAAAGATGCCAGACCTATAGTG
Source organism: Allium sativum (assembly GCA_030737875.1). NCBI lineage: Eukaryota > Viridiplantae > Streptophyta > Magnoliopsida > Asparagales > Amaryllidaceae > Allium > Allium sativum. The sequence continues at coordinate 74,642,788 of CM060917.1, forward strand.
ATGCCACTTCATTGCATGGCACCAAGGGAGCAGCTAGAGCTCGGGGTGCAAGTCAGCAATCTTTTGAATAAGGGATTTATTAGAAGGAGTGTCTCCGAGTGGGGAGCACCAGTTGTGTTTGCCACTAAGGCAGATGGTTCCCTTCGTTTGTGTGTGGACTATCGCGAGTTGAATAAGGCGACGAGGAAGAATAAGTATCCTCTACCGCGGATAGATGATTTGTTTGATCAACCGGAAGGAGTAAGAGTATTCTCCCAGTTGGACCTCGCGATAGGATTTCATCAGCTACGAGTAGCGGATGAGAGTGTTCCGAAAACGGCATTTAGGACGCCATCTGGATTTTATGAGTGGTTGGTCATGCCATTTGGGTTGACCAATGCACCAGCCTACTTTGTGGATCTTATGAATCGAGTATTCAGAGATCTGTTGAATAAGTTTGTTCTTGTGTTCGTGGATGATATCCTTGTTTACTCAAGGACAGAGGAGGAACACAAGGGGCACTTGAGGATAGTGATGGAGGTGTTGAGGAAACACCAATTGAAAGCGAAATTCTCTAAGTGTCACTTTTGGAGAAGGGAAGTGAGATTCTTGGGTCATGTAGTTTCCGAGAGTGGTATTGCCGTGGACCCTGCGAAGGTGGCTACGGTACAGGATTGGCCTACGCCCAAGAATGTAACGGATGTAAGAAGTTTCTTGGGATTAGCTGGATATTATCGTAAGTTTATCCAGGACTTCTCCAAGATAGCAGCACCGTTGACTCAGTTGACTAAGAAGAATCAGTCCTTCGTCTGGGACGGAGTGTGTGAGAATGCATTCAAGAGTCTAAAGGAAAAGTTGACGCGTGCGCCAGTGTTAGTCATTTCTAAAGGGAATGAAGAGATGACGGTATACACGGATGCTTGTGGTACCGGACTGGGTGCTGTATTGATGCAAGGTGGTAGGGTTGTAGCTTATGCTAGTCGACAGCTAAAGCCTCATGAGAAGAAGTATCCTACCCATGATTTGGAATTAGCAGCGATTGTGTTTGCGCTGAAGATGTGGAGACACTATCTCTTGGGAGAAAGATTTGAGTTATTTACCGATCATAAATCGTTAAAGTATCTCTTCTCCCAGAAGGATCTGAATCTCCGTCAGCAGAGATGGTTAGAGTTCTTGGCTTCGTATGATTTTGATATCGCATACACACCTGGGAAAGGTAATGCGGTAGCCGATGCCTTGAGTAGGAGACATGCCAGTTTAGGGGCAATGTTTCTTGAGTGGAAGCAACTAGAGTATATCGCAGGGTTTGATTTCAGACCAAAGTGCGACTTAGATCCAGTTATGTTAGCAAGTTTGACGATCAGACCCACTTTGATTGAGCGGATCGGCTCTAGTCAGAGGGACGATCCTAACCTATTGGAAATCATCTCCAAGTTAGAGATGGGTATCGATGAGGAGATGAATGTGTATGGGCTTGATCGAGATGGATGGCTTCGAAAGAATGGAAGACTAGTTGTGCCCAACGTGAATGGTTTGAGAGATGAAGTGCTTAGAGAATGTCATCACTCAAAACTAACTATACATCCCGGTGGTAATAAAATGTATCGAGACATGAAGCAGACTTACTACTGGGAATGGATGAAAAGAGACGTTGGGAAGTTTATATCCAAATGCATGAATTGCCAGCTAGTTAAAGTCGAGCAAAAAAAGCCTAGTGGTTTGTTGCAACCATTAGAAATTCCCGAATGGAAATGGGAGCAAGTCTCGATGGATTTCATCGATGGTTTACTAAGGACTAGATCGGGATATGATAGCATTTGGGTAATTGTGGATCGATTGACTAAAAGTGCAAGATTTATACCAGTCAAATCGACCAGAACGGCAGCCAAGTTAGCAGAATTTTATATGAAGTGGGTAGTGAGATTTCATGGAGTACCCAAAAGCATTGTGAGTGACCGAGACCCGTTGTTCACTAGTGGGTTTTGGAAGAGCTTACAAGAGGCTCTAGGGTCGGGATTACATCTCAGTACCGCATATCATCCTCAGACCGACGGTCAGACGGAGAGGGTGAATCGTATATTGGAAGATCTCTTGAGAGCTTGTATATTGGATTTTGGTGGATCATGGGATGACCATTTGCATCTAGTAGAGTTTGCATATAATAATAGCTACCAATCCAGTATCGGTATGGCTCCATATGAAGCTTTGTACGGAAAACCGTGCAACTCACCATCATGTTGGATAGAGACTGGCGAGAAGTTTGTGCTTGGACCAGACGTGGTGAGGGAAACTTCTGATAAAATCAAGATCATTCAACAACGAATGAAAGCTGCCCAAGATAGGCAGTAGAGTTATGCTGATAAGAGGAGAAGAGACTTGAAATTCTCCGTTGGTGACTTGGTGTTTGTCAAGATCTCTCCGTTAAAGAGCGTGATTCGATTTGGCAAGAAAGGTAAGTTGGCACCAAGGTTTGTTGGCCCATTCCCTGTTCTTGAACTAGTCGGGAATTTGACATATAGAGTTGGCTTACCAGAGAAAATGGCGGGAGTTCACAATGTATTTCATGTTTCCCAACTAAGGAAGTTCGTTCACGACTCAGATATGACTATTTCACCTGATCAGTTAGAGGACTTCGAAGTAGAACCCGAGGCGGTTGGGAACCGCAAACCGATTCGTATTGTGGGGCACGATACGAAGCAACTTCGAAGGAAGGCGGTGAAGTTAGTCAAGGTTCAGTGGGGCGAGAGCGAGAATGATTGTACTTGGGAAACAGAGGAGAGCATTAGGACGGCGTATCCAGAACTCTTTGCCTGGTAAGACTTACATCATAATTTAGTTATTCTGCATGCTAGGATAGACTTGCCTTACTTGTTTTGCATGTTTGATTGTTGTTTTATGGTTGATAGGCATGCGGGAACCTTTGTGTGTGTTTTGATTAAGGAATTTCGGTGGCAAGGGGGGAAGAGTGTAACGACCCATATTCTACACATCATAGGATCGTAGAATATTTATTTCTTTCCCATGTGAAGTCGTATGGTCATGTAACTTTAGAAAACATCTATTAGAGTCATTTCCCAACCTTATGATTTTTGTCGATTTTTAAATGACCATTTTGCCCCTAGTTGATCTTGTTTTGGCCATAACTTTTGATTGGGAAGGAATTTTGACCTAAAACCACTTTCATTAGATTCGTTTGATGGTTTACCTTTTCGTAGAGTGGTCATAATAGCCAAACGGACTTACCGTTTGGGAGATATGGCTGAAATAAGGTTTGGAAGGTGAAAAACTGCTTAACCGGGCCAAATAAGGTGATTAGTGAGTAGGCCCATAACCCATTTCGGGATTAGGGTTATGGGAAGGCTAAAATGAGATAGAGAATCATTCCATTTCAGTTTTCTAGCCTCCACTTATCACCAAGGAACCCTAAAAATGGCCTCCAACCTCTAAATCACCTCCAAATCATCTTTTGGTCAAGGATTTGGCTTAGCAACCTCTAATCAAGGAAGATCTACACCAAAGCAACATTGGAGCTGCTGTTTAGCATTGGGATTCACATCAAATCTGAGATTTATTTCAGATCTTAGTTTATTTGTGGCTAAGGTGAGTGATTTGCATAGTTTTACACTAATTAGGGCTAGTTAAGGGTAATTAGTGTTAATTAGCGAATTTAAGCATGATAAAATTCTGGAAAAATGTTCATAAATTCTTAAATGATGTTTTAGACCTCTGATATGAATTTGGGTTAATTTGGTTAAGTTTTGCTAATCCTATCATTAGTTTCACCTAAACATGCTTAAGGGGAAATATGAGATTTTGGGTATGTTTGATCCATTTTAACCTATCATATTGATGTTTTGATATTTGTGGTTGATTATGCATGTTGCTATGACTGTATGATATGCTTTGTGATTGATTTTAATAGTTAGAATGGTCGAAAACGTCGTCGAATGGCGTAAACACTTGCTGGAAAAGCTTCAGGAAACAGTGCAGGATCGGATCGGATCGGATCGGATCGGATATGAGGGCTCGGATCGGATATGTTGAACTGGGCAAGGGATTCGATCGGATCGGAACCTGACACTTGAGGAAATTGGCAAAAAGGAAGGCCACGCTAACTGAACTGGGATCGGATCGGATAAAGGAGAAGGGATCGGATCGGATAAAGAAGGAGGGATCGGATCGGAGCACGTGAAGAATGAGGGAGCGGATCGGATCGGAAGCACGAATTGGATAGGAGATGGCACCCGACCCGAACCGAAGTAGGACACCCGACCCGAACCGACGCGATGGAGTGGACTCGACCCAAACCGTACCAGAAGAAGACCCGACCCGAACCGATGGAGGACACCCGACCCGAACCGACGGCTTGAGGAGGAACCCGACCCGACCCAGTATTGACCAATAACCCAAGATGCAAAGGTAGTCCAATAGGGGAAGTTAGAGCTCAGGATCCAGTTGGGAACCGATGAGTTCACTTCATGGTTGGACTTTGCTGCAGGACGTGTGTTAAGGAGTTGTCGACGTTCATAACTTCGATTCACCACTAAAAATGAATGATGGGCTACTTATCAGTGCAGTAGAGTCATTGCGACTCGAGGGGCAAGGTGATGGTAGCAAGACTACGTTATTAGTGCAGTAGAGTCATTATGACTTGAGGGGCAAGGTGATGCGTAGTAAGACTATGAGCCAGCGCAGATGGGGTGAATAACTCCATGGGGCAAGTGGACATAGTAGGGATTGGTAAGACTATGAGCCAACGCAGATGGGGTGAATAACTCCATGGGGCAAGTGAACATAGTAAGGATTGGTAAGGCTATGAGCCAGCGCAGATGGGGTGAATAACTCCATGGGGCAAGTGGACATAGCAAAGGATTAGTGGCTACGTTATCAGTGCAATGAAGCCATTTATGACTTCATGGGGCAAAGTGATCGTAGCAAGGGTGGGTGATCGAAGTGGTGAATATCGTATGCTTTACGCACTGAGTGAGAGATGTGAGGATGGATGCTATGTTTGATTGTTTGCAATCACTATGACATGCACACCTCCCCCACCTCCGTATCTTTACACCGTTTGATATGGCACCTTAGAGTGTTGTACAGTATGTAGTGCTAACTCTTTGGTTGCAGGTTCAGGTTTGTTTTAGTCCACCTATTATTGTTCACTTTAGATGCTTATCGCCCATACCAGGCTTTATGTCTGACTCAGAGTTTTATGTCTCCTCTTCTTACTCTGGCTGCTCATACGAGCAGACTAGAGACAGGTTAGCTGGTGGTGCGCGAGTAGCTGATTCGGAGGCGGGAAGGAGGCTTCCACGTATGATATATATATATATACACATATTCTCCCCGTGTCGTTGGTGGTCGCTACTTGGGCATTAGTAGTGTACCTCCTTTATCTTGCTTTTGCTTTGAGACAGATGAAAAGTTGTAATAAGCTATATTTTGGATTTCCGCTGCTATGATGCTTAGTTCTGGTTTTTAGCTTATGCACTGTCTCTCCTGTTTTATGTCAAGTATGTTATTATTATATTTTGTTTTATGCGCTGTGAGACATTCTATAGGTTCTTTGTATGTTCATTTCCTTCTTCCCTTTCCTTCTGACGACCCGTTCCGCGCTAACTGGACATGTGTACAGCGCACCTTTGGAGTAAATGTCGGTTGGTGCGGGGCGGGCCGTCACATCCCAGATACTGAGATGGACTCTTGGCAACGACTCTTCGAAGATTGAAGCCAGCTTGCAAGCATCATCAAGCGCTTCAGCTGAGGCACATCTGCTCAGCAAGATGTAGATGATATCCACCGCAGCCCATTCACTCGGGAGCTCTGGAACTCATGCCATCCTCTAGACTTTAAGTTCTCAGCTATCGAACCTTATAATGGTCGGACTGACCCGACCATCCACCTCATGCGATACATGCATCATATAGAGGTGTTTGGTGCATCGTCCGATGTTATGGCTAAGTGCTTCCCACTCTTTCTCACAGATATAGCCGGCATTTGGTTTCGACAGCTAATAATGGAGTCGATCAGTAGCTGGAACATGCTGGTCACCCGCTTTATCGAGCAGTTCAGAGTCCACATATCTCGACCAAAGAGAGTCATGTTCCTATCTTCCATTAAGCAAAGACCCGGCGAAACCCTTCGGTCCTTCCTAGAAAGATTCAATACGACCGTAGCATCAGTCGACCGGCCCGAGCCTTTGTTGGTACTCATGGTTGCCATCGCAGGTGTCCAGAACCGTTCAGAATTCAGAATGTCTTTGACCATAGAACCACCAAATGATATAGAACATTTCTATGTAGTGGATGAGCGATTCCTCCAACAAGAAGTTTCCAGCATTGAGATGGAGAGCCTCGAGGTTCTCACCACCAAACAAGAAGGCCTATTCCAAACCAATGGCCAGAATAAAGGAAGAGGAAAGGCCATGGAGAAGAATGAACGCAACGTATGACCTTGGAGAGAGAACAAGTACGATCGGCGTAACGAGCTCAACTCCTCTTTGCTCGACATCTACCTTGACATACGAGGATCCCTACCTTTCCTAACACCTCCTCGAGAGAGCTGACCCAGAAAGAGCTCGACTCTAGAAAGCACTGCATGTTTTCGTAACATCATCGGGCACAACACTGGTGAGTGCAGGCACTTGCGCGATCTCATCGAGAATAGGGTCAGGCGAGGAGAACTTCCCGAATACGTCAAGAAAAACACACCAGTCTTGCCGTCTCAGTCATCTGCCCAAGCTCCTCAGGTCAGTCCTCGAGCTCCTAAAAATGAAGAGGACCCTGAGCCCAGCACTCGTGGCATTATCATGAATTAGATTCCTTATTTTCAATATATTGTTATTTCTTTAAATAAAAGGAATATGTTGATGTATACATGTATAGGGTCAGGATTTAGCTCCCAGGAATGCTCTAGAATCAACATTTGTCCTCTTAGAATTTATTTTCATTATCTTGAAATAGTTCTTTAGCGATAATGAACTTCCTTTTGCAAACATGGATTATGTTTGAATGATTTAGATCGAGCATGACTAATGCTTACCAACCCGAATATGGTCAGTGCTAAGCCATCGTCCACAGCGCACAATCAAAGCTTGCCACCATAACTAAACCTACTCCCTGAGCCGAGTACGGTAGAACCTCCCTAAACCAACTATAGATCATACTTTCCCCTTCACTAAATCAAGTGAACTTTCCACTTGTTGAGTTTCACAAGTGATCTTACAAAGGGTCGAGAAAAACGTTAACACTTGCCATAAGCCGAGTATGGTTAATACTCGCCATCTCCATAAGCTGGGTATGGTTAATACTCTCCATCTCTGTAAGGCGAGTACGGTTTATACTCGCCATCTCCATAAGCTAAGTATGATTAATACTCGCCATCTTTGTAAGCCGAACACGGATAATATTCGCCACATTTCCAAGCCAAGTGTGATTACTGATCGTCCTTATCTTTAAGCTGAGTATGATTAATACTCGCTCGATCAGGACCAAAGCCTTCTCTAGACCGAGAATGGCCCATACAATGCTTGCAGGTGTTGGATCCTACAATCAAAGTTTACAATTATCTTCTCGACCTTAATACGATCCTCGATTGTTATCGGTTTTTTGACCTTAATACGATCCATTTCGATTCGGTTTTCCGGTCGTAGTACAATCAATAGGATCGTCGGATTTATGGCCTTAATATGGTTTGGCGTAACCATCACTACTCGCGCATTGAGCTTCTATGCAAGGATCAGATGACACCTTATTTACCAAGAAAGATGTACTCTGAGTGGTAAAGTGTTGACCCAACTTTTTGGCAAGAGCTGTCACGGTTCAATAGATTGAAGCCCAATATCTAGAAACTCTCTTCAACACCGATCGATCGGTAAATAGAGCAACTCACACTTCAAAAAGCCCAGGCAAGGTTTGGCCCAAGCCTGCTTCCTTTAAAGCCAGCCCGAACCTAGGCTGACTCGGGTTAGTTTCCTTCAAGCAACAACTCATCAAAGCCAGAAGAATCGCTCTTCTCAACTAGCCGAGTTAGCTGCTTCCCTCAAAATCGGATCGACCGAATATCTTGGATTTACATGGAAATACCCAGCTAAGTCATTCATTATTCGGACCTATTCTCAAGGCAATAAAGGTAGTCAAATGCTACCAGCCAAAGCTCTCCTTTTGATACACCTCATCCCAAGTGCCACGTAAGCCACACTTTCGGAGGATACTATTGTTCAACAGTTGAAATAGTCTACTAGCAGCAAAGATCAAGCTCCACGTGTCCAAGATATCCCGAAAGAGCGGACCACGTTGTATCTACCCCAGCCGACTTCTCCATCTATAAATACCTTCTTCCCCAAAGAAGAAAGGCATGCTATTTTGGATATTCTAAACTTAGAAAAGAATACTTACAGCTTATTCCTCAAATAGCCAATTCCTATTCATCTTAAAACTTCTCATCTCCTATCATTCTTCAAACAGAAAAAGCATTGTACTTGTCATAAAAAACAAATCAATACATATAAAGTGGATGTAGGAACCATCTTTGCCGAACCACTATAAAAAGTCTTATGGGTTCCCTGTTTTCTTTACTTTACTGTATTCTATAATTGTTATTTGTGTGCTCTTCACATCATTGTTGGTTGACTGTCACTAGTGATCAACTTTCGGTGTCAACACATCCTATCTGCAAACCTTTTATAACACCCCGAATTTTTAACGGCATTAAAGAAGACAAATTAAAGAATAAATAATTTAATATTAAGAATTAAGGGAAACTGATTACGTCATTACGTCCATCTCGAAATTCTGGTCAGAATAGACACCTAGTTTGCGTTAAACCGGATAACATATGAAGAAGTTACGGACGATAGAAAGTTGGAAATCAAAACTAGATATAACTGGCGCATTTGCCAAGTGCGCCAAGGCAAATTTGCGCTGGCGCACCTGTAAAGTGAGCCTATAACAGTTTCTGGGTTTTCAGGCCTTTTTCCAGTGAGTGACGATCCGTAATCTGACCCAATTTCATTAGATCTGAGGTGGCATCCGAATTCTGTAACCCAGCTGCTATAAATATATCTCATATCCTTTGTTTTCTTCAAAGAAAAGCAATGGTGGCCGGACTCTGCTGGATTCCGGACTGAAATAGGATCTCTTATCTTCTTCTAAAGCATATCAAATTATGAGATTTAAACATAGACTCATCACCTTTTCTATCATCTTAGCAATCCAATCACCGTGAGTTCTAGTTGCTTTTAGGTTTAGATAAATAATAGTGAAACTATGAAAGACCGAGATGTGGATACGCTGTAGACTTTAAATCTATGTTATTGGTAGATCTCATGCTATATTATGATAGATCTATTTCTTTGGATCCAATTCAATTGTTCTACTATGTTATCATTATGGATCTTGGGTTGTAATTTATATGATATGCTATGATGCGGATGTATGTTGATCTATTCTATGTGATCTAAAATTATCACGTTAGATCCGTTCTATGATTTGTCACCTTATGATTCATGTTAGATCTATCCTATGTGATCTAAAATTTGTCACCTTATGATTAATGTTAGATCTATCCTATGTGATCTAAAATTTGTCAGCTTATGATTCATGTTAGACCTATCCTATGTAATCTAAAATTTGTCACCTTATGATTCATGTTAGATCTAACCCATGTGATCTAAATTTGTCACCTTATAATTCATAGTAGATCTATTTTATGTGATCTAAATTGTCACCCTATGTTATCATGTTAGATTTAAATCAGTTGGACATCTAAAATGGCTAATTTAGATATTGTGACATCACAGTTCATCAGTTTTATGTCCACCTTGTTATGATGAAAATTTCATGTCCATGCTAGTATGTATACCTTATTATCATACAAGTTTATGTTTATGCCAAGATAATCATTTTAGTATATTCCCATTATTTTCCCTATTATCGTTTATGACAAGGCAATTGTCTAGCCTATGCATGTTGCCAATTTTGTGAGGGCGCTATTTAAGGAACGGGGGAAAAGGAATAAAAATGGAATAATTTGAATATGAACATTTATGGACATGTAATCCAAATTATAGGGCAAAATAAGTATTGACGCCTATAAAAGGAAAGGATTAATTAATTGGTAAATTAATTAAAAATGGCATAATTTTAATATGAATATGGACATGTATTTCAAATTATTGGAAAAAATTGGTATTGACGCCTATAAAAAGGAAAGCGTTAATTAATTGATTGATTAATTAAAAATGGAATGTCTAGAAATTATAATTAGGAATTGTAAGTGTATTTATGACACGAGGTTAGGTTGCATTAGTGGTGGAAGTCTGTCCGGACCCAACCGGCATAGCCCACAGCCACTAATGATAAACCTAACGTGGGAGGTCTAAGTACGTAAATACGAATCGGGCTATGACACGAGGTTAGGCCAACTGTGGAATAAGTCTACCCGGAACCGATCGGCATATCCAGCATCCACATGTTGTAGGCCTAATGTGGGAGGTCTGGCCCATTATGAAACCATAAATGGACATGGTAAAGAATTGGTCTACTTGACCTAAAGTTAATCCATAGGGATTGTATGAACTTAAATTTAAGTTGGGGATTAAGTAAACATGGTTGAGGGGTAGGCTATGTAAATCTGAAGAGGGGATGGCTAATAGGCCCACAAACTTAACCCGTTAAGATTACATAATTAAAGACACCTAGTGGTATAAATAATCGGTGGAAATAATAAAATTATGTAATTAAAGACACCTCTTAGGGAAAACATAACTTGTAGAAGTAATAGGGTTATGTAATTAAAGACATTGAATGATTAGGGGTTATGCATTAAAGACACCTATAGGTAAGCATAACTGGTTGAAAGATTAGGGGTTATGTATTAAAGACACCTATAGGTAAGCATAACCGGTAGAAATAAATGAGGCTATGTAATTAAAGACACCTAGTGGTATAGATAGTCAGTGAAAACCTAGTGGGGGATACAAGACAAAAAAGAGAGCTTTTATCATATTGTGTGGGACCCATTTCAATCAGTAACCCGAAGTAGGTATCAAACAAAGTATTCCGTACTAGGCGGAGAAGGGGCACGCTTACTGACTAATTGTAAGAAACCCAAATGTGGAGGACGGTGTGGGCGACGCAAACCGACTGGGCCATGTGCATGCATGAGCCGGGCAGAGGGGGATAAGACAACTGTGACACCTGTAGATATGGTTATGCACATTGTTACGACGAGGGGCTTCCACTTTAGAAAGTGATACCTCCTACTATGGGGCCAACACAAGGTATCTACGAGGGTTAGGGAGTCGATCGATTAGGGTTGTTAGGATAGATATGGATGTATACCTAAGTCTACCGCGTTATAGTTGAAGGGATCATCTCTTTCTGGATATACTAGTAACAGTGCAGAGTAATAATTAGTGAGGTAGGTGCACCTTATCTTGCTTATCTTGTCACACCTACTATTTATGTAGTGATCTCCCTTATCCACTTTATATGCCTATCATGTTACTTTTATTTATCTACGGGCTAAAAGTAACTAGACTCGCCAGACTTTATGTCCGACCCTTTTTGTTTTCTCCTTCTTTCTTCTGTTCCACCCTCCCCACAGGGAGGTAACACCCAAGCTTAGTCAGGATTCAGATATCACCTGGCTAGGAGCACTACAAGAAAAATATCCTATTGCAACTAGTTATTTGCAACAGGCGATACATGACCGTTGCAGTAAATGATATTTAGCAACAGACCTATTATAGCAGTTGCAATAAATGATATTTAGCAATAGGTCTTTTTTTTTCTGTTGCGAAAAACATATTTTTAGCAACTGCGGTCCTCTTCCTGTTTCAAAAACATACTTTTAGCAACTATGCTTCCGTAACAATTGCAACAAACATATTATTTGCAACTGTGCTTCCAAGTCAGTTGCAAATATATATATCTTTAGCAACTGTTTTCGCCACTTGCAAAGACTGGATTTTTTTACAAATGGTAAAGCCCGTTGCGAAAAACATACTATTAAAAATAAGTGTCAGCTTTAATGAATTTTAATAATTAATTTTAAATAGTTATTATTAAATGATTAACTACTAATAATTATATAATAATTAAGATTAATATTTAATAATCATTAGATAATAATAAAATTTAAGTATTATACAGTGATATTTATAACTGATAATTAAATAATAATAATTAATTATTAACTAATAATAATAATTATCACTGAAAAAATAATTAAATAATAATAATAATAATAAATTAATAATAACAAAATAATGGATAATAAATAATAATTAATTTGAAATATGAATAAATAATTAATAAATTCATAATAAATAAATAAACGATAATTGATAATTAATAACTAAGTGAAAATATGGCTATATTGCATCTCAATATTCATAACTAATAACTAAATAATTAACATCTAATAATAAATGATAATTGAAAATAATTAAGAATTATTAAATTATAATTAGTTTTGACTACTTAATATTAATGATAAATGCTTAAGAAGAAATAATTAGTACTAATGGTTAAGAAGTAATAATTAAAGTTTAATCATTAATTAATGAAAATTAATTATTATTTATAAGTAATAGTTTCTAGTTACTAATAAATGTTTAATAATTAACTATGTTTAATAATTAATGATTAATAGAAAGTAAATTGCTAAATCTAGTGTCAACTAACTTTTTTCTAATAACTTTTCCCTTAAACATTGTAAATATTAATTTACTACAATAAAAGTCGAATTAATGGTACGTTAAAGATTTTTATGGGAAAGGTAGTCGCATGAAAAGTTGAACTTAACACAACCAAACTAAATATAAAACCCTTGATTATTTTAAACCATTAGATCTGTAGTACCAACTGAGATCATACCTTTCTTCTTTATACCAAACCCTAAATAAAACTACCCTCGCTCACAATTCAACAGCCGCCTCCTTTTTTCACTCAGATCCGATTGCTTAAGCTAAATAAAATTAAAATTAAAGCTTCCGTGTTAATCTTTCGATAATCATTCTACGCTTCAATTTCTAATCAGAATCTCGACTTCTTCCTCTACCGATAACCATCGATTTCCTGTTTTCTCTAAAACGGCCGGCAAGTTCACATCGATTTCGATCTCGAGTTTCCCATATTCGCAAAAAGACGTTGTCCTATTTCTAGGAATTCTGAAATATATGGGGATACTTAAGTTCAACCTCGTGGTCTTGAAGAAAGACTTGTAATCAATCTTTGGAAGTCCTAGATCTTCTAGGAAGCTTACGTCCGGATTTTTAAGTAGGTACAGTTTCGGATTAGTTTTTGATTTTTTTCTTTTTCTTATATCAGTGACGATTTTTGTAACCACCTAGTTTTGATTGCATTTTGCAGTTTGGAACGAGATATGTAGTCGTTTGGTGTTTCTTCTGGAGAGATAAATCGAAATTCGCTAGTCATGTCTACCTATGCCTTAGTCCTGGTAAGTAGTTTTGAGTTAGTGCAAGTATTTTTCTTTTCCATTTGAGCAATGTTTTACTTTGGTTATTATCATTTTTTTAAGAAAATTATTCTGGTTTTCCATACAATCTAAATGTTGCTATATGAAATCATGAAGCATTTGAGTTATATACAATCTAAATGTTACTTTGGTTACCTATTGCTTCCAGAAGCATTTGAGTGCACTGAACAACTTGATAATAAACCCTTCTGGTTTGGAAACCACCAAATCGATTCTTCATGTTTTTGATCCACAGATTTCTAAGAACACTGCTATTAATGATTATGGAATAAATCTCATTCTTGGTTGTTTCTGTACTGTATGTATTATTGTCTAAATAAAGCAGTCATTGTTTGCATGCATACATGCCTTCTTTGTTGCAAAAAATATATTCTATCACAACAATATAATTATAATTCAATTAGTTTCTTTTAGTAACTGTAACGGATAAACAGATTTGCCAACTATGATTTTCTTTGATGCGTAGCAGCGTATAAGCCCTTCTTTTTGGAGAAGGTCGTTTGTATGTGCATTTTTTTTATATAAGAAAACAAAATAGGATTGCACTTTTGGATTGTATGAACATACAGGGCTTTTAAAATAAGGTTAAAACATGGTAATTCTATGACTACCAAATCACTGGTAAAAGAAAAAAAAAAGTTTCGGCATGCAAATTCCTGAGAAAATAAAAATAAAAAATTATTCACACCACAAATTACCAAACAAGTAGGAAATCTTAATTGTCAGTCCTATCATTTGGATATATCTTAAGCACCTTCCTGATATCATAAGCAAAAAATAAAAAATAAAGGGTTGACTTCTGCGGACTTCAGCCGATATTTGACATATGAAATTATAATTATTATTCGCAGCATACATTTTTGGCTATATCGTGGTAAATGAAACAAACATATCATTTCATTTCTATTATGGCGTGACTTGTATGTCCAGGTATGATGAGTGTATTTTTACATTGATCAGGATTTTCCTACCTATGTGTCTTCTCTCACTTGCAACGAGTTTTGCTTCTTGGCAATCTTCTTGGCAAATGGAATTGTTGATGTTTCTTTACTAGATGATAAAGATTTAGGAAGTTTGCATGATGCTTTTGTTAAAGCTATTAAAATAGTTGAATTAAAAAATGCAGGTGACATTGATTGTGTATATAAAAAGAGGTCATCATGCTTCGTGTATCCTCGGGAAAGCAAAGCAAATCAAAGCGTAACGTGGAAGGAGTATCTACGGCTAATTGTGCTGAGGCTACAGTTCCAGGCGATGATATTGATAATGAGACCGAAGTAGACTAATATTTATCGATATGGATATCGCCGTCCAAGAAAAAAAAAGAGGCTTCCGTAGTTCCACTTAGTAATGCCATGTTTTACAGTCTTGAGCATGTTTTACAGTCTAGAAGTAGCTTTCCTTCACAAGTTTTCTTTTTTAAATCCAACTGAATTACCGATCATATGACATTTTTTAATCAATTTTTCGCTCCTGTGTATTTTCTATCCGTATTACTTTGGTTGGATGGAACTGTTCACTCTTCATCATGAAATATCTCATCATTAAATCATCAAATTACATTTTACAGTCAAAAGGATGTGATGATTTCAGTTTTGAATGGACCAAAGGGGGTATTCTTTTGCAAAATTTTAGTATGGAGATCATCTGGAAGTACTGATTAAAGTGGTATTCACGTTTAATCATATGGAGTATGCCTGATGAAATGTCCGACCCAAATGGTGATGGTACTCATCAGGTTATACTATTTTCATTTCCAGTATATCATTTTCTCAGATGATCTTTTTAACTGCACGCAGAGTTATTTATAATAATACACTGATAGGCATGCATATGGATGGCATTATTTGTATTTTCGGTAGTGTATTCTCTTTCTGTCCCTTTAATTTTAATTACTGCAGAGGAATATAAGATAGATTGGGACATGGTCAGTTTAGTGGAAGAGCTTATCAAATTGTTGCGGTACCTGGGAAGTGGGATATCATAGTGAACATATGATATTTATTCTGTTATAGTATATGTAAGATAGAGTAAAAATATGATTAGAAAATACTCTATTCAGAAAAAATGTGTTGTGTGAGAGAAAAAATTGTTGTACATGAATGATGTACGAAAATTAATTTTTTTTTGTAATTGTTTGTACTGTTAAACTTTGCTAAAATAATTTTTTAATTTTTTAATTTCATTTTGTGACACACACTATTACTAAAACGAATACATTTAATATGTAATATCTATAAGCTGCAATATTTCTTATAACGATTTATGAATCTACTACAACAGGCATATACTGTTGCGAAAGTATCTGTTGCAACAACAAAAGCCCATTGCAAAAAAGTATACTGCAACATCTTATCGCAACGGGCAAAAATTGTTATGAAAAGGGACCGATCTTTTGCAACTTTGGCTATACAGATGGGCGTTGGCCTGTTGCAATAGGTCTACTGCAACAGATATGGCATGTTGCAAAAAGTGTTTTTTGTTGTAGTGGAGCTATTTCTGAAGTATGGCTCTAGTTCTTGTCTCTACTATGGCTTAACTCTTTCATTTGGGGAATTATGCTTTTTATTTACTTATGTACTATGATGATGCAAGACAGAACTTATTTTGTTGTAATGATTTTTGTGACTTATGAAATTGTGGACCACGGTATTTTTATTGAAATAAAAATTTAAATTTCCGCTGCTATGTTATTTATATATGTCTTGTAATTATTCTGTGTCTGATTACCTATAACGCTTCACAAAACTTAATGCATTCCCTTAGTGAGTGACGTTAACGGAAGTGGGGTATCACACTTGGTATCAGAGCTGAAGGTTACCAGATTAGATAGAAAAGTTTTTGAAAATTATTTTCGAAAAGGTTTTAAAAAAAGCATTTTAAAAAAGAAGAGTCTATTTGGAAAAACATACCCCCAAAAGCCATATGTAGTATCCTTCGGTCCCTTATCTAAATTTCTTCCTTTTCCCTTTTTCAGCATGTATGGGGAACAAAACATCCCTGTTAGCCTACTTTGTGAACTAGGCTACACAAAGTCAGAAGATCAATTATGAATGATGTTGACTAGAAGAACGTGCACTTGAAGTCCAGATCGGATCGGAATCTCGGATCGGATCAGAATCTCTGGCCAAGCCAAAACAGTGAAGAGCAGAAAGCAGAAGCGCTCAGACAGAATCGGACCGGATCGGATGCACCGATCCGCACCTCCCCTCCAGCATGCGTCCGATCCGAAGGAAAGCAGCACCAGTTGCAGCGCATGGTGCCTAGAAATACGGAGCAGTTATACACCCACTCTCCCCACGTTCTCCCACTATCCTAATGCGTTGTCGCCATGTAGTTCTCTCTGAACCCGACTTTCATGGGATGAGTGCCACGTACATTCAAACTGGGTCCATTCCAGGGGGATTTTCCACCTATAAATACACCTCCAAGGCTCATTTGAAAGGATCTTTTAGCATTTTCATGGCTCATACTCTTCACAAACCGAATTTCATCAAGTATTCAGATTACCATCATCTTTTAAAGCACATTTTAGAAGAGATTGAGTGAATTCATGCACTGTATGAGTGAAATTGATTAAGAACCATTGTTGTACTTGCATTCAAGTCATCAATTCAAAGAGTAGAATGTGGACGTAGGCTCTTTAACGCTGAACCACTATAAACCATGTGTTTCTTTGTTTTTAATTTCATTTCATTGGAATTATTTCTGATTTGGGTGTTAGAGCCATTTTTGGATCTAACATTTTGGGGCTTTCACTGAGAAATCTTTGAATTCTCCGCTTTTTGGGATTATCGTTCTACTATTTGGACCTTCAAGTTCAAAGAAGTTAATCCTTTGTTTCTGACATTTTCAAGTATTTGTTAATTATTCACTGAAGAATTGGACGTTATGGCTAAGGGAAAAGGAAAAGATGTGCAAGGCGCTCGGGAGAATGATGCTAGAGAAGATCAACAGGCCATCGTCTTGATGAGGTCACGGGACAGAGTTTTGGAATGGTCCGATCCGAACCGGATGTTCCGAACCGAACTGATCAAGAGAATCCTAACCTACCTGGAAGCACTGGAGCTGCACAGACCCCCCTCCGAACTGATCCGACTCTGGTGCCCTACTCCAGTCCGACCCGAACGAGGTTGAATTTGGTATCTCTAATCGAGCACCCACCAATGCTTTGATGTTGGCCGCAATGACTGGTGATCAACCTGCTCCATCTGCACCCATCACGCACGGAGATTTTTCGCGTTTTCTTGACGTGCTTGAGCGTAATAGAAATGCATAGGAAGCCCAGAAACGTGATAGTCTTTGCATGCAAGAGAACATGATCACCATGAGTAGGGAACTTAGTGAGCTCCGGAGGCAAAAGACACCTTCTCCAACACGCCGCCTTGCTGCAAACTATTCATCTTCTTCGGATGAAGAACGTCCTCGTAAAAGAAGGTCGCTTGAGCGACCTCAAAATCTTGATCAATTGACCTTTGGATCTTTGGGATCCCGTGAAGATGCTGCTCGTGTGCTAGGACCTGACGATCCGAGCGTGAGAGAACCTATGTTGTTGCCCATGCGTGGATCCCACGTTTTACCTAGGGATTCTAATATTATCAATCCCATAAAAGTATAGCTTCTCCAACCCCTTCCTCCCATGAATGACTGGGAGTGGAGGGAACAAAGTAGAGAAGCTACCGCTAGAAATAGGAGGACATCCCCTAATCAGGAGCGCAGAGGTAATCCAAACATTAGGGTGAGAGAGCCTGAGCCTACATTAACAAATGCTAATGTATAGGCGATGGTGCACCAAATCATGTCTGAAAGCCGACATTACACCAATGAGGACTGGGGAATCGAGCGAAGTCACACCCTCTTCGCAGATGATATATTGGACTTCCAGTTCCCTCGGCGATTTAACTTGCAACAGATGGATCGGTATTCAGGGAGAACTGATCCAGGACTACATCTGATGAGGTATGCATGGTTCATGAATGCCGCAGCAGCTCCAGATGCTATAAAATGCAAGGACTTCCCGATTTATCTAGAAGACGTGGCGTTAATGTGGTTCATCCAACTCCCTCCACGGTCGATATCAACTTTTAAAGAATATAGTGAATGCTTTATGAACCAGTTTCGGCTTCATACTCGAAAATCTAAAAGCGTCATTGAATTGTCAAGGATTAAGTAAGCTCTGGGTGAATCTTTGAAATCGTATTTAGACCGCTTCAACCTGGTTGTCACCGAAGCCAGTGACCCCCATGAGCCCACTATTTTGATGGCGTTAATAGAAGGAGTCGACCCGGACACAAAATTCGGGGATTATCTATCCAGAAACCCCCCACTAGGGAATTGGTCCAAAAAAGGCCAACATTCGCTTAAGGCGAGATGAAGCTCATGCAAGTAGAAAGAGAAAGTATGAAGGGGCCTCGAGGGAAGGCTTACAAAACAATTTTGCTGTGAAGCAATCCAATAACAGTTCGAGGAAGGGTGAGGTGAACGTCGGCAACCAGAACAGAGGTAATAACAATAGAGATGGGAACAACAATAAAAGGAATAGAAATCGAGGGAACAACACCAGCAAAAGGCCTCGATTCCAAACTTTTGAGAACTATTCATCGCTGAGTGACACACTGGAAAACATTTTTCTGGATACATACAACGTATTGCAATATAAAAAGCGACCACCCAAAGACTCAACCGAAAAAGTGATCGCTACGAGAAAGTTTTGTTTGTTCCATGGAACCCACGGTCATTCTATCAACGAATGTCGTCATTTGAGAGATGTAGTTGAGAAATTGTTGCGGGAAGGGAAGCTAGATGAGTATAAGGTTGCCCCACGGGACAAGGGGCAAGGAAGGCAAACCCCGAACCAAAATCAGCCTATTTCCAAACCCACAGCCCAACAGAAAGGTAAAGGGATCATTATCAATACCATTGTAGGCGGGCCCCATCTAGCTAGCCATAGTTTCAAAGCAATGGATCAGTACGTTAATGCCGCCAAGCACTTTGAAGTAGGAGAATGTAGTAACCTCAAAGACATCACTCCAGTGAAACAACAAAGGACAATGTCAGACGATGTCATATTCCGTGGTAGAGATGATATCGGAATTCAATTACCTACTGAAGACCCGCTGGTAATTACCACAGCCATCGGCCTCGCTTTAGTCCATAAGGTGTTGTTGGATAATGGAAGCTCCGTTAATATCCTCTTTAAGACAGCCTTTGAACAAATGAGGCTCGAAGCGAAAGACTTAAAGCCCTACGAAGGATGGATACGGGGCTTCAATGGGGCATCAACGGCTCTGATCGGCTATGTAGAATTACCAGCGACGTTAGGACAAGGAGATCGCTAGAGAGTGAGAATCCCGCCATTTGTAGTTTTGGATGTTGAGTCACCCTGCAATGCCTTCCTGGGCCGACCGGCCCTCGCAGAGTTTAGGGCATGTATTGCATCTTGGTGCTTACTGCTTAAATTCCCAACTGACGTAGGAGTAGGGGTGATGAGTGGTGACCAAGCTACGGGATGAGCTTGCTAGATGACAGAGTTGAAGATGTTAACAAAGGGGTTTAATATAAAACTCCAGGGTACTTCTCTCCTCTCAAAGGAAAATTCAGCATAGCAATTAAGGGGTCCAGCCTCAAGAGAGTCGCCCGGAGATGCACTCTAGGATATAGATCCCAGAGAGGATAGGGAACCAGAGGGCCGAAATACGACTCCCAATGAAACGACATTGGACATTGGACATCTCCCAATGAAATACGACTCCCAATGAAACGACATCCGACAAAATTATTGAAGATTAGATCACAGCTAGATCCAATTCGAGCAAAAGAGTTGGTCGACTTTTTGAAGGCAAATCTGGATGTGTTTGTCTGGACTCATGCTGAAATGTGTGGGATATCGCCTGATATTATGAGCCACTCTTTGAGCATCAATCCAAAACACCCACCAGTCAAGCAGAAAAGATGGATGTTAGGCCTAGAGTGGTCAGCAGCCTTAACGGAAGAGGTAGAGAAATTAAAGGATAACGGATTCATCAAGGACTCAAAATATCCCTACTGGATATCAAATCCTGTCCTGGTTAAAAAATCTAAGGGGAAGTGGAGTACGTGCATTGACTTCTCTGACTTGAACAAGGCTTGTCCGAAAGATAGCTTTCCTCTTCCCAGGACTGATCAACAAGTGGACTCAACAGCCAGACACGAGCTCCTATAATTTATGGATACCTATTCGGGATACAATCAAATTCCCATGCACATACCAGATCAGGAGCACACGAGTTTAATCAGAGACTTGGGGTTATATTGCTATGTGGTAATGCCATTTGGATTAAAGAATGCAGGAGCCACATACCAGCGCTTGGTCAACCGCATGTTCTATAATCAAATCGGAAAAACCATGAAGGTTTATGTGGACGACATGGTCATGAAGTCTAGACAGTCTTCCGATCATATAAAAGACTTAGCAGAGATGTTTAGCATTCTACGAAGGTATGGAATGAAGTTGAACCCTCTAAAATGTTCGTTTGGGGTCGCATCTGGGAAATTCTCGGGTTCATCGTGAGTTCTCGAGGGATTGAGATAAATCCTAGTTAGATAGCAGTAATAAGGAATATTGAAGAACCACGAAAGATTAAGGACATACAAAGCCTGGCAGGAAAAGTTGCTCCATCAAGCAGGTTTATTTCCAAAGCCACAGATAAGTGTGTTCCTTTCTTCAATTTGATAAAACGGGGGAAACGTAACTTTGAATGGACTCCCGATTGTGTGGAGGCTTTCCAGAATCTATTAGACTTATTAGAGAAACCTCCAATATTGTCAAAACCTGTGGAACATGAGAATTTGTTTGTCTACATATCGATGTTGTCTCATGCTGTCAGCACAACATTGGTGCGTGAAGAAGACAAGGTCCAGAGGCCTGTGTACTATGTAAGCAAGAAGCTAGCCGCCGCAGAGCATAATTATCCAAGAATGGAAAAGCTTGTTTATAGCCTCCTGATTGCTTCTCGAATGCTCTGTCATTACTTTCAAGCTCATCTGATAGTTGTATACACTAATCAACCTTTAAGGCAAGTGTTACAAAGACCCGAAGCATCAGTGTGATTACTTAAGTGGAATATCGAGTTGAGCCAATTCAATTTGAATTTTCAACCGCGGAAATCAATAAGGGGGCAGGCCTTAGCCGATTTCATAGCAGAATTCACGATACCCGCAGAAGAAACGGTGGATAATAAGGTTGTTGCTTCTGAACACAAGCTAGAACTTAGTCCGTGGAAGCTAAATACGAACAAGGCCAAGAATGATCGAAGATCCGGCGCCGGAGTTGTTTTAATCACTCCTGAAGGACGATCTATTTACTACGCCCTGTGATTGGAATTTCCTTTTACTAATAACGATTCTGAGTATGAAGCCCTGATTGTTGGGCTAAAGCTCGCAAGGAATTAGGAGTGAAAACACTGGATATATGCTGTGACTCCAAAATAGTTGTCTGCCAGGTACGAGAGGAGTTTGTTACTAAAGGACCTCGGCTTTTTACTCATCTTAGAAAAGTAAAGGAGTTATTGGACAATTTGGAGTGTTATAGCATAACATACATTCCAAGAGCAGAGAATCAGAACGCAGACCGGTTGGCAAAACTAGCAAGTTCTGACAACCCTGAAGAAACTGGAATGGTTCCAATAGAGATATTGGAGTCACCAAGTTTTGACCTAATGGAGGTGGAACTAGCCTTAGAAACCGAGCCAGAGATGGAGTCATGGATGACACCATTCAAGAACTTCCTCAAGAGTGAAATTCTCCCATCGAAGAAAAGCGAAAGACGAGTTGTAACACGTAAGGCTGCAAGATACATTTTACAGGACGACGTCCTTTATCGCCAAGGGTTTTCCATGCCCCTACTACGGTGTATCGCACACGACGACATCAAACGTATGCTAGAGGAAGTAAATGAAGGTGAGTGTGGAGACCACACTGGAGGCCAAACCCTAGCAAAGAAAGTATTGCGGTATGGATATTTTTGGCCTACCGTGAATAAAGACGCGGCTGATTATTCACGACGCTGTGACAAATGTCAAAGATTCGCCAAAATTCCCAGAGCACCTCCAACCCGGCTTAAGTCAATGGTAGTCCCATGGCCATTTGCTATGTGGGGAATCGATATTATTGGAGTGTTACCCATCATCAAAGGAGGAGCAAAGTACGCGATCGTCGCCGTGCATTATTTCATGAAGTGGGTGGAAGCCGAACCCTTAACCACAATCACGGCAAGGAAGGTGGTAAGTGTTGTAGTCAGAAACATTATTTGCCTATTTGGAATACCGAAGACATTATAACTGATAATGGGACACAGTTCGACAGCACCGAATCCAGAAAATTTTGTCAGAAATACAAGATCGATAAAAGGTATACCGCTGCAGCTCACCCGCAGATGAATGGGCAGGTTGAAGCAATAAACGCAGTCATTAAATCTATTCTTAAGAAGCGGCTGGAACGGGCCAAAGCAAAGTGGGTGAATGAGCTGCTGCTAGCTTTGTGGGCATATAGAACAACCTTTAAGACGACAACTGGCCATATTCCCTTTTCACTCTCCTTCGGATCAGAGGCAGTGATCCCGGTGGAGCTCGAAGTCCGCTCTCATATGGTGACATACTATGACCCAATGACGAATAGAGCATTCCTCCTAGAGTCTCTTGACATGGTTGAAGAGAAAAGAGACGAAGCTGACTTGCGTGCCTCA
Organism: Allium sativum; assembly: GCA_030737875.1. Lineage (NCBI taxonomy): Eukaryota > Viridiplantae > Streptophyta > Magnoliopsida > Asparagales > Amaryllidaceae > Allium > Allium sativum. The sequence continues at coordinate 74,665,991 of CM060917.1, forward strand.
AGACATCGACACTAAGTCGCACGTTATTATGACCGAAAAGTTCGCTTCAGGACTTTCAAACCAGGGGATTTAGTGTTAAAACAAATCTTCCCGCCTTCAACCCAATTGGGTCCAAAGTGGGAAGGACCATATGCCATCCAACGGAAGCTTGATACAGGAGCCTTTAAGCTAACGACCGTGGATGGCAAGGAGATTCCCAGTGCTTGGAAGCTCAGCACTTGCCGCGATATCTGAGCTAGATATGTAATATGTCCTTTTTGTTTTTATGGACCATGTAAAAAGGCACGACTTGCCTTAAAAAGTCTGTTTATATGAATGAAGAATTATGAAGTGGATGTAGGCTACGACTTAGCTGAACCACTATAAAAATATCGTGTGTCTTACTTTCCTGCATTATTTTTATCTTCAGTAATTCTTCTATCATGACTATGAAACACAAAACATTAAATTAAACTTGAAAAACTGGAGATAATTCGTGTGCGGGAGCAAACAAAATGACCGTTTTCATAATAAGATAGAAGAAATGGGAAGACGACACTCCTAACTCTAAGTTTCATGAATCAAGAGAGAGAGTATAAAGGATGGGAAGACGACGTCCCTTGAGGCATAAACGTGCACCCTGATAAGAGACTGCCTCGATAGTACTCTAACCTGGTTATGAGATAGGAGAGTATAAAGATGCTAGAAGAATAAGCATCAACGACGAAAGAAATTTATCCCCTCCAGAGAGTCGGGGAAAACTGAATGTTGAATCTAATCAATCTTGAATAAGCTTAGTTAGTGAGTCTATTCAAGATTGATTGGGGGCATATATGTACACATGTTCCCTTGATCATAACTTTATTGTATAACTGTGATATGACATGTTGTTTATCTGCATTTTTATTTAAATGATAAATTTACAAATATTTGACATTGTAGGGAACAAACTACTTTATTTACAAACACGTGAGTTTATACAGAAAAACTAAGCAAAAGACGCGAGGGTGCGCTCGCTACAACAATAATGGACCGGTGGAATATTAAAACAAAAGACAAAACGCGCTTTCACTTGGACTTCGGAGTAGACTTTGCCTTCTTGGGATCCTTGAGATTTTCCTTCTCTTCTTTCTCAGTCTCAGTGAAAATACGCTTTGGTTTCCTTTTTCCCCGGGACTATGACACTGGAATCAATAGAAATTTTTTTAGCAAGTTCCTTAGTGATCGACCTAGTTTAAAGTTTAATGACTAACCTTGACCCACGAGTACTGTCGCAAGAGGCTTAAGATTTTTAGGATCTATCTCCTCAACTTTCAACAACATATGCTTATCTTGCTTGGCCTTCATCTTGGCCAAATTCATATCGTCGACATTCCCTGCATCCCCAGTTATAGTAACATCGGAATCTTCATCATGCCCGTCATTACCACCGTCATCTTCAAAGCAACTATTATTTCATCATTAAGAGGAGTTTCGGTGTTAGGTGTTACGGGAGCCTTTTCGATGGCCTCCTCTCTCTCACCCTTGTCACCATTTCCAGGTTTTGTAGCAGTGACTTCATCTTGTTTCCCCCAGGTCTCTCCAGTAGATTTTTTACCCGGAGACGTCTTTTGCGAATCGTCGGTCCTCTCAATTGGTTTAGTACCTACAGAGCGAGAAGCAATAGTTATTAACTCAGGAGAAAACAAAGGGCCTTCAATTTTCTGTCCGATAACATGACCAAAGGTTGAAATAGCTTTGATGAATTTAGGCGAAAAGGTAGAAATACATTCAGCAGACTTCTTGACTTGAGTGGCAGTAACCTCGGAGGTAGACTCGGTTATAGGAGACAAAAGAGAAGCCTCAAGAATTCCTGGCCTTTCCGGGTCATATCCCTCTACTCCAATGACCTCAGCTATAGCAGAAGAGGAGCCGACTTCGATGGTATTTTTTTCCTTTGGCCTGACGCTTCTCTTCCTCCATGGTAGCAGCAATAAGTCTATGCCCTTCGGCCAAGCGCACTGATTCCTCACCCCTAAGGAATGTCTCCATAAGCTTATTTTCATCAATCGAATCCACTTCGAGTTCTGCTTTATCCCATTCGACCAGTTGGTCCCATGCATACACAAGGGGAGTGGGATAGTCCTATAACACCCCGTAATTTTATAACATTAAAATTCACAAATTAAAGTATACTTAATTTTTAGAAAAAAATTAAATGAAATGGGTTGCGCAGAGAAATATATATATCGATACATATATATATAAATTAAAAATTAAATAAATAAATATGCGGAAAAGTTCAAAATAGCGAATTGGGAGGGGGAATAACCGAACCGGCCCATTTTTGAGGTCGACCCAAGCTCCGCTGGGTCGACTAGGGGTTAATCCAGGGTGTTTGGCTGTCAACCCGTGGGCCGATTCGCTCAAATGTAGATTTTGCATTTGATTGGTTCTCATGGTTCAGGGTTAATCTAATGGTCCTAAATAACTTCCTACACCTATAAATACATCCTAATGCTAACCCTAAACCTAATTAAAATAGAATAGTTACTGTCATACCATCGCCATGGAAATCAATGGACCCGCCGCCAACTAAGAAAGAAGAAAAGCAAATTCAATTCTAATTCTCTCAACCCTAAAGCAAAGCAAAACCCTCTCTTTTCTTCTCTAAATTGTGAGTATGATGATCTTAACAAGATTATTATCATTTTAATTAGGTTGAGTTATGAATGGATTATGAGTAGAAGATGTGAATTATCATATATGTTGTTGTAAACCCCTTTTGCTATTATGTATATTGTAAATCTAATGTTATGTGATGATGATATCTTATATGTTGTAAATCATGCTACGATGATGTTATGTATGTTGAAAGTTTCTATGCTAAGTTGTAATGAATCATACATGTTAAAAAGGCCATGATGTTACCATCTATGCTAGTTAGTTCATATTAATTAAATCATCATGTTTGGGTTATGTTGATCTATATGACAAGTCACATATGCAAGTTAGATTGATTAGAAAAGTTATGAACATATACCAAGACATCTATTATGACATCTAGAATTATGCTATGACGTATGTGATATCCTATGCTAGTTCACACCATCATTATGTTGCCTAAAAACCCCATATGCAAGTTTATGTATAGATTTGGGCTATGATCATATCATATAAATTGAGACATTTAACAAGTTGACACCTTTTGATCCTTAACATGTGTAGTTTATGCAAGTTTCACCCCTATTATGATTAGATTTATTTTAATTGTCTATATGTTGTGATAATTTATCTTTGTGCTAGGTGTTAGACTATACAAGTCTAGCCTATATTATGCGTTGAATAAGCGAACGTATAAACGTAGGGTAGGGGTAATATTAAGGATTTAATATTAAAAAGTTGGGGTGCAATTGATATGATTTTGCATGCCATAAGTGGATGGCCATAATTGAGTCAATTATGGACATCATTAAAAGTTGACTTAATTAATAATTTGAATAGGGAATTATTAAAACTGGGGTAAAAGATTTTAAGTGTTAATCAATGCTTAAGACACGAGGTTGGACTCGTTTGTGACGTAAACCTGCCCGGACCCGCCCGGCAAATCCAGTGGTCACAAATGTCAGCCCAATGTGAGAGGTCCTAGGCCTAAACTAAAGCATAACAGTTGTAAAGACACGAGGTTAGACTCTTTTATGGTGTAAGACTGCCCGGACCCGCCCGGCAAATCCAGCTGCCATAGATGCCAGTCTAATGTGAGAGGTCTTTATGAGGTTATGGCCTGAATGAATTAAGAAATACTTAACCAGATAAACATTTAAGGTGGGACATGGGGGTTAAGTAGGTGCCTTGGGTGGCATGAGGAATCTAGGGGGTGCCCTTAGTGGCATGTGAAATACGATTAGTAAGACTTAACCAAACACACATGTAAATGAACATGACTAAGAGGGTTAAGTGGGATATACTAGTGACAAGCTTAGGTGGGTAGCTTGTGGGGGCCCATTTCGACCAGTATCCCAAACGTATCTTTGTGGGCTCGACCCAAGTCGAGGACGGGACACGCATGCTGGGTTCGACTGTAAGAGGCCAAAACGGGGAGCGGTGGCAACGCAAGTCCAACGGGTTTCGTATGCGTGTGTGGACCCAGGCTGGTAGGTAAGACGTTGTTGCATCGTGTAGGTATAAGCCGTGCATTCTAAAATTGTATCGGGTTGCCACTATAGGGGAGTGATACACCCCACTGTGGGGCTAGCACGGGTATCTACGAGTAGGGAGCCGATCGAAAGTGGGTAGTGGGGTACACCTAGTGGAGATAGGGGCAGACGGCACCTATGTAGTCAGTTAGGGGTACGCAAGGCTATTTATAAAGTTTCTGTGTGAAGCAAGTGGGATCAACCTTTAGGGTGACTGGTGCGGTGCAGTGTAGTAATCATTCGTTAGTAATTAGGTGTGCCTTTACCGTTATCTTTAACATTATCTTAAACGCTATCTTTATCTTCCTAAGAGTTCATAGACATTTACTTGTCTTCCAGCTTATGCCTTAGTCTAGTTATTTTGATAATAGTATTGTTAGAATTATCATACTCGCCAGACTTTATGTCTGACCCCCTCTATTTCTATCCTTTTTCCCCCTCCAGGTCCTCAGGTTGGGCCCAGCTCTAGTGGAGTTTGATTGAATTGCTTCATCTCTCTTTGGAAAGCTTGGACCGTTGAAGTAAAGTCCATCTTGTTATCTTTTTAATGGCTATTTATGTAATGGGATTATGTATTTTGTTTTTATGAAGATGGATATTGTACTTGGTTTTATGATGTAACAAACATGTTTAATTTCCGCTGCAATAAAATGAAGTTTTAGATTTCCAAGTACTATTTATTATCTGTCTTGTTGTAATTTTTCTGTTCTATATTCACTTATAACCTCCATGGAAGTTAATGCATTCCCTTTGTGAGTGACATTAATGGACGTGGGGTGTTACACGTGGTATCAGAGCTTAAGGTTACCAGAACAGATAAAAATACTTTAGAAAAATAGTTATTTTTGGAAGAAGTGTTTTCAAAAACATGTTTTAATGAGAAATTTAAAAAGAAAAGTTTTTAAGAAAAACATAATCCCCAATAGCCCATATCTTTATCTTTCGAATTCTCCATTCTGAATCTTTCCTTTTTCGTTTCAGCATGGCTGAAGATCTTAATCTACCCGACGGTGTAACGATACCAGGATGGTATAGGAGGTTATTAGAGGCTAGGGCCGCTGCAGGTCCAGCCAATGTTCCTCCACCACCAGTTGCACCCGTTCCTCCTCCTCCTCACGTAGATACTTTTGCAAAGACGTGCTAGGAATTCAAGGCTATGGGTGGAAAACCATTTCAAGGGTCAGAAACGTTTGTGGAAGCTAGAGATTGGCTTAAGGAGGTGGAAGAATTGCTAGAAATCTTTGAAGTAGAAGAAGGGAGGAGAGTTCGTTTAGCAGCTTGGTTGATGAACGGAGAGGACTCGCTTTGGTGGGAGGTCACTAATGGGGAGCGTCCTGTTGACTCTTGGGCGGATTTCAGACGTGGGTTCGAGGTGAAGTTTCTCTCAAGGGTGGAAGAAAATCTATATATGGAAAGGTTCTTGACATTGAAGCAAGGAAGCTCATCAGTGAAAAAATATGTCAATAAATTTAATCAGTTAGCAAGGTTTGGCTTGGACTTAGTAAACACGCCGGAGAAGAAGGCTCTAAGGTTCGTGAATGGCTTGAATGAACCATTGCAAGAGTTGGCTATGACCCACATCCCGATGGGGGCCACCTTTGAGAAGTTAGTAGAAATGGCGCTTATGCATGAGGAGAAAAGCGCTAAAGCTGATAAGGCACCCGAGAAGAAGGGGGATCAGAAGAAACCACAACAGCAAAACAAGAAGGGTGGAAAAGAAAATAATGGCAAGGGAAAGAAGAAGTGCTTTAACTGTGGAACACCAGGCCATCTCAGCAAGGATTGCCGAAAGAAAAAGAAGACAGGCTGTTTTCATTGTGGCGATGCAGGACATTTAGTGAAGGACTGCCCAAAGAAGGGGCAAAGGGCAGGAGCTACCTCGGGAGGACAGGTGCAGGCTGTTATGGCACCAGAGCAGGCAAGGGGACAAGTTCAGGCTCTCGCGGTCCCACCGCTGCAAGAACGAGGTACAACCATTTCTGTTGAAAGCTTAGTTTTTTTGTTTGATCATCCTGTCCGTACCTTATTCGATTCGGGCGCATCACATTCGTTTATCTCTACATCATTAGTTGAATCACTGCACTTAAACACCAGTTTAGTAGAGGATCCCTTAGTTGTTTCGAATCCAATAGGGGGCTCAGCTTATTTGTCTATGATGTGTTTGGATTTGAAAATTTCCATACTTAGCGTTGAATTTAGATGTGATGCTTATGTGTTGGGCTTCACGGGCTATGGGCTAATTTTAGGAATGGATTGGTTATCCAGAAATGGGGCCGTTCTTGATTGTGAAAGGATAGTAGTTAGGCTCGTGACTCGCCTTGGAAACATTCTCGAAATCTTTTGTAATCCCATAAATTCGGTTATGCTAAGTTATCGAGAATTGCTTGACGCGTCTGAGGAAAATCTACGATCTGTTAGAGTGGTCCGAGAATATTCGGATGTGTTTGAGGAGGTGAAGGGCTTGCCTCTGAAGCGGGAGATAGATTTTCGAATATATCTTGTGGATAATGCAAAACCAGTATCTTTGCCAGTACGCCACATGGCACCACGTGAAAGGAGGGAACTCGGAAAGCAAGTGAAGGAGTTGCTTGAGAAGGGGTTCATAAGACGAAGTATATCAGAGTAGGGTGCTCCAGTAGTATTTGCCCCGAAGGTGGATGGGTCCCTTAGACTTTGTGTGGACTATAGAGAACTTAATAAACTTACTAAGAAGAACAGACACCCACTGCCGAGGACTGACGATCTCTTCGATCAGTTAGTTGGCGCCTTAGTGTTTTCGCAGTTGGACTTAGCCACTGGTTTCCATCAGTTGAGAGTGGCTGAGGATAGCATTGACAAGACTGCCTTTAGGACTCCGGACGGTTTCTATGAATGGCTAGTGATGCTCTTCGGTTTGACAAACGCCCCCGCATACTTTGTTGATTTAATGAGTAGGGTGTTTAGGGAGTACCTTAACAAATTTTTGGTAGTCTTTGTAGATGACATCTTGATCTTTTCTAAGGATGAAGAAGAGCATGCCCTACATCTTAGGGAAGTGTTGGAGACCCTACGAGCGCATAGCCTTAAGGCTAAATTTTTTAAGTGTCACTTCTGGAGGATGGAAGTACGGTTCTTGGGGCACGTGGTTTCCAAAGAAGGGATAGCTGTAGATCCCGCGAAGGTGGTGGCCATCCAAGATTGGAAGGTTCCCAAAAATGCTACCGAAGTAAGAAGTTTCTTGGGGATGGCTGGCTACTATAGGAATTTTATCAAAGATTTCGCAAAGATATCAACTCCATTTACACGCTTGACGAAGAAGAACCTAGTTTTCACATGGGACGTAGATTGTGATGATGCGTTCCAACATTTGAAGAGAGCTTTGACTTCAGCCCCAGTCTTAGATTGCCAGACGGGAGTAAGTCATTTACCGTTTATACTGACGCTTGTGGGACAGGACTAGGCGCAGTCTTAATGCAAGAGGGCAGGGTAATAGCCTATGGTGGAAGGCAGTTGAGAGCGCATGAGAAGAATTACCCCACACATGACCTAGAATTGGCCGCTATTGTTTTCGCGCTTAAGTCTTGGCGTCATTATCTTCTTGGCGAGAAATTCGAACTATTCACTGACCACAAATCTTTAAAATACCTATTCTCTCAGAAGGACTTGAACTTAAGGCAGCAAAGGTGGATGGAGTTCTTAGCGTCCTACGACCTTGAGATAGCATATACCCCTGGCAAGGGTAACGTGGTGGCCGATGCCTTAAGTAGAAAAAGATTATCTTAAGTCCTTTGTTTGTTGAGCGGCAAAGTTTAGAATTCATTTCGATGTTTGACTTTAGACCTTCCGTTGACTTCGTACCCGGTTTGCTAGCATCCTTGGAGGTCAGACCTACGCTTTTGGGACGGATTGGCGAGGCACAGCGAGACAACCCGCAGTTGGTTGAGTTAGTAGAAAAACTCAAAGGAGGAGAGTCATCAAGTCATCTCCGTAGGTATACCCTAGACGATAAGGGTTGGTTACGTAGGGACGGTAGACTTTGTGTACCAAAAGACGATGACCTAAGGAAGACTATTCTTGACGAAGCACATCATTCGAAGATGACCATTCATCCCGGCGGGGACAAGATGTACAAAGACATGAAGAGAGTTTACTTTTGGGCCGACATGAAGAAAGACGTGGCTGAGTATGTCGCTAGATGCTTGGTGTGCCAACAAGTAAAAGCAGAGCAAAAGAAACCCGGTGGGTTGCTTCACCCATTGGAGGTTCCACTATGGAAATGGGAAAGCTCTCGATGGATTTTGTGGATGGATTACCGCGATCGAGAAAGGGTAATGCGGGAATTTGGGTTATAGTAGATAGACTTACTAAGAGCGCCCATTTTATTCCCGTGAAGAGTAAGAGGACTGCTCCATGGTTAGCTTCCGTATACGTTCGAGAAATAGTTCGTTTGCACGGTGTTACTTCTTGCATAGTGAGCGACCGCGATCCTATTTTCACTAGCGAATTTTGGAGAAGCTTACAAGAGGCGGTAGAGACTCAGTTATGTTTGGGCACCGCATATCATCCTCAGACGGACGGCCAGACCGAGAGGGTGAATCACATTCTAGAGGATCTGTTGAGGCTATGTATCCTAGACTTTGGGGGTATGTGGGAAGAGCATCTTCCATTGGTGGAGTTCGCATATAATAACAGCTTTCAGTCCAGCATTGGTATGGCACCATTCGAAGCTCTTTATGGACGACCTTGTCGTTCACCTACATGTTGGTGGGAATCTACGGATAAGATCTTACTTGGGCCCGATATGATTAGGGAGACTTCGGAGAAGATCGACTTGATTCGAAGGAGGATGAAAGCAGCACAGGATAGGCAGAAATCTTATGCGGATAAGAAGAGGGAAGATCTCGAGTTTGAAGTTGGGGACATGGTCTTTGTCAAAGTGTCTCCATTACGAAACGTTTTTCGCTTTGGGTCCGTTGGGAAATTAGCACCAAGGTTTGTAGGGCCGTTTCCTATTAAGGAGAGGATTGGACGGATGGCGTATAGAGTGGAGTTGCCCGAGAGACTTAGTGATGTACATGACGTACTCCATGTCACATTTGAGGAAGTGCTTGCACGAGACCGCGGAAGTGGTAGAGCCGAGCTTGCTTAGAGAGGTGGAGATAGAGCGTGATGCGACAATTCGACGAGCTCCTACGCGCATTCTTGGGTCGGAGATCAAGAGGTTGAGGAATCGAGAGGTCAGACTAGTCAAAGTGCAATGGGGAGATGAGGAGAGCAACGCTACTTAGGAGACGGAAGAGAATATGCGTTCACGATACCCTTTTCTTTTTGAGGGTATGTCCTTTAATTTCTCCTTTATCGCTTAGCTTGTACTTATCTTATCTTTATTATATCCTCTCGCTAGTATCTTTGACCTTTAGTTAGGATAATCCTATGGTTGAAACATGTGATTGAGACATGTTATGTATGGTGGATGCAAAGTGGATGCAAGTGGTTGCTCGTGGATGCATATACACACACTATTAGGCACCAGATCGGCTCAGTCACTTCATATTACATATATATGGATGTATTTAGTAAAATGGATGTATTATGGTTGTATTATCATATAGTTGCTGCATTCGGGTGGATGGTTGTGCACGCATATAGAATTAATATGTATCATTAGGAATCTTTTGCATACATATTGGACGCATGACACTATCATGAATTGCACTAAGGAGATCGACTGAATCAGTAGACCGCCTAATTTTGCATTAGATATGGACATATACACACACTGTGCATATAAACATTAAGGCATTAGAAGTCTTTTAAGGACAATGGATGCTGGTGTTTGATGGTTGAGTAGATGGACGATTAGATGGTAGGATATACATTCTTCTTGACTTGGAGATTTCGGGGACGAAATCCTTTAAGGAGGGGAGAATGTAACACCCCGTAATTTTATAACATTAAAATTCACAAATTAAAGTATACTTAATTTTTAGAAAAGAATTAAGTGAAATGGGTTGCGCAGAGAAATATATATATATATATTGATATATATATAAATTAAAAATTAAATAAATAAATATGCGAAAAAGTTCAAAACAGCGAATTGGGAGGGGGAATAACCGAACCGGCCCATTTTTGAGGTCGACCCAAGCCCCGCTGGGTCGACTAGGGGTTAATCCAGGGTGTTTGGCTGTCAACCCGTGGGCCGATTCGCTCAAATGCAGATTTTGCATTTGATTGGTTCTCATGGTTCATGGTTAATCTAATGGTCCTAAATAACTTCCTACACCTATAAATACATCCTAATGCTAACCCTAAACCTAATTAAAATAGAATAGTTACCGTCATACCATCTCCATGGAAATCAATGGAGCCGCCGCCAACTAAGAAAGAAGAAAAGCAAATTCAATTCTAATTCTCTCAACCCTAAAGCAAAGCAAAACTCTCTCTTTTCTTCTCTAAATTGTGAGTATGATGATCTTAACAAGATTATTATCATTTTAATTAGGTTGAGTTATGAATGGATTATGAGTAGATGATGTGAATTATCATATATGTTGTTGTAAACCCCTTTTGCTATCATGTATATTGTAAATCCAATGTTATGTGATGATGATATCTTATATGTTGTAAATCATGCTATGATGATGTTATGTATGTTGAAAGTTTCTGTGCTAAGTTGTGATGAATCATACATGTTAAAAAGGCCATGATGTTACCATCTATGCTAGTTAGTTCATATTAATTAAATCATCATGTTTGGGTTATGTTGATCTATATGACAAGTCACATATGCAAGTTAGATTGATTAGAAAAGTTATGAACATATACCAAGACATCTATTATGACATCTAGAATTATGCTATGACGTATGTGATATCCTATGCTAGTTCACACCATCATTATGTTGCCTAAAAACCCCATATGCAAGTTTATGTATAGATTTGGGCTATGATCATATCATATAAATTGAGACATTTAACAAGTTGACACCTTTTGATCCTTAACATGTGTAGTTTATGCAAGTTTCACCCCTATTATGATTAGATTTATTTTAATTGTCTATATGTTGTGATAATTTATCTTTGTGCTAGGTGTTAGACTATACAAGTCTAGCCTATATTATGCGTTGAATAAGCGAACGTATAAACGTGGGGTAGGGGTAATATTAAGGATTTAATATTAAAAAGTTGGGGTGCAATTGATATGATTTTGCATGCCATAAGTGGATGGCCATAATTGATTCAATTATGGACATCATTAAAAGTTGACTTAATTAATAATTTGAATAGGGAATTATTAAAACTGGGGTAAAAGATTTTAAGTGTTAATCAATGCTTAGGACACGAGGTTGGACTCGTTTGTGACGTAAACCTGCCCGGACCCGCCCGGCAAATCCAGTGGTCACAAATGTCAGCCCAATGTGAGAGGTCCTAGGCCTAAACTAAAGCATAACGGTTGTAAAGACACGAGGTTAGACTCTTTTATGGTGTAAGACTGCCCGGACCCGCCTGGCAAATCCAGCTGTCATAAAAGCCAGTCTAATGTGAGAGGTCTTTATGAGGTTATGGCCTGAATGAATTAAGAAATACTTAACCAGATAAACATGTAAGGTGGGACATGGGGGTTAAGTAGGTGCCTTGGGTGGCATGAGGAATCTAGGGGGTGCCCTTAGTTGTGACGAAAAGGAATTTCGCTCGGTCCAATCCAGTCGCTAAACCGATCTAGACCGTTCGAAACGCCTGATCGTTTGAGAACACGACAAATCAGAACACAAACAGAAGAACATTTCATTGTATATTACAACAATGCATCAGAATACAAGAATATACAGAGTATAAATGAATATTACACAGAAATATCAGAGATTTAAATTACATTTAAATGCATCACAGCGGAAAATAATACAATACACAACTAGAAAGAGATATACGGATACAAAGCTTTCCGGATATCATTCCAGCTGTAAACCAGGATCCTGTGAATATAAATCTGCAAAACCAAAACTACTAGCTGCCCGTGTCAAAATAAGGGCACCCAGAGTTTAGGTTAAAACAATAAACTCCAGGTCAGTCATGGGACTGGTGTGAGAACTAAAACAGTTATAAATCTTTATTTTTAAAGTTAGGTAAATCATGGGACCACGCCGTATAACACGGAACGGGTTTCCTCCCAAGAACACCAGTGAATAAAACAAACAACGCAATGCTAAATAAAGAAAAATGAAGCTATTATAAGACCCAGGTCCTATCACACAATGCAACGCAAGCCGGGGGATAGGGTTTTTACCTTACAATAGCCAAGAATGCTTGATACGTTTAAAAGAAATCATTTGATACTATTATAAGTGCATAGTGTATAAAACAACTTCAAATCATAAGTATCAATCATAGGCGGCATGAATGCCCCATACCACTATGTCACCATATATAGGTTATACAATCAAAATCACAAAGTCACGTATTTGGAAATTGGATTTCCGTCTATGAACCGAGGCCAGGGATCGTCCTCTACCGTTTCGAGACGCTCTAGCCCGTGTCTTAGGCAAGCGCGCAGGCAAGCCTTGGATCGTCAGGGCCGGTCCACCGATGTGGATTATTATGCCTGAACAATACGTCTCCCCGCCCTTTGGGGCATCAATGAGCCAACGAATGACTCCATCGGACCCGGATCGTCCGATCAAACCGAGGCGCTTCGCAAGAGCAACAACCACATAAGTCAAACTCATCAGGGCATGTAAAACCACTGACGCCACTTCTAACTAGAAAGAAACGCATGCCCTCCCTGAGGTCCGTCTCCCGTTTTTGGTTCATACCGGGTGTGAAACTCGCGAAGTAAACGTTACACAAAGCTACGCCACAAAGGCCGTGCTTCGATCATCAACCACAAGATTTGCTTTTCAACAGAAGCCTTGATCATTCGCCACTTAGGCATGCCACACCGGCAGTTCACTCTATGCGTTTGATATCCATCAGTATATAACCTCTGAGCTCGTATGTCCCAGAGAAGGGCGTTAAGCAAGAGAATAAATTCTCCGCCGCCAAACAGATATATATTTAATAGAAATCAATCACACAGACTAAAATACAATGTCAGACACACAGTCAATTTACAAGTCCGTTCTGGGACTGAACGAAACCGGAGGCACCTAGTACCCCGCATATCCATCGATCTCCAAATACGTCTGGAAGATCACCAACTGTTTCCATCTTCTTGGGTGTACAGCCCAATCAAGATCATCAGTAATCACCCAAACGATGTGAAGACTTCCGGTCTTCAACCGCCGTCTTCATCTTCGACTTATCGTTGTATCAGTTATTCAGAATGGGATAAACCCGGTCTTTCCGAATAACTCGCGTATATTTTAAATAAGTGTTACACAAACACAACATACGCCTCATTCCAATTCATCAGTCACTAACCGTAAATTAATCAAGAGAATAATTTCCCAAATATTAACCCCGAAGGCCGAAACCAACATCAGATCAATATCCAGAAAACCATTCTGCTTGGCTAACCGACAGTTAGTTTCTAAATTTCACATTCATAGGGAAAGGTTCCCATTAATTTTTCAAAGATAAATTCCTTGAATTTATTCTTTAATCTTCTTTTGAATTTCGATTCAACTAGTCGAGATTAACGAACCTTACCGAAGTAATCATTGGTTTTAATTTCCCAATCCCAACCTATTCTTCCCATGAAGTAAAACTGGTAATACTTCATATCTAACACCACGGTGTTATCGGTAAATTTAATTACCATTTCACGTTCAAATCTAATTAAAGATTTAACTATCGCCTGGAGCAAAACTGGTGATACTCCATTCTCGATCTTTTCAATCTAATTAAAGATTCATTAAAACTCCACTTAGTTTTAATCGTTAACTGGGTTAAAGAATTAGTGTCATTTAAAAAATGGTTCACGATAAACCCAAAAATCAATATCAGTTCAATTTCAATTAAATATTATTTAATTGGTACACTTCATTAAATCTAAATAAAAAGATTTAATCTTTTCTCAACTGGGTTCAAGAACAGTGTTAGTGAAGACACCATTCACGACAAACCCAAATCGCATTTGATATTAAATACAAGGCTCTGAATAGAAAATATATCGGCTTATATTCAATATCAAATTCTATGACCAACAGATATCGTATTGGAAATAACAATATATATATCTATATCTTTCAAATTTTCATAACAACATCTGTATAATCACGAATTCCAACATCGAAATATTCCGAAGACAATTTCGATTCAAATCCACTCCAATGCAATCATTGGAAATTCTGGTTATTTTTAAAACCCTTTTTAAATTCAATTTATTTATTTAAAAATAAATAGAATTATAATTCTAGTTCAAAACTAGTTCATTTCGATAATAAAAAAAAATCTATTTTTATCTTTTCAAATATGGAGTTTTTCATCCCAATTTTTCCCAAATCATTTCTTATGATTTTACACAAATTATTTCTATTTTTAATAATTTTATCAAGGCCCGTACAGTCGATTTCCATCAATGGCCATCGAACTGCACTTACAGCGACCTTTTTCAAATTTGATTTGAACATAATTCCAAATCCAACTATTAGATTTCTAATTTCTAATATTCGTTAGAAAGCCCCTTTCGATGCAAACCCAACGGTTCCGATTTTAGGAGAATCTGACGGTCGGATCTCCGTAATGTCCGTTTGAAATAAATGGTCGAAATTCGCGAACTGCCGCGGCGCGGCGCGTTCTATTCAGGCCATTATATTATGTATATAATATATATAATATATATTTCGTCGATTCCTATTTAAAACGAATTATATAGATAGTTTTGAATTCGTTTCAAAAACATTTTCAACTTCCATTTCAATTCAAGTCAAAATCGAATTCTTCCTTATAAATTCGTTTTACAATTCATTTCTATTCAATTCAAATTTCAATTCAATTCGAATTGGTTTTCTATTCGATTCAATTCAAATTTGGTTTTCTATTCAATTTGAAATCCAATTCGTTTTCCATTCAATTCAAATCAAATTTCATTTCAAAATATTCGATTTCGAAATCACTTTTCAATATTCGTTTTAAAATGAATAAAATCGATATAAATATCATTCACGTCAAAATGGCGTCAATCTAATCAACACGGCTTCATATATTGATATTTTCAAATATTCCATTTTGAATATTTCTTTTTCAAATATTTCTCTTTTAAAACTGGAATGAGGCCCAATCAATTACCATATAATGTTAATTATATGGATTTTCTACAACACATGTATATATCAACAACGATGAATAATCAACCATCATCCAAAGTGCATTCTACACTATATAAGCATCAAATATAAATATTCAACGCTTATAACAGTCTGTCAATCAATCGATCGACATACAACTAAACAATCGGGATTAGTGTATTTCAAATATCATCCCAATACCCGTGTAGGGTTTCAAACAATCAAACACAGATTTTATTTGTGCAGTTGGGCGATGTGTAAAATTTATCGTCCCAATCAATGTTCTTCAAATAGGTGTACATAAACAAACCGTCCGGTTTGTAAATGAATATTTATTTATTCCCATCCACGTTAAAAATTATATTTTTAACGACCAAAATATTTTATTCAAACTATGAACATTCTATTCGGTTCATTTATTCACTAAAATGATATTTTTATTTTTCTAACATATTTTAGAAACTTTCGGCGGCATAACGACACGATACTAGAAACGGGACAAGGCCTAGCCTTATCCCCGGTCTAGTGAAGGCCCACGCCATTCACACATCAATCAAATCAATTTCATTTCACCAAACAATTCAATTCAAACCAAATAATCTAACCAACTACACAACCAAACGATTAAACAAACAAGCCATCCATGGTCTGTGGATGACGGGTGTCGGGTGCTACTAAACACCGTCTGCATCCTAGTATATATATAACTAGAAAATTTAAATTGAAAGGTGAGAAGTTCTCACCGATAGCTATCCAACCAACTCGACTCTTTTTTTGCAGAAGTCTTCGTCGTTCTCGCCTTTTTGTCACCTTCGTTGACCGTAGGCACTACATATATAAAAATTGAATTTTTACTTCGTTGTTCAATATAGAAAAATCGAATTTTTACTTCCTGTCAAACAAAGAAAAATCACATTTTTAATTCTACTGTTATATATATATTTTTCAACGCTTCATTCTATATAAAAATTATATTTTTATATTTCTACTTGATCAGATTTTTACTTTATTATATCCAATAAAAATCAGATTTTTATTTCACTACATATATAAAGATAAAATCTTTACTACCTGTACAATATAAAGATCGCATTTTTATTATCTATACTATATAAAAATCATATTTTTAATCTTTCTTTGATATAAAAATTATAATTTGAACCCTCTTATAATATAAAAATACGATCTTTCTCCTTTTAAAAATCGGTTCTTTTTCATTTTAAAAATCTACTCCTTTCTGTTTATATAAAAAAAAGAAATCAAATTACATAAAAGGAAGTAAAAATAAAATAAAATAATAAATAAATAAATAAAAAAGACTTACAGAGAGGGGGGTTCACCATCGTCGGAGGGGGCTTCGGGTGGCTCGAGGGTGGGCGCTCGGGGAAGGAGAAGAGGGGCGGAGGTGGAGGAGGCGGGCGCGGTCAGGTGGCGGGGTGGTTTTGGCTTGGCTGCGCGGTTCTGGGGCTAGCAGGGAGGAGGAGAACGATGAAGGGAGGAGAGAGGCGTGGGGGTGATCGGGATCGCTGGTGGTGGGCGCGCCCTGGCGGAGGTGGTGCGATGCCCTGGTGCGGCGGTGGGGCGTGGGAGGTCGACGTTCGATCGGGGTTTTTTTTCTTTTCCTTTTTTCTTCTGAATCGATTTTGGGAGAGTGGGAGAAAATAGGGGGGTTATATGAAAGGTTATTAATATTATTTAATTATTATTATTATTTTCCAACAGTTGACTTTTCCATACGACCCCTAAACGAGGCCCACCGCCTATCGTCCCTAGCGTTTTACCCCTATTCCGAACACAATGGGATATGTTCCGTAGGCTGATTCGATCGTTACAATCAGTTTTCGTCAAATTTACATTTAAATCACTATATTGAACTTTAAACATACATTTCATATTACCGGGGTCACATACGAACTCGATAAATTCTCGAAAAATATTTTCTAGCTTCGTATTGACGATACGGTCCTAACAAAACTAGTTTCGTCGAATTCTGAGACCGTTTGAAAAATGGCCAATTTCCAGTCGATTAAAATCAACTGAAACTGGTCAAACGCGTTTACCTTCGCCACGCTCACATATTGATTCGAAAAATTATGAAACTTGGAATCTAGCAATAACTCGACATCACGGACCCAACAAAAGTGGTTTCGTCGAAATCCGAGGTCATTTGCAAAATGTCTATTTTTAAGGGCCTGAATTCCATAGCGACTATTCAGAATTTTCAACTGGACATATCTTTCGATCCCCGCTATGAAATTTCAATTATTCGGATTCGTTGGAAAGATATTATCAAATAGATCCCATTATTTTTGGTTTCACTAAAATCCGGTTTATTTTGCACCTGGTACATTCAATTGAAGTTTGAAATCGAATTATCGAACTACCGCGCCATTTTCAATTCTATTTATAATTATATATAAATATTCATATTCTAACGACGACGTATATAAATATATACGTCGAATTATATTCAAAATAAATTTCTCGTCATTATTATTTAAAATAATTTATTTTAAATGTTCAAAATTCGCTAAAACTGCCAAAATAAATTTTTTAAACTGGCCCAGATTTTCCGGGTTGTTACATTAGTGGCATGTGAAATACGATTAGTAAGACTTAACCAAACACACATGTAAATGAACATGACTAAGAGGGTTAAGTGGGATATACTAGTGACAAGCTTAGGTGGGTAGCTAGTGGGGGCCCATTTCGACCAGTATCCCAAACGTATCTTTGTGGGCTCGACCCAAGTCGAGGACGGGACATGCATGCTGGGTTCGACTGTAAGAGGCCAAAACGGGGAGCGGTGGCAACGCAAGTCCAACGGGTTTCGTATGCGTGTGTGGACCCGGGCTGGTAGGTAAGACGTTGTTGCATTGTGTAGGTATAAGCCGTGCATTCTCAAGTTGTATCGGGTTGCCACTTTAGGGGAGTGATACACCCCACTGTGGGGCCAGCACGGGTATCTACGAGTAGGGAGCCGATCGAAAGTGGGTAGTGGGGTACACCTAGTGGAGATAGGGGCAGACGGCACCTATGTAGTCAGCTAGGGGTACGCAAGGCTATTTATAAAGTTTCTGTGTGAAGCAAGTGGGATCAACCTTTAGGGTGACTGGTGCGGTGCAGTGTAGTAATGTGCGGTGCAGTGTAGTAATCATTCGTTAGTAATTAGGTGTGCCTTTACCGTTATCTTTAACGTTATCTTAAACGCTATCTTTATCTTCCTTAGAGTTCATAGACATTTACTTGTCTTCCAGCTTATGCCTTAGTCTAGTTATTTTGATAATAGTATTGTTAGAATTATCATACTTGCCAGACTTTATGTCTGACCCCCTCTATTTCTATCCTTTTTCCCCCTCCAGGTCCTCAGGTTGGGCCCAGCTCTAGTGGAGTTTGATTGAATTGCTTCATCTCTCTTTGGAAAGCTTGGACCGTTGAAGTAAAGTCCAGCTTGTTATCTTTTTAATGGCTATTTATGTAATGGGATTATGTATTTTGTTTTTATGAAGATGGATATTGTAGTTGGTTTTATGATGTAACAAACATGTTTAATTTCCGCTGCAATAAAATGAAGTTTTAGATTTCCAAGTACTATTTATTATCTGTCTTGTTGTAATTTTTCTATTCTATATTCACTTATAACCTCCATGGAAGTTAATGCATTCCCTTTGTGTGTGACATTAATGGACGTGGGGTGTTACAAGTCCTTAAGCCAAGCTAGGTCTCGGTGATGGATCACTTGAGCAAAGAATCCGACCGTGGTTTCACCACTCTCATCAATCTCCCTTTGAGCGTCTTTGAGTTGTTCGTTGACTTCCTCAACTTGCTACAAAGCCGTATTTACATTTCCTTCAGCAAGAGTCGTCCTCGTTTCAACTTCCAATAATTTAGCCTCAAGGTCTGCATTCTTTTTAGCTAAATCTGCTTTCTCTTGAGCAAGACGAGCATTCTCAGATTTGGCATCCTCAGCCTGCTTCTTTAAATCTATCCACTCCTGACTATGGGATTCAATCTCGAAATGATAGCACTTTTGTAATTCCTCGAACTGCTTATAATTATCTGTGTCGCGTTGTATAAGAGCAAGCTTAGCTTGGGCATCCTCCAGATCTTTCTAAGAGTTTTTGATGGTCTTCGCATCATACTCAGCAGCGTCGGTCATGGTTTTTACATCTTCCATCAAATCACTAATGATTTTAGAGAGAGTTGCATACTTCTTCATTTCTTTATATTATTCATCCACGAGATCTATAGTAGCCTTGACATCGTTGGCCCAATCAGATTTTACCGGTTGGAGTTTTGGGACAAAGTGCATGTGCCCGAAATGGTGTTCGGGAAATTGCTACCTCAGAACTTCCAGTATAGCCTGGTTCTCGTCATTGAGAATAACCTACCATGTGGTAGTTATGTCAACAGTGCGACGAGATAGCTTCGTAGTTGGCCGGTTCTTTTCTGCATCCTTCCCCGATTGTGGTCGCTTCCCTTTTGGATTAGGAGCCTTTCTTGAGGTATCATCTTGAGGAATCATGCCTTTAGATGGAGCAGGAGGCTTAGAGCTATACTTATCTTTCACATGATGTGAAGGATAGCTCTTGTGTTTTTCTGAACCTTTGTAGTGTGGGGATCGAGAACGGGAAGGTCGATAAGGCTTTGGACGTCGATCCCTCCTATCATCTCTACCCCTACTCTCATGCCGGTCTTGCTTCTCATTGGGATCTATTGGAGCATACTCGAACGAACATCTCGCATATGATATCGCTGCCTCCCCATTTGACCTATAAGAAGAAATGAAGGAATATTAGAGTCAACGTTAACATAAAACTCAAGTGCTGTGATGTGCGGTACTAGAGTGTAGTGTGTTTCCTAAAGTGGCGATTCCCCCCGAGACACACCAGAGTCCAGAC
Organism: Allium sativum; assembly: GCA_030737875.1. Lineage (NCBI taxonomy): Eukaryota > Viridiplantae > Streptophyta > Magnoliopsida > Asparagales > Amaryllidaceae > Allium > Allium sativum. The sequence goes on from CM060917.1 coordinate 74,686,252, forward strand.
TGAGGCCAATATGAGTAGTCTCCTTGGACTTTACTGGAGTAACTTCTTCTTCAGAAGTGAAAGCAAGAGGATTGGTCGCAAAGTCATCTGCAGTATAAAAGGTCTCGGGCAAGGGAAGATTTCCTAAATCCTGATATATATATAGAGTTATCAACTGTAGTCTTATCCCCTAAAGGAATGAATGATGGTAACTCCTTTGGAGAAATTGGCCTTTCAGGGGTAGCTACGTCTTCAGGAGTGATATATTTATCTCTGTCCTTTTCAGCTATGTTCTCTAGTTCGTCATCCTGAATCAAAGGAGGAGAAGGAGAGTCCCTAAGAGGTACCGTTGGATTTTTCAAGCTATCTCCCGCCTCAGGAATAATATCAACTGAGGGTATGTACACGCAAGGGCCTTCTCTATGCCCTATGCTATGGATTATGGCAAGCAAATGGTGTCGATGCAGATATTCATCTACCAAACAATCCTTGATGGTCAAAAAATTTTGGTCACCGTTAAGTAATCGATTCAAATGATCGAATTGTATTGGAAGCTTCTCTTGTGGAGGATTAGGAACTACATAGAGAAAACAAGCAGGCTTAATAAATGTAAGATAAAAGTTAGAACCGAAACTCGGAAAAATCTGAGTCCTTACTTGATTTAATCCATCTTCTGGCACACCCGGGTTATTGCTTAATATAAAACCATTCGCATTTTGGATCCCCAGCATTACTACTAAACGGGACGGTGATAATTTTCCTTTTCGGCACCGATTCAAAATATACAAAGGATGGGGTGTCGTTATTTCGATGCTTGAAATTGTAAAAGAAATGAACATCTTCGAAGGTGAGTTCCTCACCAAGAATTTCTTGGTATCCTATGTACAGGGTATACAAGTAAGCGTAAGAATTAGGATGAAGTTGCATTGGAGCAATCTGTAGTTGAATCAAAAAGTTTACGATAAATAGCGGGAATGGAGGTATTGCTCCGACTAGATAAATTAATCTAGTAATGGCCATATACCCCTCCGGTGGATTATGAGGACGATCTATTTTGGATGGCACCTCAGTATCTCTTTAGAGAATCTCGTGTTTTAAACATATCCTGGCAAGTCTGTCATTATCAATCATCGATTCGATGGAGTCTTTAGGTGATTCCAAGATAACTGAATCCCTAAATACGTCGGGAGCACGGTTATCTCCTACCCCTCCTTCTTCTTCACCATGATAGACATCACCCCTAAAAGATGCTTCACTATTATGAACTTCCATCTCGTAGTCTGGGCCTTCACTATTCCATCCTAAATCTGAGGTGGAAGATACATCCTCGACAGGTTGATTCTCAGATGATCTGGCAGCGTCTCTCCTTTCTGCTAGTATAGATGAGCGTCTTTCAGCCATGGTTGTTAAGTTATTGAAGAAGCAATAGTAGGTGTTAGAGTAAAGTTTCCCGTGTTCCCCTGTGCATGTGTGTGAGCTAAAGTGTACAAGTGTATATGCAATGACACGAGATAACTGAGTAAAGAAATGCAGTGCAAAGATGAACATTGCAGTTATGCATGTATTAGCTGTCCAAAAGTTAAGTCAGAGAGGCTCTATCCTAACTATCCATAGAGGTATAAGTCACATTTAGTATTGATTGAGCTGATTATAGCATAATTGTGTTTCAAGGTACAACATGGTGGATCGGATCGGTAATGCACTGTTGAACCGGATCGGGTCAGAGCATGCATTTCTAAAGCAAGTTAGGCCAGACAAGACATACTTGAGGCGGATCGGTTTGGAGCTCTGAATTGGGTCATATCGAATCGGTTCGGACAAACAATATAGAGGATGGAACCATTTGTGGGATGGAAAACCCGTTTGGATCGGCTAACACCAGGCCGAACCGATCTATCAACCCCTCTGAAAGCCAAGACCTATCCACCCTGCCCATTATCATCTCTCCCGATCCGATCCGATGGTGTGTACCCTACCCCAAGCACCCTGATGACAACTGATTTACCTCCCACCGATCCCGTTCCTCTTTTTATTCTCCTTCTTCATCTTCTCCATTCCTTCATCAATGCCAAGCCCACCTCCTTTCAGAAGCTTACTTATTTCCATAAACTCCTCCACAACGAAACACCAATGGACCTGTATGTTTAACGCTGACTCCGACCTCCTCCGCAGCCATCTCGAGGTGGCGACGAGACAACTAACGACAATGGCGAGGAGATAGGAGGCGACGTGCTGAATTTGATGTGACGGCGAGTGAGATCTTTTAAATTATCCCAAAACCCAAACTAGATTCAGTTGAAATAGAACTAATTAAAGATTGGAACCCTACCTGTTAATTCGAATTAAAGATTGAAGGAAATTGCAAAATTTGGGGGTTAGGGTTTTTGCAGAGTGACAGAGAAGAGAGCAAATTAAAGTAAAGAGAAAGGAGGATTTTAGCAAATTTATATAGAGTAAAGGGGCTTTCCGCATTCCCCATGGGCCCCTAGTGATTGGGCCAACCCGCTGGAGGAGAAGCCTGCACCCCTTCAGCCTTGTGACGCTACACGGGCTAATTCCAAGCCGGACCGGATGAATGTGATATCCAAGAAACAAGTCAACATGCGAGACCAACTTTAAAGGCGATGTAGCAAACTAATAAGTATATATCATAAGAGTTTACCTGAAATAGCCACTCGGACATCAAGCAAAGTTCTCAAAGTTATTCTAAGCAGCGAAAACAATTTGCAGATTGAATCGTATATATATATATATATATATATATATAAGACAAGAGATGTGACTTGATGAAGCAACGCGTCTTTACGAGCGAATGGAAGAAACTATTCAGTGATTTTAATTTAGTAATCAATGGACATACAATTTCGAAGCACACTCTATTTTTAATAGAAGCGCACTTCGAGGGGGCAAAATGTTAGCCTACTTTGTGAACTAGGCTACACAAAGTCAGTAGATTAATTATGAATGTTGTTGACTAGAAGAACATGCACTTGAAGTCCAGGTCGGATCGGAATCTCTGGCCAAGCCAAAACAGTAAGGAGCAGAAAGCAGAAGCGCTCAGACATAATCGGATCGGATCGGATGCACCGATCCACACCTCCCCTACAGCATGCGTCCGATACGAAGGAAAGCAGCACCAGTTGCAGCTCATGATCCCTAGAAATTTGGAGCGGTTATACACCCACTCTCCCTATGTTCTCCCACTATCCTGATGTGCTGTCGCCATCAAGTTCTCTCTGAACCCGACTTTCATGGGATGAGTGCCACGTACATCCAAACCGGGTTCATTCCAGGGGGATTTTCCACCTATAAATACACCTCCAAGGCTCATTTGAAAGGATCTTTTGGCATTTTCATAGCTCATACTCCTTCACAAACCAAATTTCATTAAGATATTCAGATTACAATCATCTTTTAAAGCACACTTTAGAAGAGATTGAGTGAATTCATGCATTGTATGAGTGAAACTGATTAAGAACCATTGTTGTACTTGCATTTAAGTCATCAATTCAAAGGGTAGAAAGTGGACGTAGGCTCTTTAACGCCGAATCACTATAAACCATGTGTTTCTTCTTCTTTTTAATTTCATTTCATTAGAATTATTTCTGATTTGGGTGTTAGGGCCATTTTTGGATCTAACAATCCCTAATATCCCAGAGGGCGTCACTATACCCGGATAGTTCCATAGGTATTTGGAGGCCGAGGCTCCGGTCGAAGGCAAAAGAGACGTCCCTCCCCCAGCTGCACCAGTCATTCCTCCACCCCCTCCAAAAGCAGATAACTTCGCCAAGATCTGCAAGGACTTCCGAATTATGGGAGGGAAGCCATTCCATGGGAATGAGACATTCGTGGAAGCTCGGAATTGGCTTAAGGAGATTAAGGACTTATTTGTAATCTTTGAAGTGGAGGACCGAAGAAAGATTCAGTTTGCTGCTTGGCTATTGAAGGATGAAGCCTCTTTTTGGTGGGAAGTCACCCAAGCTGAACGTCCGATGGAAACTTGGAAAGATTTTAGACAGAGGTTCGAAATGAAATTTCTTTCCAAAGCTGAAAGCAACATGCAGATGGAGAGATTCTTATCACTCAAATAAGGAAACTTGACGGTGAAAGAATATGTGAACAAATTCAACCAGCTAGCAAGGTTCGGGTTAGAGTTGGTGAATACGCCACACAAAAAGGCTTTGCGGTTCGCTAAAGGGCTGAATGAGCTTCTACATGGTTTAGCTATGTCTCATATTCCAATGGGGGCCACCTTTGAAAAGCTTGTTGATATAGCCCTAATGCATGAGGAGGACAAGGGAGAAAAGAAGGAAACAAAAACTGAGGGAACATCGCAAGGTGTGGCCCAAGAAAGGGCTGCAGCAACAGCAGCAACAACAACAGCAGCAGAAGAAAGGAGGGAAAAATGATAAAGGCAAGGATAAGAGAAAATTTCACCATTGTGGGAAGGAAGGTCATCTGGTTAAAGACTGTAAGTGAAGGAAGAGTTCTTGCTTCCACTGTGGAGAGGCCAGACACTTTGCTAAATAGTGCCCGAAGAAACGAGGATCATAGGGACAAGGTCAAAGGGCAGGAAGTTATGGAGGGTAAGTGCATGCTCTCGCGACCAGTGCTCCTGATAGAGGTAGAAAAATTTCTGTGGAAGGTTTAATTTCCCTTTCAAACCATCTTAATGCATAGTACCAGAAGGGGTCAGGGATGTGGATATCACTACTATTGATTCACCGGTGTCAATAGGGGACGTCCATACTTGTTCAATTTATCTCTTTCAACTTGGATGCCATGAGGTGGGCGTTGGAAAGTTTTAGAATAAGCTGGAAAAACGGGCGCCATGGAAGTACATACCACTCAGCCAAAGAAAGATAATGGAGAGTTGACCGAAATGAGCACTAAATACTTTTCGAGAGATCTCCTCCAAATCGCTCGTATGACTATGCACCTCGAGGTGCAGCCGGGACCTTATCGAGTACAGGATAGGCAATTGAGAGATAGAGTTAGCCTATTCGTTATGGGGAATCAATGCTTATTAGAACACTTTTTGATTTTGGTGCCTCACATTCATTTATATCTAGTTATGTAGTTGAATCTCTGCACTTAATTACTAGTATGGTAGTAGATCTCGTAGTTATTTCAAACCCCATTGGTGGTTCGGCTCATTTATCTATGATTTGTCGAGGTTTGAAAATATCAGTGTTAGGCGTCGCGTTTGAATGCGACACATATGTGCTTGGGTTTATGGTCTATGGGTTGATTCTCAGAATGGACTGGCTTACCACATATGGTGCCATTCTAGATTGTGGGAAGAGGGTTGTTAGGCTTTTGACTTGTCATGGGAGTACCCTCAAGATTTTGTGTAACCCACAATGTTCGGATATGCTTAGTTTCCTAGAGTCTCTTGATGAATCTATCGATGATCGACAATCTGTTCCAGTAGTCCGGGATTTTTACGATGTTTTTGAAGAGGTTCCGGGTTTACCTCCAAAGCACGAGATTGACTTTTGCATATATCTGGTGGACAATGCAAAGCCAGTTGCATTACCAGTGTGCTACATGGATCCAAGGGAAAGGAGGGAGCTGAGTAAGCAAGTAGGGGAGCTATTTGAGAAAGGGTTTATCAAACAAAGCATATCTGAATGGGATGCTCCAGTTTTATTCGCAACTAAGGCAGATGGTTCGCTTCGTTTTTGTGTTGATTACAGGGAGTTGAATAAGCTCTCTAAGAAGAATAGGCACCCGCTTCCGAGGATTGATGATTTATTTGATCAGCTTGTTGGTGCCTCGGTATATTTTCAGTTAGACTTGACCACGGGGTTCCATCAGTTGAGGGTAGTTGAGGACAACATAGATAAGATTGTCTTTAGGACTCCGGACGGTTTCTTTGAATGGCTAGTTATGCCTTTTGGGTTGACGAATGCACCCGCCTATTTTGTCGATCTGATGAATAGGTTGTTTGGGGGAGTTCCTAAACTAATTTGTCGTAGTCGTTGTTGATGATATCTTGATCTTCTCCAAGAGCGAAGAAGAGCATGCCTAGCATTTGAGAGAAGTTTTGAAAACTCTCTGTGACTATCATCTTAAAGCAAACTTCTCCAAATGTCATTTTTGGAGAAAAGATGTGAGATTCTTAGGGCATGTGGTCTCCAAAGAAGGGATAGCTATAGATCCTGCGAAGGTGGTTGCAGTGCAAGATTGGAAGGTTCCCAAAAAATGCAACCGAGGTGAGAAGCTTTCTTAAGTTGGTAGGTTACTATAGGAAGTTCATTAAGGACTTTGCAAAGATATCAGCCCCACTCACCAGACTGACGAAGAAAAATTTGGCATTCTCAAAAGGATATAGACTGTGACATGGCTTTCCAATGACTGAAGAGGGCTCTAACAACAGCCCCAGTCTTGACATTACCTGACGGGAATAAAGTGTTTACTGTTTACACTGATGCATGTGGTACAGGGCTTGGTGTGGTCCTAATGCAAGAAGGGAAAGTAGCGTGTTATGGGGTAGACAACTGAGAGTTCATGAAAAGAACTACCCCACCCATGATCTTGAGCTAGCTGCCATAGTGTTTGCATTAAAGACATGATGCCATTATTTACTTGGAGAGAAGTTCGAGTTATACACTAATCATAAATCTCTCAAGTATCTGTTCTCGCAGAACGATCTCAATTTAAGGCAACAGCGGTGGATGGATTTTCTAGCTTCTTATGATTTTGAGATTTCTTATACCCCTGGCAAGGGTAATGTGGTGGCAGACGCACTAAGTTGACAGAGGGTGGCCATGAGTCCTCTATTTGTGTAAAGAAACAACTTGGAGTTTATATCAGCTTTTGATTTTAGACCCTCCATCGAGATTTTGCCTGATTTGTTTGCATCCTTGGAGATACGACCTTTAGATAGGAATCCTATGGATGTAAACATGTGTTTAAAACATGTTATGATTGATGGATGCAAGTGTTTGCTAGTGATTACCTATGGACGCATATACACACATATTGGGCACTAAGATCGGCTCAATCACTCTCATACTGCATATGGATGTATGTGCATTTTCTTTTCTTTCATGGATGGAAATGGACGAACATGGATGTTGCATTTGGACGAATGAATGTGCACAAATGTAGAGCTTATATGTTATAATAGGCTTATTTGCATACATATTGGATTCATGGCACTAACATACATTGCATTAAGGACGTCAACTGAATCAGTAGACCGCCTGATCTTCGCATTAGTGTTGGGACATATACACACACTTTTGCATATATTCATGAAAGCATTAGAAATCCTTAAGGACAATGGATGCCAGTGATTGATGGATGAGTAGATGGATGACGGATGGTAGGATATGCATTCTTCTTAACTTAGAGATTTTGGGAAGAAATCCTTTGAGTAGGAGAGAATGTAACACCACGAATTTGTACCGACACTAAAAGAAGATAAATTAAGTAGTAATTAATTTAATACTCAGAATTAGAGGAAACGGACTTCACTAATGCGTCCGTCTCGAAATTATGGTTAAGATAGACATTTGCTTTGCATAAAATTAAAGAATAATTAATTTAGGGAAACTGATTACGTCATTATGTCCCTCTCGAAATTCTGGTCAGGATAGACACCTAGATTGCGTAAAACAAATAACATATGAAGAAGTTACGGAAGATAGAAAGCTGAAAATCAAAACCAGATATAACTGGTGCAATTGCCAAGTGCGCCAAGGAAGATTTGCACCTTTTCCAGTGAGTGACGACCCGTGACCTAACCCAATTTCATTAGGACTGAGGCGACATCTGAATTCTATAACCTAGCAGCTATAAATATATCTCATATCCTTTTTTTTCTTCAAAGAAAAGCAATGGTGGCCGGACTCTGCTGGATTCTGGACTAAATTAGGATCTCTCATCTTCTTCTAAAGCATATCAAATTATGAGATTCAAACATAGACTCAGCACCTTTTCTATCATCTTAACAATCCAATCACAGTGAGTTCTAGTTGCTTTTAGGTTTAGATAAATAATAGTGAAACTATGAAAGACTGTGATGTGGATAGGTTGTAGACTTTAAGTCTATGTTATAGGTAGATCTCATGCTATATTATTATAGATCTATTTCTTTGGATCCAATTCAATTGTTCTACTATGTTATCATTATGGATCTTGGGTTGTAACTTTTATGATATGCTATGATGTGGATGTACGTAGATCTATTCTATGTGATCTAAAATTATCATGTTAGATCCGTTCTATGATTTGTCACCTTATGATTCATGTTAGATCTATCCTATGTGATCTAAAATTTGTCACCTTATGATTCATGTTTCATGTTAAATCTATCCTATGTGATCTAAATTTTGTTACCTTATGATTCATGTTAGATCTATACTATGTGATCTAAAATTTATCACCTTATGAATCATGTTCGATCTATCCTATGTGATCTAAATTTGTCACCTTATGATTCATGTTAGATCTATTTTATGCGATCTAAATTGTCACCCTATGTTATCATGTTAGATTTAAATCGATTGGACATCTAAAATGGCTAATTTATATATTACGACATCATAGTTCATCAATTTTATGTCCACCTTGTTATGATGAAAATTTCATGTCCATGCTAGTATGTATACCTTATTATCGTACAAGTTTATGTTTATGCCAAGATGATCATTTTTGTATATTCCCATTATTTTCCCTATTATCGTTTATAAATAGGCTATTGTCTAGCCTAGGCATGTTGCCAATTTTGTGAGGGCGCTAGTTAAGGAACGGGGGAAAAAGGGATAAAAATGGCATAATTTGAATACGAACATTTATGGACATATAATTCAAATTATTGGAAAAAATAGGTATTGACATCTATAAAAGGAAAGGATTAATTAATTGGTAAATTAATTAAAAATGGCATAACTTGAATATGAATATTTATGGATATGTAATTCAAATTATTGGGCAAAATAGGTATTGATACCAATAAAAGGAAAGGGTTAATTAATTGATTAATTAATTAAAATGGAATGTCTGGAAATTACAATTAGAAATTGTAATTGTACTTATGACACGAGGTTAGGTTGCATTAGTGGTGGATGTCTGCCCGGACCCGATCGGCATATCCAGTAGCCACTAACGGTAAACCTAATGTGGGAGGTCTAAATACGTAAATACGAAGCGGGCTATGACACGAGGTTAGGCCCAACTGTGGAATAGCATATCCAGCATCCACATATTATAGGCTTAATGTGGGAGGTCTGGCCCATTATGAAACCATAAATGGACATGGTAAAGAATTGGACTACTTATCCCAAAGTTAATCCATAGGGATTGTATGAACTTAAATTTAAGTTGGGGGTTAAGTAAACATGGTTGAGGGGTGGGTTAAGTAAATCTGAAGATGGGATAGGTAATAGGCCCACAAACTTAACCCGTTAATATTATGTAATTAAAGACACCTAGTGGTATACATAATCGGTGGAAATAATAAAGTTATGTTATTAAAGACACCTCTTAGGGTAAAAATAACTTGTAGAAGTAATAGGGTTATGTAATTAAAGACAACTATATGTAAGCATAACCGGTAGAAATAGATAAGGCTATGTAATTAGAGACGCCTAGTGGTATACATAGTCAGTGAAAACCTAGTGGGGGATACAAGACAAAGGGGAGAGCTTGTATCATATTGAGTGGGACCCATTTCAGTCCGTAACCCAGAATAGGTATCAAACAAAGTATTCCGTACTAGGCGGAGAAGGGGCACGCTTACTGACTGATTGTAAGAGATCCAAACGTGGAGGACGGCGTGGGCGGCGCAAACCGACCGGGCCATATGCCTGCATGAGCTGGGCAAAGGGGGGATAAGACGACTGTGACACATGTAGATATGGTTGTGCACATCGTTACGACGAGGCTTGCCACTTAAGGAAGTGATACCTCCTACTGTGGGGCCAACACAAGGTATCTACGAGGGTTAGGGAGACGATCGATCAGGGTAGTTAGGATACATTTGGACGTATACCTAAGTCTACCACCTTATAGTTGAAGGGATCATCTCTTTCTGGCTATACTAGTAATAGTGCAGAGTAATAATTAGTGAGGCAGGTACACCTTATCTTTCTTACCTTGTCACACCTGCCATTTATGTAGTGATCTACCTTGTCCACTTTATATGCCTATCATGTTACTTTTATTTATCTAATGGCTAAAAGTAACTAGACTCGCCAGACTTTATGTCTGACCCTTTTTGTTTTCTCCTTCTTTCTTCCGTTCCCCCCCCCCAGGTTCACAGGGAGGAAACACCCAGGCTTAGTCAAGATTCAGATATCACCTTGCTTGGAGCTATTTCTGATGTATGGATCAAGTTCTTGTCTCTACTATGGCTTAACTCTTTCATTTGGGGAATTATGCTTTTTATTTTCTTATGTACTCTGATGATGTAAGACAGAAATTATTTTATTGTAATGGTTTTTGTGACATATGAAATTGTGGACCACGACATTTTTATTGAAATAAAAATTTAAATTTCCGCTGCTATCCTATTTATATCTGTCTTGTAATTATTCTGTGTCTGATTACCTGTAACGCTTCACGTAACCTAATGCATTCCCTTAGTGAGAGACATCAACGGACGTGGGGTGTCACACCTTTCCTCTTTTGCAAACCTGCGTGATGCAACATTGTTCTAATCCTTTTATTACCTCCTCTATAAATACATGGCGGTGTTTCCATTTCCGAATGCAAGAATAAGATAGATTGAACCCATAAAAAATAAAATATTAAAGAGACATTATGGGGGAAGGGAAAGCTACATGTATGGGAAGAATTATACATAGGAGAGAAGAAAGTTGGCACGTCAACCATGGGGTTGATGAGGTCTGTCGTACGCGGATAGAGAAGGGGGTGTTTGAGGGAGGTTGGCACCAGTACTGGGGATGGATAGGGCGGAGCGATGGTGATGCACAGCGGCGAGAAGGTGGGGGTGTTGTCGGGTGTGAAGAGCAGTAGCAGTTGTTTTCCTGTGATGGGCTATTTTAACGGAAAAAAAGAAAATAATATGGGAGGAAAGCTTCAGGAATAATATGATGAGGAGGGAGAAGACGTACTGTTGCTTGCGGTGTGTGTTCTGAAGTCGGCCTTGAACGTTGGACCGGGTTTATAAACAAAGAGAGAGACTAGACGAAACACATGGGGTAAGAGGAGCTGCGTATGAAGCAACAGCAGGTGGTACCATGTTTTAAGTTAAAATGAATCAGGAAGGAAGTCTCACATGGGGCATTGGGTTGAGTCTTAATTATGTAGGGCCCACACAAATTAATATTTTAAAGTTTATCTAAGTTAATTTGTGTGCAACTTATGAAAACCCGTATCATCTTCATACTAAGTCGGATCGGGGTGCGTTAGAATTACAGGAACGAAGGGTACATGTCTAAGCAGGTTTGGTCAGCATGGAGGTGACTGGAATTTTTGATAAAATTAAATGAATGTTTAATTTAATTAAAATGACTCGTTTTAACAACTAATTAAACTAAGGTGAGTTAAACTCACTCAGTTCTCCCACTTATATTTTATATAAGTCGGGTTTAATGTTTATGTGCTATGTTTGCTAATTGTTGGTTGATTTGATGATTGTTTGCATATGACCGATTTAAATTAAACGTTCGTTTAATTTAAATGAAACCAATCGTTATTTTTAATGATTTATTTCCAATTAATGTAACTTACCTTGTTGGTTACGTTTATAATAATATGAATGTATTTTAGTTAAACTGTATGCTTGAATTATTATTATTAGTTGATCGTTATCAGTCAAACAAATTGTTAATGTTTGTTATAAATTATCGAAGTGAATGGATTGTTTTATTTGAGGTAACCTATTTTGATGCAGGGAAAAATAGGTTGGAGGGATCTAACTGGATTCCTCAAATTTATTGTTTATTTTCATATGATCATTATATGAACAGTTTAACCCATATGATTGGATTATTGATCTTTGAATCTGAATTCAACGTTTGTTTTGTTATTAAACAATAGGAAGTATTGGTTGAGAAATTAATAGCATATGGCCTCACTACAATAATAAAACACTTTTTGCAATAGGTAATATCTGTTGTAGAAGGGCAATTGCGACAGACCCGCGCCCGTAGGGATAGCCGAAGTTGTAATAGGTCGGTCCCATTTCGCAATAGTTTTTGCCAGTTGCAATAAGAACTTTTTTGCAACAGGCCTTTGTTGTTGCAACTGATCCTTTTGCAATAACAAATGAAAGTTGCAAAATAATCTTTAACAATTTTGTGCCTGTTACAAAAGATTTTTTCACAACTATTTTTGTCTATTGCAAACTTGCAATTGAATGTTTTGCAATTTAAATTATTATAAAATCATGATTTCATAAATTAAAAGACATACAATTTAAATATCAGCTCAAAGGTATTACTACTTTAAAATATTTCATTAAATATTCACAAAAGTTCAAATTTTATTACAATATCGGTAAATTCAAGCAAAAACAATACATTGACAAAGATGGTTACAAATACATATCAACAATTCTCATCAAGATTAAAAATTATTTTCAATATAAATTGATCAAAAACTTAGCAATACAAGCTTTAACCATAGAACCATTCCTCTCCCACATCCAAATTCAATGATACAAATTCTATATCCCTACCACCATGCATTTCAATCTAATATATTGTGTCTTTCATCCATTCGCCGCATTTTAAACTATTATCAAACAAAGCCACCAATGCGCTCACTTTAGCTCTTTCAAACACATCAAAGGAATGGCCCCCTGATTAAAAAAAACTTATTTAAAAGGTGCATTGTACAAACTATATTTGAGATCATTAAAAGGTAAGAATTGATTTGAACATTTAAATTGGCAAACACTTTCTCTATAGAATATAAGGTTGTGTAGTTCTAACTACTAAGTCATAAATGAAAGCATAATGGAGCATCCGTATATGTATATTAGTTGTTTTTGATGTTATTCACTTTTGCAATTTACTGAATTGGTGGCTCAAGGAATGTGGATTCCTGCTTCTACAACTTTAATGGTGGAAGTTATAAACCATAACGAAAGGGTACGTATGAAAGGACAGAGCAACCTATTGATGCCAAATAAATATTATATTCATACCAGACTGACATTACACTTTAGAACATCTATACAAGAAACTTCTATGAAAATGGAATAGGCTGATTTTACCTTATGTTGCTTAAATATCTTCTTGCCTTCTCGTTGCGAACCTGCATGGAACAGCAGGCAATAAGGTACATATATATATTCATATGTACTAACATTGAAAGACAAGATAAGAATAGAAATGTAAATCACTCTTGAATACAAGAAATATGAAACTGAGATGCTCAATTTATAAACTTAGCTAAGCCCAGCTTAAAAACTGAGGTCAAGCCCAGTTGTTCACTGAGCCTATCTGCTGGAAAACCGAGCTTCTCTGCCGGAAAACTAAGGGTGCGTTTGGTTTACATTTTTTAATTTTAAGTTTTCGCACATACAAAAATAGAGACGACGCACACATATCGTGAAAAACAATCATTTTACAAAACGAAGTTAACACACAAAACTAAAAACAACTTTTTATTATTTTCCATATTTTAAGAAACAACGAAAGAACGATAAACAAATTCATCTATCCACCTTCCCGCGGTCCCCTCCGTCACTCCCTCCATCTTTTATCGTCACCTTGTTATACTTTAAATCTTCCTAATTTTCGTAATTAATGCTGAAAACTAAAAACTTAAAACATAAAATAAACCAAACACTACCTAAGCATTCTTATTTTAAAAACTGAGCTTCTCTGCTGGAAAACCGAGCTTTCTTAGTTTAAAAAACGAGCTTCTCTGCTGGAAAACCAAGCTTAAGCTTAACTGAAAAACAGAGCTTTGGACAATGTGGATTCTAGTTGTCAAACTAAAATAAGGTCTTTTTGCTGTTTAGAAATCATTGCAATAATAAATTAATGATTTATTTATTCATTTTCATGGATTTCGTTCCTTGATCTACAGCCCGACGCTTAACTCTTTGCGACATTTCTAAGATTGAGAGGTTTGGATTCTCAAAGTCATCATATTTTTAGTCTCTAGCGGTATATATTATTATTAGTTTTATTGTAATTACCTAGAACAAAATTTCATAATGTTGTGTTTCATTCAGTGATTTAAAATTAATTGTACGCTATATTAATGTTTTAATTTTGTAGCGAAACCTCAATCTGAAATTAATTCGGTGCATGAAACCTCAATCTGAGTGATTGTGATAGGCGCTTAGGGTCTCTGCCATTTTCTCTAAGTCTGAGGATGATGCTGTCACTGGTGCAGTGAGTGACTCAAGCTTTAGTTCAAGAAATGATTTATAGAGCCCTTTTTTCCTTAAAATTTATGATATTGTAATCAATTGCAGTTAATGATTTGTCACCAAATAATATGTCACCATCCTAATTATCTGACATGCGGGGGTGCAAATAAAATTTAGTTAAGGAAAAACATAGATTTCAATAGGACCCCTTTAATATTTATTCATAATGTTATCAAGAGAGATAATAAAATGAAAGCATGTTGAATACACGATGAAATTAAGGAAAATGCTTATTATGAACTGAAGCTAACATACAATATTCTGATGTAACATAGAAAACTCAATGATCTTCAAAATTTGTTATAACTTAAAAGAAGGAACAAATATGAACTTACATATTTGAAAGTTTCGATATACGACATAGACAGGATCAGTAATATGGATAAGCGGAAAGTATGTGATATACTAACTTGTATATTTACAATAGTTATGCAGGTAAATATTTATTATAAAACGATCTCACAGAAGCAATATCACAGATAAGTAAGTGCAGTAATCGAAAATTCACACCAGGGATTTTTATACTGGTTCGGAGCACCATCCTACGTCCAGTCCCAGGTCTCCTATCTGGAATTTCACTAAACAACTACCTCACTTCACCCAGAGGAATAGGTTCACAACACCCGAGCAGCCGAACGGGATTTCAGGCCTCTATCAACATGAGGACTTCACAACTTGCCTCTTACAACACCGAGGACTTCAGACAAGATAATTAAACTTGTAATTTGACAATGTGTGTTCTCAATAACACGAATTTGTCAATTCTTGTACACCCTACCTATATTCTTATCCTCAAATATGATCCTGTGATTATGAAGATTTGGAAGATGATATCGTTGTTTGAATCTAAAGAATAATATATAGATTCAAGGATTCAAATAACGATATGTGAGAATTATGAGCTTTTGAATGCTTTTAGAGAGCAAGAATGAAATTAGCAATTAGATAGCAAGAATAGAAAGAATTGTTATTTTTAAAATAGTGATTTCATGTTTCTTTTATAGAGGATGGAGAGTTGTAATCATTGGTGAAGAGAAGCAATGAATAGAAATGATTTTTGGCGAAGAGAAAAGGAAACAACCCTTGATAAATAAGAGTGTCTATTCAAAAAGTTTTTTCAGCTCGTAGACCAGTCGACTGGTTACAAATGACCAGTAGACTGGTATTTGAATATATGTACGTTATATACTTGTTTGCACGTTCATTGTTCATTTCTACCCAGAAACGGTCGACCGCCCAGAATGAAACCGGTCGACCGGTTTCTGATAGTATGCACAATGAATGTGCATACATATATATACATATATATATATATATATATATTCAAACCATTGAGGTATATGATTATTTGAGGATAGATTTTAATATTTATAACCCAACTAAAACTCTAAATAATCAACCTCTAATATTAAATACCATTGAATCTCTTCTTTTTGTCGATCTTGAACTTCTCCTTGTCATTTAATCAAAACGCCGTGAATTCCTTGATTCAACATTCTCCCCATTTTTGATTGATGACAACTTAGCTCTGAAATTATTTTTAACTCCCCCTGAATATATGCTCCCCCTGAAATACATACTAAAAAATCTGCAAAACATAATGTTAGTAATATTTATCTCCCCCTTTGTCATCGACAAAAAGGAGTAGTGAACACACAAATTGCTTAAGAAGAACTTTAAGATTGTAGCATATAATATACACCAAACATACCACAAGCAAGTCATGTACCTAATAGCTTAAGACGTACAAACCCAAAATAAATACAGCACTATTTTCATACAAGTGCCGGTTTGAAGTTTTGCATAAAAATATAAAACATAGTATCATAAAACGTGGATGAAAAACAAACTAATGCAATGACGATTTGGATTCAGTGGTGTCCCACTCAATTTGTTCGTTCCCTCCTTCTTCTGGAACATCTTCCTCGTCGTTGTTTCCTTCGTCTTCCTCCTCGGTCTCATATTCCCCACGACCACGTCCTATATTGGTTCCTGAAGTGGTGCCTTCGTCAGATGATGACCATGTAAATGTAGGAGGCATGAGACGTTTTCCCGGGTCTTGTATTTGGGTAGAGGAAGATGATGATGCACATGAAATTGCATCCCAAATAATACCGAAGAAAGACTTAAGTTTTGAAAATCGTTTGTCGAGCTTTTTATCCAAACTCTCGAGTTTGGTGTTAGTACGTTTAAGTCTCGCTTTGAGGAGGAATTGGTTCCGTGCAATTTGTGCTAGTGAATCCTTAGTTGACAAGGAAGGTTGAAGGAGTTTGACTTCTTCCGGTTTAGGCTTGGGAGTCGTAGAAGAAGTGGTTTCTTGAGGACCTTGCTTTTGGTATTGTTCAAAAGGAATAATACTCCTACAAGGTTCAAGGAGCTTCATTCTCTTTTTAGTTGCTTTGTCGATGCACTTTGGCTTGGAGATTTTAGACTCACAAGACTTGACACCACAATCGAGTAAAAGTCTCATAACATATTCATTGTAGAAAATGTGTGGCCTTGTGCGTTCATTGACAAGCAAAATCTCATCGAAAATCATATTTATCCAATTTATCTCAATATCACCATAAATTGCATATAATGCCTTGAAGTTTTCTTTATATACGGCATCAAAGTTACTAACCCTCGGCAATAACGAGTGTGTGATGGCATCATGTAAAACACGAGCTGTAGGCCGTAAGTTAATCGCCTTAGTGCTAGTTTTATGATCCTCGATAAAAAGATGACTGATTTTATCACGAATATGGATAGTGCAGAAATCCGAAGAAAATTCTCTTCCACTATTTGGCGAATTGAGAACCATGGCCATTCGTTCCTTTGAAAAACATGCTGACTACAAACTACAGACCAAAGACAATTAGCAGAATTCTCTGGTTTGAATTTTGGTAGGTTAAGATTGGCATAGAACAACCGAATCATAATATGATTAATTTCTACGTTGTTCTTATCAAAGGTAAGAAGTGATTTAATACGAGCCTTATCCAGTAGTTCTTCAACATCATAGAGGATAAAAGCAGAAAGATTTATGAAAGAACCTTTGTGAATGGTGTAATCCTTCATAGCATTCCAACGTTTCAGTGCAATAGGATCCATGAGCCATTGTTTGATATTAGAATCTATGGGTTGGAGTGAAGTGTAATTTGATTTCTTGTGTTTCTTTTGAGGTGGTGCCATCGATTATAGAGAAATTGATTTGTGGGTGTTTGTTTTTCAAGGATTTGAGAGAAAGGAGATAAATAAATAATGAGTGAAGAGGTGGGATATATGAATTGATGTGTGAATTTGTAGTTGAAAAAAGATGAAAAACGCGTAACCGGTCGACCGTTAGGGTTGGAACGGTCGATAGTGTCTGGAAGTTTTAATTCCAAAGAACTTTACCGGTCGACTGGTTGAATTATACCGATCGACTGGTATCTAAAACACAAATTTCCAGAGAAGATAGCCGGTCGACTGGTGGGATATAGACCGGTCGACTGGTTGACTTTTGAGTTGAAAATTTTCTAGAGAGTTGGACGGTCGACTGGTAATTTTTCTGGCGGTCGACCGGTTCCAAAATATAAATATTTCTAGAGACTTGATCGGTCGACTGGTTGACTTTTGAGTTGAAAATTTTCTCGAGAGTTGAACTGTCGACTGCTAATTTTTCTGGCGGTCGACCAGTTCCAAAATATAAATATTTCCAGAGACTTGATCGGTCGACTGGTCCATTCTTGACGGTCGACCATTTCTGTATATATTTGTTTTTCTGGATTTATGAGTGCTTAAAAATTATATAAATTTTATTTCGACTCAACATGGATTTGAAAAACAAAATACATGAAAAACAAAAAAAATAAGAATTAAAACAAAAACTTATTATGCAACAAAAACGAAATAAATTAATGAGAGGTGGATGACTTGTCTTCGGATGTTTCTTTAATATTCGTAACTCTCAATGTCCATGGCGACCAATTTTCTCTTGCTCCTTCATTTCTCGCGTAATTACGATCCCATGAGTTAGGACTTCGAGATGTAGATGGAGGAGGTGGCATTGGTTCGTGAACCCCGTGTCTATCCGTACTACAGAAAAATGACGCCATTTGTTCTAAGAGAGTTAAACGATCAGATATGAGTTTTTGTTCATAATGAAGTTGACGCTGGAAATCTATCTGATGTTTAGTGTAGTGATGAATTTCGCTAATCTTCTCTCTTGTTCGTGGAGAACGGAATAATGCTTTCTTAGCACGTTTGGGTTTTGGTGTATCTCTGGGGGCATGCGAACATTCCAGTCTACTCTTTGGTGTTTCCGGAGAGTAGTATTTTTCAGGTTTGGAACTAGTGACCGAGATATATGATCGTTGTGCACATTCGTCGCATATATGTGCCATTATATAAAGAAATTATGAACTTGTATACAAATGTTTAAGGATGGAGATGCAGAAAACAATAGGAAAGGAGTATCTATATATAGGATTTACGAAATTTTAAAGCAATGGTTAAAACACTCAGAGAATATAAGCCACTAAAAGATTGTAAAGCTCACAATTATTTGCTAATAATAGCAAAAAGCTATTAACCAGCTAAATTAATAAGAATATATGTGTCGTCTAGATAAGAACTCAACATTATAGTGTATATTATACATCGAGTTCAATTCTATAAATTAAGCCGAGCTCTCTACATAAAGAAATAAAACTAGATTCGAGGAGAGGCTTAGTAAAAATGTCTGCTAGTTGGTTGTCAGTCTGGACATATTCGAGACATATTGTTCCTTTTTCAATATTGTCTCGTAAGAAATGATGTCGAATATCAATGTGCTTTGTTCGGGAATGATTGACTGGGTTTTTCGATAAATTGATTGCGCTTGTGTTATCACAATATATGATGGAGTTTGATAAATGTATATCAAAATCTCGAAGTGTTTATTGCATATATAATACTTGAGTACAAGCTAGAGCTGCTGATATGTACTCAGCTTCACATGTCGAGAGTGAAACGCAATTTTGTTTCTTACTAAACCAAGAGACAAGTGATTTTCCAATAAAACGGCACATACCACTTGTACTCTTTCTATCCGTGCGAGAGCCACCGAAATCAGCATCACTATATGATACTAGTTCGAATGAACAATCTTTTGGGTAGAAAAGACCAAAATCTTTGGTTTTACTAAGATGTCGTATTATACGTTTTACAGCTCGTAAATGTGATTCTTTAGGATTAGCTTGAAACCTTGCACACAAACAAACACTCATCATAATATCTGGACGAATTGCGGTAAGGTACAGGAGTGAACCAATCATGCTTCGATATAACTTCTGGTTAACATTCTTACCATGTTCATCTTTTTCAAGATATGTGGTCGTACTCATAGGAGTTGGTTTACCAGAGGTATTTTCTAAACCGAAACGTTTGACTAGATTTCCGCAGTACTTCTCTTGACTAATAAAAATACCATTAGAAAGCTGTTTGATTTGAAGACCAAGGAAATACGATAGTTCTCCCATATGAGACATTTCAAATTCTTTGGTCATAATATTTGCAAACTCTTTGCAGAGTTTATAGTTTGTTGAACGAAAGATAATATCGTCTACATATATCTGGATAACTAATATATCTTTTCGAGAATGTTTTATGAATAGAGTCTGATCAACTTTAACAATTTGAAAACCAGAATCAATAAGATATCGTCGTAATCGTTCGTACCAAGCACGAGGTGCTTGTTTTAATCCATATAAAGCATTCTTAAGTTTATTTACGTGATCAGGATATTTCTCATGTACGAACAAGGGAGGTTGCTCGACATATACATTCTCTTTGATAAACCCATTTAAGAATGCACTTTTGACATCCATTTGATAAAGTTTAAAATTATGATGACAAGCAAAGGACAGTAAGATTCGAATAGCTTCTAATCGAGCTACGGGTGCTAAAGGTTTCTTCATAATCTATACCTTCTTCCTGATTATATCCTTATGCTACTAATCTTGCCTTATTTCTGGTTATATTTCCTTGTTCGTAGGCTTTATTTTTATAAACCCATTTCGTACCAATGACTGACTGATCAGTCGGTCTTTGAACAAGTTCCCAAACATCATTGCGCTCGAACTGATTTAGTTCTTCCTGCATGGCAATGATCCAGTAATCATCAGTAGCAGCTTCTTTAGGATTCTTAGGTTCGATATTTGAGAGAAACGCGACATGACCCATTTTATTTAGTTGACTCCTTGTTCTTATTTGTGATGTTACTTCTCCAATAACATTTAGAACTGGATGATCTCTTAGAATTCTAGGAGGAGATCTAAATCTTGGTGGAGAAGGTACCACAGCAGGTTGAGGAATATTGTCAACAATCTCTGAGTCAGAGTCATTATTTGTGATGATATTATTATTAGTGACTATGGTCTCTTCGTCATCTAATACGATATGAGATGGTTTATAGAATTCATCAAAAGAGACATGAAGTGATTCTTCAATAGTTTTAGTTCTCTTGTTAAATATATGATAGGCCTTGCTTCGTTTCGAATATCCGACAAATATACCTTCATCAGATTTTGAATCAAATTTTCCAAGATGGTCTTTCGTATTTAAAATAAAGCATTTAGAACCGAAAACTTTGAAATATGAGATATTTGGCTTTCTTTGATTAAATAGCTCATAGGATGTATTTTTGGTCAGAGGTCGAATGGATACACGATTCAAAACATAACACGCAGTTGCAACAACTTCTGCCCAAAAATGTTTTGGTAGAGTGGATCCATTTAATAATGTTCTTGCACATTCTTGTAAAGTTCGATTTTTCCTTTCTAAAACTCCGTTTTGTTGTGGAGTTCTACGAAACGAAAAATTATGATTTATACCTTTCTTTGTACAAAAATGTTCAAATTCATTATTTTCGAACTCTTGCCATGATCACTTCTTATATTTTTAACCTTAAGTCCTTTTGACTTTTGAATTCTCTTAATGAAGGATTTGAAATGTTTGAAAGTGTCACTTTTGTTTTTCAAGAAAATCACCCATATATAGCGAGAGTAATCGTCAACTATTACAAGCACATAGCGATTATGGTTTATTGACTGGACCTCTGTTGGTCCAAATAAATCCATATGTAATAGCTAAAGTGGTTGTAACGTTGATATGACTTTCTTGAATATGAAAGACGATTTAGTCAATTTTCCTAATTGACATGCATCACAAAGATTATTAACCGTAAAACTAATTTTGGGTAGTCCTTTAATTAGACATTTTTAGCTAGCTTGTCAATAGTTCTGAAGTTTATGTGACAGAAACGTTTGTGCCATAGCCATGGATCACTATCATTTGCTACAAGACACATATCTGAGTTATGATTGATATTCATATTCAGAATATAGATATTTCTGTCTCTATAACCTTCAAAAACTAGATTTCGATCTTTATCTAAGATACTACAATTATTGTCCGAAAAGGAAATAGTAAAACCTTTGTCGCACAATTGACTAATACTTAGTAAATTATGTTTCAAATTTCTAACTAGCATGACATTAGTAATAAGAGGCAAGTTAGATGTACAATAATTTCTCACATTGCCTTTGCCGATGATATAGCCTTTTGAATTATCTCCAAAAGTGACTGAGCCACCATCTGAATAAGTGATATTTGTTAATAAGCTCTTGTCTCCAGTCATATGCTTCGAGCAACCACTGTCCAGTATCCACTTTCCTCTTTTCTTGAGTGGGATCTGCAAAAAATAAAATTAAGTCCATGGTACCCACTTTTTTATAGGGTCCTAAGAGTTAGGTCTTAGGAGTCCAAACCCATACGGGTTCGGTATCCCCTTTATACATATAATTTGGATTGTGATGCACAGAATTCAAAAAAATTTGAATGTACTTGTTCCTAATCAAATTGTTATTTGTTTTAGAAACCCATATTTTTATAGACTTGACATTCTTCTTTTGAAATTTTACAATTGGTTTTGGTTTGGAATATAATAAACTAAGATTTTTCTTAGCTTCAGTTTCTTGTACTACCTTATTTTTCTTTTTTCTTTTATTACCAAGATGTTTCTTGATAACTTGTTTCTTATATCCCAAGCCATGTTTATTTGTAGCAGATTGTGAACTTTCAACAATTTTTATCAAATTTTCTCAACCTTTGTTAAAGTTAGAAACATTTTGAGTAATGTCGTCTAACTTTGTTTGTAAACTAGCTTTTTCAAGATCTAACATTTTGACTTTTGCCTTAAGCTCATGATTTTCGGTACTAAGAGCATCATTTTTCCTTTTTTGAGTTTCAATTTCTTGACTCAAAAGAGATAGTTGAGAATCAATATTAGATGATGATTCTTGAGATTTTTCAAGTTCTTCCTCTAATATTTTCTTCTCATCTTTTAGCATATCTCGTTCAAATTCAGCTCTACTTAAATCAGCTTGAGCTTGTTTGCATTGTCGTTTCATATCTTTAAATTTATATATTAATTCAGCATTTATATCAAGAACTTCTTCAAAAGAAGGAATTTGTACCTCATCTTCTTTAGCCATAAAACATATATTTTCTTGTTCATCATCTGAGTTACTTTCACTATCAGATGAAGATGAGTCTGAATCATCCCATGTCACTGAGAATGCTCATTTCTTTGACTTGTCCTTCTTGTGTTTGAATTTTTCATTTTCTGACTTCTTCTTTTGCTCCGGACAATCTTTGTGCATGTGTCCCTTTTTGTGACAGTTAAAGCATTCTATATTTGAAGATGATGGTTTATTTGATCCGAACTTCTTTTTGTTGTACCGACTAGTTTTTCGTTGCTCTAAGAACTTCATGAATCCTTTTGCAATGAATGCTAGATCCTCATCTTTGGAATCTGAGATGTCTTCATCTTTCTCGGCATGAAAAGCTACATTTTTCTTTTCTTCTTTTTTTTCTTTTCGAGCCTGCAAGTTAGCTTCATAGGACATAAGATTTCCTATCAATTCATCTGGCTTCATGGTGGAAAGATCATTAGCTTCTTCTATTGCTAATACTTTTCCTTCCCATTCATTAGTCAGAGAATGTAAGACTATTGAAACTACATCAAAATCAAAATATTTTTGTCCTAATCTGATAAGTGCATGATGAATGGTTTGAAACCTTGAATACATCTCATTGATAGTTTCATTTGGTTTCATTTTGAAATTTTGAAATTGACTTTTCAACAAAGCTATTTTTGCTTGTTTAACCTTGTTAGTACCATCATGAGTGGTTTTTAGCGTTTGCCAAATTTAGTAAGCAGTAGTGCAGATACTAACACGGTTATATTCGTTTTGATCTAATGCACAAAATAACATATTAATTGTTTTTGCATATACAGCAGCTGTGGTTTTCTCAGTAGCCGTCCATTCTGCATACTCAATCGTTGGATTAACTATTTCTTTCTGAGTAGCATTCCAAACATCATAGTTAGTTGATTGGATGTAAAAAGCCATGCGTGCTGCCCAATAACTATAGTTAAGACCATTAAAGAAAGGAGGTCATTGTGTCGATGGAACTTATGTGTAAGTAGTGTTAGTGCTACTACTTGGGTTATTTGCCATATTACTAGAATATATCAAATAACTATGTTACGGTTATGTGATGACCTCGCTCTGATACCAATTGAAAGTTTCGATATACGACTTAGGCAGGATCAGTAATACGGATAAGCGGAAAGTATGTGATATACTAACTTGTATATTTACAATAGTTATGCAGGTAAATATTTATTATAAAACGATCTCACAGAAGCAATATCACATATAAGTAAGTGCAGTAATAGAAAAATCACACCAGGGATTTTTATACTCGTTCGGAGCACCGTCCTACGTCCAGTCCCAGATCTCCTATCTGGAATTTCACTAAACAACTACCTCACTTCACCCGGAGTAACAGGTTCACAACACCCGAGCAGTCGAACGGGATTTCAGGCCTCTATCAACACGAGGACTTCACAACATGCCTCTTACAACACCGAGGACTTCAGACAAGATAATTAAACTTTTAATTTGACAATGTGTGTTCTCAATAACACGAATTTGTCAATTCTTGTACACCCTTCCTATAATCTTATCCTCAAATATGATCTTGTGATTATGAAGATTTGGAAGATGATATCGTTGTTTGAATCTAAAGAATAATATATAGATTCAAGGATTCAAATAACGATATGTGAGAATTATGAGCTTTTGAATGCTTTTAGAGAGCAAGAATGAAATCAGCAATTAGATAGCAAGAATAGAAAGAATTGTTATTTTTAAAATAGTGACTTCATGTTGCTTTTATAGAGGATGGAGAGTTGTAATCATTGGTGAAGAAGCAACGAATAGAAATGATTTTTGGCGAAGAGAAAAGGAAACAACCCTTGATAAATAAGAGTGCCTATTCAAAAAGTTGTTTCAGTTCGTAGACCAGTCGACTGGTTAAAAATGACCAGCAGACTGGTATTTGAATATATGTACGTTATATACATGTGTGCACGTTCATTATTCATTTCTGCCCAGAAACGGTCGACCGGTTTCTGATAGTATGCACAATGAATGTGCTTACATATATATACATATATATATTCAAACCATTGAGGTATATGATTATTTGAGGATAGATTTTAACATTTATAACCCAACTAAAACTCTAAATAATCAACCTCTAATATTAAATACCATTGAATCTCTTCTTTTTGTTGATCTTGAACTTCTCCTTGTCATTTAATCAAAACGCCGTGAATTCCTTGATTCAACAATATTTGCACTATTTATTATGTAAACTCAATAAATCTTATGAAGCAAACATTATTCGCACTTAAATATACATATAATATCCATACAAGTAAGTAACAATTACTGTGATGATATCTTTATACCCAATCCTTGTTATCAAGGAAGCTACTGGTCCCCCACTTATTACTTAAACTTAGAATTTCTCCTTTCCATTTATCTGATGGTTGCACTATAGAAAAGACTACTGATAACGATAGTTGTTTGTTGTTGTTAATTGTCACTAGTCCATGCTGAGAACCATCATTATATTACCCACCCTTGATGAAACATTATTTGCATAGATTCTTTGACAAATAATCATTTTATTCTATGCATTAGTGGCGTAGTTGCTTTTAAAAGCAAGGAAACACAAATTGCAATTTCATCCAGAACTAGGTAATAAGTTTAATAAAACAGCGAAATCGATGAGAGCAAAACAAGCGGACCTTTTTCTGAATGCAATAATCGAGACCAGTCCCGCACCGTTCATCGACAACCCCTTTCCACTTCAAATTGGGAACCATGGCTGAAATCGAGGAAGTCACAACCACCCTTTTGGCCTTATATATCCTCGCCGTTTCCAACACGTTAATAGTCCCAAATACAGCGGGACCGACCACCTCATTCTCCCCGACCTCCTCCAGCGTGCACAGGCTCGCGACGTGGAATACCCCTGATGTTCACCCTTTGGCTGCAATGACGATGGCCTCGGCGTCACGGAGATCGGCTGGGAAGAGACGGATAGGGCAAAGGGAGGCGTTGGAGAGGGTGAGCAAGTGAGATGGTGACGTGGGTGGATGGTAGGTGAATCATGATAGGAACAACCATGGGGAGAAAATAAAATGAAATCTGAACAAAATGAAGGCTAATAAAAAACAAAGTGAAGGGGATCTAGAAATTTCGGGGGATTTAGATTATTGGGTCTGGGAGGGTGAAAGCGGGAAATGAAATTTTCGAAGGAAAGCGGGCGCGAACATACAACTACGAACAAAAAATATATTTAGATTTGTAACGGTTAAACCATAATAAACTGGTATGATTTTGTGTTGTCCAAAGTTGTAAACCTTTTTGGTAAATTAATGAGTAATATTATTAAATATAAATATCAATTTGTAATAATTAAATTTTATTATCAATTAATAATAATTTTAAATTGTAATCTTAATCATTATGTAATTACGAATGGTTATTTACTTAGTAAGTATTATGAAAATTTCATTAATTATTTAAAATTTGTTGCTAATTAGATTTATTTATTATTAAATGTAGTTAATAATTGTTATATATAATTTATACACTATTAACAACTAACCGTGATAAATTATTAAAAATATTAATTCATATTAAATAATTATTATTACTTAATACTTATTATATTATAACTAAATATTACTTATTACTTCGTACTTTTGTATTTAATAGTAACTATGCTTACCATATGTTAATTATCAGTTAATTAGTACTTATTTGAAAGACAGCAAAAGGATATATTTACACTCAGAAATTACAAAGTTTGATGCTACAAAACAAAAAACAAAAACAAGAATTCACTACAGTTACTCTCATCATAAACATTGAATCACTAACAAACTACTTAAAACACCACCACCAACATATTACAACTCCTCACGAAGCAGCTTTAAGGCTCTTCAAAATACATATATGAATTAAAGCATATAATTCATTAGAGTTCATTGATCCATGGCCGAGTTCTCTTCTATTTCTCTCGGACCATATCTCATATATAAATTTCTTCAAAATCTTTAGCAAAATTTTGGTCTTCGAATCTTTACATCTAGTGGCTTTAAAATGTTAAACCACTCGACAACACTCACTGAAGACGGCCTATGGAAATTACCATTTGTCAAGATCCTCAACCATATACAGTAAACGACTGGGCATTCAAAGAACATATGGATTTTTTTTTGCCTACACTTTGCAGAACAAACATTTATTATCTGGAACCAAACCAAAGTTAAAATTTTTATGTTTTGTATTAATCCCCTTTGCCATTACTTTCCACAACATATGATTTTCTCTAGCTGTGCATTCTTAATCCCAAATACGAGAAGACCAAGCAAACGAATCATTAATTTACATCAACCCGTACCATTTCATAAAACTGCTAATTCACTATCATTGATTTTCCCTTCAGTTATTTCCTTCCATAGTTGTCGAAGAAAAGTTGAACTTGAATACGGCAAGACAATACCATCATCATGCAAAAAATTATCACCAATGTTGTTGACATCAAAAGTTGGTCACTAGTGACAGTCAACCCCCAATTGTGTGGAAAATTCACGGATAACCATTATGAAATGCAGTAAAGTAAAGAAGGCAGGGGACGCACACAACTTTTTATAGTGGTTCGGCAAAGATGGTGCCTACATTCACTTTATATGTATTAGTTTTTTTGGTTACAAGTACAATGCAAATTTTCTTCTGAAGAAAAGTGGGAGATGAGATGTTTTCTTGAGGAGTGAGAGTTGGCTATTTGAGGAATAAGCCGAAAGTATTCTTCTTCCAGAGCTTGGAGTACAAAAAATGGTGTGATTTTACTCCCCCCCCCCTAAATTCCTCTTTTTTCCATTAGGAAAGTGGGTATTTATAGGTGAGAAAGTCGGCTAGGGATGGTGTGACGTGTCCCGACCTTTTCGGGAGAGCTTAGACGCGTAGTGTTCATCCCTTGAGCATGGTTGCGGCTGGAAGACTGACTCCACTATTCATAAATAGTATCTTCGGGAATTGTGGATTTCGTGGCATTGAAGATGAGGTGCACCAAAAAGAGAGCTTTGGCTGGTAGTGTTTGACCGCCTTTGTTGCCTTGAGAATTGGTCTGAGCTATGAATGATCCGGCTAGATATTTCCAGGTGAGCCCGAGATATTTGGTCGATCCGCTTTCGACGGAAGCCTTTGATTCGGTCAATTGAGAATTATTCTCTCGGGCTCGATGAGTTGGAGTAGAAGGTTCATCAGACGGAAAGCTGATTTGGGCTGGCCTCGAAGGAAGCCGGTTTGGTCCGAACCTTGTTTTGGCTTTCTGGAGCGTAAGCTGCCATGTCGACCGATGGGCCGGTGCAAGAGAGAATTTATGGATATTGGGCTTCGATCTGAACTGTGACAACTTTTGATAAAAAATAGGTCAACACTTTATCCCTTAGAATACACCTTCTTCGGTAGAAGGAGGTGTGTTCCGATTCCATGCATCGAAGTCCAATGTGTGGGTAGTGATGGTTGCGCCGAACCATATTTAGGCCAAAAGTCCGACGGCCTCGATGATTGTATTAAGACCAGAAAACAGATGACCAAAGAAGGTCGTATTAAGGCCAGTAAACCGACAATCATCGAAGACCATATTAAGGCCGAGAAGGTAGTTGTAAACTCCAGTCAAGAGATTTAGTACCTGTAGAAATGTCATGACCCGTTTTCGGTCCGAGAAGGCTTTTTAGTTTCATTTGGGGCGAGTATAAGTCAAACCCGGCTTGAAAATAAGGACAAGCAGTAGTTGCACTTGGCTTGGAGGAACGGCGAGTATTAACCATACTCGGCTTATAGAGGTGGCGAGTATTAACCATACTCGGCTTATGGAGGTGGGGAGTATTAACTATACTCGGCTTATGGAGGTTGTGAGTATTAACGTTACTAGGCTTGGGGCAAGTATTTTCCGTGCTCGACTTATGTAAGGTCGTTTGGTAAGTTTTTAGAAAAGGCGAGTATAATCCATACTAAGCTTAAAGAGATCTAACCGTACTCGGCTCAAGGAGTAGGTTTTCAGAGATGGTGGTAGGCTCTCGCGCTGACCATACTTTAGAAAGGGAAATTATTAGTCATGCTTGGCCGGAACCATTCAAACATAATCCATTTTAGCAAAAGAAAATTCATAGTCCCTAAAGAATTATTATAAGAAAGCAAAAATAAATTCTAAGGGAACAACTGTTGATTCCAGAGCATGCTTGAGAGCTAATTCCTAACCCCATACATGTGTACATCTAAGTATCCATTTTATTGAAAAAGAAATATAAACTTAATTAATAATAATGTCGCGGGTGCTAGTCTCAGGGTCCTTTTCATTTCTAGGAGCTCGGGGACCAGCTTGAGGAGCTTGGGCAGAAGATTGTGGCGGTATGGCCTGTGTATTCTTCTTGACATATTCGGGAAGCTCCCCTCGCCTGACCCTATCCTCGATGAGATCGCGTAAATGCCTGCATTCATTGGTGTTGTGACCAGCGATGTTGTGGAACATGCAGTGCTTTCCAAATTCAAGCCCTTTTTGGGACGGCTCTGGTCAGTTTTGAACTCCTGCAATGGTGGCCATAAGCACCATCGATGGCTCGGGTCGATCGACTGATGCTACGATCGCGTTGAATCTTTCGAGGAAGGACCGAAGTGTTTCTGCCGGACGCTGCTTAATGGTGGTCAGGAACATGACACTTTTTGGCTAGGAGATATGAACTCTGAACTGCTCGATGAAGCAGGTGACCAGCGTATTCCAGCTACTGATCACTCTGTTGTTAGCTGACAAAACCACATGTCGGGTATATCTGTGAGGAAGAGTGGAAAGCACTTGGCCATGACATTGGTCGATGCACTGAGCACTTCCATATGTCGCATGTATCGCATGAGACGGATGGTCGGGTCAGTCCGACCATTGTATAGTTCAATGGCGGGAAACTTGAATTACAGAGGATTTTGGGAGTTCCTGATCTCCCTAGTGAAGGGGATGCAAACGATGTTATCTATATCTTACTGAGAAGAATTATCCCAAGTGAAGCATCGGACTATACTTGCAAGCTGGCTTCCAACTCCGAGAAGTCGCTGCCATGAGTCCAGCTCTGCATTTGGGAGAGTTCCAGCACTACGGTCCAACGAAAGCACGCTTGGAAGGGAGGCCATTGGTTGGGCTCGACCTCCGAGAGTTGAGTGAAGGTGAGGGCGAGGGTTCATCGAAGTTGTCGGTTCTGGGCAGAATGGTCGTTCTTGGACCTGATGAGAGTTGGGTTGAGCCATACCCAAGGTTGGAGGCCCGGACCGGTTCAGCACAGTATGTGATGTTCGGGGTTCTTCGATGTCCCCGCCCGCGATGATGTTTGGAGGATCTACAGTAGTGTGTTCATCCGCACTGTTAAGAACGGGTATGATGGGGTGGTCTCACTGGTTCAAAGGGAAGGTCGTGCCAACTTTTTGTTGAAAGGGAAGAGTGGTTATATTAGTCTACGGTAATTTTCCGGGTTGTAATGGGGATGGAATTGATCCTGATGGGCCCGCTAATTGCTCGACTGGTCTGGGGGATCGAGCTGTTCCCAAGATTGGAGGCAAAGTGGTTGAACGACCTAGATCTTGATCGCGGGCCTCCTGTGAATATGTAGCTGCGACTGCTCTGGTCCCTGGAAGCGATACTACTGGCTGTGATTGGTCGGGAGGTGGAGCATAGCCAGGAGGAAGCAAAGGTGTGATCTGATCAGTGGCTTGATTCTATGCAGACCGAAGATCAGTTGTTGCCCCAGTCCCGATCGGTGGAGGAATTGATGTTGAAGCATTTAATCCCATCTCCACTCGACCAAGAAGGTAATCCATCAACTACTGCTATCATTCGAGGAGTTTACCCTAAGATGTCATATGATCTCTGAACTCAATCATGATTTTGTCCAGGTCATCCCGGGTAAGATATCGGGACACATCTTCGTGAAAGGAGGCTTCCTGACTTGCTCCTGCAGTGTTTGTATCGGCAGTATTGGCATTAGTGGGGCGAGGGATTCCTTACTTCAGACAAGGAAGCATTGAATCTACTAAAGAAGGCTTTGACAGTTTCCCCTGGATTTTGTTTCATCGCTGAAAGTGTTATAGCATCCTTGGCTTTAGTAGTGTACAGACGGAACTGCTCCTTGAACTTTTTGATGAGGTCAGAAAATCGATCGATAGACTTGGGCGGCAGCTTTGTGTACCATAGTGATGCGGCACCTTCTAAGTAGAGAGGAAAGTATGTGCATCTCATCTCATCGGTTGCTTTAGCCGCACTCATATACCACTCGTATTTGAATAGGAAGTAGTTGGGATCAACTAGGCCGTTGTGCGGAGGCAAAGTCGGAGGATTGAACTTCTTAAGGCATTCTGCTTCAAGGATTCTTTCGGTGAATGGAGTCCTATCGGGAGAGAAGTCCCACTCTCTTTCGCCATCCTTGCTAGCTTGATTCTTTTTTCATGGCTCGTTCTATCATGTCCAAAATGTATTATTCGGTCCTATGGCGCTCTATGAAGCTGAGCTCTTTACCAAATGTTCGCCTAGGCATATGACCTCGATTAGAGAGTTTTGGCTCTTTGCCTTCTCGACGAAGAGGTACCCCCTTGATAGGATTGGCGGCTTTTCGAGCGTTCACTTCGGAATGGTTCTTATCTTTTGATTTCAATTCTTCTATGTTAACTTCGTCCCTACCACTCGTCCAATCATAATCGTCTTCCGTATTGTCGTTGCGTTTATGATCGGAAGCGGGCGATTTATCGTTCTCCTCGAGATCCACATGCACTTTTGGAGGGGCTTGAATTGGTTGAGCATTTAGAAGAGCATTCATTTTTTCCATTAGACCATCATTAGCATCCATCAAAGTTTTATTTGAAGTTTCAATTTGGCGGTTCACGTTGGCAATAGCGGCATTTAGTTCATTTCTAGTTACGCCAGCTCCACTTATCGAATTTTCACCAACATCGAAATGGTTAGTAAGTGGTGTCTCTTCATTAGCAACATCATCCGCTTCTATCACAGTTTTGCTAACAGTCTTCTTAGACTTTGCCATGATTTCGGAGAAGGATGCAACTTAGAGCTTTAATGCAAGGATCCCAACTTCGGGAGAGTGCGAGAAGAGGTAGAAGATGCGAGCGCGACCCCACGGTGGGCGCCAAATGTTTGATCCCAAATTTGGAGCAAACATATAGATTTCCAGCATTTTTGTAGAAAAAAGGCATTGAAACTATCCTGTCCTCCAAAACTCACAGCATTGAGGCAAAATACAACATTCTTGATTTCTTCACTTATGATAAGGCTAACCAGCTTCTCATATTGTTTAATTGACAAGGTTGGAACATTGATATTGAACAATGGAAGCACATTTGGATGAAAATCATTTGCGGACACAATTGAAGTAAATATTGAACAAATGCCTTATTTATTTCATTCTCAGATGAATGCAAGTCACCATTCTGATCATGAATCATAAATAATGCATTAAAATCCCTTCTAATCTTCAATGACTTGTGGAAATATTTTGTATTGCGATCCCCTTCCAATTCTCTTCTAAAAAATGACATCTTCTTTGAATCTTGTAATTATGATTCTAAAGCATCAACTAGACCTACTTTAAGATTGTCCTCCTTGCCAATAAGACTGATGTAATCAGGATCATGACTTAATGATTCCTGTGCATTCACCAATTCATCTCTAATTGTAGATAAAAGTAAAGAGCCATTGCCAAAATTAGTGGAACCCCAAGCCCTTAAATGAAACTTAAGAGCTTCCAATTTTGACACAAGGGAAAGCAATGGATTTTCATTAAATTGAGTTGACCACACCTGTATTAAAACATCAGAAAAAGTAGTATGATTAGTCCAAAAATTAAAAGAGGAGTTATCCTTGCTAATGGCTTCATCAACCCCCCAATGTATGAGCAAAGGATTACAATCAGATAATGTTGAGTGGAGAATTTGATAGGAGAAGGTAGACCAATGATTGAAAAAATGAATATTTGCAAACACATGGTCAAGTTTGCAACAATTAGATTTGCCAGTTTTGCTATGATTGGACCAAGTATATGAAGGACCGATACTATTAAAAGGGAAAAGTGATGAGAAAATCAAAGCTTGATTAAGAGGAGCAATGTCAGTGATTGAAAGAGGGAAACCACCAGACTTTTGATTACACGAATGCATACAGCTAAAATCTCCTCCAATAATCCATGGATCTGAAGATTGATGAATGAGATTTAAATTATTTAGAATCCCATGTCTCAATGATACAACATTATGAGCATAAACTGAAGTCAGAAAAAAAGATGAATTTGGTGGAAGGTGCAAACATTTGAAATGTATGAATTGATCAGAAGAAGATAATTTTGTACGATTGAAGAAAATTGAATTCCACATGACCAGAATTCTTCCGAAACTGGCATCAGATAAATTATGATCGTATTGCTATGAGGAAGAAATGAAATATGCTACCTTTTCTACGGCGTTCAAATTCAGTTTTGTTTTAGGTAAACAAATCAATTGAATGTTAAAATCTCTTATCAATACCCTTATTTCTCTTTGCATAGAGGTAAGATTCATTCCTTTAACATTCCAAAATGTTGTATTGTCCATTATTTGAATAAAATTTGATTTCCAAGAGGGGTAGAATGCTTCCTTATATGTCTAGTGGAGGGTTGGTTCTGACTGCCAGATGGCAAATCCTCACCAGGAGTGAATTCCTGTCCACCGTTCAAACCAACAGTCTCTGTATTAGTGGGGGAGACGACTTTCTTTTTCTTTCCTTTTTTCTTTTTCTTACTACCATGAGGGGCATAAAAGTCATCAGGAACAGACTTAGAGTTAATGGTAGTGGAGTCATTTATGGCCGGAGGAGGAAGGGTAATATGTGGAGGAGTTGAGAGGTGAGCATATGGAGAATTGAGTTCGTAGCTAAAATAGTAGTTAGCAGGCACATTAAAGCTTAATGAAGAGTTACATGTGGAAGAATGTGCAGATGATAAAAAGGAAGGATTGGATGTTGAAGGAATGTTAAAGCTAAAAGAAGATTCATAAGTCAATGAGTTAGATGCAGAACAAGAAGATGCATTAAAATGGGAGGACAAAAAATTACTACGAGATGAGGGAGGATTCAATGAATATGAACCACCACTTTTTATTAATTTCACATTGGATTGATTATCCAGAATATCAAATGGATTGTTCACACGAAATTCATTTGCCACTGCCTCATTAAGCAAGGATTCAAAGATTTCTTTTCCTTTTGATATATTATCCTGCTTCGATTTACCAATAATGGTAGAGTTTTTTTCCTGATGAACAAAGCATTTTCCATTTTCATCTAAAAACACCACATTCTTCTTTATTTTTTCTTTATCAACAAGATTGAGATCCATTTCCATATCATTGTTTATCTCAACAATATTTAAATCTCTCCCTACAATCTCAACTACTTCCTCCATTACCTTATTAACTTCTTTAGCCACATCAGTATTGAAACCATGTTCCTTTTCCTTCCAAACATGTTTTTTCTTATTCACCACTTGTTTCCAACCTTGTTGATTATTCACTTTTGGATCTATATTCCTAGCTTGCCTCACTTTTGAAAAATCATTATATTGCATGTCATCCTTAACCTGTTCATCCTGAACTTCCTGATGTAACTCTTCCTTTAAACCAAGCTCATAACTATTAGTTTCATGCCCAAACACTCTACAGTGTGTGCAAATTTTTGGTCTCTTATCATAAGAGATCTTAACAAGATGGCAATTTTCACCAAGACCATCAATCTCAATACTTTCCGGCAACTCATATTCAGGTGATATTTCAACTAAAGCCTTAGCATATATGAAACATTGCATTTTCTCCGTAATCTCATCAAAACAAAGAAGCTTACCAACATGGCAGACTAGCCAATTTATACCATATAATGTCCAGAGCAATAAGGGAATTCTTTGCAAGTGAATCCAAAAGGGTACACTTTGAATTTGGGATAAGAAATTACCAACAGAAGGATCCCATTTCGTAATTATAAGCATTCTACCCCTTATAAAAATAGAATCAGCATGTAGAACTCTTTCTCTATCGATATCATTAGAAAACTTGAAGAAAAAATTGAACCCATCTGACTTGAGATCCACTTCACCATTCAATTTCCAATGTCTATTCAAGAAATTCATTACTGAAAGGTAAGTCTAAGAAGAAACCCACAAGGTAGTTCTTCCAATATTTCATACCTTCCTCTTTAATCTGATCTGGAATTACCTTACGCTTTCCATCTCTCAGAATGTCATACTTGATTAGTTTGAAAGTTACAGCATTACGTAGAAGAGCTTTAAAGAGAGAAGAAAAATCAGATTTAACAGGACGTGAATTAAGATTGGGAAAAAACGAAGATGGAACATTCGTATAAATTGTAATATTAGAAGGATTAGTTATTGAAGTGCTAAGATTTAGGGATTCCAGTGCTCAGAACATCATATAGAGATGAAACCTGCACATTCTTTCCCTTCAAAGAAATACAATTGTCAAAAACTGACG
Organism: Allium sativum; assembly: GCA_030737875.1. NCBI lineage: Eukaryota > Viridiplantae > Streptophyta > Magnoliopsida > Asparagales > Amaryllidaceae > Allium > Allium sativum. The sequence continues at coordinate 74,721,592 of CM060917.1, forward strand.
GTTTAACGACCGAAGCAGAAGTGTTTGAGAAAATGATTTTAGAAGATGAAAGATTTTGAGCATTACCCTCAAGGGTTTGAGCAGTACCATCAAGGTTTGAAGACAGAACCTCAATGTTCTTGGCATTTAAAAGGCTTCCATTATCAAGATTCAATGAAATATCAACCGGAATAGAGATGTTTGAGGAAATGACTTTAGCGGTAAGAAGATTTTGATCATTTACATTGTCCTAAGCAGATTTCGAACAAGAAAACTCCTCGTTCATGACATTTTCACTACTGCCTTTTTCAAGATTCAAATTAAATTCAATAGGATCTAAATTACTAGATGAACTGATATTCAACTTAATGATATTTTGAGCATTTACCTCAATCGCTGCAGAATTCAAAGCCAAGCTGTTCAAATTGGAAAGATTTTCCTTCTTAAGATTCAAAATCATAGAATTACCATCAGCAGAGAAGATGAAAAAGGGATTACAAATGAACGATTGACCGAAGACAGATTGGCAACTGGAGGAGGGGGAGGAGGGTCATGAGGTCGAGGTGGAAGAGGGGGAAAAGCAAAGGAAGAAGAAGAAGACGATGGACCGGAGAGAGCGTACGCCATCAGCAAGAGTTTGATTCTAAACTTTTTTTTTTCAATTATCGGTTAATTAGTAATTATTATTATTTAACTATCAGTTATAAATATCCCTTTATAATACTTAAAATTTATTGTTAATTAATAATTATTAATCATAATTAATATATATTTACTAGTAGTTAATCATTTAATAGAAACTATTTTAAATTAATTAGTAAAAGTTAATCATTAAAAGCCGATACTAATTTTTAATAGTATGAATTTTGCAACTGACTTTACTAGTTGTAAAAAAATGCAGTTGTTATCAGAGGCGAAAACAGTTGCTAAAGATATTTATTCACAACTGGCTTAGAAGTGCAGTTGCAAATAATATGTTTGTTGCAACTACTATGGAAGCTATAAATATACACCGCTTTATATATATTGATTTACCGTCAGGTAAATCGATTGACATGAAGTTATAAATTTATTTTATAACTAAAGATGAATTTTTGAAATTTATTATGTTGAGAAAAAGTTATAAAATGGAAATAAATAATTATTATTTATTTATTCAAAATATAAGTAATTATTTAATGGTTTTTACAAAAGGAAGTTCTTGTGTTAATAAGTTTTGGAAGCGAGTGACTGACAATCAACGTAACGAGTAGTAACTGAGGTAAATTGTTTTTAAGACACAACTGAAATGAGATTATTTTGAAATATGTTATTATTTATTTAAAAACTTTCAAAGTAAATGAGATTATTTAAATTAATTATATTATAATTAATTTAAATGAAAGGACCAGATGGAATTGGTTAACGAATTAATCATGTTTGAGTTGACCAAGTCAACTGCGTTAACTGAAATGGATTATTAAATTGGTTTTTTAAGTTTAATGCAAATAGTTAACAAAAATTGATTATTATTTATTAAATAATAATAGAAGTGGTAATATTGGAATATAAAATGTATTTATGAAGGTTTATAAAATTTTGAGGCCCTATTTATAGTTTAATAAATATTTAAGTGATTCGATGATAATATAAGTTAGTTTAAATTGAAGTTTTGATTTGACCCTAATTTGAATTGGAATTTGTAAAAGCCAAGTTAGACGATGTTATAAAACCCGACTTTTTATTGAATATATTATTGGAACAAGTTATTAGAAATGGCATTTAAATGAAATAAAAGCCCAGGATATGAAATTAAAGAACTGGAATCTAATTGGAGATCGACTGAGTTAAATGATTTTCTGAGTACTGATCTGATGTTGGTTTTGGCCTTCGGGTATGATATTTGGGAAATTATTTTCTTAACTGATTTACGGTTAGGGTCAGATGGAAGGTACGAAATGGAAACAAAATTTGAGATAAAGTGGTTAGGCGAGTTAAGTTATAACGATGTGATCTAAAATCGTTGTATTAAATAAGGAATGAAGTTTTATCGAGATATAACTGAAATGGATTTTGGTAATAAACTTATTAGAAGTTTTATAAAGGATTCTATTTGTAACAGGATCAAGGGTAGTTTATAATGTGTAAAAGTTGGCTAAAGTTAATATATAAAAGTGTAAGTTGAATAGACTTGAGTTCGGGTATAATCTTATTTATTTAAAATAAGAAGTAATAAGCTGTGTTTCCAAGTATAGAGAGATTTAAAAGATTGGACTAATGATTGGAAAACTAAAAGGCTAAGTGACGCTGTGTAATATGGATTCGTTTTATTTTTATGGTTGTTTATTGTGATAGTTAAATAACCGACTATCAAAATCTGGCCTAACATTGTTGGTGCAGAAAGACTGGGATTGAATTTATATTCAAAAATCATTCTGACCTATGAATACGAAACGTGGAAGATGATGATTGAGATGGAGCAACTGAAGACTATGATCTTCATAAAACGGTAGAAATACTTAAAATCTCTGGCTGATCCTTATAGATATATTGTGATTCTGTCCTCATTGAAATCTATGGATTGCATGGACTACTTGCTACTGATCTATAGGGTGATTCCTAGGTTATGGTAGGAGGGTGCCTTCGGTTTGTCCAGTCCTAGGACAACTTGTATTGACGATGTCTGACAGAGTATGCCTAACATGTCATACGATTGATCTCTTCAAGACTATGTTTAGTGGCGGAGAAATTAGTTTCTCTTAGCCTTATACCCGTGATATTGGAGAAATAAATTGGTGATTTGATGGGTTTGATGATGTGACATTCAAAGTGAATGGTGGCTATATGTTCTAAAAAGAAGATTGTAACCTCAAGCCTCATCAACCGGAAAATTAAAAAAAACGGGAAAGCAGCATGGCAAAGTGGGTCACTCCCACTTGGGGTGTATTGTCACTATCTAGAGAAAACTCATTATTTGTTCTTCTTTTCGCTTCTGTATCCTCCGGGAACGGTTATGTTGCTAGCAACCGTAAGGTGACAATATATTCAGAACATTTAAGCGAAATGAATGGTCGATCATGTGTGGTCGAGTTGCAAGATGTTCTTTTTGAACTCCAGTGTATCCCCTCTAGAGTACACTGACCGGAAGGTGGTTCTATACCTTGTCATAGTTGGAATCCAATCTACCGTAAGCGCCCACGGTTTTGATTGTATACTATGTATATGGAGCGTGAGATGCAAGCATTCCGCTTGATTGTTATTTATTTGTATTAGACATTATTACAATATAAAAAAAGATATGGTTTAAAAAATATTTTAGGTTATCGTAAGGTAAAAACTGTCATGTGTAGGTTTAACCTTACGATTATCCTATACTTTCGAAAGGATTTGAACTTTCAAATCAAATTGGATGATTCCTTAAACTTAGTGAGTTTCTCATGCTGGTTCACCAAACTGATCGAGGCATTTGCAATGCTCTAGTCAGACCGAGTTTTACAGGTTCAGGTTGTCAGATGGTGTGAAGTACAGAGATGATCCGGAGAAGTTCAAACGTATGATATCTAGTTTATTACGCTGTGTGTTATATATGAGGACAAATTATTATAACCGTCTAGATGTATTAATGTACTGTGATGGATGTAAGTTATATTTCAAAGCTGTCAATAAAGATCTATTTCTATATTATATTTTGTTCCACTGCGATGTGAGACTCCAATTCTTTGTTGGATCTTTTTCTTATTCTTCTATTCTTAACTTTCTTTCTTTCTTATCTCACCCTCTTATTTCTTTCTATTAACTTTCTGGGTTTTCGATACTTTAGTTTCGACACAAGAGGTATTAGTGTCTAGATTCGAGTATCGAAATTTCTGGGACACTACATAAAAAATATAAACCGAACACTTCCTTAGCTTTTTCAAAGCTCTGATGGCTCAACATTTTTTTGCTGGTTGATTTTTGTTAATGATATTTTTCGTCAACACCAGAGATAGGTCTATAGAAATGAACCTAAGGGAAAAATGGTACTATTCAGTTCCTACAGGCTTGGATCAGCTCATCGTTTCCTAGATATCAAGGTCTTAAGTCCGAAAATTAATTAATCCTCCCTCCAGGGGGCAAGTATCATGCTTCTGGTGCTTGAGAGCCAACGGTTACCCTAGGCTTGCTGGAAGGTTAGAAGATTGTGGAAAGGCTTATTACGTGATGGAAGCGTCAGGTCGCTCAGAACCTAACGACTTTCTTCCTATTAAATGTCTTCATGGATGCTTCTTTGCCTTCAGGATATCAACTTTAGACTCTTGGGAGTGGTTACAGTGCCATACCTTCCGTCTATTTGGTCTCGGAAGTTAATCTTGGCTTTGTTGGCTTTCGGTTTAGGGACCTCTAGTCTAGGTCCGCCCCTATACCTCTCGGTTTGAGAAATGGACTATGCAATCTTTGGTGGCGGTAAAGGGTGCTGGTCTTGGCTTCTAGCCTATGTATTCGTCTTTAATTATAAAGGTTGGTCTTCAGAGCCTCCTCGGGTGAGTTGATGGTGCTTCTGATGTTGGTGTTAGTACCAAGTAGGTATCGGTAGGCTCTTTCCTTCTCCTGCTTACGCTTCAGATTATATGCTTTTTGTAACCCCTTTGTCATTAGCTTCCGATATCAGGTGCAATGCTTCCGGGATTTCTTCTCCGTGTCCCATTTTAGTGTTAGCTGATATATTCTTTCCTCAAATTGATCTTGAACTTCCTTCTGCCATGATCTTTTAGACTCTTCAGTATTACTTTTGGCCTTCAGTTGTCAGTATTAGACCGATATTGTTGTGTTATGATTCCTCTTGGCTGCCAGTATTTACTTTCAGCTCTTCCCCTTTGCCATGCGGCTTTGTTGTTGGCTTCTGGATTTTGCTTTCGGGTTTTTCTTTCGGTAATTCCTTAGATTCGTCCTTTTCTCCACAAACCTGGTTCCGCTGTCCGAAACCTCTTTACCCTTTCGGCTTTATAGCTTCCGCTTCTTCATATTTGATTGGTACGAAATTAGGTGTTAACAGGTAGCCACCCCTCCCCCTAGTATGAAGAAGCTTTTGTTCTTTAGAACAAAATCTTGCAATTACTATACAACTTGCCTATCGCTCGAGAATTTTTATGCAAATATTTAGTATTAGTTCCATATTTCTCAGAATATTAACGCGAGGAGGAACATGAACATTGCTAGCAAAAAAAACCCGAATATAACTTGTGAGTCATGAACCCTAGCGGGCAAAAAGACAATATGCATTCATATGGAATTTCATGACTCAGAGTTCTGTATTCTCCTAGCAATGTTGACTGAAGAACTCAGTATTGTTATCTGAACATTCCGTTATCGAGAATTTACCATTAAAAATGTGAAGGGGCAAATCCAAAAGTTTGTATTTGGATATTTGCAACAGGTGATCGGAAGCTTACTGTTAGTAAGCATGATGTATTAATAGAATAGGTATTACTTGCACAGTGTTTGACACTTGCGATGTGTTCAACAAAATTTTGACCATAATTTATGGCAGCAAATGTTAGGGGTAAATGTGTTAAGAGTTTAGAAAACTCCCTGTACAAGGTGTTGTGGGGTCATAACCCTTGTTGGAAAAGTTTGGATGGTAGCTCCATAGCATCTATTTGCATTCCACACTGAGAACCCTTACCAAGGAATGTAAGTCTAAGATTTTATCATTGGTTTATGCAAAACAAATTCGGAAACCTGAATATGACTGGAAAATGCAACCCTATAAAATAGAAAATCAGATACCAGGAATCCTCATATGCGACTAGTAGGAACCCCGAGACCTATGCTTGGGTAAGTAAAAAAAGAAATCACAAAGAAACCCTAAGACTCATACTTGGGTAAGTAACAATTAGAAATCACAGACAAACCCCAAGACTCATACTTGAGTAAGTAACAATCAGAAATCACAGAGAAACCCCAAGACTCATACTTGGGTAAGTAAAAATAAAAAATCATTGAGAAACCCCAAGACTCATACTTGGGTAAGTAAAAATCAAGTATCACAGAGAAACTCCAATACTCATACTTAGGTAAGTAAAATCAAAAATCACAGAGAAACTCCAAGACTCATACTTGGGTAAGTACAAGAAAAGCCAAATTTTATATCTAAAAATCGTAAAGACCCCAAGACTCATGCTTGGTTAAAAAAAAACAGGAACCATACAAATTCACGAGGTTAGCACTCGGGTGAATATACATCACATTCATAAATCAGACATCGAATAGAACATATGCAAGGAAGCATAAAGGTTAAGTACATCATGCTAAGGAACACTTAGAAGAATTACTAACTATTATTAAGATGTTATCAAATAGTAGCGTCACCAATGATCAGAGGTTATTTGTGCATAATGTTGGATAATCTCAATATCAGCGAGAGTAACTAGTTAACATTAAACCATCCATAGAATCCTCAGAGTTTGGCTCAGATGAATCGTACGAGTGAAAGAGTCGTAACTATCCCGAGGAATACACTCTCGGACACATAGGTAGAGGACTACTTTCGAAAATAAACTAATCCTATCCTGAACCAAATGGTCATTCAGCAGTAGTTCCGTTCAGTTTCGAACCATTTGATCCTTCAGTAGTAGTTCCGTTTAGTTTCAAACCATTTGATCCTTCAGCAGTAGTTCCGTTCAACCGTTTCATTATATTGCCATTCAGCAGGTAGTTCCGTTTGACCATCCAATCTTCCGATTGTTTCATCGTTCAGTAGGTAGTTCCGTTTGGCTATCTAAATCCACAATCGTTTAACGAGATGTTCCGTTAGATCAAGCAGTTATTGACCGTTCGGCGAGAAGTTCCGTTAGATCAAGTAGTTATCGACCATTCAGCGAGAAGTTATATTAGATCAAGTAGTTATCGACTGTTCAGCGAGAAGTTCCATTTGATTATTTGGTCAAAGGGTATCTAACGTCTAGCCTTATCCTTAACCCCCAGGATATGCAAATGAATGAGTGTTGTCTAAGAGAACGACCCATGTCCCTTTATAGGTAGATGTTTAACTAGCCCCTTCATAAAGGGGCAACTCTGCTAACCAAAGATGCAGGTATATTTAGGCCCACTTGTAGGGCACTTCATTGCTGGAGATGCAAGTATTTATGGCCCTACTTGATAGGCACTCCATCGTAGGAGATGTTTCTTATCTTCTTGGAAGCTTCTAGATGCTCCACTATTGAGGCTTTTAATTTGTTTGTTGTGGCTTCTCTCTCTGAAAGCTTTGTTTTACGCTCCTCTTCTGGGAGGTAGTGTTTTTTGGCGCTTCTCTCTCTGGAAGCTTTGTTTGATGTTGTATCTCCCTTCGAAGCTCTGTTTTGATGTAACTTCTTCCTCCGAAGCTTTGTTTTGATGTAGCTTCTTCCTCTGAAGCTTTGTTGATTGCACGTTCCATACTTCTTTGGACAACTTTTATTGGAGTTCGTTGCATGTTTATCCGGATAGCTTCCACCGAAGCTTGTCATTGGTTAATAGCACTGTTGTGCCTTTACTCAAGCATTGTTCTCCTTAGGTGCTCCTTTTTGTGCTTTCGTTCCCTTCTTTAGGACGAGATATAGGAAGAAGGCGCCCCCTTTGAGCCTTTGTTGTAAGTACGAGCTTGCACAAGGTTTTGTTTTATGTGTAAAGACACTTGAACTTGTATTAACAATTTGTTTGACTGCAAACAGGATATATCACGAAAAGACTAAAGTAAAATAGAATAACGAATAGAAAAGTTATTGTTAGATCCTAAGCCCTTAGTGGAGTGTTTTCGGCCACTTATCTTGTTGGTCATCTTTCATTCCTCTAAGATGGGCTTTCTTTACTTTTTGGTTTGGATCCTTTTTTCCACACATCGACATTGGCTAGTTTTGTGACTTCCTACCTTGTGGTATGAACAATAGCCTTTCTCCCTGTTTGGCTTTGAGGGATCATCTGTTGAGAGATTGGAACTGAGCTTTTCTAGCTTTAGGTTCTACTCCAAGCTTCTCCTTGTGTTGAGGATCCTTTCCATACAAACAAACTTATCAACTCTAGTATAGTAGTCTTCTAAGATTTCACATTCGTTTAGGATAAGATTCTCCCAAAAAGGTGTGGGTATGAGCAGTCCTGAATGCACAACTATAAGCTTTATTGTTTGTTGCTCCTTTTAATTTGAGCGACTCGGTATGAAATCTTTTAGATAACCATCGAGTGATCCTTCGGGTCTCTGCTCAATGGTGGCTAAATCGTAAATACTAATTGCTGAATCTTTCCATACATGGAATTTTGTGATAAAGGCGGTAGATAATTGACTCCAGGTTGTAATGACTGGGCCGTAGTGATGTCTACACCTTATAGAAGTTATAGGAGTACTATACAAACTCATATAACTTTTAACGAGGGAAAGTTGTTCTTCAGGGTTCGTAGTTCCATCACATAGAAGTTCTGGTATTCTCATGTCGAATGGGGCTTTTGCTGTCATTATCTCATTGGAGTGAGTGATTCCTAACAAGCTTTTGTCTTCTGATTAGACTGGATCTACACCCTTTTCTGAATTGATCATACCCATCAATACTTGGTTGCTTCCTTTCCACAGTGGGTTATCTTGTGAATTTGGAATTGTCTTAGCTTGGCAATTAAATTCTCGTGGTGTCATTGCTTTTGACCAAAATTCATAAGGTTCTGCTTCAACGGACATTTTAACTATGTCATCTTCAATATTCCTTCTTGCAGCGTCAATTCGCGAAGCTAAATGTAGGATCTCCCACTTGTTATCCGCTTCTTTCTTTAAAATTGAGGATTCCCCATCTTGAAAAACTACCAAGTTGAAATTCGGAAGTATACCAACTTCTAGGTTAGACGATGCACTGAATTCTTGTCCATGACTCTTTCTTGGTCTCACCATATTGAACGGGTCTCAGGAATTCCGAGAATCTTTTTCTATAATCTTGCATCCTCAAAGCTTAGTCCAACCCGGGATGGAACGGCCGGTTATAAGCGTGGCAAGGTTACCTAAAAGATAAAGGTAGCACTAGGGGTAGGAGGTTCAGACCCCGCTTCTAGCGCCAAAATGTTAACGATATTTTCGTCAACACCGGAGATAGGTCTATAAAAATGGAGCTAAAGAAAAATGGTATTAATCAGTTCCTACAGCCTTGGATTAGCTCACCGTTTCCTAGATATCAAGTTCTAAAGTCCGAAGAACAATTACTCCTCCCTCCAAAGGGCGAGTATCACGCTTCCGGTGCTCGAGTGCTAACGGTTACCCTAGGCTTGCTGGAAGGTAGGAAGCTTGCGGAAAGTCTTATCCCATGAGGGAAGCGTCAGGTCGCTCAGAACCTAACGACTTGTGTGTGGATCGTCTGATAATCCAATTGCATAGCAAAATGCGCACATAAATGTATTGAAAAATATTATAGTATATGGAAAAAGTAAAACACACAATTTATAGTGGTTCAGTTCGACTTAAACCTACATCCACTTTAAGGGATTTGATGATTTATTCATGAAGGAGGTTACATAAGAAATCCCCAAATTGAATTACAAATGAGAGTTTGCTCTCTTAGAAAATGAGAGGAAGAATGTGGAATCCACCTTTTCTGTGACCCCTAGGGTCCTATTTATAGATGTTTTGGGCCCCCTTTTGTTGTGGACTCAGTAGAAGGCCTTCTTGAATGTGGAAACAGGGTTTCAGTTGTTCTTTGTGAACTTTGGTTCTGGCAGAAAGGTTTCGGCTACCTTTCTTCCTATTAAATGTCTTCATGATGCTACTTTGCCTTTGGGATATCAACTTTAGACTCTCGGGAGTGGTTCCAGTGCCATACCTTCCGACAATTTGGTCTCGGAGGTTAATCTTGGCCTTGGTGGCTTTCTGTTTAGGGACCTTTGGTCTAGGTCCACCCCTATACCTCTCGGTTTAAGCAATGGACTATGAAATCTTTGGTGGTGGTAAAGGGTGCCGGTTTTGGCTTCTAGCCTATGTATTCATCTTTAGTTATAAAGGTTGGTCTTCGGACCCTCCTCCGATGAGTTGAATGCGCTTCTTGGTGTTGGTGCTAGTACCAAGTAGGTATCGGTAGGCTCTTTCCTTCTCCTGCTTATGTTCCAAATTATATGCTTTCGGTAACCCCCTTGTCATTAGCTTCCGGTATCAGGTGTAATGCTTCCGGGATTACTACTCTTTGTCCCATTTTAGTGTTAGCTGATATATTCTTTCCTCATATGGATCTTGAACTTCCCTCTGCAATGATCTTTGTGATGGCCTGCCCTGCACCAGCCGACATCTCCATTGAAGGTGCGATGTACGACCAGCACGGGACAATCGCCAAAGAAAGGAAAAGAAACGAATTTGAACTAGCAAGGAACCTGTAGAATGTCTCACAGCGCATGGGATAAAATATAGGGTGCGTTTTTTACAGGTCCCTATAAAGTTTCAAAATATAAAAAAAATACAGTGATAAAAATAATGCGGATTCCATCCCTATTTTTGAAGCGCACGTTATAAAATTCCCGTGTTACCCTTTAAGCATTTCCAAACCCTCAAACAACGGAGCGCCGTCATTTCATTCATCAATTCGCTCTTTTAAGCTGTGTCAAAACCCTAAATCCACGACTGTCGAAAACTCTCAAGCGATAATTAGCTCTATAAAAAAAGCGCCGATCGTCAGCATAAAAACGGCGATCTTTCATTTTTGTTAAAAATTGTTGTCCTCATCATCAAGTTACAAGATCTAGCGAGAATGAAGGTATTATTATTAGTACTTTATTTCTTATCCCGATTACTGAATGATTAGTAGATGTTAATAAGAATTTTTGTTCGGTTGTATGATTTATTCGAATTTCTTGCATAATTGGATGCTGTTATTTTGTAATTTACCTTATTCTTCAACATTAGTATGAATTTGTACAGTTTTGTTGCATAATTGTATGTTTTTTTAATAATTATATATGTAGGTTTGTATGCAAGTATGCTGAAAAATTGAATGTATGTATGTAAGTATGCTGCAAAATTGTAGATATTCAAAACACTTGGATACTTAAATGGTTATATATAAAATTGTTGCATTTTTGAATGCCTTTATTCAAAACAAATGCATACAACGATGAACATATTAACCACGGAGGCGTATATAAATGCATGTAATCAGAAAAGCTACGTACATGTATATATTTATTTTAAAAAGTGAATACAAAAAGGATTTTATCATTAGTTTTTAAACAATGGAATACAACAATCTGGAATTCTTGCATAATTGTATACATTTATTATGAATAATTGCATACTGATATTCAAAAAACTTGCAGATTTGTGTGAATTTTTCTAAATAGTAGCAGAATTTTGAGCTACTATTACAAATAAATGCACGATTATATGGTGTTATTAGTATAACCTGCACAATTATGTGAAATGATTGACAGTATTTGCACACTTTTGGATCAAGTATCAACAATATTTGCTATTTTTTTTACATTTACCCAAAATACATGCACACTTGCAGGCATACAATCAAAATTATTGCACAATTGTGCGCTTATAGTTAGAACAGTTTGTAATCTTTTATTATTATCTGTTTAATCTTTAATGCAGAGACCTACAGTGGAAGATGATCATGTAGAGGATACTGAACAGGAAAGAGCATTAGTAATTAAGGAACAGCCATCTAAATCTGAACAAATATGCGAAGAAGGAAGATTTAAAGAAGTATGGAAGTTTCACAAAAAGGAATATGTGTATAGGAATAATCTAAAATCATTCATCGAGTCGATAGAGAAATTGAAGAAAGATGAAATTTATACGCATAACGATTCTGTATATCTTGAAAAATTGCCTCTGAATGTATCTCTTCAACATTTGTATGATTTTGTACAGTTTTGTTGCATAATTGTATGTTTTTTAATAATTATAGTTGTATGTTTGGATGCAAGTATGCTGAAAAATTGAACATATGTATGCAAGTATGCTGAAAAATTGTAGATATTCAAAATAAGGCACAAGTATGGTTATATTTAAAATTGTTGCATTTTTGAATGCGTATATTCAAAACAAATGCGTACAACGATGAACATATTAACCACAGAGACGTATATAAATGCATGTAATCAGAAAAGCTACGTATATGTATTAGGAAGATATAATTATTAGTATGCAACTAATTAGCATACACGTAAGCAAACATAATTTCAAAATAGTTGTACATAAGTATGCATATACACAGAATATATGCATACTTATATGCAACTTTTCTGAACATATGCGGTAACAGCACGCACGTTTGTACTAATAATTGCATACTTGTATGCTAATATTACATATATATGCATGATTTTATACACGTATTCAGAATTAAAGGAACAAGCCCTGCAGTGAAAAATTAATAAACACGACTGTACAATAAATAATAACAATGAATTTTTTTTTTGAAAGTTAAGCACAAACATTATTTCTAATAAAGCGATTACATGATAAACAACCTAATACATATTTATACTCCGTCAAAAACTGACTGTTCAGCACAAACAAGTGCATAACATGACCAAACTCACTACTTTACATTTCAAACTAAACTATTATGAACAAAATAGTCTCCCAACAACCTGGAAACCAACTTGGATATGAAATCTGCATATTAGAGTAGAAACAATAAACAATTGCAGATAATGTCAAGCTGCTTAAGCATCATACCACAGTGCATCAAAACATTCACTGCATATCAAAAATCATCAACCACCATACTGGAAAAAAAGATTAACCTGCAACTGAAATAGAATTAGTCAGCACTACTAATCACCAAAAAAAATATAATATCGATACACAATGTTTTTTATTAAAAAGTACAAACTACCTTGAAGAAGAAACAGCCATTGCATAGATCAATACAACAATATCTGCAGGAACATGGTTATACAAAGATAAAAAATCAACATTAATAAGCATAATCTACATTCATCAAATAAAATTACATAAACATGTTCATATAATTATAAATAGATTCATACACGTATGCATATAACAGTAAAAGCTGCATAATTATATGTAAAAATTCGTAATAGATGCACATATTTTTATACAAAATAAATGCAGAACAGTTTTAATATGAAAATATTAAGAAAATATGCATGTTTGTACGCAACTAATCATCCAACATGCAAACAAACAAATATTCAAACAAGCTATATATATGTATGCATATATGCAGAATATATGCATACATATACGTTTACATTCTGAATACCTGCAAACCCACATATTATAACAATATTTGCATATTTGTGTGCTCATATTCATAATATATGCATATTGTTATACATATATTCAGAATAGACGAAAAAATATGTTGAACAATTAAATTATACTGCTGTACAATCAATAATAACCATAAAACATTAGATAATAATTACATTACCCATCAATAAAACAAGACAATTGAACAAATTCAGAATAATGAATCAGCAAATATCGATTCAAAAAGGAACTCCGTATACAAAAAATAAAAAATTATTAAAAAGCATAAATTACCTCGAAGAAGAAGCATCCATTCTATAAACGAAGGACCGATCCAAAAAAATTATCAGCTGCAACTAGTACATTAGTATTGTTATTTACAAGTAAATCGTACTTCACAAAACTAAGAAGTGTAGAATCTGCACAAATAACTGGCAAGGGATACCCTAAGGGAAAACTTCTTGATCTCCAATATGTGACTGAGCAGTGGTACTAAAGTGATATTGTTTTCTTGGACAAATAACTGGTTGCAAACTTTGGAAAAACTTAAAATAACATTTCATAAACTCAGCGCTCACAGCAATAACTGTCAAGTGGATTAAATGCACTAGACCAAATGGATCAAATGTTGTTTGAAAATAAACTACCTAGAGTAGTACTATACTAAAGATGCAGCATTACTCGGTGCATACAGCAATAACAAATGGATAAAATGTTATTCAGCAGTTATGGATGAGCAATATTTTGACTTGTTCAAGTACATCCATAATGGTATTTTGATTAGAAATTTGACATATTATAGGATATGTAATTCAGAAATTTAGAAGTGACAGTAAACTTTTTTGGCTTTGCTCTAAATAGTAACCACCAGATTGACTAAATTTTACATTGACTAAATTTTACAGTGACAGTAAACTTTTCTTGCGCACTTCCTTTTACATTGACTAAATTTTACAACTTGGGAAGAGAAAAGGAGGGGGGGCCAGATATAGAAGAGCACAATCTTTAGGGTCCCTTTTCATCAGATATTGAGATCTTGCAAGCTTCCCCAAAGCTAAAAAAAATTACAAAGATTCAAAAAAATTACCATCCAATTAAGTATCCAAATCCAGCAAAGAAAGTGAAGTCTCCACACGAAGCTGACCGGAACCGTGGCAACAAAGCAGAGCAAGAATCGGAGCACTGGGATCGAGACCCCAATCGCTGACGCCATGGATTGCATCTCGAGCTCCATGGGCGAAGTAAAAAGAGGAAAAAAGGGCGGTTTAGGTTTTGGATTAGGTTTACGTTTTGATCCAGCCGCCATTGATTTCAAAATTGGATTCTGTAAAGTAAAAAACCCTAATACGTAAGTAATGTAACATATACACAAAAATGAACCGTGAAAATCGAATGAGGGCATTTTCGGAAAAATAAAAGCTATGTTTTGAAAATAGGGATGAGATTTATGTGTTTCAAAAGAGGAGGATGTGAGCCTAATTAACTTTAGTTTTAAGGAGGTGAGCCTAATTTTCACTAAAATATAATAATAACATAACTTTGACATAAAACAGGTGAGACAGTGCATAAGCTGAAAACTAAACTGTCGTAGCAGCAGAAAAATCCAGAATACAGCTTATGTTCCACATCATCATTATTATAATTTTTAAAACCGTCTCTAAAGCAAAATACGAAAGGTACAGTACTAATGCTCAAAGTAGTGACCAGCAGCGACACAGGAAGAATATCTATATCATACGTGGAAGCCTCTTGCTCGTCTCCGGTGTAGCTACTCGTGCATACCACCTAACCTGTCTCTAGTCTGCCCATTTAAGAGCACCCAAAGTAATAAGAAAAGACATAAAACTCTGGGTTAGACAAAAGTCCAGTACGAGTGATAAGTAGCAAAATCGAACAATAATAGGTATACATAACCATACCTGAACCTTGACTTGCAACCAAAGAGTTAGCACAATAGGATGTACAATACTCTAGGGTGACACTAACATATGGTGTAAAGATACGGGGGAGGGGTGTGCATGTCATAGTGGTATAAAACAATCAAGCATAACAACCATCCTCACATCTCTCACTCAGTGCGTAAAGCATACGATATCCACTGCTTTTACCACCCAAATCCTTTGCTATGATCACTCTACCCCATGGAGTCATGATGGCTCCACTGCACTGATCCATAGCCACTAATCCCTTGCTATGTCCACTCTGCCCACGGAGTCATAACAACCCCACCGCACTGGCTCATAGCCTTGCTACGATCACTCTGACCAATGGAGTAATAACTATCCCACTGCACTGATCCGTAGCCTAACATCTGTCCTGATGGTGAATCAAAGTTACGGACGTCAATAACCCCTTAGCACACGTCCCATAGTAAAATCCAACTCTAGAAGTTATCTCGTTGATCCCTTTTGGATCCTGAGTAATAACCTCCCATTTGGACTTCCTTTGCATCTCGGGTTTTGGTCGAATTGGAGTTGATCTTCAGAAGAGTCGTCGTGTAGAAGTAAAAGTATACATCTGGTTCGGTTCGGTACTCCTAACCCGGCACGGTTCGGTGGTCTTAGCCCATGCCTTGATTTGGTTTGGGTATGCGCAGCGCTCCATTCCTCCTTGGTTCAGTCCAGTCACACTTGCTTGGTTCGGTTCGGTGGTCATCTCCATCCGTTTCGGTTTGGATACGACGAACCGATCCCATCTTCCGCTCCAGCTCCTCTTCTCCGATCTGATCCGCAGCGTCTTCCTTGCTTCGTATCTGAACCCAACTCCAACTCTTATGCAAATGGCCTTCCTTCTTGCCAAGCCTCCTTTAGTGCCAAGATCTGATCTGAATCGAATCCCCTTGCCCAGTTCTCTTTTCCGATCCGAGCCCCATATCCGATTCGATCCGAAACCCTGCACATTTCCTGCAACTTTTCTGGCGGCTGTTTTACACCATACGACGGCGTTTTCGACCACTCTAACTTTCTAATCAATTGCAAAGCATACCATACAGTCATAGCAACATAGAGAATCAACCATAAACACCAAAGCAACAATTTAATATGTCAATATGGATCAAATATAACCAAAAACCCATGTTTTCCCCTTAATCCCCCTTAATCATGTTTAATCATACAATTAGCAAAACTTATCCAAATTACCTCAAATTTCTATCAAAGTCCTAAAATAATATTTAAGAATTTTACAAATTTTTCCAGATTTTTCTGAGCCATAATTTCGCTAATTATCACTAATGACCCCTAATTAGTCGTAATTAGTGAAAAACAATGCAAATCACTCATTTTAGCTACAAATATGAACTCAGATCTAAAATGATTCTTTAAATGCACAAATTCCAATGCACACAGCAACGTTTGCCTCTATTATGGTGTTATTTTGTCTTGATTTAATGCTAATTAGCTTGATCCTTGATTAGAGAGCGATTTGGGATGAAATTAGAAGGTGGAGGCCATGGCTAGGATTAGAGAAATATTTTAGATGGCTAAGAAAATGAAAATAGATCGTTTCCTAACTGATTTCAGTCTCCCCATAACCCTAATCCCGAAATGGGTTATGGGCCTAGCTGCTAATCACCCTAATTAGGCCCGGTTAAGCTGTTTTTCACCTTCTAAACCTTGTTTCAGCCATATCTCCCAAACGGTGAGTCCGTTTGGCTAATGTGACCACTCTAAGAAATTGTAAATCATCATCTAAATCCAGTGGAAATGGGTTTTGGTCAAAACTCCTTACCAGTCAAAAGTTATGGCCGAAACAAGATCAGCAAGGGGGCAAAAAGATCACTTAAAAATCGGCAAAAATCATGAGCATGGAAAATGACCCCAATAGTCCTCCCCCAAAGTTACATGACTATATGACCTCATGTGAAAAAGAAATAAATATTCTACGATCCTTCGATACATAGAATGCGGGTCGTTACACTCTCCCCTCCTTAAGAAATTTCGCCCCCGAAATTCCTTAACTAAGAAACAAACAATGGATCCTGCATGCCTATCAACCATATACAACAATCAAACATGCAAAACAAAAATAAATCTATCCTAGCATGCGGAATAACTAAATCGAAATGAAAACCTTTCCAGGCAAAGAGTTCTGGACACATCTCCTTAATGCTCTCCTCTATCTCCCAAGTACGGTCATTATCATCCTCGCCCCACTTAACCTTGACTAGATTCACCGCTTTCCTTCGAAGTTTCTTTGTATTGTGCTTGACAATACGAATCCGCTTGCAGTTCCCAACCGCCTCGGGTTCTACTTCGATATCATCCAACTGATCATGTGAAATAGCCACATTGGGGTCGTGCACAGATTTCCTTAACTGGGAAACATGAAATACGTTACGAACTCCCACCATCTTGTCTGGCAACTCAACTTTATATGCCAAATTCCCAACTTTCTCGAGAACTGGGAATGGACCAACAAATCTTGATGCTAACATGCCTTTCTTACCAAATCGTATCACGCTCTTTAACGGAGAAATCTTGACAAACACCAAGTCGCCAACGGAGTATTTTGAATCCCTTCTCCACTTATCAGCATGTCTCTTCTGCCTACCCTGAGCAACCTTCATTCGCTGTTGGATAACCTTAATCTTGTCTGAAGTTTCTCTTATCACATCTGACCTAAGCAAAAATTTCTCACCGGTCTCTAACCAACATAATGGTGAGTTGCACGGTCTTCCATACAAAGCTTCAAATGGAGCCATACCAATACAGGATTGATAACTGTTATTATATGCAAACTCTACTAGAAGCAAATGGTCATCCCATGATCCACCAAAATCCAATACACAAGCTCTTAAGAGATATTCTAGTACACGATTCACCCTCTCCGTCTGATCGTCGGTTTGAGGATGATATGCGATACTGAGACGTAATTCTGATCCTAATGCCTCTTGTAAGCTCTTCCAAAATCCACTAGTAAACAACGGATCTCGGTCGCTCACAATGCCTTTGGGTACTCCATGAAATCTCACTACCCACTTCATATACAGTTCTGCTAACTTAGTCGTTGTTCTATTCAACTTGACGGGTACGAACCTTGCACTCTTGGTCAGTCGGTCCACAGTCACCCAAATCCTATCATGGCCCGACCTAGTCCTTGGTAACCCATCAATGAAATCCATTGAGACTTGTTCCCATTTCCATTCTGGAATTTCTAATGGTTGCAACAAACCACTAGGTTTCTTTTGCTCAGCTTGAACTAACTGGCAGTTTATGCATTTGGATATAAACTTCCCAACCAACGTCTCTTTTCATCCCTTCCCAGTAGTAGGTCTGCTTCATGTCCCGATACATTTTATTACCACCGGGGTGCATAGTCAGTTTTGAGTGATGACATTCTCTAAGCACTTCATCTCTCAATCCATTGACATTGGGTACGACCGGTCTCCCATTCTTTCTAAGCCATCCATCTCGATCAAGCCCGTACTTGTTCATCTCCTCGTCGATACCCATCTCTAACTTGGAGATGATTTCCAATAGGTTAGGATCGTCCCTCTGACTAGAACCAATCCGCTCAATCAAAGTGGGTTTGATCGTCAAACTTGCTAACATCTCTGGATCCAATTCGCACTTTGGTCTGAAATTGTACCCTGCGATATACTCCAGTTGCTTCCATTCAAGAATCATAGCCCCTAAGCTGGCATGTCTTTTACTCAATGCATCAGCTACCGCATTGCCCTTTCCTGGTGTATATGCGATATCGAAATCATAGGAAGCCAAGAATTCAAACCACCTTTGTTGTCGGAGATTTAGATCCTTCTGAGAGAAGAGATACTTTAACGATTTATGATCGGTAAACAACTCGAATCTTTCTCCCAAGAGATAATGTCTCCACATCTTCAACGCGAACACGATCGCTGCCAATTACAAATCATGGGTAGGATATCTTTTCTCGTGCGGTTTCAGTTGCCGACTAGCACAAGCTACAACCCTACCTCCTTGCATCAATACAGCACCTAGTCCGGTAGCACATGCATCTGTATATACTATCATCTCTTCATTCCCTTTAGGAATGACTAACACTGGTGCACATGTCAACTTTTCCTTTAGACTCTTGAATGCATTCTCGCACTTTTCATCCCAGATGAAAGCTTGATTCTTCTTGGTCAACTGAGTCAACGGTACTGCTATCTTGGAGAAGTCTTAGATAAACTTACGATAATATCTAGCTAATCCCAAGAAAATTCTTTAGTCTGTTGCATTCTTGGGCGTAGACCAATCTTGTATCGTAGCCACCTTCGCATGATCCACGACAATACCATTCTCTGAAACAACATGGCCCAAGAATCTCACTTCCCTCCTCCAGAAGTGACACTTAGAAAACTTTGCTTTCAATTGGTGTTCTCTCAACACCTCCATCACTACTCTCAAATGTTCCTTATGTTCCCCCTTTGTCCTCGAATAAACCAAGATATCGTCTACGAACACAAGAACAAACTTATTCAATTGATCTCTGAATACCCTATTCATAAGATCCACAAAATATGCTGGTGCATTGGTTAACCCGAATGGCATGACCAACCACTCATAGAATCCAGACAGCGTCCGAAAGGCCGTTTTAACTATACTCTCAGCTTCCACCCTAAGATGATGAAAACCTGTCGCGAGATCCAACAGGGAGAACACTCCCGCGCCACTCAACTAATCAAACAAATCATCTATCCACGGTAGAGGATACTTATTCTTCAGCGTCACCTTATTCAACTCGCGGTAGTCCACACACAATCGAAGGGAGCCATCTGCCTTGGTAGAAAACACAACTGGTGCACCCCACTCGGAAACACTTCATCTGATAAATCCCTTCTTCAAAAGATCGCTTACTTGCACCCCGAGCTCTCGCTGCTCCCTTGGTGCCATACGACGGAGTGTCATCACTATAGGTATGGCATGTTTCACTAAATCAATACGAAACTCAATCTCTCGGTGTGGTGGAAGTCCGGTCATTTCCTAGAAGACGTCCGGATACTGGCCAGCCACGGGCACATCTGACAACTCATCATGCGGGATGTCGAGGGAATTTAGAAAACTAGTCATTACCCCATCACTAGGTAGACCACCAAGCACTACCCTCCGCCCATCATCCGCTCTAACTGTCACCAAAAAGCCCTCACAGTCTACCACCACCCCGTACCTTTAGAGCCAATCGACTACCAAAATAATGCCAAACCCAGTAAAGTCCAAAACAAAGCAATCACAAACAAACATACATCCATGACTTGATAAGGCCACATTACGACAAATCATATTAAGGCTAGTCGAACCGCCAATCGGGTTCGCCACCGCTAAAGGTCTATCGACTATCTCAGGTTCCAATCCCAACCTATCTATCAGGTCACTAAATATGAAGGAACGGGAAGCTCCGGTATCAAACAATACTCGAACAGGAACATCATAAAAAGGAAGCATACCTTGAATGACGGCATTCTTTCCTTTCTCCGCCACAGTTGGTACATTCGACGAAGAAGGAACATCATTGATAGCATATGCTTTCACAATCTGCTTTTCTTTAGGGGATTGCAGACATTTATCTTTGTGATGTCCCACTTGGCCGCAGTTAAAACACTTCCTATCCGCTGGTTTTGCTCGACATTCTTTGGCATAATGGCCCACCTTGCCACAGCTAAAGCACTTAACATCTTTCTTGTCTTTCTTTCTCTGATCATCCTTAGCTTGGTTCTGCTTCCTCTTATTCTGAGAAATATTCTTGCCTCCACCGCTTGCTTGTGGCTTTGGCCCCTCTGCAGATGCAACAGCGACTTCAGTCTTGGGCTTAGTATAAAGGCTCTCTGAACTCAATGCTTCCCCAACAATCGATTCAAAAGTCTCATCAATATGGTTTATAAGCCTTTCTCCCAAATACTGATCTAAAACAGTTATGAACTTTTCATTCTTCTTCTTGGGAGTATCGATAAGTGATAATCCGTACTTCGATAAAGTATCGAACTCTGCAATATACTTCGAGACTGCCCTACCATTCTGCTTAAGCTCCAGAAATTTCCTAAACAACTCTGATTTCTGAGCAGCTGGGATAAATTTATCGCTAAAGCGAATCTTGAACTGATCCCAAGTAATTTGATCCTCTGGAGTAGTTGCTTTGATGGCATTCCACCAATTCATTGCCCATCCTTGCAACTGACAGGATGCTAGCTTTCTCTTCATCATGTCTTCGATTCCCAAATCTTCAAAGATGTGCTCACAACTATTGAGTTAATCCTGAACTTCTATACCTGATTTTGTTCCGTGGAACGACTTCCCACCAAGACTAGTGTAATCCTTATACAGCTTGGCGAAATCGGATCTAGGCGCCTGCACCGCTGCACCACCACCGTTAGCAGCATTAGGAGCTTCCCTCTGAACATCCCTCAGCATCTCTTTCATGAAGTAGTGAACATCGTCCTCATATCAATAGAATTCCCATTATTAGCTCCTCTACTAGTACCCCTCGTATGTTAGCTCATCGTTCGATCTGTAAGGAGAAAACGATTAACCATCTCTTCAGTGGTACCAGTGCAGTGCGACTCCATCCTTAGATATACTAAAAGTAAATATATACATATCTTTTGAAAACCAAAATACCACAAATACGCACTCTCATATACATACTATCACTTCCTGGTGTCTTCCCCTAGGTCAACTATGCAACCTAGAGCTCTGATACCAAGTGTGACGGCCCGCCCTGCACCAGCCAACATCTCCAATGAAGGTGCGTTGTGCCAATGCCCGACCAGCACGGGACAGTCGCTAAAGAAAGGAAAAGAAAGGAATTTGAACTAGCAAGGAACCTACAGAATGTCTCACAACGCAAGGGATAAAATATAATAATAACATAACTTTGACATAAAACAGGTGAGACAGTGCATAAGCTGAAAACTAAACCGTCATAGCAGCGGAAAAATCCGAAATACAGCTTATGTTCCACATCATCATTATTACAATTTTAAAACTGTCTCTAAAGCAAAATACGAAGGGTACACTACTAATGCCCAAAGTAGTGACCAGCAGCGACATAGGAAGAATATTTATATCATACGTGGAAGCCTCCTGCTCGTCTCCGGTACAGCTACTCGTGCATACCACCTAATCTGTCTCTAGTCTGCCCGTTTAAGGGCACCCAGAGTAATAAGAAGAGACATAAAACTCTGGGTCAGACAAAAGTCTGGTATGAGTGATAATCAGCAAAATAGAACAATAACAGGTATGCATAACCATACCTGAACCTGGACCTGCAACCAAAGAGTTAGCACAACAGGATGTACAATACTCTAGGGTGACACTAACATATGGTGTAAAGATACAAGGGAGGGGTGTGCATGTCACAGTGGTATCAAACAATCAAGCATAGCAACCATCCTCACATATCTCACTCAGTGCGTAAAGCATACGATATCCACTGCTTTGACCACCCAAATCCTTTGCTATGATCACTCTGCCCCATGGAGTCATGATGGATCCACTGCACTGATCCATAGCCACTAATCCCTTGCTATGTCCACTCTGCCCCATGGAGTCATAACAACCCCACTGCACTGGCTCATAGCCTTGCTACGATCACTTTGCCCTATGGAGTAATAACTACCCCACTGCACTGATCTGTAGCCTAACATTTGTCTTGGCAGTGAATTAAAGTTATGGACGTCGATAGCCCCTTAGCACACGTCCCGCAACAAAATCCAACTCATGAAGTTATCTTGTTGATCCCTATTTGGATCTTGAGTAATAACCTCCCATTTGGACTTCCTTTTCATCTCGGGTTTTGGTCGAGTTGGTCTTCAGAAGTGTCGTCGCGTAGAAGTAAAAGTATACATCTGGTTCGTTTCGGTACTCCTAACCCGGTTCGGTTAGGTGGTCTTAGCCCGCGCCTTGATTTGGTTTCGGTATGTGCAGCGCTCCATTCCTCCTTGTTCGGTCCAGTCGCACTTGCTTAGTTCGATTCGGTGGTCATCTCCATCCGGTTCGGTTTGGTTACGACTAACCGATCCCATCCGTTGCTCCAGGTCCTCTTCTCCGGTCCGATCCGCATCATCTTCCTTGCTTCCTATCCGAACCCAACTCCAGCTCTTATGCAAATAGCCTTCCTTCTTGCCAAGCATCCTTAAGTGCCAAGTGCCGATCCAAATCGAATCCTCTTGCCCAATTCTCTTATCCGATCCAAGCCCCATATCTAATCCGATCTGAAACCCTGCACATTTCCTGCAACTTTTTCAGCGACTGTTTTACGCCATACGACGACATTTTCGACCACTCAAAATTTTCAAATCAATCACAAAGCATACCATACAGTCAAAGCAACATAGAGAATCAATCATAAACACCAAAACAACAATTTAATATGTCAATATGGATCAAACATACCTAAAAACCCATGTTTTTCCCTTAATCCCCCTTAATCATGTTTAATCATACAATTAGCAAAACTTATCCAAATTAACCCAAATTTCTATCAAAACCCTAAAATAATATTTAAGAATTTCACAAATTTTTCCATATTTTTCTGAGCCATAATTTCGCTAATTATCACTAGTCACCCCTAATTAGTCGCAATTAGTGAAAGACAATGCAAATCACTCACCTTAGCCACGAATATGAACTCAGATCTGAAATGATTCTTTAAATGGCACGAATTCCAATGCACACAGCAGCCTTTGCCTCTAATTTGGTGTTGATTTGTCTTGATTTGATGCTAATTAGCTTGATCCTTGATTAGAGAGCGATTTGAGATGAAATTAGATGGTGGAGGCCATGGCTAGGGTTAGAGAAATGTTTTAGGCAGCTGAGAAAATGAAAACAGATCGTTTCTTAACTGATTCCAGCCTCCCCATAACCCTAATCCCGAAATTGGTTATGGACCTAGCTACTAATCACCCTAGTTAGGCCCGATTAAGCAATTTTTCACCTTCTAAACCTTGTTTCAGCTATATCTCCCAAACGGTGAGTCTATTTGACTAATGTGACCACTCTACGGAATTGTTAACCATCATCTGAATCCAATGGAAGTGGTATCAGGTCGAAACTCTTTATGAATCAAAATTTATGGCCGAAACAAGATCAGCTAGGGGAAAACGGTCATTTAAAAATCGTCAAAAATCATGAGCATGGAAATTACCCCAATAGTCGTCCCCCAAAGTTGCACGACTATACGGCCTCATGTGAAAAAGAAATAAATATTCTACGATCCTTCGATACGTAGAATGCGGGTAGTTACAATCTTTTGGATGCTTCAGTATTACTTTCTGCCTTCAGCTGTCGATATTGGACCGATATTGTTGTGTTATGATTCCTCTTGGCTGCAGTATTTACTTTCAGCTCTTCCCCTTTCCCATATGGGTTTGTTGTTGGCTTTCGGATTTTGCTTCTAATAATTACTTAGACTCATCCTTTTCTCCACAAAACTGGTTCCGCTGTTTGAAACTTTTTACCCTTTCGGCTTTATAGCTTCAGCTTCTTTATATTTGATTGGTACGAAATTAGGTGTGAACAATTTTCTTGAGAGACCTTAGCTTTAGTAGTTTCAGGCCTTTTTTCTAAACTACCGCTTTCTTGGTTTTCTTGGATGCTTTATCTTTTAGCACCCAAGCTTCCATGGAGTTGCACTGACTTTTATAATGCCTAAAGCATACACGTATTCCCGAAGCATACAAATAATAGATCTTTATCCAATCTGATATTGTTCGACCACCTCCGCATTATGATGAGCCCTCCATCATAAAAATAAGGGTTTCATTTTAAAAAAATTCACAATTCAATGACTGTTTATAAATTGATAAAGGAAACCATTTTCTCTAGAAAATACTAGAAATTCACCTGTTAGTTTTATGCAAGGCCGTTTTTATAGTGGTCGCAACAACTTTATAAATATGGAAAAAAAAAAGGCACTCTATATAGGACATAACAACTAATCTGGGTTTATAGTGGCAAGAACACTAAATAAAAGTAAACAAGTGCGCAATAGCTAAATAACACAACTAGACTTCTAAAATCCCAAAGGGAGGGTAACAAGCAAGCAAACAAAGAGTAGCAGCATCATTCCTAAGCATAGGAGTTGCCGACAACAGAGAACAAATCTGCCAAAGCAACAAAATCCATAAATAAGGTAACAAGACCTGGAACATAGAACTCAGACTGACTGGAGTATATGAAAGATCTATCCCAAGAATCATCATTTAGAACACTCTGATTCCATTCTTCGCAAGGCCCATCAATAGCAATATAAAGCTCATTATCCAAAGCCAAATAGTATAACAAACGCAGATCATCATCATCATCAGAAACGAACTAAAGAAACCATGGTTCTTAGTATTATATCTCATGTTGGTAGAATGATGTATCCAGGTTAATTCTTCCAGAAAGGCGAAAAAGGTGAAACCACATCATAGGAGAAATGAGGTCATTAGGGGGGACGAGTAAGGTTTTAGAGACAGGAGGAGGATCAATAAGAGTTTCACCTATTAGTTTCCAAACTCTTTGGATATAAGCTTTAAAATAAACCATATATGGTTTTGCACCTACCATTATGCAATGATGACATTCTACCATTCTTTTATAGTTCCTTCGTAGAATAATTCTTTGATAAGGTCAATCTTTCTATTGCTTATTTAACAGATGGAATAAAATCCAGATTACAGTTGGTTTAATGATTCTCTTGTTGTCTAGAAACAATAACCCCCCCCCCCCCCTCCCGAGTTTTGTGCTATATTCTCTATTCGGTAAGATGGTAGCTTATTTTCTAGCATTATTTATTGTTGCATCTTTATATGAAGAGAAATTCTAGGGATTTTAGTATCTTGGATCCCTTCTTTTCTCATCATATCCTATGTCAATGCCTGTCTCTGCCAATGCCTCCTCCTGAATAGGGATACGTCGCATATAAGCAGCTTTCTTCCTATTTTGGACAGTTTGGATACCTTTTTCATTAATGAAGTTCCTTTTTGCAATGGATTACTTAAATGAGAAGAGCCGGTTGTTTAGGATTAGGAAATGAAGGAGGATTGTTGGGAGAATTGCCTTTACCATGACTACGAATAAAACCTAATTTTCTCTCTCAAAAAGTTATTTCAACTTAAAGCTCAATAGAAAATATTGATTATTTAAAACCTTATTTTCTCGCTCAAAAGGTTTTTTAAGCTTAGAGCTCAAAAGAAAATATTTATTATTATTTATTTCAAATGTATTAAACGTGTAAGAATTGTAAAAATAATAACTCATGAGCGAAGTATGTGTTGTAACACTTGTTAATAGAAAATTATTGTTAAAAGTAACTTTATGAACGGTAACATTTTTATATTAAAAATTTATTTTAGATAAACAGGGTTGTCTAAACTTGTTAATACACTTGGACATGGTATAAGATGTCACGAGTTTGATTCCCGCTCTATGAAATGTAATTCATTTGTCATATAATATGTTACATACTATATAAACTTATATATAGTAACTAATTTCAAAAATAAATAAAAATAATAAAAAAACGTTTTTAAATCTGGTATAATCGATTGTTCATGATAACACACACACACACACACACATACATACATACATATATGTATACACAGATACATCCCCCAAGCAATTAATTAGCAAAATCAAATCAAATAGAAATGTGCCTTGGAGCTTTTATTTCAAAAAATTGTTCTCTAACGCCTGTTAAATGGTCAAACCAAATAAAACTACTAAACAAACAATTGCAATTTGATAACTTCTCAAACACTAAGAAGCAAAATTGAAACTTCCAAAACATACGTTTGCGAAGTTCAATATTTACCTAGGAAGAGATAAATAATCAAACCAATCTTTAGGAAGACTTGCTAGCTGTTGTTGTCCAACATCAATTTTGCTGAAGCCAAAATAATAATTCTCTTTTCTAGGAATTGTTTTATCTATTGTTTTTAACTATTCAAATTCGATTTACTTAAGTGAGCATCAATGTATGCTGTGATCTTATGGTTCCCCGTGATATTTAAAAAAAAAACAATATTCAAATTCGATTGCCTAAAATTTCTTCAAAACATCCATCAAATCTACTTAAGATCTATCATTAATA
Source organism: Allium sativum (assembly GCA_030737875.1). Taxonomy (NCBI): domain Eukaryota; kingdom Viridiplantae; phylum Streptophyta; class Magnoliopsida; order Asparagales; family Amaryllidaceae; genus Allium; species Allium sativum. The sequence continues at coordinate 74,748,791 of CM060917.1, forward strand.
ACATATTTCTACTATACTATTCTTTGATAGATATAAATAGTTTAATTTATAAATGCGACAAATTTAAAAAATGCAATGAATTCTTAAATCAATTATGTTATTGTTGATTAATTTTTTTTTAAAAAAATCTATAAAATTATACCATTAAATGGTAAGTTTCTTCATTGACGTGCAGTTATACCGTCGACAACATTTATTATTCAATTTACACTAAATAAATCTGTACTTTAATCAGCAACATTTTTCAAATGCTAAAACAATTTGTCTTTGTGGTTAAAATTCTCAAACAATTTGTCATTCACATTATTTTCCTGTATTATTTAATAATTTTACGTTATCTAAATAATTATAGCATATGACCTTAAATGTAAAATATGAGAAAAAATAAAATGTTTAAAAAGGATTATGAATCATAAGACCAGTATGAACTGCTTTTAACAACGCAACCGCACAAATGAACCATGTTTACTCTCAATATTTTCCTTACCCCATAAAGCTCTCGGAAAGATCCTCTGAAAAGGTCAATAATCATCCGCATCTTCATCATTATCACGAGGCTATAAGAAGACCCAATGGATCGGAGCAGCGAACTCAACTATCTTACGTTTGAGCCGCCATTAACAAATAATCCAATCCCTCCCCCCAATGACTTCTTCAGTGCCCACCAAAGCCTGCAGCCACCAAATCTCAGTCGTCACTGGCTACCCAGTCCAGCAAAACAACCCTTGTGTCCTCAACAAAAAAGAGAAAGTATTCTTTGCTGTGTTTGGTGCGATCTGTATAGTAGCATTCATCACAGGGATTATATATCAATGCACTGTTAAGCCGGCTCCACTCCCCAGTTTCTCAGTCTCAAACTTCACCGGAACCTCCATCAACGCCACATCTTCCTACCAAATCGCCCTCGATCTCACGGTTAGAAAACCCCATTCCTGTAAAACCAAGAAGATCGCCTATGACGGCATTGTCGCTTCCTTGTACTACGACAACAACTATGTCGGTAAAACCATGATGTTTCCTTTCATGCAGGAGGTGGAGAGAAATTCGGTGGCGGTCATCAAAGCGAGGTTCACGGTTGATCTGAAGATTGATGGTGGTGCTGTTGTAGGTGTCTTCGACGTTAGGGTTTCCGCGGACGCTAAGTTCAACGATGATGAGCACAGGAACAGAGAACTGACTGTGTTTTACTAGGATATTCGGGTGGAGTCTGGATCCATGGTGGCGCCCATGAAAGATTGTCGCGTAGAATGTGAAAAATGTAAAGAAGATACTATTTGTTAGGCGCAGCAGAATAAATGTGGAGGGGTTAATAAAAATTGAAGTTACTGTCAAAATTTCTATATTGGAGACAGAGAGCTGATGCTCTTAAGTTTTTTTTAATGCTCGTCTTCTTTTTGGAAACATGATTACATTGTAGAGAAATTATAGAAAAGTGCAAGTGTCCTTTATATAATTGCCTAATATACTAGAGAATTCTAGAAATTACAAATTAACTTTTAACACTCCTCCTTAATTTGTAATTTTTAGTTGCTTCTTGAACTTCTCCAAAGAGACTGACTGCTTTGGTGAGGAAATCTGTTGGCTGCTCATTTGTACTGATGAAGTCCATGGCAATCTCCTTCTTACTAACCAATTCACGGATAAAATGATAACGTATCTCAATAGGCTTTGTGCGAGCATGAAACACCACATTTTTTGTCGTTGTCACAGCCGACATATTGTCGCAGTAGATCTTTGCTGGCTTGTCTTGAATTTGCTTCATATCATTTAGAATTCTCCGCAACCACGCTGCTTCATAGACTGCTTCTGTAGCTGCCATGTACTCGGCTTCTGCCGACAATAAAGTTACAGTCCTTTACTTCCTTGTACTCCATGCAATTGTATTAGAACCAAGACAAAAAAGATAACCTGATGTACTCTTTCGATCATCAAGTGATCATGCTCAATTACTATCGGGGAATCCAATTAACTTGTTATCTTGTTGCTTGACGTATAAAAGTCCAACACCTTTTGTCCCTTGAAGATATCACAATATTCTCTTTGCCGCAGTTAAGTGATTCTTGGTAGGATCTTGCATAAACCTTGAAGCGATACTCACTGCATGAGAAATATCAGGCCTTGTGTGAGTGATATATATTAGTGAACCAACCAAACTTCTAAATATTCTTGCATCTTCCTTTTGTGCACCATCATTCTGCCTTAACTTCTCACTTGGCATCATTGGGGGTATTTACTGGTATGCAATTTTTCATGCGAAATTTCTTAAGCAAGTCTTCGATATACTTCTCCTGCGAAAGAAAAATGTCTTCCTTGGATTGTTTAACTTGAATCCCAAAAAAAAAAAAAAATATTAATCCAAGGTCCGTCATTTCAAAATCTATCATCCTTTTTTGCTTGAATTCCATCACAGCCTTATGATTAGTTCCAAAATAAATAAGGTCATCAACATATAGACATATGACCAAGAAATCAGCACCCTGCTTCCTTACATATAGTGCTGGTTCATTTTTGTTTCTTTGGAAGCCATTGTGAACAAAGTAGTTGTCAATCTTACAATTCCATGTACGGGTAGCTTGCTTTAATCCATATAGTGCCTTTCGAAGTCTATAGACTTTGCTCTCTTTTCCTTTAACCACGAAACCTTGTGGTTGCTCAACATATAGTTCTTGCTTTAGTTCTCCATTTAAGAAGGCGGACTTAACATCAAGCTGAAAGACATTAAGCTCTAATTGTACTGCAACTGCAAGAGCTGTCCTAATTGTTTCCATTCGAACTACTGGAGAAAATGTTTCATCAAAATCAACTCTTGGTTGCTGCGAGTAGCCCTATGCGACCAACCTTGCTTTATGCTTCTTAATGGAACCATCTTCGCCAATTTTTGTCTTATAAATCCAATTCAAGCCAATTACTTATTTATCTTTTGGCAAGTCAACTAACTGCCATGTTTTATTTTTCTCAATGGTTGTTTTTCTTCTTTCATTGCTTCAATCCACACACATCTTCTTTACTTGCATCTTCAAACAGTTACGATTCACATGAAAAGAAAGCAACATCACAAGATTCATAAATATCTCGTAAAGAGCAACCTTCAATATAGGGGAATCCGAATTTATCGACCCAATTTGCTCGTTTGCGTTGCGATTTGGAGTTGAAACTGGACCATTTGTTTCCGGAAAGTCGTATGACTGTGGTGTATTTTTTGGCTTGTTTAAAGGCTTCAATGAATCTGACTTTTGGTTGCCATCCACATTCCATTCGCATGCTGCCATCTCATCAAAAGTAACATCTCTTGAGACAATAAGTTGATCATTTATTGGATTTAATAATCGATATTCCTTCGACTCGTCGCTATAACCAATAAACACGTACTTATCTTCTTTCTTTTCAAACTTATCTCCGCTTGGAGATTGATTTAATGCATAAGTTATGCTACTAAATACTCTCATGTGATCAACTTGAGGTTTTCGTTTATGCCAACCTTCATATGGCGTCTTATCTCAGACAGCTTTTATCGGCGAATGATTCAAAATATAGACAGTCGTGTTGACAGCTTCAACCCATTATTTCTTTGGCATGGATTTTCCTTCTAGCATACTTCAAGTCATTTCAACAATTGTTCGATTCTTCCTTTCTATAATGCAATTCTGCTGCGCCGTATATCTCACTGTAAGTTGTTTTGTTATCCCTTCTTTCTTGTAGTGATTCATAAATTCGTTGTAAATGAACTCTCCTCCACGATCAGTTCGGAGTCTTTATCAAGTGTCCGCCTTGGCGTTCTACAAGAGCTTTAAACCGTAGGAAACTTGAGAAGGCTTCTGACTTTTCACTTAAGAAATAAATCCACATCATTCAAGTGCAATCGTCAACAAAAAGGATGAAATATTTTTGTTATTGAGTGAAGGAGTCCTTGTAGGACCAAAAATATCAGCATGTGCCAGCCCCAAAGGAGCTTTTCCTCACCAAGAAGTTTTTGGAAACAGAAATCTATGCATCTTGCCAAAGACGCAACATTCACACACTTTATTTTCCTTCATGATGCTAGGAAGACCAATGACCATATTCTTTGAATTCATCAAATGCAGCCCCTTGTTGCTTAAATGGCCATATCTCAAAGCCATAATTGAGACACATTAGAATTTTTCAGATTTGAATGCACAATTCTCATTTAGAGACATAAGTAGGCGGAAAATTTGATTGGAGCCATGTCAATATTTGCCACTTTTAAATTACGTTTTTTTATCCATGATCTTGCAAGAACTATTATCAAAATTCACTGCTTAACCTTTTTGAACAAGCTACCCCACACTTAAGTGATTTTGAGCTAAATTTGGCACGTACAGCACTTTATGAATAAGTTTCATACCTTTTTTTGTGTGGACTGCAATGGTCCCCTTTCCTTCAACTTTTTGCACCTTTCCATCTCTAAGCTTTACTTCTGATGAAAAGCTTCCATCAAGTTCAAAAAAAAGGTCTTTGTTGTCGGTCATGTGGTTGCTACAACCACTGTCAATATACCAAGCATCTTGTGATTCATTTTTAGCAGATAAACAAGAGTAGAAAAGTTGCTCTTTATTTTCTTCACTTGTAAATTTTGCTATGTCCTTCTCTTTTTTATTTTGATACCAACAATCTCTTTGGGAATGGTTAGAAATTCGACATCTCATGCATTTGAAGCAACAATTTTCAAAATTATGATTTGATTTATTGCAGATAATGCAATGAGTGGCAAACTTACCTTGCGTTTTGCGCTCTTCTGGTCTTTGTTCTCCATTGGACTGGTTATTTATCTTGCTGCCCTTTCTTCAATTTTGATATTGCTTCTGAAATGTACCCTTCTTGGAGTTGAAATAACTTTGTTTCTTTTCTGAGGGGTTGAGATTGGACTGGAATGCATGTTCTAATGTACTAGATGACGTTCTGTTAATTCTCTGTTCTTGAGCTTGAAGTGAACTCATTAACTCGTGTGTCGACAATTTGGACAGGTCTTTTGATTCCTCTATAGCAGTGACACAATGATCAAAATATTGAGGTAGACATCTCAATATCTTCTTTACGACCTTCTTTTCATGGATGCTATCTCCAAGGCATTGAATTTGATTTATAATTTCAGAGACTTTGGAGAAGAAATCTCTGATATTTTCGGATTCCTTCATTTGGTGGTTGTCAAAATCTCTCCATAAAGATTGAAGTTTAATGGAGATAACTTTGTCATTGCCCTGAAATTCTTTTTGCAAAACTTCCCGTGCTTCTTTTGCTTTCCTTTTATTGAATTTTTTTGGATAGATAGATTTACTCACCCCTTTTTTGATATACTGAAGTGCAGTGACATCTTTCTTTTGACTTTCTTTGTATAACCTCTCTTGTACAGCCGTCCATCTTGTGGAATCTCAATCTGCAGCTGGCTCGAAATAATCATTTTCGATGACATCCCATAAATCATGAGAGATGAAGAAGTCCATCATCTCACTGCTTCAATAGTCATAATGCTCACCTTTGAATATCAGCACTTCACTTTAAGAGTACCAGAACAATGTAGGGACTGTTGCCATTGTTTTGAGTGACTGATCAAGATCGTCGATAAAGCTCTGATACCAAATTTGTTAGGCATAACAAAATAAATGTGGAGGGATTAATAAAAATTCAAGTTACTGTCAGCTCTTAAGTTTTTTTTAATGCTTATCTTCTTTTTGGAAACATGATTACATTATAGAGAAGTGCAAAGGTCCTTTATATAATTGCCTAATATACTAGAGAATTCTGGAAATTACAAATTAACTTTTAACAGGTTCTTATTTCCTGGTTTGGATCTGTTGTTTCTTTTTTTGTTTTGAACTTAAAATGGATCAATGCTGAATTTATGTTTAGCCAAGTTATATAATTTCGATTTCTTGAACATGTACATTATGATATATGTTATGTTTGGATGATTTTGATAATTTGACAATAGTATGATGGGTTTTCAGTTTTTTGGATTTGATTTTGCTTGGTATTTATGTCAAAGATTGATTGTATTATGCATGCTGTAGACTAATGTTGTTATAAATGTTGTCGTAATTGGAACTGAAAAGGTGGTGCTCTTATAATTAACTTGAATCACTTGATGGTGTAGAAAAGTTTTGTAGTAGGAAGAGTTGTTAACCCCAAAAATGGATTGATTGAAAAGAAGTGTTTTAGAAATCTTGTTCGTTCGTTATAAGATACTTTCAGCTTCCAAAAGTGTTAGATTTAGAGATTGAATACGGTTAGCAATTTTTTTTTATTTTTTTACTTTTTGAGATTGGATATAGCTTACAAGTCTTAGTAGTATGCAACATGCTATACCAATATATGTTCGAATAGCTCTATGCAAGTTTCATACATTTGAGGTTTAGCACTGAGTCAGAGCGCTTAAGCATTTGAACGGAATCATCACTAAAAAAATTATGTTGGACCTAATAATTTCATTTAAAGACAATCATATCAAAATTTAAATCAGAAATTGAATATAGATGAATGTAGACGATTATGATAAGTATCTCTAAGAATCTAAGGAAACAAGTTTTGAGTTTTCCTTTGGGGTACTGAGTTTTATTTCCATACTCTGAATTTACTGACTTGGTTTTCTTTAGTTTACTTGAAATTTTGTTTTGTTGCTCAACCCTTTTTTCCTCTTTATAACTTTGAAAAGTAAATGTACTATTGCATACTTGTGTACTTATTGTCTCCGTATGCAAACTGATTTAGAATTATATTTTATTTAATATAGTCTAACATCGAATCATTCATGCTTTTTATACTACCGAATATGAATTTTAAAATCTTATCATTATATATTAAGGTACATATACAAATATTAAAATATTATTGTTATAATATCATATTTTGTATACAAACACGTTTTTCTAAAAACATTTTCCTTTATGTATAGGGATGTGTGTGTGTTTATGTGTGTGTGTATGGGGTTATATGGCACCTCTTTTTTTTGGCACCCCTTTTGCACCCGAACCACAACCAAGCATTTATAATTAAATAAGTTAGTGGGAGGAGAGTGAGTTAGTGGAAGGAGAGAGCAACAAGAATGTGTGGTGGAAATCAGGGAGGTTAAAGGGGTGTTGCACTATTTGGGGGTGCTATTGAGCATTCCTATATATATATGTGTGTATGTGTGTGTGTGTATATATATATATATATATATATATATATATATATATATAGTAGCGTTCTGCTACACCTTTTATATTCCACATGAGCACTCCCTCCTGAATCTTAGTCATTCATTCCTCCACTCATTCTCTCTATTTCCACTAAGAAAGAATAGCGAAACTCTCTCCATATATATATATATATAAATATATATATATAGAGAGAGAGAGAAAGTCTGTTTAGACACAAATTTAGACACAAGCAATCTCAACCACAAAATCTTCCCCTGAATTCCACCTCACACAAAAAACAAACAAATCCTACGGTCCAGATTTTGTGTTTTGTGTCTTTAATTCTGTGTTTGATTTTGTGTCCCAATAGCCGCTCCCATATGTATATATATACACACACACGTATATATATATTTGAAAATTGGTACACTTCTATTAATAATCAGCAAAGTACATAATATAGCATAATAACCTGAAAACAAATAATACAAACAATATGCAAGTAAATTCATTAGGCAAACAAATAAGTACACATAAAATGAGGTTGGACCCATGATGAGGTCAACAACTCTAAATCCTGCAAGTGCGATCTCGCTGCACTTCTAACCCTACATCCTTTAGCTTATGGCTTGTGTATGGCAATATCAACCATGCACCGTTGCATAAATGGAAGAGCCCTTCGTTTTCAATATGGTGGTAGCATCCCTTGATCCAGTCAGAACTTATACATTCGCCATGCTAGGTGCAAAATCCATAAAACTTCCTAACATTGCATAAACGGGTACACATGCAAATCAAGAAGTTGTGTAGGAGTTATACTTGATACCAGTGGTGATATCCAATGGATCCCGAGATGACATAGAAAATTAAAATTCGTTTACCAAGAATTATTCAGTACAGGCGCACAAATTTAGCTTTTTGCTTGGTGTTTAAGGATAGAAAACAACTTTATATAAGATATAAGGCCAATATCACCACAGGCATGAACTGTAGAATTCTTTGTGTGATAGGTAATCCCCAAAACCATCGAAGAAAACCAAAACAATTGACGTTGAACCACGTAGAGATCCCAAAATTTACCAAGATTGAAAACCCACAAACAATCTGTACGTTATCGTTCTAAACTGAATCAGAGAGTAAGACCAAATTAAAGAAGATCAGTTGAGAGATAAAGGCTTGATCTTCAGTGGAGTAACAACAATGAACAACAAAGCATGAATCAAATTGTAGGCGATCTCGACAGATAAGAATCAGATCTGGGGTAATATTTAGAAGATCGTCGTTAAGGCTAATTTGAGATGTAACCTTATATAACGACCTGGGTTTTCGCGATCCTGGTTATCGACATAAACTCAATGTCGGCTATCCAAGCATCGGAAATACCGGATAGTTAATGAAAGGAAATAGAGGGTGAGAATAGATAAGATAGAAAATTAGAATAGAAGAAGGAGAAGAACATCACAACATCGAAGTAAACACGAATCTCACAGCAGAACGATTAAAATATATTATATAACATAACTTTGAAATAAAACAAGTATCTGAATACAATACCATTATCAGAGTATAATCCTTACAACACAACGGAAATAACAATAGCTATATAATCCTGAAGCCTCCTGCTTCAGCTCTCCAAATATATCTGTAAATCCCAACTACTTGATTGCCCGTACAAAATTGGACACCCAAGTGTTTAGGGAAAACAAAACAAAATAAACTCTGAGTCAGTCATGTGACTGGTGTGAGTAAACTCCAACCATTTGTTTAACTTTTAAAATACTTTTTAAAAGAAAGGAAAATCATAAGACCGATCCACACAGAAATACGGTTGGTTTTTACCTTACGATAACCCACAATATTTCTTAAGATCAATGTTTTCTGATATTATAATAATATCTAAATCAAGTAGATAACAATCTAGTAGAACGCTTTCATCTCACGCTCTACATATATAATATACAATCAAAAACCGCGGGCTCTTATTGGGTAATGGATTCCGACTATGACAAGGTATGGAACCACCTTCCGATCAGTGTACTCTAGAAGCGATACACTGGAGTTCAACAAGAACATCTTGTAACTCAGCCACAAATAACCGGCCATTCATTTCGCTTGAATGTTCCGAATATATTGTCACCTTACGGTTGGTATACCAACATAACCGTTCCCGGGAAATACATAATTGAAAGAAGCAACAAATATGAATATTCTCTAGATGGTGACAATATACCCTACTTGGGTGCAACCCACTTAGCCATGCTGCCTACCCGATTTCTGTCATTTCCCAATTGATTAGGCTTGAAGTCATAACGTATCTTTTAACAGATCACTCCTTCATTTACTTTGAATGCCACATTGTCATACTCGTCACATCACAAATTGATTTCCCCGAAAATACCACGGGTATAGGCTAAGAGAAACGAATTCCTCCGCCACCAATGTAAATACGTTTGAAATGATCAACTTACGCGATCTGCCAGACATACTCTGTCAGACATTCGTCCATTCAAGTTGTCCTGGGACTGGAAAACCCGAAGGCACTATTCTGTAAATCCATCTTAGGCAATTTCTACCTAGGATTTTCTGAACAGCCCTTGCATAACTCTATCTTCAATTATCTTCATCATATTTGATTCGCAACGCTAATGCCATACGGAGAGGTTTTTCAGATAATATATCTGATCCCGGTCTCTCCGTATTGACAACGGAAATGGTCAAAAAATTTGATAGTCGGTGATTTAATTATCAAAGGAAAACATGTGTACAAACAAAGGTCGTATTTCCAAATGGAAATCTTACCGATCAATCATCATTTCATTCCCAATTTTCCATTTATCGTTTCTATATATTCATAAATTCCTTCTTCTCTAAATTAGAAAATATATGTTATTAACTTTGGAAAACGTTTCCATTTCTGATGCACGCATCAATATCTTCCGACATCTATCAGTCTTTAACTGTAAACTAATGAGAGAACAACTTCCCAAGCATAAACCCCAAGGCCGAAACCAACATCAGATCGATACCCAGAAAGTCATTCAACTCAACTAATTTCCAATCAGTTTCTAATTTCATAATTCCATTTAAATTCCTAATTCAAACCCCAAATTCCTTTATGATATTTTATTTGCAGAATATTTACTTTAAATCAATATCATGTTACACCCGTGTGCGACGCACGGGTCCAAACCTTCCTAATGTAAAATCCTCTCTTTTTTATAAAATTCTATTCATTTTCCAAATATTTCCCTTTTATAATTCTATTTACTTTCCAAATCAATATTCCTTTTATAATTCTATTTATTTTATAAATATTTCCTTTTATAAAAATTCTATTTATTTTATAAATAAATATTCCTTAATTTATCAATACTAGATTATATTATAAAAAAAAATAAACTGTACAGAGTTAGTGAGATTTACATTGGTTCACAGTTGACTATTCTTCTTTTATTTCATTTAAAATCAAATATGTGTTTGATTTTATCATGAAATATCAGTAGCTCCGTTCACGGTGGAAACAGTTCCACAGTGTAGCTGTCGTCGCTATGAGTCCAGCTTGACGGTCGGTTCGTCCATTTTCATGCTGTTGTAAGTCACGCCCCTTCATCAATTTCCAACCCACACCTTGCTGTACAACACCAACCGAGCCTCTCCTCCCCTGTACAGTGTCCTCTTTCTCCACCAAATGATACCACTTCCCAGCGCCATCACAAAACACACACCTCCTCCTGTAATTCGAACCCAAGAACTACGCCATTTCCCATCTTATTTCAGTCCGTATTCCCTATGCTGCTCCTCTTCCATTCACGAAAATACAAAGGCCGCTTCCAGTAAAACTTGAAACCAATACTCCAAACTTCTCATTTTCAATATTCGCTGCATACTACGTATAAAAATCAAACCGATACACAGAAATCCATAACTTCGATCCGCCTTTGCCGCCAGCACTCCATCATCAGGTTCGCTCACGTCAGGAACCCACGACCGCAGTTCTATGCGCCGCACAGATGCGAACCCTTTTGTTGTTGAATGCCATCTCCATACATAATCCCTTCCCTCCCTTCATGTTTTGTTTTCAACCACTCGCCCTTCCTTCCTGTCAACGAAAAAGCTCCACGCTCTCCATCTTCCATTCCCCTTTGCATTCATTCCATTTCTACACTTCCTGCTCCACATTTTGGCCTTCTACTTCATACTAAAAAGAAACGCTCAACAGCACACTAATTCCTTCCATATACATATCACGCAAAAAGAAGAAATGGCCGCAACCAAACCTTCAGCTCCCCCTACCTCTAATTACTCTTCCTCCAGTCCACGATTTACATTAATACGGCAACCAATAACTTTCCCTCACGCACCGTAAATCAACGGACCCGCATCACCTTCTTTGCTTCATTTATACCACAAAAGTTCCAACTAAAAACACCATGCTCTCTCTCTCTCTCTCTCCTCTCTATTTTTCTTTTGGCCTTGAACAGTGACGCAACAGCCTCATTACCTCCACCCTTCACGTCAGTTTCTGACCTGCGCTGGTGATCAACGTGGAAGCCAACGATCAGTTTACACACAACATGCCCCTCGTCTCTTCTTCCCAAACACCAGTAGTTCAACCCGTGTATACCAATGCCATGCCCAAGCTTGGCGTCACCGTTCCCAAACAATTTCTGTAAGCATGATCATCCATTATTTCTCATTACGAAATCAGTCCCAATTTTAAGATCTAGACTGAAATTGATTTAACCCTATATTGCAACATGAGAAAGATAGATTTACTAACCTTGATCCATACTTTTCAGTTTATGTTTTGCAGCGGATTTCTGATTTCAATTGTTTTCTTCCTTTGCCTTTTCCTTTCGTGCTTTCTGTGATGAATGAGAAAACCGTTTTTCGACTTTTATTTGTGTTCAGTTATCTCACGTGAAACTGAAGTGGTTTTCAATTGTAACCATTTTTCTTTGCACGTGAAAACTGAAGTGGTCAACATATCCAATTAATAGGCAAAAAAGAGGGATATTATTAATCCCAGATTTTAATATCTTTTATTGAAACCATTCATCACGGTATCACCATATATATATTAAAATCATATTATGTAAATGGACTTAATCTTTTATAATTAAATCTAAATTACATGGACCACTATAACATAGAAAAATTCTTTCATTCTCCCACTTGGTCCATGTGACGATTTGATGACTTAATATATATATATACTTTAAGCATGCACTCTTATATTATGTCCAACATAAACTCATTTACTTTGATCAAGTTAGAACTAATTGAATCATGGCAGTCACAAGTCGTTGAGTGACAAGGTTCTTTCCATGTATTACAAACTAATCCCAACTTTAAATTTCTTTAAAGTTTGAGCAATACCATAAGTCTCAAGAAATACATATCATCAAACAACCATAAGTGTATACATAAACAATAATGATAATATGTCCAATAAAATAGAAACATAACTATAAGCGAATTCTAAGAGTTTACATCATGAGCAAGCTGTAATCAAAATGGCAAGGCTTTATTTATAATTCCCATACGCTCGACATGGCCAATGAACGCCTTGGGAGGTAATCCTTTAGTTAACGGATCTGCTACCATGATCTCCGTTCTTATATGCTCAAAGAATACTCTCTGTTTCTGCACTTCCTCTTTTACTGATAAGTACTTTAACTCCATGTGTTTAGCACCCTTAGAGTACTTGTCGTTCTTAGAGAAGAAGACGGCTGCGGAATTATCACAATAAATTCTCAACGGCCTGGATATACTGTCGACGATTCCAAGTCCCGAGATAAAGTTCCGCATCCACAATGCATGAATAGTGGCCTCAAAGCATGCCACAAATTCTGCCTCCATAGTGGAAGTAGCAATAACTGACTGTTTTCCACTTTTCCATGAAACTGCCCCTTCAGCTAGTAGAAACACATAGCCAAATGTAGATTTTCTACTATCTAAACATCCGGCATAATCCGAATCTGAATATCCAATAACTTCTAGATGCTCAGATCTTCTATATGTAAGCATGTGCTCCTTGGTGCCTTGCAAGTACCTGAGGACCTTCTTAGCAGCTTTCCAGTGATCCATACCGGGATTACTTTGATATCGACCCAACATTCCTACAGCAAAGCTGATGTCAGGTCGAGTACATGTTTGAACATAGTTCAAACTCCCAACCACTGATGCATATGGAATTCTTTCCATTTCCTTTCGCTCCAACTCATTTTTAGGACATTGCATTTTACTGAACTTGTCCCCTTTCTGTATTGGAGCTATTCCTGCGGAGCATTTGTCCATTCTGTATTTCTCTAAGATCTTATTTATATAACCTTTCTGAGACAGTCCTAACAGTCCTTGTGATCTATTTCGAATGATTTCAATTCCAATCACATATGATGCCTCACCCATATCTTTCATTTCAAAATTCCTAGAGAGATACTTCTTTACATCATGTAACATCCCTAAATTATTTGCAGCAAGCAAAATATCATCAACATACAGGACCAAAATTACAAATCTGCTCCCACTAACTTTTATGTAGATGCACCGGTCAACGGCAATTTCCACAAAACCATATGACGTGATGGTATCATTAAACTTTAAATACCACTGTCTGGAAGCTTGTTTAAGTCCGTATATTGATTTCCTAAGTTTACACACCATCTGTTCATTTCCTGTGGCCAAGAATCCTTCAGGTTGATCCATATATACTTCTTCCTCTAATTCACCATTTAAAAAAGCGGTTTTTACATCCATCTGGTGAAGCTCTAAATCATAATGAGTCACCAAGGCCAAAACAATCTGCAAGGAGTCCTTCTTTGAAACTGGAGCGAAGGTCTCCTTATAGTCAATGCCATCCTTTTGGGTGAAGCCCTTAGCAACAAGTCTGGCCTTATATCTTTCAATGTTGCCCTTTGAGTCCCTTTTCGTCTTAAAGACCCACTTGGACCCAACTGTCTTACAACCCTTAGGCAACTCAACTAAGTCCCAGACTTTGTTATCACCCATAGATTTAATTTCTTCTTTCATGGCAATCAACCATTTATCGGAATTGTCACTTTCCATGGCCTTATTAAATGAGACTGGATCTTCATCAATGCTTAAGTCACATTCATTTTCAACAGCATAAACCACATAATCATTTGGAATAGCAGATCTTCTTTCCCTTACAGACCTCCTTAACTGTTCTTGTGGTTCATTAATCTCTTCTTGAATTATGACCGGTTCATCCACTATAATGTCATCTTGTGGGATTTGGACATCATTTTGTTGTTCCAATGCGTCATGTGACTGTGATGCAACAACTGGTACAACAACTTTAAGTGGAATAACAGGTGAAGGAACTTCAACCTGAATCTCTTGAATATCCACCTTTCGTGATTCGCCACTCCCACTAGATTGACCATTTTCTATGAACCTAGCATTACCTGTCTCAACAATTCTCGTACTATGGCTAGGACAATAAAACACATACCCTTTCGATTTTTCAGGATAGCCAATGAAGAAACCACTGACTGTCCTTGGATCAAGTTTCTTTTCATGTGGATTATATAGCCTTACTTCTGCTGGACAACCCCAAACACGTAGATGCCTTAAACTAGGTTTCCTTCCTGTCCACAGTTCATAAGGAGTCTTAGGAACTGCCTTACTTGGAACCCGGTTAAGTAAATACGTAGCAGTCTTTAATGCATATAACCACAACGAAGAGGGCAATGAACAATTACTTAACATGCTCCTAACCATTTCCATTAATGTACGGTTCCGCCTCTCGGCTACACCATTTTGTTGAGGTGTACCAGGCATTGTATACTGTGCACAAATACCTCTGCTTTCGAGGAGCTTTGCAAATGGACCTGGACATTGTCCACTTTCATTATATTTACCATAAAATTCACCACCTCTATCGGATCTCACAACCTTTAATTTTCTATCTAACTGTCTTTCCACCTCATTTATGAACACCTCAAGGACATTCACAGACTGAGATTTTTCATGCAGTAGATATACATATCCATAACGTGAGTAATCATCAATAAAAGTAATGAAGTATTTTTCACCACTCCAAGAAGGAACGTCAAAAGGACCACATATATCAGTGTGTATTAACTCAAGAAGCTGATTGCTTCTTGTGGCAGGTTTCTTTACTGTGTGTTTAGTCTGCTTTCCTTTAATGCAATTTATACACACATTTAAATCACTAAAATCCAATTGAGGAAGGATTTCACTTTTCACCAACCTCATTAGCCTTTCTTTGGAGATATGACCAACTCTTTGATGCCACAAATAAGCAGAATTTTCATTAGATGCACTACGTTTAATGCCTTGACTTTCAACATGAAACAAGGATTCAGAAAATTTAATATCAAGATTGAACCTATAAAGTGAATCAATCAAAGTACCACTACCATAAAAATAATCATGTTTGTACAATGAAAATACACCATGTTCAAATCTAATACAGAAACCTAAATTATCCAACCTACTAATAGAAACAAGATTCCTAGCACACTCAGGTACATAGAGACATCTTTCAAGATCAATTCGACAACCGGTGTCTAAGATCAATCTATAAGTCCCAATGCCTTTTATCCGTGCCTTCATCCTGTTTCCCATGAACAAGTACTGCTCAGTTCCTCTTATGGGCTGGATCGAACTGAATCCCTTTCTTTTCAAACCATGCCTTCCTTTTCGGACATTCCTTCTTGAAGTGTCCCGATTTCTTACAAAAGAAACACTTCATCTCCTTTCGGATGTTGCTGTCAGAGCCTTTTGGGGCCTTATCCTTCTTCTTGTCCTTTTTACCTGGTTTCCTTTTGCTGTTGCTGGCACCATCATGACCTACGAGATGAACTGATTGATCCTTCATCTTCCCTAATCTCCCTTCCTCCTGTATTAACATGGCCTTCAATTCTTGAAAGTTCCATTTATCTTTAATGGTGTTATAATTCACCTGGAACTGGCCAAATTCAACAGGCAGAGAGTTAATGATGAATTGGACCAAGAATGTCTCATTTACATCCATCCCCATGGTCTTTAACCTTGCTGCCAAATTCGACATGTGTGTCACATGATCATGGATAGGCTGAGACCAGTCAAACTTCTTCGTAGTCAGCTGACTCATAAGGCTGCCTACTATCGACTTGTCAGCTAAATCCGATTGAGAACACTCCTTAATCTTGTGCATGAATTCTCTTGCATTATCTGTCTTGGGCATAGATGGCTTGATACTTTCCGCCATAGTCATCCGCATGAGGTTCAAACTCAACCGGTTAGACCGCTCCCACCTCTCATAAAGAGACTTTTCAGTTTCGGAGCTAGCATCTGTAATGGTTGCAGGTTGCTCCTCCATTATTATTGCAAGGTCCAAAGCCATACAACCCAGTGTGAACCGGATTTGTTCAGACCAATCATCATAATTCAACCCATTGAACTTCACGACAGAATTAGCAGAGGCAAACACACTAGATAAAGCTGCAATCATTTATACATACTAATCTATTAGTGCTTTGAGAATTTTATATAGATTCAAAATAAATATAACAATAAAGCATGCATTCAAGTAACCTTTGGGCAATACTTAAGTGCAAGCACTTTCATTGACACTAAAATTTAAAAAAGAACTTTAATAATTAATCAAAACACATATAGTCAAATAAGAATGCTATCTTTGGATATACATATTATTCAACTTTAAGTATAGTGACTAATCCTTTTAATATTACTAATTATACTCAATGATCCATCTTTGGATGATCTCCTAGAATATAATTAATAAGATCAATTATTCAGTAAAACTTTAATGTCATTATTAGCATCGCTTTAACCATGAATAATTGAACACTGTTATTTTGTGTCTAAATTTAGATATAACTAGGCCACTTTGGTGACTAACAAGTTATATCCTTATAAAAATAATACATTAATCACTTTAATGGGTAAGAAAAATCCCTTTTTTTTTTTTTTTTAATGTGTTCATATTCTATAACAAGTCCTGCTTTAATTTCTTCAATCCATATTTTAATGTTTGCATTCAAAGCATGCATACAAGAAATTGGATACATCTATAAACAAAATCCACTAGTTTGTTGTCTTGCAATATATGCTATGTTTTGTACATAAATGAAGCACCAAAATAACTTCAGTTGCAATATAAAAGAGTATTCATTTTGCATATGGACACGTCACATGCAACAAGACATGGTGCATGATTGCTTTCTTCAGTCATACTTAAGTTAAAAGAGAAGAGACATGAATTCACTGTACTGTGTTTCTACTTTCTCTCTTCAATTTTATTATTTTAATCCCTTCCAGCATCTTTCGTTTCAGTTCAATTCTCTTGAAAAAATGAAAACGAAAAATGAAATAAACTTTCAGCCGCCACATGAAGGAGCTTTTCAGTTCGATCTCATTTGTGCTTACATATGAAATCAAATTCATTGATGTTCTTACAGGCAAGGAAATTCATACATGCAATTCGAAATCAAAATTAGGGTAAATCAATCAAGCCTAAACCTTGCTCGGATACCAATTGTAAGCATGATCATCCATTATTTCTCATTACGAAATCAGTCCCAATTTTAAGATCTAGACTGAAATTGATTTAACCCTATATTGCAACATGAGAAAGATAGATTTACTAACCTTGATCCATACTTTTCAGTTTATGTTTTGCAGCGGATTTCTGATTTCAATTGTTTTCTTCCTTTGCCTTTTCCTTTCGTGCTTTCTGTGATGAATGAGAAAACCGTTTTTCGACTTTTATTTGTGTTCAGTTATCTCACGTGAAACTGAAGTGGTTTTCAATTGTAACCATTTTTCTTTGCACGTGAAAACTGAAGTGGTCAACATATCCAATTAATAGGCAAGGAAAGAAGGATATTATTAATCCCAGATTTTAATATCTTTTATTGAAACCATTCATCACGGTATCACCATATATATATTAAAATAATATTATGTAAATGGACTTAATCTTTTATAATTAAATCTAAGTTACATGGACCACTATAACATAGAAAAATTCTTTCAATTTCCCCATGTCGTTCTCTGTAAGATCCAAACACTCCCCTTCCATAAGACAAACTCGTCACCTTACGTACATTCCCACATTGTCGAAGCCTTTGGGCTCCCATCCTCCCTGCTCCTTTGTTTCTCCACAAAAATGCATACCGCACCGTCTTCTCTAACTCGTGTGATCTCTACGCATGGGTTTTCAGACTAGCGCATGAGAGTATGGAAGTTTCCACGTGTTCCCCTCTTTCCACTTGCATTCGAAAGCTTCCACGAGATATTCCAGTTTTGTAATTTATACAAATTTCTTTGATTTTGTAGTGCTCCATTTTCATTTTCCTTACTGTTTCGATTTCCTAAAGAAGAATTAACGATGGGGTTTGCTGTGTATTTATACCGGTTTGTTTTACTTCATTGTTAAGTAAACGAGTAGGCATGTAAAAAGTACATAAGCGTAGATGGTAGGCTAGACGTTTGATTAATTGGTAGGTCTGTCCTTGAGTTCTCACTTCCTAAAATAGTGTTGAATTTGAAAGCACAGGCGCGGTTACATATGTATGCAGAGAATGGGTTTGCTTTAGTACAAAGTATCCCAGTAGCTTGCCAATGAAGGTTGTTCAATATTATTATATTATATTTTTGACAATTATAAAAATCTCAGCGGCGGTCATGCCTATCCAGAATTGGTAAATATATTTAAAGTGAAATAAGTTGCTAATGAATATGAGATTTGATTAGTAATGGATCAAGCAATGCTTAAAGAAAATGTCAATATCTTTTTGGTTGCTCGGGTGCTTTTGCTAATAATTTTCCCATCGGCAACAAAATGCATTTCATTGTAACATTCAAATTTTGCAAATGCTTAAAGAAAAGATTTGATAAATTTGTATTTGTATTTTTGGTTGTTGAAAGAATATGAAGATTTCTTTTATTTACAACTCGACTGATGGAAAACAATAACGCGACAACAATATTTATAGGCATAATAGCCTAGTACATATGTTCGGCAATAAAACGTGTAATGAGTCTTCATGGAGGCCCAGCCCAATACTAGAGACGCAATATGTAATGTATTGTTGAAGTGAAAAATAGAGCAGCCGACTTATTTCATTACTCCCCCTCAAAACTTAGGGTTTCTGAAAACCTAATTTTGCCATGTCGGCTAGAAGATCAGTCAAATTGAGGCGGAAAACACACAAATCTGAGCGGCGCCTCCCCTTGCCTTTCTATGTTACTCTTCCTTTTTACCAGATCTCTTCTCCTTGCTGTTTACTGATGCTTTCCTTGTTCTTATCTGCAGATTTTCTAAGGTATTGGCTTTGACTTTGAATGTTTGAGCTTTGTCACGATTTTCCTTGACGATTGAGGTACTACGTTTGGTTTTATCTTCACTGATGTCTTCCTGATAATTTGCTTGCTCCATGACACTGAGTTCTTCTCTAAATCTGGTAAAATTCTTTAGTGATATAGCTTTAGTCAGAATATCTGCTCTCTGGTAAAATCCTAGTAAATGATTGACTTGTAATTCTCCCTTCTGAACTGCTTCTCGAACAAAATGAATATCTATTTCAATATGCTTTGTCCTTGCGTGTTTGATTGGGTTTTCAGACATGTACACAGCACTTTTATTGTCACACCATAAAACTGGCTTAATTGTAGGCTTTATGTAACAACCCGGAAATGCGAGCCAGTTTAAAAATTTTATTTTGGCTAATTTTAGTGAAGTTTGAACATTTAAAATGAATTATTTTAAATAATATCAACGAGAAATTTATTTTGAATAGAAATAGAACGTATATATTTATTTGAATCGTCGTTAGAATATAAATATTTAATTATATATATAATAGGAATTGAAAATGGCGCGGTAGTTCGATAATTGGATTTCAAAATTCAAATGAATGTACCGGTTGCAAAATAAACCGGATTTTAGTGAAACAAAAAATAATAAGATCTATTTGAGAATACCTTTCCAACGAATCCGAAAAATCAAAATTTCATAGCGGGAATCAAAAGATATGTCCAGTTGAAAATTCAGAATAGTCGCTATGGAATTTTGGCCCTTAAAAATAGCCATTTTGCAAACGACCTCAGTTTTCGATGAAACCGCTTTTGTTGGATCCGCGATGTCAAGTTATTGCTAGGTTTCAAATTTCATAATTTTTCGAATCAATATGTGAGCGTGGCAAAGGAAAACGCGTTTGACCAGTTTTAGTTGATTTTAATCACCGGGAAAATGGCCATTTTTCTAACGGTTTCAGAATTCAATGAAATTAGTTTTATTAGGACCGTATCGTCAATACGAAACTAGAAAATATATTTCGAGAATTTTTCTAATTAGTTTGTGACTCCGTTAAATTGAAATGTGCGTTCAAATTCAATATATAGAGTTATATGTTGATTTTGACGAAAACTGATCGAAACAGTCGAATCATCTTATGATACATATCCCATTGCGTTCGAAATGGGGGTAATTAGCTATGGACGACAGACGGCGGGTCCCGTTTCGAGTTCGAAAATAAAAGTACCTTTTAGGAATTAAATTAATTAAATAAAAAAATATCCCTCCCTCTCTCCCCTTATCTCCTCTCAGCCCCCCCCCCCCCCCCCCCCCCCCGGGTTCATTGTAAAATCAAAAGAAAAAAAACGACACTTTAGAAACCGCGCCCCCTCCGTTCATCGCGCGCAGGCGCCGCCCCAAGGCCACCGCTGTTGGCGCCTGGCACCCCAGCCCTCCGATTCACTTCCTTTCCCCCTCCTTCTCGGGTCAGCGCACCCCCCCCCCCTCCTCGCTAGCGCCGCCTCCTCCTTCAGTCGGGAATCCGCACCCCCTCGCGCCTTCCTCCCCTACGATCCGCCCTGTCGCGACCCCCCAGCCTCCTCAGCTCCGCCTTAGGCTCGCCATCCCCTCCCCCTTCGCTGAAAATAAAAAAGGTGAGTCTTTTATTTAATTTTATTTATTTATTTAGTTTAAATACATTTTAGGGATTAAGAACAATCAGTTTTTGTTATGTTAAAAATAAATATATTTTTAAAATCAGTTTGTAAAGTAATAAAAATTTGATTTTTATGTTGTTTGGGTAGCTGAGAAAAGTTTATATTCGTGTGTATAGAAAGAACATATTTTTTTAGCGTGTAAAGACTCGATTTTTAACCCACGAAAGAATAAATTTTATAGCGTATAAAAAGTAGATTTTTATATATAAGTATAATGTAAATAAATGTTTGTGATTTTTATAAATGAAGAAAGGTTTGATTTTTATCAAGTAAAGAAGTGATTTTTAAAAATAAAAAGAGGCGATATTTGTTAATGAAAAACGAAAAGATTTGTTTTTTTATAATAGAACAAGATTTGATTTTTATATGTGGATGGCAAGAATAAAGATACGATTTTTAGTTAAATAAAAATTCAATTTTTAATTGTATAAAAATATGATTTTTTTTATAGTAGAGATAATAAAAAAATGATTTGTATATAATGTAGAGAATAAAAATATGGTTTTTATATAAGGAGAAGAATAAAAATATAATTTGTATTATAATACTAGCAAGATAAAAATATAATTTTTATCATGAAAGTAGCGGTGTAAAGGAGCGATTTTTACATATGTAGTAGAGATAAAAAAACACGATCCTTATATATAAAAATGTGATGTTTATATAGAGAATAGCATGACAAAAATATAATCTTTATTATATGTAGTGAATACGGGCAACGAAAGTGACAAGGGACGAAAATGTGAAGATTTCTACATAAGAAGAATCGTTACGTTTGGATTAGCTTTCGGTGAGAACTTCTCACTTTAAATTTTCTTTTCTAGTTAAAATATATACTAGAATGCAGACGGTGCTTAGTAGCACCCGACACCCGTCGTCCATAGACCATGGATGGCTTGTATGTTTGATTATTTGTTGTGGTGAAAATTTATTGTGTGTTGTGAGATGAAATAAAATATTTATATAGTTAAAAATATTTTATCGTTAAAAATATAATTTTTAACGGGTATGTGAATAAATAAAAATCTGTGTTTGTTGATTTGAAACCCCACACGGGTGTTGGGATGATATTTGGTGTACACTAATCCTAATTATTTAGTAGTATGTCGATCGATTGGTCGACAGACTGTGTAAGCGTTAATTATTTATATTTAATGCTTATGCAGTTGTGTGGTGCACTTTGGATGATGTTTGATTATTTATCGGTGCTATTTATATACATGTGTTGTATGAAATCCATATAATTAACATTATATGGTAATTGATTGGGCTTCATTCCAATTGGAAAAACAAAGAATATTAGAATATAAAAATATTCATGTGTTGAAACTATTCATGTGTTGAGTAAATTATTTTAACAATAAAATTTACATCTTTATCATATTTAAGATTAGAACCACTTTACAGTTGGAGTCTGATTAAAAATCAAACGATAAATACCATAATTTTATAAAATATATTGCATAACAAAAATAGATGTGTGTTGACAGTACTCATGTGTTAATATTAGTCATGTGTTGAAAGAAATATAGATTCATGTGTTGAATAGAATAAATATTCATTTGTTGAATAGAATAACGAATTTATTGAAATATATAAAGCCATGTTGATTAGAGTTGCGCTATTTTAACGTGAACGATATTTATATCGATTATATTCGTTTTTATAATGAATATAGAAAAGGAAGTGATTTCAAAATATAACGTTTTGAAAATATTATCATTTATATAGTAATGATATGAAATATTCAATTGTGATTTGAAATTGAATGTAGAGTTGAAATGATTTTGAAAACGAATTTTAAACGATTTATAAAATACGTTTTTAAAAAGAAATCGACGAAATATATGTAATATATTATATTATATATATAATGGCCTGAATAGAACGCGCTGCGCTGCGGTAGTTCGTGAATTTTGACAATTGACTTCGAATGAACATTACGGGAGATCCGACCGTCGGATTCTCCTGAAACCAGAACCGTTGGGTTCGTATCGAAAAGAGCTTTCCAATGAATATTAGAAATTTGAAATCTAACGGTTGGGTTTGGAATTATGTCCAAATCAAATTTGGAAAAGGTCGTTGTAAGTGCAGTTCGATGGCCGTTGATGGAAATCGACTGTACGGGCCTTGATAAAATTATTAAAAAAATTAATAATTTGTGTAAAATCATAATATGTGAATTGGAAAGAACTGGGATGAAAATTTCCACATTTGTAAGGATAAAAATAGATTTTTATCGAAATGAACTAGTTTTGAACTAGAACTAAAATCAATTTATTTTTGAAATAAATAAATCAAATTTGAATTGGTTTTGAAAATAACCAGAATTTCCAATATATATAAAAGTGGAAGTGGATTTGAATCGAAATTGTCTTTGGAATATTTCGATGTTGGATTCCGTGATTATACAGATATTGTTATGGGAATTTGAAAGATATAATTATATCGTTATTTCCAATACGATATTTGTTGGTTTCAGAATTTGATATTGAATATAAGCCGGTATATTTTCTATTCAGAGCCTTGTATTTAATATCAAATGTGATTGGGTTTGTCGTGAATCGTATTTAAGGTGACATTGGTTCTTTAACCCAGTTAAAGACAGGATATTGATTTTTGAGAAGATTAAAACTAAGTGGAGTTTTAATGAATCTATAATTAAATTGAAATGTGAACTGATAATTTAAATTATCAAATCTGAAAAGTGATCGGTGATGGAGTATCACCAGTTTTGCTCCCAAGCGATAGTTAAATCTTTAATTAGATTTGAACGTAAAATGGTAATGAATATTTACCGATAACACCGTGGTATTAGATATGGAGTATTACCAGTTTTCTCTATGGGATAAATAGGTTGGGATTGGGAAATAAAATAAATAATTACTTCGGTGTGGTTCGCTAATCCCGACTAGTTTGGAAAACCATAATATGGATTGAAATGATATCTAAAGGAAGATTAAAGAATAAATTTAGAAGAATATATCTTTGATAAAATTAATGGGAACCTTTCCCTAAGAATGTGAATTTTTGAATAAAAGAATATTCTGAATTGGAATGAGGCGTATGTTGTGTTTGTGTAACACGTGTTTATTATATACGCGGGTTATTCGGAAAGGTCGGGTTTATACCCATTCTGAATAACCGATTCGACGATAAGTCGAAGACGAAGATGGTGGTTGAAGACCGGAAGTCTTCACATCGTTTGGGTGATTACTGATGATCTTGATTGGGCTGTACACCCAAGATGAGGGAATCAGTTGGTGATCGTCCAGACATACTTAGAGATCGATGGATATGCGAGGAAAGTGCCTCTGGTTTCATTCAGACCCAGAACGAACTTGTAAATGGATTGTGTGTCTGACATTGGATTTTATTCTGTGTTGATTGATCTCTATTAAATATACATCTGTTTGGCGGCGGAGAATTTATTCTCTTGCTTAACGTCCTTCTCTGAGACGTACGAGCTTAGAGGTTGTATATCGATGGACATCTGTCGCATGGCAAGAATTTCCTGTGTGGCACGCCTAAGTGGCAAATGATCAAGGCTTCTGTTGAAAAGAAAAGTCTTGTTGTTGATGATCAAAGC
Source organism: Allium sativum (assembly GCA_030737875.1). NCBI lineage: Eukaryota > Viridiplantae > Streptophyta > Magnoliopsida > Asparagales > Amaryllidaceae > Allium > Allium sativum. The sequence goes on from CM060917.1 coordinate 74,773,523, forward strand.
ACGGCCTGTGTGGCGCAGCTTTGTGTATAACGTGAATTCGCGAGCTTCACACCTCGGTATGAGTCAAAAAGGGGATACGAACCGTTAGGAGAACACGACGTTTCTTTCTAGCTATGGGTGATGTCAGTGACCTACAAGCCCTGACATTTATATACTTTTTACCTATGTGGATGTTGGAATGCGAGGCACCTCGGATATAGGTCTGTTAGGACTGAGAAACGTGTGTTTAGGAATTGCCAATCCTCCAAAGTTAGGTGAGGACCGGCCCAACCGATTCCAAGGATCATAGTGGGGTCCTGAGACATTTGCTAGAGTGTCTCGAACGGAGAGGAGCTTGCCCCTTGCCTCGACTCATGACGCAAATCCAATTTCCAATACGTGATATTGCGGTTTTATTTGTAAAGCCTAGTCTAGTGACATGGTAGATGGTACCCATGCTGCCTATGATTGATATTTATGATTTAAATTGTTTTGACGCTATACTCTTATAATAGTATCAAATGATTTGTTTTAAACGTACCAAGCATGTTTGGCTATTATAAGGGAAAACCCCATCCTCCGGCTTGCGTTGCATTGTGTGATGGGACCTGGGTCTTATAATAGCTTCATTTTTCCAAAGAGCATTGCGCTATTTTGTTATATGCACTAGTATTCTTGGGAGGAAACTCGTTCCGTGTTATACGGCGTGGTCCCTTGAATTACTCTCTTTTAAAATAAAGATTAATTACTGTTTTAGTTCTCACACCAGTCACATGACTGACCTGGAGTTTATTGTTTTAACCTAAACTCTGGGTGCCCTTATTTTCCACACGGGCAGCTAGTAGTTTTTGTTTTGCAGATTTATATTCATAGGATCCTGATTTACAGCTGGAACGATACTCGGAAAGCTCTGTATCCGTGTATTACTTTCAGTTGTGTGTTGTATTATTTTTCCGCTGCTATGTAGTTTATTGTAATCTCTGATATTTATCGAATGTAATTTATTCAATTATAATCTATATATTCTTGTATTCTGATGGAATTGTTGTAATAAACAATGAAATTTGCTTCCGTCTGCGTTCTGATTTGTCCTGTTCTCAAACGATCAGGGGTTTCGAACGGTCTTAGTCGGTTTAACGATCGATTCGGATCGAGCGAAATTCCTCAGCGTCACAGTTGGTATCGGAGCTTTGGTTTACAGAGCTAGAGAACAAAACACATTAGAAACGAACGATAGAATTCATTGGATATTGGATTAGTAATATCCAATTGGAATAACTCGTTAGAGATAAGATCAGTAGTATCCTAGAACGAGTGTGAAGAGTATATTTTTCAAATGAAAACAGTTTTGTTTTGAAAATTTAAATCGTTTTACACGTATTTGAATATTTAATTATATTGAATTTGGACAATCCAATATATAAAGATTTTGCATATACGCGTCATGAACGTATATTCGAAGTTTTAATATACTGGATAGATATAGAATCACACTCTAGTCGTCCGGACATGATTCTGATGATGGCGCGCCATCACCAGTATTTATTTTCGTGTTTCGAAGGTGCGATATCGATATATTTCCATCAGACTGGTGTGAGAACCAAAACTTATATAGATAGATTTATTGTTGTGATTTGGCATCAAAAACATGACTTTTTGTATATATATATCAAAATTATGAATTTGGAATTCTAATTCACTAATTGATTGATGGTTGGGTTGTTTGTTTATTTGTTTAATAATTTTGAACCATTTAGCCTAATAGAATCGAATATTGAATTGTATTGAAAATTGGTCGCATATACATGTACTTACATTGAACAGGTCATAGCAAGGAGGCTAGAGCAGAAGAATAAAATTCGTTTGCCCGACAAATAGGTACATATTTACTATAATTTACTGTTTTGTTTGGGTGATGATGATTTTATGAGCCGATTGGCTGACCATTTGGCTTTTTCTTTTTCTTTTTGAGATCAGAGGGTCTGTATGGCAATTTCGGGATTTTCCCGCTGCTCCCGGTGCAGTGGAGGTTATGGCGAAATTTTTCGAAAATTTAGGGTGTTAGCCAAATTTTTGAAAATTTTGAAAAGTTCTTAGGAACTGAAAAGTTGAAGAACTTAAGCCGTAATGAAAATAATGGAAGTTGACTTGATTAGTTAAACAACTTCCGGCTTCGTTCCTTTTCGGGGACGAAAAGTTTTAAGTGGGGGAGATTGTAACAACCCGGAAATGTGAGCCAGTTTAAATTTTTTATTTTGGCTAATTTTAGCGAAGTTTGAACATTTAAAATGAATTATTTTAAATAATATCAATGAGAAATTTATTTTGAATAGAAATAGAACGTATATATTTATTCCAATCATCGTTAGAATATAAATATTTAATTTTATATATAATAGGAATTGAAAATGGCGCGGTAGTTCGATAAATCGATTTCAAAATTCAAATGAATGTACCGGTTGCAAAATAAACCGGATTTTAGTAAAACCAAAAATAATAGGATCTATTTGAGAATACCTTTCCAACGAATCCGAAAAATCAAAATTTCATAGCGGGAATCAAAAGATATGTCCAGTTGAAAATTCAGAATAGTCGCTATGGAATTTCGGCCCTTAAAAATGGTCATTTTGCAAACGACCTCGGTTTTCGACGAAACCACTTTTGTTGGATCCGCGATGTCAAGTTATTGCTAGATTTCAAATTTCATAATTTTTCAAATCAATATGTGAGCGTGGCAAAGGAAAACGCGTTTGACCAGTTTCAGTTGATTTTAATCGACTGGAAAATGGCCATTTTTCTAACGGTCTCAGAATTCAATGAAATTAGTTTTGTTAGGACCGTATCGTTAATACGAAGCTAGAAAATATTTTTTGAGAATTTTTCTAGTTAGTTTGTGACCCCGGTAAATTGAAATGTGCGTTCAAATTCAATATATAGAGTTATATGTTGATTTTGATGAAAACTGATCGAAACAGTCGAATCAGCTTGCAATACATATCCCATTGCGTTCAAAATTGGGGTAATTAGCTATGGACGACAGGCAGCGGGTCCCGTTTCGAGTTCGAAAATAAAAGTACCTTTTTGGAATTAAATTAATTAAATAAAAATATCCCTCCCTCTCTCCCCTTATCTCCTCTCAGCCCCCCACCCCCCCCCCCCCCCCCGTTCATTGTAAAAATCAAAAGAAAAAAAAAACCGGACACTTTAGAAACAACACCCCCTCCGTTCATCGCGCGCAGGCCCCGCCACAGGGCCACCGTCGTTGGCGCCTGGCTCCCCAGCCCCCCGATCCACTTCCTTTCCCCCTCCTTCTCTGGTCAGCGCACCCCCCTCCTCGCTAACGCCGCCTCCTCCTTCAGTCGAGAATCCGCACCCTCTCGCGCCTTCCTCTCCTCCGATCCGCCCTGCCGCGACCCCCCCCCCCCAGCCTCCTCAGCTCCGCCTTAGGCTCGCCATCCCCTCCCCCTTCGCTGAAAATAAAAAAGGTGAGTCTTTTGTTTAATTTTATTTATTTATTTAGTTTAAATACATTTTAGGGATTAAGAAAAATCAGTTTTTGTTATGTTAAAAATAAATATATTTTTAAAATCAGTTTGTAAAGTAATAAAAATTTGATTTTTATGTTGTTTGGGTAGCGGAGAAAAGTTTATATTCGTGTGTACAGAAAGAACAGATTTTTTTAGCGTGTAAAGACTCGATTTTTAACCCACAAAAGAATAAATTTTATAGCGTATAAAAAGTAGATTTTTATATATAAGTATAATGTAAATAAATGGTTTTGATTTTTATAAATGAAGAAAGGTTTGATTTTTATCAAGTAAAGAAGTGATTTTTAAAAATAAAAAGAGGCGATATTTGTTAATGAAAAACGAAAAGAATTGTTTTTTTATAATAGAACAAGATTTGATTTTTATATGTGGATGGAAAGAATAAAGATATGATTTTTAGTTAAATAAAAATTCAATTTTTAATTGTATAAAAATATGATTTTTTTTATAGTATAGATAATAAAAATATGATTTTTATATAATGTAGAGAATAAAAATATGGTTTTTATATAAGAAGAAGAATAAAAATATAATTTTTATTATAATACAAGCAAGATAAAAATATAATTTTTATCATGGAAGTAGCGGTGTAAAGGAGCGATTTTTACATATGTAGTAGAGATATAAAAACACGATCCTTATATATAAAAATGTGATGTTTATATAGAGAATAGCGTGATAAAAATATAATCTTTATTATATGTAGTGAATATGGGCAACGAAAGTGACAAAGGACGAAAAGGTGAAGATTTCTATATAAGAAGAGTCGTGGCGTTTGGATTAGTTTTCGATGAGAACTTCTCACTTTAAATTTTATTTTCTAGTTAAAATATATACTAGGATGCAGACAGTGCTTAGTAGCACCCAACACCCGTCGTCCACAGACCATGGATGGCTTGTATGTTTGATTGTTTGTTGTGGTGAAAATTTATTGTGTGTTGTGAGATGAAATAAAATATTTATATAGTAAAAAATATTTTATCGTTAAAAATATAATTTTTAACGGGTATGTGAATAAATAAAAATCTGTGTTTATTGATTTGAAACCCCACATGGGTGTTGGAATGATATTTGGTGTACACTAATCCCAATTTTTTAGTAGTATGTCGATCGATTGGTCAACAGACTGTGTAAGCGTTAATTATTTATATTTATTGCTTATGCAGTTGTGTGGTGCACTTTGGATGATGATTGATTATTTATCGGTGCTATTTATATACATGTGTTGTATGGAATCCATATAATTAACATTATATGGTAATTGATTGGGCTTCATTCCAAATGGGAAAATAAAGAATATTAGAATATAAAAATATTCATGTGTTGAAACTATTCATGTGTTGAGTAAAATATTTTAACAATAAAATTTACATCTTTATCATATTTAAGATTAGAACCACTTTACAGTTGGAGTCTGATTAAAAATCAAACGATAGATACCATAATTTTATAAAATATATTGCATAACAAAAATAGTCGTGTGTTGACAGTACTCATGTGTTGAGATTAGTCATGTGTTGAAAGAAATATAGATTCATGTGTTGAATAGAATAAATATTCATTTGTTGAATAGAATAACGAATTTATTGAAATATATAAAGCCGTGTTGATTAGAGTTGCGCAATTTTGACGTGAATGATATTTAAATCGATTATATTCATTTTTATAATGAATATAGAAAAGGAAGTGATTTCAAAATATAACGTTTTGAAAATATTATCATTTATATACTAATGATATGAAATATTCAATTGTGATTTGAAATTGAATGTAGAGTTGAAATGATTTTGAAAACGAATTTTAAACGATTTATAGAATACGTTTTTAAAAGGAAATCGACGAAATATATATAATATATTATATTATATATATAATGGCCTGAATAGAACGCGCCGCGCTGCGGTAGTTCGTGAATTTCGACCATTGACTTCGAATGAACATGGGAGATCCGACCGTCGGATTCTCCTGAAACCAGAACCGTTGGGTTCGTATCGAAAAGAGCTTTCCAATGAATATTAGAAATTTAAAATCTAATGATCAAATCAAATTTGGAAAAGGTCGCTGTAAGTGCAGTTCGATGGTCGTTGATGGAAATCGACTGTACGGGCCCTGATAAAATTAATAAAAATATTAATAATTTGTGTAAAATCATAATATGTGAATTGGAAAGAACTGGGATGAAAAATTCCACATTTGAAAGGATAAAAATAGATTTTTATCGAAATGAACTAGTTTTGAACTAGAATTAAAATCCATTTATTTTTGAAATAAATAAATCGAATTTGAATTGGTTTTGAAAATAACCAGAATTTCCAATGTATATAAAAGTGGAAGTGGATTTGAATCGAAATTGTCTTTGGAATATTTCGATGTTGGATTCCGTGATTATACAGATATTGTCATGGGAATTTGAAAGATACAATTATATCGTTATTTCCAATACGATATTTGTTGGTCAGAATTTGATATTGAATATAAGCCGGTATATTTTCTATTCAGAGCCTTGTATTTAATATCAAATGTGATTGGGTTTGTCGTGAATCGTGTTTTAGGTGACATTGGTTCTTTAACCCAGTTAAAGACAGGATATTGATTTTTGAGAAGATTAAAACTAAGTGGAGTTTTAATGAATCTGTAATTAAATTGAAATGTGAACTAATAATTTAAATTATCAAATCTGAAAAGTGTTCGAGGATGGAGTATCACCAGTTTTGCTCCCAAGCGATAGTTAAATCTTTAATTAGATTTGAACGTAAAATGGTAATAAATATTTACCGATAACACCGTGGTGTTAGATATGGAGTATTACCAGTTTTCTCTATGGGATAAATAGGTTGGGATTGGGAAATAAAATAAATAATTACTTCGGTGTGGTTCGCTAATCCCGACTAGTTTGGAAAACCATAATATGGGTTGAAATGATATCTAAAGGAAGATTAAAGAATAAATTTAGAAGAATTTATCTTTGATAAAATTAATGGGAACCTTTCCCTAAGAATGTGAATTTTTGAATAAAAGAATATTCTGAACTGGAATGAGGCGTATGTTGTGTTTGTGTAACACGTGTTTATTATATACGCAGGTTATTGGCCGGGTTTATACCCATTCTGAATAACCGATTCGACGATAAGTTGAAGATGAAGACGGTGGTTGAAGACCGGAAGTCTTCACATCGTTTGGGTGATTACTGATGATCTTGTTTGGGCTGTACACCCAAGATGAGGGAATCAGTTGGTGATCGTCCAGACGTACTTGGAGATCGATGGATATGCGAGGAAAGTGCCTCCGGTTTCGTTCAGACCCAGAATGAACTTGTAAATGGATTGTGTGTCTGACATTGGATCTTATTCTGTGTTGATTGATCTCTATTAAATATACATCTGTTTGGCGGCGGAGAATTTATTCTCTTACTTAACGCCCTTCTCTGAGACGTACGAGCTCAGAGGTTGTATATCGATGGACATCAGTCGCATGACATGAATTGCATGTGTGGAACGCCTAAGTGGAAAATGATCAAGGCTTCTGTTGAAAAGCAATGTCTTGTGGTTGATGATCAAAGCACGGCCTGTGTGGCGCAGCTTTGTGTATAACGTGAAGTCGCGAGCCGCATACCTCGGTATGAGTCAAAAACGGGATACGGACCATTGGGAGAACACGACGTTTCTTTCTAGCTATGGGTGATGTCAGTGACCTACCAGTCCTGACATTTATATACTTTTTACCTGTGTGGATGTTGGAATGCGAGGCGCCTTGGATATAGGTCTGTTAGGACCGGGAAACGTGTGTTCAGGAATTGCCAATCCTCCAAAGTTAGGTGAGGACCGACCCAACCGATTCCAAGGATCATAGTGGGGTCCTGAGATATTTGCTAGAGTGTCTCGAACGGAGAGGAGCTTGCCCCTTGCCTCGACTCATGACGCAAATCCAATTTCCAATACGTGATATTGCGGTTTTATTTGTAAAGCCTAGTATGGCGACATGATAGATGGTACCCATGCCGCCTATGATTGATATTTATGATTTAAATTGTTTTGACGCTATACTCTTATAATAGTATCAAATGATTTGTTTTAAACGTACCAAGCATGTTTGGCTATTATAAGGGAAAACCCTATCCTCCGGCTTGCGTTGCATTGTGTGATGAGACCTGGGTCTTATAATAGCTTCATTTTTCCAAAGAGCATTGCGCTGTTTTGTTATATGCACTAGTATTCTTGGGAGGAAACCCGTTCCGTGTTATACGGTGTGGTCCCTTGAATTACTCTCTTTTAAAATAAAGATTAATAACTGTTTTAGTTCTTACACCAGTCACATGACTGACCTGGAGTTTATTGTTTTAACCTAAACTCTGGGTGCCCTTATTTTCCACACGGACAGCTAGTAGTTTTTGTTTTGCAGATTTATATTCACAGGATCCTGATTTACAGCTGGAACGATACTCGGAAAGCTCTGTATCCGTGTATTACTTTCAGTCGTGTGTTGTATTATTTTTCCGCTGCTATGTAGTTTATTGTAATCTTTGATATTTATCGAATGTAATTTATTCAATTATACTCTGTATATTCTTGTATTCTGATGGAATTGTTGTAATAAACAATGAAATGTACTTCCGTCTACATTCTGATTTGTCCTGTTCTCAAACGATCAGGGGTTTTGAACGGTCTTGGTCGGTTTAACGATCGATTCGGATCGAGCGAAATTCCTTGGCGTCACACTTTAGCTTGAGTTCAAACAGTAGAGATTGTAGCCATTTAATTTCAGCTGTGGCAATAGCTATACTTCTGTACTCTGCTTCAGTGCTGGATCTAGATATTGTAGGTTGTTTCTTTGAGCGCCAAGATATTAGACTTTGACCAAAGTAAATGCAATAACCACTAGTTGATCTTCGATCATCTGGATCTGAAGCCCAGTCAGCATCTGCGTATCCAGTTATATGCAAAAGTTGGCTGGTCTTCAATTTTAAGCCATAGTTGATTGTTCCTTTTAAGTAGCGTAGGACTCTTTTAATTGCCTTCCAGTGTAAATCCATGGGTTTCTGCATAAATTGAGATAGTTTATTTACACTGTATGAAATATCAGGACGTGTTATTGTTGCATACTGAAGTGCACCAATAATACTCATGTATTCTGTTACATTTGCAATTGCTTCTCCACCATACTTTGAGTAATTCTGACTGCTTACCATTGGAGTAGGTTGGGGTTTGGCATTCAACATTTTTATCTTGACAAATAGCTCAGTTACGTATTTCTTTTGACATAGAATCATTTCAGAGTCAGTTCTGAAAACTTCTATGCCAAGAAAATAATTTAACTCTTCCAAATTTTTGATAGAAAATTGTTAATCTAAAAACTGGGTTAACTTGTCAATATCATCAGTATTATTGCTTGTTATAATGAGGTCATCTACATATATTAGTATGTAGACTGTTGAAAAGCTATTTATCTTAATGAATAATGAGCTATCTGATTTGGTAGATTGATATCCTGATCTAATTAGAGTATTTTTCAATCTGTCAAACCAAACACTAGGGGCTTGTTTTAGCCCATAAATAGCTTTTTTCAGTTTACACACTAGATTTTGATTGAGATTGTAACCCTGAGGTTGTCTCATATAGATTTCTTCCTCAAGGACACCATTCAAGAAGGCATTATTAACATCTAAATGTCTGATATGCCACTTCTTACATAAGGCAATAGTAAGTATAAGTCTAATTGTTGTGGGTTTTACTACAGTGAGAAAGTTTGATTAAAATCAAATCCATATTCCTGAGTAAAACCCTTTGCAACCAGTCTAGCCTTGTACTTATTAATTGATCCATCTGGGTTTCTTCTGAGCTTGTATGTCCATCTGCACCCCACAATATTTTTATTGGCAGGTGGACATACAAGTTCCCAGGTTTTATTTTTGATAAGTGCATCATATTCTTCATCCATAGCTTTCTTCCAGTTCTTGTCTTTGATAGCCTGTTCAAACAAATTAGGTTCACAATTACTGGATAAGGCTATATATGCTTTTGGTTTGAAAATACCACTTTTTGCCCTAGTAATCATAGGGTGGCCAGTCTGGATTGGTGATTCTGATGATGGTGAGCTGCTATCATTATCTGAATTTGATGAGTATTCTGATCTTGTACTTTGTGAACCTGCATTTATTTCTAACCCTTGATTTTCTGAATTTTCAGGATTGTGCATGGCGAGGCTGGGTTGCTGTGAATCATCATGCTCTTCAGAGTGGGATTGTGATGCTTGACTTGACTCAGCAGCCTCACTTTCATCATTATTGTCCCATTTTTCAGAATAGACTGGGATCTCATGTATAGATGTATTTGGATTTCTTACCTTACTAGTTGTTGTAATATTTCTGCTACTAAAAGGAAACACCATCTCATCAAACACAACATGTCTGCTTATGTAGATTTTACCTGTTTCATCCAGACATTTGTACCCCTTTTGTCTGGTAGTGTAACCCATAAAAGTACAGGGTTTTGATCTAAAATCTAATTTGTTTGAATTATATGGCCTCAGATAGGGAAAACACAAACATCCAAATGGTTTTAGGCTGTTGTAATCTGGTTTAACATTATATAACTTTTCTAGTGGTGCTATGCCTCTCAGTACCTTTGTTGGTTGTCTATTAATGAGATACACAGAGGTGTTCGAAGGCCTCTGGCCAAAATTTTAAGGGTAGCTTTGCTTGATCCAATAATGTCAAACCAGATTCAACGATATGTCTGCGTTTTCATTCAACTAGTCCATTTTGTTGTGATGTATATGGACAAGTGATTCTATGCACAATTCCCTTATTAGCAAAATATTTGTTTAAGCTTTTGAATTCGCTTCCACCATCATATTGGATAGTTTTAACTTGAGTGTTAAATTGTCTTTCAGCCATACAAATAAAATTCATCACATCATTAATGGTTTCAAATTTGGCTTTTAAAAAATAAATCCATGTGTGTCTAGATTAAGCATCTACAAAATCAATATAATACTTAAACCCAAAGTCTGAGCTTATAGGAGAAGGACCCCATAAGTCAGTTGCTATTAACTGCAATGGTTCAGTATAGACAGTTTCAGAGTCAATAAAAGGTAATTTGTGACTCTTACCAACTTGACAATATTCACAGATGTATGGTAATGAGACATTATTATATTAAATATGATTTTCATCTAAAATTTTCATTACAACCTTAGCACTTGGATGTCCAACTTTGTAGTGCCAGAGATCAATTTTTTTTTTGCTACTATCAGCATTGTCAAGAATATTCAGATTACAGTGTTTGTCTCTTTTTGTCTCACTGTTATGCTTAACAGTGTCAAACTTGTATAAACCTCCTGTCATGTTACCCTGTAAAATGGGTTCTCTAGTTAGAATGTCCCTAACTAAACGGTATGTAGGGTAAAATTCAAAATAGACATTGTTGTCATGAGCAAATTGAGAAACACTTATTAAGTTTTTCCTGATCTTTGGCACTCTTAATAGGTTATGTAAATATAACTGCCTCTTACCACTTAAGCTAGCATTACCAATGCGAGTAATAGTAATACTTTTGCCATTGCCTAATAAAATAGAATGATTACCTCTGTAGTCTCTGCTTCCAAGATTCAAATTGTCAAGATTGTTGGTAATGTGATGTGTAGCTCCTGAATCTGGGTACCAACCATCATCTTGTACAGTTTCAAGCTTTGCTATGTCATTTTGATTTCCTCCTTTACTTGAATTATCTTGAATGTTGTTTTGAGACTGAGATAGATCCATATTCACACTAGGATTACCAGTATTTTTCTAATTTTGGTTAGATGTGTAACTGGTATTAAATCTAAAGTAGTAATTCAGGGCTGTGTGACCCACTCTTTCACAAATTTGACACTTTGGTCTGTTGGTGTTAGTCCATCTACCTCTGCCACGACCTCTTCTAGGACCACCACCTCTTTGGTAAGCCTGATCATTTCTGTTATTATTGAAGTTTTGATTCTTGCCTTTAAAGCCAATTGTCAAGTTCACAGTATACTCTGGTTCTTGAGGTTTCTTGGCATTTATTCTTGCTTCATGTGAAAGTAAGATAGAATGAACCTCATTTATGGATGGCACAATCTTTTGAGATGTTATGACAACAATTACAGCTTCATAGTCACTATTAAGTCCATTAACCAAGTACAATACTTGATCATTATTAGACACTCTGTTTCCAGTGGCATCCAATGGGTCACATAGCCTTTTTACTTTAGCAATATATTCTCTCATAGACAAATTCTCCATTTTAACACTTTGCAGTTGATTCTTGTAATGAAGAACTTTGGCTGAACATTGATTATTAAATTCTTTCTCAACTGTTGTCCAAATGTCATAAGCAGAAGTACACCCAATAACTTGTGGTAGCAAATTTGCACTTATTGAAGATAATAGCCAAGAAATGATAAGCCTATCTTGCCTATGATATTGTACATACCTTTCATTTGCAATGGTTCTGTTATTCTCATCTGTGATGAATTTTGCTGGTATGTCTATGGTGCCATATATATATCCTTCAAGACCATACCCCTGAATGGCAGTTTCCACTTGTAATTTCCAAAGAAGATAATTATCTTCTTCAAGATGGATTGTGATTAGCTGACTTTTAAGACAAATAGTTGTCTTTATTGGTGGGTTTACATGTCCAGATTCATTGGAACCATCCTGACCATTAACAGATGCTCCTGTTGATGAATGATGATCACCCATGATAGTGGGAAAAGATGATAGACAATCAAGAAATGAAATCAGAAACAAGAATGCCGCTATCAATCAAGAGTTTTGGAATTTCCCAGGCATGTATGTAGCAGCCAGAGATATCTTATGATGAGACTTTGATATGAATCTGGATATGATGATTTCTCTAGGCACGGCTTGTATTTGTTTGATGATTTTCTTGAATTCTTGGTTTATTGCCTGGCGATTTTGTTACTGATTGCAGAAGATATATCAAATTGTTCTGATGCAGCCTGGTCAAATATGATTTCAGGCACGGCACTGATCAATTGAAGTGCATCTTCTCTCAGATGATGAGGTATACCTTCTGATGAGCCATATCCAAGTGATGATATTCAATTCTGATGGATATGACGATTTAATCACACAGTTTGAATGATTTCAGATGCCGTAAGGCAATTTCAGTCGCTCTGATACCAAGAAAAGATTTGATAAATTTGTATTTGTATTTTTGGTTGTTGAAAGAATATGAAGATTTGTTTTATTTACAACTCGACAGATGGAAAACAATAACGCGACAACAATATTTATAGGCATAATAGCCTAGTACATATGTTCGGCAATAAAACGTGTAATGAGTCTTCATGGAGGCCCAGCCCAATACTAGAGACGCAATATGTAATGTATTGTTGAAATGAAAAATAGAGCAGCCGAGTTATTTCATTAAATGAATATGAGATTTGATTAGTAATGGATCAAGCAATGCTTAAAGAAAATGTCAATATCTTTTTGGTTGCTCGAGTGCTTTTGCTAATAATTTTCCCATCGGCAACAAAATGCATTTCATTGTAACATTCAAATTTTGCAAATACTGAACACATATGCATGTATTGTTTTCTATTAGTTATCATAAGAAATTTCTTCACACATCCAATTAATGTTCTTAATTTACTATCCTAATCAACAACTCATTTTGATTTCGTCGAGAAGAATGCAAAAAGAGATAAATATAACTTTCTAACTACATCTAAATCTAATTTTTACGGTGGTTTGCATTTTAAGTTATAAAGTTAAACATAATCTTGTACGAAAAGTTCCGATCACGTACGGACTGCTATAGACGAAAATAATAATATTATCCCATTATTTATATTTAAACTAAATATTCCAAATATTTAAAATCAAACTATTTAAATTATCGAACCATATATTATAATAATTAAATTAAATTAATTATTTAATCCTGAAAATTTTGGGACTTTACACCTTCCACGAAATTCAGACCATAGTAAGTTCAAATCACTTGAAGTAGTACTGGTGAAACAACTTATCGTCAAACCAATTTTTACCATAAAAACAAATCGCATCCCAGAACACTCAAATCACGATAAATAGATCCAAATTCTGTTACCATATTTCTAGAAACCCAAAACCGCAAATCATGATGCCAATAAATCAAGTTTACCTTTCATAAATCTGATCGATCGAGACTCTGTCCAATTAAAGAAGATCGCTTTGACTTGAACTACAATGGGATGACCGTGATCTGAAAAGTAAATTCCTTGATGGCTTTACGAATTCAGATCTTAAGATATACCACGAATCCGTGCAGTTAAAGAGCTTAGCGGTTCTGTAGCGGTAGAGGTGTAAAAAGCTATAGCGGGGATAAAGCGGAGAAATAACGGGGCTATAGCGGAGGTGGAAAATGTTAATTAAATGTAAAACTATATAATTAAAATTGATTAATTATCATTCTCACATCATTTGTGTAGAAGAAACGAATATTAATTAATATTATATAACAAAATCAAAGAATATCATGGTTATCCACAGTAGATTCGAGGATTACTACAGATTTCTATCTTTTTTAAGGCACTTCTGAATTAAAATTAGCTCTTTGCATTATTATTATTTATTTATTTGGAAAAAGAACTGGTCAAAACATCCTTTGTATATTGGTATTGCCAAAGCGGGTGCTAAATAGCGTTGATTTAGCGGGTGCAGCGGGAAGTAGCGGGGATTTAAGCGGAGCTACTGTTCATCAGCGCTAAATTGAAATAGCGTGGCCGCTGGAGAGCGCTATGGGCTATAGCGGGGATTTTGCGGGGCTTTAAGGGGGCTTTAACAGCATAGCAACGAATTCAGACTGTCGGAAGTGATTACAGTTTTACTAGTGAGACTCGTCTTCACGATCCGTTGTCTGATGTCTTGAAAATCAAGAAGGCAAACCGTGATGCCAAAAATCGAGGTTACCCTCCAGAAATCGGTTCGAAGTCAAAATTTAGTCCGTATTAAAGAAGATCGGTATAAAAGATTGGCTTGATCTTCAGTGGAATGACTCCTACACGCGATCTGGAAGTAAATCCCTTGACAACTTGTGGTTTGCGAATTCAGATCTTCAGAATGATAAACGAAGATATGATATTATGGATCTTATCATTTTTGGATAGTTCGTAATCTGGTTCTGATAAATTGTGTATTTTGTGATAGGGAGATGAATTTTATGGTGGCTTATAAGCCTTAAATAATAGCGTCGAAATCTGGATACAAATGGCTTGAAACTGCAGAGCAGTTTATGGTTTCTTATGGATCACCATTTGCTTTCTCCATTGGAATAAATTATACATATATATACACACACACATTTATATATATGTATACACATATAATTTTAATATATAAATTTATAAGTACGTACATATAACAAAATCTCAAAAATGAATTTCCTATTATCAAGTACAAATTTAAAAGGAATTACAAATTATTAAAACCAAAATTGAAGTTTCTTCTGGATCGCCATTTCTTCTCTCCTTTGGAGAGAGGAGGAAGCGGTTATATATACACATACATACATATACATATATACATATATATATATATATATATATATATGTATATGTATGTATATACATATGTATACTTATACATATAGTGTGGTGCTAAGAGCACCCCAATATGTTCTTCCTAATACCGCAATTAAAAAAATAAAACTCATTAAATTTTGTGTGCTTCCTAATACTGCATTACCTTTCCATTCTAATCTCTCACTCAATCATTATTTGTCGAACTAGTCACGTACCAAGATAATCTAAATACCCTAATCTCTCATAATCGATGTCTTCTTCGCATCTCTCGCGGGGAAATTCTAATTCGTACGGTAATGTCTCAATTATTTGGTGACCTGAAAACCCTAATATCCCACTTCCTCTTCTAGTTTGCTTAATTTAAACCTTATTCACAGATTTTGTATATTACGGCATCGAATTCGTTGATCGGTTATAGATTTAGGGTTTAGCTCATTAATGGGTTTTACAAATAAAGACGAACGAATATCGAGCGAAATAGAAATAAGGTAAAAAGGTGTGGTAGCCCCTATTTTTTAAGCGTGGTATTAAGAAGAGTATAATACTAATTTTTGTGGTACTTTTTAGTCGCGGTATTAGGAAGAACATATTGAGGTGTCCTTAGCACCACACTATATATATATATATATATATATATATATATATAATTTTAATACATAAATTTATGAGTACATACATACTTCTAACAAAATCTCAAATATGAATTTCCTATTATCAAGTATAAATTTAAAAGGAATTACAAATTATTAACCCCTAAATTGAATATTTACGATAAATTAAGTATTCACAAATTATATGATTTTTTTTTGTAAAGCCAATCAGTTTTTAAAGTGACCGCAAACAATTATTATTATTATAATAAATAATAATTACAGTTATTACAGAAGTTGTTACAATACAACCTTCCAACAAATTCAGTTTTTAAGGTGAACCGTCCGCCACAGACGTTTTTAATGTGGATCTACCACCACATACATTGTTATATGATAAAATTTTATACTGTACATATGAATTATTCATATTTTCATAAGGACACACGCTAATGTATGCAACATGTGCTAAATATATTTTAGTTCAAATTAAAATAATTTCGTGAGTATAAATAGAACCGATTCTTAGTTTACCCCAATATTTGCTGCCACATCATGTACTTCTGCCATCATATGGTAATGTACTACACGCTGATTGTCTACTTCGAGTATCCTTGAAAAGAACAAACATCATTTTGGAGTTGGAAAGTGTTCATAAATATGTTGCTTGCACACAATTTATTACTGAATAAGATAATGCATATCACTATAACCTAACTTAAAAAAAATCACTTATCTATTTATATAAGAAAATAATAATTTTCTAATATAATATATTAAATTACCTGTAGTTATAGCCCAGCGGTTAAGTGCTTTGTGTCGTAGTAACATCAGCGCGGGTTCGAAACCCAAAATAACATGCTATGACCATTCCATGCACATACACCAAGATCAGCCACTTATGTGATGCTCAAATACTAAGCAATGTGCATAGGAAGGTTTTAGGACTCTGGGTTTTCCTCTAAACAAATCAAGGAAAAAAAATCAAATTAACTTTACCTTATTGTGAGGTACAAAGTTACCCTTCTATGGTAAGAATTTTCAAGTTAAATACGATAAAGGGACCTTAGAAAAAGACAAATGCGTATAGTATTTTTGTAAGCCGTTTTCAAAATTAATTTAGTCAAATTTTGGAATGTAAGCCATTTCCAAAATTAACAGGAAAATAGTGTGAAGAAAAAAATGAACAAAAAATTATTCCAGATGGACAAGAGGCTAAAATTTTATCCATAAGGACAAATTCTAGTGTAAAGGAAAGAACTATAGTGGACCCCTGAATTCCTCCCTTTACACCAAAATTTGTCCTTATGGATAAAATTTTAGCACCTTGTCCTTATGGAACAATTTTTTTGTTCATTTTGTCCTTAAGGCTATAAACCCCCCAAATTAATTCAGCCAAAATTTGGAAAAGACTAGTGGTCCATTTATTAAGAAAAAAGTTAGTGGTCGATTTTATTAAGGAAATATATTAAAGACTAATTATCTCCCCACCTTTTGGTAACTGCTCATTTTTCTCTCACGTTCCTTTCATATTCTCAAACGGCTCTTTGATGGCAAGACCAGTATAAAAGGAGAACTCAAGTCTAATTTCTAATAAGGTCACTGAACCGACTCTCTCATAAAGAAAACACACCATCTAATTGAAGAGTGTGATAGTTTGGCACTATATCGGAAGCTACAACACAAATTGGACAATTTCTAGCTATTTTCTCTAATTTCAGATACGATTCATTTTCACGAATTCAATTACAATGGCTGGAGATAAATATATCGATTTTGGTTTCAGCTTCCTCAATTTAATCTTCAGTTTTGCATGTTTGTATTGGCAACATGATTTCTTATGTAAAAATAAGTTTACATTTGGTATCGGAGCCATCGATTACTTCTGCCTTGCTTGGTTCGAAAATCATTCTACCTTAATTTTATATTTCATATGAAAGTTTCAGATTTTTCATGCTGGATAGAATAAAATTGCAGAATTTTTCATGTGAATTAATGTGAGTTATCATGATTATGTTTAATTATTTGCATGATTTTCATGTTTACTTTCATGTGAATGTTATAGAAATAATAATCTCTCATGTCATATGTTTATAGTGAATGGGAAGATTCCCAAATCTACTTATAGGCAAAGTGAGAAGAAGAAAATGGCACCACCATATCACATACGCACGGAAAACACTTAGCACTTTGCACGTGCGTGTACGAATTTAGTTACTGAACCATTTTCCTTTGGGCTGCTTGTTGTATTCTTTTTTCTTCCTTTAAATTAAGGCGCAGGGTTGCTGTCTCTTTTGTTAGAGAATAGCCACAATATCTCTACTTACTGCAACCTGTGCTGCGCATGCCACATATGTGATATTATGAAACTTGCCCACATGAATTTCATTATATCAATTTATCTGCATACCACTACATGTTTCTTTTCTTAATCTACCCACAGGATTTATGGAACTGAATTTACATTTTTGGCATTTACATATAATGAATCTATTCAAATACAACTTTAGCCCACATGCAAGTTATATGTTGCAGGATTCATATATATTTTCAGCATGATTTACAATGGCAAACCATGATAAATTCTATGTCTCAAAAATTCATTCCTAAGCATGTACTTTACTTTGTTTACAGTAGTCTTACCTGGAATTTCTTCTGATGTCAAGTGTGACATTCCTGAATTAAAAGGTGATAACTATAAGGTGTGGAAAGAAAGAGTGTTGTTGCAGTTAATTAGGATGGATGAATATTGATTATGCTATTAGGAAAGACAAATCACCTACTATTATTGACATTAGTACTTCAGATGAAATTAGCCGTTATGTAAAGTGGGAGAGACCGAACCACCTCTCTGTTATGTTCATAAAGACTAAAATTTGTATTAGTATTCGTGGTTCTGTCGATCAGCTTACTAAAATCAAAGATCTTCTTAAGGACATCGATGAGCAATTTGCTTCTTCAGGCAAAGCTCTTGCTAGCACCTTAATACTGCAGTTTTCATCCATGAGGCTCATTGAGATTAAAGGAGTGTGTGGAAGTATCTTCTTTTCTTTTCCGCTTCATTTTATGCACTCTTCCCCATTAATATGTTCCCTTTAAAGTATCTTACAATAGACATAAGGATAAATGGTCAGTTAATGAACTTATGACCATGTGTGCTCAAGAAGAAGGATTTTTTTTATGGAGGAGGGTGAAAAAGTGAACCTTACTACTTATGAAAAGAAGAAGAAGGATTGTGCCAAGGAAAAAGGAAAGGGAAAGATGTCGGCTAAGCAGGCCATCAATAAAGAGTCTGGATGTTTCTTTTGTAAAAAGAAGGGGCACATAAAGAAAGACTGTCCTAAGTTCAAAAACTAGCTTGTGAAGAAAGGTAATTTTCTTGCGCTTATATGATATGAATCTAATATGGTCAATGTTAACCATAATACTTGATGGTTTGATTCTGATAATAAAATCCATGTTTTG
Organism: Allium sativum; assembly: GCA_030737875.1. Lineage (NCBI taxonomy): Eukaryota > Viridiplantae > Streptophyta > Magnoliopsida > Asparagales > Amaryllidaceae > Allium > Allium sativum. Next base: position 74,792,658 of record CM060917.1, read on the forward strand.
AATACCTTGCAGGGTATGACAAACCTAAGGAAACCAATGGGCAGTGAACATTACATCTATTCTGGAAGTCAGATGGGTTCACATGTAGAAGCTATTGGGACATGCAGTTTAACTTTGAATAATGGTTTTATTTTGCATTTGGAAAAGACGTTTTATGTACCAAATTTTGCTAGAAATTTGATATCGGTTTCAAGACTTGTACCTTTGGGATTTTCCCTTAGTTTTTCAGTTTCTGGTTTTAGTTTATTTAGAAATTCTAAAGTTATTGGTTATAGTATTTTGTCTGATGGTTTATATCTTCTTGAATTGCAAAATGACAATAGTCGTAGTTTGATGCTTGTTAATATTGGTTTAAAGAGATGTATTACGAATGAAAAGTCCTCTATGTTGTGGCATCGGAGATTGAGACATATCTCCATTGAGTGAGATAAGAGATTAGTAAAGGATGGAGCACTTTCTACTCTAGACTTCACTGATTTTGAGACCTGTTTAGTTGCATTAAAGGCAAGCAAACTAATATACATAAGAATGGTGCAAAGAGGAGTTCAGATCTATTTGAAATCACACATACAGATATTTGTTGTCTAGACATGAACGCTAATGGTCCGAAATATTTTATCATCTTCATGGATGATTATTCACTATATATGTATCTCTATTTGCTTTGTTCTAAAGACGAAGCTTTTGAAGACTTTAAATTGTTTAAGGCTGAAGTTGAGAATCAATGTGGTATGCACATTAAAATCATGAGATAAGATAGTGGTTGTGAATACTATGGAAGATACACTGAAAACGGATAAGCATGTGGACCATTTGCGAAATTTCTTCAAAAGCATGAGATTACTGCCCAATACACTATGCCCGGTTCTCCGGACCAGAATGGTGTAGCAGAAAGAAGAAATTGAACATTAATGGACAAGCTGAGAAGTATGAGAAGTAATGTTAAACTTCAGTCTTTCTTATGGACTAAAGCTCTCAAGACGGAAGTGTACATATTAAACCGAGTTCCATCCAAAGCCGTCTCCAAGACGCCTTTTGAGTTGTTCAAAGGTTGAAAATCAAGTTTGCGACATGTACGCGTTTGGGGATGCCCGAAGGAAGTGAGAATTTACAATCCACAAGAAAAGAAGCTTGACCTAAGGACTATTAGTGGGTATTTCATTGGATATGCTAAGAAGTTAAAGGATTATAGATTCTATTGTCTGTCCCATTGTACTAGGGTTGTGGAATCAAGGAATGTTAAATTTCTTGAGAATGATTTGATAAGTTGGAGGATCAATTTCAGAACATTAGTCCTAAAATAGACCACTATGAGGTTCCACCCTCTGATTCAATGGATAGGTTGATTGCCATTCACACTCCTCAAGTTCAACCAAGTGTTAGACAACCAAATACAGAATTTCCACAAACTGTTGATCAAAATCCAATAGAACATGTTGTAAACGAGGAAGCATGTTCATCATGATAATGAACAAGTCCCACTAAGGGGATCTATTCGAGAAAGGTGATCAGCTATTCCTGATGACCATGAAGTGTACCTACAAGAACCGGATTATAATATTGGAGTCGATAATGATCCTTTGTCATTTTCATAGGCCATAAGTTCTACAGATTCAAATTTATGGATGAATGCTATGAAAGAAGAGATGAATTCAATGGCGTCTAATCGAGTTTGGAATCTTGTCAAGTTGCTTAATGGTGTAAATACCATTGGATGCAAGTGGGTTTTTGAGGCAAAAAGAGACTCACTAGGCAACATCGAGAGATGTAAAGAAAGACTCGTTGCCAAGGGGTTCACCCAAAGGGAAGGAATTGACTATACAGAAACTTTTCCCTATGTATCAAAGAAATAGTCTTCGAGTGGTCATTTCATAGAGGCTTGTTTTAACCCGTATATGGATTTATTTAGCTTACAAACTAAATGCTCTTAGAGGAGAATCATTCAGGTAGTTTCATATAAACCTCTTCCTCTAAATCTCCATTTAGAAAAGTCGTTTTCACCTCCATCTGATGCAACTTGAAGTTCAAAATGAGCTACTCCGACTCTGATTTATGTGGCTGCATTGATTCCCGAAAATCCACTTCAGGATATGCTTTTATGCAAGCTAATGGTGCCATTTCATAGAGGAGTACGAAGAAGACCTTGACGGTCACTTCTACTATGGAGGCCGAGTTCGTTTCTTGTTTTGAGGCTACCTTGCATGGTGTATGGTTGAAAGGTTTCATATCTGGATTGTGAGTCATGGACTTTATATGTCGCCCAATAAGAATGTATTGTGATAATTTAGCTGCTGTTTTTATGGCTAAGAATAACAAAAGTGGAAGTCAAAGTAAACAAATCAACATAAAGTTTTGAGCCATAAAGGAATTCAAGAAAAGAAAGTGATCATCGAACATATTAGCACTGAGAGCTTATGGTTGCTGTGTAACATCCCAGAAATTTCGACAACTGTAATACGGAGTTAATTAAAGAATTAACTAATAATAATCAAATTTATATTGATACTTAAGTTAGCAATTAAAAATCAAGTATATGGTTTTGTGTACGAATTAAATTCCATATTTAATTCAGAATGGTTGGTTGGAAATCAAATATTTATTATTGAATATTTGAATTGAATTTGGTTGGATATTCAAATCGGATCTTAATTTCGGCTAAAAATATAAACAGTTGGATTTAAAAATAAACGTTATTAACTTAACAATTAATAAACAAAAATCAATTGTCTTCACCTTCTCCAGACACAACACAATAAAGTAAACAACAACAACTAAAAAAAATAGCAGATTATATCAGTAAAAATTATGAATTCTTTTCTATACGTTAAGAATAGTTGCATGATTAGATGCAAATTTTGATAATAATTGTGTATTGTTATTGACACTCCAAATATTGTTAAGGAAAGGGGGGAGGGGCAAATTTTTTTTTTTAAGAGGAGTACCAATGAAGAAAGGTTCCCCGTAACAAATAAAGGTAACTTTACCTTATTACCCATTTAGGCTTAATTTCACTCTTTTTTTCATTAATCTAATTTTTAATGGTTAATCAACACCATTAGTTATGGAGAAATCAAACCCCAACCAAAAGACATGAACGGAAAAGATAAGCTTTTTCAGAGGAATATGATCAAACTGTATTTATTTTTTTTTTGTCGAAAATAAATATGCCGAATTTTATAATTACGGAGGCAATGCACCGAAATGATTATTTATTTTTTACATATCACTATCGAATACATATATAATTGATTACGTGCTGCATTCGATGCAGTGATGACAAACTGCTTATTTTAATTTTGTTTCCCTTACACTACAAAAAATACTGATTTTACAACGGACGAATCCGTCGCTAAACTGACGAATACGTCGCTAAACATATATTAGCGATGGATTTGTGACGGATAGCACTAGTCGGTAAATTTCACGTCGGTATTTTAATGACCATTTTGCGGTGGAATTTAACATCAATTTTCCGACACTTTACTGTCATTTGTCAATATATTTAAATTTAATTTTAAAAAAAAATTACCAACATTTTACCGATGGTTTTTTTTTTAATATACATTTTAAAAAAAGATCCGTCGGAGATCCTTTATTAAACAGCAAGGGATTAGAAGTGGATAATTCTAACTTTTGACTCAACTTAGATATCTGTCGGTAATTCGTCACAAATACTAACATTTTAGCAAGGTTATTGATAATAGTTGTTTTTATTGTTTTTTTTTCCGTCGGCAATCACACGCAAATTCGCAAAACCAACTAATTGCAATACATTCTTTTATTACTACAAATGCCAATTAGAACTGTAACAATAAAATAAAATTGCAACTGATAAATATATATAATAATACTGCATATCATAAAATGAAATAAACAAATAAAATTTTTATTTCAACAGAATTTTAATAGTACAAAAATTTACAATAAAATTTTCCAACTTTTCATGCACTATACATATATAACAATTTCTATCCTCATACAACACACTTTTTTTCAAATAGAATATTTTCTAATCATATTGCTATTCTCTCATTGATTTTACATATATTATAACAACAAGAAAATCGATACCACAAATTCATCGGAACAAGTCTGCAACTCATGCTCCAAGTTTGCTGCCCAACATATTACGAAATCATGGACAAACATAGTGCTTCTAATTCTCTATTTGGTGGAGCTGCAGGTAGTTTATGAGCATTTTTGGTAAACAACATCCTCTTTCTTCTCAAATCTAAGCTCAAACAGATTACCTGAGAATAAAATAGCCAAAGTTCTATCTCCGAAATATCAAATAATAATAGGGAAATATGGCCAATACAATATGTCTTAAATAATTATTGGATTTCAATAAGAATCAACATCAGTAATATATGGGTTCAAAGATACTGATTATCATAAACTGATTTGTGAGGAGCTCGACAAGGATTGCTAGCCAAATCACAAACTGATTATCAACATCAGCAGACAAGCATTAACTCTTTGGCTGCGTCTATTAGCATCCCACCAATTACTCTTCACCCCCCGGTTCAAAATATTCAATTGTTAATTCCAATTTTGCCCTAAATTATTAATTACGCATTTCATTAAATGAATTAATAATTCTAATAATTGTTGCTCACCATGACACTGATCGAACTCAATCAAAATTTTAAAGGCGAGTTGATTTAATCAACCCTATTCTTAATTGCAACTCAACAAAATCATAATTTAATTTCAACCAAAATGAGAAAATAGATCGAACTGTTATAATACCGCTGTTTTGATCTTCTTTTCGTATATTTGTTTCCTTACTGTTTGCATCTTTTTCATTACAGATTGTAGAATGTAAAATTGCTAGGGTTTTGATGGAGAAACGAAAAACTGTAAAAGGAAGTTAAAAAAAGAAAATAAACATAGACAATGAAAGAAACAAGGGTAATTAAGGAATAAACGGGGTGTGAAAAGGAAAACCTGGGGTGAAGATTTTTTTTTAAAATTATCGGGGTGGGAAGAGCAAATTATGGGGTGAGAATAGATGGAGCCTAACTCTTTTATTTCATTTAATGAACTCTCTCCTTAAATTTCTCATATTTTTAGTTGCTAGTAAAAAACAGAATAAAAACAATACTAAAAATAACAACAAAAGACTAAAATGAACATACTAAATTTTACTGATAACATAGACGACACTAATGTACGATATTTGATAATTATGATTATGAAAATGTCATTCAATTAATTAATGTGATTGTTTCGTTAAAAGGGAGAAAATTTTGGTTTGGGTTTGGGGATTACACATTTGCAGTAGGTCTGGGTTCAACTTATAGTAAATTTTTTCATATATGTTACCATCTTACTTTAAATTTAGAATTTCAAATGCTCTATCTGAATATCTAAAATCATACAAGCATATCAGTTTAAGTTGCATTTCAAGGTGATAAGGATATAAAATAAAGGTGTATCCTTCTTACCAGTTACCGAAGGAGGGAAGGCACAACTATCGTCTGCTTAATGACAAATTAAACTATTGAGCTAATTGGAATGTAAAACTTTAATCAATACATTAACGAGATTCAGTTTTGGTGATGAAGCTCAGTGCAGCTAAGCATGAACTTGGAAGAATGAGGAGCGATATATAAGCACAACAAACATCGAAAACAAACAATTACATCTACTACCTATTTTGGACCAAATAGATCCCAACAACAGCAACTAAAACAAATAGTTACACTTACCGTGCATGTTTGTTAGCCATCAGCTGCAAAGAATAACATGAAATAACCTTGATCCAGTTTAGCTATGGTTCGGCTGTTATAACAAAGAAGCTGCAAGGGAACAAATATAAATTGCGTGACATAAGTGGTTCACTTTACCATGTTTATTTTGGTAATCATTCATTATTGGTTTCGAATAAAAAAAACAGCAATTGCTCGATTTGTATTTAATTTTGTATGATAAAAATAGCATATAAGTTTATTGTAGGTCACAAAGCTATGTAAGCCCATATTCAAATATAGCTTAAACTTGCTAAAACTAATAGCACGCAAACATATAACTATGATTTTGGTTATAACATAACATGAAATGCACTGGGAAGAGCATCAAAACATGATATAATTAGCCAATTAACCATAGATCCGTCCACTGCAAATAAGCAGCATTTCATTAAAGTCTTAAGGCAATTTTCAGTCAACTTCGACTTACTTATAATCTGGTAGCATATATAATAGTTTAATTGAGAAAACATAGAAATGTAAACGGATACACTAAAATTTTCAGCTGCAAAGAATAGCAGGAAATTAACTGATCCAGTTTAGCTCATATATATGTCTGATTAAATTGACAGTAACAGTCTTTTTCTTGTTATAAAAGTGATCATGAACATTGAGACTTTGTTCTAACTTTAAGAAAGAAAACAAGACATTGACTTGTGATGGTTAATCTAAAGAAGGAACATAAAAAGTTGCTTTGCTTGGAGTTTAATCTCTCCTGGGGTTTTAGAGAGAGAGTTATAATAAGACACTAGATCACTGGATTGCATGACAAATTTATTACACTCAAGTTTGGCAAAAATGCTCATGGTTTGTTCAACAAGCACAACCATAAATTTACTTTAGCTAATGATTACTTTAGTTATAAACCATGTTGTAAGGTGAGAAAATAAGAGTACATGCTTCTTAACCATTCCTAGTAAACCTCAGTACTTCAGTAGTAATATCAATTTCTATGATTAAAATCTTTTGATCGTACAGGATAAAAACTGTACCATTCATATGTACTGCTTCCAAAATGATTGACCAATACATTACATTAATATAATTAGAAGGACAAATCTTCAGTAACAATGAGATACAACTTAAATGAAGAAATTACATATTTACCTGGTAACATCTTCAGTAACAATGAGATACAAATCTTCAGTAACCATTCATATTTACCTGATAAACTTTACTAACAATGAGATAGATATTCAATAACAATGGGATGCAAATCTTCAACAATCGTTCATATTTACCTGATAAATCTTTAGTAACAATGAGATACATCTTAATTAGGCACATCTAGCATATGAAGGTTAAACTTATCCATACTATAATTTTAAAATCAAGCGTTAAACTCTCTTTTCTAAATTAGTTTAACATTTAAAAGTTTTCTTGGTAGTTTAATGCAAGGAGGAGGAACTGGAAGAAGGTACAATATATACTGGGCAAAAAAAAAACACCAGCTAAGACTCTACGGTCTAAATAGTATCCCTTACAAGCAAGCTTATAAGCACCAGCTAAACACCAGCTAAGGAAAAAAAAAAAAAAAAAAAATCAAATAATCAGCTATGTACATTCTGTTAGGTAAAAGAATGAATCAGCTGAGCACTTATTCCTTCGGTGTAAGTATGCAAATTACTTATGGACAAACACAAAAGCTAATTTAGGTGGAAAGATTTAAAAACATGTCTAAGACTCTACAAGCAAGCAAGCAAGTAATATGTTTTTGGTCGTAAAAATATGGCATTCAAATATGGCTCGACTGCCTTTTTTTAACAGTCTAATCTTTGCAGAATTTTAGTTATGTCGTGTGGCTTGTTGGTGTGTTTGTGTGGTACTTTACTAATTGCTGCCACATTGTAGTTATGTCGTGTGGCTTGTTGGTGTGTTTGTATTATATTTGATAGTTTTTCTGTAGTGCAAATATTTATCCTCTGAATATGCTTGTCCAGAGTCCATACTGATGATGGTTGAACCAAAAGGTGAGTCAGTTGTTTGCTTGAGTATGACGGATGCTAGCATAGCTGCATTGTAGTTCTATAACTAAGCTGATGTATGATTAATAGACATGTAATGTAATGAAAGTGTTATGCATTTACCGCTACAAATGACATGATGTTTACTGCTTTCATTTTTTCAATCCTGAACTGTACTGCATTTGAAATATAAGAAAGGAAGGAATATTTATTAATTAATCTTTACTTAGGTTCTTCTTTTGTTATGTTCATGAATCTGGAAAGAAATGAAACGTGCAGCTATGTGTTTGGTGACTCATACATACTCTTGTGTGTTAAAATTGTTCATCACTATTTGAATGTGGCATGCTAAAAATATAAAGTATAATGCATAAACTGTTTCATGTAGAACATGTCATTCCGATCAAAGAAACATGTTCCCAAGGTCGTGTAACATATCGCTGTAACACTATCTCTGAGCTGGGACTGTCAATGAATACCCGAAAAATACGATATCCGTCTGAATCCGTATCCGAAAATAAGAAAAATATCCGTTATTTGGCACTATCCAAAAAGCGGATACGGATATCTGATATCTGAAAAGCTTTTCGGATACGGATATGGTTACAGTGGTATCCGTTATGGGTAACTACTACTTTTATTTTTGAAATATATTCAGTTTGACTTGCTTCAGCAAAAAAGACGTAATAAGGTGCCAAGATGTAACAATTTTTCTAACTGGTCTTTATACAAAATTCTTCATTTATTTGAAGTAAAGCATTTTCCAATAAATGGCATCAAAATTTTCTATTTCAAATCCAAACTTAGAAACTGCTACATATATAATTTTTTATGCAAACTATACACCTTTTTTGTTCATTTTCTTTCCATCAAAAGGTACAGAGTAAAGATCTAGCTGCTCAAAAATTATTGCAATAGAGGAAAACTGCACGATGTGAAAATATATATAGGATTAAAGTTCTTTGTTTCCTAATAAACTAATACAAAGCGAAAAATAAATAGAATTCTTGGCACATGGATGTAAAACTGTTATCACCGAAACATATCATCAATAGGGAATCCCACATATTCCTAATGAATATAACTAGAAACCAAAGGATTTTCAAGTCTCTATGTATTATGGGATTAGTTGATTATACTTAGATTGCATGAAGACCTGTTATTAAAAAGAAAATCGGGAAGCATGGCCCTTCTTGATAATTAACTCTACCAACATCAAAAGCAAATACATAAATTATTATGGATGTGTGAAAGTGTAGTTAGTTGGAGATAATCAAATTTATTTAGAAACGGAAGGCCAACCGTGGAGGTTAACGAAGCTCTTGCACGCACACTTTCCAATATCAACTCAGGCGAAACTCCACCCTCCTACAATAACTGTCCACGGCACCAAATTGCTTCCTCAGTGCAAGAGGAGGATGTGAAGACCTGTCTACTGAGTCCCACACGAGAAATATTTTTACCGGCAAATTCTATTTGAACACAGAAAAATGCTGAGTAGCCCCCATTTTTATAAAAAATATCAATGACAAAACTGCTTCTCTTCAATTATTTTTTTTTTTTTAATTTTCGGTCTACCTCGTAGTGGCTCTACGTGGAATTGTATGAAACCACGCAGGGCCACTACTAGGTTACAAAACATACCCCGTAGAGGCTCTACGGGGTATGGTTTGTAACCTAGTAGTGGCTCTGTGTGGTTTCATACAATTCCACGTAGAGCCACTACGAGGAAGGGTATTTTTGATTTTTTTAAAATTAAACGGGGGCTACTCAGCAAAATGATGGGTTTACTTGTTTTTACAGAATTTTAGAGGGCTACTCAGCAATTAGATGGGTTCAAATAGAATTTGCCATTTTTAGCTTGTCTCCTTCGTTTTCTTCTTTTTGGCTCGCTGCAAGAAACACACATTAAAGGAGAATAAATAAGAACGAAAAATTAAAATTTGGTTAGTTGGAGTTGAGATCCGTACAATCAAAACTAAGGATTGTAAAAGCATAGATCTGAAATGTCTGCAAGGATCTGCGGCAAGCGGGTAGGGTTGCACGAAACCTTCCAATCGAATCCTTCTTCCTCTCGCCCGATTAAGAAACCAAGGTGCTGCTGTTCTTCTGATTTCGGGTTCGGATCTAAGCATAAAATCTCTTTTCGAACTGATCTCTCCCGGTTAAGAGCATGACTCTCAAGGAGGCGATTTCCAGCTTAAAATCGCTTGAAATTGGGAGTTGCTCTAGGGTTTTGAAGGCCTTCAATATTTCTTCAGTTGTCGATGTGGTGCGGAATAATTCTTTTGGATTCTTCAGCGGAATTTTGGCGCTGAGAGGCGGGAATGAAAGGGTTAAAGGAAAAACAAGCTAGCGAGAAATGAAAAATTGGGGAGAACAAGGTGGAAAGTGCGTACTATTGGAATGATGCAATAATGGATGTCCCTAGACAAACTATTTGTTTTGTAAACCCTTTGAGAAAATAAAATATACATGTGCCCACTAATACTAAATAATCATATCAAATAAGATGATTTGTACAATAGAGGGTAAAGCAATATATTAGATAATCAGCTAAAAGTACCGTGCAAAGGATTAAAATTTATTATTAATTATTGAATACTAGATATCATTTCATAAGTATTATATTTTATGATTAACTATTAAATAATTATTATAATAAACTGATATTTTCATTATTTAGGGAAATAATTATAAAAAACAATTTAAAATTTTGGGATTTAGCGTAAAATATACTACTATACTGACTGAAATTTGTGATGAAAGCAGAGGACTTAGTTAAGAATTTAGTAATTACATTGGTTATGAGCAAAGATTATTTTGCTAATTATAAATAAGCAATGATTATAAGTTATTTATTATAGAACGTAAATTATTATTTACTATTACTTATAAATCATTAATTATAACAAATTAATTATTAATTATTGGATATATTACTAATTATTAAAAAACAACACTAAAGTATATCTTAGAAAAATAATATAAACATCTCTTGCAAATTTGTTGGAATTCTGCTGCAAAATAGCTTCGATAAATATTCGTCGGTATTCTGCCTGGATTTGCAGCGGAAAATAGCAGCAGAAATTTTCTGTCGGTAATTTGATGCAATTTGCAGCGGCTTAGTGAGGGATAACAGAAGACGACGGTAATAAATAAATAAATAGTTGAAAAAACAAAAAAAAAATCCCTTGCAGATCACATGGAAATCCGTAGCAAATTAGCAATGAAAATTTCCGCTTCTAAATATATGACGCTAAATCAGTGTTTTCTTGTAGTGTTATAGAATAAGTTTTTTTTAATCTGGTTTGAAGGGGCAATCCGGGAATATTGAGTAGTGTGAAATAATATGTTTGTGTAGCCCCTTAACAATTTTTCAAAAAATGCCCCCCCCCCCCCCAAACAATAGTTGGGGTATCAATGACAATTTCCTAATAATCGCATACTTGTATGCAAAATATTCAGAACACCTGCATACACAGTGTTAAATTCAGAATAATTGCATACTTAAATACATATATTCAGAATACTAGCATACTGGTATGTAGATATTATGAATGTTTGCATACTTGTATGCAGATATTCTGAATACTTACTTGTATCCATGTTTTCAAAAAATTTGCATACTAGCATGCATGTATTAAGAATAGATGCATACTTGTATACATACTTGAATGCATGTATTCAAAATAATTGCATACATGTATGCATACATTCAGAAAAATTGCATACATGTATACATATAATCAGAATAAATGTTGTTATGAATGCAAACTAAACTGTATAACACCATACCTTCATTTCCATTTTTGCCAGTAGCAGCCATCAAACATCCTTGAGCTCTTCCCTTCATAAAAATTGCATCAACAAAAATTAAAGGCTAACAATATTGAAATCCATATGCACAAGCTTCAAATCCAATAAAAACCCTCTTAAATTGACATGTAACATCATTACATTCCAAAACAACTTTACTTTTAGAATTAGTAGTAACAATAGCATCACAAAACGACTGCAAATGATGATAGGACATTACATCGCTTCCATGTAATTCTTCTAATGCCAACCTCTTCCACTGTAAGCATAATAATACTTCAAAATAACATTATACTCAGTATGAAATAAGTTAATAATGTCCTTTGTCTTCATTAACGGATTAGCTTGAATATGATCACAAACCAACAATTTAATCAATTTACTGGATACAACAGGATTGTTTATGTCGTGAATTCCAGCACCACGAGTATGTTCAGGTTGAAATCTCTTTATAACAAAATATCCAGGAATATTAAACTTAGGAGAAGCATGAATCCTGAAACTGCAATTTTGTTTGGAACAAACAGCCGTAACTCTTTCCTTATCATTCTTAACCAGATTAAGGTTGTATCCAGTCTTCATACTATACATCATTACATAAAGCCTAAATTCATTAACACCTCCTGGGAATTGTTGACCGACACCGGAAAAATCGGGTTGATTCAAATCACTTCTCAACAATTATCTGAATTGATTGTTCGAATCACTGGTACTAGAAAAAGAAGAATCACTACCATAAGAAACATTATCTGACCTTGCATTATTAACTAAAGAACTACTACGATTGATCTCAACAAAAATAACCAAATAATCCTCATGATTATGTCTAGCCAACAACAGAATAGATTGAAGATCGGAATTACTTTCAATATTCCTTCTCAAATCATCTCTGAAGTGATATAATTCAAATGACAATGGACTTAAATCAGTCCATTTACCACAAACAACATCTCTCATGATAACAACAGAGTTATCAAAATAAAAATAAATAGAAAAGCAATCATTTCCAAACTTCAATAACGCCAATACACCAACATCAGCAGGAACACTGTTATACAAAGAAGAAAATCAACAATAGTAAGACTTATCAGCAATAATCAAATAAAATTACGTACGCATTTTCAAATTAGTATAAATGCATGTACACATGTACGAATATATCAAGAATAGCTGCATACTTGTATACAACTATTCAAAATAAGATGCATACACTTTTATCTAGATATTCAGAAGAGTTACATACTTGTATGCATATATTCAAAATATATGCATAATTATATGCAACTTTTCAGAAGAGACCCATACACTTTTATACAGATATTCAAAAGAGTTGCATACGTGTATGCATATATTCAGAATATATGCATGGGTGCATTAGGCACACATCCCTTTTAACTTTTAAAATGTATAAAAAGTTCGTCTTAAAACTTATTGCATTCCTAGATTTGAAAAGCGGATAATAAAATTCCAATATTAGCCTTAAAACCCTTCAAACCCTAATTCCACGAATTGTTTTCATTTCAGTCATTATATCGCTCAATTGTCGCAGATGATCGAAGAGGAAAATCAAAAAAATCAAAATCGATTATCATCATTTTTCTCTTGATCGAGCAAAAATAATTTTAATCATAGCCGACTACAAGAAAAATGATTTTTTGTTGCAAAAATAAGTGGCGTTATTATCAAATGCAAGCAAAAGTGTTTTTAGGACCAATGTAAGGGCGGTAAAAAAAAATCACATTCCCTCCTCTTCGTAAACACTAGTCCGCATGTCCAAGGGAAACGTAACCGACCTATTCTCTTTTCCTATTCCTTCATACTTAACATCTTTTAACTCTCGTTCACTTTCCTTTCTTTTTCTGGAAAAAACCCTAGATTTTTACCCCTTTCAATCTCTCGCTTATTATTTCTCAGTTTAATTCGAATTTGTAAAGACTATCTCATTCAACATTGGTATGGATACCAGTAGAGGCGGTCATCTCAGCGACGCTACAAAGCGATTTGATTCAATTCCTAATCATATTCAATATCGTGAAATCGGTAAAGCTAGAAAGGTATAAAACCAAACTTGATTTATCTAATTTTGTTTGGATCCTATCGTTTAGGGTTTTGAATAGTTAAAATCTGCTAAGTGTTGATTTTTCCAACCACAAACCAAAATAGTTGATTTCTGCAAACAATATTTGTAAATGGGTTTTATATCTGGGTTCTTAAGTTACTTTTGAGCTTTGGGTTTTGGCAGTATACCAGATTAAATTTACTTCTGAATCGAATGCGTTTTTAACTCTGGGTTTTGACAGTATACCAGAAAAAATCACCAAACAGTGTTGATTTCTAGTGTTTGCATCTGAATCGACTGGGTTTTGAACCCGTTTTGTACATATATGTTGATTACCTGAACTATAGTTTATACTGATTGGAATTTAATATGGACATTGATTTTAATTGTTAACATGTTCATTTAAATTCCTTGATTGAGTACTTGCAGCAAACATATTACATTGATATACATGCATACATACATATATATATATATATATATATATATATATGTATAGGTATATATATAGGAGGAATGCATGAGTTATATATGTGAGTTACTCAGTATACAAAATTGTGCAGCTTATGACTTAAGAGTTTATGAATTTTGCAATATGTGATATTATGCAAGTATATCAGAATGTGTTTATGTATGTTAATTTAAATTGTTTTCTTCCATCTGATTTGCATCTATAAGTGTATACATGAATATTGAAATTGTGCAGTATAAAAGAGTGACACTTTACTGATACATTTCATACAAAATTTCTTTGTAGGCTCAAGAGAACCCAAAGGGACAAAGACAATTTGTTTTAGGCTCTTGTCCCATTAATATCAATAATCGAGATTGCAAAATTTGTGTTAGGCCATCAATGATCAAGTTGAACTTGAACTGTATTGCAGTCTCGATATTGATATTTATGAGGCCAAAGAAACAAGAATTGATATGGGAAACTGAACAGAGAACACTACAACAAATATGTTCATTGACAGCGTTGAAAAAACGCTGTTATATAATTTTACTGTGTTTCGAAGAACGCTGTCTACTGACACATTGTTATAGGTCATGGAGACTATCACAGGACTTTGAAAATGCTGTAGAAAAAGGAGATACTATAGCGTTTTTGTTGGTGTTGTTGTTATGTTTTGTACAGCGTTTTAATTGGCGTTGTCATTATGTTTATACAGCGTTTTGTGTTGTTGTTTTTGCATAACTAACACAAATTATTCCTCCTTCATCACATATATAACAGCGTTTTATATGGGTTAGAAATGTTGTTATCGTCTTCATACCACAGCGTTTTTATGAATATATAACAGCGTTTTAAAACGGCTATAACCATTGTCATCGTCCATATATTATAGCGTTTTCAACATATATAACAGTGTTTTATAAAGTCAAGAATTGTTATAACCATCTATATAGCACAGCGTTTTCCAACATATAGTACAACATTTATTTCTGGTTAGAAAAGTTGTTACTCTCTACATATCACAGCGTTTTCAAAATATATCACAGCGTTTCTGTAGAGCTGTTGAGGTACATCTATCAGCATTTAACATTTTTACGCAATGCAGTTCAAAATCATCACAAAATTCAAACAACACAAAAGAATTAGAATTATAAAACTATATCACATAAGTTATAATAATTCCATTTGCCAAATATACAATAGTTGGACATAACATTTTGTAATCGATGTTCCCATCTAACTTGTTTTTACAAAAGATGCTTACTGACAAAAAAGAAAAATATAAACCGTTCAAAGCCCAAGCTTGTGTGCTCTAAAGTTGAATTTCCGTCATGCATCAAACATCAACACCTGATTTGGCAGTAAGAAATACATAACTACTTTTGTTGTATATGTATGACATTGAGAAACAAAGCAACATTTCTTGTGTCAACAAACATGCGTACGGCTTAATACGACCAAATTACAAGAAAGAAAAATTGTATACGATCAAAATGTTTGAGCACATCTAGGTCACCATATCTATTTTTTCCGGTTTTATCTACCTAAATGAAATTTAAATATTAATTCAGTTTTAGGAGGTGCAAAGGGAAATCATACTTGAAGTAAAATTCTACCAAAACAATCTTAATAAGGAGTATTTCCATCATTCATACTGACAATAAGTAAAGAGAAGTATAATTCATTCTTACTTGAAAACGATTCTGCGACGACATTTGTAGAAGGCCAAGCTATAATAGAACCAATTGCGTCTTCAATAAACTCAAACTCAGATGTAGGTCTCCATAATGGTGCATTTGGAACTTTAACAGTATCAACCCAAACTTTAACGGCACCTTCTCCCAAATGAACAAAATGGACCATTGAATTTAGGTCAGTCGAAGACACGCGTCCTTCAGCAACAACTTCTTTCTCTCCATGAACACTAATCAACTTGCATTTAATGTTTGACTTGAAACTAGTGGTCTGTCATGCAATATTTGAAATAGTTTAAATATGTTTTCTACAAAACAGAAGTGATTATAATAATAAAACAATATCATGGTATATGCATGTTTTTATAAATTAAGTCATAGCGCCAATGAGTGCATAAAGAATTAATTATACAATTATGCAAGTAATTATTAATTGGTGGTGATCGTGATGCAATTATGTAAACAATTATGCAAACTAAGGGGACGTCTCACAAAAAATTAAAAACCAGACGTCTGATCAATAAACGAGAAGTCTAAAAATTGACAGGGTTAAAATAAAAAACTAGAAAAACTAGAATCAGATGTCCGAAAAAATTAGTAGACGTTTGCAAATATACACGGGTTTAAAAATCATCCAACACAGACGTCTGAAACTACTCTCAAACGTCTGAAAACTTCCTCGGGTTGAAAAAAACCCTAAATTAAACGTTTGTTTTTCAAATGTCTGTAAATGAAGCAGCAGTCGGACGTCTGAATTACATCTCGGTCTAAAATATTATGCACGAAGAATCATTCAGACGTCTGGATATTTATTCATTGATTCACCTTTTATGAACAGCTCATTTTAATAAGTTCTAGATGAGGAGATACGTGTATATACACATATTGAGTCATCTTTTATGAAAAGGGTCCAACTTTTTATGTTTTGACATATAGCCATGATTCATTGATTCACCTTTTGAGCATACCACAACATAGAAACCATGTGTACATGCAGCAGTGTCCAACTTGAATTTATTCTATCTCTGGATTCATCTTTTGATTTTGCGAAAATTGAAGTATGAAACTGCTGCATGTACTTAGTCTTTATTTTATCTTTGGGTTTATATGACAACTTGAATTTTATTATGAATTATTTATGTAGTCATTACTCAACAAAGAGTTTATTCAATGATTTACTACGATTCTAAACTCACAGAATGCAAATAACTAATTGCAAATAACCAATTTATTAACTAACATGCATTTTGAACACCTAAAAATACACCCCATTTGCCGAAATATGGGGATCTTTTTCCATTCCTCATTCAACATAAATCTAGCCTGTAATTAAAAAAAGGAAAATTTGCATTTAGCCCTCTTCTGAGAACTTGTAACGGATATAAATTGCTGGTTTAGGCCTCATTTGGGTATAAACTTCAGTTGCCTCTTAAAATTAACTTCAATGGACAAAAATCAAAATTTTCCTCTGAAATTAACTTCAATGGCATCCTGTTATTGTCAACCGCCTCCTACTAGAAAGTTTGCCTTACTCTGTTGTATAAAGTTTGCATGTATATTTTTAAAATTAAACTTGTGATTAAAGTTCAAGTTATCCATATTTAGTTGTGTATTTTTTGATTGAGTGATGTACTAATGCATGTATCTTAACTGTTTACAGACTATGAAGCAAACGAAGCGTGACCAAGCTGAAGAATTTACTCGGTGATCCACTAGACGGTGCATTTTAGCTCACGGACCTATTCGGGCTTTCATGCATTAATAGCTTTATTCAAAAGACAAATGTTGCTTCACTTAACGTAATGAAATTTGCAACTACTTGCAGTTCAACAATTTATTTTGAAGCAACTTTTACTATCTTTGAAGCAAATTGTGTAGTGTAGGTAATATACATTTTTGCTGCTGTAGGGAAGTGTTTTCCTGAGGTTATCTCCTTTTCTTTTGCTGCAATGGAAAAACAGATAACCCTATGAAAACATTTCCCATGTACAGCAATACAAATATATATTACTTGCACTACACAGTTTGCTTCAAATATAGTAAGGTTGCTTCAAAATAAATTGCTGAACTACAAGGAGTTGCAATTTTCATTACGTTAAGTGAAGCAGCATTTGTCACTTGAATAAAGTTAATAAGCATGAAATCCCGAATAGGTCCGTGAGCTAAAATGCATCCACCTAGTGGTTCACTAAGTAAATTCTTAACCAGAAATTAAGTTAAAACCTTTAGCTTGAATATGTTATGTTCGATATGCAATTCGGACACGTTGTTGCTATGTTGTTTTGATATTTGGGTATGTTATTGTTATGTAATTCGGATATGCTATTGTTATGTAATTCGAGTATGTTATTGTGGATGGAAAATATTGTGGATATGGAATTTTAATTATATATGGCTATAGCTCGACAACAAGGAAGACATGCACAGGTGAAACAGGTGTGTCAGACGTCTGGCTATTTTTCCAAATGTCTGCGAGTAGAAAAAGAAAGCAATCTGAATATCAACCAAACGTCTGAAATTTTAACCAGACGTCTGGATTTTTCTCCGGCCTAAAGATGTTTTTAGACGTCTGGATATTTTATCCAGACGTCTGAAAGTGTTCTCTGTCTAAAAAAAATATCTGTAGAAGAATTCAAACATCTGATATTTTATTCAGACGTCTAAATTTTTTTTGGGTTTAAAGTAATATGCCTGAATAAATATTCAACCGCTGGTTAGTTTAGCCAGACGTCTGATAGATTTCTTGGGCTAGAGAATTATATCTGCAGAAGAATACAGACGTCTGGATTTTTTTCCCAGTCTAAAATATTAATCCTGAAGAAGTACTCAGACGTCTGGGTATTTTATCCAGACGTCTTATATTTTTTGAGCCTATAATATTATACCTGAGTAGGTATCCATACGTCTGGATTTTTTATTTGGCGTAAAACAATGAGTTAAATAGACATACCAAGATAAAAATTACAAAATATACCTGAATGCAATCCCATAAAATGGCTTTCCCTAACATAGCATTCCCTAACATAGCTAGTGATATATTACTCAAGTATTCCTTCGCAATCTTCCCTAACATAGCCAAGATCCTCAGCAGCATCATTAATCTCTATATTGGTTTCTTCAAAATTTCCAGTATCCATGCTAAACTCCTCAAACGAGTCATCTGCATCTATTTCATGAAAAGTTCTTGACGGTGCCCTCATCACAACATACCAATTAGAATCATCATCTTCCCTTGAATAGAAAATTTGTTTTGCTTGAGATGCAAGGATATACGGATCTTTTGAAAATGAACCTTGATTTTGTTGTAAATTGACAAGGGTAAATCTATCTTCTACCTTCGCACCATTTCCTATATTTATCCAATGACACTTAAAGACGGGAACATAAAAGGCATGATAGTCTAACAAAAATATATCGGTCAGCATCCCATAATAAGTAATCACGTCAACCACTTGGGAAATGTCTTTTGCGCTAGCCCTAAAAATGGTGGTTGCATCATAAGTGACTCCACTATTTTGAGTTTTTCTCTTAATATCTTTTGTGTGAAAACGTTCACCATTGATGATATAACCTGTACAAGACAATGCACTACTCCTTGGACCATAGGCAATCCATTTTAACATTGTGTCATGATCGTTCGCATCATAAGGTATCTGTGTAAATGAAAATATTATTTATGTTAAATCTCAATAATAATACATTCAAAATTAATGAGAATATATTTTAAAATTCAACTCACCTTCTTCTTAATACAATCAGCAAAGTTATTTGCGTGGGTTTTCCAAAGTAAGGTCGCATTTTTTTTCTATGTGCTTGTTTGAGTGTTGCAACTCCTGAAGATGCAAACTATTGTAAAAGAAAAAAAAACAGATAAGTTGCACTATAAAAATAATTGAACAATAGAACAAAATGCACTAGTCACTTACTCTACAAATGGTTCCACCATAGCCATATTCATTACCACAGCCAAATGAGCATCTTATTTCTCATTCTCGGACAGTGTAATTATTTTGCAAGCTGAAGTTGGTCATCCTTCAAGTATGACATCATTTTCATAATCTTCATTTCGGACGTCCTTCTCGTCTATTTTTCCTGATTTCTTTAAGAATTCACTAAAATATTTCATGTACTTCTCTGCAATACACCCCTTAGGCCGTGCAGTGTTTCTTACATAATGTTTTAGTGTCTTCATGTATCTTTCAAATGAGTACATCCAACGAAAATGTACCGATCCATGTAATCTGGCTTCTTTTCCAAGATGAATCATCAAGTGTATCATTATACCAAAGAACGAAGGTGGAAAATATCTTTCAAGTTCAAAAAAAATTAGAATAATACCATCATTGTAGTTTTTCTCTATCAAGAACACGTTGGCATAATTTATGAAAGAACAAACATAAACGAATTATTGCTTTCCTTGGCTTCTTCGGTAACAATCCTCTTATTGCAATGGCAACAACTGTTGCATTAGGACATGATAATCATGTGACTTCAAACCACTAATTTTACAATCCTCCAACGATATAGAGATCTTGAAATTCGAGCAATAACCATCAGGTCCCTTAAAATCATATAGTCTTTTACAAAATATATTTTTTCAGATTTGGACAATGTATATGGAGCAGGTGGAAGATATGTTTTTGTTCAACGAGATTGTGCATAAAGGCCACGTCGAATTCTCCACTCTTTTAAATCTTTTCTACAATTAATTCCATCTTTCGATTTGTTATCATGCAGCATCGTGCTTATTACGCTTTCACTATAATTTTTTTCTACATGCGTTACGTCTAAATTATAACGCATTGGTAGTTCCTACAAAAATCAACAATGTTAAATTTTATTATTAAAGAACTGTATTACAGATCAATGAAAAATAAAAAACTAACCTCCCAATATGGTAAATCAAAGAAGATTGATCATTTTTTCTACCTTGATAGCTCTATATTCACAAGATTACCATCTTCACCTCTATTTATTTTTTATTAGTATTTTTTCTCTTCCTGCTCTCCTGCTTAATTTTTTTCTTCTTACCCTTCTCATTCTTGCTATTATTATTATTTGCATTTTTAATTTATTTCCCAAAATTATTCAGAAAGTTTTTCAAAATAGCAGCGATGTTTCTTCCAGTCAAAACTCTAGGTCTACGACCATTTTCTACAGTATTATCAAACCAGGTTTTTTTATTTCTCAATGAATCTGAACGGGGTAAAAATCTCCTATGACCTACATAACCGCTCTTCGGACTACGTTTCAACCATCAATGGGGAGTATTGATACCGCATAATGGACAACCATTTTTACCTTTCACACAACATCCAACAAGATTTCTATACGCTGGAAAGTCATTTATTGTCCGTAGTAAAATCGCTATCATGTTAAAAAGCATAACTAAAGGCATCATAAGTTTGAACTCCATTACTCCACAAATGTTGAAAGTCTTCAATTAATGGCTCCAAATATACGTCAATATCATTTCCTAGTTGCTTTGGACTAGGAGTCAACAATGTTAATATGATATTTTCTTTTTTCATGCATAACATTGGCGAGAGGTTGTATGTCACAAGCATCACAGGCCAACAACTATATTTGGAACTCATTGTCATAAAAGGATTAACACCATCGGTAACAAGACTATGTCTTATATTGTGTGGATCAGCTGCAAACGATTCCCATTTCTCATCTACTACATTCCATGTTATTGAATCTACAGGATGGCGCATTTTCCCAACATTGCTTTCATTACTAAAATACCATCTTAAATCTTCTGCTGTATTTTGAGATCCAAACATTCTTCTAAATATAGGAGTGGTTGGAAAATATCTCAAAACTTTAATCGGAATGTCATACATAATTTCATTGGTACGTTCATTCTTCTTCCATCTTGACACACCACATTTAGGACAACTTTCCAAATCTTTGTACTCTCTTCTAAAAAGGCAACAATCATTTTGATAAGCATGAATTTTTTCAAAACCCATATCGAATATTTTAAGAAACTTTTTTTTACCTCATATAATGTTTTCAGAAGTACGTTATTTTTTGGAAACAATAATTGTTGCATGTTTAGAAGTTTATCGAAGTCGGTATCAGACAAACTAGTCTCACATTTAAGATACTACAAGGCGAGGATGGCCGATAATTTTATTTGATCGATACAATTAGGATACAATGGGACGTTTGCTTCTTCCAAGTTCCTTAACAAATCATCCTCTCGTTTTTGTGCGCTATCTTCATCTTTATCATAATCAAAAAATTATAATGGATGAAATCTTCATTTTCATAATCGATAGCTTCAAATAAATCATATATATCATCGAACTTAACATCTGTGCTTATATTTATGTGCTCACCGTGACAATACCACCTACTTGTCTTATATACACGATCCATTCCTCTTATAATCAGATGCTCAACTACCACCTTCTCATATTGATGACTAAGATTTCGACAATCTAAGCTAGGACATAGAATGTGTTTATGTATGTTAATTTAATTTATTTTATTCCATCTGGTTTGCATTTATAAGAGTATATATACGTGAACAATGAAATATTCCATATATCTGTTGTGATTGAACATGTGAATCCGGGTTCCCCCCCCCCCCTCACACACAAATACATACATACATACATACATACATACGTACAAACATACGTACGTACATACATACATACTTATATATATAGGCAAGGTTTTCAAAATGGGATTTAAATCGTAAATTGTAAAGTTTATATTTCAAATCGAAACAGATTTTAAATCATTAGTCATAGTTTATGAATATCATTACTTATGGGTTTCATATGCACTTTGAATTTGATTTAGATGTTTGAATTTCTACAATTAAATTTAAAACTCAATTTTTTTTCCTCCAATTTCATTTCTATTTTGTTTCAAAAGCATTATCAAGTGATTGTGAATCTAAATAAATACATTACATATGGTAGTTTGAGTTGAATGTGTTTTTTTATAACTAAGTTTGAATCGTAATGTAAAAATCGAATCGTGAAAGGAGAGATTCACGTTGGATCGGGATTCAAATCACAAGATTTTAGGATTTTTGACAACAATGTGTGTCTCTCTGTGTGTGTGTGTGTGTATATATACATACACACACAATGATATACATGAAAGATCATTGCTTTTAAATCTAGCTATATATATATATACCTTCTTACCTTGTGTATGACATTACGGTAAATATATGTTTAATGTACGACTTCTACATGCACATCAGCACATGTATATATATAACATATAATGATTATGAGCATATAGACATAGATAGTGCAGGTAAAACTATGTTTTGCATCTATGAAGCATGAGCACATATGTTTATAAGTGGTGTATATATCAAATGCGTGTGAACATTTCAAGAAATCTCAGAAATACGAGCAAGTTAATTTTGTGGCCAAGAGGTCTAATTTGTATGAGCTGACAATGAATCCATCTTGGGAGTTACAAAATTAAGTTAAATTGGCTTGGGAGTTACTAAATTAAGTTAATTTGACTTGGGAGTTACTAAACTAAGTTAATTTGACTTGGGAGTTAATATATTAAGTTAAGTGACTACGTACATTCAGTTTATCTTGGAGGTAAGAGTGCTATCATGGAGGTAAGAGTGCTATCAGGGGGTATATTTCAGATCCATGCCATCAGGTATTTAGTATTTTTAGGACACTACGACTTATTTCCATGAAGGTGGAACATTCTCAGGTTATTAAGACACAAATCACGAGTTCTAGGCATATACTTGGAGGTAAGAGAGGTATTGATCAAGCATTCTGTGGTCTGGTTGAGGAAACAATCCGAAACGATGAAAAAATTAAAATAAAGTTTTCAATCATTAAAGAGGTTCAAAATTCAGTAAATCAATTTCAGAAAATCAATAAGTTTCAATGGATCAATTGAGTAACTCCCAAGATAAGTCGAGTTTAGTTGGTTTGTTAACCAAACCAAATTATTAACCGTTAAGTGGTAAAAAATATTTGTCTATATGATCATCTTTATCATTTCGGAATGTTTCCTCAACCATCCCACAAAATACTTGTTCAATAGCTCTTTTATCTTCACCTGTATGCATATAACTCGTGATTTAGGACTTAATAAAACGTGAATGTTCCATCTTCATGGAATTTGGTCGTAGTATCTTAAGATTACTGAACATCGCGTCGTCATGGTTCTGAAATTTACTTTATGGCAGTACTACTTAACAGTGTCATGATCTTCAAAAGTTTGTGTTGGTAATGAATGTTACACTGGTTAATATACTTATTTTCTGTGCATAGGTAGATCACTCAAGGATTATGTAATATTCTGATACATTTCATACAAAATTTCCATGTATGCTCTGGAGAAGCATTATGTTACGTAGGGGAGGAAGATAATTAGTTTTAAGCTCTTCCTCCATCAATATTAATAATCGAGATTGCAAATTTCCATGTTAGGCCATCAACGATCAAGTTGAACCTGAATCGTATTTGCAATCTCAATTATTAATATTGTTGAGGCCAGAGGAACCTGAATTGATGTGGGAAACTGAACAGAGATCCGGTCAACCTGAATTAGTGTTATAGAAGAAATGATTATACCATACATGTGGAGTTTGAGATCCGGTCTTACATTTGTTCGGACAATTATGTTTCTGCTTATCTGAATATGCCTGCAGTTCAAAAGGCTCTTCAAGTTTGTCGCGTCGCTGGGAACTCTACAGGCATGCCTATTACTTGCGAAAACTTCGTCTATTTTGTTAATTTACCATTGTTATATGTCGTAACAAATTTTGATTGCTTATAGTGCTATTGGATTTTCCATGAGACAAACTGATTTGGTATGATTTCTTATTGTTGCGTGTTAGCACATTTTATCCTAAAACTAATCCTGAGTTATCGCTTTTAAATTGTTTTGCATTCTGATATATTATGCAGATTAGTAAAGCCAAGAATATATGCGAGAGCATGATTGCATGTGCATGTTAGGCCATCAATGTAAACAATAGGAGGTGGGAAAACAGGTAAACCTTAGGTGCATTTAGGGTAATTCAAATCCCATATACATATACATACATGCGTGTGTGTGTGTGTGTGCGCGCGCGTATATATGTGTGTATGTATGCATATGTTTCAGCTAATATCGTTGATCATGGAGAGAAATGACATGGCTATTTACGTGTCCCGTGTACAGATGACATGCTGAAATTGATAAAGAAACATGGTTAAGTGATATTGTACTTTAACGATTTGTGGATACCAAGAAACGTGGCCGAGTTCACCATTTCAATGGAAGTAAGTTATCACATAAACATTTGGTAGCCTATGCGTATTCTGATGCTCGTATTGTTGTATACAGTTTGACAAATAGGTCATTTAATATGTCCTTGTGTTAGGTAATGTTGATCTAGGAATTGCCAGTGGAAGTACTTTCGGGTCTGTTGCCTTAGCATTATCGATCCAGATTAATTTATACTACTTTACTATTTACACGAAAGAAACACATAGAAGTTGGCTTTAACTAAGATTAGTATTTTGTATTGTCACTTGTGTTTAGCTGCTGCTAAAGCTACACATTGGTTCGAAGATCGATGTACGAATCACAACATCGAATCTGAAGGAAATAAAATTAAGGATTTCTGCTGCTTGCAAAATTTTCCTGGTTTGTTATCCTTTACATATTTACAGTTGTGAACTCTAGCCAAATAATTTCTGCTACTTTTGTTTGCACTTGCATTACCTGGTATGTGCAGTCATGTTTTGCGATGACTCATAATCTGCTAGCCATGCTATACTTGACAGCATTGATCATTCGTTGGCCTTGTAATGCGGTTCCTGGCATGCTGCATTTTCTTATCTTGATCTTCCATGCTCATTGTTCATTGCTCTATTTTGTTTACTAACTTATTTGCATTTGCACTATACTGCGGTGCTGGTTCATAACTTGTACACTTGAGTTTACCCTTATTCTAGTTGATCATATTCATTGACCTTTGTTTATTGTCGTTGTGTCTTTGCACAGACCATACTTTGAAGTTGTACTGCTATACATTTGCAAGTTGGGTTTCAATCCCTTGTCTGAGATAATCAAGAGATTATTTTGTTAAACACAACTTGTTAACATTTGTGTATCTTATTGTGAAATCCGGGAGGAGCTGTCTAACTATATGTTACATCACTTCAAAGAGCAAAGTGGTTATTGTACTAGATGTGTAAATTACGGGTATGATATTTTCTTTCTATAAATTGTGTAAATTTGTATATCAGAGTGGTTATTATATGTGAGTTTGGTCATTTGTACAGAAAACTATTATACTGAAGTGGTTATGCATATTTTGCTTGATTGTTTTTTTGATTGTTTGAACATGATGAGTATGTGAATGATTATTGTCTGATATTGTAGAAACAAAATGGACTATTAACAAGAAATAATTGCAAGGAAAAAAAGAAATTAATTAATAATTTTTAGTAGCGTTTTAAAAACGCTACAGAAATACGTTTAGTGGCGTTGAATAAACGCAACCAAAAACCAGGGGTACAATTGGAAATTTTATAAGTAGCATTAAAAGCTTTTTTATGGTGTTTAAAAAATGGTAGGAAATTTTTTTTGGTGGCGTTTAATAAACGTTACAAAAAAAGAAATTACAGTGGCGTTAAGAAAAGTGCAATGAATTTTAGTTGCATGCTTTCTCGTAACGACTATCAAAACGGCACTAAAAATGGTTGGTAGCGTTTTTTGGACGCTACAATTTTTTTTTCTTGTAGTAGTTGCTGTATATGGCGAGATCGAAGGTATAATTTTGATTTGTTTACTTTAACTTCCACAAAAGATAATCTATTAATATTATATACTAAAATATGGATAAACAGAGAATTGTTGCATGTTTATTTGATTGTATGCAAATATTACACAAAATTATTAAAAGAATTGTGTAGGTTGACCTAAAATACGGTAGTATGTTTTTAATCAGATTTGTAGCAGCCTTGAAAGACGATAATATGAAATTTGTATGAACAGTAACATGATCGTACCCTTTTAGTCAAAAAATTTGCATGATTCGTTGATTTTAATAAAAAATGTTGCATGTTTAGATGATTTTAATCTGAATTGTTGCATGATCATATGCATTTATCACCTGTTTTTTTTTAATCAGGTAATTAGAACACCAATGCATTATCGCCTGTATTAATTCGTTTAACACCTGAGTAAATGAGTATATATACAATTGTTTATGGAAGTATGCATCTATTTAGAATAAATTGATAATTAAATGCATATAATAAGTACATATACAAACATACATGCATATATTCAAATCAGTTGCATACGTGGATAAATACTTTAAAAAGTTACATATGTCCATGAATTTATATAGAACAGTTCCGTACATTACTTAATTTAACCATTAATATAGATTTGTTGTAGTTTTTTTTTAAAAAAAATTGTTGCATGCAATTCTGCATTTATTACATGATTATTACATTATTATGTGAATTGGGTTGGAAACGTTGAATGTTAGTTTGCAACTATCTGCAGATTGTTGCACGATTCTGTGCATATAATTAGAACTATTGCATGCAATTGTACAGTTATTAATTAATTTTTCATCATTGTACAAATTTAATATAAAAAATTGCATGAAAGTGTTCAACTATCAGGAGATTAGTGCCTGATTCTATGCATTTAATAAAAACTATTGTACACGGATATGCATATACTGTATGATTATTTCATAATTATATGCATTTAATGAATGATATTTAAATAGTGTCTGCATTCATGCATGTGTTCAAACATTAATATTTACATGATTGTATGAATTTTTCCAAAATTATTGGATAGTTGTAAGCAGCTATCATCAGAGTATTCATGATTTTATAAATTTAATAAGAAATGTTGCTTATTAGTGTGCATCTATCAGCAGATTGTTGCATGGTTTTTTGAATTTATTTACAAATATTGCATGTATTGTGCAAATATCAACAGATTATTGCAGTAATGTATGCACTTAATCATAATTGTTTCATTCAAGTATACAAAAATCAACAGATGGTTGCATTATTATGTTCAGTTAATCAGAAATGTTGCATTGAAGTGTGCAACTATCAACAAAATGTTCCATTAATCTATGCATTTGATCAGAAATGCTACATTCAAGTGTGCAACTATCAACAGATTGTTGTTGTATGCAGTTAATCAAAATAGTTACATGCAAGTGTGTAACTATCAACAGAATGTTCCATTAATATATGCACTTAAATAGAAATGTTTCATTAAAATGTGCAACTGTCAACATGTTGTTGCATTATTATATGCAGCAAATCAAAATTGTTGCATTGAAGTGTGTAATTATCAATTTTTGTTGCAAAATAATATGCAGTTAATCAGAAATTTTGCATGCAGTTGTGCACTTATCAACTGTTTCTTTCATTATTTTATGCATTTAATCAACGTTACTAAAAATTCATGTACCTCTTATTACAGAATCCAAACATTGAAGAAGATCAAGGTGTAGTTAGTGCATAAGAAAAAGCTTTAGTTACTACAAATCAACCTACAACTTCTGCATAAATGACAAAAAAGGGAAAATTGATGAGGTACCAAAGATTGGAAAAAAACAAGTGTATAGAAATAATTTGAAGTCTGTCAATGATCTAGCAGAGAAAATCAAGACTGATGATTTATTTACTGGTCAACATACCTTGTTACTTGGAAAAATTCTTCTTGGGGGATTTATTGATATGATATTTGATGGTGTAATTTCCGCATCAGAGACAACCAAAAATTCAACTACTTTAGATATAATAATCAAAAGCTATAAGAAAATTTGAAATATTTTCATTTTGGAGACTTGATAGTGACATTCATAGACGAAGATATTGCAAAGATGTTGGGAGCTCCGTCGCAAGGTGAAATGATAAAAACAAGTGGACATTTAAAGGAGGATAAGAATGACGAAGAGTTTAAATAATTCGTAGAGAGACACTTTAAGGATGAAGGTACAATAAGCAAGAAGAATACAGAGAGACAGATTTTCGCTATGATAAAAGAAGAGTCTGAAGAAGCTTGTTTTGATACAGTAAAGCTTGTACTTCTGTACTTAGCCGCCACATTCCTTGTTTCTAGCCCAAACTATACCTTACCTTGGACACTTGTACCATATTGTGTGTATAACCAGAAATTGAAGACAATATCGTGGTCGAAAACAATACATCACCATCTATTAACCCAAGTGGACAAGTACCATGAGACACCAAGCAAGAATAATGCTTGCGTGACACTATTTTTGGTAAAAAAATTCAAACTTAATATTAAATTTAGTATTAAATAATTGTTCAATTTATTCATAATTCTTGTGTTTTTATTTTTTGCAGTGGTGGATATGTGAAAAAACCTATGTGTTAGAAACATCAAAGCCAAAGTACAATGAAATATACCCAATGGCTGGTAAATGGAACATAACAATGTTAAAGCCATCAATGCTCTTGAATGTCACATTCAACACTGTAAGACTTGTATAATTATATATCAGTTTTAAATGTCATATGCAATTGCCAGAATAGTGCTTTGGTGTATGCAAATATGAATAATATTTGCTTTTATATCTGTAGATATTGGGAACTATTGCATACTTTATACATTTGTTTAAAAATGTTCTGAATTTTGTGCAAATACTCAGAATAATTGATTACTTATGTGTAAATAATTTGTAGTGTTATGCAGATCAGTAAAAAAAGTTGAATCATAGTTTACTTCTATGCTAATATTTTAAATATTTGCAGTTAAATATGAACTTTTGCAGATTTTTTTCAGTATACATCCATGCTTTTATGAATTTTTTTCAGATAATTGCATATATATATATATGGAACTATGAGCAAAATTGATTGAACATTGTTTGTTGATTTTGTTTTTAGGATGTTGAAGGAAAGGAAATGAAATTGCTCAAACAATCTGCTGAAAAGGACGAAGAACATCAAGCAGTTTATAAGAAAAAGGAAAAAATACAAGGGCTTGATAGCACGGTTAAAATTAGAGAACAGACGGTTAAAAGAAAATAATGTAAGGTTAAAAAAAGAGTTGATGAACCTGAAGCTGACACATCATATGAAGAAAGTGAAAAAAGCAACATAGATTAAAAGATGATGCAGCTGAGATGAATACAAACAGTGTAGATGATGATGATAGTGCAGAGGATGAAGTACAAGAGTAGGATGAAATGAATGTGGACGAAGATAGTGAGGAAACAGAAAGTGAAGAAGAAGAAGACGAGGAGGGGGAGGATGAAACAGAAGAGAAGCAGGTGGAGCAGGTGTATGAGAAGCAGGTGGGGAAGAATTATGAGCAGGATAAGGGCAAAAAAAAAGAAAAAGGACGAGGACAAATACGTTTTAACGCTGATTTTAGATCATACAAAGAAAAATAATGGTGAGAAAATGGATGAAGATTGTGTATGTAATGAGAAAGGAAAGGAGGAGCTGAACATAGAACAGTAGATGGTCAAGGAGCAAGCCAAGAAAATGAAAGAGCAGGAGGAGAAGAAGGAACGGGAGCAGGAGCCGGATGAGCATAATAACAAGGAGCAGAAGACAGTACAAATGGATAAGGAAAAAGTGATGGATCATCAGAACGTAGAGAAGGAAAATAAAATAATAATTGTTTTTGATGCTAACAGTGCACACAATTTTTAGTTTCTGATAATACATTATAACAAAATACTTGCATGCTTGTATTCAGAATTATTGCATCCATGTACGAATAAATCCAGTAATGTTTTATGCTTATATTTATCTACCAAGAATTATTGCATTATTATCTGCATATAGTAGCACTTGTTGCATGGCTATGTGCATAAAATAGAAATTATTGATGAACATAATAATATGTATATATATATAATGAAGAGAAGAATGACGTTGATATTATAGATGAGGTTGTTAAAGACAATATAGAGCAGGACAAAGAACAAGAAATAGAGAATGAACAAGACAAGAACAAGATCCATGGGAAGGACCGGAAGAATGCTGATGAGAATGAAGATAACGTAGACAATACACGAGTTGTTGAAAACAAAAATGAAGCTAAGAAGGAAGACGACGACAAGGACATTGACAACGACAAGGAACAAGTGACAGAGAAACTCTTTCAAAAGACACTTGATTAGGAAACGGAGAGTGATGAGGATCATGAAAAGGAGCAGGAACACAAAACTGTAGAAAAGAAAAGAGGTAACAAATATTAAATATTTGTGATGTTATTAAAAGATTATACAAATTATCACAACTTTGAAGTTATATATCTTATATTAGACTATATTGCAGGCAGAAAAAAATTGAAACAACCAGAAACAGTGAATCCAGATGAGTACGACAATCAACCAAGATCTGAAGAAACTCCTATTGGGACAAAGTTGAAAATTAGAAAGTATAGAAATGTACGGAATCTGGAGGAGGATCAGATCATTGAAATGGAAGAGTTCGTTACAAAAACTGACTTAAGGTAAAATGACATAATATTTTGTTAAATTTTGCATTGAATTCAAAATTTGCTTGAAATAAAGCAATAATTTGAAAAGATCTATATAAATGTATGCACTTAATAATAACAGAAGCATTTTTGTTTTGCAAGTATTCAAATACTTTGTATAAGTGGATGCAGATTTTCGTAATAGTTGCATACTTCTATGCAGATATTACTTAAAACAGCATAAATAAAGACATATATTCGGAAAATTTGCATAAATTTATGCAAACATTTATAAAAGTAGCATATTTGTATACCAAAATATTGTTGAATTAGACAATTACGTAGTTAATATTTCCAGCTGCATACATATGGACAAATATTCTTAAAAATTGCATACATATGTTCAATTATTCATGTTAGTTGTGTAGATTACTAGCACTATAATTCTTTATATTATTTAAGTAAATTTGATACATTTACAACAAAAGTGCGTACTTAAATGGGGATAATGATATATGCGTTATGGGAACTGCATGGGCTGATTTATTAGTAGGAAGATTCATAGATTCACAAGTATCAACACAATTAATTTTTAATACACTTACAATAAGTTCATCAATTTTTTCAAACATCTGCAAAATATTCAGCTGTGTGTAACAAATACAATCTACTCTTCTTATTAGGTAATTGAATGGTTTGCATACGAGCTGCAAAAAGAGCATCCAAAAATTATGTACATAAAAACTTGTGCTTCTGTAAGTTTTTATTTAATTAGTTCATGAATTTGAGTTTGACATTATATGTTGGTCACTAAAATGTACAATTACAGGCACTTCTAGTGAATAAAATAATGAGACAAGTTAAACAATTGGTGGATAAACGAGTGGAGCAAGGATACGATTTTTGTACCAAAATATTCATTCCGATCCACCAAGATAAGCATTTTTCTTTATTAGAGTTTACAAAAGAAGAAAGATTCATTACGACTTTAATATACCATGCCACGAAGAAAAACAACAAAGTGCAGTTAGAAAAATGGTATGCAAATTGGTATCTTAAATGTTAGTAGCAGTTTAATATTCATAAATATGTAAATATGTGTATTTTTTTAATCAGAGAGCGCACATCCACGCTTTGGTGAGAAGGCTGAAAAAGAAAAATCATCAGCCACACAATCCAATTGAATTTCCTGATTGTCCTCAACACGGACATACATATGTAAATAAATTCAAAATATTTGAATTCTACTACGCACTTTAAAAAAATTATTGCATGCTTTTATGAAGATAGTATTAAAAATTTCATACCAAAACCAATTATTCAACCCACAATTATTAATGTTTTATAATTTTCTTCAGTGTGGACTGTGCAATGTTTGTGATGAACATAATGAAACAAAGAAGTGAATACAAAGAAATCGACAAAAATGATGAAATATACACTACTGCGGCTATATATCAACAAAAAGCTGTGCTTGCATTTAAAATTCTCAACTGCAAACCGCATAGTTGGTCTTCAGCAATAGACCACACGCAAAATCAGTTGCTATCTAAAGCAAGCAAGAATGATTAAAGTTGAAAATTTTGTTATCTAGAATTTTTGTAAATATGTGTACTGATATTTTGTTATCTAACTACTGGCAAATGATTTTTAGTTTCTGAACTTAAATACGGTGGAAAATTATGTATTGACTTGAGTATTTTTTATCTTACTTGTGAAATGTTGCTTACTAGTGTATATTTATTCAAAATACTAGCATACTTATATGCAAATATTATGAAAATTTGCAAATTTGAATTGCTAAACGATTTAAAATACTATTATACTTATATGAAATTATTATTATTAGATGCACACGAATATCACTACAACAAAATGACCCTATTACAATGGTGGAACACCGTTGTAATATACATTTTACAACGGTGGGAAAACCGTCGTGTATTAAGAAGTTGTAATAGACTGATATTTTTTACAACTTTTCTGCACTGTCGCAACACCGTTGTAATATGTATATTTTACAACTTTTTTCCACTGTTGTAATAAACTTTATTACAACAGTTACGCACCGTTGTAATAATATCTATTACAACTGTTATGCACCGTTGTGATTGACATTTGGGTTTTTAAAAAAAAAATCGTTTACAACTAAAAAGAACGATACACTAAATATAACAATACTCCATAAGCAAATCAGATATTACAGTTATTTGCAAATTAATTTATTAAAATACTCAAATATTCAGTATTACAAATAATAAGTTTTAGACAACATTTCGTGCATTATTACATACAAGTTCAAACCCAATCTACGCACACGGAACATTAATTTTTTTTTCTTCTTCTAAACAAAAATTAACATGAGAGAAAGACCGTGTATATTACTTATGCATAGTGAATAAAGTTAGTAGACCAAGCAGGCAAGCTCTACCATTTCATCTTTGGGTTTACTCTGTAAAAGTCACCGTGCTGGGTTAACTCAGACAAATATTCTTCAAGTATCTTGTATGAGTGCTTTGAATATAAACTCTTTGAAGAGCCAAGAGTACACCTTGGAATGGACGGCAGATATTGATGTTGCATCATACAGAAAGGACTTATATGCATGCTCCAATTTTTTTTACTGATATCATAGTCATGAAGTATGTCGATAATACCAAACCATAAGAGAACCTTATAAATATCCCCAGTGCGTTCCCTATAAGTTCCTTTTCATTTATCAGTATTGTTTTCTCCACTCTTGCAGGCATGTTGATGCCTAATTTTATGTGGACAACCTGACATATCAAATGCAATTAAATATGAAAAAATATGGATACCATGAATGAAAGAAGAGGGGAGGAATGCATAGAGTATATACTTGGTGAAACAGAAAATAAAACATTCAAACTTCCAAAGTATGAACGAATAAATAGGAATAACACCCATGAACAATTCACATTTGAAGTACTTATACTTTCCTTGTTTAAATTTGCTAGTGCTAAAACAGGAAATGGTTAAAAAGATGCAAGTGTCAGTTCCGGAAAATATGATAGCACTTTGGGTTACCATTTTCTCCTGATGTGAAATAATTTTCCTTGTTGTGTGATCGACAATTAAGTTTCCAATCTACCAGCTATATATACGGGCATGTCTTATTTATTTGTCGATCTTTTGTTAACTTATTTACCTTACTTGGTGCAATGATACATACAACCTAGTGAAACGATCAGCAAAACGCTGTTGAATAAGGAATGAAGTAGTAGCAGCTATCCAGATGTATAAAACCTCACCTAATGCAATAAATAAATGTTTAGATCGTTTAGATGTGTGTGTGTGTATTCATATGATGTTTTCCAGATATCATCAAATGTAAACTTTTCTCAACCATATATATGAGTTTGCTAATTTTATTTAGACAATCCGAGAGTTTCAAAACAACTTTTTTGATCCAATATCATGTAGTAAATTTTAAGCAACTGATATGTACCTTGTTTGATCTGTAAGCAGTTGATCCATGCCAACCAGTGCAGGAGCAGTTTCATTCAAATTTTTAATATTACCTTCATTCAAATAAAAAAAATATCCTCAAATCAACTACAGTGCTAAAATAAAAAACCTACACAAATAATCAAGCTTAAGAACCTTCGTTTGAAGTTGTATCCCGACGTTCTCTAAAACGAAGACCAACCAAAAGACTATAGTCCATGGTTCTTTCTTGTTCAAGTAAATCACAGTCCCTGTCAACTTGTCTGTGCACACACAATTAGCACTCCATTAAAATATGGGATGTATGACATAGCTCCCTAATTTGATTTTTTTATTTTTCTTCCAAATCTGCCATTATATGAATGACCATGAATCAAGAAGAACCACACATATCTGCATCCAAAAAGAATCATACAAACTGGAGCAAAAAATATGATGGGTAAATCTGTTATTTTTTCGGAGCAAAAAATATGATGGTTGACTAACTTCAGATTTCACGGTCTTCAAATTCCTCTTCTTCGTTGTGACAGGAGGCCCATTCTTCCTTAGCTACCCTCAATCAATTCGCGTCGTTGTGCTTCTTCTTCCCTACGCGCTCAGGAGTTCGGCTTTTCTGTTTTGGTTGAGCGAATTCTACTAGCGCGATTATCTTTTGATGCCCTACCGCTTCCAGCTGCCCCTTGGAGAAGGAAGTTGGACGAAGAACTGGTTAATTGGTAGAGACGGAGA
Source organism: Allium sativum (assembly GCA_030737875.1). Classification (NCBI taxonomy): domain Eukaryota; kingdom Viridiplantae; phylum Streptophyta; class Magnoliopsida; order Asparagales; family Amaryllidaceae; genus Allium; species Allium sativum. The sequence continues at coordinate 74,828,051 of CM060917.1, forward strand.
AAGAGGGGGCGAAAATCAAATCGCCATTTTCAATTTAGGGTGCAACGTTTTTTTCGATTTAGGGGAGAAAGTGGAGAAGGAAGTGGGGAGCTGTCTAGATGAAATGTTATTTTGAGTTAGGGTGCAGTACTGAAGAGTTGGCCCGCCTAAATTTCCGATTTGGCCGCCTAAATTTTTGATTTAGAGAACGTGAGCTGCTTTGAGACCATATAAGCATGTATTTTATTTTGTTAGCACAACAATAACAGAAGCAATGCCATTTTCAAAGAGGCAAAAATAAAATAACGTTAACCCTTATTGATTTTTTAATTACAAATCGTTAATTACTAAAAACAATTAAATATTAAACCGAAATTGTTATTTATTAATTTCAAAATTTTAACTTTTTAAATATTAAATATTAAAACAATTGCTAACTATAATTATGAAATACTAAATACAAAATGTTACTTCTTAATTGTTAATAAGTCTTGTTAATTCTAAATTATTAAATATTTTATTAGTTATTGATTATTAATTCTAAATATTAATCATTTAAAATTAATTATTAAACACTAAATATCACTTCAAAAGTATTAATGTTTTGATTAATTATGACTCTTAAGTGTTAAAATTGAGTATATATTATTATGTATTCATTTTCATTAGAAATTATTATCATTAATAATTATCAAATATTAATAAATAATAATTATTATGTAATACTAAATATTTTTTTTAATTATTCTTCTTAATTTCTAAGTATTAAATATTACAGATTGATTATTAATTATTACTTCCTAATTGATTATTAATAGTAATTATTAGTTATTAATTATAAATAATCAATATAAATGTATTAAATATTAATTAGTTGTTAATTGTACTAAAATATAGTCATATATTACAACAGTTAAAAAATAAAAGTTGTGATAGGCTTTTATTACAACAGTTAAAACAACACAGTTGTTAAAAATAAGTTTATTACAACTTTTCTGGAAAAAAGTTGTAAAAAAACATTTATTACAACGGTGCATTTACCACCATTGTAAAATTAAAGTTGTAATATGGTATTTTTGTTGTAGTGTATGCAAATAGTTATTATGTAAATATAATTTGAATACTTGCATACTTTTATGCATGTATTCAGGATAATTGCCTACATAACTACATATATTTATAGCATTAATCAAGAAGAATATGTTGTCGTTGTTGTATAAAATACTTACTACACGATTAGAACTGCGAAAGATTTATGTAGTAGACTACAAAATTAAAATTGATGAGTAGTCAGATTAAATAAAAGAATTCAAAATTTAGAAAGGAAAAATTTACTCAAGGTTATAATAGAGTATGCGTAAATGCAGAACATTTGAATACTTGCATGCAAATAATATGAAAACTTGCACATTTCTATGCAACAATGAATAATAGTTGTATGCTAATATGCATATTTACAAATTACTGGCATACCTGTATGCAGGTACTATGGATTGTTTCATAGCTGCAAGCACGTATGCAAAACAATTGTGCGTGTGAGGTATACAAATGTTTAGAATAACTGCATGCATTTATGAACTGTTTATAATATTTTCATACATAAAAGCTGAAAAATTAAAGGTAGAACTCATAAAATTTTACAATAGAACACTGAATTAATTTTACAGAATGACCAAAATGTTCACAACAAATATTAAAAGTATGCACTAAAACCAAGTGTTTTAAAAAAACAAAGCATAACTAATAGTCTTTTGACGAACATGTCCTTTTGTTATGACCTAGCTTCTTGCACAAACCAAATCTAGTAGTCTTCGTAAATTCACCTGCAGCTTTCAACCTTTTAGAAGACGATGGACGACCAGACATTCTTCTACTTTTTGGAGGAGCTATAATTGCATCTTCAACAGAAACATCTTCACCCATAAAGTTTATGATAGGATTGATTGGATGAGAATAAGCTAATCGAAAATAACCAACTTTAAAATAATCTTCAATGTAGTCATACACATTCAACTTTTCACAACTTAAAATACATCGAATGGCGTGAGTGTAAGGAAAACCGTTAATTTGCCACACGTTACAAGAACACACTCTAGTATATAAATCATCAAATTAATGGACGAGAGAATGAACTTCGAAAGCATATTCACTTGATCTGATGACAAACCACGAAGCTCCTTCCAAATGAAAGGTTCCTTAACCGAGTTTCATTCACAGGACATAAAACACTATTCCAAGTAGAAGCAACTTCACGACGATCAGACATAAGTTTCATTAGCTTCAATCTAATTTTATCCAAACAAGCAGTAACTGGTAAATGTCTTTCCTCCAAACTCCACTTGTTAAAACTTTCCGAACAATTAGATGATATTTCACCGTAACGACAACCAGGAAAAAAGATGTTAGTAAACTTCTCGAAAGGAATTCCACTCAAAAAGTTTTCCGCAGTCAATCCACCAACATCTCTAAAAAAATTCAATGCAGCATTAAAATCAGTCCAATTGTATGCATAAGAAACTCTTGCAAACATATCCAACAACAACCTCTTATCTGACTTGGAAAATTGAGGTTTTAAAGCAATCATTAAGTTGTTGGTCAAATGATAAAGACGAGATCCATGAACAGAATTTGGAAATATCTTTGGAATAGCAACAAGAATACCAGTATGGTGATCAAAATGAAAACAAAGCTTTTACTATCATCTTTAAGAAAATCTTTAAGTTGTTCACAATACCACACCCAATTTTCTTCATCTTCTCCAGAGACGATAGCAATTTCCATTGGGAAAAAACCTATGCAAAAAAGAAAAATGTTAACAAAAGAATAAAATAAATAACAACAAAAATTAGAAAAATAACAATATAACATGCACAAATAATAAATAATTAAATAGTAGTTATACAGTAGTAGTTGGACAATTCTGACTAGCAAAGTTACTGTGACACCCCATGTCCGTTAATGTCACTCACTAAGAGAATGCATTAAGTTTCGTGAAGCGCTATAGGTAAACAGACACAGAATAATTACAAGGTAGATATATATAAGGTAGCACTGGAAAATTTAAATTTTTATTCAACCATAAAGCATAATACCGTGGTCCACAATTTCATAAGTCACAAAAACCATTACAATAAAATAACTTCTCTCTTGCACCATCAGAATACATAAGTAAATAAAAGCACGATTCCCCAATTAAAAGAGTTAAGACATAGTAGAGACAAGAACTTGATCCATACTTCAGAAGTAGTTCCTATCAAGATAATATCTGAGTCCTGATTAAGTCTGAGGGTTTCCTCCCTGAGAACCTGGGGGGAAACAGAAGAAAGAAGGAGAAACAACATGGTCAGACGTAAAGTCTGGCGAGTCTAGTTACTTTTAGCCAGTAGATAAATAAAAGCAACATGATAGGCATATAAAGTGGATAAGAGAGAGATCACTACGTAAATGGCAGGTTTGACAAGGTAAGCAAGAAAAGGTGTATGTGCCTCACTAATGATTACTCTGCACTATTACTAGTGTAACTAAATGAGATGATCCCTTCCACTATAAGTTGGTAGACTTAGGGCATACGTCCGAGTGTACCCTAACCACTAACCTAATTGATCGGATCCCTACCCCGTAGATATTCTATGTTGGCCCCACAATAGGAGGTATCAATCCCTAAGGTGGCAACCCTAAATTTGCAAGATGTGCACAACCATGCTTACTGGTGTCACGGTCGTCTTATCCCCTTCCGCCCGGCTCATGCATGCACATGGCCCGGTCGGTTTGCGCCGCCCACACCATCCGTTTGTTTGGATCTTTTATATTCAATCAGTAAGCGTGCCCCTTCTCCGCCTAGTACGGAGTTCTTTATTTGATACCTACTCCGGGTTGCTGACTTGAAATGGGTCCCACGCAATATGATACAAGCTCTCCCCTTTGTCTTGTATCCCCACTAGGTTTTCCACTGACTATGTATACCCTTAGGTGTCTTTAATTACATAACCCTAAGTCAGTTATGCTTACCCTAAAGGGTGTCTTTAATTACATAACTTTATTATGTTTTCCACTGGTTATGTATACCACTAGGTGTCTTTAATTACATAACCTTATTGGGTTAAGTTCGTGGGCCTATATATATATATATATATATATGTTACCTACCCCCTCTAATTTACTTAACCCACCCACTACCATCCAATTATACTTAACACTAACTTAAGTTCATAGTCATATGATCCTGATGGATTAAATTAGGTTAAGTAGTCCAATTCATTACCATGTACAATTATGGTTACAATGGGCTAGACCTCCCACATTAGGCCTACAACGTGTGGATGCTGGATTTGTCGGTCGGGTCTGGGCAGTCTTATTCCATAGTTGGGCCTAACCTCGTGTCTTAGCCCGATTCGTATTTGCGCAGTTAGACCTCTCACATTAGGTTCAACATTAGTGGCTGTTGGATATGCCAGTCGGGTTCGAGTAGACTTCCGCCACTAATGCAACCTAACCTCATGTCATAAGTACAATTACAATTCCTAATTGTAATTACTAAATATTCCATTATTATCCAAATCTACCTATGTCATTATAGGTAATTATTTCTATGTTTCCCCATTTGAATTAAATGTCCAATATTACATAAATTATGCCAATTATACACCCCTTTTTCCCCGTTTCCTAACTAACGTATTCACACGTATTTTGGCGGCATATAGGCTATAAAGTAGCCTAGCCACAACAATGAAAAAGGGAATATGACAAAGGTGATAGTTTTCAACATATCTTGGCATACACATAAACTTAACATGATAACAAGGTGAGTGGACATGTAATTTTAATCATAACAGGGTGGACATAAAACTGATGTGTAACGAATGCGGATTTTCCGTACCACCAATCGTATTGGCCAGATTTGATAATCGGTTATTTGACTATCAAAAAAATAATGATGTGAATGAAATGGGTTTACTGATTCAGTACTCGACATTACTTGGCCTTTTTAATTAAACGTTTGCTACTTATAATCTTTAAATCTTCCAATATTTGGAGTTTATCTTTTACTTCTTATTATAAATAAGTATATTCTTAACAAATCATTTCATTCGCTTACAAACTTTTCGAATATAGTTTCCCATGTTCTTTATGAAAATCATAACTTATGTTTCCCCTCGATTCCTCTCGTTTATAAACTAATACCATTCTATGATAGTCGTGAAGTCGATCAAGTTGGGGTATTTTATTTACCTCTCAGACCTTGACTAACAACATTCATATTTTCAGAATAGATAGAAGTTTATTAACCATACGTTTTCCTTTGAAAACCTTATTTAAATTTCAACAAAGTTTATTTAATTAATTATTAAATAAACTATTATTTTACTTCTCTATAAATCTTTGATAATCCTCTCTAATATTATACTGGAGTTTCGATTCCATTATAAATAGAATCCTTTATAAATATTCTTCAACATCTCTTTTAAAATTTTCTTCAATCTTTTTGCAACAACAATACTATACTGGTTTTAAATCATATATAACTATCTTTAACGATTCTAATATAAATATCCTTTCAAATCTTATATAGTTATCTTTATAGATCTCATCCTTTTTATCTTTTGTAATTCTTATATTGACATTTCGTACGAATCCTCATATTCATTTGGAACAAAACAATCCAGCTTATCATTTGTAACAAACGTTACAGATTTCGTTACAAAACCTTTTATTTTCTTTATTTTACTCTTTTTAAATCATTGCGACAACTTATGCATTGTCGAAAATCCCATAGCGATCTTTTTAAGGATCTGCAGTTATAAATCCAATAGTTTAATTTATTATTTGTAATAATTGTTACACATTCATTTTTCAAAACTCTTTTCTCATTTACAAATCCCATTTATAAATTGTTATCGACAACTAATATTTCGATTACATTTAACTCTTAACTTCCATTTACGAAATCGTTGTAAATTATTTACGACAACATATTCGTTGCCATTTTCAAAACATTTTACTTTAAAATTATCATTATTTAACTTAATAATTTACCACACCGTTAACTATCCTATAATTGGTTAACTTCCTTATTCACTAAAGAATCGATAAATTTAGATATATATATATATATATATAAATTGTATTAAAATTTAAAAAAATATTTGTTAAACCATTTAGTTAGATTTATTCAAAACAAACTGATTTAATCATTCAATCTCGGTTAAAACGGTTGGCTTAGTCAACTCTCAAAACACGATTATTTCGTTAACCGATTCCCATTAGTCCTTTTTTTAAATTAATTAATAGTATAATTAATTTAAATAATTCCATTTAATTGTTTCTCAAAAACAATTATTCAAAATCGTAACTGCTAGGTTAATTTCTGTTCGTTGCTTATAATTCTTCTTTAACATAAGAATTTACTTTATAAAATCACTTAATAATAAAGTACGAACTAAATAAATAAATAATAAATATTTATTTTCTTTAAATCCCTTTTATTTAAAATAATATTGTAACAACCCGGAAATTCAGAACTAATTTAAAATTTTTATTTTGACAATTTTAATGAATTTTGAATATTTAAAATGGTTTATTTTAAATAATAATGACGAGAAATATAATTTGAATAGGATTAGAACATAAATATTTATTTGAATCAACGGTAGAATATAAATATTTATTTTAATTATAAAAGGAATTGAAAATGGCGCGGTAGTTTAAAAATTCAATTACAAATTTCAAATGAATGTACAAGATTCAAAACAAGCCGGATTTTAGCGAAACCAAAAATATTAGAATACATTTGAAAATATCTTTCCAACGAATCAGAAAATTCAAAATTTCATAGCGGGAATAAAAAGTTATGCCCAGTTGAAAATTCAAAATAGTCGCTATGGAATTTTGGCCCTTAAAAATAGCCATTTTGCAAACGACCTCCGTTTTTGATGAAACCACTTTTGTTGGATTCGGGATGTCAAGTTATTGCTAGATTCCAAAATTCATAATTTTTGGGATTAATATTTGAGCGTGGCAAAAGAAAATGTGTTTTAACAGTTTCAGTCAATTTGGATCGACCAAAAATTGGCCATTTTTCAAACAGTCCCCAAATTCGACGAAATTAGTTTTATTAGGACGTATCGTCAATACGAAGCTAGAAACAATTTTTCTGGAATTTTTGGGGTCCGTATGTGGCCCCGGTAAATTGAAATATACGTTTAAAATTGAATATATAGATTTATATTTTAATTTCAATCAAATTGATCGAAACAGTCGAATTGGGTTACGATACATATCCCATTGTGTTCGGAATAGGGGTATTTAGCTAAGGGCGACAGTCCTTGGGTTTAAATTGGGATTCCGGAGCAAAATTTTAAAAACTAAAAAAATATTTAAAATAAAATATTAATTAAATTTTAATATAAAGGGGTAAACCCTATTCTTCTTTGCCAAAATCAGACCCGCCCCCAAAAAAATTATAAAAAAAACCGCTGCCATTCCAAATCGCGGGCTCCACCACGCATCGGCGTCGTTCAACGCGCGCTGGCCCACCGCCTCGCCCTCCCAACTCCGGCGCCTCCTCTAGCTTTTGCCCCTTCCTCCTCTCCTCCTGTGTACGAGAAAACACCCCCCCCAGACCCTTAAAACCACCGCGCCAGCCCCGAGGACCCCCGTCGCCGACACATCATCGCCGCTGCCTCAAGCGAGGCGCCCGTGACCTCCGACGCTTCCTCTAACTCTGGTTCGGCGTCCAGGAAAGAAAACGTGAGTTTAATTGTTTTTAAAATTTGTTTTTTATAAATAAACATTATTTAGAATCAGTTTTTAATGTCATGAAAATTTGATTTTTAAACACATGAAGATTTGATTTTTTATTTTTATAGTTGTTAGCGAAACAAAAATGAAATCTTTATATAGTTGTTAGCAAAATAAAAATGAAATCTTTATACAGTTGTTAGCGAAGTAAAAATGAAATCTTTATATAGTTGTTAGCGAAGTAAAAATGAAATCTTTATATAGTTGTTAGCGAAGTAAAAATGAAATCTTTATATTTGTTAGAGAAGTAAAAATGAAATCTTTATATGTGCAGCGAATAGGAAAAGTTATGGTTTTGTTTATATAGAAATATGATTTTTAATTCATGAAAAGGTTAGATTTTTAAAAATATAAAGATACGATTTTTATATAGAATAAAAATATGATTTTTATATTATATAGATAATAAAAATATGATTTTTATAATGCAAACATCGATATCAAAAATATGATTTTTATATTATATAGATAAAAAAATATAATTTTTATATAGAAAATAGAGATATAAAAATATGACTTTTATATGGAAAGTAGCGGGATAAAAATATGATTTTTAATATATAAATATCATATTAAAAATGTGATTTTTAATGTGAGCAGCGGGAAAAGAACGCACTGGAATTTTGGGCAAATCCGAACCGTTCAGAAATAAGGAATGGAGGAGTGGATCCCAAAAGTGAGAACTTCTCACTTTTATTTTGTTTTCTAGTTAAAATATATACTAGGATGCAGACGGTGCTTAGCAGCACCCGACACCCGTCGTCCACAGACCATGGACGACTTGTTTGTTTGATTTTGTTGTGGAAATTGATTGTGTGACGTGGAATGAATAAAATATTTTATAGTTAAAAATATAATTTTTAACGTGTATATGAATAAAATAAATATTCATAAACAAATCGGACGATTTGTTTATGTACACACATTTGACTGATATTGATTGGGATGATAAATTTTACACATCGCCTAACTGCACAAATAAACTTCATTATTTGTTGATTGAAACCCCACACGGGTATTGAGATGATATTGGACATACACTAATCCCAATATCTAGTTGTATGTCAATCGATTGTTTACCAAACTGTGTAAGCGTTGAATATTTATATTTAATGCTTATGCAGTGTAGAATGCACTTTGGATGATGGTTGACCGTGTTCAATTGTTGTTGTGTACATGTGTGTATGAAATCTATATAATAACATTATATGGTAATTGACTATGTCTAATTCCAATACAGAAAGAATATATATTTTAAAATAACGATTATTTTAAAATAACGAATATTTTAAAATAATATTTAGAAAAGAATCCAAATATTGTTTTGATGTCTGATTTGGGATGGACACGAAAATATTTAAATATATAAAGCCGTGTTGATTAGATGTGCGCCATTTTGACGCGAACGATATTTATATCGATTTTATTCATTTCTATAATGAATATCGAAAAGGAAGTGATTTAAAAATCTAATGTTTTGGAAATATTATCATTTATATATTAATGATATGGAATATTCAATTTTGATTTAAAATTGAATATGAAGTTGAAATCGTTTTGAAAACAAATTTAAAACGATTTATAAAATACGTTTTAAATGGAAATCGATGAAATATATATATATATAATGGCCCGAATAGAACGCATCGCGCCGCGGTAGTTCGCGAATTCGACCATTGACTTCGAACTGACATTTCGGGTGATCTGACCATCGGATTCTCCTAAAACCGGAACCGTTGGGTTCATATCGAAAAGAGCTTTCCAATGGATATAAAAGATTTGAAATCTAATGGTTGGATTTGGAATTATGTCCAAATCAAATTTGGAAAAGGTCGCTGTAAGTGCGGTTCGATGACCGTTTATGGAAATCGACTGTACAGGCCTTGTTAAAATTATTAAAAATATCAATAATTAATGGAAAATCATACTAAATGATTTGGAAAGAATTGGGATGAAAAATTCCATATTTGAAAAGATAAAAATATATTTTTATCGAAATGAACTAGTTATGAAACAGAATTATGAAATCCAATATTTTTAAATAAATAAGTTGGATTTGAAATGGTTTTAAAAATAATCAAAATTTCTAATATATGAATTGAAATGGATTTGAATCGAAATTATCATCGGAATATTTCGATGTTGGATTCGGGATTATACGGATATTGTTATGGAAATTTGGAAGATATTTTATATCGTTATTTCCAGAACGATATTTGTAGGTTTTAGAATTTGGTATTGAATATAAGCTGGTATAATTTCTATTCAGAGCCTTATATTTGGTATCAAATTGATTTTTGGGTTTGTCGTGAATGGTGTCTTAAATAAAACTATTCTTGAACCCCGTTTGAATAGGATAAATCATTTAATTAAGATTTAAAGAAGGATTACCAATTAATTAACATTTAATTTGAATAGAAATGGAATGTGAATTGGGTTTATTGTGAACTGTGTTTTTAACGACATTCGTTCTTTAACCCGATTTACAGTGAAATGTGATTTGGAATTTATAAATCTTTTTATTAAGATTTAACAGGAATTTTCCAAAGTAAAGTTTTCCAATATAATATATTAAATTGGAATTGAATGGAATTCGATTTGAGAATAATCGAAATGAAATTCTGTGGAGGAAGACTGTTAATACATATGGAATTTAAAAGGTTTTGCCATTATTCCATTTGTATTATTAGTCGAATACTGTAACATCCCGAATTTCACTTAATATTAATGTTTAGTAATTAAATAATAATTAATCTCAGACGTGAGAATTAAGGGAAACGGGTTGCGCCATTGTGTTCATCTCGAAATTCTGGTCGAGATAGAGTCCGAGTTTGCGTGATTTGGACTTCGTATGAAGAATTTATGGTCATCCGAAGTTTCAGAAAATTCAAAACAGATTTAAAATATTCAAATTTCAAATTTCAGAAGAGGCGGGAAAATTCCCGCCAGACAAAGGGTGTCGACACTAGGGTCGACATGGGTGTCGACCCCCCCTAAAGGGGTTGACCCAGGGGTCGACCCCCCCGGTCGGTCAGTTTGGCCTGGGTGCACTGATTTGAGCTTTGGGCTGTGTTTTGGTGGCTTGTGACGAAATCTGACGGTTCTAAACTAAATTAGGGTTAATCTAAGGGCCTCTACATGCTAATTCTATAAATACACCCTAAGACTACCCTAATTCATACTAAAAATAGATACAACGTCGTTATGCCGTCAAAATGCAACTTGAAGGAGCCTCCATCAAATTGTAGAAGAAGATAGCTTCTCAAATCAACTTCTAATCAACTTTATCAACTTAATCTTCTTCATAGGAGTGCTAGTCAACAAGTTGTGAGTTTCTATGCCTTTAGCAAGCAATTGCTAAACTAATTATGATAGGATATAATGAGGTTATGGTTATGTATGTGGATCAATGCAAGTTATGTTATCATATGTTATGTGTTCATGATGTTATGCAAGTTATGCAAGTCATATGCTATGTGTTCATGATGTTATGCAAGTTATGCAAGTCATATGCTATGTGTTCATGATGTTATGCAAGTTATGCAAGTCATATGCTATGTGTTCATGATGTTATGCAAGTTATGCAAGTCATATGCTATGAGTTCATGATGCTAGTTGTGCAAGTTTTATGCTATATGTTCATGATGCTAGTTATGCAAGTTTTATGCTATGTGCTCATGATGCTAGTTATGCAAATCACTATGATAAACATTGATCCATTATGACACCATGTTATGCAAGTTTGTTGTTTGATTATATGCAAGTTCATATATGACACGTTATGCAAGTTTGGTGTTTGATTATATGCAAGTAACATGTGCAGGTTTACACCTTTGTATGATATGCATACATATGCAAGTTAACCCCTTTATATGTCATACATACATTTGCAAGTTTACCCCTTTGTATGACATAAGTAACTTATGCAAGTTACCCTCTTTATGACATATGTGATTCATGCAAGTTTAGGTTGATTATTTATGCTAGTTGGGTTTGATGCCATGGTCATATATGGATGTTGACACCTTTAAAACCCATTTTGATGCTAATGTTATGCAAGTTGAAACCATTGTATTTGTGATGAATCTTCCCTTTTAAGTATGTCATGTCAACGTATTACGTGGGGAACGATGGGGTTAATATTCATGTTAATGAAATGGTGTGAAGTTGGTATGATTATGCATACCATAAAGTGGATGGACATAATTGAGTCAATTATGTACATCGTTAAATTTGTAATTAATTAGGGATAATTAATACAAATTATGGGGGTGATTAATTAGTTGTAATTAATCGACTAAGACACGAGGTTGGACCCTTTTGTAGCATAAGACTGCCCGGAACCGACCGGCAAATCCAGCGGCTACAAATGATTGGCCCAATGTGAGAGGTCTTAGGCATAAACTAAATACGTGACAAGTGTAAAGACACGAGGTTAGACTCGGTTATGGCGTAAGGCTGCCCGGACCCGACCGGCAAATCCAGCTGCCATAAAAGATAGTCTAATGTGAGAGGTCTTTGCAAAGGTTACGGTCTTAATCAATTAAGAAACACTTAACCAGATAAGCATGTAGTGGGGCATGAGGGGTTAAGTGGGTGCCTTGGGTGGCATGTGGAAATCAAGTAAGTGCCTTGGGTGGCATGTGGAAATCTAGTGGGTTGCCTTGGGTGGCAATAGAAAATACGATTAGAATACTTAACCAAGTGGAAACATGTAATTAAACATGATTAAAGGGTTAAGTGGGATGCACTAGAAAAAGGGACAAGCTTAGGTGGGTAGCTTATGGGGGCCCATTTCAACCAGTAACCCATTTGTGTCTTATTGGGCTCGACCCATGTCGAGGACGGGACACGCGTACTGGGCTTGACTATAAGAGGCCAAAACGGGTTAGCGGTGGCAACGCAAGTCCAACGGGTTTCATATGCGTGTGTGGACCCGGGCTGGTAGGTAAGACGTTGTTGCATCGTGTAGGTATAAGCCGTGCACCGTTGATTGTATCGGGTTGCCACTTTGGGGAGTGATACACCCCACTGTGGGGCCAGCACGGGTATCTACGGTAGGGAGCCGATCGCTTGGGGAGTAGTGGGTACACCTAGTGGAGATAGGGGCAGATGGCACCTATGTAGTCAGCTAGGGGTGCACGAAACTACTAGTTAAATTTTCTAAGTCCTTGGGTGGGATCAACCTTTAAGTAGGAATGACTGGTGTGGTGCAGTGTAGTAATTACCCTTGGGTGGGTAGATGCGTCTTTACCGTTATCTTAGTTCATCCTATGTCTAGTTGGCTGCTTAGTGTAGTCATTTATCCCCAGTCATCACCGTACCAAGTTTATATCATACCCTAATTACTTTAATGATTGTATTGTTAAAGTTATAGGGCTTACTCAGACTTATGTCTGACCCCGTTGTTTTTATCTTTTTTTCCCAACCCTCAGGTTCTCAGAGTGGGCCTAGCACTAGTGGGCTTTGATCAGATTGCTTTATCTATCTTTTGGAGCTTGGACCGTGATGTAGAGCCCAGCTTATCTTTTCTATTATGGCTATTAGTTATGTAGTGGGATTGTGTACTTATGTTTTATCAGGATGGACATTTAGTACTTGACTCTTGTTTTAGTTGGTTTTGATATGTAACCAAACATGTTTATCTTCTGCTGCAATGAAATGATGTTTTAGATTTCAAGTATTATTTATATCTGTCTTGTTGTAATTTTTCTGTTCTATATTCACTTAAAATACTCCACCGAAGTTAAGGCATTCCCTTAGTGAGTGACCTTAGCGGGTGTGGGGTGTTACACGTGGTATCAGAGCTGAAGGTTACCAGAACAGATAAAACTTTTAGAAAAATTATTTTTCTAAAAACATTTTTGGAAGAGGTATTTTCAAAAACATGTCTTTTAAGAGAAAAGTTTTTGAAAGAAAAGCATAATCCCCAATAGCCATATCTTTATCGTTCGAATTCTCCGTTTTGAATCTTTCCTTTTTCGTTTCAGCATGGCTGAGGATCTTAACTTTCCGGAGGGTGTGACGATACCAGTATGGTATAGGAGATTGATGGAGGCTAGGGCCGCCACTGCGGGTCCAGCAAATGTTCCTCCACCAACAGTAGCACCCGATCTTCCTCCCCCTCCTCCTCCTCGCACGGATACTTTTGCTAAGACTTGCAAGGAATTTAAGGCTATGGGAGGGAAACCTTTTCAAGGATCAGAAACTTTTGTGGAAGCTAGGGATTGGCTTAAAGAGGTGGAAGAGTTGATAGACATCTTTGAGATGGAAGAAGGAAAGAAAGTCAAGTTAGCTGCTTGGTTAATGAAGGGAGAGGCCACGTTCTGGTGGGAGGTCACTAATGGAGAGCGCCCTGTTGACTCTTGGGCGGATTTCAGGCAAAGGTTTGTGGCAAAGTTTCTCTCAAAGGGCGGAGGAAAACTTGTATATGGAAAGGTTCTTGACTCTAAAGCAAGGAAACCTATCAGTGAAGGAATATGTCAACAAGTTTAATCAATTGGCAAGGTTTGGCATAGACATGGTGAATACACCGGAGAAGAAGGCTTTGAGGTTCGTTAAAGGCTTGAATGAACCGATGCATGGATTGGCTATGACTCACATCCCTATGGGGGCCACCTTTGAGAAGCTAGTAGACATGGCACTCATGCATGAGGAAGAGAAGGGTCCCAATGCTAATAAGGCACCCGAGAAGAAAGGAGATCAGAAGAGACCTCAACAACAACAGCAAAACAAGGGTGGGAAAGGCAACGGTGGCAAGGGAAAGAAGAAGTGCTTCAATTGCGGGACACCAGGCCACCTAAGCAAAGATTGTCGGAAGAAGAAGAAGACTGGCTGCTTCCACTGTGGCGAAGCAGGGCATCTAGTGAAGGACTGCCCTAAGAAGGGTCAAAGGACGGGATCTACCTCAGGGGGACAGGTGCAAGCTCTTATGGCACCAGGTCAGGCAAGGGGGCAAGTTCAGGCTCTCACGGTTCCACCGATTCAGGAAAGAGGTAGAACTATTTCCGTTGAAAGTCTGGTTTTTCTGTTTGATCATCCTGTCCGTACTTTGTTTGACTCTGGTGCATCGCATTCGTTTATCTCATCATCATTAGTTGAGTCACTGCACTTAGACACCAGTCTAGTAGATGATCCCTTGGCTGTTTCAAACCCATTTTGGGGCTCCACTTATTTGTCCATGATATGTTTGGGTTTGAAGATTTCCATACTTAGCGTTGAGTTTAGATGTGATGCTTTTGTTTTGGGCTTCACGGGCTATGGGTTGATTTTGGGCATGGACTGGTTATCCAGTAATGGTGCCGTTCTTGATTGTGAAAGGAGAGTTGTTAGGCTCATGACCCGCTTGGGTAACACTCTCGAGATCTCTTGTAATCCCATGGATTCTGTTATGCTAAGTTATCTTGAATCGCTTGACGCTTCGGTCGAGAGTTTGCGATCTGTTAGAGTGGTCCGGGAATACTCGGATGTGTTTGAGGAGGTGAAGGGCTTACCTCCGAAGCGGGAGATAGACTTCCGAATATATCTGGTGGACAATGCTAAACCAGTATCTTTGCCAGTGCGCCACATGGCTCCTCTTGAGAGGAGGGAACTCCATAAGCAAGTAGGGGAGTTGCTTGACAAGGGGTTCATAAGACGAAGTATATCGGAGTGGGGTGCTCCAGTAGTTTTTGCCACGAAGGCGGATGGGTCCCTCAGACTTTGTGTAGACTATAGAGAACTCAACAAGCTCACAAAGAAGAATAGACACCCATTGCCGAGGATTGATGATCTCTTTGATCAGTTGGTTGGCGCCTCAGTGTTTTCGCAGTTGGACTTGGCCACGGGGTTTCATCAGTTGAGAGTGGCTGAGGATAGCATAGACAAGACTGCCTTTAGGACTCCGGATGGTTTCTATGAGTGGCTTGTGATGCCATTTGGTTTGACGAACGCCCCTGCATACTTTGTTGAGTAGGGTGTTCAGGGAGTACCTTAATAAGTTCGTGGTGGTCTTTTTGGATGACATCTTAGTCTTTTCTAAGAGTGAAGAAGAGCATGCCCTACATCTTAGGGAAGTGTTAGAGACTCTTCGAGCGCATAGCCTTAAAGCTAAATTCTCTAAATGTCACTTTTGGAGGAAGGAAGTGCGGTTCTTGGGGCACGTGGTCTCCAAGGAAGGGATAGCTGTGGATCCCGCGAAGGTAGTGTCCATCCAAGATTGGAAGGTTCCGACGAATGCTACCGAGGTGAGGAATTTCTTGGGGTTGGCTGGCTACTATAGGAAGTTTACCAAGGACTTCACGAAAATATCAACTCCATTAACTCGCTTGACGAAGAAGAATATGGTCTTCACATGGGACGTAGATTGTGATGATGCGTTCCAACGGTTAAAGAGAGCTTTAACCACAGCTCCAGTCTTAGTGTTGCCAGATGGGAGTAAGCCATTTGTTGTTTATACCGATGCTTGTGGGACGGGACTGGGCGCAGTCTTAATGCAAGAGGGAAGGGTAATAGCCTACGGTGGAAGGCAGTTGAGAGCGCATGAGAAAAATTACCCTACCCATGATTTAGAGTTGGCCGCTATTGTTTTTGCGCTTAAGACTTGGCGCCATTATCTTCTTGGAGAGAGGTTCGAATTGTTCACTGACCACAAATCATTGAAGTACTTGTTTTCTCAGAAGGATTTGAACTTAAGACAGCAAAGGTGGATGGAGTTCTTAGCATCCTATGATTTCGAGATAGCGTATACCCCTAGCAAGGGTAACGTGGTGGCGGACGCCTTGAGCAGAAAAAGGTTGTCCTTGAGTCCATTGTTCATGGAACGACGAAGCTTGGAATTTATCTCGATGTTTGACTTCAGACCTTCCGTTGACTTTGTACTCGGTTTGCTAGCATCCTTAGAGGTCAGACCTACTCTTTTGGGACGGATTGGCGAGGCACAGCGGGACGACCCACAGTTGGTTGAGTTGGTAGAGAGGCTCATAAGGGGGGAATCGTCCAGCCATGTGAGTAGGTACACCCTAGACGATAGGGGGTGCTTGCGTAGAGACGATAGACTTTGTGTACCGTAAGACGAGGGTTTGAGGAAGGCTATTCTTGATGATGCGTATCGTTCAAAGATGACCATTCATCCCGGTGGGGAAAAGATGTACCAAGACATGAAGCGAGTTTTCTTTTGGGCCGGTATGAAGAAAGATGTGTCCGAGTATGTCGCTAGATGCTTGGTGTGCCAACAAGTGAAAGCGGAGCAAAAGAAACCTGGTGGGTTGCTTCACCCATTGGAAGTTCCGCAATGGAAGTGGGATAGCGTCTCGATGGATTTTATTGATGGGTTACCGAGATCGAGGAAGGGTAATACGGGAATTTGGGTTGTGGTAGACAGACTTACTAAGAGCGCCCATTTCATACCCGTGAAGAGCAAGAGGACTGCTCCATGGCTAGCTTCAGTTTACCTTCGAGAGATAGTTCGATTGCATGGGGGTACCTTCTAGCATAGTGAGTGATCGAGATCCTATCTTCACTAGTGAGTTTTGGAAAAGTTTGCAAGAGGCAGTAGGGACTCAGTTGTGTTTGAGCACCGCATATCATCCTCAGACGGACGGCCAGACCGAGAGGGTGAATCGTGTTCTAGAAGACCTTTTGAGGCTATGTATCTTAGATTTTGGAGGTACATGGGAAGAGCATCTTCCATTGGTGGAGTTCGCGTATAATAACAGCTTTCAGTCTAGTATTGGTATGGCTCCTTTCGAAGCTCTTTATGGAAGGCCTTGTCGATCACCTACATATTGGTGGGAATCTACGGATAAGATCTTGCTTGGGCCTGATATGGTTAGAGAGACTTCAGAAAAGATTGATTTGATTCGAAGAAGTATGAAAGCAGTGCAAGATAGGCAGAAATCTTACGCGGATAAGAGGAGGACGGATCTGGAGTTTGATGTTGGGGACATGGCCTTTGTCAAAGTATCTCCATTACGGAATGTTGTTCGCTTTGGGTCCGTTGGGAAGTTAGCACCAAGATTTGTAGGACCGTTTCCTATTAAGGAAAGGATTGGACGGATGGCATATAGAGTGGATTTACCCGAGAGACTTAGTCGGGTACATGACGTATTCCATGTGTCACATTTGAGGAAGTGCCTACATGAGACCGCAGAGGTGGTAGAGTCGAGCTTGCTTAGAGAAGTGGAGGTAGAGCGTGATGCGACTATTCGACGAGCTCCTACCCGCATCCTTGGGTCAGAGATTAGGAAGTTGAGAAACAGAGAGGTTCAACTAGTCAAAATGCAATGGGGAGATGTTGAGAGCAACGCTACTTGGGAGACAGAAGCGAAGATGCGTTCACTGTACCCATTCCTTTTTGAGGGTATGTCTTTTAACTTCTCCTTTATCGTTTGTCTAGTACTTATCTTACCTATAGTATGTCCTCTCATTAGTACCTTTGACCTTTAGATAGGATAAACCTATGGTTGAAACATGTGTTTGAGACATGTTATGATTGATGGATGCATGTGGATGCAAGTGGTTGCTAGTGGTTGCTCGTGGATGCATATGCACACACTTTAGACACTAGATCGGCTCAGTCACTTCATATTGCATATTGCATATAATTGTGTGTAGGTAGCTATATTAATGGATGTATAATGGTTGTGTTATCATATGGATGATGCATTTTGGTGTATGGTTGTGAACACATGTAGAAATAGTATGTGTTGATAGGGTTCTTTCGCATACATATTGGATGCATGGCACTATCATGGTTTGCATTAAGGAGGTCAACTGAATCAGTAGACCGTTTGATTTTGCATTAGACAGGAAACATATACACACACTTTTTGGATATGTTCATACAGCATTAGAAACTTTAAGGACAATGGATGCCAGTGTTTGATGGTTTGAGTAGATGGTTGTTTGGTTGGTAGGATACGTTCTTCTTGACTTGGAGATTTCGGGGACGAAATCCTTTAAGTAGGGGAGAATGTAACACCCCGAATTTCACTTAATATTAATGTTTAGTAATTAAAGAATAATTAATCTCAGACGTGAGAATTAAGGGAAACGGGTTGCGCCATTGTGTTCATCTCGAAATTCTGGTTGAGATAGAGTCCGAGTTTGCGTGATTTGGACTTCGTATGAAGAAGTTATGGCCATCCGAAATTTCAAAAAATTCAAAACAGATTTAAAATATTCAAATTTCAAATTTCAGAAGAGGCGGGAAAATTCCCACCAGACAGAGGGTGTCGACACTAGGGTCGACATGGGTGTCGACCCCCCCCAAGGGGTCGACCCATGTGTCGACCCAGGGGTCGACCCCCCCTGTCGGTCAGTTTGGCCTGGGTGCACTGATTTGAGCTTTGGGCTGTGTTTTGGTGGCTTGTGACGAAATCTGACGGTTCTAAACTAAATTAGGGTTAATCTAAGGGCCTAAACTACATCCTAATTCTATAAATACACCCTAAGACTACCCTAATTCATACTAAAAATAGATACAACGTCGTTATGCCGTCAAAATGCAACTTGAAGGAGCCTCCATCAAATTGTAGAAGAAGATAGCTTCTCAAATCAACTTCTAATCAACTTTAGCAACTTAATCTTCTTCATAGGAGTGCTAATCAACAAGTTGTGAGTTTCTATGCCTTTAGCAAGCAATTGCTAAACTAATTATGATAGGATATAATGAGGTTATGGTTATGTATGTGGATCAATGCAAGTTATGTTATCATATGCTATGTGTTCATGATGTTATGCAAGTTATGCAAGTCATATGCTATGTGTTCATGATGTTATGCAAGTTATGCAAGTCATATGCTATGTGTTCATGATGTTATGCAAGTCATATGCTATGTGTTCATGATGTTATGCAAGTTATGCAAGTCATATGCTATGAGTTCATGATGCTAGTCGTGCAAGTTTTATGCTATATGTTCATGATGATAGTTATGCAAGTTTTATGCTATGTGCTCATGATGCTAGTTATGCAAATCACTATGATAAACATTGATCCATTATGACACCATGTTATGCAAGTTTGGTGTTTGATTATATGCAAGTTCATATATGACACGTTATGCAAGTTTGGTGTTTGATTATATGCAAGTAACATGTGCCAGTTTACACCTTTGTATGATATGCATACATATGCAAGTTAACCCCTTTATATGTCATACATACATTTGCAAGTTTACCCCTTTGTATGACATAAGTAACTTATGCAAGTTACCCTCTTTATGACATATGTGATTCATGCAAGTTTGGGTTGATTATTTATGCTAGTTGGGTTTGATGCCATGGTCATATACGCATGTTGACACCTTTAAAACCCATGTTGATGCTAATGTTATACAAGTTGAATCCATTGTGTTTGTGATGAATCTTCCCTTTTAAGTATGTCATGTCAACGTATTACGTGGGGAACGATGGGGTTAATATTCATGTTAATGAAATGGTGTGAAGTTGGTATGATTATGCATACCATAAAGTGGATGGACATAATTGAGTCAATTATGTACATCGTTAAATTTGTAATTAATTAGGGATAATTAATACAAATTATGGGGGTGATTAATTAGTTGTAATTAATCGACTAAGACACGAGGTTGGACCCTTTTGTAGCATAAGACTGCCCGGAACCGACCGGCAAATCCAGCGGCTACAAATGATTGGCCCAATGTGAGAGGTCTTAGGCATAAACTAAATACGTGACAAGTGTAAAGACACGAGGTTAGACTTGGTTATGGTGTAAGGCTGCCCAGACCCAACCGGCAAATCCAGCTGCCATAAAAGATAGTCTAATGTGAGAGGTCTTTGCAAAGGTTACGGTCTTAATCAATTAAGAAACACTTAACCAGATAAGCATGTAGTGGGGCATGAGGGGTTAAGTGGGTGCCTTGGGTGGCATGTGGAAATCAAGTAAGTGCCTTGGGTGGCATGTGGAAATCTAGTAGGTTGCCTTGGGTGGCAATAGAAAATACGATTAGAATACTTAACCAAGTGGAAACATGTAATTAAACATGATTAAAGGGTTAAGTGGGATGCACTAGAAAAAGGGACAAGCTTAGGTGGGTAGCTTATAGGGGCCCATTTCAACCAGTAACCCATATGTATCTTATTGGGCTCGACCCATGTCGAGGACGAGACACGCGTACTGGGCTTGACTATAAGAGGCCAAAACGGGTTAGCGGTGGCAACGCAAGTCCAACGGGTTTCATATGCGTGTGTGGACCCGGGCTGGTAGGTAAGACGTTGATGCATCGTGTAGGTATAAGCCGTGCACCGTTGATTGTATCGGGTTGCCACTTTGCCACTGTGGGGCCAACACGGGTATCTACGGTAGGGAGCCGATCGCTTGGGGAGTAGTGGGTACACCTAGTGGAGATAGGGGCAGACAACACCTATGTAGTCAGCTAGGGGTACACGAAACTACTAGTTAAATTTTCTAAGTCCTTGGGTGGGATCAACCTTTAAGTAGGAATGACTGGTGTGGTGCAGTGTAGTAATTACCCTTGGGTGGGTAGATGCGTCTTTACCGTTATCTTAGTTCATCCTATGTCTAGTTGGCTGCTTAGTGTTGTCATTTATTCCCAGTCATCACCGTACCAAGTTTATATCATACCCTAATTACTTTAATGATTGTATTGTTAAAGTTATAGGGCTCACTCAGACCTAAAACTGACCCCGTTGTTTTTATCTTTTTTTCCCAACCCTCAGGTTCTCAGAGTGGGCCTAGCACTAGTGGGCTTTGATCAGATTGCTTTATCTATCTTTTGGAGCTTGGACCGTGATGTAGAGCCCAGCTTATCTTTTCTATTATGGCTATTAGTTATGTAGTGGGATTATGTACTTATGTTTTATCAGGATGGATATTTAGTACTTGACTCTTGTTTTAGTTGGTTTTGATATGTAACCAAACATGTTTATCTTCTGCTGCAATGAAATGATGTTTTAGATTTCAAGTATTATTTATATCTGTCTTGTTGTAATTTTTCTGTTCTATATTCAGTTAAAATACTCCACCGAAGTTAAGGCATTCCCTTAGTGAGTGACCTTAGCGGGTGTGGGGTGTTACAAATACGGAAATTGATATCGATTATATATTGATTTGTTTTCCGTGAAGATTCCATTAATTGAATGTGATTTGGTTTATCATGAACTTTGTTTTAAATGAAATTAGTTCTTTAACCCAGTTCAAGGCAGGATTACATGTCTGTCATTGTATTTTGAATTGTTTGGTTGATCTCTACTAAATATATATCTATTTGGTGGCGTAGAATTTATTCTTTTGCTTAACACCCTTCTCTGAGACGTACGAGCTTAGAGGTTATATATCGGCAGAAATCAATAGTACGGTGTAAATTGCCAATGCGACATGTTTGTGTTTCCAAAGTTAAATAATCATTAATATTGATTTTTGGGAAGATTAAAACTAAGTGGAGTTTTAATGAATCTTTAATTAGATTGAAATGTGAATTGATAATTTAACTTATCAAATTTGGTAAATGATCGAGAGTGGAGTATCACCAGTTTTGCTCCAAGCGATAGTTAAATCTTTAATTAGATTTGAACGGGAAATGGTAATTAAATTTACCGATAACACCGTGGTGTTAGTTATAGGGTAATACCATTTTTGCTCCATGGG
Organism: Allium sativum; assembly: GCA_030737875.1. Taxonomy (NCBI): domain Eukaryota; kingdom Viridiplantae; phylum Streptophyta; class Magnoliopsida; order Asparagales; family Amaryllidaceae; genus Allium; species Allium sativum. The sequence continues at coordinate 74,850,435 of CM060917.1, forward strand.
ATGAATATGTTGGGGTTGGGAAATTAAACAAATGATTACTTCGTTAAGGTGCGCTAATCCCGACTAGTTTGGAAGACCGTAACATGGTTTGAATTGAAATCCAAAGGAAGATTAAAGAATAAATTTTAAAGAATTTATCTTTGATAAAATTAATAGGAACAAATCCCTAAAGATGTGAATATCTAAATAAAAGAATATTCAGAATTGGAATGAGGCATATGTTGTGTTTTAATAACACTTGTTTATTATATACGCGAGTTATTCAAAAAGGTCGGGTTTATACCCATTCTGAATAACTGATTCGAGATAAGTCGACGATGAAGACGGTGGTTGAAGGCCAGAGGTCTTCTCATTGTTTGGATGATTACTGATGTCTTGATTGGGTTGTACACCCAAGACGAGGTACTAAGTGGTAATCGTCCAGACGTACTTGGAGATCAACAGATATGCGATGGCCTCTCTCCTATATTGGACATAGGGGATGAGGAATAAGGTGCCTCCGGTTTCATTCAGACCCAGAACCAAATTGTAAATGGATGTGTGTCTGACATTGGATTTCATTCTATGTGATTGATATACATCGGTTGCATAGCGTGAATTGTCTATGTGGCATGCTGAGATGCAAATAATCAAGGCTTCTATTGAAAAGCAAAGTCTTGTGGTTGATGATCAAAGCACGGCTTTAACATAGCATAGCTTTGCGTAGCGTTAATTCGCGAGCCTCGTACCCCGGTGTGAACCAGAAATGGGAGATGACATCAGGGAGGACATGTGTTTCCTTCTTGCTAGGAGTGGTGCCAGCGTTTTGCAAGCCCTGACGTTTTACTTATGTGGATGATGGATAGCGAGGCGCCTCGATTATTTCGGTCCCTGCGGAGCCGATGGATGGTCTTTATACAGACCAGATCAACGCCCCATAGGGCGGGGAAACGTAGTGTTCAGGCATTTTAATCCACTTCGTGTGGACCGACCCTGACGATCCAAGGGTTGATGCGTTCTGGTCCTGAGACACGAGCTAGAGCGTCTTGAAGCAGTAAGGACGATCTCTTACCATGGTTCGCAGATGGAAATCCAACTTCCAATACGTGACAATTGCGGTTTTGATTGTAAAGCCTAGTATTGGCGACATGATATATGGTACCCATGCCGTCTAGGATTGATACATTTATATTTGAAGTTGTTTTACACACTATGCGCTTATAGTAGTATCAAATGATTTTTTTTGAACATACCAAGAATGTTTGGATATTATAAGGGAAAATCCTATCCTCCGGCTTGCGTTGCATTGTGTGATGGGACCTGGGTCTTACAATAGCTTCATTTTTCCAAAATGCATTGCGCTGTTTTGTTATATGCACTGGTATTCTTGGGAGGAAACTTGTTCCGTGTTATACGGCGTGGTCCCTTGATATATCTGATTTTAAAGTGAAGTTTTAAATAACTATTTTAGTTCTCACACCAGTCACATGAGTGACCTGGAGTTTATTGTTTTAACCTAAACTCTAGGTGCCCCTATTTTCTACACGGGCAGCTAGTAGTTTTGGTTTTGCAGATTTATATTCACAGGATCCTGGTTTATAGCTGGAACGATATTCAGAAAGCTCTGTATCTGTTTGTCCCTTTCAATTGTGTATTGTATTATTTCTCCGCAGCTATGTAATGTATTGTAATCTCTGATATTTATCAAATGTATTTTATTTGTTTATACTCTGTATATTCTTGTACTCTGATGTAAATTGTTGTAATAAGCAATGAAATGTTCTTCTGTTTGTGTTCTGATCTGTCGTGTTCTCAAGCAATCTTGGCTTTCCTTCACGGAGAAGCTCGGGTCGTGACATTTGGTATCAGAGCTTTGGTTTACAGAGCTCGAGAACAAGACACGTTAGAACCAAACGAAAGAATTCATCAGAGATTGGATTAGTAATATCCAATGAGAATGACTCGTTAGAGATAGGATCAGTAGTATCTTAGAACGAGTGTGAGGAGTAGTATTTTTAAAATAACATTAAAAACAAACTTTATTTTGGAAATTTAAAACCTATTATACGTTTTGATTAACATTTTATAATTAAATTTGGACAATCCAGTATATAAAGATTTTGCATATACGCCTTGCAAACGTATATTCAAAGTTTTAATATATTGGATAGATATAGAATCACACTCTAGTCGCCCGGGAATAATTCTGATGATGGGTACCCATCATCAGTGTTATGTTCGAGTTTCAAAAGTGAGATATCTATATATTTCCAATTGACTGGTGTGAGAACCAAAACTAGATAGTGCTTATTGTTGTGACTTGGCATCAAAAATAGATTTATATATATATATAAAATTATGTGTTTGAAAAGATAATCACTAATTGATTGCTGATTGTGTGATTTGATTATTGTTTTGATTAATTATAATTTGGAACCGTTAAGCCAAATTGTATCAAATGTTGAGCTGAATTGAAAATCGTTTGGAATTGCATGCATATACATGTATATATATTGAACTGGTCATAGCAAGGAGGCTACAAAAGAGAAATAAAATTGTATGCCCGACAAATAGGTACATGTTTACTAATTTATTGGGTTTGGATGATTTTATGAGCTGATTGGCTTTTCCTTTTTCTTTTTGAGATGAGAGGGCCTGTGTAGCAGTTTGGGGATTTTCCTGATGCTCCCGTATAAAGGAGGTTAGGGCGTTTCGAAAATTTAGGGTGTTAGCCAAATTTTTGAGAAATTAGAAAATTCTTAGAAATTGAAAAGTTGAAGAATGAAAGCCAAACTGAAAGTTGAGTTGGATAGTTAAACAACTTTCAGCTCTGTTCCTTTTCGAGGACGAAAAGATTTTAAGTGAGGCAGATTGCAACAACCCAGAAATTCAGAACTAATTAATTTTTTTTATTTTGGCAATTTTAATGAATTTTGAATATTTAAAATGATTTATTTTAAATAATAATGATGAGAGATATAATTTGAATAGAATTAGAACGTAAATATTTATTTGAATCGACGTTAGAATATAAATATTTATTTTAATTATAAAAGGAATTGAAAATGGCGCGGTCGCAAAACCAAAAATATAAGAATCTATTTGAAAATATCTTTCCAGTGAATCAGAAAAATCAAAATTTCTTAGCGGAAATAAAAAGTTATGCCCAATTGAAAATTCAGAATAGTCGCTATGGAATTTTGGCCCTTAAAAATAGTCATTTTGCAAACGACCTCTGTTTTCGATGAAACCACTTTCGTTGGATCCGGGATGTCAAGTTATTGCTAGATTCCAAAATTCATAATTTTTGGGATTAATATGTGAGTGTGGCGAAAGAAAACGTGTTTTAACAATTTCAGTCAATTTGGATCGACCAGAAATTGGCCAATTTTCAAAAGGTCCCCATTCGATGAAATTAGTTTTGTTAGGACCGTATCTTCAATACGAAGCTAGAAATAATTTTTCTGGAATTTTCGGGGTCAGTATGTGGCCCCGGTAAATTGAAATGTACGTTTAAAATTGAATATATATAGATTTATATTTTAATTTCAATCAAAACTGACCGAAACAGTCGAATTGGGTTACAATACATATCCCATTGTGTTCAGAATGGGGGTAATTAGCTAGGGGCGACAGTCATTGGGTTTAAATTGGGATTCGGGAGCGAAATTTTAAAAACTAAGAAAATATTTAAAATAAAATATTAATTAAATATTAATATAAAGGGGGTAAACCCTCTTCTTCTTTGCCAAAATCAGACCCACCCCCAAAAAAATAAAAAATAAAACCCCGCTGCCCTTCCAAATCGCGCCTCTACCGCGCATCGGCGTCGTTCAACGCGTCGCCGGCCCACCGCCTCCCCCTCCTAACTCCGGTGCCCCCTCTAACTTTTGCCCATTCCTCCTCTCCTCCTGTGTATGAAAAAACGCACCCCCTCGACCCTTAAAACCACCGCGCCAGCCCCGAGGACCCCCGCCGCCGACACAGCATGGCCGCCGCCTCAGGCGAGGCACCCCTGACCTCCGACGCTCCCTCCAACTCCGGTTCGACATCCAGGAATGAAAACGTGAGTTTCATTGTTTTTAAAATTTGTTTTTTTATAAATAGACATTATTTAGAATCAGTTTTTAATGTCATGAAAAATTGATTTTTAAACACATGAAGATTTGATTTTTTATTTTTACATTTGTTAGCGAAATAAAAATGAAATCTTTATATTGTTGTTAGCGAAATAAAAATGAAATCTTTACATAGTTGTTAGCGAAGTAAAAATGAAATCTTTATATAGTTTTTAGCGAAGTAAAAATGAAATCTTTATATAGTTTTTAGCGAAGTAAAAATGAATTCTTTATATATTTGTTAGCGAAGTAAAAATGAAATCTTTATATGTGTTGCGAATAGGAAAAGATATGATTTTATTTATATAGAAATATGATTTTTAATTCATGAAAAGGTTGGATTTTTAAAAATATAAAGATACGATTTTTATATAAAATAAAAATGTGATTTTTGTATTATATAGATAATAAAAATATGATTTTTATAATTTAAACATCGATATCAAAATATGATTTCTATATTATATAGATAAAAAAAATTATATAGAAAATAGAGATAGAAAAATATGACTTTTATATGGAAAGTAGCGGGATAAAAACATGATTTTTAATATATAAACATCATATTAAAATGTGATTTTTAATGTAAAAAGCAGGAAAAAAACGCATTGGAATTTTGGGCAAATCCGAACCGTTCAGAAATAAGGAATGGAGGAGTGGATCCCAAAGGTGAGAACTTCTCACTTTTATTTTATTTTCTAGTTAAAATATATGTTAGGATGCAGACGGTGCTTAGCAGCACCCGACACTCGTCGTCCACAGACCATAGACGATTTGTTTGTTTGATTTTGTTGTGGAAATTGATTGTGTGATGTGGAATGAAATAAAATATTTTATAGTTAAAAATATAATTTTTAATGTGTATATGAATAAAATAAATATTCATAAACAAATCGGATGATTTGTTTATGTACACACATTTGACTGATATTGATTGGGACGATAAATTTTACACATCGCCCAACTGCACAAATAAAATTTATTATTTGTTGATTGAAACCCCACACGGGTATTGGAATGATATTGGACATACACTAATCCCAATATCTAGTTGTATTTCAATCGATTGGTTAACAAACTGTGTAAGGTTTGAATATTTATATTTAATGCTTATGCAGTGTAGAATGCACTTTGGATGATGGTTGACTGTTTTTATTGTTGTTGTGTACATGTGTGTATGAAATCCATATAATAATATTATATGGTAATTGACTGTGTCTGATTCCAGTTCAGAAAGAATAAATATTTTAAAATAACGATTATTTTAAAATAATGAATATTTTAAAATAATATTCAGAAAAGAATCCAAATATGGTTTTGATGTCCGAGTTGGGATGGACACGAAAATATTTAAATATATAAAGCCATGTTGATTAGATGTGCGTCATTTTGACGCGAACGATATTTATATCGATTTTATTCAATTCTATAATAAATATCGAAAAGGAAGTGATTTTAAAATCTAATGTTTTGAAAATATTATCATTTATATATTAATGATATGGAATATTCAATTTTGATTTGAAATTGAATATGAAGTTGAAATCGTTTTGAAAATGAATTTAAAACGATTTATAAAATACGTTTTAAATGGAAATCGATGAAATATATATAATATATATTATATGTATATATATATATAATGGCCTGAAGAGAATGCGCCGCGCCGCACCAGTTCGCGAATTTCAACCATTGACTTCGAACGGATATTACGGGAGATTCGACCGTCGGATTCTCCTAAAACCAGAACCTTGGGTTCATATCGAAAAGTGCTTTCCAATGGATATAAAAGATTTGAAATCTAAAGGTTGGATTTGTAATTATGTCCAAATCAAATTTGGAAAAGGTCGCTGTAAGTGCAGTTCGATGATCGTTTATGGAAATCGACTGTACGGGCCTTGATAAAATTATTAAAAATATCAATAATTAGTGTAAAATCATAATAAATGATTTGGAAAGAATTGGGATGAAATATTCCATATTTGAAAAGATAAAAATATATTTTTATCGAAATGAAATAGAATTATAAAATCCAATATTTTTAAATAAATAAATTGGATTTTAAATGGTTTTAAAAATAACCAGAAAATTTCTAATATATGAATTGGAATGGATTTGAATCGAAATTATCATCGGAATATTTTGATGTTGGATTCGGAATTATACGGATATTGTTATGGAAATTTGGAAGATATTTTATATCGTTATTTCCAGAACGATATTTGTTTGTTTCGGAATTTGATATTGAATATAAGCTGGTATAATTTTTATTCAGAGCCTCATATTTGATCAAATTGATTTTTGGGTTTGTCGTGAATGGTGTCTTAAATAACACTGTTCTTGAACCCCGTTTGAATATGATAAATCTTTTAATTAAGATTTAAAGAAGGATTACCAATTAATTAACATTTAATTGGAATAGAAATGGAATGTGAATTGGGTTTATTGCGAACTATGTTTTTAACGACATTCGTTCTTTAACCCGATTTACAGTTAAATGTGATTTGGAATTTATAAATATTTTTATTTAGATTTAACAGGAATTTTCCAAAGTAAAGTTTTCCAATATAATATATTAAATTGGAATTGAATGGAATTCGATTTGATAATAATCGAAATTAAATTCTGTGGAGGAAGACTGTTAATACATATGGAATTTAAAAGGCTTTGCCGTTATTCCATTTATATTATTAGTCGGATACGGAAATCGATATCGATTATGTATTGATTTGTTTTCTGTGAAGATTCCATTAATGGAATGTGATTTGGGTTTATCGTGAACTGTGTTTTAAATGACATTAGTTCTTTAACCCAGTTAAAGGCAGGATTACATGTCTGTCATTGTATTTCGAATTGTATAGTTGATCTCTACTAAATATATATCTGTTTGGTGGCGGAGAATTTATTCTCTTGCTTAACACTCTTCTGTGAGACGTACGAGCTTAGAGGTTATATATCGTCAGAAATCATTAGTACGGTGTAGATTGTCGATGCGACATGTTTGTGTTTCCAAAGTTAAATAATCATTAATATTAATTTTTGGGAAGATTAAAACTAACTGGAGTTTTAATGAATCTTTAATTAGATTGAAATGTGAATTGATAATTTAAATTATCAAATTTGGGAAATGGTCGAGAGTGGAGTATCACCAGTTTTGCTCCAAGTGATAGTTAAATCTTTAATTAGATTTGAATGGGAAATGGTAAGTAAGTTTACCGATAACACCGTGGTGTTAATTCTGGGGTAATACCACTTTTGCTCCACGGGATGTATAGGTTGGGATTGGGAAATTAAACAAATGATTACTTCGATAAGGTGCACTAATCCTGACTAGTTTGGAAAACCGTAATATGGTTTGAATTGAAATCCAAAGGAAGATTAAAGAATAAATTTTAAAGAATATATCGTTGATAAAATTAATGGGAATAAATCCCTAAAGATGTGAATATTTAAATAAAAGAATATTCAGAATTGGAATGAGGTATATGTTGTGTTTTTATAACACTTGTTTATTATATACGCGAGTTATCCAGAAAGGCCAGGTTTACACCCATTCTGAATAACTGATTCGACGATAAGTCGACGATGAAGACGGTGGTTGAAGGCCGGAGGTCTTCACATCATTTGGATGATTACTGATGTCTTGATTGGGCTGTACACCCAAAACGAAGTAATAAGTGGTGATCGTCACGTACTTAGAGATCAACGGATATGCGATGGCCTCTCTCCTATATTGGACATACGGGACGAGGAATAAGGTGCCTCCGGTTTCGTTCAGACCCAAAACAAACTTGTAAATGTATATGTGTCTGACATTGGATTTCATTCTGTGTGATTGATATACATCGGTTGCATAGCGTGAATTGCCTGTGTGGCATGCTGAGATGCAAATTATCAGCGCTTCTGTTGAAAAGCAGAGTTTTGTGGTTGATGATCAAAGCACGGCCTTAATATAGCATAGCTTTGTGCAGTGTTAATTCGTGAGCCTCGCACCTCGGTGTGAACCAGAAGCGAGAGAGGACATCAGGGAGGACATGCGTTTCCTTCTAGCTAGGAGTGGTGTCAGCGTTTTGCAAGCCCTGACGTTTTACTTATGTGGATGATGGATAGTGAGGCGCCTCGGTTATTTCGGTCTCTGTGGAGCCGATGGATGGTCTTTATACAGACGAGATTAACGCCTCATGGGGCGGGGAAACGCAGTGTTCAGGCATTTTAGTCCACTCCGTGTGGACCGGCCCTTACGATCCAAGGGTCAATGCGTTCTGATCCTGAGACACGAGCTAGAGCGTCTCGAAGCGGTAAGGACGATCCCTTGCCTTGGTTCATAGATGGAAATCCCACTTCCAATACGTGACAATTGTGGTATTGATTGCAGAGCCTAGTATTGGCGACAAGATATATGGTACCCATGCCGTCTAGGATTAATATATTTATATTTGAAGTTGTTTTATACACTATGCAGTTATAATAGTATCAAATAATTTGTTTTGAACGTACCAAGCATGTTTGACTATTATAAGGGAAAACCCTATCCTCCGGCTTGCGTTGCATTATGTGATGGGACCTGGGTCTTATAATAGCTTCATTTTTCCAAAAAAGCATTGCGCTGTTTTGTTATATGCACTGGTTTTCCTGGGAGGGAACATGTTCTGTGTTATACGACGTGGTCCCTTGATATATCTGATTTTAAAGTGAAGTTTTAAATAACTGTTTTAGTTCTCACACCACTCACATGACCGACCTGGAGTTTATTGTTTTAACCTAAACTCTGGGTGCCCCTATTTTCCGCATGGGTAGCTAGTAGTTTTGGTTTTATATTCAAATGATCTTGGTTTACAGCTGGAACGATATTCAGAAAACTATGTATCTGTTTATCCCTTTCAGTTGTATATTGTATTATTTTTCCGCTGCTATGTAATGTATTGTAATCTCTGATATTTGTCGAATGTATTTTATTTGTTTATACTCTGTATATTCTTGTACTCTGATGTAAATTGTTGTAATAAGCAATGAAATGTTCTTCTGTTTGTGTTCCGATCTGTCGTGTTCTCAAGCAATCCGAGCTTTCCTTCACGGGGAAGTTCGGGTCGTGACAATTATATCCCAAAATCTATCTTCAGTTATAAAATAAATTTTATAACTCCATCACGTCGATTTCTCTAACGGTAAATCGATATTTATAAACCGATTGACTTACAGGCCATATACTGCCAATTACTCAACCAATATTACTCATTGGTTTAAACAAAACAAATGTGGGGTTCAGGTCAATGTCAAAAAACAAATCTATCATCTGATCAGAACAATTCATATAATGAAATTAAATAACATTTAATATATTTTAGGAATCCCGTTGGACCCCTCCAACCTGTTCTTTCCTGTATTCAAATACGTTATCTCAATATAATCACTTGAATTCAAATAATAATAGTTTTTATAACAACCAATAACGACAATTCAATAACAATCAATTTATTTCACACAACCATAACAATCCAAACAACTCATTAAATTAAATACGTTTATTTTATAAGCATGACCAATAAGGTAAGTTACCTTAAATGGGATGAATCGTTAAATAACAATTTGGTGTTTCACTGAATTTAAACAACATTTAGTTTCATCGGTTTGTTCAATATATGGATATATATAACAGTCAGTCTCTGCCCCAACTATTTATTTTCTTGAACTCATCACTCACCGTGATACACAACCGCCAACAGATGCTTCTCCAACCACGCCATGCATTGCTGCTTTCCCAGATTCTTACTATACATTCAAACAAAGAACAACGGCTATATAGGTCTCCACTACTAACCGCAACTTGACTCCATTCTTTCTTCTCCATTGCTGCTTCTCCAACACTGCGCCCGCTTCACGTGTACAGCACCTACTGTAACTCCTACATTCATCTTCTCCTTGCGTTTTAAAGGAACCGAGTTCAACCTTCACACAAGCCGACGCTAAGCAACCTCCTCCCATTGTCGTCCAATACCCCAGATCCGACTGGCGCCACCTCATGTCACTTCCACCTCGCCTGAGCTCCGGCGACTGTTCTGCTCACCCTCCTGCATCGATCTCACCGTGTAGCTCAATGTTCAGCACATACGACGAACACCATGCCGCTCCATTTACCGACATCGATCAGCAACCCCATGTTGCTCCCACATCCATCCAGCTTTTACGTGATTCCCACCGGCCTGCGCTTACTTCCATTAGCAGTCACTGCGCGCGCCTACTTTAAACGTTATGATGTTTCGTACAAGGGGATTTTCGGATTTTAATAAGTAAATGGAGGCCGTAGGGTAGCTATGGCAGTATGTCTTTGGGTGTATGTATGGCCGATATGTCTTCTACAGTGGCATGTACAAATAAAATTGCTAGGATGGCTATAAGGTATGGGTGTAAATGGGTTCAAATCGTCTGGTCCCATATTCCCTGGTCCTCCTAGGCCAAAACAATCTGACTCATTGATTTCGGTGGGGCCCACCTAAAATTACAGGATCTGATCGTTTTGGTCCTTGGAGACCAGAGGATTTCGGACCAGGTGATTTCAACCGGGTGTAAAGTGACCAGGTAGCAGCACATTTGTTTGATTAGAATGCTTGTATGTGCCTTTACATAGGGTAGTATTGTTCTTAGCCGTTAATGTACAGCTGTGTATGCTTTACTTATCAAGAATTAAGTTAATTTTTTTTCCAGCATATGATATTCATCTTGACGCTCAACAAATTAGTGAAGTATTAACTGCGTACAACGACAATCAAACTGGAAAGCGGTAAATTGTAACATTTATATTTGATAATATAATAATATATAATCACGGTTATTTGATAATAGTATTTAAAAATGGAAATTTTAAGATGAACGTTGAAATGGGAAAGTAGTTTGTTTTAACATCCATATTTATTTATAAACTGGAAAGCAGTATAACCTAAGCAATAATATATTTGATAATAATAAAGTAATATTATCAAATATTTCCCAATGGAATCTGGTATGTCTTTAATATAAACCAATATGAAATCTAGAACCTAACATTCACATTTTTTTTGAGTTAAACGATATCCAAACCACATTTAGAACCTTTTAAATTCATTAAAATAACGTTGTCGTTTATAAACGATTTTCATAGCCACTATTTGAAATTTTGATTTGGACATAACTAACAATATATAACACGAAATTTGGAATGTTCTCTTTCATATGAAAATTATTATCAATAGAATTCCAAAGTTTCTTGTTTCACAGAAATCCGACTTATATCGGATCCTGTATATTCAATTGAAGTTCAAAACTCCATTTTACGAACTACAGCGCCATTTCGAGCTCGATTTATACTTATATATAAATTTAACATTCAACTTCGTTTTAAATAACGAATTTAAATAATAAAATTCATTAATATTCCAAATAAAATATTTAAAATATATCCGTAAATATTCAAACTAAATAACCGAAAAATCTGGGTTGTTACATTCTTCCCCCTTTAAACAATTTCGTCCCTGAAATTACTGAGTAAGAAGAATGCTACGAACCCGATTATTTCGAAATATTATTTTAGAATTTATTACCAACAATACCCTAAGTTTTAATTATTTCCGAAAATTTTTCCAACACCTCCTCTGCAGGCTTTATCAAAACAACCACAAAAGCCACTCTGGGCCTCAACTTCATCAAAAGAAAACGAAAACCAAATTGCTACCCAACTCGGGGGTATAAAATCAAATCACTTCGATAATTTTAAGGTTCACTGTTTATCGAGCAACTCATTTTTAATTTTCGAAGTAAATCAACAACTGATCTTCCATCTCCTTCCAACCAGTATCTCAATCTATGAAACCAAATCAACTCGACCTTCCAGAATCTGTACTTAACTCAGTTTATAATCCAAGCAACAAATGCAGGGTTAACTTATTTTATTTTATTTCATAAATGATTATATTCAATTTATTATCCATTGTGACCCAAATTTGATTTAAATGCCATATCCATTCCTTAATTTATTTCAATTAACCAAGACAATCTCCTTTAATTAACTAGTTAATTTTCTAAACAATTCAATTTCATTTTACTATTCATTCTGAATTTCAAACAAACAAATCAATCAACCAATATACTATAACTTGATAAAATTTATTTCATTTTCTATATAAAAATATAGTTCGGGCAAAAATTATTTCATTTACCCTCTTTATAAAACAATTAAAAAATAATAATAAATTTATAATCAATTACAAATACGTGCTCTCGTATATATACACTCAACTCAATCTAAGGTATTACTATCCCCATCTCTATTGAGTTATTCCACAGAGCCAAGTTTGTTACCAAACCAATAGCTCTGATACCACTGTAACGAACGCAGATTTTCGACCCCGAAAATCGACACAAAAACCATGTCGAACATTCAAGCATTGAAAACACCGGAACGTTATTAAAAGAAATTAGAGAGTGAGATAAGAAAGAAAGAAAGAAATATTAGAATAGAAGAAGTAGAAACAACACAGGATCAGAGTCTTACATCGCAGCGGAACAAAATATAATATATAAATAAATCTTTACTGAGAGCTTTGGAAAATATTCTTACAAATCTTCAAAGTACATCAACACATCTGGACAGTTATAATAATCTGTCCACATATAAAACACACAATGGAATAATATAATATCATACGTTTGAACTCCTCAGCTCGTCTCTTCATAGTATCTGATAACCTGAACATGTATAACCCAGTCTAACCCGAGCATTACAAATACTGGGTCAGCTTGGTGAACCAGAGTGAGAAAAACTTGCAAAGTTTAAGGGTATCACACAACTTGATTTTTAAGTCAAAATCCTTTTGAAAGAAAAGGATAATAGTAAGACCTGTCCACACATAAACACCGACGGTTTTTACCTTAGTATAACCCAAACCATTTTTGAAATCATATCTTGTCAGGTATTATAATAGTGTCTAAACACAAATAAATAACAATCTAGCAGAACGCTTGCATCTCATGCTCCACATGTATAGTATACAATCAAAACCGCGGGCGCTTTTTGGAGAATGGATTTCCTGGCAAGGTATGGGACCACCTTCCCGACAATGTACCACCAGAGATGAATACATTGAGGTTCAACAAGAACGTCTTGCAACCCAGCTACACATGACCGACCCCTCATTTCTCTTGGGAGTACCGAATATATCATCACCACGGTTAGGGGCCAGCCAACTGAACCGATATCATATAAAAATAAAAAGGGACAACCGTAGGCATTTGATTTCTCCAAATAAGGTAATGATATACCCTTTTAATGGGTGCAAACAACATAACCATGTTGCCTACCCGATTTTTTGCCATTTCCCGTTTGATGAGGCTAGAGGTTAAGCTTATCCATCAGAATAGTACATCTCCATCCGCTTTGAATGCCATATCGTCAGATCCGCTGGGTATCACTAATTGCCATCCACAAAAATACCCTAATCGTTAAGAGAAGGTCTTTCTCCGCCAAAATTATGGTACGTGATCCCTTTGAAATACTTTGTCAAACACTCGTCCATACAAGTCATATAGGAACAGGATGAACCGAAGGCACCCTCCTACCACATCCTATATAGGTATCACTCCAAGGATCAGTAGCGAGTAGTCCTTGCAATCCGCATATTCCATTCACGACAAAATCACAAGTCAAAATATCTCCGGCTGCTAAACCAAAGAAATTCAACAAGTGGTTCTTCCGCTCATGAAGATCAACGGTCTTCAATGCTCCATCTTCTCGTATTTGCTGGTTCGGAATGGTTTTCGAATATTATTCGATCCTGATCTTTCCGTACCAACAATCATATTGGCTTGATTTGATAGTCGGTTATTTAACTATCAAATAAATAATCACGTGAATGAATGGGTTTACTGATTCAGTACTCGGCATTACTTGGCCTTTTTAATTAAACATCTGTTACTTATAATCTTTAAATCTTCCAATATTTGCAGTTTATCTTTTACTTCTTATTATAAATAAGAATACTCTTAAAAATCATTTCATTCACTTACAAACTTTTCGAATACTGTTTCCCATGTTCTTTACGGAAATCATAACTTTTGTTTCCCCTCGATTCCTCTCACTTATAAACTAATACCATTCTTGGATAGTCGTGAAGTCGATCAAGTTGGGGTATTTTATTTACCTCTCAGATCTTGACTAACAGCATTCATATTATTAAAATAGATAGAAGTTTATTAACCACGCATTTTCCTTTGGAAACCTTATTTTAATTTCAACAACGTTTATTTAATTAATTATTAAATAAACTATTATTTTACTTCTTTATAAATCTTTGATAATCCTCTCTAATATTATACTCGAGTTTCGATTCCATTATAAATAGAATCCTTTATAAATGTTCTTCAACATCTCTTTAAAAATATTCTTCAATCTGTTTGCAACAACAATACTATATTGGTTTTTAAATCATATATAACTATCTTTAACAATTCTAGTATAAATATCTTTATAGATCTTACCATTATATCTTTTGCAATTCTTATATTGACATTTCGTACGAATCTTCATATTCATTTGGAATAAAACAATTCAACTTATCGTCTGTTACAAGCGTTATAGATTTCGTTACAAAATCTTTTATTTTCTTTATTTTACTCTTTTCAAATCATTGCGACAACTTATGCGTTGTCGAAAATCCCATAGTGATCTTTCTAAGGATCTGCAGTTATTAATCCAATAGTTTAATTTATTATTTGTAATATTGTTACACATTCATTTCTCAAAACTCTTTCCTTATTTACAAATCCCATTAATAAATTGTTATCGACAACTAATATTTCGATTATATTTAACTCTTAACTTCCATTTACAAAATCGTTGTAAATTATTTACGACAACATATTTTTTGCCATTTTCAAAACATTTTATTTCTTAAATTATCATTAACTAACTTAATAGTTTACCATACCGTTAACTATCCTATAATTGGTTAACTTCCTTATTCACTAAATAATCGATAAACTTATATTTTTTTAAAAATATTATTCAAATTTAAACAAATATTTGTTAAATCATTTAGTTAGATTTATTCAAGACAAACTGATTTAATCATTCAGTCTCGGTTAAAACGGTTGGCTTAGTTAACTCTCAAAACACGGTTATTTCGTTAACAGATTCCAATTAGTCCTTTCTTTAAATTAATTAATAGTATAATTAATTTAAAATAATTCCATTTAATTGTTTCTTAAAAACAATTATTCAAAATCTTAAATGCTAGGTTAATTTCTGTTCATTGCTTATAATTCTTCTTTAATATAAGAATTTACTTTATAAAATCACTTAATAATAAATTACGAACTAAATAAATAAATAATAAACATTTTTTGAAACCAAACACGTGCGATCTTCTGTAAAGAAGAGAGCACACATATATAATATATATAAAAAAGCTACAAAGTCCAACTACAGATCTAGAAAGGAAAACAATACAAGGACACACGGCTATATGAGTGTATAGAAAAGTAGATGGATGAGCTCCGGAAAAACCACCGCCCATCATACTCCAATATCGAATTCTGGCAAAGCCACCACCCGATATTGAGTATATCTACTCCAATACAAATGACAGCCCTTACAATCAAAAAATAACTAAAATAAAATGAACACCCAAAAAATAATAAATATTTATTTTCTTTAAATTTCTTTTATTTAAAATAATATATCCCAAAATCTATCTTCAGTTATAAAATAAATTTTATAACTTCATTACGTCGATTTCTCTAATGGTAAACCGATATTCATAAGCCGATTAACTTACAGGCCATATACTGCCAATTACTCAACCAATATTACTCATTAGTTTTAACAAAACAAATGTGGGGTTTCAGGTCAATGTCAAAAAACAAATCAATCATCCGATCAGAGCAATTCATATAATGAAATTAAATAACATTTAATATATTTGAGGAATCTCATTGGATCCCTCCAACCTGTTTTTCCTTGTATTCAAATATGTTATCTCAATATAATCACTCAATTCAAATAATAATGGTTTTTATAACAGCCAATAACAACAATTCAGTATCAATCAATTTATTTCACACAACCATAACAATCCAAACAACTCATTAAATTAAACACGTTTATTTTATAAACGTGACCAATAAGGTAAGTTACCTTAATTGGGACCAATCGTTAAATAACGATTTGGGGTTTCACTGAAATTAAAAAACCATCAGTTTGTTCAATATATGGATATATATAATAGTTAGTAAATCATTGGCAACCATAGCAATTCACTAGCAATCATAACACACAATTATAAAACTCAACTTATATAAAATATAAATGGGAAGGAACCGAGTGAGTTTAACTCACCTTGATTCATATGTCTTTGAAATAATTTGTTTTAATTAAATTAAACATTTAATTTAATTAAAATGCTCAGCTATGCCAAACTCTGTCCAACCCAATTCTATACGTCGGGCTTGCTGATACAGTTTGACTGCTTCTAATCTTGCTGAATTCTGTCGGTATATGCGCATGTTATAAGTTACTTTCTAAATTAAATAAAATGGTTATTGTTTAATTAACTTATTTTTCCTTTTCGTTAAACTTAATTAAATATTTAACCAACCGTAAATCACTGTTTACACAAGCGGACCGCATGATCTGTTTGCTTAGGCTTACTTAAGTATAACTAATGTTTAAAAAAAAAAACCTCTTTTACCTGCTATCCGACTCTATTTTAGAATCAAAAGTGCACTTCCCTTTTCCACATCATACCCGAAATAGCCCAGCTCCACCTTCCCGCATGCTACCATCAATCTCCCCTTTATTCTTGGTTTTAGTCATCGCGGGCCACCTTTTTTCTTATGTATATATATTTTGAAAAGCCTACTGGACCAAAAATCCAATTCCGCCCATGCCAAAGACAACCTGCCACATTAGGTATGCTTCCTTCCACCTGGCAACCGAAACAAATGCCATCCCTACCTTGCTGTTCTCCACATTAGGTATGCTTCCTTCCTGCTGGCAACCGAACCAAATGCCACCTTGACCTTTTATCCAACAAAATCCCAACGTGCCCCTATAATTCCATTCTTCTCCCTGTTTAACCACTACACAAGTGAACTCCAAAATCGGTCACCTTCGTTATTAACACAGACATCAATAGATTGGCCGATGTGTTTGTACCTTTATTCCATTACTTACAATTGAAGAAAAAGGAATAGATAGGTTACAGCTAAAATTTTCATGCCAAAGTTACACAAATTAGAGTGCCACAATTCAAAATATAGCATGCGCAGAATTGATATGTAGGCCGTAGGGTAGCTGTGGCAGTATGTCTTTGGGTGTACGGCTGATATGTCTTCTACAGTGGCATGTGCAAATATAATTGTTAGGATGGCTATAGGGTATGGCTGTAATTTGACGTGGGTAGCAGCACATTTATTTGATTAGAATGCTTGTATACCTTTACATAGGGTAGTATATTTCCTAGAGCATCTCCAGTTGTGGCATGAGATGCTCTAAATGGGGATTTTCCCCATGGGATTGCTGCTCCCCACGCTCCAACAATGGGGCTTTGATCGTGGGGAGACGATCCAAACGGGGGAAATCCCCATTTGTTTTTTTTCTTCTGGCGATAGATAAATGGGTTTTTGAAATCCGTTTATAGTTTAAATGGATTTCACAAATCCGTTTATTCATTGAACGGATTTGTGAAATCCCTTTGACTATAAACGGGTTTCTTAATACCGTTTATTTTTTTTATTTTTTTTCCTTCAATGGATTTATATTTAATTTTGATTTTACGCTTCCTTGAGTTGCACTTCTATTTTAATAATTTGGCCCTTTTAGGAATATATGAATTAAGAATTTTTTGTAATCTTGGCTAATTTTTTTTGTTATTACCTGTTAGTGTAGATTGTTTATTCCGCTAATTCAATTAAACTTGTCTACGTTATTAATTCAGTTGAGTGCTTTCTTGATCTATATTAACCTATTTGTTTGATTTTTCGTTTTAAAATTGTGTAGTATGTCGTATAATGTAAGCTTACATTTCTTTAACTCCTTTAAATTATACTTCATATAATAAGCAGAAATAAACTAATTAGATCACAGTCAATACAATACTTTAGAAACCAAAGCAACCCGTTAACTAGAAATAAACATACATTTTTAAAGCAAAGCAAACTAATTCGAAACAAAGCTAGACGTGGAATGAAAAGCAAATAGCATAGAAAATAAGATAAACTAAAGAAGTCCCACGTTCTTTAAAACTCTGAACCACCTTCATCAACCGCAACCTTCATCAACCGCATACCGTTGTTTTTGTGCTTTGAGAATGTTACGTTTTTTAGTCAGAACGTATTCTAGGTGTTCTCCAGTTAAGTGGGACACGTCCTTCGATAAAAACTCTTCTTCCCTCTCTTCACGTAAATGTCTTTCACGCGACTTAAATAGGTTAGTTCGATCTGCATCTTGTTGAAGTTGGGCTTCCAGGATCCGTAACTTCTGCTCTTTTAACTTTAATCATTCTTCCCATTTGGAGTTAGATGAAATTGAAATATCAATTAAAAGTGATGTCAGTCGTTCACCTGCTGCCACCACATCACTAGACTCCTTGTTCCTCAACAACGCTCTTTTACTAGATTTTATTCCCTCTGGTCGCTGTGTTACTCCACCATACAACATTCCAGAACTAGGAGTTACAGGGCTGATGTTATTACCATTTGCGTCCATTGAGATAGGAGAGTCATTTGAATTCCAGGAGATGAATCCATCGAAAGTCTCGATGATACATTTCGTACATTAATTTCAATTGTATTCCCCATGCTTACATTATCTGCCTCACCAAGTATAGCCCAGCGGGGCCTCAACTTCAGGATTTCAAACGCATCATGAGCCTTGAATTCCGATCTGAATGAATCGTGATAGATTTTATCGTAGTCAGATCTCAAGTCTCTCACTGTTTGTCCACTTCTTAGTATGTCGCCTCTTTGTACAATAATACCTTTGTATCTCGTACACATTGTATTTAGGTTATACCAAGCTGTTTTCGTGGCCTCAAAACTTTTTTTTTTGACATTCCGGGTCGTGATTTTAGTACTCATTTACTTGCAAGTAGAAGTACTTTCCAGTTGAACGACCATCTGGAACTTCGGAAGCCATGACCCAAGCATTGGCTAACACTTTATAGTCATGTGCCCTCCACGTCTTCCCACTGTCATTGCCTGTGTCGATTGAACTGTTGATTTGGGAGGCAATAGGCATTTTTTGGGTATAAGTACGCTTTCCTTTACCTATGACCTTTTCGCTTGAAGTTGGATCGAGAGTTTGAACTGTTGTATGACAATCTAACACAACAGAGGGCTCAGGCGGTTGATTGAACATACCGTTTTGTTGTGCAAAAGCAAACATCTGATTCTGTTGCTGAGCAAGGAACTGCGCCGGCATCATTGGTGGATTCTCGTACTGCGAAAGTAAACTTTTATAATTCGTAAGACCTTCATCGTACAAGTTCATGTCATTGCTATTTTGGTTATTGGATGAGTTATCCATGGAAAATCAGGTATGTTAGGTACAGAATTTAATTGGAGGAGGAGTGAGGTAAATAAATATTTGTGGTTTTCTATATATAAGAACTTGAAATCCAAAAAGGTGGTCTACTATTTTAATATTTATCTTCCGTAGTCAAAAAAGGTGGTCAATACTTTAATGTCTGCCATGTTCTACTTTAAAGCCTGCCTTCTCGGGCTTTGGGTCGACAGTGGATTGTCGCATCAAACTGGTTCCTGGCCGTTTGTCGTACTCGTTTGGATGTGTCTATGCAGGATGTAAGAAAATAAAGATGATTGTGCGCTGTCATGTTATACTTTAATGCCTGCCTTCTTGGGCTTAGGCTCGACAGTGTATTGTCACATCAAACTGTTTCTTGCAGGGTATAGGGGACCGCATTTTGTCGTACTCGTTTGGATGTGTCTACGCAGCATTTAAGACCAGAAAGACTATAGCGCACTGTCTTGTTTAACTTTATTGCCTGTCTTCTCGGGCTTTGGCTCGATAGTGTATTGTCACAACAAACTGTTTCTTGCAGGGTATAGGGAACCACATTTTGTCATATTCGTTTGGTTGCGTCTACGCAGCATTTACGACCAGAAAGATTATAGCGCGCTGTCTTGTTTAACTTTATTGGCTGTCTTCTCGGGCTTTGGTTTGGGTTTGCTATTGTGATTTCCATTATATATATAGAAGTTGTACCATACTAACTTGAACTAAAGAAGTTTGTAAAAATGTGAACTCAAGCTTGGCTTCCAACAGATTACCTTCCCTTGATAAAAGCGTACATTAAGGCAGATACTATTCATATGGAAAAAGATGTTGATCAAGATTTTTGGGTCACCCTAAATGAAGAGTTCAACAAGCGAGCAGATTGCAGGGTAGTCCGCACGACTCTAGAAACTAGAAGTGAGTTTGTAATGTTTAGTAGGTCATGCATGAATTACCGCAAAATAATAGTTGAAGTGAAGGAAGAGGATATATTTCAGCAAAAACGTTCAACTTACGACTCTCGTTATCACTTCAATCACCACGCACACTTTGAGGGTCACGATGCTTTCGAATTATGGAATAGATATATGTTACAGTTTGAGTAACAAAATCATAAATACCTATGGTTTTGTATCGTATCAACATTGTATCTCTATGCGTATTAAGTATCATCTGATGAAATGTTTTGAACTACTTTGGAATATATGACTATCGTCCATGGTTGATTTTATATTTGTGTTTCAGATTTGTATTCATTTCCCATAATAAATGTACACAGGTGATTGAAGCTTGTAATGGTTAGTGTTGAGGAATGGACGACCCCAGTGGTTTAACTCCTTTCGTTGAAAACAAGCGTATTACAACAGTACAAATAACATAATATTCAATATGACAATACATAATAGTTGTCTTAATAATACAATACATATTAGATTCTAAATGGGTGAAAGTAATACTCGATACTAGAAAATAAACACCTATCCCTAAATGGAAATTAAACAATGCATAATACATTAATTTGGATGAACATACGCCTACTCACTGATTTCCCTTTATTTGCCAGGGATGTTCAACTAGATCGTCTCGGAGTTTTTCATGCGTTTCTCCAGATCTAATTCGACGTAGCCGCCTCAAGAAAGCTTCAATGGTGTATGGATCTCTTTCGGCAACAGGTTGGGTTGTGTTGTCTGGGTCGTACCCTAAGTAAGATGGAAATGTACCTCGTTCTTCCTCGGTAATCATATTATGCGTAATAATACTTGCTCGCATTATGTTGCTCAACGCCTTCGGCTTCCACAGCTTAATTGGGTTTAACTATTGCGAAATGTGCTTGTAAAACCCCTAAAGCTCTCTCTACGTCTTTCCGCACAGCCTCTTGGTTTTTAGCAAAATGCTTTTCTTTTTCAGATTTAGGATCTGAAATTGTTTGGACTAGGGTTCCCCAGGAAGGATAAATACCATCTGCTAAATAGTATCCCATATCGTATGCATTACCAACAATACTTAAGTCACAAGCAGGTGTAGTTCCATGTGTTAGATCCTTAAAAAGATGTGATTGGTGTAAAACATTAATGTCATTCATGGATCTAGGACAACCGAAGTACGCATGCCAAAACCAGAGGTCGTGTGAGGCTACAGCTTCAAGTATCAGAGTGGCTCTTGGGTAATGACCTATAAATTGACCGTGCCAGGCCTTTGGGAAATTCTTCCACTCCCAATGCATGCAATCTAGACTTCCCAACATGCCCGAAAATCCTCTTTTTGCTCCTAAACGTTTAAGTTTATTCTCGTCATTCTGTGTCGGGGATCGCAAATATTTTTCCCCGTATAATTCAATAATCGAAATGCAGAACCACTCCAAACTTAAATGAGTGGTACTCTCACCCATCCGAACTACTTCATCAAGGGCGTCAGGGGCAATCCCATACGCCATTACACGTAACGCTCCTATTATTTTTTGATACAGTGGACATCCCGTCGTCCCAGCAAAATTACGTTTTTGAACAAAGTAGTTATCATGAGCAACAACTCCATTAAAAATACGCATAAACATATTCTTACTCACTCGAAATCGTCGTCGAAAATCATCCGGGCCGTACGTGTAAGGGTTGTCGAAATAGTCTTTCAGCAATCTAGCGGTCCCACCCCTATGATATCGCATTTTTCCTTTTATCTGCTCGACCGAATACACTGCCTCCATGACTTCCGCTTGTAGATCCTTCTATTATGAATCGTTGTACGTTTTGGTGATGAACAGTTACTGCTTTCATCATAAGCTCTAGTTCATCACTGTCATCGTGGTATCTGAAGATAGCTGCACAGCAGTTGAGCTGTAAGATAGGTCGTACTCTAGATCAGAGTCGTGTTGACAACCTTCCTCGATGTAATCAATATTGTTTTCTGAAGCCTCGAACCCTTCAGTTTCATTGGAGTAAGGGTATGTGAAAAAGTTATTGGATGACATTTTTTCCTATTTGAAATTGTGGAATATTGTATGTGGTTTGGTGTTTCTTCCAAGTACATATAAGTCTACATGTTTCTTATAGCCGTTGTGAAGTGTGCTAGTTTCATATAGCCGTTGTAAAGTATGATGTGACTGGCCCTAATGAATACAACAAAGTATGATGTGGCTGGTCTTATTGAATACAACACAGTCGGTATGACAGTGATTGGTCATATTGATTACTTTCGAGGAAGTACACATGCCTCTGGCAACTAAAAGGTGAAGTTACAGCACCATGTTCTGCTACAGTAGTACAACGTGATAAAGATGAGTTGACAGGTCCTAATAGTTAAAGTTCTCAACAGTTAAAGTACTGAAATGTTCAATGCTTCAAAAATCCATCTCTTCTATTCTTACTTTTGTCCCTTATAAAAGACTAGCCATCCTTCATTGTTTTTTGACTCACATGAGATCTGCAAATCCGGTTTATTTCAAATAGGTGGTAATAAATTTGTTCACGTAATTGCTTTTCTTTTATGCTTATTGTTATCTGGTATATGTTTCATGTATCAACTTTTTTGCTAGCTCAAAATGGAAAATTGGGAAATCGATGACGAGACCATGGCTCAAATGTACGATGAGTACGAACGTGTTAAACAACCAATCGAAGATGTCGAATTTGTTCCACAAACACAAGTTGGATTCGTAGTAGATTATGTAGTGGTCGAGGCCGAACTGTCCAGTGCAACTCAACCAAACGTTGAAGTCCAGCGTTTCAGACCGGTTAAATTCGCTCCATTCTCAGTTGATGGAGGTGATAGGTCGACAAAGCCCCGATCGGTCTAGCTCTAGCATGACGTGTCGTTCAATGCAATGTTATTGCAGAGTGGAATGCAATGTGATTGTATCTAAAAGTCAGACAAATGCAGTAAGTCGATTTTATGGTTGCAAATCGTATGTTGCTGCACAAAATCGACAAGGATTCCTAATCTGTAAAAAAAATTCCTGGATTGACCCACCGTTGACGGAGAGGGGTGTCCAGTACGCACAGGAGATGCAGTCTGAGGTTAGTTGATTGGAAAGAATGAATCTAGCAATAAAGAATGAAATGCTTCGTGGGTGTTACAGTTTGCCAAGAAACTAAGAGTCATTGTTACATGGCTTTGGTTCGTATTTTTGTTGTATGCTTCTGTCATCCGTATTTACTTGGATGAACTATGTAGTTTGTACGATCATGTTGTTCTTCTATTCTACATCATTAGACATAAGTTAATGTATACATACAAATGTATGTTAATATCCACATTAAACTATAAAGTATATAAACTATATGAAGTATAAACTATATAAGGTATATAAGCATATAAAGTATATAAAGCGTAAACTACATATACTTATAAACCATATACTATATGAAGCATTTTAAATATAAGCTATATAAAGTATATACAGTATATAAAAGTATATAAAGCCTTAAAAATATAAACTATAGAAAGTGTATAAAGTATAAACCGTATATTTCATTTGCAGTGTAGGAGTCTTGCAGTTATAATGCTTTATGTTAAATAAATAAATTTACAAAAGGTTTTAATCCTTTATTTAGACTAAACATATGTATATGAACTAAATAAATTTAAACTATATAAAGCAGTTTAAATTTCAGTATAAACTAAATAATTTTGCAGGACTAGCAGTGTAATAATGTTTCAATTTTACAATGGAATCAAATTTTTTTTAAACCACATAAACGGTGAACATAATCCCCTTTAGGCTTTAAACGGTGAAATGAAACCCGTTTAAAGGTAAAACGGGTTTCTGTTCACCGTTTATGTGTAGAATTCTGTCATACACAAACAGAATGTCTACTACCAGAAGGCTGAAGCTCAATCAAAGCACATATACACCATCAGAGCTGCTATAAATTGCTCTAAACACCTTCAAAGCTGCTATAAATTGCTCTAACCACATAAACACATCAAATTGAATCACCACTGAAATATATACGCTCATCACACTGAAACACCATTGAGATACAAACACACAACCGTACATTGATCTACCTCTTGTTATATCCTACATAAATTGTTTTTTCACAAAATTAAAACACTAACTTGTTGAAGGAACATTACACAAATGTCTACATTACTTCAATATTTTAGAAGAAGGTCTTATGTTCACCAAAACTCCATTGCAAACTAACCTGCAACGTCAAACAAATAGTTCACATTTATAAAATTAGAAAAATTATGCGGATTGCACTTAAAATCGAATAAAAAATTGTAATGTCAACACCAAATAGAATTCTAACCTGAAAATTCAAATAGTTCACTATGGTCATCGGAAACGCTACTTCGACATCCGTATATCTTCCAACCCCATAGGACTCTTGCTTTTCCAGCTACGGCTCGACTTCCCTTTGAAAACAGATGCCAATTTGCTTACAATTCCGCCACTCTTAGCTTTTCCTTTTTGTGCAATAGTACCACGCCCAAAGCCAACATAAAATAGGTGATAATTGTAATAAAGACTAAGTGTACTTACGTAAATTATAAATACTCCGTCAAAGATCAATCAAATCATGGGAGTACATAAAGCAGAATTCATTCAATGTGTGGCTGTACACGTTAAAACGAAAAGCAGATTCGATACAGTACTACAAGGTACAGTACCTATACTGTCAACAGTGCTACAGTTTACTGTCAGTGCTACAGGGTTCCAGTACCAATACTTGCAACAGTACCTATACTAGATCACATCATAACTTTATAATTTATTTCGAATTTACGGGGCTATAAATCCTGAAAGGTTTTTCTCTAATGTTCTCACTCAAACGTCCCAATTTCCTTTACCTCTTCGTTTGCAAATAATAATGCCATCATGGCCCTCATCAACGGACTCCGACTTCCGTGGGGTCAAGCACCGATGGAAAGTACAAGAACGGATATTGATTGGCTAATAGAGTACCAAGAACGACACTACGAAGACGTCGAACAAGAGTACCCAGAACTTAGTAAAATCCGGCTTCGAGAACCTATTGATTATGTCCTAGATTTCCGGTGTGATGTGATTCAACCACAAGTAGAACCCGAGGTGCTAGCTGCGACAGTTCCTCAACCAACAACGCAAGGTGTGGCGGATCAATTCTCCGCAACTCACCAGTATTCGCACGGGCAAGAGGTACAACCCGCTTTAATCACGGAGCCTCCAAATGAACAGGAGGTCAACTCATTTCTTATTTGCTTCTATTGTGGGTACGAGGTGGAAGTATTGGTAACGGCGGACGGAGAAGACATTGGTCGTCACCTCATGCTATGCTCAAGATGGACGAACGGTTGCAATTACTTTGAATGGATTGACGCACGTTTATGTCCAAGGGGTATTTCGTATGCCAACGAGTTAGAACAAGAGAATAGGCGACTTCGAACTCTGGATAATGAACGCGACAACTAGTTTCCTTGCTTAATTAATTTCATATTGTATCTCGGAAATTGTAGCTCTGGATATTTGAATCTGTGTTGTATCCGTAGTTGAAGTAGCAGTTGCCTAGGTATTAAATGTTGTATCCTTTATTTTTTCCCTTTACGCTCCGTTTTATCCTACGTTAATAGTATTAATTTGGTTGTTAACATCCTGTTTCATGCATACACCAACATATCCAATATGATGTCCATATTCGACGTTTAGAAAAACAGTAAGAAATCTACTTGTAATAATTTAAGAAATATAAATCACAATCATTATTACTTGATCCTGGATGAGGCATAATGGCAAGAAAATATCTTTATATAAAGTTTTATCAGCTGTTTCCATAAATTAATCATGCCATCATGGTATAACATTGCACACGATGCACAAGATGTACAAGAAACAATAGATAATTTTGTTAGCTAAAATATATTGGGAAATCATCGAATAATTTGATTTCTTATAATCTATACAAGTTGGATTTTATTTGATTGAATTAAATGTACAATTGCATAGTGAATAAAAAGTATAGATTTCCTAAATGATGGACGAAGACTCACAATCAGTTTTTTAGAACTGTAAAAATAATACTTTTAAAGCGAGAAATACTTCCATATATTACCTGTAGAAGTAGAACGTGTTGGAGTCAGTACTCTTATCTTAGCACCATATTTATTTGTCTGCACAGCATCACGGTCGGATCCATCATCGTTGTCATCGTCATTGCTGCCTCCATCGTCATCATCATCATCTTCGTCGTCTTCCTCTTCCTCAGTATCACCCTCTTCGTGCTCCTCTCCTTCATCTTCAACCTCTTCGACATCATTCTCGGTTTCAGATTCCTCTCCTTCTTCGTCCTCCTCTCCTTCTTCGTCCTCCTCTCCTTCTTCTTCATCCTCTTCAATTTGGCGAACGATTTTCCTTTTTTATTTTGTTTTGACCGACCGGTTTGTTTTGTCTGAATATGTAGACAAGGATGACTTCTAATCTACATATTCTGCATTAAATAGTGCAAACATAAACGAATGAGCTAAAAGAATAAACAAAGGCCATAGTTATTAAAACAAACAGTATAACCCACAAAATCTGATGCAACATCGCCTATCCTTTGCAATCCTTCCTCGTAATACCGTGATTCCTGAATGGCTAAGTGTCGCATTCCTAAATTCATCTCCCATAGGTTATCCACTGTATAATGTGGCGGAATTGACGGCACGTACGGTAAATGCGAAATAGGCACTAGATCATCTCGTCCAGTCCACTGCATAAACCAACCAGGATCATCTCCCCATCTGGCTTGCTGAGTAGGGGGTGGTTGAAACTGTGACGAATAATTAACATCCGACGAACGTCACAACTGGTGCATGAATACCGAACTTCAATGTAGAAGGACCAAAAAAATCCATACTCCCTACCCGGACCGAAGCATCTAGCAACGGTCCAACATCTCTAGCAATCTGGCGCCAATACGTATCGTAGTCAATGCCCACATCCTGATACAAATATTGCTGACAATCGTCTTGGTAAAGAGCTTGTTGCATTTTCGCATAGGTATCGTATGTCATGGTACGTGTCATGAGAAGCGGTGGATCAAAAGGAATAGCATCCTGTCCGGTCAACTGTCTATAACACCGCTTCTAAAAATAACTCATAACAATCACCGGGCGGAACAAATAAAGGCAAATGCTTCATTGACAAGTTACGGGCTAATACAACTTCATTTTCATCTTTAACAATGGAGTTTTTCCACGGGTTCCAGTTAATATGGCTAGCATGTCGATGATCAATATGATAGCATGTGACGGAGAATGAATGTGCTACAGTATCGCGTGTTCTTGTCCTGTTCTCCTTCTCCCATGCTTTTAATCTTGGATATGCCGACTGCTTTACACTCTCATTAACAATAAACCCGCCAACAGTCATATACTCAAAGAACCAGTACTGCAAAATAAAACATACAATTCGATGAATGATATATTATTTAACAGGGTACCCTACATTAAATTGAAAAGTAAAAAGATCGACATACTTGTAATAACTCGACAAATCCAGTAAGATGGCCACGTTTAGTCACAGCCACGTCCAAACTCTGGTATACATAGCCTATAATAGCAGAATCCCAATCGTACTCCTGAGCTAGTTCTAGATTCAGAACTGCTTCTATGTACCCAAGACTAATTGTGTCGTTTTTCGATGTGAAGAAAAGAGTCGCCATCATATATAACACAAATATTCTCGCGATATGGTCAAGATTGTTCATATTAGATAATACATATTCCTCTTTAAAATATTTACTCAAGTGAGATATCGCAACTTTACCAATCTTGATATCTTTTTCAACAAGCAAAGGTAAAAATTGACTAGCATTACCAAATTGGCACCAACCCTCATCATATGGTATACTATGCCTATTCATTCCAACGGGTATTGATGTGAGCATGGTAAAATCATATGGTGTAAAACCAATCTCTGCATTCGAAAATAAAAAAGTATGCGTGGTAGGCCACCATCGTTCTGCTATGGCATGTATGCATCAATTATCAGAATTCCGCAACTCTACATCCATAAATTTACCGAATATTTTGATAATCGGATCCCTACTGGGGATAAACTTTTAATTTTTCCCACCTTTTTTTCATTGTAGTAAATGAACCATGACATCTCATATTATCGCGATTCTATACCAAACATGAGTATAACGTAAATTTGTAACATAATAGTTAATAACACTTAAATATAACATTTTTTTCCCATAAGCTCTTTTTCGGTCATAAATATGTGATGATATCCTTCCTAAAGGCTTGTGATAGACCGAAATGGAAATGTATTCGAAATCAATTTTTCTACGCCGACTCTAAACCCTCCTTCATCACCGCCAATTATGCGCTTGCTTCTCCTACCGGTTTTCCTTCTTCTTATGCGACGGGCGGAGCTTGAAGCCTCAACATTAGCCTCTTCCATTTAATAAGCACAAAATACCCAAAACCCTAGATTTTGAGAATTGCAAAAAAACCCTTGAATAATAAGCTACTTTGCTTTGAATTTGGGGGAGAGTAAGAAGAAGAGTTGGGAAGGATTGAATTTGTTTTGAGTTTGTTGAAATTGCCACATTTTTTTTATTTTGGGGTAGAGGCCGCCATTAGAGCTTCAGATAATGGACTTCGGTTTATGAGTAGAAATGAACAGAGCACCCAGTTATATAAAAAAAATTCCTATATTAAACGGGTTTATGAAAACCGTTTATACAATAAACGGTTTTCATTTAACCGTTTAAAGTAATAAACGGTTTTCAGTAACCCATTTAAACTGATTAAACAAATAAAAAAAGGCTGCCGAACTCCCTTTCACTGCTGGGAGAACGGGAATTCTCCACATTTCAAACCAGTCTTTCCCACCTCCGATCACCACAACTGGTGGAGATGCTCTTAGCCGTTAATGTACAGCTGTGTATGCTTTACTTATCAAGAATTAAGTTAATTTTTTTTCTAGCATATGATATTTATCTTGACGCTCATTAAATTAGTGAAGTATTAGCTGTGTATAACGACAATCAAACTGGAAAGCGGTAAATTGTAACATTTATATTTGATAATATAATAATATATAATCACGGTTATTTGATAATAGTATTTAAAAATGGAAATTTTAAGATGAACGTTAAAACGGGAAAGTAGTTTGTTTTAACATTCATATTTATTTATAAACTGGAAAGCAGTATAACTTAAGCGATAATATATTTGATAATAATATAGTAATATTATCAAATATGTCACAATGGAATCTGGTATGTCTTCAATATAAACCAATATGAAATCTAAAATCTAACGTTCGCATTTTTTTTGAGTTAAACGATAACCAAATCACATTAGAACCCTAATTCATTAAAATAACATTATCGTTTATAAACGATTTTCATAGCAACTATTTGAAAATTTGATTTGAACATAACCAACAATCTATAACACAAAATTTGGATTTTTCTCATTCATATGAAAATTATTATTAATAGGATTCCATCGTTTCTTGTTTCATAGAAATCCGACTTATATCGGATCCTGTATATTCAGTTGAAGTTCAAAACTCCATATTACGAACTGCCACGCCATTTCGAGCTCGATTTATAATTACATATAAATTTAACGTTCAACTTCATTTTAAATAACGAATTTAAATAATAAAATTCATTAATATTACAAATAAAATATTTAAAATATATCCATAAATATTCAAATCAGATAACCGAAAAATTTGGGTTCTTAAACGGTTGCTGATCTCTATCGTTAGTGATATACATTCGATACCCTCAAGCGAAATGAGTGGTCAGCCATGTGTAGGCCAGATTGCAAGACGTTCTTGTTGAACCTAGTGTATTCCCCTCTAGGGATACACTATCAGAAGGTGGTTCCATACCTTGTCATAGTCGGAATCCAATCTCCAATAAGCGCCCGCGGTTTTGACTGTATACTGTATATGTGAACCGTGAGATGCAAGCGTTCCGCTAGATTGATATTTATTTGTATTTAGACACTATTATAATATCAGATGATTTATATGTGATTTCAAAAATGTTTTGGGTTATCGTAAGGTAAAAACCGTCCATATTTATGTGTGGATTTGGTCTTACGATTATCCTTTTCTTTCGAAAGAGTTTTTAACTTTAAAATCAATTTGGAAGATCCCCTTTAAAACTTTGCAAGTTTTCTCACTCTGGTTCACCAGACAGACCTGGTGTCTTGTAAATGCTCAGGTTAGCTCGGGTTACAGGTTCAGGTTATCAGATGTTGTGTAGTTCAGAAGACATGCTGGGAAGTTCAGACGTATAATTTTATCTAGTATATTCCGCTGTGTGCTATATTTGAGGACCTGTTGTTATAGCTATCCATATTTGACTATTGTACTCTAATGATTGTAAGTATACATTTTTCCAAGTTTCAATAAATATTTATTTCTATATTATATTTTGTTCCGCTGCGATGAGAGATTCTGATTCTGTGTTGTGTTTCTTTCTTCGTATTCCTTCCGTTCTAATATTTCTTTCTTTCTTATCTCACCCTCTAATTTCTTTCTAATAACATTTTGGATATTCGGTACTTGTGTTAGGACACGGGATGTAATTATGTCGAAAATTCGAGCGTCGAATTTTTCGGTATGGTCAGACCGAGTTCTACAGGATAAGACGATACGGACTTCTAGAGACAAGATGAAGGTGTTCAGACGTATGATATATATAGTATTCCACTGTGTGTTGTGAACAAGGACAGATTGTTACAACTGCCCAAATGTGATGAATGACTACTAGACTCTGAAAATTGTAAGTATTGTTTCAAGTTTTTAAATAAAGATTTGTTTCTGTATTATATTTTATTCTGCTGCGTTGTGAGACTGTGTATTGTTCTTCTTCTTTCTCCTATTCTTAAATTTCTTTCTTTCTATTTCTCACCCTCTAATTTCAATCTAATAACCATCTGGTGTTTTCGATATTTGGGTTTTGGCAAGTAATACGTGATATATGTATTATTGTCAGAATTCGAACGTCGAATTCTTTTACCGGGTTGTTACAGTTGAACTTGTGGCAACTACGATGTAAAAGCAACATAATGAGATCTAGTCCAACTATTTAGATCTAGCATAATTAGGGTGACATAGAAACATGTTTAGATCTAAAAATGGCTTCACATGTCAAGTTTACAACATATCAGATTGATCACAATATGACAGGTGAAAAGTGATTTACATAAGGAACTACATCTAGCCAATGTTACAACAGTCCAATTTAATAGATGTACATTCACCATAATATGGTTACAAGTCAAGATCCACATAGACAGCATAATAAAATAACCACAGTTGTATTAGATCCACGGAATTAGATCTATCATGAAATAATATATGATTTATCACTTGCATAGAATCGTACTTTACAACATATCCAAGTCATAGTCTCTCACAATTTACTTTCATTTATCTAAACCTAAAAATAACTAGAAAATCACAACGTTAGGTTTAGAGAACTGAGAAAGAACGGATCTAGAATTTCTGAATTGGATTTGCAAAGTATGTTGTTGTAGAAAACGGTTCAGTTCACACTCCAACAGCATATGGCCTCCATGACTTCCAATGAAGAAAATATGAGAAATAGCCACATATTTATAGCTGCAGAGCCCTCTGAAACCGGCTGCCACCTCTGCCCTGTGGGTGGGTCGACCCCCCTGTGGGTGGGTCGACCCCTAGGTCGACATCCCTCTAGGGAGGTCGACCCCCTGGAGCGGGAATTTTGCCGCTCTGAGGAATTTTTCCAATTTGAATCTTTATGGATAAAATTCTGACTCATCACTGACTCACCTCTGACTCATGCATATATATGTATATATATAATTCTTCTGCGCGTATACAAACTTAAAACCCTCATAACTTCCTCATACGGTGTTCGTTTTACGCAAACCAAATGTCTATCTTGACTAGAATTTCGAGGCGGACGCAATGGTGCAGTCCGTTTCCTCTAATTCTGAGTATTAAATTAGTTATCATTTAATTATATTCTCTTCAATTTTGTTAAAAATTCGGGGTGTTACATTCTCCCCTACTCAAAGGATTTCGTCCTCGAAATCTCTAAGTTGAGAAGAATGCCTATCCTACATCAATCATGCATCTACTCATCCACCAATCACTGGCATCCATTGTCCTTAAAGATTTCTAGTGCTTATATGAATATATGCAAAGGTGTGTGTATATGTCCCAACACTAATGCGATGATTTGGCGGTCTACTGATTTAGTTGACCTCCTTAATGCAATGTATGTTAGTGTCATGAATCCAATATGTATGCAAATAAACCTATAGTATCATATAAGTTCTATATGTGTGCACACCCATCCGTCTAAGTGAAAATCCATATGTTAGTTCATACATTTCCATCCATAAAAGAAAAGAAAATGCACACACATCCATATGCAGTATGAAAGTGATTGAGCCAATATTAGTGCCTAATGTATGTATATATGCATCCATAGGTAACCACTAGCAAACACTTGCATCCACTTGCATCCATCAAACATAACATATTTCAAACACATGTTTACATCCATAGGATTCCTATCTAAAGGTCGAAAATACTAGGGATAAGATATAATCTATTGATAGAAACAAGCACTGATAGAACTTAAGAAAAGGAGTTAAGAACATACTCTCAAAAAGAAAAGGGTACGAAGCAAGAATCTTGTTTTCTGTCTCCCAAGTCGCATCTTCTGGGTTATCCCTCCATTGAACCTTTAGCAACTTGATCTCCTTATTGCGCAGCTTCTTAACTTCTGACCCAAGAATACGGGTAGGGACTCGTCTGACCGTCACCTCCCGTTCCACTTCGACTTCTTTCAATATACTCGGCTCAACAACTTCTATGGTGTCATGTGGACACTTCCGCAGACGGGAGACGTGGAAAACATCGTGAACAACGAATAGATTTTCTGGGAGCTTTACTTGGTAGGCCATTTGGCCAATCCTCTCGGTTATGGGAAGTGGTCCCACAAACCAAGGTGCCAACTTCCCTACTGATCCGAAGCAAACTACATTCCTTAAAGGCGATACTTCGATAAAAACTAAGTCTCCTACTTCGAATTCGATGTCAGTCCTTCCCTTGTCTGCATAAGACTTCTACCTATCTTGAGCTGTCTTCATCCACTGCCGAATAAGGTCAATCTTTTTGGACATTTATCTAACCATATCTGGTCCAAGCAATAATCTTTCTGTAGATTCCCACTAACAAGTTGGCGATCTACAAGGTCGTCAATACAATGCTTCAAAGGGTTCCATGCCAATGCTGGCCTGATAGCTGTTATTATAGGAAAACTCTACTAAAGGAAGATGCTCTTCCCAAGTCCCTCCGAAGTCTAGGATATACAGCCTAAAAAGATCTTCTAGAATTCTGTTCGCCCTCTCCGTTAGCTCATCGGTCTGAGGATGATAAGCGGTGCTCAAACACAACCGTGTACCTAATGCTTCTTACAAACTCCTCCAAAATTCACTGATAAAGATGGGGTCGCGATCGTTCACGATGCTGGAAGGTACTCCATGAAGACGGACTATCTCTCGGACATAAATTGTTGCCAACCATGATGCCGTCCTCTTACTCTTAACTGGAATAAAGTGAGCGCTCTTAGTGGGTCTATCCACTACCACCCAAATGCTGGAGTTACCTTTCTTCGATCTAGGTGAACCATCTATGAAGTCCATAGAGACTCTCTCCCATTTCCACTGCGGAACCTCCAACGGATGACGTAATCCACTGGTCCTCTTTTGCTCAGCTTTGACTTGTTAGCAAACTAAACATTGAGAAACAAATTTAACCATATCCTTCTTCATCCCAGCCCAAAAGAAAACCCTCTTTATGTCCCTGTACATCTTATCACCGCCTGGATGAATGGTCATCTTAGAATGGTGGGCTTCTTCTAGAACTTCCTTTATCAAGCTTCCGTTTGAGGAACACAAAGCCTACCATCCCGTCGCAACCACCCTTTTTCATCTATGGCATATCTACTGAGGTGACTAGAAGTCTCCCCTTTTCTGAGCTTATCCATGATGTCTAGAATCTGTGGGTCACCTTGTTTCGAAGCTCCAATCTGGTCCATAAGTCTCCAAGCATGCAAACAAATCTGGCAAATTCTCGATGGAGAGTCTAAAATCAAAAGCTAATATGAACTCCAAGCTCTTCCTCTCCACAAACAGAGGACTCAAGGCCATCCTCTACCTACTTAGTGCGTCTGCTACCACATTACCCTTGCCAGGGGTACAAGAAATTTCAAAATCATATGAAGCTAAGAACTCCATCCACCATTATTGCCTTAAGTTGAGATCCTTCTGTGAGAATAAATACTTGAGAGATTTATGATCGGTGTATAACTCAAACTTTTCTCCAAGTAAATTATGACGCCATGTCTTTAATGCGAATACTATGGCAGCTAGCTTTAGATCATGGGTGGGGTAGTTTTTCTCATGAATTCTCAACTGTCTACCCCATAACATATTACTTTCCCTTCTTGCATCAGAACTGCACCAAGCCCTGTACCGCACGCATCAGTGTAAACAGTAAACACATTACTTCCATCAAGCAAGGTCAAGACTAGGGTTGTTGTCAGAGCCCTTTTTAGTCATTGGAAAGCAACATCACAGTCTATGTCCCATGAGAGGGGCTGATATCTTCGCGAAGTCCTTAATGAACTTCCTATAATAACCTGCCCACCCAAGAAAGCTTCTCACCTCAGTTGCATTTTAGGAATCTACCAATCTTGCACTGCGACCACCTTCACGGGATCTACAACTATCCCTTCTTTAGAGACTACATGCCCCCAAGAATCTCACCTCATTTCTCTAGAAATGGCATTTGGAGAACTTTGCTTTTAGCTGATGGTCACGGAGAGTTTTAAAAACTTCTCCCAAATGTTGGGCATGCTCTTCTTCATTCTTGGAG
Source organism: Allium sativum (assembly GCA_030737875.1). NCBI lineage: Eukaryota > Viridiplantae > Streptophyta > Magnoliopsida > Asparagales > Amaryllidaceae > Allium > Allium sativum. The sequence goes on from CM060917.1 coordinate 74,885,944, forward strand.
AAGATCAAAATATCATCAATGAAGACTACAACTAATTTGTTTAGGAACTCCCAAAACACCCTACTCATCAAATCAACAAAACAGGCAGGTACATTTGTCAACCCAAAAGGCATAATTAGCCATTCCAAGAAACCGTCCAGAGTTCTGAAAGCAGTCTTATTTATGCTATCCTCGGCCATCCTCAACTGATGGAACCCCATAGCCAAGTCCAACTGAGAAAATACCGAGGCACCAACAAGCTGATCAAATAAATCATCAATCCTCAGAAGCGGGTGCCTATTCTTCTTGGTGAGCTTATTCAATTCTCTATAGTCAATGCACAAACGAAGTGAACCATCCGCTTTAGTTGCGAATACTACTAGAGCACCACACTCAGATATGCTTCGTATGATAAACTCTTTCTCAAGTAGTTCCCCTACTTGCTTACTCAGCTCCCTCCTTTCCCTTGGAGCCATGTGGCGCACTGGTAATGCAACTGGCTTTGCATTGTCTACCAGATATGTGCGGAAGTCAATCTCGCGCCTTGGAGGTAAACCCCGAACCTCATCTAAAACATCGGAATAATCTCGAACCACTGAAACAGATTGCAATTCATCTATGGATGCATCTAGAGACTTTAGGAAGCTAAGCATAATAGACCCTTGGGGGTCATAAGAAACTTCGAGGGTCTTCCCATAACAAGTCAAAAGTCTAACAATCCTCCTCTCACAATCCAGAATGGCCCCATACGTGGTAAGCCAATCCATTCCTAGAATCAACCCATAGCCCATAAACCAGAGCACATACGCGTCGCATTCAAACCCGACGCCTAACACGGATATTTTCAAACCCTGACAAATCATCGACAAATGAGCCGAACCACCAATGGGGTTTGAAACAACTACGAGATACACTACCATACTAGTAATTAAGTGCAGAGATTCAACCACGGAACTAGATGTAAACGAGTGTGAAGCACCAGAATCAAAAAGTGTTCTAAATGGATGGTTTGAAAGAGAAACTAAACTTTCTAAGGAAATTTTTATACCTCTTTCAGGAGCACTGATCGCGAGAGCATGCACCTGCCCTTCAGAAGTCCTTACTCTTTGACCTTGTCCTGCGATCCCTGTTTCTTCGGGCACTCTTTAGAGAAGTGTCTGACCTCTCCGCAATTAAAGCAATTGGCCTTCCTTCTCTTACAATCTTTGATCAAGTGACCCTCTTTTCCACAATTGTGACATTTTCTCTTATCCGTGCCTTTGTCATCATTCCCTCCTTTCTTCTGTTGTTGCTGCCCCCTTCTTGGGCCACACCTTCTTATTCTGCGATGTCCCCTCAGTCTCCTTAAGCCAACTCCGAGCTTCTACGAATGTCTCGTTCCCATGGAATGGCCTTCCTCCCATTGCCCGACAGTCTTTACAGGTCTTGGCAAAGTTACCAGCTCTTGAAGGGGGAGGAGGAATAACTAGTGCAGCTGGGGGAGGAACATTTCCTTGCGCTTTGGCAGGCACCGTGGCCTCCAAATACCTACGGAAACATCCGGGTATTACGACGCCCTCTGGTATATTAGGGATGTTTTGTTCCCCAGACATGCTGAAAAAGGGAAAAGGAAGAAATTTAGATAAAGGACCGAAGGATACTACATATGGATTTTTGGGGAATGTTTTTCAAAATAGACTTTTCATTTGAAAATGCTTTCCTTTAAAACCTTTTTGAAAATAATTTCCAAATTTTTTTATCTAAACTGTCAACCTTTAGCTCTGATACCAAGTGTGACACCCCACGTTCGTTAATGTCACTCAATAAGGGAATGCATTAAGTTTCGTGAAGCGCTATAGGTAAACAGACACAAAATAATTACAAGACAGATATATATAAGGCATCAACGGAAAATTTAAATTTTTATTTCAACCATAAAGCATAATACCGTGGTCCACAATTTCATAAGTCACAAAAACCATTACATTAAAGTAACTTTTGTCTTGCACCATTAGAGTACATAAGTAAATAAAAGAATGATTCCCCAATTAAAAGAGTTAAGCCATAGTAGAGACAAAAACTTGAGCCATACTTTAGAAGTAGCTCCTAGCAAGATGATATCTGAGTCCTGATTAAGTCTGAGTGTTTCCTCCCTGAGAACCTTGGGGGGGGGACGGAAGAAAGAAGGAGAAACAACAGGGTCAGACATAAAGTCTGGCGAGTCTAGTTACTTTTAGCTAGTAGATAAATAAAAGCGACATGATAGGCATATAAAGTGGATAAGAGAGAGAGATCACTACATAAATGGCAGGTGGGACAAGGTAAGCAAGATAAGGTGTATGTGCCTCACTAATGATTACTCTGCACTATTACTAGTGTAACTAAAATGAGATGATCCCTTACACTATAAGTTGGTAGACTTAGGGCATACGTCCGAGTGTACCCTAACCACTACCCTAATCGATCGGCTCCTACCCCGTAGATATCTTGTGCTGGCCCCACAGTAGGAGGTATCAATCCATAAGGTGGCAACCCTAAATTTCCAAGATGTGCACAACCATATCTACCGGTGTCACGGTCGTCTTATCCCTTTCTGCCCGGCTCATGAACACACATAGCCCGGTCGGTTTGCGCTGCCCACACCATCGGTTTCGTTTGGATATCTTATATTCAATCAGTAAGCATGCCCCTTCTCCGCCTAGTACGGAGTTCTTTATTTGATACCTACTCTAGGTTACTGACTTGAAATGGATCCCACACAATATGATACAAGCTCTCCCCTTTGTCTTGTATCCCCACTAGGTTTTCCACTGACTATGTATACCCTTAGGTGTCTTTAATTACATAGCCCTAGGTCAGTTATGCTTACCCTAAAGGTGTCTTTAATTGTAACAACCCTGAATTTTGGGGGGTAAATTTAAAAATTTATTTTAAGTTATTTTAATGAGTTTTGGTTGTTTAAAATAATTTATAGATTGAAAATAATGTAGGTTATAAATGAAAATATGTTAACGTGAAAATTCACAGTATTGTTGTTTATAAAAAAAAAAGAATAAAAAGATTGAACTTTGATTGGGATATGTTTACATTAAACATTATGTTTTTAAGGTATAAAAAGATTAAAGTTTGATTAGATATGTTTACATAAAATATATATATATATATATTTATTTATTTAATGTAAAAGAGATTCATTGTTTGAAAATGTGTTTAATGTAAATAAATCATTAAAAGAGATTCATTGTGTAATAAAATGTTATAGGTAGAAAATGTACATTTATTAAATACTAACATGTACATGCAAACGAAGTTATAAACTTTCTAACAATTGGCATTTAACAATAGATCAAGCATTAATAACATTCCCGTTTTCTCTCTCCTATGTTTTTCTTTTAAATTTCTGAATAAGTTCATTAAATACTGAAAAGTTAATATTATATATTTGAAAATTGAAAATTAATATATATTAAGAAAGAAAATTTTATCGTTGTTCTAAACCAAGGTTCATAGTGTAGGGAAAGTTTTCTACCTCACACCTCAATAATAATTCTAATTTTGAATTTCAAAAGTGTTTGGAAGAAATAAATGATAATGTTGAGAAAACAACTAAGGGAGAAATGAATGCCAATGGATTTGGCATAAATTCATGCGCTTGCCTTTTCAAGATCAGGAAAGACAAATATATTTAATATAAATATGCATGCATTCATTCATCTCCCTCACATTTTAAACATTGTTGCCTCTCTTTACTTTTTCATTTTACACCTTTTTTAAGTCAAATTATCAAAACGCATGCTACATTTTAATATATGCACTTACAAGTCTCTCTCTCCCCCCTTCCTTACTTATATATATATATATATATATATATATATATGTTGCCTTCTCTTTATGTTTCATAATTTCCAATTTATTTTCACATAACACATGCACCTTCAATTTCTTTCTGTACATTAGGTTATAAGTAATTTACTGCTAGAAATAAATATATATAGTAATTCATTTCGTTTGAAAATTAGAATTCAATGTTGGTAAGTTAATTTTTATAAGACTAAACTAAATACAATTGTTGACATTAATTAATTAAATGTTATATTGTATATTGGAATTTGCATTCCAATATAAGTAAATAAAAAAAACTTGGTTAGAACAATAATGGAAACTGTATAAATGACATTTATTAGTGGTTCACAATATTTATTCAAACGGAGTCTAAGCGTTGCATATCGGGAAATTAATTGATTTGCAATATCCAAGGAGCATAATTGCACTTTACATTTTCATATGTCATAATGTATAATTGATCTTTCCCCTTTAATATATCAAAACGTAAGCGTATGATAACAATTCTATTGAAATTAAAAGGGGAATTAAATAATTAAAAAGTATTAATATATATATATACCCTTATGTTGCAAAACCTTAATCAGAATAGTAACTGCCGCCCTATTCTTTTCTATGGCTGAAAACATCCCATTCTCATCTCTAAAATTCTCCCAACCTACTTCGATTTAAAAAAAAACCTCAACATCCTCTACCTACCACGAAAACCCAAGATCATATTTACTTTCACGGATTGGTGGTGTGGCATGCAACGGTGAACAAATGGATTCCAAGAAACGTATTTCGGATGGAAGAAGATAATAGATATGGCAACGATTAGGTAAGCGTGGTTAATTAAATTTAACTATAATTTAATTAGTATGATTCTATAATTAACATAGAAACTTGTCTATCTATTACATACGAGGTCCAAGGCGAACGATTCAAGTTGAGTTCGATTCGCAGCGTAGAATACTACCTTCCAGAGCTGACTAGAATCAAAACGGAGCGATCTACAATTTTGAAGGATTCAACAACCGATGTGAGATTTCTCTTTTTAAATTTAAAATAAAAATTATATATACTTATAATGATTTTGATTGTAATATATTATGCGCCGTTCGAAATTTGGATTGGGCATTTGGCCTTTGTTGATTCTTGTTTGTGGTAAATTGTGGTGATGATTATCTGTTGAATGATATGTTCTTTTACGAATAAAGATCTAATCTTGAATTCATTAGATCAAAACATTATTTCATGTTAGAAAAAAAAAATACTTTTTATGTTAGAATCGTAATACCTTTTATGTTAAAATGTTGCCTTAGAATATTTTGATTAAAGATGATCATTTAGATTTAAAAGACCATTTTTTTATTATTAGAAATGTTTACGTTAGAATAAAGAGATCCTTTTTATTTAGAAGAGGTAAATTAGAAAGACCATATATGTTAGAAGCGTTAAATTCAAAAAAAAATATCTTTTGTTAGAAAACGTGAATTGCCTTCTTTTGTTAGAAAATATAAGATGTTATCTTTTTGTTTGATTAAAATGACTTTTTTGCTAGAATATGTCATGTTAGATTAAATGATTCATTTTAGCTAAAAATGTCTTTTGGTGAGAAAAAGAAATGTTAACATAAAATGATTCCCTTTTTTATTTCATGTTTGATTCAATACAAGGAATCATGTTAAAAAGAAAATGTTAACAAAGAAAGATTTCACTTTTATTGCATGTTGATTTAATAAAAGGAATCGTGTTAAAAGAAAATATGTTAATGATAAAAAGTATGGTAAACTTTTGTGTATATTAAAATTTACATTTTTATGTAACGAATGAATCATATTAAAAGATTCGAGTGATAAAGTTGGGTTTACACTAAAAATTACATTTTTGATATAATAGTGAAAGACTAAAAAGAATACCTTTTAACATGATAAATGCACTAACATTAAACATTGAATTTGTAAACAATAAAGTTATCCATTCTTTATTCGTCAAGTTAAACAATGGAATTTGTGTACGAGTAAGGCGAGTCACTTTTATTTGGTTATTAGAATTATAAATATGTACGTAGACAATATAGAATTGTCCTTTTGTTTGAAATTAGAATGGACACATTAGAAGTGAATGCTATTTTAAAGCACATATTAAATGGTCATTTTAGTCAGATATTAGGAATTGGCAAATTAGAAATGTTCTTTTTATACGTATTAGAATTTGGCAATATAAGAAATGTCCTTTTATTTGTATTAGAATTGATATGTTAAAAAGATGTCATTTTTATTGTATTAAGATTGTCAAAAATAAGTATCAATTATGTTAATATCAATTTGTCATTTATGATATAAATTGGTCAATTATGTTAATATCAATATGTCAATTATGTTAATATAAAAGTTGTCATTTATGAAAGTAAAAAAGAAAAGGAAAAAAAAACGTTGTCTTTAAAATTTGTCTTTATGCTAATATAAGAAAGGTTGTCAATATGTTAATATAAAAATATGTCATTTATATGAGTATAAAAAATTGGATTAATTTCATTTATTATAAATTTACATGTTAGTAAACAAAAGTTGGATTAATTTCAAGAAAAAGGGAAGTAAAGTTAGCGTCATTTAATTTTGTGAAAAATGGAAGTAAAGTTACCGTCATTTAATTTACGGTTATTATTTATTTTCATAAATGTATGTAAATGTCTGTGGTGAATGTTTGTGAATTATTTCTGTGGCATGCATGATATGTTGTGAATTGCCTTCTAGATGTGATACAATGTTTGAATTTTGAAAATAGGTAGCATGCTAATTAATGTTAAGTTATTATTATTTATGATAATTCAAATATGTTATACTGCCATATACAAGTTGTCTGACTTGTATATGTTGATTGGGCTGATATTTTCATACATCGCCCAAGTGCACAAATAATATATTATTATTTGGATTTGGTTGAATATCATTTGAATGTTATCTGAATGTTATTGGAATGTTATTTTGGTGATAAAGGAATGTCTATCATTATTTCACAGATGCGTTGTATGAATCCATTAATTAATGGTATTTGATTTGAGTCTCATTCCAATGCAGAATTTCCTAAAGTTATCAAGAATGGTTAATGCAGTTATAAATAATTAATTAATATTGGAAGTTTGAAATTCAAAAATTATACATTTTGAAAATATTATTATAATATTATTTTAATATGGAAAGTTACAATTTATATTAAGATACTTGAAATCAAGATATTTAGAAATAAAGAATATCTTAAAATTAAGATTCCTTAATGGGAAGGATAATTTCAAATAATATGTTTTGGGAAAATTAATTATAATTATAAATTATAATTGTGCTTGGATACGAGGTTAGGTTACATTTGTGGTGGAAGTCTGCCCGGACCCGACCGGCATATCCAGCAGCCACGAATGTTGAACCTAATGTGAGAGGTCCATGTGCACAAATACGAAACGGGCCATGACACGAGGTTAAGCCCAACTGGTGGAATAAGTCTGCCCAGAACCGACCGGCACATCCAGCATCCACAAGTCATAGGCTTAATGTGAGAGGTCCAGCCCGTTATAAAATACAAATGGATAAGAAAATGAGTTGGGCTATTTAATCCGTTTTTAAAAAAAAAATAGCAATGCATTTTAAAAACCCGAACGAGTTTATCGATTTATTTTATCCATTTTATAATGCATATTAAAAGAGAAATTTCAAAATTTATATTTTGGAAAATAATATTATTATAAGAGGAGAACATATAGAATAATCAGTTTTTAGATTATAGTTGGAATAAAAGTTGGAATCGTCTTGGAAACGAATTTATAAACGTTTTAAAATACATAAAAATAAGGAAAATCTTTTTATTTAGATTTAAATGATATTATCAATTATTAATTATAATTGAAATAAAAAGGAAATTGATTATGGGTTGTTTGTGAACAATATTTTGAAGGACATTAGTTCTTAAAACTCAAATCAGTAGTGAAAATTTGATTTGTTTTTAATTATTCTTTTAATTAAGATTAAATGAAATTTTATAAAAGAAGAGATGCCTAATATTATATATTAAATTAAGAATTAATGAAACATGTAATGGGGTCTCTTGTGAACTATGTTTTAAATAACATCAGTTCTTAAACCCGGATTAAAGATAAGATTATTCCAGAGAAGTGACTAGTCATTTAACAATGAGTTTAGAAGATTAAAACTTAATAAAGTTTTAAATAAATCTTTAATTAGATTGAAGGTGAATAAAGGAAGGTTAAAGAATAAATTGAAAGATTTATCTTTGATAAAATTTATGGGAACCTTTCCCTAATAATGTGAATACTTTATTAAAAGGATATTCTGAATTGAAATGTGGCATTGATGCGGTTTATGTATAGCACCTAATTTTATATATGCGAAGATTATTTGGAAAATCTGAGTTTACTCTCATTCCAAATAATGATATGACGTTCGAAGAATTGAAGACGGCAATTGAAGACCGATGATCTTCACATCGAATGGGTAGCTAGTTTTGAGGCCCTTGATTGATTTGCTCCCAACACGGGGCTAAGATAGTCCGGACGTAGTGTTGATTTGTATGAATTTGGCTTTCGCTCAGACCCAAAGCATAAGCATATAAATGGAATGTGTGTCTGACGTTGAATTTTGTTCTATGTAAATTGATTTCTATTATTATGCGACAGTTGGTGGCGGAGAATTTATTCTCTTGCTTAACACCCTTAGAGGTTGTGTATTAATAGTTATCAATCGCATAGCGTGAATTGTAAACGTAGCACGCTAAGATGAAGATGATCAAGGCTTTGTTGAAAAGCATGCCTTGTGGTTATAACGTTACTTCGCGAGCCTCACAACCCGGTTAGAGTCTAAAACAGGAGAAGGGAACGCAGGGAGAGCAGCACGTTTCTTTCTAGCTAGAAGTGGTGTCGGTGCTTAAACTTGCTGATATTTACTTATGTGGATGATGGAATGAGGCGCCTCGGATGTTAGGTCCTGTAGGATTGGGAAACGTGTGTTCAGGAATAACTAATCCACAAACCGCAAGTGTGGACCGGCCCTGCAGCTATCCAAGGGTTCTCTGGGGGGATCCTGAGACATTAGCTAGAGTGTCTCGAATCAGTAAGGAGCTCCTCCCTAGCCTTGACTCATGATGGAAACCCAATTTCCAATATGACCTCATTCGGTTTTGATTGTATTACTAGTATGGAGGCATAGTATATGGTAGCTATGCTTCCTAGGATTGATACATTTACTTTGAAATGTTTTTGAAACATATATACACTAATAATAATATCAAACCCGTTTTTATCGTATCAAGCATTTTTGACCATTATAAGGTAAAACTCTATCCTCCGGTTTGCGATGCATTGTGTATGTGACTTGAGTCTTATGATGGTTTCATTTTTCAAAAAAAGCATTGCGTTGTTTGGACGATTTACTTTAATTTATGCACGACAATCCATTGGAGTAAACCCGTTCCGCGTTAGCGGCATGGTCCTTGGGTTTGTCTTATTGTTATTAGTAAAATTAGTTAAGAATTCTCACACCAGTCCCATGACTGACCCGTTGTTTGTTTCCACCTTTACAAACTCGGGTGCCCTCTTTCCACACGGGCAGTCGAGTAGTTTGTCCACAGGTTCTTATCTCGAGCATGATTCTGAATTGAAGCCTAAAGCTGTGTCCAGAGCATAGTTGTCTTCCGCTGCCTTAGTGATTTTATTTCCGCTGCAATGTATTAAAATATTGTAATTTATCTTCCGCTGTAATTTTATTCGATGTACTCTGATATTCTGTACTCTGATGTAACATTATTGTAATGTTTATAAGAGTCTGCTGTTATTATTCTGATGTGTTGTTGTATTCCCAAAGTTAACGTATTCGGGTTTTGAACGGTCTTGGTCGATTTAACGATCGATCGGGTCGGGCGAAACCCGGGCCGTTACATTAATTACATAACTTTATTATATTTTCCACCGGTTATGTGTACCACTAGGTGTCTTTAATTACATAACCTTATTAGGTTAAGTTCGTGGGCCTATATATATATATATATATATATATATATATATATATATTACACACCCCCTCTGATTTACTTAACCCACCCACTACCCATCCAATTTTACTTAACCCTAACTTAAGTTCATAATCATACAATCCTTATGGATTAAATTAGGTTAAGTAGTCCAATTCATTACCATGTCCAGTTATGGTTATAATGGGCTAGACCTCCCATATTAGGCCTACAACGTGTGGATGCTGGATATGTCGGTCGGATCCGGGCAGTCTTATTCCATAGTTGGGCCTAACCTTGTGTCTTAGCCCGATTCGTATTTGCGCACTTAGACCTCTCACATTAGGTTTAGCATTAGTGGCTCCTGGATATGCCGGTCGGGTCCGGGCAGACTTCGGCCACTAATGCAACCTAACCTTGTGTCATAAGTACAATTACAATTCCTAATTGTTATTACTAAATATTCCATTATTATCCAAATCTACCTATGTCATTATAGGTAATTATTTCTATGTTTTCCTATTTGAATTAAATGTCCAATATTACATAAATTGTGCCAATTATAAACCCCTTTTTCCCCGTTTCCTAACTAACGTATTCATATGTATTTTCGCGGTATCTAGGCTATAAAGTAGCCTAGCCACAACAATGAAAAAGGGAACATGAAAAAGGTGATAGTTTTCAACATATCTTGGCATACACATAAACTTAACATGATAACAAGGTGAGTGGACATGTAATTTTCATCATCACAGGGTGGACATAAAACTGATGAACTTGTGGCAAGTACGATGTAAAAGCAACATAATGAGATCTATTCCAACTATTTGGATCTAGCATAATTAGGGTGACATAGCAACATGTTTAGATCTAAAAATGGCTTCACATGTCAAGTTTACAACATATCAGATTGATCACAATATGACAGGTGAAAAGTGATTTACATAAGGAACTAGATCTAGCCAATGTTACAACTGTCCAATTTAATAGATGTACATTCACCATAATATGGTTACAAGTCAAGATCCACATAGACAACATAATAAAATAACCGCAATTGTATTAGATCTAGGGAATTAGACCTATCATGACATAGCATATGATTTATCACTTGCATAGAATCATACTTTACAACATATCCAAGTCATTGTCTTTCACAATTTACTTTCATTTATCTAAACCTAAAAACAACTAGAAACTCACAGCATTAGGTTTAGAGAACTGAGAAAGAACGGATCTATAATTTCTGAATTTGATTTGCAAAGTATGTTGTTGTAAAAAAACGGTTCAGTTCACACTCCAGCAACATATGGCCTCCATGACTTCCAATGAAGAAAGTATGAGAAATAGCCACATATTTATAGCTGCAGAGCCCTCTGAAACCGACTTCCACCTCATCCCTAGGGGTGTCAACACCCCTATGGATGGGTCGACCACTAGGTCAACACCCCTTCAGGGGGGTCGACCCATAGGTCAAAACCCCTCTAGGAGGGTCGACCCCTTAGAGCGAGAATTTTGCCGCTCTGAGGAAATTTTCCAATATGAATCTTTTTGGATAAAATTCTGACTCATCACTGACTCACCTCTGACTCATGCATATATATATAATTCTTCTACGTGTATACAAACTTAAAACCCTCATAACTTCCTCATACGATGTTCGTTTTATGCAAACCAAATGTCTACCCTGACCAGAATTTCGAGACGGACGCAATGGTGCAGTCTGTTTCCTCTATTTCTGTATATTAAATTAATTATCATTTAATTTATTCTCTTTAATGTAGTTAAAAACTCGGGGTGTTACAGTTACACACTTGCACACACATGTGCAAAAATATTTTTATACTTGAATGTATCTAAACTGAACACTAGCATACACTATGTACAGTATGTAACAATTGCATTCAAGTATGCATATATACAAAAATAGATGCATATCAATATGCAAATATTTCGAATATTTGCATACCTGTATGCAGATATTTTGAATACTATCATGAATTTGTTTATAATTTTTTCATTCTTGCACGCTAGTATTAACCACAAATAGCATAATTGAATACATATATTAACAAAACAGTATACATGTATACATTGGTTCAGAATAATTGCATGAATACTTGCAAAAATTCAGAAAAATTGCATAAAGGTAAGCATAAAATCATAAAAATAGCTGTTATGAATGCAAATTAAAATGTAAAATAACATACCTTCATTTCATTTTTACCAGTAGTAGCCGTTAAACAACCTTGAGCTCTTCCCTTCATAAAAGTTGCATCAACATAAATTAAAGGTCGACAATATTGAAATCCATATGCACAAGCTTCAAATCCCATAAAATCTCTCTCAAATTGACGTGTATCATCATTACACTCCAAAACAACTTTACTCCTAGGATTAGTACTAACAACAACATAACAAAACTACTGCAAATGATGATAGAACCTTACATCGCTTCCATGTAAATCTTCAAATGCCAACCTCTTCCCACTATAAGCATAATAATACTTCAAAATAACATTATACTCAGTTTGAAACAAGTTCATAATGTCCTTCTCTTCATTAAGGATTGGATTGAATATGGTCACAAACCAACAACTTAATCAATTTACTATATACAAAAGGATTGTTTATGTCATGAATTCTGGCACCACAATTATGTTCAGGTTGAAATCTCTTTACAGCAAAATATCCAGGAAGATTAAACTTAAGAAAAGCATGAATCCTGAAACTACATTTTTTTTAAAACAAACAGTCGTAACTCTTTCCTTATCATTCTTAACCAAATTAAGCTTGTATCCAGTTTCGTACTATACATCATCAAATAAAGCCTAAATTCAGTAACACCTCCTAGAAATTGTTGACCAACACCAGAAAAAATAGGTTGATTCAAATCACTTCTCAACAGTTACCTAAATTGATTGTTCGAATTACTGGTACTAGCAAAAAATGAATCACTACCAAAAGAAGAATCGCTACCATAAGAAACTAAAGAACTACTACGATTGACATCCACAAAAATAATCAAATAATCCTCACGATTATGTGCAGCCAACAAAATAATAGATTAAAGATCAGAATTACTTTCGATATTCCTTTTCAAACCATCTCTGAAGTGATATAATTCAGATGAAAGTGGACTTAAATCAGTTCATTTAGCACAAATAACATCTCTCACGATAGCAACAAAACTATCAAAATAAAGACGAATAGAATAGCTATCATTCCCAAACTTCAACAACACCGATACACGAATATCTGCAGCAACACTGTTATGCAAAGAAGAGAATCAACATTAATAACCCTATACAATAATCAAATAAAATGACATAAACATGTTCAAATAATTATAAATAGATGCATACATTTACGCATATAACGGCAATAGTTGCATGCTTGTATGCAAATTTTCAGAATATTTGCAAATATTTTTATTAAAAATAGATTTAAAAAACTCTTAATATATTAAGAATATATGCATATTTGTATGCAACTAATCATCACGTACGCAAACAAACAGATATTCGAAAAGAGCTGTATATTTATATGCATATATACATAATATATGCATACTTGTATGCAACTTTTCTTAGTACATGCAACCCCACGTGTTCTAACAATAATTGCACACTTGTATGCCCATATTCAGAATATATGCATAAGTTTTTACACCTATTCAGGATAGAAGAAAAAATATATCAAAAAGTTAAATTATACGACTGTATAATCTAATTGAAACAATAAAACTTTATACAATAATTACATTATCCATCGATAAAACTAGACAATTAAATAAATTCAGTATAATCAGTCAACATAAATCGATCTAAAAATGAAATCCATATACAATTTTTTATATTAAAAAGGTATAAATTACCTTGATGATGAAACATCCATAATATAATTCAAGGATCGATCTAATTAAATCTCCAAAAAAAAATTGGAAAGTGAATTATAGATCGACATTATCCAAAGTTAAAAACTGTTAACGACACCTCCATTAAAACATAAATATATGTTTCTAGGAAAATTAAATCCGTATTACGCATATCCGACCCAGTTAATTACGACTTTAGTTTAAAAAAGGGCAGTTCTGGAAAAATATTAGTCGCTTGTTAAAAATATGGATGAAATTTATATGTTTTAAAATAGGAGGATGTGAGATTAATTAAGTTTAATTTTAAGGACGTGAGCCTAATTTTCATTATATGCATACTTATACGAAACTTTTCAGAATAGATGCAAACTAGTAAGCACGTATTCTAGCAAAAGTTGCATATTTGTATGCTCATATTCATAACATTTGCATACTTGTACACATATATTCAAAATTGTAGCATAAGTGTATCGAAATATAATTTCACAAATACAGCCGTATGATCGATAACAACAATAAAAATATATACAATAATTACATTAACCATAGACAAAACTCGAGAATAAATGCATCATCTGAATCATCAATCAACACAAAATACGCGTATGGGGGAAAAAGTATAAATTACCTTGAAGAAGAAACATCCATTATATATATCAACGAAAGTCAAATTAAATCCGTGAAAATTCCAACTTAATCGAATATTAGATCGAAGAAAATAGTTCGAGTATAGTTCGAAAGAATCCTAACTAAAAAAAAATTAGATCGAGTATTAAATCAAGTAATGAAAACGCCATGACCAGAAAAAACATCGTTAATTTGAACAAGGGTATTTCTAGAAAAATAATAGCTGCAAATTGAAAATAAGGATGCGAAAAGTATGAATTAAAATGGGAGGATTTCATGTTAATCAAGTTAAATTTTAGGGATGTGAGCCTAATTTTCACAGATACCTTCCGTATAATGGTCCATCTTAAGAGGATTTCCTAGTACAGAAGCAAATTTACTATTATCTTCTTTTGGCCAAAATTCTAATTTTAAGTCCCGAAAGCATACTTAAATTAGATTAGTTTGTAAAAATTTGTTTTATAACTTAAGATCTGGCACCTATCTCTTCATTATCATGAGTCTTATATCATAAAAGTGGGGACCCCTTCAAATATTCTTTTGCATTCTTCCTTACTATCAAATTTAATACCATTAAAACCATAGTCCTTTATATAGATATAAATAACGCATCAAGGCTTCTGAACACTTTAATTGTAAGATCTAAAATAATGATAATAGGGACGAGATCCGACATCATAAATAACAAATGAATTATTTCAATATTTTTTGCTAAGTCAATTGCAGAATTAGTCATTCTAGCACTTCGTTTTTCATTAAGTCAATATAGATAACCAAAAAGGAGCCGTAGAGACTGTAATATTTTCCTTGACTATCATTGTCTTTCATACTTTAGATTGAGTATTTAAAGGAAACTTGTAATTTACTTGTGCATCATTTGCTATTGCTGACCTTTTTTCTTATGTGCTTTGAGGTTGCTTCGAGTTAAGAGATGAAAAGTCTGTGATATTTATTGTGAAATTTAAGGTTCTTGGTGGAAAATTTGATTGTTTGTTTATGGCAAATTTACTTTGTGAAGAAGCATCCGGGATCTGAAATTATTGGAAAATTCTTTCAATTTCTTCTAGATATCATGTGTGTTATTCCAACACTTCTTGCATCACTTTAGGGTGGAATTATTTTTTTGGGGCTATTTATTAAAAATTTTAAATTTTGTCTAGAAATAACTGGTGTAGAACCATCGCAATCCACATAGAGAGTTTCTTTCGGTAATGAGCGACCAGGAGGGGCTGGTGGAATGAGTGGAAGAGGCTGAAATGGTGGAGAATTTGGTTTTTCAAAGGCTTCCATTAAAGGATGAAACCTTGGATTTGAAATCCTATGGTTCTTCAAATATATATATATATATATATTCTTATTTCAGTTGTTATCCGTTGTTCAACAACAGGTATTAGAATTTGGCGTCCAAGACATGAATTTGTTCTTCTAATTGATTGACATATTCAATAATAGTTCAGGATTACTAAATCGACATGATAACTCGTTATTTTAATGATCCATTTTGAGTATTATCCATGTTTGTTTAGGTATTATAACTAAAGGTATGTTAACATAGAACTATTTCTGCATTTGCAACATTAAGTATTTTATATTTTATAACATTAACGTAAAGTTTAGTAGACCAAAAAAATTAGGAAATGTGATGCTTTGTTTATTTCATTATTGATAAAATTATAATTCAAGTGAGAGTCAGGGAATAACGATTTCACCCATAATTCTTTTATCACTTTTCATAAAATAGCTTTTTAATCTCTTTCCCAATACTTTTTTCTTAAATAAATATATGTTATATTTATAGACATGTAAAATAATCAAGATAAGTCAAACTACAAAGAGGTCGGAAAATCGTCTAAAACTTGAAATGCATGATCATACATATGTTGTTACAACGTTACCAATAATCAATCATCTAAAGCTTAAAGAAAACACTTTGATCAAAATGACAAAGCCATTAGTCAAGTAGGAAGAAGCCAAATTCTTGTATCCTACAACATGTTAAATATAGGATAGACATTTAACTTGATTAAAATAACATAAATTGTTCAAGATATTTATGATTTAATAATGCCAGAAACAATAATTAACTATGAAAAAACTGTTAATAGTTTTCTCTTCATTTCCTTCCAGATCATGATTCTATAATGATAGTTAAGTAAATAAAGGAGTTAAGTGTTAGGATCTTTCCTGGGGTCTTTAGACAATTAGATTCCACAAGAGATAAGAAATGAAAAAAATTAGTAGATAAATAAATTCCTTCTGGTAACTTTTATTAATTCCATTAAAAGATTACAAAAAATCCTAATAATTGAAAAGACAAATCAGTTACTGAAACCTTATAAACTTTTCTCTCTATCTCTAATAAACCAACATACATATTTGTAATAAAAAAAATATCCTCAAATCCTCATTTATATGGCAACAAATAAATTGTTGCATCCAATAAATAAGTGAGTCTTCTCTTTTATTATGATTTGCATATCCCTATATCCAATAAAGGAGTTATCTACAATTGCAACTCATATCGTTTTGGTCTCCATGTTGTAGAAATCAAGCAGGAGTACGTTGGTTTTATCATAAACCGCTGAGATAAATTTAAGCGGGAATGATTTTTACTTCCCTCCACTATTACTAAAATCGACCGCAAATCCATAATATTTCCCCAAAATTTTGAACTCTCAATTACAAATTTTCCATCCAGTTTTCATCGTCCACCTAGTCTCCATCTCACTTTTGAATCTCCGGTCACTTCACGTTATTGCTCTTGGTCTCTCGGTTATCATAACGGAAGGCAACCGGTTCTAGTGGAGGAATTTCCATTCTAGTGGAGGTCGGACCCATAGATCCTGTTTAGTCTTCGTTGTCCTTAAGTTGCTGTACGCATCACCTTGATTATTTTATCTTTTTGATTGATTAGCCAATGTTCAGTTTTTTCTAACATCTGGTATGCCTGCTGAAAATGTTGACTGTGTTATTAGCAGTTTATAAGTTGTTGTGTCTCATTTAGTATCACTGTTTTTTTAAGTAGTTATGTTAATTTGCTTGTATACAACAATAGACTATTACTTTAGATTTTAGAAATTCGCTTGCTTATGTAGTAGATGATGATGGATAAAAATAGGGTGAATCTACATAGGTAACTACATAATTCTCAACATAAATGTAGTTTGAAAACACATCCTATATTTTGACAAAAGCTAAAAGATATTTTTTTTCAAAGAACTAGTAGTGAGTATCAGTAGGGAGCTCAGAAGTTTGTGCATACCGCTATGAAAAATTCTACAAATGCAGAAAAAATTCTATGTCCTTGCTTAGATTGTCGAAATCTTAGTCATCAATATGAGAAGGTGGTAGTTGAGCATATGATTATAAGAGGAATGGATCGTATATATAAGACAAGTAGGTGGTATTGTCACGATGAGCACATAAATATAAGCACATATGTTAAGTACGATGACATATATGATTTATTTGAAGCTATCAATTATGAAAATGAAGATTTCATGAATTATACTTTTTTCGATGTTGATAAAGATGAAGATAACGCACAAAAACGAGAGCATGATTTGTTAAGGAACTTGGAAGAAGCAAAAGCCCCGTTGTATCCTGATTGTATCGATCAAACAAAATTTCTGCCATCCTCGCCATGTATAATTTTAAATGTGAGACTGGTTTGTCTAATACCGGCTTCGATAAACTTCTAAATGTGCAACAATTATTGTTTCCAAAAAATAATGTACTTCCAAAAACATTATATGAGGTAAAAAAGTTTCTCAAAATATTCGATATGGGTTTTGAAAAAATTCATGCTTGTCAAAATGATTATTGCCTTTTTAGAAGAGAGTACAAAGATTTGGAAATTTGTCCTAAATGTGGTGCATCAAGATGGAAGAAGAATGAACGTACCAATGAAATTATGCATGACATTCCGATTAAAGTTTTGAGATATTTTCCAATCATTCATAGATTTAGAAGAATTTTTATATCTCAAAATACGGCAGAAGATTTAAGATGACATTATAGTAACAAAAGCAATGATGGGAAAATGCGTCATCCTGCGGATTCAATAACATGGAATGTAGTAGATGAGAAATGGGAATCGTTTGCAGCTGATACATGAAATATAAGACTTGGTTTTGCTACCTATTGTGTTAATCCTTTTATGACAATGAGTTCCAAATATAGTTGTTGGCCTGTTATGCTTGTGACATACAACCTCTCGCCAATGTTATGCATGAAAAAAGAAAATATCATCTTAACATTGTTGATTCCTGGTCCAAAGCAACCAGGAAATGATATTGACATATATTTGGAGCCATTAATTGAAGACTTGCAACATTTGTGGAGTAATGGAGTTCAAACTTATGATGCCTTTTGTAGATCGCTTTTTAACATGAAAGCGATTTTACTGTGGATGATAAATGACTTTCCAGCGTATGGAAATCTTGCTGGATGTTGTGTGAAAGGTAAAAATGGTTATCCATTATGCGGTATCAATACTCACCATCGGTGGTTGAAACATAGTCGAAAGAGCAGTTATATTTGTCATAGGAGATTTTTACCCCCTTCAGATTCATTGAGAAATCAAAAAACCTAGTTTGATAATACTGTAGAAAATGGCGTAGACCTAGAGTTTTGACTGGAAGAAACATCTGCTATTTTGAAAAACTTTCCGAATAATTTTGGGAAAGAAATCAAAAATGTGAATAATAATAATAATAGCTAGAATGGGAAGGGTAGAAGAAAAAAATTAAGCAGGAGAGCTGGAAAAGAAAAAACACTAATAAAAAAAATAGAGGTGAAGATGGTGATCTTGTGAATATAGAGCTATGAAGGTGGAAAAAACGATCAATCTTCTTTGATTTACCATATTGGGAGGTTATTTTTTTATTTTTCATTGATCAATAATACAGTTCTTTAGTAATGAAATTTAACATTGTTGATTTTTGTAGGAACTGCCAATGTGTCATAATTTAGACGTAATGCATATAGAAAAAATGTTAGTGAAAGCGCAATAAGCACGATGCTGCATGATAACAAATCGAAAGATGGAATTAATTATAGAAAAGATTGAGAAGAGTGGGGAATTCGACGTGGTCTTTATGCACAATCTCACAGAAAAAAACATATCTTCCTCCTGCTCCATATACATTGTCCAAATCTAGAAAAAACAAATTGTAAAAGACTATATGATTTTAAGGGACCTGATGGTTATTGCCTGAATTTCAAGAGCTCTATATCGTTGGAGGATTGTAAAATTAGTGGTCTGAAGTCACCTAACTATCATGTCTTAATGCAACAGTTGTTGCCGGTTGCAATAAGAGGATTGTTACCGAAGAAGCCAAGGAAAGCAATAATTCGTTTATGTTTGTTCTTCCATAAATTATGCCAACGTGTTCTTGATAGAGAAAAACTACAACATTTTAATGATGAGATTATTCTAGTTTTATGTGAACTTGAAAGATATTTTCTACCTTCATTCTTTGATATAATGATACACTTGACGGTTCATCTTGGAAAAGAAGCCAGGTTATGTGGACCGGTCCATTTTCGTTGGATGTACTCATTTGAAAGATACATGAAGACACTAAAATATTATGTAAGAAACACTGCGCGACCTAAGGGGTGTATTGCAGAATCCTATCTTGCAGAAGTGCATGAAATATTTTAGTGAATTCTTAAAGAAGTCAGGAAAAATAGAAGAGAAGGAATTCCGAAATGAAGATTGTGAAAATGATGTCATAGTTGAAGGACGACCAACTTCAGCTTATAAAACAATTACACTGTCCGAGAATGAGAAATAAGCTGCTCATTTGGTTGTGCTAATGAATATGGCTATAGTGGAACCATTTTTAGAGTAAGTGACTAATGCATTTTGTTCTACTGTTCAATTATTTTTATGGTGCAACTTACCTTTTTTTTCCTTTTACAATAGTTTGCATCTTCTGGAGTTGCAACATTCAAACAAGCGCATTGAAAAAAATGCGACCATACTTTGGAAAACCCACACAATAACTTTGCCGATTGGATTAAGAAGAAGGTGAGTTGAATTTTAGAATAAATTCTCATTAATTTTGAATATATTATCATCGAGATCTAACATAAATAATATTTTCATTCATAGATACCTGATGATGCGAACAATCATGACATAATGTTAAAATGGATCGCCTATGGTCCAAGGAGTAGTGCATTGTCTTGTATTGAGAGAAAAACTCAAAATAGTGGAGTCGCTTATGATGCAACCACCATTTGTAGGGCTAGGACAAAAAATATTTCCCAAGTGGTTGACGTGATTACTTATTACGGGATGTTGACCGATATATTTTTGTTAGACTATCATGCCTTTTACGTTCCCGTCTTTAAGTGTCATTGGAAAAATATAGGAAATGGTGCGAAGGTAGAAGATGGATTTACCCTTGTCAATTTACAACAAAATCAAGTTTCATTTTCAAAAGATCCGTATATCCTTGCATCTCAAGCAAAACTAATTTTCTATTCAATGGAAGATGATGATTCAAATTGTATGATGTGATGAGGGCACCGTCAAGAACTTTTCATGAAATAGATGCAGATGAATCGTTTGAGGAATTTGGCATGGATACTAGAAATTTTGAGTAAACCGATATAGAGATTGATGATTCTGCCGAGGATCTTAGCTATGTTAGGGAAGATTGCGAAGGAATACTTGAGTAGTATCTCAGTAGCTAAGTTAGGAAATGCTATGTTAGAGAAGATTGTGCTTTGTAGCTATAACTTTGTTAACCTGTTTTTTGGTCTGCTTCCCAAAAGTACACAAGACATGCTCGACTCAACGCATCGCTTTGAACTAAAGCCGAAAGGGATGCTTAGGAGCGAAGGAAACAAGATGAAGAGGGATCGCGCCAACAGAGACCTCGCGACACTCTAAACACCGATCCATGCTGCCTTCCCACGCCTCCTGAAGCAAACTTCGTACCCACGAGAGGTGCAAATTTCTCACCTCTGTGGGGCGTGAATTTCGCTCGTACGAGGTGCGAAATTTCGCACCCACGAGGTGCAAAATCTCGCACCCACGAGGTGCGAAATCTCGCACCCACGAGGTACGAAATCTCGCACCCTCGAGGTGCGAAGTTTCCCTTCCACGAGGTGCGAAATTTCGTATCTATGAGGTGCGAAATCTCGCACCTCAGGCTCAAGTGCGAATTTTCGGGTATAAGCAGACTCCAAATGCGAATTTCTACTTGTGGCTCCCTATTTCTACCTACTCCCACATACTCCTACCTACTCCCTCTCCTATAAGTACCCCATGACTTCACACTTCAAAGGGGTTGGAATTTGAGACCTTGGGACCTCTACAGAGCTCCATTAATGGCATCTTGCATTTGAGGAAGAAGAAGGGCAAAAGTGTCCAATTCTTAATATATTTAATATATGATAATTATGACATCATATATGGGAATGATGACATCATATAACATAAAGATGAATGTAATGAAATGTCATGAGAGGGTCTCACGCTTGTAACTTTGATTGATTAATAATATTCCAACAAAAGGCCCCTCACGAGGCCGAACCACAATAAATCTCGTGTTATTTACAGCTTTTCTACTCTCGTCTATGCGACCAAAGTAACTATTTTTAGTAATTATAATCTTTGGTGTTTACGACATTTTTTGCCGACAACATTTGGTGCTTTCACTGATAAAGCTTGAATTTTGCGCCTTTGTCGCACGTTGTCATCTCGACCCTCAACACGAGGTTCCTTGCTAAACATGTTGTCGAGTCCGCTTACGATGGCAAAGCGATCAAAGAATGCAATGGTCGGCTCTTCAGCCGCAGTCGATGCCGGTATGTCCCAAAAACCTCAACCGATGGACATCCCGACCACTAATGAAACCGTCCCTCCTACTGTGGACCCCGAAACGCCCACAACAAAAACTCAAATCCGCGCGCTTAATGAAAAGTATGAGAGCACGACAATCGAGCTTAATCAAGCATTAAGGAATAACATCGACCTTATGCGACAACTTCAAGAAAGTCAGCGCATCGTCGCTCGACTTCAATTAACTCAGAACAATGCTCGACCCCGACAAATTATATCGGAATCTTCCGAGTCGAAGGGCCTGCATAAAAGTGGGAGGTTTAGCCTCATCAACAACGCCGCTGCTCGCACCAATGCCCTCAACAACGGTATTGACAATGGCTACGCCAACGGCAACGGGAACGACGACCGAACCATAGTCACATATAGCGAGGGGGCACAGTACCGAGACCGCCCTCGCTTGATCATCAATGACGGACCAGGTCCTACAAACCAACCTCTTCCTCGACACAACCCGACGATGGATAATCAGGATGATAGGTCCGTTATTCCAACGGCCCGCATTCCTCCAGAGCAGGAACTGCATCACTCTGCTCCACCTCACCGTCCATGCCAAGGCCCGATCATAGATGTCGAGGACATGGAGGAAGACGATCCGGACGTCCATCATAGAAGGCGCCCTCGCAACAGAACTCCAAAACCTCACCAAAACCCATGGGTCCCAATGGCGGATCCCCATCCAACTTACCTACCCTACATGGTTCGAAGAATCATGAGGGAAATGCGAGGAAATGTGCACGATTCATGGGAATCACACATTAGGTGTAACCCCTTTGTAAGAAGGGTAAACGAAGCTGAATGTCCACGACGCTTCAGCATGCCATAAATGCTGCTCTACGATGGCGCCACTGACCCCTGTGCCTTCCTAAATCGATATGAATGGAAAATGAACTCGAGCTAGGGTAAAGATCAGGTCAAATGCAAGTGTTTCCCAGTCTTCTTATCAGGAATTGCTTTGTTATGGTTCTCTCACCTCCCACTTTATTCCATTAACAACTTCGGACAGTTAGCAACGCAATTTATCAAGCAATTCAGAATGCATATACCGACTCCGGAGAATGCCCTCACCCTCTCCAACTTGTACCAAGGGACCACTGAGTCACTCAAAAGCTACCTCTCCAGATTCAATGTCGCCCTCATCGAGATCGAGGATCCAGATCCTCGCACCATACTCTTTCAATTAGCCAAAGGTGTCCTCCCTACTTCCGAATTCGAGGTGATTGATCGGAACCAAAAAGCCTCAACGCCTTCTATGAATAGGCGGATCAAAACTTATGCCAAGAGGAGGCAAGGCGCAACTGGCTCTTAGCCACTAGTAGTCCCAATGGCTCTCAAGCAGGCGCTAAAAATAACAACCTCAAAAGAAAACAAGTTGGAGAGCCTTTGAGCGGAACAAGGGGGTAGGTCCTAATAGACAAAGACCGAACAACAGTAGGCAAGATGGCCGAAATAACGATCAGGCCCAAACCGAGCCAAGGAAGCCCGCCCCTTACTGAGCCTTCGAGACATACACCCCTCTAAACGAGGATCTAGAAACAATTTACTTGGAGACATGCAACACTTTGCTATACAAGAAGCCGCGCACCAGGGAATTAACCGACCTTGAGAGAAATACTGGAAGGTACTGTCGATACCATGACTTGTACGGCCACAACACCAACGAATGTCGCCAGCTCAGGGATGCAATTGAGAAGCTTATCCGCGAAAAGCGACTTGAGCAATACGTCCAAGAACCTTTTCGTCTCGAAGCAAATCCAAAGCCTCAGGCACAAGCACCTCAGGTGGTCGCCAAGGCAGCTGCAGGTCCATCTAACCCAAGGCGCGGGATCGTAATCAACACCATATGTGGCGGACCCTATCCTACAAATGACAGCTTCCGAAAAATGGAAGAGTATGTGAGTTCCATAAAACATGCTACTTATGAAGCTTGCTCTGCACCGAACGAATCTGTCCCGGCCAAGCTCCAAAAGACCATGCGGGACGACATCGTAATCTGCGGAAGAGATTCCACTGGGGTATAAATCCCCACCACCGATCCACTAGTTATCATAGCTCAGATCGGTGCCGCTTCTGTTCGAAAAGTGTTAATAGATTCCGGAAGCTCAATCAACATCATTTTCAAAGCTGCTTACGACCAGATGAGGTTAGAAACAAATGACTTAAATCCATGTCGTGCCACGATCCATGGCTTCAATGGGGCTTCTAGTTCCCCAGTGGGAATAATCGATCTACTTGTGGAGATAGGCGAGGGGGATCAGAGCCAGGTCCGAGTCCTCAATTTCGTGGTTATAAACATCGATTCCCCATACAAATCTTTCCTTGGATGTCCTTTTCTCATAGAATTCCGAGTCTACACGTCGCCATGGTCCCTCCTAATGAAGTTTCCGACAGAAAACGGGATTGGAACAGTCAGAGGCGACCAAGTAAGCGCCAGAGAGTGTTATGCAACAGAATGGAAGAATGCGCGCAAGACGGACAAGGGAAAAGGAGTGCCCACGCCTTCTTGCGCCAGGACTATTTCAACATAAAAATCAGCGGTGTTTGGGCCTTGGCTCAGGCGCCACTGCCGTCTTTCGAAGACCTCGACCCACGGAAGGATGAAGTGCACGAATATGAAAGGGCAACCCCAGTCGAATCTACCGTAGATATTCCCGTTAATCCCGATGATCCGTCAAGAGTGCTAAAGATAGGATCGCAACTCCATCTTGCAATCAAAGAAGATCTCGTGGATTTCTTGAAGGCTAACCTAGATGTTTTTGCATGGACTCATTTCAATATGAAAGGCATCGACCTAGCGATTGCTTGCCATTATTTAAGAATCATCCAACGACAATTCCAGTCAAGCAGAAGCGCCGCTTCCTAGGACCCGAGGGGTCCAAAGCACTTGAGGAAGAGGTAGATCGTCTACTCAACAACAATTTCATCCGTGAAGCTGATTACCTCGAATGGATCTCCAACCCGGTTTTGGTCAAGAAGGCCAATGGTAAATGGCGAACGTGCGTCGACTTCTCCGACCTAAACAAGGCATGTCCCAAAGACAACTTTCCTCTCCCGAAGATCGATCGACTTGTCGATTCAACCGCCGGATACCAGCTGCTATCTTTCATGGACGCTTATTCAGGCTACAATTAGATCCCAATGAACCTTCACGACCAGGATCATACATCTCTCATCACCGACCTTAGGCTTTACTGCTATCGCATCATGCCCATTGGCCTCAAGAATGTCGGCTCTACTTATCAGCGAATGGTAAATCATCTTTTCAAAAACCAAATTGGAAAGTCCATGGAGGTGTACGTGGATGACAAGTTGGTAAAATCCAAAGTATCAAGCGGTTACGTCCACGACCTCTCAGAAATGTTTGATATCCTCCGCCAGTACGACGTGAAACTCAATCCCTTGAAATGCTCCTTCAGAGTTGCTTCTGGGAAATTCTTGGTTTTCATCGTCAACTTCCGGGGAATCGAAGTCAATCCAAAAAAAATCCAAGCTATTCGGGACATCCAAATTCCCAAGAACATCAAGTATGTCCCAAGTTTAAACGGAAAGGTCACCGCTTTAAATCGGTTCATATCCAAGGCCACCGACAAGTGCATTCTTTTCTTCGATTTACTTCGAAAAGGGAAACACAATTTCGAGTGGAACCCAGAATGCATTTCCGCATTCAAAAAACTTCTGGATCACTTAAAGTGACCATCTATCCTATCTAAGCTCGTAAACCATGAGGACTTATACATTTATTTCGCTATTTCTACGCAGGCATTTAGCTCGGCGTTGATTCGCCTCGAGGGCCGCATTCAACGGCCCGTCTACTACATAAGCAAACGATTGATAGGGGCAGAGAAGAATTAACCAAAGATGGAAAATATGGCATTCTGCTTGCTCATTTCCTCTCGGAACCTTCGACCATACTTTTAGTCTCATCCTATAAAGGTTTTCACCGATCAACCACTATGACCGGTCCTGCAATGACCCGAAGCGTCGGACGGCTATTGAAGTGGAGTATGGAGCTGAGCCAATTTGAGATAACATTTATTCCCCGCCGAGCCATCCTTGGCCAAGCTCTCGCTGACTTCATAGTAGAGTTTACTAACCCCGAGGAGATTCCGGCAGAGAACACGGAAGCTCTCAGCACCCAATGGAAATTGTTTATGGATGGGTCCTCCTACAGCAATGCTCTGGGGCTGGAGTTGTGTTCATCACCCCTGAGGAACGCCCAATATGTTATGCACTAAAACTAATTTCCTAGCTACCAAAAACAACGCAGAATATGAGGCCTTGATAGCCGGACTCTGAATCACGATCGAGCTCAAACTAAAGACAATCCAAATATTCTCCGATTCACAACTCATCATGTGTCAAGTAC
This sequence comes from Allium sativum, assembly GCA_030737875.1. Classification (NCBI taxonomy): domain Eukaryota; kingdom Viridiplantae; phylum Streptophyta; class Magnoliopsida; order Asparagales; family Amaryllidaceae; genus Allium; species Allium sativum. The sequence goes on from CM060917.1 coordinate 74,912,473, forward strand.
AAGGGGAATATCAAGCTAAGGTGGAACGACTCGCCCTGTACTTAACCAAGGTTCACGAATTACTCACTCACCTCGATCACTTCGTCATTACCCACATACCCCAAGAACAGAATGAAAAGGCAGATTCGCTATCCAAACTAGCGAGCTCTGAGGATCCACAAGTTTAGGGATTCTCCCCCGTCGAAGTGCTCAATTCCCCTAGTACCACGCCGATCGAAACTGAGGCGGTCATGAATGCCGAACCCGAACCTGAATTTTGGATGACACCGATCAAGAATTACCTACAACACGGGACGACCCTTCCGAGAAGCTACAAGGAAAGACAAGCGCTCACCCGCCAATCGGCTCGCTACCTTCTTATGGATGGGGTGCTCTATCGTAGAGGTTTCTCCGTCCCATTGCTTAGATGTATATCCCATAGTGATGCCATCAAAGTCTTAACCGACGTACATGAAGGGGAGTGCAACGACCACACTGGAGGCAAACCCTGGTTAGAAAAATACTTAGACATGGTTATTATTGGCCCACGCTCGATCAAGACACTGCAGACTATGCTCGCAAGTGCAACAAGTGTTGGTGCTTCTCAAAGATCCCAAGTGCCCGGTCTACAGAGGTAACACAAATGATTAGCCCACGGCCATTCACCATGTGGGGAATCGACATCATCGGAACTCTTCCAATGGCCAGAGGCGGGGCATGATATGCCGTCGTCGCATTTGATTATTTTACCAAATGGGCAAAGGCCGAAGCTCTCGTCACAATCACCACCAAGAAGATGATCAACTTCGTTGTACGCAACATCATCACTCGATATAGGGTCCCTATAGCTATAATTTATGATAACGACACTCAATTTGAGAGCATCGAATTCAAAGCCTTCTGCCAGCGACATGGCATCGAAAATAGTTTCTCGGCAGTGGCTCATCCCTAAGCCAATGGGCAAGTCGAAGTGATTAACAAAATTATTAAGTCTGTCATCAAGAAACACCTGGAAAAGGCCGGGGGCATGTGGGCAGATGAACTTCCACTAGCCGTGTGGGCATACCGAACCACCCACAAGACACCAACCGGACATACTCCCTTTGCCTTGGCCTATGGATCAGAAGCTGTCATTCCTATTGACCAAAGCTTCCATCTCATCGAGTCACCTATTTCGATTGAAGGACAAACCAAGATTTACTTTTAGGATCACTTGACTTGCTAGAAGAGAAAAGGAATGAAGCTGATCTCCGAGTCGCTGCCCAACGGAAACTAATCGCCCGATACTTCAATTCTAGAGTCCTCCATAAGGACCTCAACGTCGGCGACCTTGTCCTAAAATGGGTCTTCTCTCTACCAACAGGCCTTGCTCCTCATTGGGAAGTTCTGTACTCCATACTATGGAAGCTCAGCAATGGATCTTTCAAACTCGCAACCGTGGACGGAGCTGAACTCCTAAGGGCATGGAACAATGAACATCTCCGCTGCTACTTTACGTAACTTACTGCATAGTTATTTACGCTTTCCAACAAAGTTTTGTTTTCTAATAATTCAACGCATTGTAAAGGCTATTGCTGCCAAAGTTATTAGTGGAAATGATGTTCAACTTCCCATCTCTTCATGTTTATGTTTACTCCGTGCATGACACGTTTGACTAATACTGACAACTAGCTTATGTTCAAACAATCGGCTGTCGTATCAGCCTCCGAGCATGGAGTCGGTACCGCCGTTCGAGTCTCGAGCCAACCTCGAAGCCAAAAAACAATGGCTACGACCAGCACCCTGTGCGTGGGAGCTGGCGACGCTACTCGAGTCGCTGGCTCGCGGAGCTACCGTGTATAAATAACCACGAACTCGAATCTAGGCCCCGTGCCGAGACCGAGGATAAATCGTTCCCCGCCCAAGTCCCAAGTGATTTGGGGCCACCCAATAGCCAGACGGGAGTGATGTAAATCCCTCCCTCGGCTACGGGTATCGGTCGAATCTTGGCGCAACACCAAGACTGACCCTTAAATCGTTTCTTCCTTGAAGCTTTCAAGGCTAAGGGGTAGCCCATGGCCATGATCGGACCCTACGAGCTGATGACCCGGTCTTCTCTTCTCAGGTGAATAAACGACACCTGCGGCTCGCCTCAACCCGATGAATGACGGGAGAGCCACACACTGGACGGACAGAACAACGCGATCTCATACGCCTTCGCTACACTTGGGATTAACCCTAGGAAACCCAAACACGACAGGCGCTCAGCCTAGCTTCGCAAACTACGGGTTTCCTAAGTTGAGAGAAACTTACTAGAAGCCTGAGCTCTATCACACTCCTCTGGAATAATTGATCCAGAGCGTGGTACACAATCACACCCCGCTGGAATAATTGACCCAGAGCGCAGCACACAATCGCTTTTTTGTTAGGTGTAAAGATAAGTAGGCTTATGCGAGTACGGGACGCCCGAAAACATAAGAGGAACATCCAAACACTTAACACAAATTGTGATATTTACTAATTCATATTTCGTTTCTACACACACACATATTAAGACAAACTACATGTCTAACATCTTTCTTTCTAATGACAGGGTGTACATGAAATCCACACCAAGTCTTGAAAAACCAAAAGCGAGGGTCGTACTCGTGTAAACTATCGGCCTACACTACCAAAATGAATGGCAAATTCTACTTAAATTGCTAACACAAATCATGCTTCTTCCGTTTGTGCTTGTGTTTCTTTTTTACAAATTCCACGCTCGACGGTTCATCCTTTGCACTGGGCCTCTTCTTACCAGACACATTCCTTCCATCTCAGCGCTTCTGAGAAGTGGTCGATTCGTGAGAAGCCGAAAGACGCTTCTCACCCACACCGTCACCGCTAGAGATCTCGGTATATCAACACGGGCGGTATACGGCGTAGGCATGGGGACACTTCTGGCAGCAAGGCCTACTACAGTGCCACTCCTCTCTGGTACCTCCCTGCCTTCACGCTCATCCCATTCCTTGGCCTCTCTGGCATCCTGACGCTCAGCAAGATTTTGGGACTTATGCGGCATGACAACGCCAGCCTTGGTTTTCTCAAGGGACTTGGCAGCCTTCTGCTGGGCTAACTCGTCCTCCCTTTTCTTCCGGGCCTCATTATCAGCCCTTTTCTTCTCGGCCCCTCATCGTCCTTCCTCTTCGTGACCATTTCAGCGGCTCTCATCTTGGCATCCCGTTTGTTCGTCGTTAGGATCTCCTACCTGGCAACCTCATCCTATCTCCGCTTCTGCTCCACTTCCTCGCTCTTAGCCACCATCCTGCCTTGTTGAGCCTCCACCATATCCGCCATCAAAGGCACATCGGCTTCCACCGGGCCCCTGACACGAGAACTCTACCCATCAACCTCCTCTCCATCCTCCATAAGGCTCTCATACATGCTGGGGGTTATCCTTATATCAGAGTAGGTATCCAGACGATCGCAACCTTCTCCAAATTGCAGTGCCGCAAGTTCGGGTCCAGGCTTAGTTGTGTGTAGGACCATGGGGGCAGGGCCCGATGTCATGGTCAATCCAGGAAGGGCTATACATTAAAAACACAACCATTCAGTCCACAAATTCGGTAATTACGTCATCCTCGGGGATGCTTGGCAAAAGAAATTTACCTCCAGTCAGGTATGGTGTAGAAATGTCAATAAGGGTACTGGTGGTAGTAGGTAAAGTGAATACGATCTCTCCTAGCTCCGGATGCTCAGGGTCATACTCGGCCGAAACCTGAATTGAAGCTACGGGATCGCTCACCACGCCCGATTCAGGGGCCAGAGGTCGATAGGAGCTCGCTTCTGCAAATGTCTCCACAACCTCAACGCTCTCAGTCATGGCTGCTTTCCCTTTCTCGGCAGTGATCCTCTCCAGTCTCCCTCTTTCAGCGTCCTCAAGCAACAACCTCTTACCCTCTTCCAACCTCTCACGCTCTTCAATGGTCAAAAGATCAATCATAAGCTGTCGCTCGTCCAAGAACCCGACATCCACTTGGCACAAAAAGGCCTCATACGGAACCAATCTCTCCCAAGTCTGAGCTAGTTCCCGGGGATAATCGTCAACCCACGAGAGTCCATGGAACCTCAGAACCTTAACATACATGTTTCAGATGTCCTCCTTCATAGATGGTTGAACCCGGAATTTTGTATCCTCTAGCTCCTCTCTCAGTTGTTCCACCACTCTCAGATGGGCCGCTCTCAGTCCATCCATTATGCCCAACGCATCCCAATTACTGGCTTCCGTGTCCTCATTGGCCTTTTTCATCTCCTCAAGTTGTCTCTTCAGGCTGTCATTTTCTGCTCTCAGGGCATCATTGTCAGTTTGGTGGTCGAAAACTCACGCATTTTCCCTTTCCAGGTCGGTGCATACTTTATCCACCTCGGCATTGTCCCTCTTTAGAGCCATGTTCTAGGTAGTTAGGTGGGCTATAGTTTCCATGAAAATGGAGTGGGAGTGACCGACCTCCCTCTTGAGTGCCTCATACCCTTTCTTTATCTCAGCTACATCAACAAGGTTCACGAGTTAGCATTTAAAGATATAGGAATGAACGACAATGGGCCCACAACACAAAAAGAAAACTCACCTATGTCCATATTTAGGTAAACGACAGTGGTCTGGTTAGCATCGATAGTTAACTTCTGATTCATGAGCTCCATATTCTTCCTCTTGATCAGCTCCGATAGATGAAAGGAATAGGCAGTAAGCTTGTTAGCCTGGTGGTACGCTTACTTCACATGCATCCAAATCTCTCCAGAGTCCCTAGCGGGAAGTGGGCGAAGATCTAGAAGGACCGTCAGCTCATCGAAGTAGTGTTGGGGGAAAGTCATTTTTAACCATGCTCTCCTTTCCTCTAAGGAAAGCCTTTGTTGCTCAGAGACCGCTAGTTCCCGCATCACGACTACGGTCGCCCTCTCCGGTCTCGGTTGGCCGATTGGTGGCTCCCTCCTTTTGGTAACTGAAATAAGGGCAGAAGCAGCAGTGCCTGAAGGAGCCGTCGAAGACGGACGCCGAGAACCTCCTAAGTTAAGTTGTGAGTCTCCCTCGGGCACCCGTCGGGGGAGGAGGAGGAGGAGTCAGAGATTGTCGAGAGCGATCCTCAACACGGTGCTCACTACTGCGACCAGGCGGGGGTGGAATATCGTTTAAGTTGGTACCTCTTCTGAAGCCCTCAAAGAAAGGATTCCTAAGGCGTTGGAGGCCACCATGACCATAGCCTCTTCCTCCGTGCCCTCTCACCATATCACCTGTCAAGGAAATGAAGCAAACTTAGTCAAGTCACATGCTCAGATAAGCCACTATGTTACGCAGTGTTAATGAGTGTATGCCCTAAGTGTTCTCTCAACAAACCAGATTGTGGTCCGCTCGAAGGAGTTAACCCCTCCGCAGCAAGAGGTAATTTGTCCATAACAGCTGGAGTCAACCGTAGGGATACCTCTAGGTCAAGTTTATTGAAGCCATCAAACTGGCGCTCGTCCTCAAGGGGGTGGCAGCTCTAGGAGAGGCCACTGAAGACAATGGCCTAATCGACTCACCCACCCCGTCCCTCCAGTCGGGGCGGAACAAGAACATTCAATGGCCCCTTATCTCCGGATGCAGCCTCCTCACTATGAAACCTGTCTCCACCGATGTATCCTTATAACTTAACCACCTTCTTCGGCCTGGGCCCAGCAGAGGGCATCTTTCCTTTCTGACCAGGGGTCACAGTGCCTTCCACCACCATCTTTTTTGGTACACCACTCGCCACTGCTGGCCTGATCACAGCCCGATCGTTTGGAAGCAACCCCGCACGGTAAAGGCGCTCTTGGCTTGTCACAATTTCAGTTCTACGAGACCCCTCAGGGATTGCACGTGAGGCATTGAGATGCTGCCTGTACTCCTCACCGGTGGGTGCCTCGGGATTCCCTGCCGCAATCAAAAAAGAGTAATAATGTGACGTGGGTTCTGAGAGCTTTGTAATAGGAAGCGAAGCTCGAGAATACTTACTCCCTTTAATCCACCTCCTCGCAAATCCAGGAGGGCAGTGCACAAAGAACCAATCTTGTTTGAACACCGATGGCCTGGGCCATGTCCCAATGAAGAATTTGGTGGCGGCTGCCACTTCCAGGAACCACTAGGAAGGCTCCAAGAGTAAATATTCTCGGTAAAGAACGTAAGTGCCCAAGAGCAAGGAATAAGCGTTTGGATGCAGCTGCGAAGGCGCAAGACGGAAATAGGACAGAATGTTCCAAATAAAATCATTGGCTGGGGGCACGCACCCTCCGAAACAAGCCTGCCTATTCCAGGCAGTTAAGCCCTCGGGCGGTGCGTGAGCCCTTCCACCTCCTCCCGGCGCGTGAACGTCGCCCATCGGCATGTTGAACCGTTGCGCCATTTCCCTAACTACTATAGCATCAATGCATGATGGTACAGAGTCTGTTGGATTTTCCAAGATAATGGCATCGGGTAACATATCCGGGGATACTGGGCCCGTCGGGGGATCTTCATTAATAATATCCACATTCTCGGCCTCTTTATGTATGACCGGAGAATGTAACCTCATAATTTGTTCCCCATGATCAGACACTTCAGGTGAACTGGCTGATCTAGAAGGAAAGGATCCTTCGGTAGTCTCAAGCTCGCTTCCACTCGAGCTACCTCTACTGGTAGAATCAGACGAATGTGACGACGACGGGGAAGCCTCGGCTTCTAGGATTTTTCCAGCCGTTGATCTTGTTTGCATGGCTAACTATATTTTAACACACTAGTATTAGACATCGCTTTGGAATAACCTATACCCCTCATGTTGGTGAAAGCTAACATATGTGTGCGGTGTCATGCAAGATTAAGATATACATAGGAAAGTCAAATAGTCCAATAGCTCAGTCATAGTTCAGATATATGCGCTATCCTATGTGAAGAATTCATGTCCTTGTCCGCGCGAATGTCACATTATGCATTCGCGTAATCGTGCAAGCGTAAAAGCAATATGTAAATCTAAGGGCGGGCAGTCAACAGATCGAAGTACTGAACAAGGGAAACGATACCCCGCTAAGCGTGGCACCGAGTAGTTGGGCTAGCAGCAAACCAAAATACCGCGATGGGCAAGACAGGGAACAAATTTCAATGCTAGAAAGTTCGAGCCTCAAGGTTCAAAGATTCGAACCCCTCAGGGTTCAAAAATCCGAGCCTCAAGGTTCGAAAATTCGAACCCCACTGGGTTCGAAAATTCGAACCCTAGAGGGTTGAAAATTCGAAGCCCTCCAGGCTCGGGGATTCAAACCCCTCGAGGTTCGAAACTTCGAAACCAGAAGGTTCAAAAATCCGAACTCTAGAGGCCCGGAAACTTGAACCCCTCAGGTTCAAAATTTTGACCCTGGAGGTTCGGGAACCTGAACCCACGAAGGTTTGAAGATTAGGACCCCATGAAGGTTCGAAGATTCGAAACCTAGAGGTTCGAAATTTCGAACCTCATGAGGGTCAAAATTTCCAACCCAGTCCAGGCCTCCGCCTCTCTCCCCCTCGCGTCGAACCACCCCGTCCAAGCCTCGACACCTCGACCTCCTTCCTCCTCGTGCCTAGACCCCAAACATTACCTAAATCTAAGTTCGAAAAGTACTAGGCTTCGAAGCTCTGAATCAATAGCGGTTGAGGTAGAAAAAACAATGGAAGAAGAAAATGAGGAGGGGGGCTATTTATAATAAAAGGAAATAGTCTCTTCGCATTCCCAAGAGTTTCGAGCACACGGGTTCGAAATTTTGAGCCCACGAGTTCGAAATTTTGAACCTATAGGATTAGAAATTTCGAACCCATGAGTTCGAAATTTCGAACACCTGGTGTCGAAATTTTGAACCTCTGTGGTTCGAAATTTCGCACCCAAAAAAAAGAAAAAAGAAAAAAAAAATGAACTCCTGGGTTCGAAACTTCATGCCACACGCTTGTGTATACGTATTTCATGTGCACCCCATGAACATATGGAGGCAGCGCAGTGCGAAATACTTAGCGATGTGAGCACGGCGCCACACAAGCAACGGCTCGCTCGTAATCACACAACGAACATGCCTGCCAACTAACATGTGCTTTCTTTTTACTTACAGGATAAACCAGCAACTCAATTACTACTTCAACCAATCCAAAGCACATCATGTCAACACAAGACGTACTTTTTAGGGAAAATATTAATCGACCTTTTGGTCTGGTTCCCAAAAGTACACAAGACACGCTCGACTTAACGCATCGCGTGGAACTAAAGCCGAAAGGGACGCTTAGAAGTGAAGAAAACATGATGAAGAGGGATCGCGCCAACAGATACCTTATGGCAATCTAAACACCAATCCATGCTGCTTTCGCGTGCCTTCTAAAGCAAACTTCGCACCCTCGGGAGGTGCGAATTTCGCACCTCCGTGGGGCGCGAATTTCGTACCCATGAGTTGCGAAACTTCGCAACCACGAGGTACGAAATCTCGCAACCTCGAGATGCGAAACATCGCACCCACGAGTTGCGAAATCTCGCATCCTCGAGGTGCGAAATTTCGCACCTCAGGCTCAGGTGCGAACTTTCGAGCATGCGTAGGCTCTAAGTGCAAATTCTTGCATGTGACCCCCTATTTATACCTATTCCCACCTACTCCTACTCACTCCCTTTTTTATAAATACCCCATGACTTCACACTTCAAAGGGATTGGAATTTGAGACCTTGGGACCTCTATAGAGCTCCATTAATGGCATCCTCCATTTGAGGAAGAAAAAGGGAAAAAGGTCCATTTCTTAATATATTTAATATATGATAATTATGACATCATATATGGGAATGATGGCATCATCTAGCATAAAGATGAATGTAATGAGATGTAATGAGAGGGTCTCACACTTGTAACTTTGAGTGATTACTAATATTTCAACAACACTTCAAAGTGGACATAGGCCCCTCACGAGGCCAAACCACTATAAATATCTTGTGTTATTTACTGCTTTTCTATTCTCGTCTGTGCGACCAAAATAAATATTCCTAATAATTGGAATTTTGGTTTTTACGACATTTTTTGTCGTCAACAAACTTCACTATAAAATCCAACACTTTGTAATATTTTTCCTATTTGCATTACTGCTAGATTGGTGACAAACTGACAGTAACAAATTATTTAGGCTAACTCATATTTTATTGTAGCTATAACTATACTTTTATGTTTTAAAGTCTCCTAAACTGCCGTTATTTGTTGTGAAAAGCAATGATGTTCTCATGTAATGACATATTGAGGTGTAGCATATTCAGGATGGCCTTAGCGCACAAGTGTTTGGATTGTATAGTTTAGTTATATATTTTATGTTTTCCTCATGTTTTAGTAATAGGAGATGAGGCCAATAACGCGACAGCAGAAAAGAAGCAAAGGAGCCAAAAATATATTGCATAAGCCTAATAAACGGAAAAAGCATATTGAAGACAACAACATTCAAAACGAGGGCAATCCACAAGTAGTAGCAAAAGATAATCCATAAGTAGTGGTAGATAATCGAGCACAAGCAATAGAAAATAATCCACAAGTAGTAGAAGACAATCATGCAAAAGCATAAGAAAATATTGCATAAGGAGTAGAAGATAATCCTAGTGCATTTAAGAACCATACAATGCAAAACGAACAACACATGGAAGCCGATGGACCAACTGAAAATGCAAATGCCAGTCGACCAAAGAAAAGAAAGAGTAGAGGTCCTACGAAAATGAAGACTTCCTTCAAACTTCACAGATCGTGTTGAAGTTGAATTTAATGAGAATGCCGAGCCAATAGGTCAAGGATCGATCCATTTGTCGCCTTTTTTAGGACCACTTGTACGAGAACATGTTCCAGTCATACTTAGTAATTGGAGACACCTTGACGTGGGTCTGAAACCCATTTTATGGGATTGCATTCAGGTATATTTTGTAATTTTTATCAAGTTGTGTCTATTTAACTCATTATTTTATGCCAAATAAAAAATCTAGACGTCTGGATTTAATATCAAATGTCTGGATACCTATTTAGGCATAATATTATAGGCCTAGAAAAATATAATACGTCAGGATAAAATACCCAGGCGTCTGCATACTTCTTCAGGCTTAATATTTTAGGCTGAGAAAAAAATCCAGACGTCTGGATAAAATATCATACGTCTGTATTCTTCTGCAGATATAATTCTCTAACCGGAGAAATCTATCAGACGTCTGGCTAAACTAAACAGATGACTGAATATTTACTCAAGCACATTACTTTAGACCAAAAAAAAATCCAGACATCTACATAAAATATCAGACGACTGAATTCTTCTATAGATATTTTTTTAGACAGAGAACACTATTAGATATCTAGATAAAATATCTAGACGTCTGAAAACATCTTCTGCATTTTACTTTAGGCCGGAGAAAAATCCAGATGTTTGATAAAATTTCAGACGTCTGATTGATATTCAGATTGCTTTCTTATTCTACTCTCAGACGTCTGGAAAAATATCCAGACGTATGACACACCTGTTTCACCTGTGCATGTCTTCCTTGTTGTCGAGCTATAGGCATATATAATTAAAGTTCCTATCCACAATATTTTCCATCTAGAATAACATACCCGAATTACATAACAATAGAATATCCGAATTACATAATAATAACATACCCAAATATCATAACGAACATAGCAACAACATGTCTGAATTGCATATTGAACATAACATATCCAAGCTGAAGGTTTTAACTTAATTTCTGGTTAAGAATTTACTCGGTGATTCACTAGGTGGGTGCATTTTAGCTCACGGACCCTACCGGGATTTCATGCTTATGAACTTTGTTTAAGTGACAAATGCTGCTTCACTTAACGTAATGAAAATTGCAACTCCTTGCAGTCCAGCAATTTATTTTGAGGCAACCTTTACTATATTTAAAGCAAACTGTGTAGTTCAAGTAATATACATTTGTGTTACTGTGCATGGGAAATGTTTTCATGTGTTATCTGTTTTTCCATTGCAGCAAAAGAAAAAGAGATTACCTCGGGAAAACACTTCTCTACAGCAACACAAATGTATATTACCTACACAACACAGTTTGCTTCAAAGATAGTAAAAGTTGCTTCAAAATAAATTGCCGAACTGCAAGTAGTTGCAAATTTCATTATGTTAAATGAAGCAAAATTTATCCCTTGAATAAAGTTATTAAAGCATGAAATCCCGATTGGGTCCGTGAGCTAAAATGCACCACGTAGTGGATCACCGAGTAAATTCTTTAGCTTGGTCACGCTTCGTCTGCTTCACAGTCTGTAAACAGTTAAGATACATGCATTAGTACATCATTCCATCAACAAATACACAACTAAATATGCATAACTTGAACTTTAATCACAAGTTTAATTTTAAACATACACATACAAACTTTATACAACAAAGTTAGGCAAACTTACTAATAGGAGGCGGTTGACAATAAGAGGATGCCATTGAAGTTAATTTCAGAGGAAAATTTATATTTTTGGCCATGGAAGTTAATTTTAGGAGGCCACTGAAGTTTATACCCAAATGAGGCCTAAACCAACAATTTGTATCTGTTATAAGTTCCCAGAAGAAGGCTAAATGCAAATTTTCCTTTTTTTAATTACGTGCTAGATTTATGCTGAATGAGGAATGACAAAAGGTCCCCATATTTCGGAAAATAGGTTGTATTTTTAAGTGTTCAAAATTCACGTTTGGTGATAAATTGGTCAAAGCAAAGTCCAAGTAGGAAAGACTTCAAATGAAACCGGATAACATCAAAACTATGACGGAGCGGAATGATCTTATCAACTTGAAAACTAGTCCAAAGTTTAAGTTCAATTATGTATAAATGGTCATGTAACAACCCGTATTTTCAATAACTTGTTATAACAAGAATCGAGGCAGAATTAAATTCTAAAATCTAAATCAAGGGAAACGGGCTATGCCATTGCGTTCGTCTCGGAAAAATACGCGAAATAGAGTCCGAGTTTTCGAAAACCGGAGCCCGTATGGCCCAGATATGGCCCGTCAAAGTTTTCAGAAAATTCAAGGTTTAAAAATCAGATTCAAATTCAAAGAAATGGGCCAGCTGGGCCAAGGCGGGAAAAATCCCGCCAGGACCCGCATGTCGACAGGCCTGTCGACAGGGTCCCTAGGGTGTCGACAGCCCTATCGACAGGGGGTGGCCGGGCCGTTTGGTCTGGTGCACCATTTCTGATTTGGGCTTGGTTGTGTGGCTTGGTTCTAGAGAGTTCCGAGATCTGATGGACCTAATTGAATCTAGGGTTAATCCTATGGTCTAAATTGCTAGCCTAATCTATAAATAAGACCCTAACCTACCCTAAATCACTCATTATTCATCCTAGCAACTAAACTATGGCAAAATCAAACCTCTCATGGCCTCCACTCTCTTCATACAAATCCTAAATTAGTTCCTAAGTGATTTTCCATGCATACAAGTATATTTAGGCTTGTATGATTCTCTTTAGCTTGCATACATCATCAAGTTGCAAGTTTTATTTGCTAAGCTAGAGTTTTTGGGATTTTTGTTGCTTATTGGAGCTTTGTTTGGGTTTTGTGCTTGCATAAAGGGCTTCTCAATCTTTGTTTGTAGATTTGTGTCTTCATAATAGTTGTAAGCCCTATTCCTTTTATACTTGAACTTTTAAAGTTAAATGTATGATATGCAAGTTGTCTTTGTTTATGCAAGTTGTTTATGCAAATATGTTTGCAAGTTTAACAAGTTATGTATGCTTATGCGAGTTCACTATGCCATGTTGTACATGTTTAACAAGTTATGCATGTTTATGCAAGTTCACCATGCTATGTTTTGCAAGTTTGACAAGATATGCATGTTTATGCAAGTTCACCATGCTATGTTTTGCAAGTTTAACAAGTTATGCATGTTTATGCAAGTTCACTATGCTATGTTTTGCAAGTTTAACAAGTTATGCATGTTTATGCAAGTTCACCATGCTATGTTTTGCAAGTTTGACAAGTTATGCATGTTTATGCAAGTTCACTATGCCATGATTTGCAAGTTTGACAAGTTATGCATGTTTATGCAAGTTCACTATGCTAAGTTATGCAAGTCCAACATGTTATGCATGTTCATTATGATATGTAAGATTCATCATGTATGTTGTGCCAAGTTCCCTCTTCCTATCCTTTATGCGTTATGACGAATATGTAAGCGATGGGATGACGTTGGGGGGGTTTTGGGTAAAAACTTAAATACATGAAAATATAAGATTGGGAATTTACCTATTAAGTTAGGTCTACCCAAGTATTTGTGGAATTTATAATTATGTTTTGGAAGCATGATGGACATGACACTTAGAAAAGATAAGTGTGGCCAACTCGAGGTTGGGTTGAGTTTGTAGCGTAAACCTACCCGGAACCGACCGGCTTAACTAGTTGCTACAAACAATAGGACCCAATGTGAGAAGTTGGTCATGTTGTACCTTGGACCCGAGGTTAGACTAAGTTGTGGTGCAAAGCTACCCGGACCCGCCCGGCTTAACTAGTAACCACAACAAAGTCTAATGTGAGAGGTTAAGGCGCATTAATTAATCAATGCCTCATGATTAGGGTTAAGTCATGGACCATGTAATACTTAACCAATTTGGGCTTGGGTGATTAATCGGGGTTAAGTCGTGAACTCACCGTTACACTTAACCGAATTAATCCATGATTAGTGAAGGGGTTAAACCGTACTTAACCCACTAGAGAAATCCTAGCAATGGGGGTCCACTCCAGCAGTAATCCCTAGTTAGTATCATCATGACCCTAGGGACTAGGCTAGGGTGGGGGCACGATTACTGGGCTGGAGGTAAGCGACCAATAAACGACGGTAGGGTGGTACGCCGGTGTAGTTCTGGGCGGACTCTGGTCGTGCACATAGTCCGTAGCTGGAGAATCAGGCACGGGTACCAGTAGATCGGGACTGTGCACTCATGTTTATGGTGTCCAGGGGTTGACACCCTAGGGCTTGATACACCCGATGGGTGGACCCAGCACAGTTTGACTACAATCATGTTTGGACCGTATTGACACCAACACGTGACGAGTTAGGCTTAGGGAGCCGATCGATTAGACCGTTGGGTTGGACCCCGTGGTAGGGTCACTTCATGTTTGGTTGGACCTCGTATAAGGGCCACTTCATGTTATTGGGCCAAAGCTTGGGCCAAGGGATCAATACTTGTTTATTCAAGTCATGTTAGTTTGCTAGTACACCGGTGGTGCAAAACCTTAATCCTGATTATGCGATGACACCTTTATCTACCTTGTTAGTTAATCATCATGCTAGTATGTTGTTATCTTTATGTTAATCCCTTGCTACTCATGCCAGTTAACTTTATCAGTTTACATTGATTGTAGTAGGGCTTACTCAGTCTTTTTGACTGACCTGTTTCCTTTCGCCTCTTTTCTTCCGTTTCCCCCCCCCCCCAGGTTCTCAGGGAGGGAATACAGGAGCCTAGCTTGGATCTTTGCTGCTTTTCTTGGATAGCTCATGTATGCTTTGGACTTGAGCTCGCTATGGTTTTTCCACTTTGGGGATAGCTATTTTATGTTTTCATTTTCAGTTCCAGATGATGTTATTTTATGTACTAGACTTGTTTATTTGGGAAAGTGACATTATGATGTACCAGACATGTTTTAAAAAGGTTTAAATCTTCCGTTGTTTTATCTATGTTATTTACTCTGTTTACATATATATCCATATGTTCTTGTTCTGCCTTGATATATCATTATGCATGTTTACCTTGTTTAAACGCACCCCCAAAGCTGGTGTCCTTGCAAGAGCGGCACTGGCGGAGGTGGGGTGTTACATTTGGTATCAGAGCATATGGTTTACGAGAAGGAACAAAAAGGTTTTTAAAACTCTTGGAAAACTATTTTCAAAACCAAGTATAAAGTATTTTCCAAATAAAAGTCTAGTTTATTTTAAAGGCTATTCCCCAAAAGCCATAAGCACTATCCTTCGCTCCCTCGTTCTAAATCTATCTTTTCCTTTTTCAGTATGGCCGATCTTAATCTTCCTGAGGGAGTCACCATTCCCGGATGGTTCCGGCGATACTTGGAAGCTAGGGCCAACAATGCTGGTCCAGAAACCACTCCCACTATCACTGAGGTCCCTCCTCCCCCTCCTCCTCCTCAGCAACCACAAGCCGATTTCGCCAAGGTTTGCAAGGACTTCAAGGCCATGGGTGGCAAAAAATTTATTGGGACAGAGACTTTCGTGGAAGCAAGAAATTGGTTGAAGGAGACAGAAGATCTCTTTGCCATCTTTGACATAGAGGACCGTAGGAAGGTTCTATTGGCGGTTTGGCTACTAAAGGAGGAAGCTTCTTATTGGTGGGAGGTCACCAATGCTACAAGGCCCGTAGAGACCTGGGCCGACTTTAGGGCAAGATTTGGGCTAAAGTTTCTATCGTCCGCAGAGGCAAATTTGCAACTAGAGAAGTTCATAGCCCTGAAGCAAGGAGACCTGACGGTGAGAGAGTATGTGAATAAGTTCAACCAACTTGCCCGATTCGGTTTAGACATGGTCAATACTCCCGAGAAGAAGGCTCTACGTTTTGCACGAGGGTTAAATGAGCCATTACAAGGTCTAGCCATGTCACACATACCCATGGGGGCCACTTTCGAGAGCTTAGTAGACATGGCATTGCTGCAGGGAGAGGATAAGAATGGGAAGAAAGAAGCCAAGCCCCATGAGACTCAGACTAAGAAGACAGACTCCAAGTGGGGAGGGAACCAGAGTAATCAGAACAACAAAAACAACAAGAACAACAAGGGCAACAAGGCCAAGGCAAAGGACCCAAGGAAATGCCACTACTGTGGGAATGCAGGGCACATAGCTAAAGACTGTAGGAAAAGGAAGAGGAAGTCGGGCGAATGCTTTCATTGTGGGGAGACCGGACATTTTAGCAAGGATTGCCCTAAGAGGCAAGGGCAGAATCAACGTACAGGACCTCCTGGAGGGCAAGTGCATGCTCTCAACGCCGCTCCAGTTCAGGATCGAGGTAGCGTTTCTGTAGAAAGTCTTGTTTATATTTCTGATTATCCTGTTCGCACCTTATTTGATTCTGGCGCATCACATAGTTTTATTTCTTCTGACATTGTTGAAAGTTTGCACCTAAGTACTAGCTTAGTTGAGGATCCCGTCTGTGTTTCAAATCCAATTGGGGGTTCCGCCCATCTATCTATGATTTGTGTGGATTTGAAGATTTCTATCTTGACTGTGGAATTCACGTGTAATGCTTATGTTCTCGGATTCACGGGATATGGGTTAATCTTGGGCATGGATTGGTTGTCCAGTTATGGAGCCATTCTCGATTGTGAGCATAGGGTGGTGAGACTCATGACTCGCCTTGGTAATACCCTAGAGATTTCTTGCAACCCGCTAGATCCCATCATGCTATGTTATCTTGAATCTCTTGACTCGTCCATCGATGATCTTCAGACTGTGAGGGTGGTCCGAGAGTATCCGGATGTTTTTGATGAAGTTAGGGGGTTGCCCCCTAAGAGAGAAATTGATTTCCGCATTTATCTAGTGGATAATGCAAAGCCGGTTTCTTTACCCGTTCGGCACATGGCTCCGCGTGAAAGACGGGAGCTAAGTAAGCAAGTGAAAGAGTTGCTTGAGAAGAACTTCATTAGACGAAGTATATCTGAATGGGGAGCACCTGTGGTATTTGCTACCAAGGCAGATGGTTCTCTCCGACTATGTGTTGACTATCGAGAGTTGAATAAGCTGACCAAGAAGAACAGACACCCGTTACCGAGGATTGATGATCTCTTTGACCAGCTTGTCGGTGCTTCTGTTTTCTCTCAGCTTGATCTTGCTACTGGATTCCATCAGCTCAGGGTAGCTGAGGATAGTATAGACAAGACTGCATTCAGAACCCCAGATGGATTTTTCGAATGGCTTGTCATGCCGTTCGGCTTGACTAATGCACCCGCATATTTCGTGGACTTGATGAGTAGGGTGTTCAGAGAGTTCTTGAACAAGTTTGTCGTGGTCTTTGTGGATGATATTCTGATCTTCTCTAAGGATGAGGAGGAGCACGCGAGGCATCTTGTAGAGGTGATGGATACGCTTAGAGCGCATCAGTTAAAGGACAAGTTCTCCAAGTGTCATTTTTGGAGGAAGGAAGTTAGATTTCTTGGGCATATAGTTTCTAAGCAGGGTATAGCTGTGGATCCCGGGAAAGTGGTTGCAGTTCAGGATTGGAAGACTCCAAGGAATGCAACCGAAGTAAGGAGTTTTCTAGGTCTTGCGGGGTTTTACCGGAAGTTCATCAAGGACTTCGCAAAGATTTCCGCTCCTCTCACTAAATTGACGAAGAAGAATTTAGTTTTTTCTTGGAACATAGAATGCGAGCTTGCTTTTCAGAAGCTCAAGAGAGCTCTCACATCAGCACCTGTTCTAGCTTTGCCCGATGGAGGGAAATTATTTACAGTATACACCGATGCATGTGGCACGGGGTTAGGAGCTGTTTTAATGCAGGAAAGAAGAGTGATATGTTTTGGCGGTAGGCAACTTAAGGTGCATGAGAAGAATTATCCCACTCATGACTTAGAGTTGGCAGCAATAGTATATGCACTCAAGGCTTGGCGCCATTATCTTCTGGGCGAAAGATTTGAGCTTTATACCGATCACAAGTCATTGAAGTATCTCTTTTCTCAGAAGGATCTGAATCTGAGGCAACAAAGATGGATGGAATTCTTGGCGTCCTACGATTTTGAGATAGCCTATACCCCTGGCAAGGGAAATGTGGTGGCGGATGCATTGAGTAAAAGAAGGTTGACCCTAAGTCCTCTATTCGTAGAAATGAAGAATTTAGAGTATGTGGCAACCTTTGATTTCTCTTTGGCAGTTGAGTCGATGACCGGTTCTTTAGCATCTCTTGAGCTCAGGCCTACCCTTATGGATCAAGTTAGGGCTTCGCAGAAGGAAGACCCTCAGATAATTGAGATTATGGATAAGCTGATCCGAGGGGAGACATCCAGTCACCTTGCTCGGTATTCTATAGATGATAAGGGTTGGCTGAGGAGAGACGGAAGGTTATGTGTTCCAATGGTAGAAGATTTAGTAAGAAAAGTTCTTGAGGAAGCGCATCACTCTAAGTTGACTATACATCCAGGCGGGGATAAGATGTACCAAGATATGAGGCGTATTTTCTTTTGGCCTGGGATGAAGAAGGATGTGGCAGAGTTTGTCTCTAGATGTATTATTTGCCAGCAAGTTAAGGCCGAGTCAAAGAAGCCCGGTGGGCTATTACATCCTCTGGACGTTCCACTTTGGAAGTGGGAGAGTATCTCCATGGACTTTGTTGATGGGCTTCCGAGGTCAAGGAAAGGGAATACGAGCATTTGGGTTATTGTAGATAGACTTACGAAGAGTGCTCATTTTATTCCGGTGAAGAGCAAGAGGACCGCATCTTGGCTAGTGTCCGTATATCTTCGTGAGATTGTGAGACTGCATGGAGTCCCTTCTAGTATTGTCAGTGACCGTGACCCAATCTTTTCAAGTCAGTTCTGGAATAGCTTGCAAGAGGCTATGGGCACAAGGTTGGATCTAAGTACTGCTTATCATCCACAGACGGACGGCCAAACCGAAAGGGTGAATAGGGTACTCGAGGATCTATTGAGGCTGTGTATTCTGGATTTTGGTGGTACTTGGGAAGACCATCTTCCTCTCGTTGAGTTTGCATATAATAACAGTTATCAGGCAAGCATAGGAATGGCACCATTTGAAGCTTTATATGGGAGGCCGTGCAAGTCGCCTACATGTTGGTGGGAGACTACAGATAGGCTCATACTTGGGCCTGATATGATCAGGGATGCATCTGAGAAGATCGAGTTGATTCGAAGACGGATGAAAGCGGCCCAAGACCGACAGAAATCCTATGCTGATAAGCGAAGATCTGATTTGGAGTTTGATGTTGGGGATATGGTTTTCGTGAAGGTTTCTCCTTTGCGGAATGTGGTCCGATTTGGAGCCGTTGGGAAGTAAGCACCGAGATTTGTTGGACCCTTCCCTATCATAGAGAGGATCGGGCAGATGGCTTATAGAGTGAAGTTGCCCGAGAAGCTTGCTGGAGTACACGATGTTTTTCATGTTTCGCATCTCCGGAAATGTTTACACGAATCAGCAGAGGTTGTTGAGCCAAGTGTTCTAGAAGATGTGGAAGTGGAGAAAGAAGTTACCTTGAGGAGAGCCCCGATTCGTATCTTGGGGACAGAGACCAAGAAGCTAAGGAATCGTGAGGTCAAATTGGTGAAGGTTCAATGGGGTGAAGCAGAAGAAGACGCAACTTGGGAAACCGAGGAGAAGATGCGTGGGCTTTATCCATTCCTTTTTGAGGGTACACTCTCGATCTCTTCCCTTTGTTAGCATATCTTTCTCTTTGATATCCATATTTATCTGGTTTAGCGTGTTAATCCTGTCATGAGAACCTTAGGTAGAAACCCTTTGGATGAAACATGTGTTTGAAACATGTTATGCTTGATGGTTGCAAGTGGTTGCAAGTGTTTGCAAGTGGTTGCTCGTGGATGCATTATACACGATTAGGCACTAGATCGGCTCGCACACTCCTCATATTGCATATGCATGAGTGTTTATGCTTATTCATGAATGAAAATTGTGTGTTATCACATGGATGTTGCATATGGGTGTATGTTATGTGCACACATATAGATGATATACATTATGTTAGGAATTGCATACATGTGGATTCATTTCACTAACATAATTTGCATTGATGATATTTGCATTAGATAGGTACATATACACACACACCTTTGCATATGTTCATCCAGCATTTAGAATCTTGTAAGGACAATGATTGCTCGTGGGTGATGTTTTGAGTAGATGGATGATTGGATGGTAGGATACGTTCTTCCTAACTTGAAGATTTCGGGGACGAAATCCTTTAAGGAGGGGAGGATGTAACAACCCGTATTTTCAATAACCTGTTATAACAAGAATCGAGGCAGAATTAAATTCTAAAATCTAAATCAAGGGAAACGGGCTATGCCATTGCGTTCGTCTCGAAAAAATACGCGAAATAGAGTCCGAATTTTCGAAAAACGAAGCCCGTATGGCCCAGATATGGCCCGTCAAAGTTTTCAGAAAATTCAAGGTTTAAAAATCAGATTCAAATTCAAAGAAATGGGCCAGCTGGGCCAAGGCGGGAAAAATCCCGCCAGGACCCGCATGTCGACAGGCCTGTCGATAGGGTCCCTAGGGTGTCGACAGCCCTGTCGACAGCCCTGTCGACAGGGGGTGGTCGGGCCGTTTGGTCTGGTGCACCATTTCTGATTTGGGCTTGGTTGTGTGGCTTGGTTCTAGAGAGTTCCGAGATCTGATGGACCTAATTGAATCTAGGGTTAATCCTATGGTCTAAATTGCTAGCCTAATCTATAAATAAGACCCTAACCTACCCTAAATCACTCATTATTCATCCTAGCAACTAAACTATGGCAAAATCAAACCTCTCATGGCCTCCACTCTCTTCATACAAATCCTAAATTAATTCCTAAGTGATTTTCCATGCATACAAGTATATTTAGGCTTGTATGATTCTCTTTAGCTTGCATACATCATCAAGTTGCAAGTTTTATTTGCTAAGCTAGAGTTTTTGGGATTTTTGTTGCTTATTGGAGCTTTGTTTGGGTTTTGTGCTTGCATAAAGGGCTTCTCAATCTTTGTTTGTAGATTTGTGTCTTCATAATAGTTGTAAGCCCTATTCCTTTCATACTTGAACTTTTAAAGTTAAATGTATGATATGCAAGTTGTCTTTGTTTATGCAAGTTGTTTATGCAAATATGTTTGCAAGTTTAACAAGTTATGTATGCTTATGCGAGTTCACTATGCCATGTTGTACATGTTTAACAAGTTATGCATGTTTATGCAAGTTCACCATGCTATGTTTTGCAAGTTTGACAAGATATGCATGTTTATGCAAGTTCACCATGCTATGTTTTGCAAGTTTAACAAGTTATGCATGTTTATGCAAGTTCACTATGCTATGTTTTGCAAGTTTGACAAGTTATGCATGTTTATGCAAGTTCACTATGCTAAGTTATGCAAGTCCAACATGTTATGCATGTTCATTATGATATGTAAGATTCATCATGTATGTTGTGCCAAGTTCCCTCTTCCTATCCTTTATGCGTTATGACGAATATGTAAGCGATGGGATGACGTTGGGGGGGTTTTGGGTAAAAACTTAAATACATGAAAATATAAGATTGGGAATTTACCTATTAAGTTAGGTCTACCCCTTGGGAATTTACCTATTAAGTTAGGTCTACCCAAGTATTTGTGGAATTTATAATTATGTTTTGGAAGCATGATGGACATGACACTTAGAAAAGATAAGTGTGGCCAACTCGAGGTTGGGTTGAGTTTGTAGCGTAAACCTACCCGGAACCGACCGGCTTAACTAGTTGCTACAAACAATAGGACCCAATGTGAGAAGTTGGTCATGTTGTACCTTGGACCCGAGGTTAGACTAAGTTGTGGTGTAAAGCTACCCGGACCTGCCCGGCTTAACTAGTAACCACAACAAAGTCTAATGTGAGAGGTTAAGGCGCATTAATTAATCAATGCCTCATGATTAGGGTTAAGTCATGGACCATGTAATACTTAACCAATTTGGGCTTGGGTGATTAATCGGGGTTAAGTCGTGAACTCACCGTTACACTTAACCGAATTAATCCATGATTAGTGAAGGGGTTAAACCGTACTTAACCCACTAGAGAAATCCTAGCAATGGGGGTCCACTCCAGCAGTAATCCCTAGTTAGTATCATCATGACCCTAGGGACTAGGCTAGGGTGGGGGCACGATTACTGGGCTGGAGGTAAGCGACCAATAAACGACGGTAGGGTGGTACGCCGGTGTAGTTCTGGGCGGACTCTGGTCGTGCACATAGTCCGTAGCTGGAGAATCAGGCACAGGTACCAGTAGATCGGGACTGTGCACTCATGTTTATGGTGTCCAGGGGTTGACACCCTAGGGCTTGATACACCCGATGGGTGGACCCAGCACAGTTTGACTACAATCATGTTTGGACCGTATTGACACCAACACGTGACGAGTTAGGCTTAGGGAGCCGATCGATTAGACCGTTGGGTTGGACCCCGTGGTAGGGTCACTTCATGTTTGGTTGGACCTCGTATAAGGGCCACTTCATGTTATTGGGCCAAAGCTTGGGCCAAGGGATCAATACTTGTTTATTCAAGTCATGTTAGTTTGCTAGTACACCGGTGGTGCAAAACCTTAATCCTGATTATGCGATGACACCTTTATCTACCTTGTTAGTTAATCATCATGCTAGTATGTTGTTATCTTTATGTTCATCCCTTGCTACTCATGCCAGTTAACTTTATCAGTTTACATTGATTGTAGTAGGGCTTACTCAGTCTTTTTGACTGACCTGTTTCCTTTCGCCTCTTTTCTTCCGTTCCCCCCCCCCAGGTTCTCAGGGAGGGAATACAGGAGCCTAGCTTGGATCTTTGCTGCTTTTCTTGGATAGCTCATGTATGCTTTGGACTTGAGCTCGCTATGGTTTTTCCACTTTGGGGATAGCTATTTTATGTTTTCATTTTCAGTTCCAGATGATGTTATTTTATGTACTAGACTTGTTTATTTGGGAAAGTGACATTATGATGTACCAGACATGTTTTGAAATGGTTTAAATCTTCCGCTGTTTTATCTATGTTATTTACTCTGTTTACATATATATCCATATGTTCTTGTTCTGCCTTGATATATCATTATGCATGTTTACCTTGTTTAAACGCCCCTCCAAAGCTGGTGTCCTTGCAAGAGCGGCACTGGCGGAGGTGGGGTGTTACAGGTCATCTTCGTATATGTGAATTAACTAGTCAGTATATTTTAATTTTCTATTTCAGCAATAAAGTGAAACATTCAAAGCCATCATACGTAGCCAGATGCCACATACATGCACCCGTAAAGGAATGGCACGCTTAGCTGTTGATTTGGTCAGAAATAATTTTAATGTTGTGATCTTGTCATTCATTTATAGAGTTATGATAAATTATTTTATTCCAATTTTTATTACCGTAGAAAAACAAGAGTCCAGATCCCTTTTCAGTTGGTCGATCTGATGTTTGGATTAAATCTCACACTCGAAAAAACAGTGAGCCGACGAGCTCGGTTGTGGAAGAAACTATTACATGTGATTTAATTTTGATTTGACATATTATAAATGATTTTAGAATGTGATAATGTTGAAAGTTACAATGTATATTGTCCTTTACAGGAGAAGGTTAAAAAGTTTAACGTTGAATCACAAGCTACCGCGATAACTTCTGTGAGAGAAGATGCTCTTTCAGCAGTGCTGGGAAACGATAGACCAGGACGATTAAGAGGAATGGGAAGAGGTATAACCCACGCCAAGTTTGTTTTGTCACAGGCTAATCAAAATCAAAAAATGCAACTACAAAACAGAGTTGTGGATTTGGAGAAGATGGTTCAAATGCTTGTATCACAAAACTAGGTATTTCTAAAATGAATGGCAATAAGTTATAACTTGTACATAGCAATTAGTTATTTTCATTCTGTGAGTTTAGAATCGCAGTAAATCATTGAATAAACTCTTTGTTGAGTAATGACTACATAAACAATTCATAATAAAATTCCAGTTGTCATATAAACCTAAAGATAAAATAAAGATTGAGTACATGCGGCAGTTTCATACTTCACTTTTCGCAAAACCAAAAGATAAATCTAGAGATAGAATAAATTCAAGCTGGTCACTGTTGCATGTACAAGCTTGACACTGCTGCATGTATAGGCTTGACACTACTGCATGTACACATGGTTTCTATGTTGTGGTATGCTCAAAAGGTGAATCATTGAATCATGGCTATATGCTAAAACATAAAAAGTTGGACCCTGTTCATAAAAGATGACTCAATATGTGTATATACACATATCTCCTCATCTAGAACTTATCAAAATGAGCTGCATGTACACGTTGTTCCTAATGAGAAATGAGCTTGCTCTTTCATCCCTATCTAATACTTATTAGTAGATTTACTTCTTGTCTTCACCATACTTCAAAATATTATGATATACCACACTCATAGCAAATTAAAGACACAGTCCTACTTTCTTTAAGTTACTTCTTTCCTCTTACACAAGCCTTATTTCCATGTCAGTCATGAAGCAATGATGTCATACTCGCATCTATTGGGAGCAAGCCATGTCGCCTTGGTTAATTGAAGCCATGCTTCCTTGGTTAACATTAGTACTGTCATGAGGTTATTTTCAGATCCATGTGGAGGGGTATTCAATACCTTAAAGATACTGAATACCTCATCTACATGGTTCTAAAAATAAACTTTATGGCAGCACTACTTAACATTTTAAGGGGCTACATTGCTATCATATATCGATGTGTCCAATATATTGTTTGTTTTGATATTTGATCAAGTTGCCCACTATATCGTTGTATTATAAATGTATATCCCAATAAATCGATGTGTTCTACATGTATATCAATTTGTCCAATATATCATTGTGTTCATATGATATTCAGTGCTTCTGCAGACATTATTTTAGTCCGAGAAAATATCCAGACGTCTGGATAAAGTATCCAGACGTTTGAATGATTCTTCAGGCATAATATTTTAGGCCAAGATGTAATCCAGACGTCTGATTGTTGCTTTATTTACAATTTTTTTAGGCCTAGAGAAATTTCAGACATCTGGATAAAAATTCCAGACGTCTGAATACTTCTTCAGGAATAATATTTTAGACAGAGATGAAATCCAGACGTCTGAGTAAAACTAGACATTTGATTATCATTCAGTTGGTTTTCTGGTTCTGATATCAGACTTCTGGCAAAATATCCAAACGTGTGATACATCAAAATTAGTTGTGCATGTCAAAAATCATTACATTCTGATATCCGTACGTATCCGAAAATTAAGAGGATACAGATATCTGAAAATTAAGCGGATTATCCGCTATCCGAAATTTTTTTTGGATATGGATACGGATATGGCACTATCATCAAGTTATCACAAGCTAACATACATCAAAGTCACAGTCAAAATACAACCATCAAAGTCACAATCAGAACACAACAAACTAACATCATCTAGTTATCATAAGCATAGCACACATCAAAGTCACAATCAAAACACAACCATGTCACAAAATAAAGTTTAATACAAAGATAATTTTTCACAAATTGTAAATTATGCGTCGGCGACTTTAGGTTCAACTCTCTCTCTTTTGTTGAGTAGCTATCCCCCTCTTTATCTACCCCTATATCCACCTTGTCATCAGATTTCTTTGAATCTTTTTTTCCTCAGGTTTGATGCTTACTTCTTTTAGGTCGCATTCCCCCTCTTTTTCTTCCCCTCTCTCCTCCTTGTCATCGGATATCTTTGGATCTTCTTTTTCTTTAGGTTCGATGATCGCTTCTTTTGGGTCGCCTTCCCTGTCTTTTTCTTCCTCTGTCTCCTCCTTGTCATCAGATTTCTTAGGTTCGATGCTCGCTTCTTTTGGGTCGCCTTCCCCCTATTTTTCTTCCTTTTTCTCCTTATCACCAGATTTATTTGAATCTTTTTTTACTTCAGAATTATGTACTGAAAAGGTCAGAGATGGTGGGGATGGCAGAGTCCGTGGTCGATTACGTCGTAAAATTTCAATGAGAGACCGTGCTGTTGCACTCATTGTATTCTCAACTGTTGCGAGACGAGACGCTAGTGTAAGTTCCATATTTGTAATACGATTCCCCAAGGCAACTAGATTTTGATACTGTGTTAGTTGATTATGAATGACAACTTGACGAATTGATTCGTTTGGAAGAATTTATGCCTTGGGAGAAGTCATACCTTCAAAAGTTCGATATTGAAAAGCTTGTTAGGAGGAAGATTCTGGCATATCCTGAATGCTCTTGAGGATGCTCTAGCGGCGGAACTTGTTTACCTTGACATTTATCTCTCCATTCGTCCATAGTGCAAAATGTTGGTGGTTCTTCTGGGAGATGCATCAAAAGAAGAATTTTTTACCTGCTTTCTTAACCGGAATTTACTTAAAAGTTGATAAATAAGTCGGAACTTATTTTGCCTTTAATAATCTCATAATAACCGGGGTATAGATAATTGTTTGTCGAGACCTACTCCAAAATTCCATTAGTTCATCAAAGATAAATTGAGCCCAATTAACTTGAATACCACCAAATATAGCATACAAGGCCCTATGCTCTAGATCAAGTATTTCTCATTGCTTCCAAGCCGAGGAAACATTGTATTTATAAGAACTCGGGTAAGAAATCTCGCTTTTGGTCTGAAATATTTAATAGAAAACTGAGGCATATCATCTTCCCAAATTTGATGAGTAATGTTATCATGTGGCTTAAAACACATATCGGGAATATCATTGATATTTGTCTATATGTTAGAACATTGCAATATATCTCCTACGTCCTTAGCTGTGAATCGAACAGTAACCCTGCCAACACTTGACCAAATCCAATTTTTTTCTACTTGAGGATTCCAAAAACCTATAGTATCTAATTTCGCATAGAATAGATATATGGATAGCTGGTCAATGTGAAAGTGATTAGAAGGGAATGAGACCAGCGTTACAAGACCAACATCCTGACATAAGCTACGTAAATCATACATCGTAAAATCAATGAGACTATAGAATGGACCAGTATGTAGGATTTTATGCTGCATCAATCCATAACTTTCTATTGCCAAGGGTGCTTGGTTCATCCATCTATCGATTCGTGATTGCAAAACTGGTCGGGGTGAGGATTTGACGATTCTTCATATGCCCTCTTTCGTTTTAATGAACTTTTTTAGGACCCATGATTTGGACTTGATTTGGACTGGATTTGGGATTTTAGGGTTACAGAAGTTTCGATTTGATTGGCGAAATGGAAGAGTGAGGAATAGAAGGTTGCGGTTATTTTTATAGAAATAACTAATGTTTTGTAAATCAGACCGCTGGTTTGAAAAAAAAACGTTTGATTTAGGGTTTTATCCAACCCGAGGAAGTTTTCAGACGTTTGGGAATAGTTTCAAACGTCTATTTTGGATGATTTTTAAACCATGTTTATTTTCAGACGTCTGCTAATTTTTTTAGACGTCTGATTTTAGTTTTCTTGTTTTTTATTTTAACCTTGTCAATTTTCAAACTTCTCGTTTATTGATTTAGACGTCTAGTTTTTATTTTTTTGTGGGATGTCCCCTAAATTTGCATAATTGTTTACATAATTGCATCATGATCACCACCAATTAATAATTACTTGCATAATTGTTTATCAGGTTAAAGGAAGCAGAAGAGATGAGAGTCCATCTCAAGTGGTACAAATGATTTATATTATTATTCCCAAAACAATGGAATTTATTTTGATTTAATATATAATATAAAGTATTTTGACTAAATGTAGAGTAAGCATGACCAACCGAATGTCAGATGTAATTTGTTAGATTGGACTGGGATGTACGAAATAGTAGCTGAAGGAAGCGTTCTTTCAAAGAGCTTTTATACAGTATTCCATTTAGACCAAATGCCATGAAAATTTTGATAGAAATCCCGGAGAAATTGGTTGCTTATTTATGGAGGTCTACTCCTAGGATGATCTCGCAAATTGGAGAAGCTAAGGATGAGATAATAGCATGGCCATCTGACAGAGTTGTATTCCACACTACAATAGTCTCTGTAAATGATGAAAATGCGGTACAGTTAATTCTTTATGCACTCATTAGCTCTATGATTTAATATAAGAACCTGATAATATTTTTTTTATTAGAGTAAAACTTCATCAACAAGTAAGAAATGCAAGTTGTATGATTGGGTAGGAAGCAAAGAATTGGTTGCCGAAGGGTGGTTGTACTCTATTGATCCAAATCAGCTCGTGGATAATACTCCACTTGGACAGTCTGTTATGCTTGTTTTGATTGATGCGCCCAAAAAATCAGATGCATTCTTATGGACAACACCATTTGGTATGACATATGTTGGAGAAGCTATTGGGTGCAAAGTAGCTTGGCCGCAAAAAAATGTCATTCTTGAGGATATTAATGCTATAACATCTACTGATACGCCAAATATAGTATCACGTTCAGCGGTAATGTGTAGTTTACGTATGTTATTTATAAAAACATGCATATGCCTTGATACTGTTTTATTATTATAATCACTTCTGTTTTGTAGAAAACATATTTAAACTGTTTCAAATGTTGCATGACGGACCACTAGTTTCAAGTCAAACATTAAATGCAAGATGATTAGTGTTTATGGAGAGAAAGAAGTGGTTGCTGAAGGACACGTGTCTTCGACTGAACCAAATGCGATGTTCCATTTTGTTCGTTTGAGAGAAGGTGTCATTAAAGTTTGGGTTGATATTGTTAAAGTTCTAAATGCACCTTTATGGAGACTTACATCTGAGTTTGAGTTTATCGAAGATGCAATTGGTTCTATTATAGCTTGGCTTTCTGCAAATGTCGCTGCAGAGTCGTCTTCAAGTAGGAATGACTTATACTTCTCTTTACTTATCGTCAGTATGAATGATGGAAATACTCCTTATTACGATATTTTTGGTAGAATTTAACTTCAAGTATGATTTCCCTTTTCACCTCTTAAAACTGAATTAATATTTAAATTTCATTTAGGTAGATAAAACTGGAAAAAATAGAAGATACGGTGACCTAGATGTGCTCAAACATTTTGATCTTATACAATTTTTCTTTCTTGCAATTTGGTCATACTAAGCCGTATGCATTTGTTGACACAAGAAATGTTGCGAAGTGTAGGATGCTGGTTGGAAAAAAAATAAGTTGCTTGTGCATGGAACTGAACCATGCCAACGCTGTCATATAGTTCAAGCACTACGACCAGTCAAACAAGCTAATATTAGAAATGTTATATTTATACCGAACCCAACAACAAGATGACTTGATCACACTTGACCTCGTTTTCTTTTCACATTGCCATGTTTAGTCATACTTTTTAGTTCAATTGTTAGCAGTGTCGTTCATATACAACAAAAGTAGTTATGTATTTTCTTATTGCCAAATCAAGTGTTGATGTTTGATGCATGACGGAAATTCAACTTAGGAGCACACGAGCTTGGACTTTGAACCGTTTATATTTTTCTTTTTTGTCAGTAAGCATCTTTTGTAAAACCAAGTTAGATGGGAACATCGATTACAAAATGTTATGTCCAACTATGGTCTATTCGGCATATGGAATTATTATAACTTATGTGATATAGTTTTATAATTATAATTCTTTTGTGTTGTTTGAATTTCGTGATGATTTGAACTGCATTGTGTTAAAATGATAAATGCTGATAGATGTACCTCAACAACTCTACCGAAATGCTGTGATATATTTTGAAAAAACGTTGTGGCATGCGGGAAAGAACAATATTTGCAGATGATAAAAATGCTGTGATATATATGGTAAAACGCTGTGATATGTAGAGAGTAACAACTTTTCTAACTAGAAATAAACGCTGTAATTTATGTTGGAAAACGCTGTGATATATGGACGGTCATAACATTTCTGGACTTTATAAAATGTTGTTATATATGTTGAAAACGCTATAATATATGGACGATGACAATAGTTATAGCCATTTTGAAACGCTGTTATATATTCATAAAAATGTTGTGGTATGAAGACGATAAAAACGTTTCTAACCCATATAAAACGTAGTTATATGTGTGATAAATAAGTAATAATCTGTGTTAGCTATGCAAATACAACAATACAAAACGCTATATAAACATAATGACAATTAAAACACTGTACAAACATAACAACAACACAACCTAATACATTGTAGTGTGTCCTTTTTATACAGCGTTTTCAAAGTATTGTGATATTTTCATGATCTATAACAACGTGTCGGTAGACAGCGTTCTTCAAAACGCTGTAAAATTATATAACATCGTTTTTTCAATGCTGTCAATGAACATATTTGTTGTAGTGGATATTCCTTTCCAAACCATCTCTGAAGTGATATAATTCAAATGACAATGCACTTAAATCGGTTCATTTACCACAAATAGCATCTCTCACGATATCAACAAAATTATCAAAATAAAGACGAATAGAACAGCTATCATTCCCAAAAATTCAGCAACACCAATACACCAATATCTGCAGCAACACTGCTATACAAAGAAGAGAATCAACATTAATAAGTCTAATCTACAGTAATCAAATAAAATGACATAAACATGTTCAGATAATTATAAATAGATGCATACATGTACGCATATAACAGTAATAGCTACATGCTTGTATGCAAAATTTCAGAATATTTGCAAATATTTTTATAAAAAATAGTGCAAAAAACTCTTAATATATTAAGAATATATGCATATTTGTATGCAACTAATCATCAGGTATGCAAACAAACAGATATTCAAAAAGATTTGTATATTTGTATGCATATATACATAATATTTGCATAATTGTATGCAACTTTTCTGAGTACATGCAACCGCATGTGTTCTAACAATAATTGCATACTTGTATGCTCATATTCAGAATATATGCATAACTTTTTTACACCTACTCAACGTAGAAGAAAAAATATATCAAAAAATTAAATTATACGGGTGTACGATCTAATTTAAACAATAAAAATTTATACAATAATTACATTATCCATCAATAAAACTAGACAACTAAAGAAATTCAGAATAATCAGTCAACATAAATCGATCTAAAAATGAAATTCGTATACAATTTTTTTTTAATTCAAAAACTATAAATTACCTTGACGATGAAACATCCATAATATAATTCAAGGATCGATCTAATTAAATCTCCAAAAAAAATTCGGATTAAATTGAATTATAGATCGACATAATCCAAAATAAAAAATTGTTGATCAATAATGGTGCCGCCATTAAAACATAAATATATGTTTCTGGGAAAATTAAATCTGTATTACGTATATCCGACCCAGATAATTACGGCGTTAATTAAAAAAGGGAAATATTAGTCGCTTTTAAAAATAAGGATGAAATTTATATGTATTAAAATAGGAGGAAGTGAGATTAATTGAGTTTCATTTTAAGGACATGAGCCTAATTTTCACTATATGCATACTTATACGAAACTTTTCAGGATAGATGCAAACCAGTAAGCACGTATTCTAGCAATAGTTGCATACTTGTATGCTCATATTCAGAACATTTGCATACTTGTATGCACATATTCAAAATTGTAGCACAAGTGCATCGAAATATAATTTCACAAATACAGCCGTATAATCAATAACAACAATAAAAATGTATACAATAACTACATTAACCATAGACAAAAAATCAAGAATAAATGCATCATCAGAATCGTCAATCAACACAAAATATGCGTATGGGGGGAAAAGTATAAATTATCTTGAAGAAGAAACATCCATTATATATATCAACGGAAGTCGAATTAAATCCCTAAAGAAATTCCAACTAAATTGAATATTAGATCAAAGAAAATAGTTCGAGTATAGTTCGAAAGAATGCTAACTAAAAAACTTAGATCGAGTATTATATCATGTAATGAAAATGCCATGACCAGAAAAAACATCGTTAATATGAACAAGGGTATTTCTGGAAAATTATTAGCTGCAAATTAAAAATAGGGATGCGAAAAGTGTGAATTAAAACAGGAGGATTTCACGTAAATTAAGTTTAATTTTAAGGATGTGAGCCTAATTTTCACGGATACCCTCCGTACAATGGTCCATCTTAACAGGATTTATTAGTACAGAGGCAATTTTGTTTTTATCTTCTTTTGGCCAAATTTCTAATTTTAAGTCCCGAAAGCTTACTTAAACTAGATTAGTTTGTAAATTTTCATTTTTTAACTCAAGATCTGACACCTATCTCTTCATTATCATGAGTCTTATATCATAAAAGTAGGGACCCCTTCAAATATTCTTTCGCATTCTTCCTTACTATCAAATTTAATAACATTAAAACCATAGTCCTTTATATGGATATAAAAACCGCATCAAGGCTTCTGAACACTTTAATTGTAAGATCTAAAATAATGATAATAGGGACAAGATTCGACATTATAAATAACATATGAATTATTTCAATATTTTTTGCTAAGTCAATTGCAGAATTAGTCATTTTAGCACTTTATTTTTTCATTAAGTCAATAGAGATAACCAAAAAAGAGCCGTAGAGACTATAATATTTTCCTCGACTATCACTGTCTTTCATACTTTAGATTGAGTATTTAAAGGAAACTTGTAATATACTTGTGCATCATTTGCTGTTGCTGACCTTTTTTTTCTTAAGTGCTTTGAGGTTGCTTCGAGTTGGGTGATGGAAAGTCTGCGATATTTATTGTGAAATTTAGGGTTCTTGGTGGAAAATTTGATTGTTTGTTTACGGCAAATTTACTTTGTGAAGAAGCATCAGGGATCTGAAATTATTGGGAAATTCTTTTGATTTCTTTTAGATATCATGCGTGTTATTCCAACACTTCTTGCATCACTTTAGGGTGGAATTATTTTTTTGAGGCTATTTATGAAAATTCTTAAATTTCGTCTAGAAATAACTGGTGTGGAACCATCGCAGTCCACATAGAGAGTATCTTTCGGCAATGAGCGACCATGAGGGGTCGGTGGAATGAGTGGCAGAGGCTGAAATGGTGGAGAACTTGGTTTTTGGAAGGCTTCCACTAAAGGATGAAACCTTGGATTTGAAATCCTATGGTTCTTCAACATTATATATATATATATATATATATATATATATATATATATTCTTGTTTCAGTTGTTATCCATTGTTCGACAACAGGTATTAGAATTTGGCGTCTAAGACATGAATTTATTCTTCTAATTGATTGATATATTCAATAATAGTTTAGGACTACCAAATCGACATGATAACTCATTATTTTAATGATCCATTTTGAGCATTGTCCTTGTTTGTTTAGGTATTACAACTAAAGGTATGTTAACATAGAACTAGTTCTACATTTGCAACATTAAGTATTTTATATTTTATAACATTAACGTAAAGTTTAGTAGACCAAAAATATTAGGAAATGTGATGCTTTGTTTATTTCATTAATGATAAAGTTATAATTCAAGTGAGAGTCAAGGAATAATAATTTCACCCATAATTCTTTTATCACATTTCATAAAATAGCTTTTTAATCTCTTTCCCAATACTTTTTTCTTAAATAAATATATGTCATATTTACAGACATGTAAAATGATCAAGATAAGTCAAACTACAAAGAGGTCGGAAAATCGTCTACAACTTGAAATGCATGATCGTACATATGTTGTTACAACGTTCCCAATGATCAATCATCTAGAGCTTAAAGAAAACACTTTGATCTAAATGACATATAGGATGGACGTTTAACTTGATTTAATTATCATAAATTGTTCAAGATATTTATGATTTAATAATGCCAAAAACAATAATTAACCGTGCAAAAACTATTAAAAGTACTCTCTTCATTTCCTTCCAGATCATGATTCTATAGAGATAATTAAGTAAATAAAAGAGTTAAGTGTTAGGATCTTTCCTAAGGTCTTTGGACAATTAGATTCCACAAGAGATAAGAAAAGAAGAAAATTAATAGATAAATTCCTTCTAGTAACTTTTATTAATTCGAGCAAAAGATTACCAAAAAATTCTAATAATTGAAAAGACGAATCAGTTACTGAAACCTTATAAATTTTTCTCTATATCTCTAATAAACCATACATACATATTTGTAATAAAAAAAAAATATGCTCAAATCCTCATTTATATGGCAACAAATAAATTGTTGCATCCAACAAATAAGTGTAGAATCTTCTTTTTTATTATGATTTGCATATCCCTATATGCAATGTCATTTTGGGCAAGTCCAATTTTATATTTTCTTTGTATTCCTTCTAATTGTGATTTTGTGTTGTAAATAACAATCGTCTCCAAATCTACAAATAAGGCAATAAATTTGAATTAGAATCACATCTTGACTTATAATACCTTCAAAATCTTATTTGACTTCGAAATATTATACCACAAAAACCAATAATCTCCACCTTGGTACCATATTTTTAGTAATCTTATTTGATCAAGAGTAAACCGTCGTTCTTCGTGGTTCTTCCTCTCCAACAATATTAGTGAACTATATATCCATAAAACTGAATGAAACCATAAAACTGAATGAAACCACAAATAAGTTCAAAGAGGATTTGAAAATTAAATTCATCAAAGAAGATAGGAGCAACTCAGATCTGAAGTCTGGTCGAAATCGAGAAACCCAAACAAGCGCAAAATTGAATGAAACCATAAAACTGAATGAACCAAATCTCGAAAGGCAAGCATTTGTGATCGAAGAACTTTTTGCCAAATCGAAGTGCCATCGTGAGAAGAAGTAGAATGACGGAAATCCTAGTTCGGGCTGAAGGGGCGAAATAAGAGAATAAACGAATCTTCCAAACCCGTATCGTTATTTTACACTAGGATCCTATAATACTTGCATAATTTTCCATTCTACGGTGTCGAATGTTTCAACCATAGTTTCGAAGACCGAACGAACTACGTTGGTGAAAGGTTAAAGGTTCTGATGGCTGAACCGCTTAAACTACGAGAACCGTATTGATTGATTTATTTTTTATTTTTTTCAATTCAAATGTAAAATTATTTCAGTTAAGATAAAAAAATTAAGTAATTATAGTAAATACATTTTACTTAAAACAATTGGTTTTGAGCAATTCGTGAAAAATATTAGTTGAATTAATATTATATTAATTCGTTTGCTCAAAATTGTAAATTTTCTTGTTTGTTAATATGTGAAAGCGGTTCAGTTCAATAGTGGTTTATAAAATTTACAGTAATAATGCACATTGGCTGTTAGTAAAATTAATTATGTGAAAAAATAAAAAGTGAAACAATGGTTTTTTCTCAAATTTGAATAACCGTGAGATTCAAAGAGGTCGGTCTAAAGGTTTTTTCAAAGTTTTGAGGTTAGACTGCAGGTTCATGCAAGCGGTGGCGTAGCCAGACTTTCAACCTTGTAGGGCTCACAAATAAAAGAAGATTCAAGAATTCATGGACAACCACTATTTAACCTTTAACTCAAGTAGTTATTGGTAAACTGGACTCTTTGTTAGTGATAGCTTTACACAGTTATTGGTAAACTGTGACGAGAACCTTACTGGGCATGCGGTTTGGAATTGGTTTGTGGCGAAGATTCAGTGAATTATGTTGCTTGTTTCTTTCTTTGCAATTTGGATATAGGAACTTTCTGCTTGGTGCTGCTGCTGTGATTTTCATGTGACCTAGTATCTTCACCTTGATATGAATAATGCTGCAATAAGTATGCTTCATGTTTATTTTTGTAATAAGTTTTTGTAAGTTCAAGGCTAGACATTCAGGAGTCTGTATTGGTTTTGCATTTTAAGTCGATGTAACTCTTGTTTTTGTGAATAATAAAATTTTCACTTGTCTTTCACAAAAAAAATAAAATAACAATAGTCATAGCCGTTAATAATTAACAAATTTTCTATCCATCATAACTTAAATTTTGATATAATATTTTGTTAAACAGTAATTTAGTATTACAAACCAATTCTAATAATAATAAAGAACGCAGTATTTTATTAGAAAAAAGAATAAATGATTTATGTTACAAACACTTTGATATTTCTGGTTGATTATACATACAAAACCATCAACTTATTAATGGCAAAAAAGACACGATAACCAAATAAAAATAAATGAATTCATGGTGAAAAAAAGTATAGATAGTCAAAGCAAAAAAAATAAAAAAATAAAAAAAATGAGTCTTACCAGTAAAACAAACTTGCAAATTTAGATATTCAAACCCAAAAACGTATATTCAGTTTATTAAATGACAGTATCCCAAATTTCTGGTAGGGGCACTTGCCCTCCCTAGCCACAATGTGGCCCCGCCACTACATGCACGTGCAAGGTTATTCCATTTTCAAAACTGTAGCGCTTGAATGTTGAAGGTTAACCATGGTCGAACCGAGGTTGGGTTGGGTCTTTAAAACACTGGTTTCAACACGTTTCAACAAGGATGTGTATGTATACAGGCACGTATAGCCTATTGTAAGATATTCGAATCACTCTACAATTGCAAAATAAAAAAAGCAATTACTTCTTTCAATCATTTTTCAGTGTTTAACTGTTTTTCTCATCGGTTGCTGTAATAGCTAGCAGACATAAGATTTTTTTTAAGTATTGGAAATGCGAAGTGTAACATTCCTGTTTTTGTTATAGGAACTCCCATCAACCATAGCTATTTTCTTATTAGTATGTAGCAATGTTTTCGTAACCGGACCGTGAGTCAAACCGTGAGGACTCAGGGTCCAAGGTTTTGAGGGTCTGACCAGTCGAATTGTCAAGAACCGCACATGCTTGTTAATAGTAAAAATATGAATAATCAGATTTTATATGTATTCAAACAAATGAATAATAAAGTTTGAAAGTCATCTATTTATCTACTAACATTAATAGATCACATGATATAAATAAATAGCAAGGGTACAAACAAACACATGTTTTTTAGAATGAAGTGGTAAAGTTTACGGTTTAGATGTTGGAACATTTATGATTTTTTGAAATATTCTAGTTGTTATTTTCAAAACAGTACAAAAGATGAAATGATTAGAAAGAATTACACAAGGAGAAGCAAGTAAAAACAAAAAATCGTGGTTTAACCCTATAAAATTGAAAGTTGGACCGTTGGTTTGAAGGTCTAACCAAGGCTATGCATGAATAAGAATAAGGTCTGATTAAGTTCTGCGCCGTGATGGTCCAAGATTCAGGTTATTCGAGGTCGGACCGTAACAGAGTTGGATTATGAAAACAACTGGTATGTATAGTAACTTTAAAAAAAAAAGTAAAAATAAACTAACCGAACTGTCGTTCCTGTTCCACCATTATCAGTGACCGCTTGAAGAATTTTCACATATACAGAGTTCAGAACCGAAAATAACCCCCTGTACCCAAACCCCCATGTCCCCCTGTATCCAAACAATGAACACCCCTTGATTTCCACCTTTTGCAGTTAAGACCTTTTTTTATTTCGGACTTAATTGCAAAATTATGAAAATCAGAAGCTTTGATTGGATGGGGACAGGGGTATAGGGGAATTTGGGGACAGAGGTTTTGGTCTCGTTCAGAACAACGTTTTTGCTTTTTTTTTTTTTTTTTTTTTTTTTTTAATTTTTTTTTTTTAAACCGCGGTAAACTGGATAACCAGCAAACTAATTTTTGATAAATTTTCAACCTTTGAAACGGGTAAGGTAACAGTTTACTAACTGATTGGTTCATTGTAAAAATGCATTAAATCGTTATACTATATACTGATGAATAAAAAGATAGGTATTTGCAATTTTAAATTTTAATAATTTTCCCGATGAAACAAACAAAGTTTATTTCTTCTTCAATAACCAGTCCTGGAATTAGTTGACTAGCCATCGTTCGGGTATGGTTGGTTTGGCCAACAGAACAAACATGCTCTTTCCAGTTCAAACTCTTATCCTTGTTATCTTTGACTTTAACAATATACATACACGCAAGAAGCCCTTAGTATATATACACCTATGAATACAATACAACGAAGGAAGCCCAGGACATTCCACATGAGATGTTTATAAAAACAAAGAAATAAAGCAAATACATAGGGTCAAAGGTCTTCCATATAACAAAAAGCCGTTCTGATCAACTACATAGAACAAAAGGAAAAGAAAACTCACAAGCAGTTGTACATGGTTCAGCTACCACAACACATAGAACCACATACAAAAACCACCTTCCAAAGCAATAAAAAGGAAACAATAAAATTACCTAAAATAACAAAACAACATGCTGTGGCTGACCTTCTTCTTAATACTGATAGCCATGCTATCCATGGCCATGGCGTTCACGGCCTACACCTGCCTTGCATGGTACAAGAACACAAGAGTGCACTCTTCGTCGAACACCGACCATACCGCTGGCATGGTAATGAAGGGGCTATCTCCTTCCGATTTGGACAGGCTGCCGGATGTGGAGTTTGCGGATCCGGGCATGGGGTGTGCGGTCTGCCTGGAGGACGTGGAGACGGGCCAGGCCGCTCGTGTTTTGCCTGGGTGCAGGCATGCCTTTCATAGGGCTTGCGCCGATGCCTGGCTTGCCAAGATCGCTCTTTGCCCGCTGTGTCGGGCTGTGCCCCTTCCTGTGTCTTCTACGAATTCTTGATTGTTTTCCTTTTTCATGATTTTTTTCATGCTTACTGTGAATAATACTGTTATTTGAAAGGAATGTATGGACATAATCGTATATGACCATAATACATGAGATACTTCATACGTTGATGATCTCTTCTTAGAATGCACCTGGAACTTCCCTTTTTTCCTTTGTTTCTTTTCATTATTTATTTATTTATATTTGGCCCCTTTTAAGAAGTAAGACAAAATTGTATATGTTGAGAAAAAATGTTTTCCAAGTGAAAACAAATATATCAGTTCCACGTAGGGGAGTTGTTTTCAATGCGTGCACATGTACCTAAAACATCACAAGGTTTTTTTTTTTTTTTTTTTTTAACACAAAGGTTACTAATATATATTACAAAAAAAAACAATACAAATATTGAAATATTTGATTTTTTTTTTTTTTTTTTTAAAAAAGACTACAACAACAAATACTTTACAACAAAACAAGATAGCCAAGTCAAAAGCGAACATAACACTACATAACTTCACAAGAAAACAAACACGGAAGCACTTAAGACCACACAATTAAGACACAACATAACTTCAGCACAAAGCAGCTACCAAACCCAAAAGCCCAACAAAAACGTAGCATACGCTTAAAGACCAGACCGCATCAAAACTACAGAGGCCCAAAAAGCTCACCAATTCTTATGTCCTCAAATTGAGTGTGCCTCCGTGTCCCAACCAACAAAACCTCCTGATTTCCATTTTTTCACGTAAACCTCAGAATTGTTTTAGTATTTAAATAAAAAAAAGCGAAAATGGAGAGATTTGATTGAAGGGACATGGAGGGTAAGGCAAATGGATACAGAAGAATTGATCTTCCCAAAAAAGCATTTCCTTGCTCGCTCCAAAGAGAGCAAAAGCACCCCCATAAAACAGAAAAGCTCCAAGAATATACTCTAAAATCTGCAAACTCATCTTGCAATTCTTTAATGTAAGTAGCATGCATGATAACTCTTATCTGAATCCACTCCACAATTAGGCATAGAAACCAAAGATCCATAATACAGCACCCCATAATTCATAATATAACCAAAACAGGGAATTGAAGTCTCAACATGAAAACTAAAGACTTGAGCCGCAAGACATATTCAAACCAGACTTTAAAGAAAAATAACAGCTTCAGGTAACAAGACCAGAAAATAGTTCAAAGATAAAACTCACTTTTTAAAGATTCCACCATGAATGATTCCTCCAGGCGAATTACCATCTTCTTTAGCTTTCTTGGTCTTCGATCTATTTTGGAATTGCGATACTAGCTTCACCCACTCTGGATTTTCCACTATCAAAGGTTCTCCACCAATGAGTTTATTATTTCTCTTGTATTTGCAGTTTTTAAATTTAGTTCTCCTATTTCTGAAGCTGCTGTTCGAAATGTCAAATTCATTAATAAACATATCCTTACTTCTATCAACATCATCAACTTGTCGTTGACCGTTTTCTTCACTATCCACCATACCATCTATCTCATTGATAAACTCATCTTTATTTTTATCACACATACCTACCTTAGGATGGTCATTTAAATTCTACACTACCTCTTAATTAAGGGATGAGGAGGAGAGTTATTAGAGAGGAACAATTGCAATTTTTATTGATGCAAAACATGATACAAAGAGCACATATATATAGTGCTATGAGCCCAACGGCTAATACAAAATATACCAAATATGTATGAGCCTAACGGCTAGTATTAAATATAACAAGTATGCATGAGCCTAACGGCTGGTAGATAATGACAAAGCATGCTAAATATGATAAAAACGTGTTCACACTCTAACGGCTCTATTATCTTCATTATGCCACCTCAGTTCGAACTAGGGTTTCCTTACTCATTCTGGCTTCCGTCTGCACTGATAACGCGAAGTTCCTCTCTCATTCTGATAAATTTTTTGGTCGAAAGGGCCTTTGTGAGAGCATCTGCTCTCTGATAGTATGCGGGCACATGACATATTGCAAGTCTTCCTGATTGCGTTCTTTCTCTCACAAAGTGGAGATCAATTTCAAGAGGTTTCGTCCTTGAATGTTGAATAGGGTTTAGAGATAAAGATACTGTGCTCTTATTATCGCATCAATGACTGGCTTTCTCTTGGAGTGAAACCAAGCTCCTCCATCAGTGATTCTATACACATGATTTCGGCTGTAGCGCTTGCCAGTGCACGGTACTCAGCCCTTGTGCTAGATCTTGATGTGGTCTGTTGTTTCTTCGTACACCAGGAAATGATATTGGAACCGAGGTAAACGCAGTATCCTGAGATAGACTTTCGATCGTCAATATCGTTGGCCCAATCGGCATCGCTAAAGCACTGTAAGTTAAGTTCTTTTTCTAAATTTAGGCGTATGCCGTAATGTTTTGTGCCTTGTAAGTATCGTAACACTCTCTTTAATGTCATCCAATGTTCTGATAAAGGGTTCTGCATGTATTGACTGAGTTTATTGACGCTGTAGCATATGTCTGGTCGAGTAATAGTTGCGTATTGTAACGCTCCTATTATGCTTCTATATTGTTTGGCATTGTCGATAGCTTCTCCTTTATGCTTAGATAGTCTTAGATTACTAATCATAGGCGTAGGTAATGGGTTTGCCTTGTGCATATTTGCCCTTTGCAGTATTTCAGTGATATAATTTTGTTGGGATAATATTAATTCACCATTGTTTTTCCTAATCACTTGTATTCCAAGAAAAATTTTTAGTTCCCCCAAGTCTTTAATGGCGAAATTTTGATCCAGCTTGTGTACGATTCTGTTTATTTCTTCGCTGTTGTCTCCTGTTATTAGCATGTCGTCAACGTATACTAGAATGAACACAGTTCCATGTATGCCCTTCTTCATATATAGAGAATTGTCCGATTTAACTTGTGAGAAACCCATGTTAGACAAAGTTGACTTTAGTTTTTCATACCAAGCTCTCGAAGCTTGTTTTAAGCCATATATTGCTTTGTGTAGTTTGCATACTTTATCACCAGTACCATATCCTTCAGGCTGTTGCATGTATACCTCTTTAGTCAATTCCCCATTCAAAAAAGCATTGTTGACATCCAGTTGCCTCACATTCCATCCTTTGTTTAGAGCAATGGTTAGTATAATTCTGATGGTTGTGGGTTTTATGACTGGGGAAAAAGTTTTATTGAAATCAATACCAAATTGTTGCGCGTAACCTT
This sequence comes from Allium sativum, assembly GCA_030737875.1. Lineage (NCBI taxonomy): Eukaryota > Viridiplantae > Streptophyta > Magnoliopsida > Asparagales > Amaryllidaceae > Allium > Allium sativum. Next base: position 74,953,853 of record CM060917.1, read on the forward strand.
TTGCAACCAGTCTGGCCTTGTATTTGTCAATAGATCCATCTTCTTTTCTTTTTATTTTGTATGTCCACCTACAACCAATCACATTTTTGTGTTTTGGTTCAGTCACTAAGCTCCTAGTGTTGTTTTTTATGAGAGCTTTATATTCAGTGTCCATTGCCTCCTTCCATTTGTTTGATCTTATAGCCTGAGTGGAATTCAATGGTTCGATCTCACTGGCAGAAATATTATATATTTTGGGTTTGAAGATTCCTCTCTTTGACCTGGTGATCATGTGATGTCCAGTTGATTGTGGTGGTGTTTGCTGCTGTGTATCATTGTTGCTGGTAGTGTCAACATGGTTGTTGTTTTCTGTATCTTCACTATACTACATGTTTTGATGTATGTTTGTATCTTCTGAGTCATTGTGTGTCTCATTAGTTTGCTCATTTGTTCGATCCATAGTTTCTTCGTGGGTGTTTAAATTGCTTGTACGTTGTTGCTCTTCATTTCTATCAATTGAAGGTGGTTCAGTAATGAATAACTCGAACCGTATGTTATTGTTTATGCTTTGTTCCCCATCCTTTTTGCCGATTTGCTTTTCTGCATAAGGAAACTTGTTTTCATCAAATATCACATGTCTAGAAACATATATTTTTCCATTTTTGTCAATGCACTTATAACCTTTTTGGTTTTGTGCATACCCGATGAATGTGCATGGGCTTGATCTCATACTTAGTTATGATTGTTATAATCTCTCAAACATGGAAAACATAGACACCCATAGGCTTTCAGAAAACCATATTCTGGTCTAACACTGTATATCATTTCATGAGGGCTTTTATTGTTTAAGACTTTGGTTGGCAACTTGTTAATGAGGAATACAGATGTGTAGAAAGCTTCATTCCAATATTTCATGGGTAATGAGCTTTGTGATAACAAAGTTAGACCAGTCTCTACTATGTGTCGATGTTTTCTTTCGACTAAACCGTTTTGTTCGGACGTATGCGGGCAAGTTAATCTATGTTTGATCCCTCTTTTGAGAAAGTAATTAGTTAGAGGTTTAAACTCAGCTCCCCCATCTGTCTGAACAACCTTAACAGTATTGTTCATTTGTTTTTCGACATGAGTTATAAATTGCATAACTGTATTGCAAACTTCTGATTTAGTTTTCAGCATGTATATCCAAGTATATCTAGAATAATCATCCACAAAAGAAAGATAATACCTGTGTCCCTGATATGAATTTGGAGGCGCGGGTCCCCATAAGTCAGCGGCTATAAGTTCCAGTGGCTCATTATAGCTGGTTTCAGAATCACTAAAAGGGAGCTTGTGGCTCTTGCCGAGTTGGCAGTGCGTGCATGTGTGTTTGATAGGTACATTTTTATAATGAATGTTATTATTACGCAGAACAGTCTTAACAGTTTCCAGATTAGGATGTCCTAATTTTACATGCCAAGAATTAATCATGTTACATTCACTGCTATTATTGTCATAATCAACGTTATTGCAACTATTCCTAATACAGTCATTGTCACTACTAGCATCTATATTATTGTACCAGAATTCTCCACTTGAGTTTGCAGTCTTGAATTTGTATAAACCATCGTATAGGTTACCTCGAAGTAATATTTCATGATTTAGGGAATCTTTAACTAAACAAAACTTAGGATGAAATTCAAAGTAAACATTATTGTCGTTGGCAAATTTTGATACACTTAACAAATTTTTATTAATCTTAGGTACCCTAAGAAGATTGTTTAATTTGAGTGGTCTTTTCCCAAAAATAGTCCCTTTGCCTATGTGTGTGATACTAGCAGTACTACCATTACCCATATGCAAATTTCTCATACCTGAGTAATTTCTGCTCCCAATGTTTAAATTTTGAAGATGTCTAGTTATGTGGTGAGTTGCTCCTGAGTCAGGGTACCATTCTTCGAAGCCATTGTCTTCATTTTTTACTTCATCATCATCTGCAACATTATGTCTTCGGTTTGCATTATTATTATTTTGAGCTGAATTCCCTGTTGTTGCCATATTTGCTTGTGCTCTTCTTTGTGAAGAGTAATTTTGGCTTGCCTGTTGTCTACCTGTGTCTGAATTATACCTGAAGTAACATTTGTTCGCCATGTGACCAAACTTTTGGCATATTTGACATTTCACACGATAGTTGTTGTTATCTCCTTGTATCTGCTTATTTCTGACTGTGGTATAATTGGCAGAGAACTTATTTTGTGTTGTTTTTCTTTGGTCGATTCTGCCTTCATGAGCAAGGAGTGCTGATCGAACAAACTGTAAATCAGGTAAGGTTTGTTGTGTGGCTAGCACAGTTACTAGAGATTCGTATTCTTCATCTAATTCACCAATAATAAATAGGATTTGCTCATTGTTGTTGATCTTATGGCCAACAGCATTTAGTTTGTCACACAGATTTTTAATTTTTCCTAAGTATTCTTTCATGCTTGCCTCCTTTTTTCTAGAATTTTGTAATTCCCCTCTATATTGCATGATTCTAGCAGCTGATTGTGAACTGAAAATTTGTTCAACTGTTTTCCATATTTCATAAGACGTGCTACTTCCAACTATTTGTGATAATAAATTCGAACATACTGACGATAGGAGCTATGAGGAGAGGAGGCTGTCTTGTTTTTGAAACTTTGTGTAGTCTGTGTTAGGCACAATTTCTCCTTCCGAATTGGTTATCGTCGTTGGTGGGACTGTTATTGTCCCATTAATGTACTACAGTAAATCATACCCTCTTAAAGCGATCTCTACTTGATATTTCCATAGAATGTAATTGTCTTCGTCTAGAGATGTGGTGATAATTTGGCTTTTTGGTTTAATCAGGTCATGATGGTTAGGTGGAGCGCTGTACCCCATACTTCCTGAAACAACGGAGGTTACTTCATTGTTGTTGGTCATAAAACAAAAACAACTTTCTGCTTGATGATTAAGCCTTTCGGCACTTTGGCTCTGATACCAAATTAAGAATGAGGAGGAGGGTTATTAGAGAGGAACAATTGCAATTTTTATTGATGCAAAACATGATACAAAGAGCACATATATATAGTGCTATGAGCCCAACGGCTAGTACAAAATATACCAAATATGTATGAGCCTAACGGCTAGTATTAAATATAACAAGTATGCATGAGCCTAACGGCTAGTAGATAATGACAACACTACACCAGAAAATGCCTTTAGCAGCGTTTAAAAAATGCTACCAAAGCCTTTGGTAGCGTTTTAGAGAACGCTACTACAGGTCCTGCAACTAAATGTCTGTTTTTTTCTGTTGCGTTTCCATAAACGCTGCCAAACTAAAGCAACCAAAAAATTTCTGCAGCGTTTAAAAAATCCAACCAAAGCTAACATTTTTTTGTTGCGTTTTTGCTTGGTCCATTTCTTTGATTTTCTGTAGCGTTTATTTTATGTAACTAAAAACTTTTCGTTGCATTTATTTTATGCCACTATAAATTCAGATAATATTTTACGTTTGTTTCGGTAGCATTTCAGAAACGCTGCTGAAATGTATTGATTGTTTGGTAGCATTTTTTAAATGCTACTACATCCTGTTAATGACTTACATTGTTTCCAGCAACTAACTTTGTAATAGTCATGCCAAAATCAGCAACAATCATATAATTATCATATTCAAACCAACAATGAACCAATCATAAAGTCAACATATTCAAAAAATTGATAACACATTAATTACATAAATACTATCCATAACCATTTAGATAATAGTTGTTTGACAAAATGAACAAGTTCACATACCACAAGCATTCCCAAAGAGTTTTACTTAAGTACCGACTAATATCATAGTACATATAACAATTTAAGTCACGTCCATTGTTGATGATGGTCTTTACTCCGGAAAAGCTAATTACCTGTAAACACATTCGATAATCATCAATAAGTATTTGTCATGAATTATCAAATAACATTCAAATAACATTCAGACAATATTGTACGTTATGACGATAGATATGGTGCATTTAAAATATGGTGTTCCCATGTGTTCCTATGCAATCATCTACAAAACACCAAATAAGATAAACTCGGTAATAAATTTATCTTCCCACTCAAAGTTTTCATTCAATAGTACCTATTAGGTAGGAGTTGACAACATATATGGAGCCATGCTGGAAGAGCAAGCAGTGGATTCAAAAAGCATTTTTCCAGTGTTTTATAGTTTGAAAGCTCAAGCTGCAAAGGTAGGAGAAACCAATGTATCTAAGCTAACAGATTATTTATATCATTTTGTCGTCTTGTACTGAACAACTAAAACTAAGCAATTCTAACCAACGTAAACAACTGGGTACAAGATTTTTGTTTAATATGCTTTGTTTTTTTAGTGTGTTTATTAGAAAAAGTAGACATTCCATGAACTAAAAATTAACACAGCCTGATGCAGCCAATGTGCAGCCAAACAAATTAAAATGGTAACAATGCTTACCAAATATTGGGCTCGAAGTCTGATTAAGCACATTCATATAAATCAGCCACGAGTCAGAGAACTGAGAAATGATATAGGACCGAACCTGAACTGAAATCCAAAAGGAAAACAACATATTAGACCATTGCAAGACTCTAAACAATGAACTAAAATGCAAATAGGGTAAAACGCTCACTTTTCATCAATGTTTAGATGGTAAATTTTGTTTACGAATCCAACAGGTGGTGATTTATAAGGATATGAACCTGGAAGTTCAATCCGGACTCTCCAAACACCACCTTCATAGAATGTTTCACGATCCATTATACGCGTATTTGGTATACTTAATTGTAATGTAATCAAATATGGAGTAAGTAGAATATGTTCTGGGTGCATACCTCTAACATATACATCATGCATTAAAACTATTTTGAGTGGAAAACACTCACAGTAAGAAATTTATTGATCTGATTTCATATTTTGTATGATGAAGTATTTAAAATTTAACATGAAGTCAGGTAATTAAGTTTTCGAAATTGAAGACATCCCATATGCATGTATATAAAAACAAGTGCTTAGCCTAGGGACAGTATTAATGGTCTTCTGATGTAATGAAAATTACTAAATTTAGTTGTTTAACTGAATAATCTTATTTGAGCTAAAAAAAGGATGCTAATTTTTGTTAATACTGACTACATGAGGTTGCCTCAATGTAATAGCATTTCATTACATGTGCGTGTTTTTTAGAATATCTTTCTATTTTGGTTCATATGTCAGTCTAGTGATCATAATATTTATTTTAAAAAAAAATTGAATACTAATGTGCCCCAATGGCAAACAAACTAAAACAGAGGATACAAACAATTTTGTAGCATATACCAAGAGAACTGGTATGCAGTTATAGAATACAAAATGTTAAAAACTTCAACTGGATTCCTGTTCTTTATCTAAATATTATAATTTTAGTAATTAGTGTACAAAATCAATAAGAAATCAGTATTTGGAAGAGGGCAGAAGCAAAGTAATAATGTGGTCAACAATATTTAAGCAAATTATCTGTAAATCATTAGCTTGGAACTGTTTAACTATGCTTATGTTTGTAATTGCTTTGAGCACTACTTTCTTAAAATTTGCAACAACTTTCAGCGACATATGAAATTCATTGCAAGTTAACGTTAAAGTTGTCTGAGCTATTACGGTATTTGAAACTCGATAACATCCTAGATTATATTCTAAAGCAACAGTTCGGTTTTAAGCCAACATCATGAACAACTACCAGTGAAACTGTATTACATACAAATTTATTGGTTTTTCAAAAAGCATTTTTCTCAGTCATGCTTCGGTGACTAAGAGCAATAAAAACAAAAAACATGGTTACACAATGTTAAATTAATTTTCTATTACATAGTGCATAGCACGAATATTATTTTGTATTTTTTCACCTAACAAAATTATTGAGATGGGAAATAAGATGATTTTGGTTATCGAAAATTGGCAATCCAAGCTGCAATGGAAGGAAATATGACCTCCTGTCATCCAGTATAAAATAAGTTAACGGTGTAAATTGTACTTCATCAGTAGCATGTGAAAGATGAAAATTTAACTTTGGTAACAACTTACCAACACATCTTTTTTCCTCAAAATAACATACAAACTCGGAAGAATATTCAAAGATCGTCATAGCAGGATAAATTGGCTGAGCATCTAAAAAGAATGAAAGATGTATAGATTTTATTTTTTAATCCGACATAATGGAAACCCATAAAAAGTGAGCAAAAGTAAACTTCGTATGTATTTTGAAATTATTAGCTGAAGCATGATTGAGAATAAAATTATGTAAAATAAAGTTGATGTCAGGAATAATATCACATTAAGGAATGAGAGATAATGTAGAAGATGGATTCAGCAGTTACCAACTATAGCTTTTGCGGTCGTTGAGCAAACAGTCCACCAACCCACTGCTAGCTATCAAGATGATACCGCTAGGACTACGGCATAAGGAGTAAATCGATGTTTAGAGGTGGCTGAAATATTGCAGATCTGGCATGAATTAATTCTGTCATTTGAAATTAGCAATCAACAATGGTACAGTATAACTGAATTGGGAGTTGAAATAAAGCAGTATGTTTTGACTTGCGGTTGCAAGTGGGTGAGTTGTGTGTTGGAGTAGCATGTGAAAACAACTGGGGAAAGGTCTGGAGAGAAGTATTTTGAACTGGTAAGCAAAACAGAGGACATGTCATTGTTTTCACACACACGAACAGACAGACACACCCATCCACACACACACGTGCACATGCGCACACACACTCGCATAAATAAATAAATATATATATATATACAAAGAGAAAGAGTGTGCGTGTGTGTGTGTGCGTACACCCATATGTCCCAACACACACAAAACAGTATGCTGCTTTCAAGAGATGATAAACTAATTTTACACTAAAAGGTGAATAAAAATAAACACAAGGACAGAGAAGTGGGTAAAAGTATTAATAACCAAATAAAACCCACGTCAACGAAATTAAATCTTGGGATAAACAACATGTTTACATACATTAGCAAAATCAAGGATACAATAACACATCATTGGAATAGTAAGCATAGACAGGAACACGCTTCTGTCTATCTGAAATTTAGAAGTCCTAGCGGTATCATTATTTTTCACTAACCTAAGTTTTGAACAAATCATAGTTAAGATAAAATACATAAATTGTTGATTTCCTGAACAAAGTATACCACAATGCATATGATAAGACCGCCTGTTCAATCTCCCTTTATGTAGTAGTATCTAATATATGAGTTTCTCTTATATATGTAATTTTTGTGGGGAAAAAGATTATAGCTTATCATGACACATTTATAAAAATTGAAACATTATCCAATCTAGCTGCTTAACATATATATTTTCAACCAATCCCCAATAGAATGAGTCATTTCAATCCATTGATCTATATACCTCGTCGTTTCTTTCACTTCAGCTAGCAGCATATATCATCATTAGTCAAGTACTTAAGTTGCAGCAGCATGCCTGCTTTTGCATCCTACAGTAAGAGACTAACTCCAGCTACATAACTGTAGCGCACAAGCTTGTTAAACACAACAAGCTTCAGATACAACCATTGTTCTTAAGACTACTTGCACAACTCAGTTATGGTCACTTCCTTATCCTTGCATCTGCATGACTCGCTTCATGTTGTAGTCTCACATGGCCTCATCCCAAGTTACAGCCTGAAAATATTTGCGTTAACTTCACAAGCGAATGCTACGCTCTCCGCATGTTGCAGCCTAATTTCCACATGGTGCTGCAATCAACAAAGGCAACCATACTTCACAAAAGAATGTTATTCAGGAGTATAATGGGAATAACACGTCACATAAACAACATGGAAGAGGAATAGCGTGGACCTAGTTTTATTTGAATGTCATATAATATTTCATGAATGTCATGTATTTAAGTTGCAGATGAAGCATTTGTCTTGCATACATCAGCACAACATAAACCACATGCATATTTTGTTCATAAGTTCATTAAGGATAATGCGGATAAATGTGTCAAAATCTGCACACCATAGAAACAGATAAGGCACTATGAGTATTAGTTACTAGCAATCAAATGAGCTATCGTGTTATTTAGATAAAGTTGGTACTCTGCTACTTACATTATGGGGTTTTCTAGCTGCAGTAAATAAAAATCAAATAAATTAAATGTAGTCTACGCACCACCCAAGACTCAAACCCTTGACCTCTAGTCTCTAAAATACAGTGCTTTGCAACTGAAACATAGAAGCTTGCATCTTTTGTTCAAATTTAATTCATATAAGGTCTATAAATAAATTATTGATCTTTTTAATGCTAGCCTAAAACATAAACGGTAAGAAATAGGAAGGAAACCAAGTTTATAATTCTAGCCTAAACCATCAGCTTAGGCACTGCAATAAAATTTGTTTTATATGATGTAGACATGATTGTTAAACCCCTGATTATCTTCATATACTAACGTCTGGCCATGTCACAGTTTCTTATCCAAAAATAGAAGTAACCTAATGATGCCTCAATAAATTGATGAGACATAAAATAGTTTATATAACCACTTGTATTATCTGTTTTCTTATTAAGCCAAGCCTATAAGAATAAACTAAAATATAAAAGAAATTAACAAAATTAAATAAAGGAACACTCAATTATTATAAATTTATACTTTTTTCTACCTGCTTTGTGAAGCAATGAATATGCATCAGTTCCAAACAGCATGAATATTGTTCAATAATTGGTTAAAATTGCAGATCTTACCACAAAAAAAAAAAAAAAAAAAAAAAACAGAGTTCGGGAAATTCTTACCATTTCCAAATATATTTATTAAGATTTGGTGGTTCGATTAAGGGCTTTGGAAATCACAGAAGATTTAGTCGTCCAGATATAGTAGTCAATTAGGTTTGCGCTCGATAATGGATAGCTGCATTTGAAAGTGAAACAGTTAACAATTTGGTATGATACATCACTTTGTTCAATAATTTTTCAGCGCATAAAACTGAAGCATAAATATAAAAACACACAAATGCTTATACAGCTCAGATAAATAATTGAGATATATATTCTAGTAAAGAAAGCACCACTGCATTATAACAAGGGATGTTCAGGAAACAAAAACATGCCCCTAAAACTCAAAAACTTATATCACAGCAACGAAATATACATTCGCAAACACCTGAAGAGAGCCAATATTGGTAACATATTACAAACTATCAGCGTATTACTACTTACACAAGCATAGGCAAAAGTACGCTTATTAATAAACATATGCAATATGTTTTCTGAAGATTTCTTTAATCAAGAGTCCAATCCAAATAGCCTTAGATAATTCGATAATTTAATATACATAGATTCGAGATAAGTGTTTTCTACTATTACTTACGGCTGCATTTTCATTGAAAAGGATATCTTTATTTGAAAGCACATAAAACATGCAAGACAACTCTACAATTTTTATACCTTGTAATTACGTAGAAAAAAATGAAATCAAAAGGATATTCCATTCAGAAATTGGATCAAACACATTCAACTTCAATACATGAGAAGATACAGATGACAAATCAATTTTTAGGACTTCATATACTAAATGTGTAAATCATGCTAACCTTTCAGCCTTATCACTGTTGAGTATTGACCTCTCAAAAGTTAAAATAAAATAAAATGATCTCCTAGAATTTTATAGAAATATAAAACTGCCTTGTTCTCTTGCATTTTATTTTATACAATACAACATAGCACTATTTACAGCAAAATCAAATTTGTATTGTGTCATTCATTGTATAAATAAAATTCAATTTTCATGAAGACTTTTAAAACTCAAAACAATTGTGAATAGTCACACTATGATGATAATAAATCTTAATCAAAATCAATATTTGTTTAAAAATAATTACCGGTTGAGAAGCATCAGGAATAATTTGCTTTAACTCAAGGAAAGAAGAGTCGGCCACAGCCTCATCAGACATCTTTCCAGTGTCATGGATAGAGTGCATGTAGGCGTATAAACAAGCATGGGGTGAGCTGTCGCCTTGTGAAGGTTAAGGAAGTGGCTACAGCTGTAGGTAGAAGACGAGATGACCTCAAGGAACTCCACATTCGACCAGAAGACTTCAAAGTGAAGAACTGATCTGTGAAGAGCTCAACAAATATAATCTTGAAACAATGAAAAAGTTGAAAGAAGTTGAAGAAAAATATAAAGAACTTCAACAAAATTTTCAGCGGTATGTCATTAGCATGGTCTCCAACCTTGCATCAAAATCATAAGAAGTCTTTCCAGGTATAGAAGAAAAAAGAGGTTTTAGTAGTATTTAAGTAATCAAAGGGACTTAAAGTAGAAATATCCAGCATTTCCTTATGTTCACTGACTTTTTGCCCTTAGATTTCCCAATAGTTTGATTTTCTGTATCCAAATTATTATTCCCACATTTCTTTTATGATGCTGATGTATGTTGGGTGCTTTGAGATGTATTTTCTGGTACCTAACTTGCTGCACTTTAAGTGAACAGAACTCTTGCAAATGTTCGTATAAATTAAAAAGTGAAATTGCTTTTGGTTTATACTAAATATGTGAATAAAAATAAATAAAAGCATAGTACAAAGATGGAAAGGTTGCAGCTGATGTAATATACACAGCAGCACCAAACTAAATGGAAAAGGAAAAAAAGCAAAAGTGAAAGCCCCACAGTAAAAATATTGACCAATAGTATAACAATATGTCATTGGTCAATGAAAATAAACAAAGAAGTGGTTGTCTTGCTGTTGCTTTATCGAATAGCTGCAAGTATATGCACTACGATTCTGGTTCTTGTTCACCTATAACACCAGAACCTGCTCACCTGTAACTCCAGAAACTGCACATTTACAAAGCAGGGAACCCTGATCTTGTTCACTATCTCGTGCCCTTACCAGAAACTCTCAGCATATTCAGTTACACCAGCGGTCATAGTAATATGGACTGCACTTGTTAGCTGCTAAATAATTTGTAGCCCCTTCGGTAAATAATTTCACTACACTACCTTCATAACATTGTATGGCACTAAAGGCTCACACATGATAAAGGCTCGCACACAGTGCTACACGCATACCCCCATAGCACTACTGCACTCTTTTACACTGAAATTAGCAAAATTATGCAACAACTAGTTCATTTATTTTGTTATCTAATTTTGAACCATTAACGTATTCTTTTCGACAATCTTTTGAGCTGGTTCATCATTTTCCTCACTACTAGTCTTAACTCTTCAAGTATTTCTTTTAAGGCATTCATTCCATTTCATTTGAAGTGTGCTCATTTGTGTGCTGGTTCGTGGACACATGTGGACGCAAAAACAGGATAAATTATTGTTGCCTACCCACCAACTCTTCTCATTTGCGTGTCAGTTCAATTGTAATTACAGTAAAAACCGTTTCAACACTTCCCATCAACTCTTGCACTACAACTTCTTCACATACATCACACTTCCATACTACACAAGCCAACTACATCTCCATCCACTGCCACTCCCCCTCATCAATATATAAAACTACACTACCATCTTCTTACATCATCTCATCATTCTCAAACTCCACAACACATACCAAGCAGCCATTCCCTCACCACATTCAATTGCTTTGACACTACTTTATTTCCCCTAAGCCTGCAGCTTCAACTTGACTTCACACAATAAAAAACGTCTGCCTGCAATATACATACCTTCACTGTTAGACTTCCGAAAACCAACAACCCCTCCCTTCCACGACAATCTTCAACCTCAAGCTAGCTATCATTCTCGTTCCCAAAAAAAAACCACACGTCAAATCGCATCCAAACCATCATCACCTTCAAACTCTTCCTCACAATCAACTCCTTCCTTGCAACATACTCTGTCTCTCAGCTAAACCCGAACACTAAAAGCCTCCCAATATCGCTTCAACTCCAAACCGTCAGCAAGCTACCTACTTCACCTCCAAACAGCTGAACCCGACCACTTGCGCATAACCCATAAGGTCGTACCCTTAAAATATGCATAACACCTACAAGGTAACATAGTTGCATATTGCACAGGCTTGGGGTGTACACTGTACAAATATAGAAATTGGTTTTTGAATCAGTACTAACAGTATCAATTTAGCTCTCATTTATTTAAAAAAAATCAATGAAATATTTTTGCTCTCTAAAGAACAGATTTTATGAGTAACGACATCTTAAACTTAGCTTCTAAAATTTTGTGTACAACTTCAAAAAATCGATTTCCAAGTTAACTTCATTCCCTCCTAAGTTATAAGCATGAGAAAGATGGTGGTTAAGAGGCTGAGAATTGAACTGAGACGGGAAACAAAATTTGTTTATGTCGCTGTTAATGCCATTATTTTGAAAACTTGTTACAAATTTTAATAACAAACCGTAAATCAAATATTATCATATTATTGATATATCAAAGGGCATTCATTTCTAACTTAACAATTATAAACATCTTTTCTTTCAAAAAAAAAAAACTAAAAACTTCAAATTTCTTACAGTAAATTCTAAAGGAAATGCCTGAAGAATATCTCAATTATTCAATATATTTGGATAAACAAACCGACAAAAGAGATAGAACACAGAAAAATTTGCTTACTATAAATATATGCATTTTTGAAAAGAAAAAAAATAGAGTGAGAGAGTAAAATGAATTTTTCTGCCTAAGTTGCCTAAACTTGTAGAACTTGAACTTCCTCCTGTTATCAGAAAGATGTACATCTCACTATTTAGAGTTTTATAGTGTAACAGAGGGGGGAACTAAAATAAATAATTTTGCATGCAACAAAAAAAAGATGGCATACTCCTATTTATTCAAATGTGAGTAGTTTTATAACCTATGCATGGGATATTGGCAAATCGACCACTAACTCCAACTAAATTGCAATTGAGCAAATGGATATTTGAGCAAAAATATATCAGAACAGTAGAAACTATCATGGCAAAACATATTTATACGGTTCTTATCGAAAATTTCCTAACTGTATTAGAGTTGAAATGTGCAAGGAAATATGGGCCACATGGACAATCATCATCCAATTGAACTAAGCATCAAACTGCACTAAGCAGCAAAAGAAACAAATACTCAAGCAGGAAGAAACTCACCATATTGAAGTCGACTTTCTTGAGATTAGCACATATGGTTTCTCTTAGTTCCTTCTCGAACATCATAGAAAAATGAAAATCTAAAAGAATCAAAATATATGCAAGGTGCCAGTCAGTTTTAATATCAACTAAAGACATCATATTTTAATACGCTTGTGGTTTATTCATAACTATTATAAACACCGTATCTTATTATTATTGAAAAGGTTCGGCATGCATGATTAAACTCTAGAAGCATTTCACCTAACCACTGGATAACAAATTCAAAGTAATGAAGATAAGAATACTATGCCCTGCACTTCTTTTTAGATTATTTTGTAGATTGGTACCTTATATTATATAAGTACATGTTGGATCAAACTCAATGTTCATATTCCTTGTAAATGTCTCAGGAACTATTTGTCAATCACTTTTTATGGACACTTCTCCCTTGAGTTGGACATTGTTTCACCTAATTAGAGCCAAAATTTGTATACTAATTCGTTTGATGTTTTAGAACAAAACTTCTTACTTTTTGCCTATATTTTATTCTAAATATGGCAAAGTCAAGCTATGAATAAATTTTCTTGTCCTAAGCGTTCGTAAATGTGTCATATCACATGCTAATACAACTTGAAATTTAGCTAAAACTTCACTAAAAACTGGAGATATTAAACATAGCTCAAATGTGTAAATATTCATCAAAATAACAGTGAGGTTCTTCAAATTTAAATGATGGAAAGTAATCCAAGATCCAAACTTATTGCCTTTATTTTAACAAAATTTTCATTGATTAAACTATTACTAAGAAAAAGAATCAACAGGAGGTATGCTAAAAAAAATTGTTTGATCAAAACATTACTAAGAAAAAAAATGGAAAGTATGCTTCACTGTATACCTAAACTCCCTATAATTTCTAGTCTCGTATTTTTCAACTACGTAAAATAATAATATAAGTGTATAAATTGCAAGTAGAACCATTCGATGCATAAGTTACCTATGATAGGAATAACTGATTCTCTTTCTAACTTTATTGGATCTTACCGCTTATCCTTCTTCCCTGTTAATTCCGCCATTAGTGTAATTTAGAAAGATAACGAGAAAGGTTTATTTTTCTTTGCACTGAGTAATTGATGCAGAAGTTACCTCTTATAAGAAAAAGACATAATCCCAACATAGCAACCACACCTCCAGTCTCAGCCACCCGCATCGCAACCCTATCCGGCTATCCCCAACATCGGAGGTATCCAAACAACAACCACACAGATAAAAAAATGACTACTTCTCCACTCCGACTTCCCTAAACTCTCAACCCTAGATCCATTAACCACCACACCCTCCACAACCAAATCGACAATAGATTCCCAACCATTTCAGCTCTAATTTGACTGTAGGTGGTTTCGATCTAACGCAAAAAGATTCGATTTTGAGGCATAATTTTTGAAGTGGGAGTTGAATTAAGCGACGACGGTTTTGATAAATAATTATCTAATTTTTTTGCGAGAATGACGCATGGATGGCTAATGTTTTGCATATTTGAGAAAAGGAGAGGCGTTACATATATTTTTGTTCTCAACGAAAGAGAATGAAAATTGATGGCATAGTAAGAGGGAATGGACAAATAAATCCCGCCCAGTATCTAAAACGCAACGATCTTAACGGCGTCAGTCGAACAGTTGCATTCAGTGTTCAAACGCAGCCGTCTAATGTAACTGAAAGCACAATTTCTTGTAGTGCAAAGCATGCTAAATATGATAAAAACGTGTTCACACTCTAACGGCTCTATTGTAACGGCTCTATTATCTTCATTACTCTTTATTCTGAATTAGCCTATCACCTTCGCTGTAGGCAGCCTCCTTCTCAACAGTATTACCTACATTTATATTATCCAAGCCTATTTCTTGCATACGATCTATATATTTAGCCAGAATATTAAAGGGTTGGATTTATTATCACCATATCTCTGTGTTATAAGTAAATCAAGGCTTGCAAAATCATTATTAATACTTCTACCTGCTGAACTTAAATCATTAACCTTTGCACCTAGGTCTTTAGCCGGATTATTATGCTTAGATAAATTGTTGCCATTAACAGCAACATCAACATCCATTCCACTATCTATAATGACACTATCCTTGGGTATTCATACTCTATTTGATTTGCATGAGACATTGGAGTGCCCAAATACTTTACGGTTAGTACATGCAGAAGGAATCCACTCATCTTGCACCTTTTGCCAAACCACACCCCTATTAAAATACTGTATAGGACCATTTCAGGGAATTTAAAGTCGATTTTAACTTCAACTAACACTCTTACATATGAGATTCGAGATAAATCTTCAATCACAGTATCCATTCTAATAAGAAACCCTAGGGTTGAAGCTATCCTACTTATGGCTTCAGTGGTCCAAAAATCTAAGTCAAGATTAGGAAATTTAATCCATGTAAGAATTGAATTGAGAAATTCTCTACCTACTTTCATTCCGGGTACATACTTTTTATGAAAACCAATCTCTTGTTATAATAAAATGGACCAAAGGCAAGAACCCTATCACAATCTTCAATTAATTCAAGCTTAATGATAAAGAATTTATTGTCTCTAGAACACAGATTATAATAACCTTTCAGTCCACAATTTCTATCAATATAATCTTTAAGGTAATTATAATAAGGTTTTCTACAATAAACATAAAACATAATGGAATTAAACCATTTATCCCTCGCTATTTTGACTAGATTTTCACTGATTATCACATGTCTAACATTGTCTGTAATTGTTGGCTCGTAATAAGATAACTGAACAGCATTTTGATGAGAGTTATTTTCTTTAACAATTTCTGACCAGGATCTAATTTGAGAAAAGTTTACCTTAGAATCACTAGCCTGAGAGTCTAATTGATCCGTCTTAAACAGATTTGGAAAATATTGCCTCGATTCAGGATCTGGGCTTCGAATAACATCTCAAACTGATTTAGAGCGAAGTCGTCTTGCATGCAACTGAGAATGAATACAATCTGGTGGATCTGCCGATCTGTTATCTGAATCGAGGATTAATTTTTCCTTTGAATGAGATTTAGAGTTAGAGAGAAAATTGGACGCCATTTTTCTTCTGTTTTGCATTTCCTAACATCACAAGTTATATTAACTGAAATAACTAACGAAGAACAGAGAATGGTTGTTGTCATAATATGCATGTGAAAAAAGCATTTGACATGTGCATGTAAGAGAGAGAGAGAGAGAGAGAGGGAGAGAGGGAGAGAGAGAGAGAGAGAGAGAAAGAAAGAGATAGAGAGAGAGAGAGAGAGTGTGTGTGTGTGTTTGGAGAAAGCAAGGAAGGTTGTTGTACCTTGAATAGCAATTTGTCATTGAACCCATTAGCATGTTAGAAATTTTAACTTGCTTTAATACCAAATGTTGATATTTTGATGAGAGGAAGAAGGACTGATAACAATTTGTTAGAGGAAATAATTCTTTTTAAATTTCCTTACTTTTTTCTCTCTTTTACTTTTTTCACTTGCCTCATAACCAAAATGATAGGTTTTATATGTATATATATATATAGCCTTACATGACACTTCATTCAATGGACATCACACTTTACTAAGAGACGCACAAACTTTAATATGATTCTTAAACAGAAAGAAACATCACTTACAAACTGACACTACTTAATACTAAACACATTGACTTCATAAACTAATAATGATGATAACTTTAAAATTATTATTTCCAACACTCCCACTTAATTTGAAATTTTCTTTCTTACTCTTTTTGGGTTTAGTGGCTTGCGTTCCATAGGTTGTATCTTCTTTCCAATCAAGATTTTTTTCTTTTTCTTTTTCATAACTTGCTTTATCAATGTTGTTTGTGAAAACGTCAGTTGCTAGTCCAAAGGGTGATGCATTTGCACGTCTAATCACTTCGTTGAAATCATTGAACTTAAGGATGGGCTGGACTGGTCCAAATATCTCTTCTTTTGCAATAACCATATCACTCTTGACATCTGAGAAAACAGTGGTTTGGATATAGTACTCTTTGCTCCCAACAACAAGGGAAGTAACGCCATCAACTCCTAATTTTATGCAGTGCAGGATCTTATTGAATTACTCGTCATCAATCTGAGGACGTTGCTCCACACCTTTCTTAAAAAAAACACTAATTACACAACTCAAAGCACGAGCTTTTGACTTCTCCTTTTCTTTTGGTTCCCCTTTCTTCTCTAATCCTCTATATTCATGTGCCTTCTCCACATTTTCGCAAGCATCCTTTTCTATTGAATCATCATCGACCTCAGCACCGTCAGCGTCAGTCATCTCGACATCCTCATTTTTTATACCAATTTGTTGGTTTTTTGAAGAAGCTCTGATACCAGTTTGATGGAGTAGAGAAGCTCTGATACAAATTGTTGGAGGAAGGGGACACTATTCTGTAGGAGGAAGAAGATAATATTTTATTTTATTTTCCCTTCACTTTCTTTTATTCATTCACCATAACTCATTACAACTAAAATGGTAAGCTTTATACATAGCCCTACAAGACACTTCATTTAATGAACATCACATTTTTCTAAGAGACACACAAACTTTAATATGACTCTTAGACTTAAAGACATAACACTTCACCAATAGACATGACACTTCGTCTAATGGACATGACACTTCATTAATAGACATGACACTTAATGATCTTTTATTTTAATAGGCACTAGAGTAATTAATGAATTTTGGTTTACGCCAACAATGCCTCCCCTATACCAAAATTCCTTCGGATGCCTAATGCAACGACATTTGTTGAATACGATATCACTTGTGCTCTTTTGGTCATTCATACCGCTATCCAATTTATATTTTACATGTTTCGGTAGAAATAGGAATATTACTCAAACTCTCTTAATTGTCTTCTTCTTCTGTGGGTTATGTTCAGGCTTCAACACTTTAAGAGCAGTGGTAAAACAACAAGGGGGTGTTTTCAGTTTTCTTTCTCTCTTCGTTTTCCTGCTGGCTTTTTACTATACCATTTCATGTTGTTCTGTTGCAGTTCGACAAAAATAATCCATGAAATTATTATTTTCAGCATCAGCTTGAGGTACTACTTTAACAGCTGCATTATTTAACACAACTGTTGCTTTGTTATCGCCAATTCCTGACAAAGTTTCCACCTTCTCGTTTGTGTTCTCTGTTATAACTTTTATCATCTCTTCTTGATTCACTTTTGCTGCTTTCTCATTCTTACACACATCACTCACAAATTCAGTTGCTACCACTTGCTTCTTCGCAGTGCCATTTTGTGCTTCTACTTGATTATTTACCCAATCTAACTTTGCACTAACAATTTTATCTCCGGTTCTTGACGCTTCTTCAGAATTTTCATTTGTGTTTTGCTCTCTCCTCTTTGAAGATACTTTTACCAAATTTCCAGAATTGCCTTGAGTATAAGCCGGCTAACTGTTTGAGATTTTTGTGTCTTGAGCAACATATTTGGATTTTGTATGAGACTATAAAGCCTTTTCTGAGTTGAACATCTTTAGAACATGATTTGCAAGAAATAGAGCCACCAGATTTAGGACTCTTCCTCCCACTCTTTGTTAGAGTTTCTTTTTTTGCATCCCCGCCGCCTTTATTGTTATTATCTTTCACATCATCGATTAACTTAACCTCTTCACTATGAATTTTGGCTTCGTTGCCATTTGGCACGTTTGCGGGCTAAGTTACGCTATTTTCAGCTTTTTCAGTTTTGGCTTCAGAAATAGCCTCTTTCAATTTATCTTCTTGTATGTTCTCCCCCACATTCTTACCATAAATCTCCTTCAATAAATTCCATGTGTCTTTTGCGAAATTTTCTCTAATAATATGATCATATGATTCATCATCAATATTCGCGGTGATCACAATATGAGCTTGCAGATCACTCCAACTCAATATTATGATATATTTTCTTTCTTTCTCCATCAAATCTTTAGTATCTTCTGGATCTTCAAAGCCATTTTCAATGATCTCCCATAATCATTTAGAGATCAATTCTTCTGTCTTTTTGTTATTCAATGCTTCAAAGTTTTCTTTTGTGAGAACAAACGGAAATAGAAATTGAAATGTCATATTTCAACCAGGCTCTGAAACCAGTTTGTTGGAGTTTGTTTTGGGCTTTGATACCAATTTGTTGAATTTTTGAAGAAGCTCTAGTACCAGTTTGTTGGAGGAAGTAGACAAAATTTTGTAGGAGGAAGAAGATAATATTTTATTTCTTTTTTTCTTCATTTTCATTTATCCATTCACCACAACTCATTACAACCTAAAATGATAGGCTTTATATATTGCCTTACATGACACTTCATTTAATGGACATCACATTTTTCTAAGAGACACACAAACTTTAATATGACTCTTAGACTTAAAGATATAACACTTCACCAATAGACATGACACTTCGTCTAATGGACATGACACTTCATTAATAGACATGGCACTTAATGACCTTTTATTTTAATAGGCACTAGAGTAATTAATAAATTTTGGTTTACGCGAACAATACATTTGGTATTAAAGCAAGTTAAAATTTCTAACATAGCACACTCTAAACGATAAGAAGAAAATATTACATTAATGATAATGATTACGCGCTTCAAAATCCGATCTTCTTTGATTCTGCAAGACCTTCAATGGTTCTTTCACCTATTCTATCTCCTTTCTATTTCACACCCACCTCAATCATCGCCTTCAAATCCAAACTTTTAACCAAAATTTTCAATGAATCGAATTATTTATTTCTCATGTTCATATGTATATTCGTGGTTATTTCTAAAAGGGGAAAGCAACTTGATTATGAGAGATAACAGAACGCATGAATTGCTTCATTCTAGTAGCTAGAACTTTAGTGATACATTTGAAAATAACATTACAACATGCAATGTATCTGACTTGATGAACAATGTCGACAAGTTCAACTTTATGGATCAAAGCTATGTTGGTGGAGTTGATGGATCCAAGCATTTTGGGTTTACAAAAAAAAAAATTAAAATTGCTTTATAAATCTTATTTTGAATTATGTTCCAGTAGAAGATGAACCCATTAGCATACTCTAAACAAGCGGGGAAAATATTACTTTAAAGATAGGAATTACGTGCCTCAAAACCAGATTTTCTCTAATTCTACAAGTTCTTCAATGGTTCTTTCACTTATTCAATCTCATTTCCTTTCCTACCTCGATCTTCACCTTCAAATCTGAATTTTCAACCAAATTTTCTGATGAATCATATTATTTATCTTTTGTGTTTGTACGTATATACGTGGTTCTTTCTAAAGCGGATGAAAGCAGCTTGATTGTGAGAGATAGTAGAAGACATGAATTGTTTTAGTCTAGTAGCTAGAATGTCATTTGTAAATAATGCTACAACATGCAATAGTTTTGTATTAATGGGCAGTGTCATCATGTTTAACTTTAAGGATTAAAACTACGTTGGAGGAATTGATGGATCTAAGCATTTTGGATTTGCTTTAAAAAAAAAATCAAAAAATGCTTTATAAACCTCATTTTGAATTATGTCTCAACACGAGATGAACCAATTATAAAAATCTAAATGAGCAGGGACAAATATTACTTTAAGAATAGAAATTACGAACCTGAAAACTGGATCTTCTCTGATTCTACAAGTTCTTCAACAGTTCTTTCACCTATTCGATCTCATTTCTTTTTTTTCTCCCACCTTAATCTTCACCTTCAAATCTGAACTTTCAACCAAATTTTTCGATGAACCGGATTATTTATTTTTCGTGTTTGTTTGTGTATTCGTGGTTATTTCTAAAAGGGAGGAAAGTAGCTTGATTGGGAGATGATAGAACGCATGAATTGCTTCATCCTGGTAGATAGAACGTTGGAAATGCATTTGTAAATAATGGTACAACGTGCAATGGGTCTGAATTGATGGAATGTGTCAGCATGTTAACTTTAGGGAACAAAGCTATGATAGTGGAGTTAGTGGATCCAAGCATTTTGGATTTACTAAAAATAAAATAAGACTTCTATATAAATCTCATTTTGAATTATTTGCCAGCAGCAGGTGATGATCTCGTTAGCAAACTCTAAATGAGCAAAAACACATATTACTTTAAAGATAGCAATTACAGTGGCGGATTTAGGTGGTCAGGTAGGGTCACTAGACTCCACTAGACTTTTTATATTTTATTTTCCTTCAAGTATTTGGTAAACTATTGAAAAACTGAACTATTTCGTATAGGTCATAGTTCCTTACAGGTCATAGTTCCTTGCAGCTTTATCTGCCAATATGTATCAGCCACTGTTATTTCCATCATCAACTTCTATTTGAACATAGTGGGTTCTAGATTCTAGATATTAATCAAATAATGTGATAAGCGTTTGAGATAGAGTGGGGCATACAAAGACAAAAAAATTCGAGCTTCCTTATGTTTATGTATTTTTGGCCCCTACTAGGGTGGAGCCCTGGCTCCGCCACTGAGCAATTACATGCCTCAAAACTGGATCTTCTCTGATTCTGCAAGTTCTTCAACAGTTCTTTCACCTATTCAATCCCCTTTCTTTTTCTCTCATATCTCAACCTTTGCCTTCAAATCAGAACTTTCAACTAAATTTCCAATGAATTGTATTATTTATTTTTCATGTTAAATGTGTATCTGTGGTTATTTCTAAATGGGAGGAAAGCATCTTGATTGTGGGAGATAATAGAAGGCATAAATTGCTTCACCTATTAGCTAGAACTTTAGAAACATATCTTTAAATAACGTTACAATATGTAATGGGTCTAAATTAATGAATAGTGTCAACATGTTTAACTTTAGGAATCAAAGCTATGTCGGTGGAATCGATCGATCTAAGCATTTTGGATTTACAAAAAGAAATTTAAAACTGCTATATAAACCTCATCTTGAATTCAAACAAGAGACGAACCAATTAGTATACTCTAAATGAGCAAGAGCAAGTATTACCTTAAGGATAGCAATTACGCGCCTCAAAATCGGATCTTCTCTGATTCTGCAATTTCTTCAATAGTTCTTTCACCTATTCAGTCTTATTTCCTTTTCCCTCTCCTCTCAATCATTACCTTCAAATTTGAACTTTCAATCAAATTTTCGATGAACCGGACTATTTATTTTTCATGTTTGTATGTATATCCATGGTTGTATTTGTATATTGCTAAAAGCACCAAATTTCTTCTTCCTAATACCATGAGTGGTATTAGGAAGTGCAAAACTAGGTGTTTTTAGCACTACACCACCATATAAAACTGAAGACACCTAGTTTTACACTTCCTAATACCACTCATGGTATTAGGAAGAAGAAATCTGGTGCTTTTAGCAACACTCTATTTCTAAAGGGAAGGAAAGCAGCTTGATTGTGAGAGATAATAGAAGGCATGAATTGCTTCATCCTAGTAGCTAGAACTTTGGAAATGCATTTGTATATAAGTTACAACGTGCAATGGATCTGAATTGATAGAAAGTGTCAGCATGTTTAGCTTAAGGGATCAAAGCTTTGTCGGTGGAGTAGATGGATCCAAGCATTTTGGATTTACTAAAAAAAACCACTTTATAAACCTCATCTAAAAAAACTAAAACTGCTTTATAAACATCAAACCCCCATTCTTTTTTGTTTCTATACAAGGATTGGTTAGGAACAAATAATTTTTTTCTCAATTAATTATGCATTTAAGAAAGTAACGTGAGAAGCTGGTCTCAATTGACGAAGTCCCACTGTGTACGCACCCACTTTTCTCACTCACCTTTTATCTCGCGTACATTAGTATCCACTGCTTCATAAAAACGATACTTCTCTTCTCAAATTCAAAAATCCCTATATCGCTTTCTTTTCCTTGTCAAAATCTGCTGGCCATTTGTTTAATCTTCAGATTTCCACATAGTTGATCTCTCATACCTGCCCAAGAAGAAGATTTTTCAAAGATAACAAAGGCTAGTTTTCTACGATCTTGTTTCCTCTGATCAAATTACACATCGTTGTGAATTTTCTGTGCGGTTAGTTCTTTTGATACACAATCGACATTAATTTAATCGCGACTTTAGATTGGCAGATACGTGGTTTTTCGTAGTAAAAAAGATGGAAAATCTGAGTTATGGATAATCGATAGTGAAGTGCGAAAGAACGAGGTATGTTCAATTACGAAATTTAATTTGATATCTATCTGATTTTACATGAGTTTTGGAATTTATGGTCAAACTAATTAGGCATATTTGTTATAATTTCCGCTAATTCTACAGCTTCTGATTTATTAAAAGAATTATAAAGACCAACATTCAAGCATTAAAGTTGTTTTGTTTCAAAATTCATCATAACTATTAAGCAACTTATGTATATTCTAATATGTGACCCAAGCTGTAACTTTATTATATATATAGAATCATAGATTACGATGTTTTATGTTTGATTGGTGCAAAGTAAGATCAGTTCAAAACTGTTGTATATTTGCTTAGTTAGTCCTAGTTTAGCATGGAAATAATTTTTATTTTATCAACCATTGGTTTCTTTCAAAATGGGCTATAATTACTTAGGAAATGGAATAATGTAGCGCGAGAATCAAATTCAAGAATATAAAATATTATATTAGCTTTATTTAAGTCAGTTACCCTTTGGATTGCAAATCTTTTAGAATAAGTAATAAATGCTAAGTTAATAATACTTTCTATACAAAAGAAAAAAATCATATTAACGCTTGATTTGAACATTAGGTTGGTAGATGTGAATCCATGATATAATTTTGAGTAATTTCAGTTAAATTAAATATTGATTATCTAGGACTACAAAAATAATGGGCCATGCATATTTTTTTTAAATCGAATGAACGTAAGGAAATTTAATGTTAAAGAATAATGTAGTTAAGCGAATGTAATTGTGACGACCGTCCCGTACCTTCTCCCGCACAAACCAAGGAATAGTGTATTGTATGACGTGTCAGGCCGATACGAGACGATCATTAGGAGTAGAATAATACACACGAAAAATATCGCGTAACTCATAGCACATAGAGAAAATGTAATAGAACATATACAACATGATATAATAGTAAAGCATAACTGAGCAGAATCTTAAACTTTCATATAATCATGAAAATATTCATACATCAAACTGGATTACATCAGAGTTTGTACAATAAGACTCACTACAGGTTCACTCAGATTATCATACATCAGCAATATCAGCGGAAACGACATATAGGTATAACATAAACTAGTACATAAGCCTCCAGCTCGTCGTCGCTCAGTAGCATCATCCTCATTAAGATCTACCGCCTGCTACCTACTACTTAGTGTGCCCATCCACAACATGGATTTAAAAACCTAAGGTAATAAGAGGAAAACATAAAATCTTGAGTCAAACAATAGTCTTAATGAGCGGTAAAATAGCTAACACATCATCAATAAAGTATATGAGAAATAGGCAGATCAGTCATCTAATCTACCAACACATCAACAGAGAAGAAACCCAAACCCGTGACTTTCACAACTGAAGTGACAGCCTTTGTCAGAGAATTAGAGAAGAAATAAACTGTACATCAATAGCAACCAATTATCAAGCGTAGAGCATCATAATCGTGTTCAACACTTCTCAAGCACAAACATTGAAGCTGAAACCAACATCAGATAAGCACTCAAGAAATATCCCCCTCAACGTCGGACAATTCACACAAGACGATATTAGCAAACAATAACATCCATGACTCTGGCTATCACCGCCTGCCTTGCCTTGAAACCATCGTTAATCGTTTGAATGATCCACCTTGCCAACCGTCAAGGGCTAATGGTAACCCGGTTCTAGCAAAACTCCATATGTCGCCGTGACTTGTATCTAGGCCCATCTGATTGATCATCTAGTCTTTGGGTGCCCCCGTTATACTCCTGCTTTGAGTCCGCTAGAACCTCAGACTAACAACGATCCATTAGCCTTCAATAACTTTAGCCGTCATCATCGGCGACTATCCATAAGCTCAAGCGCCTTCTTGAGTGATCATTATCTATGAGCTCAAATCATCCTGAGTCATCTTCATAACTTTGTTGCATTTCATCGATCAATGAACACTTCATTTTTCTTCGAATATTCCATCTTAATTCACAACGAAGTTACGCCCAATGTCG
The DNA here is from genome assembly GCA_030737875.1 of Allium sativum. Classification (NCBI taxonomy): domain Eukaryota; kingdom Viridiplantae; phylum Streptophyta; class Magnoliopsida; order Asparagales; family Amaryllidaceae; genus Allium; species Allium sativum. Next base: position 74,978,999 of record CM060917.1, read on the forward strand.
AACCAAAAATAAACATCACTTGGTCAACATTTGATGGATCGCTCACGATCCATCAATGGATTGGTTACCGATCCATCTTTATGGATCGCACATGATCCATATATGCGAAGATCGGTAGGGTCACGCGATCCATGTATTTCAGCTCTTGCCTGATCCATCAATACGATCCCTCGATCCATCGCGTGGATACCGAGCCGATCCTTCATTTCTGCCTTGTGCGCTTCAAGATATCTTGCCGATCCTTCTCTTGGCTGATCCATCAAAGTGCAGCAATCCATCCATGTGCACTCATGTCCGATCCCATTTTTTACCAGGCGCGCTCCATGCTTTCCACCGATCCAACACCTTTGCCTGATCTATACAAATGCACAGTGACCCGCTCATTTGCCACCGTTCTGTTAATTTGCGACTGATCCAATTCTTGCGGGCGATCTATCATATGCACATTGGGTTGATCCCCATTTTTACCGTGCACGTCCCATGGTTTTTCACTGATCCACGGCTTCACTGTGGCACGAACCATGTTGACTTGATCCATGCCTTGCCGAGTGATCCATCGGGTCGCACTCAATCTGATCTATCTTTACCCCCACGTTCTACACTTTTCGATCCATCCAAGTGGGATCCAATCCACTTTTGAATGTTCATGCTCATGCTCATCAAACTATGCGTTCAAATCTTGTGCTAATCAATCCATGACAAACGATGAACATATATACACACATCTCATCCAAATCAACCAATTTCAATCAAACAATCATTATCACATCAAATAATCATCATACAATCATATAACATTCACCAAATCATGATAAAACAATAAACAAATCAAATAAGTGGATCCAAATGAAAATGACTTGTATGATGAAATTAAGTTCAAACAAACTCATATACTCTACTGAACTTGTGTGAGAGATGCTTATCACTCACCAAATGCACATAATCGCTTGAAACCACCAAATCTCTAATCCGAACAGCTAAGAACAGCGAAGAACAACATCCAAATCAACTCAATTGATGCGATCTACCTTCCTCGATGTTGATCTTCAATCTTCTTATGTTAATCTATGAATTGAAATGAAGAGGAGATGTATTTGGTTGAGCCGGAGAATCACATGCACCCAACCAAATAAGAGAATGAAGAAACAAAATAATTCTCTTTACCCATACCCTCCTATTTACAGCCAACTGCCCATAGCCATAATGGGCCTCACTAATCAGCCCAGTAATGACTATTTAGTCTGTCCATAAAACTAGCAACGCTAAAAGACCAATTCCTCCCAAAACCGCTCATCCAAATCTTTAATGTAACCACTCTATAGAATTGAAAACATCATTTCTGATCCAATGAAATCGATTCCAGCACCTGATTCGATCCCAACCAAAAGTTATGCCCTAAAGAAAAATAATAGGGTCAAAATGGTCACAAATATAATTGATAAAAATCATGGGCATGTCTTATATCGCCATGAACAACATACCAAAAGTTAAGAATGATCCGACCCAAGGAGAATAAAATAAAATTACTTTTACAGTCCTTCGATGCATAAACTGCGGGTCGTTACATCCCCCCCCCCCAAACCTTTAGGAATTTCGCCCCCGAAATCCTATGCAAACACAAGAAACCAAAAACAATTATGCATGCCTATCATCCACGAGCAACCAATCTAACATCCAACAAGCCATGCATCTATAGCCTTAACCTATTATGTGGAACTTTAATAACAACATAAGTTACAACGGTGTAAGATGACATGACATCAATGGGTCATACCAACGAAGAGTTTTGGATGGATCGTCTTCATACTTTCTTCTGTTTCCCACGTAGAATAGTCATCATATTCGCTCCATTGCACATTGACTAGCTTATCCATCTTCCTCCTAAGTTGTTTCGTGTCATTCCCCACAACGCGAAGCGACTTACGAGGTCTCGAAACTATGGATCCAATTTCTAGATCTTCATACTGATCCGGAGATATCACCACATTCGAATGATGCACACACTTCCGTAGAAAAGACACATGGAAAACATTGTGCACACTCAACATCTTCTCAAGTAAATCCAATCTATATGCGAGCTTTCCAATTTTCTCAACTATCAAAAATGGTCCCACGAACCTTGGAGCTAAGCTTCCTTTACTTCTGAATCGAACAACATTCTTCAACAGTGAAATCTTCACGAAAATCATATCACCAATGTCGAACTCCAAATCATTTTGATGCTTACCAGCGTAACTTTTCTGATGATCCTGGGCTGCTTTCATTCATTACTGAATGATCTTGATACAATATGATGTCTCTCTTATCATCTCTGGCCCAAGTATCAACTTATCTCCAGTCTCTAACCAAAATGTCGGAGACTTACATGATCTTCCATATGACGCCTCGTATGGTGCCATCCCAATGCTCGACTGGTAGTTGTTATTATATGCAAACTCAACCAAATGTAGATGGTCTTCCCACGATCCCTCAAAGTCCAATACACAAGCTCTAAGGAGATCTTCCAATACTCGATTGACTTGCTCGGCTTGACCATCAGTGTGGGGATGATAATTCGTTCTCAAACATAGTTCGGTTCCCCAAGTCTGTTGCAAACTCTTCCAAAATCCACTAGTGAACAATGGATCTCGATCACTCACTATGCTCTTCGGGGTACCATGGAATAGAACTACCATTTAATATATAGCTCAGACAACTTTGATGTTGTCCTAGTCGATCTGATAGGAATAAACCTTGCGCTTTTGGTCAAAAGATCCACTATGACCCAAATACCTTCATTTTTTGCCCTGGTCCTAAGTAGTCCATCAATAAAATCCATCGACACTTGCTCTCATTTCCATGTGGGAACTTCCAATGGATGAAGCAGTCCACTCGACTTCTTCTATTCGGCTTTCACCAACTGATTGTTCATGCATTTGGAAATAAAATTTTCAACATCCCTCTTCATTCCTTCCCAAAAATAAGCTCGCTTCATATCCCGATACATCTTATTACCATCAGGATGAATCGTCAACTTCGAGTGATGACACTCCCTCAGAACCTCATCTCTCAATCCATTTATATCATGAACAACCAGTCATCCTTTCTTGCCAAGCCAACCTTCTCGATTGACCTCAAATTCCTTATCCTATTCTGGATTTGCTCTCGCTTCCAGCTTCTGGATAACCTTAACAAGATTTTCGTCACGTTTTTGGCTTTCGTCAATCCTGTCAATGAGAGTAGTTCTTATCGATAAGTTTTCCAACACTTCAGGCTCTATTTACCACCTAGGCCTGAAATCAAATCCTTTCAAGTACTCGAAGTTCTTCTATTTCGAAAACATCGCTCATAATCCTGCATATCGACAACTTAACGTGTCTGCCACTGCATTACCTTTACCAGGAGCATACGCAATACCAAAATCATAAAATGCCAAAAACTCTAACCACCATTGCTGCCGAAGATTCAAATCCTTCTGGGAGAAAAGGTACTTTAATGACTTATAATCCCTAAACGGCTCGAATCGAACTCCCAACAAGTAATGTCTTTGCATCTTCAGAGAAACCATGATCGCTGCTAGCTCTAAATCATGAGTCGGATAATTCCTTTCGTGCGACTTCAACTGTCGACTCGCATAGGCCATAACTCTATCCTTCGGCATCAGCACTGCTCTAAATCCAGCACCATATGCATCGATATACACCACCGTTTCCTCATTCCTGCCTTGAATAGTCAAAACAGGATCACTCATCGGTCTCTCTTTCAGGATTCTAAAAGCTCGCTCACAGTTCGCATCCCATTGAACACTTGATTCTTCTTCGTCAATCCTATTAATGGTGTAGCTGTCTTGGATAAATCCTTGATAAATCGACGATAATATCCTGCCTACCCAAGGAAACTACTCACATCCATTGCATTCCTAGGTTTATCCCAGTCTTGGATTGCTGCCTCCTTAGCGGGATCCACCGCTATTCCGTTCCAGAAAAAACATGGCCTAAGAACCTTACTTCATTATTCAAGAAGTGACACTTCGAAAATTTAGCTCTCAGCTGATGCTTTCTTGAGATTTCCAAAAAAACTCGCAAGGGTGTCTTATGCTCTTCCTCATTCCGGGAGTTAACTAGAATACCATCCACGATCACAAGCACGAACTTGTTCAACTGATCTCTGAACACCCTATTCATTAGATCTACGAAATACGCTGAAGCATTAGTCAATCCAAATGGCATCACTAGCCACTCAAAGAAACCAGATGTTGTCCTAACAGCTGTCATCGGCACACCATCCTTTGCCATTCTCAACTGGTGAAATTTGGTCGCCAAATCCATTTGGAAAATCATCTTGGCTTCGTAAAGCTAATCAAAAGAGTCATCTATTCTCGGTAATGGATACTTGTTCTTCTTAGTCACCTTATTCAGCTCACGATATTCCATACATAATCTCAAGGATCTATAAGCCTTGGTTGCAAACACAACTGGTGCACCTCGATCGGACATGCTCCACCAAATGAATACTGTACTCAAAACGTCACTAACTTGAACCACTAACTAAGGGGCATAACGATAGGTCTGGCTTCTTCGACCAAATTGATCCTGAACTCAATCTCGCGATGCAACAGCAACTCTTTAACCTCTTCAAAGACATCATCAAACTCACTTGCAATCGGCACAGATGGCAAGTCTTCCCGTGGAATCAAAAGCGAATATAAGAAGCTTACGAAGACACCATCTTCTGCTTACACTGAATCATAACCATTCGCCCTTCCACATTCCTCACTGTCATCTCGAGCTTCTCGCAATCCACTTTAGCCGCATACCTCTAGAGCTAGTTCATACCCAAAATGATCCCAAACCTAAGGAAGTTCAAAACAAAGCAATCACACACAAAGGAACAACCATGACTCGATAACACTAGACCACGACAAAGCATATATAAGCTAGACGAACCCTCGACCGGATTAGTCCCAACCAATGGTCTATCACAAATCTTGGGTTCCAAACCCAAGCGGCACATAAGCTCATTGCAAATGAAAGAATGTGATGCTCCCGCATCAAACAACACTCGAACTAAAACATCCTTGATAGAAAGCGTACCTTGAACAGCAACACTCTTCCGTTTCTCCTCCGCTATAGGTGCTTTCAAAGAAGATGGCAGAGCCTCTAAAGCATACGCCTTCACTATCTGCTTACCCTTTGGCGATTCTGGAAAATCTTTCTTGTTATGACCAGGCTTACCATAGTTATAGCACTTCCTCTCGGCTTTCGGATTCTTACAATCCTTGGAATAATGGCCCTTCTACTGAAAGCTGAAGAAAGTCACTTCGCTTTTCTTCTTCTTCTGACCATCATTCCCTTGATGTTGTTGTTGCTTCCTCTTCCCGTTCCACTTTTTCTTATTGCCTCCTTGTAATGGTTTCGGTTCCTCTTTTGTCGCAACAACAACTTCTACCTTGGGAAACAAACTCTCGTGATCAAGGCTTCGATAATCTTCTCATAAGGGTCATCAAGATGATCAACCAACTACTTCCCAAGGTAGGTATCCAAGGCCATGACAAACTTCTCGTCCTTCTGATAAGGAGTCTCAGTATACGAACGAGCATAATTGGATAAAGCTTCAAAATAAAAAACATACTCAAACACTAGTCGACTATTCTGGTTTAAGTCAGCAAACTTTTTGAACCGAATTTACTTCTGGGCAGTAGAAATGAACTTCATCTCGAACTTAACTTGGAACTGATCCCACATGATCTCATCTTCAGGATTCTCTTAAGTGACAGAGTTCCACCAGACCATAGCTCTTCCTTGTAGCTGCTTGATGCAAGCTTCCTCTTAGTCGCATCGTCAATGCCCAAGTCTTCGAATATATGAATGCAAGTATCAAGCCATCCTTGAATCTCAACAGTCGGCTTTGTCCCTTTGAACAGATTCCTACAAGAGTAGTGAAGTCTTTACACATCTTCGCGAAATCAACCACCCTAGGCGCTTGCACTTGAACACCCACATCTATTCCGGTTGCCTCTGGAGCGGGTACCCTCCTCATGATCACTGCCACCATGGCCTCGAACATAGTTAGGTAATCTGGTAAAGCACCACCTCCCTCTCCAGGAACAGGCTCTTCCCTAGCAGTATGTCTCGAAGATCGACGACTCGTTCTTAATCTGAAAATAGAATAATTAGTCCTCACATGAGAAAACTGCAATGGAGTTCAATTGCTACTATATTATACACTATAATACTAGTATGAACTTGTGCTTCGCACATAGTTTTTGTTTTAAATAGTATTTACTGATGAACTGAAACAAAAATCACATTTTCATTCTAAAATTCACTTACTCAAGGTACCACATGCATTTTTTTGGATTCAGTGTACCACATGTTACCACTGATGATAATTAGAGACTCTGCTGTGTTGGAAGAAGGGCTAAGAAGAATTAGTGGGTTCTAGATATAATTTAGGCACTATCTGTTAACATTTTATGTTCGTTGTGTACATACAAAAAATGAACTTATCTCTTAACAGCCAATGTCTATTTGTATTAGCTAATTTTACTTGTATCAATAAAAACAAATTTTCCAAAAGATGCGCAGGTGCATTCCAGCCAACCTAGGCTTTAATCGTGTCAAAGACTCGGTTCAAGACTAATTATTTTCAAAACCAAACAGCCTGAAAACTAAACTATTAAACAAATTGATCGAAGCTGAAGTAAGTGAAATAATTACGTTAAGTTCATAGTGATATGTTGCTTTATTATATTTAAAATTATATAGCTTGCAACTGTGTTGTATTATTTCACTGTAGTCCTGATCCTCTGCCTGCTTTCAGCTGTGCTGCACTCCACACAAATTCATGAAGAGCAAGACGATTTACAATTTCAATATTCAACCTTCATTTCTTCTTCAAATGCCTAAATCATTTAGTTCATTCACATTTAATGGAAGATAAATCCAATATGAAGTGATTGCAAATTTGTTTATGATTACCGTAATAAGAATATATATACATTTTTTCCTTCTAGATTAAAATAGCATAAATAAGAAACAATGAATAGACATATGGGTTACACCAATAACAAGGATAATCAAGAAGGGATTGCAGTCAGTAGTGCATGTTTATCCCCATTAACCGCGCTTCAGATTCCATCACTGAAAAGGTAAAACTGAACCATCTACGTATGCATCAGGGAACATTTTTAATAGTAAATATTCACATATGTAATAATGCTAAAATAATTATTACATAGAAATTCTCCCGATGTTAACCATATTGATAAATTCCCATTTCCCGATTTCCTCAACAACTTCACAATACTTTTGTATGAAACATGTAATAAATTAATTAAGTTGACATTCGTAATGAGTTATGGATCTCGTCTTAGCAAACTCCCAAATGTTACAATTTGTACCCAATTATAAAATGAGACTAAAAGTATGATATCCATGATAGATACATTATAAAAGGAAACATCAAATGGTTATAGTGAACATTTATAATGTTATCCATTAAGTAACTTGTTGAAACTAATAATTACATGACAAAATCTCTACATTTTATCATATCTATAAACCTGCCATTCATGCCTAAGATGTCTTTAAGTTCAACTTCAAATATTTCCTATGTTTGAATTACTGTGTAACCTTGCATTATCAAGAATCTTGCAATACTAATTAGGCCTATTAATCACAAATAAAAATGAAAAATGTTCAACTATACAGAACAAAATATAAATAGACCGACTTTAGAGTATAATTAGATGATCAATCTAAAGGAATCTTGTTCATTGTGAAAGATATATTCAACTGAATGGAAGGTACAAAATTGCAAGAACAGAAAGGCCACTTGAGTCTTACTACCTCTTTTTTCACCATGACCAATAAAGTCAAATTTAGATCTATATTTCTGTACCTTCTATTCCACTTCATATAAAAGACATCATTCAACTTAGACTTATGCAAGTGCCAACAATCTTTTATATCATTATTACTATCAACATCTGAGAAAAAAAAAATATTTATCTTGGTAATAAACTTCATGTTCGAATGGGTTTAAACTATTTGTGAAGATCTACCAATGGGTCAAATTGGTTCTACTCAACCTAATTTAGAACTAAATTCATTAATTTTCTCAATAGTTAATCATTGAGTAGATAAAACTATATACCTACTTGTCTAAATGAATCAAAATTTGTTTTTAAATTAAGTAGCAAACTAACTATTCCTAATTGCGGAGCAAGTAGCAACAATCAGACAAACTGCACAGATGCACACTATAAATATATTCCAACCAAATAACAGATATTAGTTAATTCAATAAATAACATTATTACATGAAAGTAATATATCCTTTAAAATGCAAAAAAAAAAAAAAATGAAAAGGCTTAAAAATACTTGAAAGTATCTTTAAAGTTGACTATGATGGATCTTCTCTTCCGATTACATCAATTTATTACTCCAATAAACTATGTAACCAAAATTCATACAATAAAAGTAAAAACAACATCTATATACAATAAATCTGGCAAGGAAAGGAAAATACAAAACATACCAAAATAAGAAGCAAAATATATGTTATTATAAAAATAAACAAATGTATAATAATATCATAAATAGTTAGAAAGAAAGAAAGCATTATAAGAAATATATTGCTATTATTATAATAATCAAAAACTAGTAGCAGTCGATATTCTATCCATATTCAAACAAACGCAAAAGCAAATCAAGCGTATAAGAAACTGCATCTTTTATTAAGTCATTGCATTAATAGATCAAATGCACATAATTTTGTTTAGCCAAAAATAGGCAGTATAGTTTGATGTAGAAATGATCTACATGCAGGATGGTCTAATCATCTTAGTATATACTCATCCACGATCCAAAAAAGAGGACAAATTTAACAAATGAAGTGCTGTTAATTAATTTTATCATTGGATAATTGTTGTGCATTGAAATTTCAATGCAAATTGTGCCATCGAATGGTATATGCGCATCCTAACTCCATAACCCTAAAGGCACTACATTTGTCCATAGTCATATATCCCAAAATGTGAGCATCTCTCGGGTGTGAAGTGATGTCCTTCAACTCTTGTTTTTCTAATGGACAATTGTACTTCATTTGAAGTATTCATCGAAATTGTGTCACTAAAGTCTTAATATAAATTATGCCTTTGAATGGTTCCTAATTTGACAATCCTATAGAAACAACAATTTTCCCATAGCTGCATAGCCCAAAAAATAGAGAAACTCCAAAATTCTGGGAAGAAAAGAACTCTGGAATTACCCGAGAGTGAGTTATAACACATTAAAGCTGCTACACATGAACATGTAACCTTTGTTGTATAAACATACATGCAAAGTATAAATAATCGCATAATTCAAAATTCATATGCTTTAAGATCAAAACATCTACTTGCTAAAATTTCAATTTAGTTAAAGCAGCTCTTAGTTAAAGAGCATTAAAACAGAACTTTAGCGAAGAAATTCATGTTTAATGTAGCTATTTGACAGGATTGCTTTATGTATGTTATCATAATTTTGATGAGATTCTTTTCCTTATTGCATATTTTTAGGGACTTAACCAATTTTTCTTCATCTTCATACTATAAAAAGATATTATATACTTTTATCTATAATATGGAATACGAACAAAATTGTTGGAGGAAAACTAATATAAACTATAATCAGCTATAGGGAAATCTAAGAAAATAATATATGAGTGCAACTTTAAGAGCGATATGTGCAAGAAAGATGAAAGAGGTTGGTTCAGTAAAATATTAGAGAGGCATGAGCATAGGGGAATATTAAAAAAATAAAGAAAAATAAAACATAATAGAAAGCGCGGAAAAGAACAAACATGGAATAATTAAGGAGAGATCAGAAATTTACATGGAACTTTAAAGGTAATGGTAGAAGTAATCAAAGCAAGTTTCACGAACCTTCTAAAATTGAATATGCGACTTCTCCAGAACCATTGATCTTAAAATTTTGAATGTGAAGCTTGAATTCTGTCTTGGTCAATCTCACTAACTTCTAAAAGAACAATCCTCTCGATATCCTATCAAAATTATTGAATATAAAATTCCTCGCATGTTGAATTGAAAAGTACTACCTTAAAAGATTTTATATCAATTGACAAAAAAGGGCTAAAAGAACATCATAAAATGATATGACATTAATGACTGTACTTACCCTAGGGTTCAATGGTGATGTCACGAAAAGCTTAATCTTAGATATTAGACAAAATTCTAGCTGGTAGAAATATTAATCGTGATTTACACTTGATCAAAAAATATGTGAACAATATATGTATTTGATCTAAAATAGGATTAATAAATAAACATTACACGTACATACCATTAGAAATTTTCTTAGAAGTATTCTACTAAGTGATGCCATTAAGAAAATCATCTTTTTTTGCATGATAAAATGGATAATGTACATGTATTTTAATTTTGCAAGAAACCAAAATTTCTTACTAAACTCATATAATTGTAACGCCTTATCCGATATACATGCAAAAGTTGTAAAGCGTTAATTATTTAGAAAACAAATCTAGCATACTGAATATTTATAAAGTATGTTAGTCATTATAGAAGTAATGCTATGAAATAATTTTGGGAGATTGGTTAATTAACGACAATGAAAGAAATACAGTTCAGAAATAAGAACCAATAAAATAACCATCTGAATAATGGGAACCATCAAGGTAAATTATAGTTCTATAAAAATAATAATGCATTCAAATGTTATACGTGATTTGACATCCAACACAATATTTCGAGGAACTTTTTTTTATGAAAATGGGTAAATTGCGTCGTTAAAAACCTGTGCTAGTACTCAGCATAAGTACTAGATAGGGGAAAAAAATATGGCGCTTTATTGATAACGCATCAATAAAATATATACAAGTACATAGGACATATATACATCAAAGCACCAAAACGCCAGAAATCCATACACAATAGAAAGCCTTCAAATTAGAAAGCAAAAATATGTGAAAAAATACATATATAATTGCATGGAAAAAAATACGGCACTCCAAGCCCAACAAAGCCTAATCCAAAAGATGACAGGATGAACTCCAGAAGACCCGAAGTCGAAACATTAAAGCCAATCTGAACTTTCCCTAAATAAACTCCAAACCCTACCCATGAAGACACGAGCTAAAAAGGATGACCAGCACATAAATCCACGTCTCTGGGGAATGGCACAATTCTTCGTTAACCTTCATCCAACAATTCTATGCCCCAATTCTCCACAATCTTTCTTTCATCTTCAGAGAGACCCTTTCTTCTTTTTTAGCACCGAAGTAAGTGTTTAGTGTCTAAATTAATGAGTTTCCACCTTTGAAATTTATCAATTCCTTCGTTGCCATGAACTCTATCATTTCGTTTTTTCCATATATCGTATACGGTGGTAACAATGCTACAAAAAGCTACGCCTTATATGAAATTCTTCAAATTGAAGGCAGCTTTTAGATGGTTCATTTCATATTCCAGTATCAACGGATCTGCCAATAAAGGGAGCGTGCCAAGCTTAATCTTATAGCGAGTCCAAAGGTACGAAGAACACAGACATAAGAAAAAAAGATGATCTCTATTTTATTGTTGTTCATTGCATAGTACGCATTTAGGATTAACATCGTATCCCTACGATATCATGCTATCTTTAGTACTTAATCTGCTAAGAATAGTCTTATAAGTGCATATAGACATTTTTGGGTTGTTTATGTAGTGCCATGTAACTTTACACCATTCTGATTTAGGATGGTAGACTCTAGACGTATCCCATGCAGACTGAAAAGAAAATCCATCTGGTTTATTGTTACAACTCCAATAGTCATTGTCATTAGAGTGGTTAATACTAGCCTCATTGATTCTATCTGAGATTAACCTCATAGCCGATAGCCTATTAGGTTGTAGATATCCATCATGAATTATTTTGTCCACATTTGAGTTTTCGCCTCCACAAATACTCAAGTTATCCCAACCAAAGATTTTAACCATAATTTTGCTATTAATCCAGGGGTCAAACCATAGCTTAGAATTATGTCCATTTACCATACATCTGTTAATACATTGCAACCCTATCTGCCTATGCCTGAGAATAGATTTCCACGTACAAGAACTATTAACATCGGTGTCTTTGACCCAGAAATTGTCGTTATCACAATATCTGTTTTTCATCTAATTTTTCCATAAGCTGTTCTCGTTAACAAAACGCTATAGAAGTTTAAGGGCAACATCCGATTTGATATCATTTAAACTCCTCATGCCAGCACCTCCTTCATATTTTGGGATACAAAGCGTTTCCCAAGCGATTTTTTGTTTCTTACCTACCCAAACAAAATTTTCACACATTTTATAAATTTTCCCAATCGTCGCCATTGGCAGTTGATATGTCAACATCCAGTAGCACATCACCATTGGAGTTATAATTGATCTTCTAAGTTCAATTCTCCCTGCCATAAATAGTAGGCGGCAATCCTAACTGTCCATTCTTCCTTTGATTTTGTCGAACAATTCCCCACAATTTGCAAAATTAAGATAATTTGTAGATAGAGGAATTCCCAAATATTTGATAGGAAGCTTACCATCGTTCATGTCTAGAGTATGAAGAATTTGCTTTATGTTCCACACTCCCCTGCTAAAGTAAACTTCATAGTTTTTATTATTTAATTTCATCCCTGCCAACTCCTTCAATTTTTCCAAAATAATCTTGATTTCATTAGCTGTTGATGAATTAGCTTTAGAAAATAAATCATCAAATCGTCTGCATAAATAAGGTGGGTAATAATGGGTTCAGTTTTGTAGATTGGCACTAGCAATTTAAAAAAAGAAGCCGTATACATCAAAATTGAGAAATATTCCATTGTAACACAAAACAAATAAGGCGATAGAGGGTCCCCTTGTCTTAAACCCCTATTACTTTTAATAGTCTGAACTGCTTTATTAGGAAAGCCCATCATCTTGAGCATATGGCACATAAAATCCCTATTAATCATATCATATGCTTTCTGTAAATTGATTTTAATACATATTTTTCCACTCCCTTTTCTATTAAACTATCTGATTTACTCATGAGCAAGAAGAATGTTTCCTGCAATATATCTGCCTAGAATAAATGGTGATTGATATTCTGAAACAAGATGCATGAGATAAGGCTTAATTTTGTTGCAAAGAACTTTGGAAATAATTTTATAAATCACGTTACAACAAGAAATAGGCCTATAATCCAACATACTCGAAGGTTTTCAACTTTGGGTATGAGGCTGATAAATGTATGATTAATTCCTTTAGCCAGTATACCCATTCTTAAAATTTCCTGAGATAATTCAATAATATATTATTTTAGATCATTCCAGTGAACTTTGTAGAATTTAGCTGTAAAACCGTCAGGCCCTGGACTTTTATCGTTTGGAATAGAAAAAATAACCTTCTTAATTTCTTCCATACAAAAATTAGAAGTTTAATGCCTTTGTCCTCTTGCATTTATAATAACCATGCAATTGATCTTATGGAAAATTTTGTTATATTGATTGTCTGGCATAAACATGTTAGAGAAAAAAGTGATAGCCTCTCCAATTTTTTTGTTCTGCCTTGGGCTGCAGGAAGTCTCTCTCATGCCGGGCTATTGCTCCTGATGTGATAATGGACCTGCTTTGTCCTTCAATAAAAAAGAAGGGCTTCTGGTTGGGATCAATTACCGTAATGACGAATTGATCTGTACGCTTGTTCAATTGCTTCGTCATTTTGACAGAACTCTCAATTTTCTTTAATCATATTGCACCAATTATTAATATGTTTCCTAAGAGACATTATAGCATGAAATAATTTAGTGCAAGAATCACCTTCTATTACCCATGTGATTTTAGATTTTTGACGAACATTCATAAACTCTATGAAGCTTTGATTTTTCCAGAGCATATAAGAAGAGCTGAGAGTATCAAAAAGGGAGTAATCTGTAGGATTATCATCAATAGATTTCAGAGCTTCTTTATATTGTTCATCCACCCATTTCATAGCATCTTCATCCATTATTCTATGACAATTCCCTTTTTTTAGTTCCACCTTACATTCTTTCAGAAATTGTAGAAAACAGAAAATTTTAGTACCTTGTCAGTCAAAATTCATAAACTTATCCAAAGCCATGTAGAAACATTCAGAGTATCCATCATTGAGATGCCATGAATTTACATATTTAAAAGCAATGTTTTTACTCATTAAAATAACAGTATTGAAACTGATACAAATGGGAATATGACCACTTAAATGGTTCGCAATAATAAATGCTTTTAACTCTGGGAATTTATCAATGAACAAGTGATTACAGAACACCTTATCAATTTTTGTAGCTACACCTCTTTTTCTCTAAGTGTATTTAAACACAGCTATTGGAATTTCCATGAGTCCGGAGCTTACAATATAATCAATAATTCCGGACATATATCGATAAGGAACAATAGCACCTCCTTTTTTATCCTTCAAAGACGGGATATTATTAAAATCCCTTAAAATTAATCATGGAAAATTTACCTGAGTTGCTTCTTTAGAGATCTCCACCCACAGCTTCTCTCTATCTAAGAGGAAATTTCTAGCATAAACAAAAGTCAATCTACACACCAACCCACCCCCCCAAAGCATTTTCAGCAATTAGAGAAATATGTTGATAAGATTTATTCACCATATGAACAGACCAGACATTCAAGTCCCAAATTATAAAAATTCTCCGTCTGCAACCACAGTCATTATCATTATCTGTTGACCAATTAGCCTGTAATTTAGTTTTGACTTTCACAATCATATCATCATTTAATTTAATTTATTTTCTAACAGACCAATAACTGATGACCTGAATCTGTTAAGGAACTTATACACTTCAAATAATTCATTCAGAGTGTTAAGTCCCCTAACATTCCATGCGATGATATTCATTTAACTTTACTCTGGCTCTTTGTCACAATTTTAGGAGGAGCATTTGGGATGGTTTAATCAAAAAAAATTTCTTCATATTTAGATTTATTTCTGCCTCTATATCGTCGTAAAATTGTTTATTCCTCTCCACATTAGCTGATACATTTTCTTCTTTTGCAGGTGGGATAGAGTCCCTTTCATTAACTTTTATGTGTTTGGCTATCTCCTCACCCTCGGATTCTACCCAGTCTTCGATAAGGCCTTCCTCACCATCATCTGCATCATCAATGGCAGTGGTAACAACAGCTGTAGTGGGATCCTTCATATACAAGTGTGAGTCGTTCAAGCTGTTTATGAGGGCTATTGCATCATCAGTGTAATTTATTATTTGTACCAATGACATTAACATTCAAATTGGCCATTAGTTCAACGCTACCGTGTAATATAGGACTTGTTTCTAGCATTCGAACCAATGTTAACTACCCGAGCTTTATTTAAATTGTTCTCATTACTGTTGCCGACTTGAGTTTTATTGTTATGAGTATCTATGTCTGTTGCATTTGAAATTCCTTCGTGGTTTCCATTTTTATTACTATTATTGGCCACTGAGTTTTCATCTGTTTGTGCCGGCTCATTTTCATATAGGTTATCATTGACCTCATTATCCTCTACATCAATATGCACAACATTCACATTTATGTCTGTGATATTATTAACGTCTTCTTCCATATTCACTATCTTTTCACCTTCTTTATCTTCTGTTGCTTGTTCGTTTCCCTTTGAACCGTTCTCATTTCTAGCTTCACCTTGTGTCGATTTTCGAACTCACATCTCTTCTGTTTTAGATTTACACTAGTCAGTTGAATGTCCAACGACACTACATTTTTTATAGCTTAACGGTTTATATAGGTATTCTGCATTCACCGTAGGTTCCTCTCCTGTATGTAACAATACGTCTACTTCTTTTGGGAAATCGGCCTAAGCCTCCATCTCTACCAGAATTTTGGCAAACGCTACTCCTGATTCATCGACTGTTATTTAATCCATTTTGATTGGCCTTCCCAAAACACTTGCAATAGCGCTTAATGCTTCTCTATCCCACGTTTCAAGTTCCAGATTAGATAACTTGACCCATAAAGGCATTGATGAAAGTAAATATTTCTTAAATCTCATTTCAGCGCTCCATTTTTCCAAAATAATAATTTTATCATCAAACAAATACGGTCCCCCCTTCAGAATATTCTCGCAATCTGATACATTTTCAAACCGAACAATCAAAAAACCATTTTCTTTTGATAAAAGAACAAAATTTCCGGACGGTTTCCACACATGTTGAACATAGTTTTTTAGATGAATATGGTACGGATGCGTGCCATAAACATAAAAAATAATAGAATTTCTCCATTTATCAGCAGATCTAGCTGAAGCTCTTTCAATATGCACGCCTTCTTTTATTAATTATACTCGGTTGACTATAACTCAGATCCACATATTCCTCCCCTCTTTGACCTGTTCCCCCTGTAGCAGCTTGAACCCAAGATTTAGAACATCTTGCTTTGACTTGCGCTTCTACTGATTTACAGTTCGAATCATGGTAGTTCGATCTTTTCTGCATCATACATTGAATCAATGTATCAGCAAATCTAGAATGAACATTCATTCCCCCTAAATAAGCCGGACTGGACCGACGAACTGCGGCACACACAGATTTGAATGCGTATGCCATTAACTTGGAGGCCATTCTTATTACATTAATCGTATTAATGCATCATATTCCTATAACATTTTATATTATTACATTAATCATTGAGGAACTTATGATTGTACCAAAATATAAATAATTGCAACAAAGTTCAGCATGAAAATTTTTGAATTCTATTTAAAAAAAGTAAAAGAGTTCATAAAATTTACAGCAACAGTTTCGGGATTGTTTTTTCAAATGTGCTTTGAAACCCATCTTACAAAAATAAAATGAAGTTGCTGCTGAAATTCTCTAAAAAAGAAAAAATGTTGGTTGTACATCTAATATATAAGCTTCATTATTGAATTACATTGGAGAGATCATGTGCCAAAATTCCAATTAAAAATTTGCATAGGACACAACAGTGAATTTTAAGGGAAACATAAATATGACTTCATGATTAATTGATGCGTAACATTTACAGTTTGTCCAATTTGTTTACATGGTATCTGACCAATTCATTATGCATGGATTCTTGTTGAATTATCAGTATAATTGTGTTCTCCACGATAGTGCACTATATTGTTACTTTTTTGTTGTTCAGTGAATTGTTATGTTATTATTATTAGTGTATAATCAAAAACATTCCAATAGCATACATTTCTGAAACCATCAAGAAACCTACAATTGTATGTAGTTAAACTTGTGAATAAGAATAAACGAAGTGAGCACAAAAAGACAATGACTTGAAAAATAATTAGCTGTTTGAGAAAATTAATTTTATGACAGTAAAGAAGTTAGTGTTTCATGTTTCTTAGGTATTGATCTAAATTAATTAGGGGTTGTGGTTTTTATGAAAATTAATAAGGACGGTGCCAGCGTTCACCATCTCAATGTACATCCTTTCACCTTCAGTCTCATTTCTGACTAGTGCCCTTTTAATAAAACAGGTTGACTTGTCTCTGATATCTAGGGTAATATTTGCTTAGTCTTAAGCTGACATGTTTGCACTTTGCATGCTGTCAAACTTATTTCATGCACCTTATTAACTTTTCACAGTACCGAAAGTTAAGATAATCATATGATCCAACAATCGTTGCCAATGCACCGACTTTCATTTAATTAAGATCTCTTTTAGTCTCTTATACTTATCTAAGCTAACTAAACCCTAAATCGTCATAGGAAATTTCATCTATGGTATCAGTTTTCACTTTTGTTCAAATTCGCACAACATGAATAATTTTCATCAATAGTAGCCAAGCAAATGCTCGAAAGCAAATTAGGTTCCCAAAGTGCAAATGAAGTATGATGCAATATTATATAAAACAAAATGGGAAAATTATCAACATAAAGAAAATAAAGCAACATATTTAAATGAAAATGAATATCATATTGTAAACCAAAAACAAATGATATGGTTGGAGTACACTTTTCTCAACAATCTAACCAAAAGTGAGGTTTCCTTTTATGGATGGACGTTGAAGGTACACGGTATAATTTCTCATGATTGCAAGCATGTGTGTTGAAAAGAGATGAGCCCATAATTTATCATCTCTTTCACAATCATCCCTTTAATTTTAAAATAAACATGAATCAATAGGATGAATTTGATTAGTCAGAACAGCAAAACCAATTGAAGGAAAAAGCCATTGAAAGTGCCATAGGTAGCAAATAGGTGTGGTCGGAATTACAAAAGAGGGTTTGTAAGTGTGTGAAAATATTGGGTATATCATGCATAAATAGAAATAATGTACAATGTACTCTACTGCTATTAACAATCTTGATACCAATTACACAATATATTGCGCAATGAGCATCCAACAAAATAACTCTAAAAATTGTATTATATAAATTAAAGGCAACGTGAACCAAATTTGTGGTTAATATGTTGGATTGCAAATGAAAAATATATACTTTATGATCACAATATAATTGCTACGTATGCATAAATCATACAGGAAAATAAGAACAAGTCATATTGGATTCAAGGCCTTAAGAGGAAAGTCCCAAGAAAAAATTATGCATCAAAGAACTCTTCCATGTTTATGGGTTACTTTAATTTTATCTACAATAATACTCGACAATGGTTAAAACTCATTTGCACAAAAATTAGTAAGAAAGCACCATTTAGGCCCTATATACCTTTTCACACATATTATCCCTTCTTTGCATACAATGGGTTCTCTTTATACTGACGAAGATAATTTTCAAAAGCAGGGACAATTTTGTACTTACCTGATAACCACTTCAACAATTTTAGTAAACTATTTGAAACAGATGTTGCATCTCTTATGCAAAGTTGTTTATGTTGTTTAAACCTATCTTCCATTAATATAAGTCTTGCAGTCGGCATCTCAACGTAAGAAACAATGTTGCTGCATTTTGATCATTGCAAACTTAATTCAAAAAATCCAAAACACAAATTAATAAATTTGAAATCAAAATCCTAGTAATCAACAAAACATGAAGTACATGAATGAACCAGAACATAGAGATTATCCATTACCTAATTTGGAGGAGGCTGAATCAAAACAAAACTTCCTAAGAATTTTGAATTTGTAACAAAAATAGAAGAAACCCAAATTTTTGGATGTAGATCAGGAAGATCGTCGAGATTACTAACCGATTATACGATAAGAGTTGAAGTCGTACAACAAGATCACATTCACATACAATTGTGGATCGACTGATCAACTATGCGTGCATAAAGATATCTCACCAGTATGTCACCGTAAGGCAAAGTGATGGATGTTAATGTTAAATTTGGTGATACAAAATCACAAATTGATTGGAGCAAATTTGCAAAGAATGGAAAGTAAATATTTTTATAATGGGAATGCATTGATTGCATTTGATGAGATGACAGAGAAATAAATGAAGGGATTAATTTCTCCCATCTATGCTAAAGAAACAGATTGATTTACTTTCTATGTTTGCACATTTGTTGTTATGGTAATTTGCCTCCATCATATTATTACCATATGTTGATAATTTAATTGATGACTCACATAGATTTGCACTGGCTATATATTGAGAGGTAGACTTTAGTGTAAACCCATCCTGGCTTGGAGCCACTGATCCTCAATGGCGTCTCTTCTTAAACCTGATTGAGGTTTTGTAACAACCCGTATTCTCAATAACCTGTTATAACATAAATCGAGGCAGAATTTAATTTATAAATCTGTATCAAGGGAAACGGGCTATGCCATTGCGTTTGTCTCGGAAAAATACGCGAAATAGAGTCCGAGTTTTCGAAAATCGGAGTCCGTATGACCCGATTAAGGCCCAACGAAGTTTTCAGAAAAATTCAAAGTAAAAACAGATTTCAATTTCAAGTTTGAATTTGGAAATTAGGTCAGATTGGGCTAGGCGGGAAAATTCCCGCCAGAGCACCCAAGTCGACAGCCCTGTCGACTTGGGAGTCGACTTGGTTGGACCCAAGTCGACAGCCCTGTCGACTTGGCTCAGCCGGGCAGTTTTGCCTGGTGCACCATTTTGGGAGTTGTGTTGAGTTTGGGGGCCAGATTCGGTTTTGAGGGCTGAGATTAGAACTAGGGTTTAATCCTAAGGCTAAAACTAATCCTAATATCTATAAATAAGCCCCTAACCTAACCCTAAATCATCATTATTCATTCAAGTAACTAAACTATGGCAAAATCATTCCTCTCATGGCCTCCACTCTCTTCATAAAATCCTAAATAAATTTCTATGAGAGATTTTCCATGCATACAAGTGTTTTCAAGCTTGTATGAGCATCATTAGCTTGCATTCAAGTCAAGTTTCCATATTTACATCATAAAGCAAGGGTTTTGATCATTTTGGCTCAAGGGATTTTCTATTGGAACTTGCATTTTGGGTTTATTTGATTTCATAAGGTCTTTGGCATTGTAAGCCCTTTTCTACTTTCATATTTAAACTCTAAAGTTAAATGAATGATGCAAGTTTGGTTGATCATTATGATATGCAAGTTTGCCATGATATGCAAGTTTATTATGTCATGTTATGCAAGTTTGACATGTTATGATATGCAAGTTTATCATGTTATGTTATGCAAGTTTGATATGCAAGTTTGTCATATGATATGCAAGTTATGTTATGCAAGTTTGGTTGATCATTATGATATGCAAGTTTGCCATGATATGCAAGTTTATTATGTCATGTTATGCAAGTTTGATATGTTATGATATGCAAGTTTATCATGTTATGTTATGCAAGTTTGATATGCAAGTTTGTCATATGATATGCAAGTTATGTTATGCAAGTTTGGGTTGATCATTTTGTTCATGTTATCATGTTATGCAAGCTTATCTTGGGTTTATGAGCTTAAAGCTTCAAGCTTTATGCTAAAGGTTGCATTTTGGCAACATGTAAGTTATCATATCTCTTATGATAACTTGCATGTGAGGCTAAATGCGAACTTATGGCCATTTCTACATGTCATTTATCACCATGTATCACCAATATGCTAAGCTTGGTTTTATGCATGCTTTTGAGGCCTAAAAATGTAATATGCAAGTATATGAACATATGTACATTTCATATGCCACCATGTTAAACTTGTGGCTTCAACACCTTTATGTCATGATTATGCCAAGTTCCCTCTTTCTATCCTTTATGCGCTATTGCGATATGTAAGCGATGGGATTGCGTTTGGGGTTGGGTAAACTTAAAAGACATAAAAACATAAGATTGGGAATTTACCTATTAAGTTAGGTCTACCCATTGGGAATTTACCTATTAAGTTAGGTCTACCCAAATTCTTGAAAACTTGTAACATGTTTTGGAAACATGATGGACATGACACTTAGAAAATATAAGTGTGACCAACTCGAGGTTGGGTTGAGTTTGTAGCGTAAACCTACCCGGAACCGACCGGCTTAACTAGTTGCTACAAACAATAGGACCCAATGTGAGAAGTTGGTCATGGTGTACCTTGAACCCGAGGTTAGACCAAGTTGTGGTGTAAAGCTACCTGGACCTGCCCGGCTTAACTAGTAACCACAACAAGGTCTAATGTGAGAGGTTAAGGCACATTAAATTAATTAATGCCTCATGATTAGGGTTAAGTCATGGTCCACTTAATACTTAACCAATTTGGGCTTGGTAGATTAATCAGGGTTAAGTCGTGAACTCATCGTTACACTTAACCAAGTTAATCCATGATTAGCAAGAGGGTTAAACCGTACTTAACCCACTAGAAAATCCTAGCAATGGGGGTCCACTCCAGCAGTAATCCCAAGTTTGTATCATTATGACCCTAGGGACTAGGCTAGGGTGGGGGCACGATTACTGGACTTGAGGTAAGTGACCAAAAACGACGGCAGATTGGTACGCCGGTGTAGTTCCGGGCGGACTATGGTCGTGCATATAGTCCGAAGCCGGGGAAAACATGCACGGGTACCAGTAGATCGATACTGTGCACATATGATTATGGTGTCCAGGGGTTGACACCCTAGGGCTTGATACACCCGACGGGAGACCCGGCACAGTCTGACTACAATTATGTTTGGGCCGTATTGACACCAACACGTGACGAGTTAGGCTTATAGGGAGCCGATCGACTAGACCGTTTGGTTGGACCGCGTATTAGGGTCACTTCATGTTATTGGGCCAAAGCTTGGGCCAAGGGATCAATACTTGTTTATTCAAGTCATGTTAGTTTGCTAGTACACCTGTGGTGCAAAAAAAACCTTAAACCTGATTATGCGATGACACCTTTATCTACCTTGTTAGTTAATCATCATGCTAGTATGTTGTTATCCTTATGTTCATCCCTGCTTCTCATGTCAGTTAACTTTATCAGTTTACATTGATTGTAGTAGGGCTTACTCAGTCTTTTTGACTGACCTGTTTTCCTTTCGCCTCTTTTCTTCCATTTCCCCCCCTCCTTAGGTTCTCAGGGTGGGAATATTGGAGCTTAGCTTGGATTTCTGATCGCTTGCTTGTGGGATTTTAGCTCATGTACGGTCTTGACATGAAGCTAGCTATGGTTATCACTTATTTTGGGGATAGTACTTATGTATTTCAGTTTTTCAGTGATGTGTTTTTATCTAGACTTGTGTATTGGGAAAGTTAACATTATGTTGTACCAGACTTGTTTTGAAATAGTTTGAAATCTTCCGTTGTTTTACTTATCTTATTTACTCTGTTTACATATATACATATGTTCTTGTTCTGCCTTGATATATCATTATGCATGTTTACCTGATTCAAACGCCCCTCCAAAGTCAGAGTGCTTGCAAGAGACACCCTGGCGGAGGTGGGGTGTTACATTTGGTATCATAGCATATGGTTTACGAGAAGGAACAAAAAGGTTTTTTAAAACTTTGGGAAAACTATTTTCAAAACCAAGTATAAAGTATTTTCCAAAAGAAAAGTCTAGTTTATTTTAAATGCTATTCCCCAAAAAGCCATTAGCAAAATTCCTTCGTTTTTCTCCATTCTGAATCTATCTTTTTCTTCGTTTTCAGTATGGCCAATAACTTTGCCATTCCGGAGGGAGTACACGTACCTGTTTGGTATAGGAGACTTTTGGAGGCTAGGGCGACCGAAGCCGGCCCCGCAGATGTTCCTCCTCCTCCTCCTCCAGTAGTTAATGTTCCTCCTCCTCCTGTCGCTGAGGTTCCTCTTCCTCCTCCCCCTCAGCATCCTCAAACTGACTTCGCAAAGATTTGCAAAGACTTTAAGGCGATGGGTTGCAAGAATTTCATTGGAACCGAGACTTATGTAGAGGCAAGGAATTGGTTGAAAGAAACCGAAGATCTTTTTGCCTTCTTTGATATAGATGACCGTAGGAGGGTTTTATTGGCAGTGTGGCTGCTAAAGGAAGAAGCTGCACGTTGGTGGGTGGTCACCACCGCTATTAGGCCAATTGAGACTTGGGATGACTTTCGGGGAAAGTTTGGACTAAGGTTCCTATCACTGAAGCAAGGGGACATGACTATTAGGGAATACATAGATAAGTTTAATCAACTGGCTCGGGTCGGTTTAGACTTGGTTAACACAGCTCAGAAGAAGGCCCTATACTTTGCCCTAGGATTAAACGAGCCATTACATGGTTTAGCCATGTCTCATATACCCTTGGGGGCAACTTTTGAGAGTTTGGTGAATATGGCCCTACTCAATGAAGAGAATAGGAGTGACAAGAAGGAGGAGAAGTCTAAAGATAAGAAGGAAAAGAGGTGCTTTACTTGTGGAAGCTCGACTCATCTAAACAAGGATTGCAGAAAAAGGAAGGGCACTTGCTTTAACTGTGGAGAAATGGGACACTTCACTAGGGATTGCCCGAAGAAGCAAGGGCAAGGCCAGGGTCAGACTCAGCGTGCTGGACCTTCGGGAGGGCAAGTTCATGCTCTCAATGCCGCTCCAGTTCCCGATCGAGGTAGTATTTCTGTTGAAAGTCTTGTTTACATTTCTGATTTTCCTGTTCGTACTTTGTTTGATTCTGGTGCATCGCATAGTTTATTTCATCTGGTTTAGTTGGAGGTTTGCACCTAAGTACTATTCTAGTTAATGATCCCGTGTGTGTTTCAAATCCAATTGGGGGTTCCGCCCATTTGTCTATTATCTACGTGGATTTGAAAATCCCTATCTTGAGTATAGAATTCTCGCGTGATGCTTATATTCTCGGTTTCATGGGGTATGGGTTGATTTTGGGCATGGATTGGTTGTCCAGTTTTGGAGCCATTCTTGGTTTTTGAGCATAGGGTTGAGAGGCTCATGACTCGCCTCAGTAATACCCTAAAAATTTCTAGTAACCCTATGAGTCCCGTCATGTTGTGTTATCTTGAATCCCTCAACTCGTCTATCGATAGTTTGCAATCGGTGAGGGTGGTCCGAGAATATCCTGATATCTTGGGTAAAGTGAAGGGGGTTACCCCTAAACGAGGGATAGATTTCCGCATTTATCTGGTTGATAATGCCAAGATAGTTTCGTGGTCGGTTAGGCACATGGCCCCGCAAGATGAGAGTTAAGAAAGCAAGTCAAGGAGTTGCTTGAGAAGAACTTCATTAGACGAAGTATATCTGAATGGGGAGCGCCTATAGTATTTACTACCAAGGCAGATGGTTCTCTTCGACTTTGTGTTGATTATCGTGAGTTAAACAAAGAGAATAGACAACCATTGCCAAGGATCGATGATTTGTTTGATCAGCTTGTAGGAACATCTGTTTTCTCTTGATCTTGATCCCTTCAGCTCAGAGTAGCTGAGGATAGTATAGACAAAACTGCGTTCAAAACTCCAGATGGATTCTTAGAATGGCTGGTCATGCCATTCGGTTTGACTAATGCACCCGCCTACTTCGTGGACTTGATGAGTAGGGTGTTCAGGGAGTTCTTGAACAAGTTTGTCGTGGTCTTCGTAGATGATATTCTGATCTTCTCTAAGGATGAGGAAGAGCATGCAAGGCATCTCGTGGAGGTGATGGATACGCTTAGAGCGCATCAGTTGAAAGACATGTCCTCCAAATGTCATTTTGGAGAAAAGAAGTTAGATTTCTTGGGCACATAGTTTCTAAGCAAGGCTTAGTGGTGGATCCTGCTAAAGTGGTCGCGGTTCAAAACCGAAAAGCTCCGACGAGGACAATTGAAGTAAGAAGTTCTCTCAGTTTAATTAGTTAGTTAGCGTCCCTTGAGCTTAGACCTACCCTTCTGGATCAAGTAGGGACTTCGCAGAAAGAAGACCCGCAGTTAGTCGAGATCATGGACAAGTTGATTCGAGGCGAGATGGTAAGTCACCTCGCTATAGATGACAAGGGATGGCTAAGACGCGATGAGAGAAAGAAGGTTCTTAAAGATGCACCTCACCCGAGGAGGTGGCCGAGTTTGTCCCAAGGTGCATGTTGTGCCAACAGGTTAAAGGCCGAGTCATAGAAGCCCGGTGGGCTATTATATCCATTGGAGGTCCCCGCAATGGAAGAGGGAAAAGCGTCACGAAGGATTTCGTGGATGGACTGCCTAGATCAAGAAAGGGAATAAGAGCATGTGGGTCATAGTAGGTAGACTTACGAAGAGTGCTCATTTCACTCCGGTAAAGAGCGAAAGGACTGCATCATAGCTAGCGACAGTTTACTTTCAAGAAATAAAGCGGTTGCACGAGGTTCCCTAAAGTATAGTTAGTAACCATGACTCAATCTTCACTAGCCAGTTTTGGGATAGTCTACGGGAAGTCATGGGCAAGCAACTGAATCTAAGTACGGCCTATCATTCGCAGGCGGATGGTTCATTTCGTTCAAGCATGAGTTATAGAAAATCACGTTGGTAAGAGCAATTGGCAACGTGGATTGGTATTTCCAAGAAAAGTTCTGCTGCATGGAATACTTTATAGTAAGTAAACGAGATCCAGGATTCACTAGTGAATTTTGGAGAGCTTACATGAAACCATGAGGTCATAGTTATGTTTAAGCCAAGAATGATAGAAGAGTAAGTGAAAGAGGAAGACGAGAGGCGACAATGAAATGGGTTCCAACTCATATTTGGAAATAAGAGTTAAGAAGCCAAGAAATCATGAAGTAAAAGACGGTCAAAGCACAGTGGAGTTAAGCTCAAGGAAATGTGACTTAGAAGACTGAAGGCTAGATACGCGCATCATATCTCTTTTTAAGAGCATATCCTTGATCCTTGTTTTCCTGTGGAACTTACTCGCATGTTATCTTTTTACGTATATCCTCTCGATCCCATTTTTGTTGTAAACTCCATAAGGGGGTATGACTCATCGGTTAGTAATACATGTCAAGGTTTGAATGGGTCCGTCAGGTTGACTAAACCTTTTGGGCTTTTATAGAATATGGGTTGGGTTAGGAAGGGATTTCTTGTAATCCAAAAGGAGTATATCTTGCTTATCTTCCCGATCTCTTTGTAGCATATCTTTCTTTCGCTGTCTATATCGTGTTAATCTTGTCATGAGAATCTTAGGTAGAAACCCTTTGGATGAAACATGTGTTTGAAACATGTTATGCTTGATGTTTGCAAGTGGTTGCAAGTGTTTGCAAGTGGTTACTCGTGGATGCATTATACACGTTAGGCACTAGATCGGCTCACACACTCCTCATATTGCATATGCATGAGTGTTTATGCTTATTCATGGATGAAAATTTTTGTGTTATCACATGGATGTTGCATATGGATGTATGTTATGTGCACACATATAGATGTTATACATTATGTTAGGAATTGCATACATATGGATTCATTTCACTAACATAATTTGCATTGATGATATTTGCATTAGATAAGTACATATACACACACCTTTGCATATGTTCTGTAACAACCCGTATTTTCAATAACCTGTAATAATGTAAATTGAGGCAGAATTTAATTCTAAAATCTGAATCAAGGGAAACGGGCTATGCCATTGCGTTCGTCTCGGAAAAATACGCGAAATAGAGTCCGAGATTTCGAAAATCGGAGTCCGTATGACCCAGTTAAGGCCCATTGAAGTTTTCAGAAAATTCCTAAGTAAAAACAGATTTAAATTTGAAATTAAAAACATGGGTTAGGGCAAACTGGGCAGGCGGGAAAAATTCCCGCCCAGGACCCCATGTCGACAGGCCTGTCGACAGGGGTCTTAGCATGTCGACTGCCCTGTCGACAGCCCTGTCGACAGGGGGTGCCCGGGCTGTTTAGCCTGGTGCACCAATTCTGATTAGGGCTTGGTCTTGTGGCTTGGTTCTAGAGAGTTCCGGGATCTGATGGACCTAATTGAATCTAGGGTTAATCCTAGGGCTAAAAACACTCTAATCTTCTATAAATACAACCCTAATCCTACCCTAAAACCCTATTATTCATTCTAGCAACCAAACTATGTCAAATTGAATTCTCAAATGGCCTCCACCTAAAAACCCTAGCCTCCAATCTCTTCATGAATCATTCCTATGAAAATATGATGTTCATACAAGCATTTCTAAGATGTATGAATGATCATTAGCTTGCATACATCATCAAGTTGCAAGTTTTATTTGCTAAGCTAGAGTTTTTGGGATTTTTGTTTCTTATTGGAGCTTTGTTTTGGGTTTTATGCTTGCATAAAGGGCTTCTCAATCTTTATTAGTAGATTTGTGTCTTCATAATATTTGTAAGCCCTCTTACCTTCATTTTAGAAACTCTAAAGTTAATATGTGATGCAAGTTGGGATTTATGTATGTTTGTTGAGTTATGCATGTTTATGCAAGTTTGCTAAGCCATGATTTGCAAGTTTATTGAGTTATGCATGTTTATGCAAGTTTACTAAGCCATGATTTGCAAGTTTATTGAGTTATGCATGTTTATGCAAGTTTACTAAGCCATGATTTGCAAGTTTATTGAGTTATGCATGTTTATGCAAGTTTACTAAGCCATGATTTGCAAGTTTATTGAGTTATGCATGTTTATGCAAGTTTACTAAGCCATGATTTGCAAGTTTGTTTAGTATGTATGTTTATGCATGTTCACTATGCCATGATTTGCAAGTTAAATGGGTTATGCATGTTCATGCAAGTTCATTATGCCATGTTATGCATGTTTAATAAGTTATGCATGCTTATGCAAGTTTAAAATGACAAGTTGTGCATGTTTGACAAGTTGTGCATGCTTATGCGAGTTTAAAATGATAAGTTGTGCATGTTTGACAAGTTATGCATGCTTATGCAAGTTTAAAAATGACAAGTTGTGCATGTTTGACAAGTTATGCATGTTTATGGTAATATGCAAGTTCACTATGCTAAGTTATGCAAGTTTAACCATGTTATGCATGTTTATGGTAATATGCAAGTTCACTATGCTAAGTTGTACAAGTCTAACATGTTATGCATGATTGTTGTGCAACTTTATCATGTATGTTGTGCCAAGTTCCCTCTTCCTATCCTTTATGCGTTATTACAAATATGTAAGCGATAGAATGACGTTGGGGGTTTGGGTAAACTTAAAATACATGGAAATATAAGATTGGGAATTTACCTATTAAGTTAGGTCTACCCCTTGGGAATTTACCTATTAAGTTAGGTCTACCCAAGTATTTGTTGACTTGTAATTATGTTTTGAAATAAAGTGGACATGACACTTAGAAAACATAAGTGTGGCCAATTCGAGGTCGGGTTGAGTTTGTAGCATAATTCTACCCGGAACCTACCGGCTTAACTAGTGGCTACAAACAATAGGACCCAATGTGAGAAGTTGGCCATATGGTGCCAAGACCCGAGGTTAGACCTAGTTGTGGTGTAAAGCTACCCGGAACCGACCGGCCTAACTAGTGACCGCAACAAAGGCTAATGTGATAGGTTAAGGTGCATTAAATTAATTAATGCCTCGTGATTAGGGTTAAGTCAAGGTCCACTAATACTTAACCAAGGTGGGGGTTCAAGGGATGAAAATGGGGTTAAGTTACACTTAACCAATTTAATCCATTTGGGGATACGAGGGATTAGATGGGGTTAAGTGGTGAACCGTTGATTACACTTAACTAATTTAATCCATGATTAGTGAGGGGTTAAATCACACTTAACCCTATTAGAAAACCCTAGCAGCGTGGTCTGTTCTAACAGTAATCCCAGTTTGGTATCATTCACAACCCTAGAGGCTAGGCTAGGGCGGGGCACGATTACTGAACGGATGTAAGCGACCAAAAAGGCGATGGCTGAGTGGTACAGCGGTGCGGGTCCAGGCGGGCTACGGACGTGCACGTAGTCCGGTGTTGGACAAACTCGAGGCATGGGTACCAGTAGGTTAGGGCTGTGCATTATTGCTTAAGTGTCTGGGGTTGACACCCGAGGGCTTGATACACCCAAAGGTGGACCCAGCACAGTCTAACTACAACCATATGTTGGCCGTATGGACACCAACACTTGACGTGTTAGGTTTATAGGGAGCCGATCGACTAGACCGTTGGGCTGGACCTTATATTAAGGTCACTTCATGTTATTGGGCCAAAGTTTGGGCTAAGGGATCAATACCTGTTATGTTGGTTTGCTAGTACACCGTGGTGCAAAACTTAACCTTGTTTTATGCGATGACGCCTCTATCTATCTTGTAGTTAATTTATCATGCCAGTATGTTGCTATCTATGATCATCTCAGTTTCCATCATGCTGTTAACTTTATTAGTTTATAGACTGATCGTAGCAGGGCTTACTCAGTCTTTTTGACTGACCTGTTTTCTTTCGCCTCTTTTCTTCCGTTTCCCCCCCCCCCCCAGGTTCTCAGGGAGGGAATACAGGAGCTTAGCTTGGATCCTACCTGCTTTCTTGGATAGCTCATGTATGCTTTGGACTTGAGCTCGCTATGTTTTATCATCTTTTATTTGGGGATAGCACTATGTATTTCAGTATTTCAGTTTATCAGATGATGTTTTTATCTAGACTTGTAACTTTGGGAAAATGACATTTTGATGTACCAGACTTGTGTTTTGAAATGGTTTAAAAATCTTCCGCTGTTTTATCTACTTACTCTGTTTATTTATATATATATGTCATGTCCTGCCTTGTTATATTATTATGCATGTTTACCTTGTTTTAAAACGCCCCACCAAAGTCAGAGTTGCTTGCAAGAGCCACCCTGGCGGAGGTGGGGTGTTACATTTGGTATCAGAGCATATGGTTTACGAGAAGGGATAAAAAGGTTTTTAAAACTCTTTGAAAAACTATTTTCAAAACCAAGTATTAAGTATTTTCCAAAGAAAAGTCTAGTTATTTTTAAAAGGCTATTCCCCAAAAGCCATTAGCACTATCCTTTGACCCCTCGTTTGAAACTCTTTTCTTTTCGTTTCCAGCCTGTCTGATAATCTCATCTTACCCGAAGGGGTAACAATACCCGATTGGTTTCGTCGGTACTTGGAAGTCACGGCACCGGTCCCGGGTGTCTCTAATGTTGTCTTTCCAGTCAAGGCCGCTGTTCCTCCTCCTCCTTCCGTTGCTGATGTTCCTCTTCTCCCTCAGCCTCCACAAGCGGATTTTGCGGAAACTTGTAAGAACTTTAAGATGATGGGTGGCAAGAATTTTAGTGGAACAGAGACTTTTGTAGAGGCAAGGAATTGGTTGAAAGAGACCGAAGATCTTTTAGCCACCTTTGATATAGGTGACCGCAGGAAGGTTTTATTGGCAGTATGGTTGCTAAAAGAAGAAGCCGCACGTTGGTGGGTAGTCACCACCGCTACTAGGCCAATTGAGACTTGGGATGACTTTAGAGGAAGGTTTGGACTGAGGTTCTTATCACTGAAGCAAGGGGACATGACTATTAGGGAATACATAGATAAGTTTAATCAACTGGCTCGAGTCGATTTGGACTTGGTTAATACAGCTCAGAAGAAGGCCCTACACTTTGCTCTAGGATTAAACGAGCCATTACATGGTTTGGCCATGTCTCATATACCCTTGGGGGCGACTTTCGAGAGTTTGGTGAATATGGCCCTACTTCAAGAAGAAGGTAGCAATGACAAGAAAGAGGTCAAGGCGAATGAGTCTCAAGGCGAGAGGGTAAATTCCAGGGAACGAGACAAGAATAACAACAACCGCAAGGACAAGCCAAGAGAGAATATGAAATGCAACTTCTGTGGTGAAGTTGGACATATAGCCAGGGAATGTAGGAGGAAGGAGAAGAGAAAGCGGGGCGAATGCTTTGATTGTGGTGAGTTTGGACATCTCCGCAAGGATTGCCCGAGGAAACAAGGGCAAGGTCAGACTCAGTGTGCAGGACTATCTGGAGGGCGAATTCATCCCCTCAACCCCGTTCTTCCAGCTCATGATAGAGGTAGTGTTTCTGTTGAAAGTCTTGTTTATATTTTCTGATTTTCCCTGTTCAAACTTTGTTTGATTCTGGCACATCGCATAGTTTTATTTCATCTGATCCAGTTGAAAGTTTGCACCTAAGTACTAGTGTAGTTGATGATCCCGTATGTGTTTCAAATCCAATTGGGGGTTCTGCCCGTTTGTCTATGGTCTGAGTGGATTTGAAAATTTCTATCTTGAGTATAGAATTCTCGTGGGATGTTTATATTCTCGGTTTCAGGGGATATGGGTTGGTTTTGGGCATGGAATGGTTGTCCTGTTTTGAAGCCATTCTTGGTTTTTGTATATAGGGTTGTGAGGCTCATGATCCGCCTCGATAATACCCTAGAAATTTCTAGTAACCCTATGGGTCCCGTCATGTTATGTTATCTTGAATCCCTCAACTCGTCTATCGATAGTTTGCAATCTGTGAGGGTGGTCCGAGAATATCCTGATATCTGGGGATAGATTTCCGTATTATCTGGTTGGTAATGCCAAGCCAGTTTCGTGGCCGGTTAGGCACATGACCTCACGAGGTGAGAGTTAAGAAAGCAAGTCAAGGAGTTGCTTGAGAAGAACTCCCTGAGACGAAGCATTTTTGAGTAGGGTGCTCCCGCAGTATTCGTTACTGATGTGGACAGTTTGCTTCGCTTATGTGTTCGTTATCATGAGAAGAATAGACAACCGTTACCAAGGATCGATGATTTATTTGATCAGCTAGTAGGAGCATCTGTTTTCTTTAGATCTAGCTACCCAATTCCATCAGCTTAGATGGCTGAGGATGGAATTGACAAGACTGCGTTTAGGACTCTAGATGGATTTTTAGAATGGCTAGTCATGCTATTTGGTTTGACTAATGCACCCGCATATTACGTGAACTTGATGGGTAGGGTGTTTAGGGAGTCCTTGAACAAGTTTCTCGTGGTCGTCGTAGACGATATTTTGATCTCCTTAAAAGAATGAGGAAGAGTATGCTAGACATCTCAAGGAGGTGATGGATACGCTTGGAGCCACCAGCTGAAGGTCAAGTTCTCCAAATGTCACTTTGGAGGAAAGAAGTTGGATTTCTTGGGCACATAGTTCCTAAGTAAGGCTTAGCGGTGGATTCCGCTAAAGTGGGTGCGGTTTAAGACCGGAAAACTCTGAGGAGGGCAATTGAAGTAAGAAGCCTTCTCCGTTTGGCTAGTTAAGTTAGCATTCCCTGAGCTTAGACTTACTCTTCTGGAACAAGAAGGGGGTTTCACAGGAAGAAGACCCGCAGTTAGTCAAGAACATGGACCAGTTGCTTCGAGGCGAGATGTTAAGTCACCTCGCTAGATATATTATAGATGACAAGGGATGACGAAGGCACGATGAGAGATTATGTGTTCCTCGAGTGGAAGACTTGGTAAGGAAGGTTCTTGAAGATACGCATCACTCGAGGAGGAGGCCGAGTTGGTCTCAGGATGCATGTTGTGCCACCAGGTTAAGGCCAAGTCATAGAAGCCCAGCGGGCCATTACCTCCATTGGAGGTTCCGCAAGGGAAGTATGAAAACATCTCGATAGATTATGTGGATGGACTACCTAGATCAAAGAAAGGGAATACGGGTATGAGGGTCATAATAGGTAGACTCACGAAGAGTGCTCATTTCAGTCCGGTA
Organism: Allium sativum; assembly: GCA_030737875.1. Taxonomy (NCBI): domain Eukaryota; kingdom Viridiplantae; phylum Streptophyta; class Magnoliopsida; order Asparagales; family Amaryllidaceae; genus Allium; species Allium sativum. Next base: position 75,011,940 of record CM060917.1, read on the forward strand.
AAGAGCGAGAGGACTGCATCATGGTTAGCAACGGTTTATCCTCAAGAAGTTGGCTAGTTTGGAAATAGCCTACAGGAAGCCATGGGTAGGCAACTGAATCTAGGTGGGGCCTATCACTCATAGGCGGATGGTTCATTTCGATTAAGCATGAGTTATAGAAAATCACGTTTATAAGGGCAATTGGCAACGTGGATTGGTATTTTCAAGAAAAATTCTGCTGCGTGGAATACTTTATAGATGAGATCCAGGATTCACTAGTGAATTTTGGAGAGCTTGCACGAATCATGAGGTTATAATTATGTTTAAGCCAAGTATACAGAAAGAAGAATAAGTGGAAAAGGAAGACGAGAGGCGATAATGAAATGAGTTCCAACTCGAATTTGGGAAATAGGAGCTAGGAAGCCAAGGAATCATGAAGTGAAAGATAGTCAAAGCACAGTGGAGTTAAGCTCAAGAAAACGTGACTAAGAAGAGTGAAGACTAGATACGCGCATCATATCTCTTTTTAAGAGTGCATCCTTGATCCTTGTTTTCCTGTGGAGCTTGCTTGCAAGTTATCTTTTGTATATATCCTCTCGGTCCCATTCTCGATCTTATTTCTGTTGTAAACTCCATAAGGGGGTTAAGACTCATCGGTTAGTACTATATGTCAAAGTTTGAATGGATTTCTTGTAATCCAAAAAGGAGTTTATCTAGTTTATCTAGTTTATCGTGTTTATCTTGTCATGAGAACCTTAGGTAGAAACCCTTTGGATGAAACATGTATTTGAAACATGTTATGCTTGATGTTTGCAAGTGATTGCAAGTGTTTGCAAGTGGTTACTCGTGGATGCATTATACACATTAGGCACTAGATCGGCTCACACACTCTTCATGTTGCATATGCATGAGTGTTTATGCTTATTCATGATTGAAACTTGTTGTGCCACCACATGGATGTTGCATATGGGTGAATGTGATGTGCACTCATATAGATACTATGAATTTAGGAATTTGCATACATATGGATTCATTTCACTGACATACATATGCATTAAGGAGGTTTACTGTATCAGTAACCGCCTGATTTACATACATATGCATCAAGGAGGTTTACTGTATCAGTAACCGCCTGATTTTTGCATTAGGTAAGTACATATACACACACTTTTGCATATGTTCATACCACATTTAGAATCCTTTAAGGACAATGATTGCTCGTGGATGATGTTTTGAGTAGATGAATGTTGGATGGTAGGATATGTTCTTCCTAACTTGAAGATTTCGGGGACGAAATCCTTTAAGGAGGGGAGAATGTAACAACCCGTATTTTCAATAACCTGTAATAATGTAAATTGAGGCAGAATTTAATTCTAAAATCTGAATCAAGGGAAACGGGCTATGCCATTGCGTTCGTCTCGGAAAAATACGCGAAATAGAGTCCGCGATTTCGAAAATCGGAGTCCGTATGACCCAGTTAAGGCCCATTGAAGTTTTCAGAAAATTCCTAAGTAAAAACAGATTTAAATTTGAAATTAAAAACATGGGTTAGGGCAAACTGGGCAGGCGGGAAAAATTCCCGCCCAGGACCCCATGTCGACAGGCCTGTCGACAGGGGTCTTAGCATGTCGACTGCCCTGTCGACAGCCCTGTCGACAGGGGGTGCCCGGGCTGTTTAGCCTGGTGCACTAATTCTGATTAGGGCTTGGTCTTGTGGCTTGGTTCTAGAGAGTTCCGGGATCTGATGGACCTAATTGAATCTAGGGTTAATCCTAGGGCTAAAAACACTCTAATCTTCTATAAATACAACCCTAATCCTACCCTAAAACCCTATTATTCATTCTAGCAACCAAACTATGTCAAATTGAATTCTCAAATGGCCTCCACCTAAAAACCCTAGCCTCCAATCTCTTCATGAATCATTCCTATGAAAATATGATGTTCATACAAGCATTTCTAAGATGTATGAATGATCATTAGCTTGCATACATCATCAAGTTGCAAGTTTTATTTGCTAAGCTAGAGTTTTTGGGATTTTTGTTTCTTATTGGAGCTTTGTTTTGGATTTTATGCTTGCATAAAGGGCTTCTCAATCTTTATTAGTAGATTTGTGTCTTCATAATATTTGTAAGCCCTCTTACCTTCATTTTAGAAACTCTAAAGTTAATATGTGATGCAAGTTGGGATTTATGTATGTTTGTTGAGTTATGCATGTTTATGCAAGTTTGCTAAGCCATGATTTGCAAGTTTATTGAGTTATGCATGTTTATGCAAGTTTACTAAGCCATGATTTGCAAGTTTATTGAGTTATGCATGTTTATGCAAGTTTACTAAGCCATGATTTGCAAGTTTATTGAGTTATGCATGTTTATGCAAGTTTACTAAGCCATGATTTGCAAGTTTATTGAGTTATGCATGTTTATGCAAGTTTACTAAGCCATGATTTGCAAGTTTGTTTAGTATGTATGTTTATGCATGTTCACTATGCCATGATTTGCAAGTTAAATGGGTTATGCATGTTCATGCAAGTTCATTATGCCATGTTATGCATGTTTAATAAGTTATGCATGCTTATGCAAGTTTAAAATGACAAGTTGTGCATGTTTGACAAGTTGTGCATGCTTATGCGAGTTTAAAATGACAAGTTGTGCATGTTTGACAAGTTATGCATGCTTATGCAAGTTTAAAAATGACAAGTTGTGCATGTTTGACAAGTTATGCATGTTTATGGTAATATGCAAGTTCACTATGCTAAGTTATGCAAGTTTAACCATGTTATGCATGTTTATGGTAATATGCAAGTTCACTATGCTAAGTTGTACAAGTCTAACATGTTATGCATGATTGTTGTGCAACTTTATCATGTATGTTGTGCCAAGTTCCCTCTTCCTATCCTTTATGCGTTATTACAAATATGTAAGCGATAGAATGACGTTGGGGGTTTGGGTAAACTTAAAATACATGGAAATATAAGATTGGGAATTTACCAATTAAGTTAGGTCTACCCCTTGGGAATTTACCTATTAAGTTAGGTCTACCCAAGTATTTGTTGACTTGTAATTATGTTTTGAAATAAAGTGGACATGACACTTAGAAAACATAAGTGTGGCCAATTCGAGGTCGGGTTGAGTTTGTAGCATAATTCTACCCGGAACCTACCGGCTTAACTAGTGGCTACAGACAATAGGACCCAATGTGAGAAGTTGGCCATATGGTGCCAAGACCCGAGGTTAGACCTAGTTGTGGTGTAAAGCTACCCGGAACCGACCGGCCTAACTAGTGACCGCAACAAAGGCTAATGTGAGAGGTTAAGGTGCATTAAATTAATTAATGCCTCGTGATTAGGGTTAAGTCAAGGTCCACTAATACTTAACCAAGGTGGGGGTTCAAGGGATGAAAATGGGGTTAAGTTACACTTAACCAATTTAATCCATTTGGGGATACGAGGGATTAGATGGGGTTAAGTGGTGAACTGTTGATTACACTTAACTAATTTAATCCATGATTAGTGAGGGGTTAAATCACACTTAACCCTATTAGAAAACCCTAGCAGCGTGGTCTGTTCTAACAGTAATCCCAGTTTGGTATCATTCACAACCCTAGAGGCTAGGCTAGGGCGGGGCACGATTACTGAACGGATGTAAGCGACCAAAAAGGCGATGGCTGAGTGGTACAGCGGTGCGGGTCCAGGCGGGCTACGGACGTGCACGTAGTCCGGTGTTGGACAAACTCGAGGCACGGGTACCAGTAGGTTAGGGCTGTGCATTATTGCTTAAGTGTCTGGGGTTGACACCCGAGGGCTTGATACACCCAAAGGTGGACCCAGCACAGTCTAACTACAACCATATGTGGGCCGTATGGACACCAACACTTGACGTGTTAGGTTTATAGGGAGCCGATCGACTAGACCGTTGGGCTGGACCTTATATTAAGGTCACTTCATGTTATTGGGCCAAAGTTTGGGCTAAGGGATCAATACCTGTTATGTTGGTTTGCTAGTACACCGTGGTGCAAAACTTAACCTTGTTTTATGCGATGACGCCTCTATCTATCTTGTAGTTAATTTATCATGCCAGTATGTTGCTATCTATGATCATCTCAGTTTCCATCATGCTGTTAACTTTATTAGTTTATAGACTGATCGTAGCAGGGCTTACTCAGTCTTTTTGACTAACCTGTTTTCTTTCGCCTCTTTTCTTCCGTTTCCCCCCCCCCCCCCCAGGTTCTCAGGGAGGGAATACAGGAGCTTAGCTTGGATCCTACCTGCTTTCTTGGATAGCTCATGTATGCTTTGGACTTGAGCTCGCTATGGTTTATCATCTTTTATTTGGGGATAGCACTATGTATTTCAGTATTTCAGTTTATCAGATGATGTTTTTATCTAGACTTGTAACTTTGGGAAAATGACATTTTGATGTACCAGACTTGTGTTTTGAAATGGTTTAAAAATCTTCCGCTGTTTTATCTACTTACTCTGTTTATTTATATATATATGTCATGTCCTGCTTTGTTATATTATTATGCATGTTTACCTTGTTTTAAAACGCCCCACCAAAGTCAGAGTTGCTTGCAAGAGCCACCCTGGCGGAGGTGGGGTGTTACATGTTCATACAACATTTAGAATCTTGTAAGGACAATGATTGCTCGTGGATGATGTTTTGAGTAGATGGATGTTGGATGGTAGGATATGTTCTTCCTAACTTAGAGATTTCGGGGACGAAATCCTTTAAGAAGGGGAGAATGTAACAACCTGTATTCTCAATAACCTGTTATAACATAAATCGAGGCAGAATTTAATTTATAAATCTGAATCAAGGGAAACGGGCTATGCCATTGCGTTCGTCTCGGAAAAATACGCGAAATAGAGTCCGAGTTTTCGAAAATCGGAGTCCGTATGACCCGATTAAGGCCCAACGAAGTTTTCAGAAAAATTCAAAGTAAAAACAGATTTCAAATTCAAGTTTGAATTTGGAAATTAGGTCAGATTGGGCCAGGCGGGAAAATTCCCGCCAGAGCACCCAAGTCGACAGCCCTGTCGACTTGGGAGTCGACTTGGTTGGACCCAAGTCGACAGCCCTGTCGACTTGGCTGTCGACTTGGCTCAGCCGGACAGTTTTTCCTGGTGCACCATTTTGGGAGTTGAGTTTGGGGGCCAGATTCGGTTTTGAGGGCTGAGATTAGAACTAGGGTTTAATCCTAAGGTTAAAACTAATCCTAATCTATATAAATGAGCCCCTAACCTAACCCTAAATCATCATTATCCATTCAAGTAACTAAACTATGGCAAAATCATTCCTCTCATGGCCTCCACTCTCTTCATAAAATCCTAAATAAATTTCTATGAGAGATTTTCCATGCATACAAGTGTTTTCAAGCTTGTATGATCATCATTAGCTTGCATTCAAGTCAAGTTTCCATATTTACATCATAAAGCAAGGGTTTTGATCATTTTGGCTCAAGGGATTTTCTATTGGAACTTGCATTTTGGGTTTATTTGATTTCATAAGGGCTTTGGCATTGTAAGCCCTTTTCTACTTTCATATTTAAACTCTAAAGTTAAATGAACGATGCAAGTTTGGTTGATCATTATGATATGCAAGTTTGCCATGATATGCAAGTTTATTATGTCATGTTATGCAAGTTTGACATGTTATGATATGCAAGTTTATCATGTTATGTTATGCAAGTTTGATATGCAAGTTTGTCATATGATATGCAAGTTATGTTATGCAAGTTTGGTTGATCATTATGATATGCAAGTTTGCCATGATATGCAAGTTTATTATGTCATGTTATGCAAGTTTGACATGTTATGATATGCAAGTTTATCATGTTATGTTATGCAAGTTTGATATGCAAGTTTGTCATATGATATGCAAGTTATGTTATGCAAGTTTGGGTTGATCATTTTGTTCATGTTATCATGTTATGCAAGCTTATCTTGGGTTTATGAGCTTAAAGCTTCAAGCTTTATGCTAAAGGTTGCATTTTGGCAACATGTAAGTTATCATATCTCTTATGATAACTTGCATGTGAGACTAAATGCGAACTTATGGCCATTTCTACATGTCATTTATCACCATGTATCACCAATATGCTAAGTTTGGTTTTATGCATGCTTTTGAGGCCGAAAAATGTAATATGCAAGTATATGAACATATGTACATTTCATATGCCACCATGTTAAACTTGTGGCTTCAACACCTTTACGTCATGATTATGCCAAGTTCCCTCTTTCTATCCTTTATGCGCTATTACGATATGTAAGCGATGGGATTGCGTTTGGGGTTGGGTAAACTTAAAAGACATAAAAACATAAGATTGGGAATTTACCTATTAAGTTAGGTCTACCCATTGGGAATTTACCTATTAAGTTAGGTCTACCTAAATTCTTGAAAACTTGTAACATGTTTTGGAAACATGATGGACATGACACTTAGAAAATATAAGTGTGACCAACTCGAGGTTGGGTTGAGTTTGTAGCGTAAACCTACCCGGAACCGACCGGCTTAACTAGTTGCTACAAACAATAGGACCCAATGTGAGAAGTTGGTCATGGTGTACCTTGAACCCGAGGTTAGACCAAGTTGTGGTGTAAAGCTACCCGGACCCGCCCGGCTTAACTAGTAACCATAACAAGGTGTAATGTGAGAGGTTAAGGCACATTAAATTAATTAATGCCTCATGATTAGGGTTAAGTCATGGTCCACTTAATACTTAACCAATTTGGGCTTGGTAGATTAATCAGGGTTAAGTCGTGAACTCATCGTTACACTTAACCAAGTTAATCCATGATTAGCAAGAGGGTTAAACCGTACTTAACCCACTAGAAAATCCTAGCAATGGGGGTCCACTCCAGCAGTAATCCCAAGTTTGTATCATTATGACCCTAGGGACTAGGCTAGGGTGGGGGCACGATTACTGGACTTGAGGTAAGTGACCAAAAACGACGGCAGATTGGTACGCCGGTGTAGTTCTGGGCGGACTATGGTCATGCATATAGTCCGAAGCCGGGGAAAACATGCACGGGTACCAGTAGATCGAGACTGTGCACATATGATTATGGTGTCCAGGGGTTGACACCCTAGGGCTTGATACACCCGACGGGAGACCCGGCACAATCTGACTACAATTATGTTTGGGCCGTATTGACACCAACACGTGACGAGTTAGGCTTATAGGGAGCCGATCGACTAGACCGTTTGGTTGGACCGCGTATTAGGGTCACTTCATGTTATTGGGCCAAAGCTTGGGCCAAGGGATCAATACTTGTTTATTCAAGTCATGTTAGTTTGCTAGTACACCTGTGGTGCAAAAAAAACCTTAAACCTGATTATGCGATGACACCTTTATCTACCTTGTTAGTTAATCATCATGCTAGTATGTTGTTATCCTTATGTTCATCCCTGCTTCTCATGCCAGTTAACTTTATCAGTTTACATTGATTGTAGTAGGGCTTACTCAGTCTTTTTGACTGACCTGTTTTCCTTTCGCCTCTTTTCTTCCGTTCCCCCCCCCAGGTTCTCAGGGTGGGAATATTGGAGCTTAGCTTGGATTTCTGATCGCTTGCTTGTGGGATTTTAGCTCATGTACGGTCTTGACATGAAGCTAGCTATGGTTATCACTTATTTTGGGGATAGTACTTATGTATTTCAGTTTTTCAGTGATGTGTTTTTATCTAGACTTGTGTATTGGGAAAGTTAACATTATGTTGTACCAGACTTGTTTTGAAATAGTTTGAAATCTTCCGTTGTTTTACTTATCTTATTTACTCTGTTTACATATATACATATGTTCTTGTTCTGCCTTGATATATCATTATGCATGTTTACCTGATTCAAACGCCCCTCCAAAGTCAGAGTGCTTGCAAGAGACACCCTGGCGGAGGTGGGGTGTTACAGGTTTGGATATGTAAACTCTTATTTCGTAATCTCTTGTAATTCTCTCATATGGAACAAAATCTCTCTCTGTTAGACTGGATGTACACTATGATGATAGTGGAACCAGTATAAATATTGTGTGTCTCTTTATTTCTCTGTTATAGTTATTTACTATTTTGTTGATGTAATAGAATAATTGCTATCAGATAAGATTGGTGTTCAATTGGCAAATCCAGATCCTGCTTATTGTTCTTCCGCAAAGGCGCAATTTTGCATAACAGATTGGTACCAGAGCGAGGCGATTTATTTTAAATTGTGCATCAATTATTTCTACAAAGGTTAGTAGATTCAGTGGTGATTATGCTATTACTATTTTGGAGAAAAGAAGACTTTGGTGGAGGAGATTATGTTGAGAGTGAAGAGTGTTCCAATCTAGGAACTTTGACGTGATACGGAGTTTACCGTGTTGAAGGGGCTATTGGATTTGAGAAGTTTTGATCATGTTTCTGACAGGGGCCTTCATGTTGATGATGCATGAGGGATCCAAGATGATCAGGAAAGGAGCTCAGATCAAGTGATAGACGGGTGTCGAGACAGAGATCATTGTGGTTTAGGCAGGGGACTTCACGTTGATGATGCTTGAGGGATCCAGAGTGATCGAGGAAGGAGCTCAGATCAAGTGGTAGACGGATGTAGATGTGTATTGCAAGCACTTTTAGACCGTTGGTTTATGCGTGGTGCAACTCATGGTGGTAGATGCATCTTTTGCAGGCGGTGGGTGAAGCATGTAATGGTTTTGATTAAGTGGAAGGAGAGAGATTTTCTGGCGATTGAGAGAATTATTTTTTGGTCTTGGTGGTGATGAGATTACTTTGGAATCTGCCTTCTTTGTTATTTTGGATATTTGCAACATTTGTTGGCGAGCGGGGACGTAGTCTGAGCTTGTTAACAATTGTGTGATGGGGGGTGGCTTTGCTGGAACCCGTTTGGTAAATATTCATTTTTTGGTGTATCTCGTTGTGAGATTTTGATTGAAGGTGGGGTTCTGTTGAAGAGTTTTATGTTGTGAAGATAATTTGATTGGAGATGGGGTGTTGCAGATATGTGATTTTGCATCAAGGTGGAGTGTTAAATTTGGTGATACAAAATCACAAATTGATTGGAGCAAATTTGCAAAGAATGGAAAGTAAATATTTTTATAATGGGAATGCATTGATTGCATTTGATGAGATGGCAGAGAAATAAATGAACGGATTAATTTCTTCCATCTATGCTAAAGAAACAGATTGATTTACTTTCTATGTTTGCACATTTGTTGTTATGGTAATTTGCCTCCATTATATTATTACCATATGTTGGTAATTTAATTGATGACTCACATAGATTTGCACTGGCTATATATTGAGGGGTAGACTTTAGTGTAAACCCATCCTGGCTTGGAGTCAGTGATCCTCAATGGCGTCTCTTCTTAAACCTGATTGAGGTTTGGATATGTAAACTCTTATTTTGTAATCTCTTGTAATTCTCTCATGTGGAATAAAATCTCTCTCTGTTAGACTGGACGTACACTATGATGATAGCGGAACCAGTATAAATATTGTGTGTCTCTTTATTTCTCTGTTATAGTTATTTACTATTTTGTTGATGTAATAGAATAATTGCTATCAGATAAGATTGGTGTTCAATTGGCAAATCCAGATCCTGCTTATTGTTCTTCCGCAAAGGCGCAATTTTGCATAACAGTTAAAAGATAGTAAAATTAAAAGTTGATGGAAACTGATTTAGGGATATTTGCCAGGGATCAGGAATGAAGACAAATTGAGGCATAACATTTTGGGTTGGAAAATGAAGGCTCTTCAGCTTTATATACAAGCGTCAGCACTAGATTCATTTTCACGAAGAGATTGGAGGAGGCTTGAAACTAAACTCAGCTTTAATAGTATAGTATAAATAGTATTCATCCATTAGAAAAGTATGAATAGGTCTCTCATACGTCTTTACGTCTAGAGTAGTATAGTGTGTTGTATGATGTGCCAGGCCGATGCGGGACGATCAGCAAGAGTAGAATAACACACACGACACTTGTCGTATAACTCACATTGCATGGAACATATACAGCAGATATAATAGTGAAGCATGACTAAGCAGAATCTTAAACTTTAATATCATCACGAAAATATCCATACATCAAACTGGATTGCATCAGAGTCTGTACAATAAACCTCACTACAGGTTCACTTAGAGTGGCATACATCAGCAATATCAGCGGAAACAACATATAGGTAAAATAGAAATTAATACGTAAGCCTCCAACTCGTTGTCGCTCAGAAGCATCGTCCTTATTAATATCTACTGCCTGTTATCTTGTCTGCCCATCCACAACATGGATGAACAACCTAGGGTAATAAGAGGGAAACATAAAACCTTGAGTCAGACAACAGTCTTATTGAGCGGTAAAACAGCTATCAACATCATCAATAAAGCATATGAGAAATAGGCAGATCAATCATTTAATCTACCAACATGTCAACACAGAAGAAACCCAAACCCGTCTCCTCCACAACCGACAATGATAGCCTTTCCCAAAGAATTAGAGAAGAAATAAACAGTACATCCATAGAAACCAATTATCAAGCGTAGATCATCCTAATTGAGCTCAACACCTCCTAAGCACAAACACCGAAGGCCGAAACCAACATCAGATAAAAACCCAAGAAATATCTTCCTCGACGTCGGACAATCCACACAAGATGATACAAGCAAACAATAGCATCACGACTGGCTATCATCGCCTGCCTTACCTTGAAACCATCGTTAATCATATGACTGACCCATCTTGCAATCCGTCAAGGGCTAATGGTAACCCCAGTTCTAGAAAAAACTCCATAATTCATCGTGACTCGTATCTAGGCCCATCGTGACTGCCCAGGATATTCGATTAATCATCTAGTCTTTGGATGCCCCCATTGTACCCCTGCTTTGAGCCCCTGGAACCTCCGACTAACAACTATTCCTTGGCCTTTAATAACTCTAGCCGTCATCATTGAACTATCTATAAGCTGAAGCGCCTTCTCAAGCGATCTTATCTACGAGCACAAATCATCTTGAATTGTCTTCATAACTTCGTTGCATTTCATCGATCAACGAACACTTAATTTTGCTTTGAATATTCCATTTGAATTCACATCGAAGCTACGCCCAACGTCGAACCAAAAATAAACATCACTTGGTCAACATTCGATGGATCGTTCATGGTCCATCAATGGATCGGTCATCGATCCATCTCTATGGATCGCACATGATCCATATGTGTGGAGATCGGTAGGGTCACGCGATCCATGTATTTCTACTCTTGCCCGATCCGTCAATACGGGCCCTTAACCCATCGCATGTAATCCGAGTCGATCCTTCATTTTTGCCACGCACGCTTCAGGATTTCTTGCCGATCCCTTTCTTGGCCGATTCATCAAAGTGCAGCGATCCATCCATGTGCACTCTTGTCCAATCCCACCTTTCACCAGGCGCGCTCCATGCTTTCCACCGATCCAACACCTTTGCCCGATCCATGCAAATGCACAGCGATCCATGCATTTGCCATCGATCTGTTCATTTATGGCCGATCTAATTCTTGTTGGCGATCCATCATATGCAAATCGGGCTGATCCCCATTCTTACCGCGCGCGTCTCATGGTTTTTCACCGATCCATGGCTTCACTTTGGCACGATCCATGTTCACTTGATCCATGCCTTGCCGAGTGATCCATCGGCTCGCACTCTACCCGATCCATCTTTTCCCCACGTTCCACACTTGCTGATCCATACAAGTGCGATCCGATCCACTTTTGAACATTCATGCTCATGCTCGATCAAACTATGTGTTCAAATCTTGCACTCCCAATCCATGCTACAAACGATGAACATCTAAACAGACATCTCATCAAAATCGACCGATTTCAAACAAATAATCATTAGCACATCAAATAATCATCATATAATCGTATGAAATTCACCAAATTATGATAAAACAATAAACGAATCAAATAAATGGATCTAGATGAAAACGACTTGTATGATGAAATTAAGATCGAACAAACTCATACACTCGATTGAATCTGTATGAGAGATGATAATCACTCACTAAATCCACAAAATAGCTTGAAATCTCCAAATATCTAATCCGGACAGTGAAGAACAGCCTCCGAATCAACTTACTTGATGCGATCTACCCTTCCTTAATATTAATCTTCAATCTTCTTATGTAAATCTATGAATTGAAATGAAGTAGAGGTGTATTTTGTTGAGCCGGAGAATCACATGCACCCAACCAAATGAGAGAATGAAGAAACTAAACAATTCTCTTTACTCCTACCCTCCTATTTATAGCTAACAAACCCTAGCCTTAATGAGCCTCACTAATCAGCCCACTAATGACTAACTAATCTATCCAAAAAACTAGCAATACTAAAAGAGCGATTCCTCCCAAACCACTCAGCCAAATCTTCAATGCGACCACTTTGCGGAATTAGAAACATCATCTCCGATCTATTGAAATCGATCCCAACACCTAATTTGATCCCATTCAAAAGTTATGCACTAAAAAAATAACAAGGAAAAAATGATCACAAATAAAATTGATAAAAATAATGGACATGTCTCACATTCCCATGAACAACATATCAAAAGTTGTGAATGATCCGACCCTTGGAATATTAAATAAAAATATTTTAACGATCTTTTGATACGTAAAATATTGCGGGCCGTTATAGTAATATAATATTCGCAATATATATTTTAGTTATAGCCGACTTTAACAAAAGACAGTATTATTGGATATGAATACACCACAACAAAATCACCATATTAAAAGGATGTAAAACAGTTGTAAATAACTTTTTGCAACGGCCGTCGTACATTAAGAAGTTGCAATAGACTAAAATCTTTTACTATTGTGCCTTAAGGTTGCAACTAACTGTTGTTGTATATCCTATTATAACGGTTATATTACGTTGTAACACTACTACAACTGTTATGCATCGCTATGACTTCATAATTTTTTCAACTATTTCTGATAGTTGTAATACACTTTATTACAACTATAATTGACCACTGCATGTCTTAACTCCCATAAAGTAATATATACATCAATTATTCACATATAATAATAATACAATTCATTATAAATGCAACAAATATAACTAAATCAGCTTCATTTATTTATATTAATAATCATATATAGTATTCAATCAAAATACAATACATATCCAATAAAAAAAATTAAGTAGTCATTCAGATCATCAACTAAACCGTTACAAAAAAACATAGTCATTCCACAATATATTCATTGATACAACACAAAAAGTACATATGAAAAATAAAAGATTTGTCCGTAAAGGATTGCATACCCTATGGGATTACAATTGTCGAAGACAACGAAATCTTTATGGCAAGCCACTATTGATCCAATAGCTTCTCCAATGGTACTCATCTCAGAATTCTGCCTCCACAAGAAAGCTTCTGTATCCACAAGAAAGCAAGTGGAATAGATCTCTCAGCTCGAGTAACTCCAACAGATCCTAACAGTACAAACCTGTAACAAAATGCAAAATGAGAATTAAATTACTAATAAATTATTCACTTTATATCAATTCCTTAGGACATTTCCCATTGTTTCTTTCAATTGCAGTTACATATCAATTACTAAATATCGACTCAGATATGTTAAAGGAAAAACTGACCACTGATTGCTAATTGAACTAAGGTTATCTAAAAGATATTTTTGTTATTGTTATTTAACCTGTTATTTGAAGAGGGAAAAATCAGTTTTGTATTAAGGAACCAACTAGTGGTTCTTTAACAGTATTAAGGAACCAACTGTTAAAGAACAATTATTAAAAAGATGGACCAAACAATAACAAAACTGCTTTCAAGGAATCAACTATTAAAAAGGGACACATATGTCAAAAGAAAAGCTAAAAGCCTCCAACAATGGACAAGCTCATTAAGGAACCAACAAACGAAAAGTACCAACTTTAAATATAGGACAAACATATGTATTCAAATTTCAAAACTCTATTCCACACTAGGTGTTTTTCCACTGAAATAACACAAAAACAAATGAGACTATACATGGTGATTTTGAAAATACATATATACTAGTTTTGCTTCAACCTCATATATCTGGTGTAAGGTATTAGCTTTTCCTGTTTAAAATAGTGATATGTAATTGCAGCCAATCTTTATATATGACATGTACAACCGACTGTTGCAATAGTTGTGGAAAATGATATTAGCAGTAAACCTTTATATGACTAGACAACAAGCATAATGCAAGAACCACTAACTCGTTTAGAGAGTGCTTGAACTGTTAACTCGTCTGATTCTTATTGGAAATAAACTTGGTTTTTAAGGAAACATTGAACATGTGACAAATTTTATTCTTGTATTTAGGGAAGCACAAAATAAATGGTAATAAATATTAGAGCTATCAAAATAAGATTAGAGAAGAATCTAGACTAAACAAATATGTAAAATGAAGAAAAGTCTAGAAAAAAAAAGTCTAGAGATTCTCTCTTATATAAATTAGGATGTAATCACTCATTTGTATCAATGAAGCAAGTATGAAGCAAATTATGTAATCAAGTTATATCAAACAATAAAAGATTTTCCTTCCCTCAAAAAAGAAATTATTTCTCTTTCTTATAATTCATCTTTCTCCTCTAAAATTCTAACAAAGTGGTATCAGAGCTACACAAATTTTCCTACAAAGTGGTATCGAAGCCAGGTTGAAATTATGACATTTCTATTTCTTTCGACGTTTGTTCTCACAAAAGAGAATTTTGAGGAGGAGCAGTAGGAAAAAAGAGGAGCTAATCTCCAAAGGTCTGTGGAAAATTGTTGAAAATGGCTATGAATGGCGTAAAGACGTCGAAAGCATGTCGCAAATGGACAAGAAAGCCTGTGCGAAATTAAAACGGAATGATTACCTTGCTCTTTCTATGATTGTTGAGAACGTCGATGAAAAAGCTTCGGATCTCATTTTTAGAGGAAGGTGTACAAAAGATTCATGGAATCTCTTGAAAAAGATGTATGGAAAAGATGATGCAAAGATAATGAATGAAGACAAGTTGATTGATGAGAAAGATGAAAAAAAGGATAGCAAGAGCGTGAACGAGAAGGAGCAAGAGAAGAAGAAAGAAGAGACTATGCCGGAGCCTATGGAAGAAGAGATGATGGTTGAGACAGAGAAGGAGAAGAAGGAGAGGAAAAAGGAGGTGCAGAAGCAAAAGGAAGCTGGGAATGCTGCTTATAAAAGGAAGGATACTGAAGTTGGGCTTGATGCACATAATGCCTTGAATGTTTATAGGACGGTTGAATCAAATGAAGTAGGAAAAGAAAATATAGCGAAAGTTGAAGAAAGTTTAGTGCCCATAGCCGAACAAGAGAAGAATGAATCTGATATTATTGAAGTGAGTTCGGCCATCAAGGCGGAAGAGGAGAATAAAAGTGCTAGTAACATTAATGCTATTGAAAAAGAGAGAGATTTGAAATCTATTGAAGTTGAGTTTTGCGCTAATGATGTTGAAGAAGCTGACAGTGTAGTGGAGTTGAATGAGGTGGACGATGAACAAAAAACTCAAGTTAAAGAAGTAAGTGAAGCAGTGCCTAATACAAAAAATGCCGATAATGAGAAGTTTGATGATGTTACCGAATCTAAAATTATTGACGAGAGAGAAGATGTTGTCGTGGAAAAAGAGCCTAAAGTCGTGATTGAAGTTGTTGCTGAGAAAAAGGCTAGCGTTGTTGTTTGTTCGATGTTAGTTAACACAAACAAAGAAATTGAATTGATCAAATACTGTAAAAGTGAATTTTTTAAAGAATGTAAAGATGCCATATATGACTCATTCAAAGTTTATGACACCGGAATAAGATGGAGGCTAGAGCACACACTTTTTGGAATGTCTTGTGCGAATGGTGGAGGACAAAATGAATGGAGCACCATTGAAGAAATTGCATCGAAGATCTTCGTATTGGGAAAGAGGAAGAAACGAAAAAAGAAAATTTGGATAATTTCTTTGCTCCTACCAAAGCACGTAAAATACAAAGAATGAAAATCTTGCATCAATTTGCAAAACCAAGTTTACGGGGGGATGTTGGAAATAAACTTGGTTTTTAAGGAAACATTGATCATGTGACAAATTTTATTCTTGTATTTAGGGAAGCACAAAATAAATGGTAATAAATATTAGAGTTATCAAAATAAGATTAGAGAAGAATCTAGACTAAACAAATATGTAAAATGAAGAAAAGTCTAGAAAAAGAAAAGTCTAGAGATTCTCTCTTATATAAATTAGGATGTAATCACTCATTTGTATCAATGAAGCAAGTATGAAGCAAATTATGTAATCAAGTTATATCAAACAATAAAATATTTTCCTTCTCCTCAAAAAGAAATTATTTCTCTTTCTTATAATTCATCTATCTCCTCTAAAATTCTAACAAAGTGGTATCAGAGCTACACAAATTTTCCAACAATTCTTGTTTTCCATGCCAATCTTTACACACATCTCCCTCCTCCTTCCTCCCAAAAAAAAACCTTCACTGTTCTGTCTGTATATCCATGCCCATATATACTTAACACAAATATAACATAGTACACAACCAGATAAACATGCATATTTGTTTGCATTTTTTCAATACTTGCAACAAAAGAGTACTAGGAATTGCTACTATTAGTTGGACATAAAATTAAGCATAAACAATCATTTAAGAATTATTTTATTGTTTTTATACAAATTTGACATAAGGGATCGTTGCGGTATACGTAAATGAACGGTACGAATAAATCATATATATCAACATATTAGTTTAAGCTGAAAAAATGGCATTCAAATCCCTAAAATCTTCTACAACTGAAATCCAAGTTTCTTACAATCTGAAAGCATTAGATCAGAGAAATTGCTTTCCACCAGATCATAGTCAACTTCAGGATAGAATAGTATCACATGCAGTTTCAAATCCCAAGCTTCAAAGCCGATTCCTAATCTTAGTTAAAAAGCGGATTTTCCATCCCCAAGCTCAAAGGCACATCAGCTTTCGCAAATTCTGGAAAATGTATGTTCAAAATCATGGAAGCAGGTAAGCACTGAGTTTAATTCCCATATATATTCAGTATAGTTATCTTATTTTGAACCTATAATGAAAGAGAACCACAGGCATGCGGTGACTGATGATAATTGTTGGAAACGTGTATGAGCCGTGTAGCAAACACTAATGATTTTATGAATCAAACACAAAGTCTCTCTTTTATTTCGTGCAAATACAAAAAACTACTACTTTCTCTCTTACAAATAAAGAGCTTCAGCTCTTTTTTTTCCTCTCTTACACTTTGTTTCTTCACTTGGTACATTTAGAATACATAGAAGCCACATATATATCGGCATTCATGCATGTTGTTTACATCATCTCTTACATCATTGTAGTTGGTGGTTCTTCTTTTCACATGTGCAGCCATCTTTTGTTTACTCACCTACCAAGTTTCTTTTCCACATGTGAGAGTTTGATAATTCTAACACTCCCCCTCAAACTCGACTTTCCATCCCAAGCTTCTTTTTCATTTTATGAAATATCTCTGGTTTCAACGGCTTTGTAAAGATATCTGCTAAATTTTCTTCGTTCCTGCAATGTACTAGCTACACAATTTTATTGTTCACCTATTTTCGAATAAAATGATATTTTATGTTGGTGTGCTTGCTTCGACTATGTGACACGGGATTCTTCGCAAATGAAATAGCAGATTTATTATCCACGTAAATAGTAACTGAATCTTCCTTTGCAAGATTTAATTCGCCCAATATGTAGCCTAGCCACATAGCTTGACATGTTGTTGCTGCAGCTGCAATATACTCCGCTTCACATGTCGATAGAGCAACTGTCTATTGGTTCTTTGATGACCATGAAAATATCGCCGAACCGATATGAAAAGCATATCCTGAAGTGCTTTTCCCATCATCCAAATCACCACCATAATCACAATCTGAGTAGCCAACTAATTTCGAATTTTGTGAATGAGTGTAAAACAACCCATGATCAAGTGTACCTTTTATGTAGCGCAAAATTCTTTTAGCTTCCATGAAATGATCTTGCTTTGGCTTCTCCATGTACCTACTAACCAATCCAACCGCGTACATAATATCGGGACGAGTAAAAGTTAAATACCTTAAACTTCCAACCAAACTTTTGAACAATGTTGGATTTACCAACTCTCTGGTTGAATCAATTCTCAGCTTTATGCTTGCGTCTGCTGGTGTGCTCACTAGTTTGCATTTTTCCATTCTGAATTTGCTTAAAATCTGCTCCGCGTATTTTTTCTATGACATAAAAATCCCATCTTTGTTTTGTCTAACTTCGACTCCAAGAAAGTACGACATTTTACCAATATCTGTCATCTCAAATTCGTTAGTCATAACTTTCTTAAAATCATCAAACATACCAGGGTTGTTCCCAGTGAAGATCATGTCGTCCACATACAAGCACATGATTATAATATCTCCCCCTGAATTTGTTTTTGAGTAGAGTGCATGATCATATGGACTTTTGACAAAACCATTTTTCTGAAAGTATTCATCAACCCTTGTGTTCCATCCTCACGGAACTTGCTTTAAACCATATAGCGCTTTCTTCAGTTTGTAGACTTTGTTTTCCTGCCCTTTCCGAACATATCCAGGAGGTTGATTGATGTAGACTTCTTCGAGATAGCCATTCAAGAATGCTGACTTTACATCCATCTGATAAATCTTCCACTGATTCTGTGCTACAAGTGCTGTTAGAAGTCTTATGGTATCAACTTTTGCAACTGGAGCAAATACTTCATCATAATCAATTCCGTATCTCTGTTTGTAGCCTTTAGCCACTAGCCTTGCCTTGCACTTTTCCACTTCTCCATCTTGATTAGTCTTTGTCTTGTAGACCCATTTGACACCAATTGCTTTGTGTCCTTCTGGAAGATATGTGAGCTCCCAAGTGTCATTCTCCTTTATTGCACCAATTTCTTCATCCATGGCTTTGTTTCATTTGCTTTCTTCACTAGCTTCCTCAAATGTCACTGGATCACATTCATCCAATAAACAAAATAATGAATAATCAAAGGTTGTTTGTACCGGACTTGTTGACCTCATAGATATTATCCAGACTCCGCATTCTTCTCGGTACTTCCTCTGAACTATTGCTGCTTCTTGAACTTGGTGGCATTGAAGCAGGAGATTGTTGATTAGGACTTTCTAGAGGAGTCTGATCATTATTTCCATCACCGTCTATATCAACGTCATCGTCGTCATTATCATCATCATAAAAGAATAGACCTGCAATTTTTCTTTCTTCCGCGCTCCATCTCCAGTAATCTGATTCTTCAAATTCAACATTTCGAGAAATGATTAATTTCTTTGTGAGTGGATTATAAAGTCTGTAGGTCTTGCTTCTTTTGTCATATCCGGTAAAAATACATTTCTCCTTTTTCATCCAGCTTCTTTCTTTTCTGATCGGGAAAATGTGCATATGCAACACATCCGAAAATTCGGAGATGTCCAACTGATGGTTTACTACCACTCCGTGCTTCATTTGGAGTTCTGTTTCGGACACTTTTTGTTGGACAACGATTCAACAAATAAACAGCACATAGTACAGCTTCAGCCCAAAAGTTTTTTGGCATGTGCTTTTCCTTCACCATACTTCTCGCCATGTCAAGAATAGTGCAATTCTTTCTTTCAGCAACGCCATTTTGTTGTGGAGTGTATGCTGTTGTCAACTGGTGATTTATTCCATGTGTCCTGCAAAATTGTTTAAACAAGTTTGATGTATACTCGCCTCCTCTGTCTGATCTGAGTATCTTCACATAATGTCCACTTTGCTTTTCAGCCATTGCTTTGAACTCCTTGAATTTATCAAGAGCCTCTTCTTTTTCTTTTAGAATATATACCTAACTTTTTCTGCTAAAGTCATCAATAAATGTTAGGTAATACCTGCTCCCGCCAAGTGATGTAATATCAAGTGGACCAGCTATGTCAGTGTGAACAATCTCTAGTGGCCTCCTAGCTCTCCATGATTTTCCAACAGGAAAACTTTGTCTGTGTTGCTTTCCTCAGATGCAAGCATCACATAGTTGATTTGGTTCGTTGATTTCTGGCAAACCATCCACCATCTTTGTCTTTGACAATAATTTCAAGCCAGTAAATCCAAGATGACCAAATCTCAGGTGCCATAACCATGAATCATTTTTAACGACTGACTTCAAGCATTTTTGCACTTTCGTCTGCATATCAAGTGTGAACAGATGATTCTTTGACATCTCCACATTGGCAATCAACTCTTGAACTTGATTTCTGATATTGAAAGAATTGTCTTGCATCTGTATATTATATCCTTTCTCCACTAGTTGACCAAGACTGATGATATTGGTTTTCAAAGCAGGAATATAATAAACATCATTTATGTTTTTTTTCTCACCATTCTTTGACACAATCGTAATTGTACCTTTCCCTTTGACTGGAATCTTTGAAGAATCACCGAACGTTACTTCTCCTTTAATGGTGTCGTCTATCTTCATAAATAAATCTTTGTGGCCAGTCATATGATGGCTAGCGCCCGAATCAAGATACCAAACATTCTTCTTGTCTTCTTCTTCTCCTTTGTAAGTGAGAAACATAGCAGTTCCTACATCGTTGTCTTCTTTTGCTGCAGCAAAATGACTTCTTTCTTCTACTTTTGGAGATCTACACTCGTAACTAAAGTGACCATATTTATTGCAATTGTAACATTGTAAATGAGACCTTGCACTTCGTTGTTGAAATATGCCTCTTCCTCGGCCTCCGAAATTTTGACCGCGACCAAATTGCTGATAGCCTTCATTATTTTGACCTCTGTTAAAAGGTTGTCTTCCGCATCCACGTCCACCTCGGTAGCCACCTCTATATGTTAGATCTAGATTAACCCTAGAGGGGGATGAATAGGGTTTATCACAGTTTTTAGCAGAATTAAAAATCTAACGAGATATATAATAATAAACAGATCACATAATATAGCAGAAACAGAAATGCAGAAAATAAATCACACACATATATACCTAGCTTCGGCAAAACTCTGCCTACTGCTGCATTTCTAAGGTTTCTACTAGGTGATAGAACAGATCCCGTATACAAGACCATGTACACTTGCAAACCCTGCTCCTATTCTAACCCTACGCTCAAAATCCTAGACAGGTCGATATCCCCTCGATCAGATTTCCCCTAGTTACGACCCCGTAACCAGTAACCCAGATTTTACAGACTCTGTCAACTATAAGTCAACACCCTGACTGATTCCCCTAGTATTTTACAGTCACTAGAAACTAGTCAGATGATTTTCAATGAAATTAAAAAAACAATACAAGATAAAACAATGGAAAACCCTAGATATAAAAACAATTAAATCTCCCTTTTTTATTAAGCTAGGATTAGCCAAAACCAAGTTGACCGGCCCACTTCTTTTTGCACTTGCCTGATCCTCTTTTGCTCTGGAATAAGAATATGGCGGCGATGGAAATCGAAAACTAGGGTTTTCTTAAATCCTTACAAATCGATTCAATTGCTGTATGGATTCTTTCTGAAGTTGCTTGCTTCTTCGATTGCTTTGAGGCTTCTTGTTTCTTGCTCCAACGATTTGGAAGTTAATCGAATTTCTCAGAGTAAATGAGTCTCTCTGAATTTAATTTAAACTTGAAATTCTGGTTTTTTTCTTTTGGATTCAATAATGATAGCCAATGATGTATGGGTGTATTTATAGGGTTAAACAAAACCCTAATTGAATCTCTGATTTCTAGTAAAGGCTCGACTGATTTCGAGTTTCCCTTTTTGATTCTCGGTTGAATTGTTTCCACCTTTTTCTTGATTTTCGTCTTTTGTTAATTGTCTTGAATGGAAATGAATTTGCTTTGCTTTTTAATTTTCTGATATATTGTGATTTGCTGAATCATCACGGTGAAAAACTGGAAACAAATTGAAAGATTTCCATTTCTAACATGATTTTAAATCCTAACCTTTACTGATTGATGATGCATGCATTGCTTTCCCCTTTTTGCTCGACAAAACTGGAAACATGTATTTCTTTTTGCCTTGAATTTTTCTGAAATGCTTGAGGCTAGAAAAAAACATATCTTATATGTTCATTCGAATTTGTTGCATTGACTTGCTGAGAAATTTGTTGATATTTGTAAATTTGGAAATGTTTATTGCATTTAATTTGCACCATATATCCATGAAATTTTCACACATACCATATAGTTGTGTAGAAATAATTTTGTTGTGTGCCATCTGAGTTTGTTTCATCTTGTTGTACTGAAAACTTGTCCACACTGCTTTTACCCAGTTTTACATCCATTTGAACTAAACATAGCTATTGCACTTGTAGCTGCACCATTTAGACATGTTGTCTTCACTGTTTTGTTCTTTGCTGTGTTATTTAGTTCGACCATGTTCATGCTTATTTGGACTGCTTTATTGTGTTGATGTAGTTGATCTGAAAATGTATTTGGAACATAAAAAGAAACCTGTCTTGTACACTCTTCTTTCCAGTTTCACTGATCTGTTTCATGTTTGTGTAGCTTTGTCCATATGTCAAAAACTAATCTCTCTCGACCTGTAAATACACACTGTTTTACTTCTAGTTGCTTGATTATGTATGTGTGCCTCTAAATTGTTGCTCTGGATATCTATGTTGTACTCGACGCAAATTTTTCTGAACCATGTTGCACCCTTTGACATTTGATTCATCATGTTCACATGTGTATGCATACTTTTGTTGTTGCACCATCATGTTGTGTTCATCCAGTTTGACCATGTTGACTCGACTAATGCACCACTTGTTGTTCACCTGTCTTAAGAAATGATAGCTGCCATATTTAAAACTTTGATTTGCTGAAATGAATTTGTTGAGCCATCTTAGATACACTTGAACTATGAACCAAGCTTTCTCCATAGGTTTGTTGTGCACTTGTTCATGTTGGTACAATTCTATGCATATATTTGAGTTTATTTGCATGTTTGCTCGGCCCATTGAACTTGTTGTTTGGTATTTGAAGAATATACACATGCAGTGTACACTATTCACTATGTTTTGTTGACTATCATATATGCTCGGCCCCATTTTTGCACATTTGACTTTTGGCTTGAATGTTCACTGAGAAAAGCACTGAGTCGAGACGGTCCATGTGGCTACTCCTCAGTTGCTCGCTGGTTGGCGAAGCAGTGCACACATGTATATATATTATACACGTGTGCATATGCAGCCATCAGACAAGATTTTCTATCCCTGTTCATATACAAATATATATGTTGTCTGCCTTGTGGTATTTACAGTGTATCGCTGTGAATATCACACGCTGTCTAGACACAGTTGTTGGATATGAAAATCAGATCGAGTCATGAAAAATGATGAGAAACACACCAGAAAATCTGATGCAAAAATAAAATAAAATTTATATTTGTATGCATTCAGTTTCATTTCTATTGCAATGTACTCTGTGTGTGTTTCTGCATGTGATAGGTATAAAGACTAGACTGACTGAAGGACTGTGACGACAGAAGGTTGTGTTGTGTCAAACTGTCTGTATAAGAAAATGAAAGTGTACAACTGAGTGTGAGTGCTATAACGAGGAGCTACGAAAAAATTGTACTGTTATTTATAATAAACAAGTTTGATTGAAATAAAATATCATATTATTATTGTCAAACAAGCTTGTCTATTGTTTACTGTTTATTTACTAGTACGATCTTCTGCGATGTGATTAGATAGTGGAGTTGTGAATCTGTACTGTTGAATATTGAAAAATAATATTCAATTTAAATAAAATACTATGAAAATCTGAATGTCTGTACAGTCGTATTTTATTTAAATATAAATATTATATTTCT
The DNA here is from genome assembly GCA_030737875.1 of Allium sativum. NCBI lineage: Eukaryota > Viridiplantae > Streptophyta > Magnoliopsida > Asparagales > Amaryllidaceae > Allium > Allium sativum. The sequence goes on from CM060917.1 coordinate 75,035,737, forward strand.
GTCTGTGATGTATATATAGAACAGTACAGTAACAAACACATTTTAAATAATATTTATTTGTTTGTTATCATCAAACAAAAATCATATAATTGTGTATCAACAACGTTATATACAACAATCTCCCCCTTTTGATGATGACAAACAAATAAAAGATTTTGAATCCAATAAGTGTGTTTGACAATGAAAATTGAACTCCCCCTATTTATTAGCTCCCCCTACAACAGAAAACTTCCTCTATAACTGTGCATGAGTGAGATGAAATTGAACTCCCCCTACAACAGAAAACTCCCCCTATGACTGTGCATGAGTGAGATGAATGTAAATTTTCAGAATTAAAAATATTTATAAAACATTCACTTATAAATCAAAATCAAATCCATTCTCCCCCTTTTGTTATCATCAAAAGGATACAGAATTTAAACCAGATGAAAAATGACTAAAAATTATAATTTCAGCATAAGAGGAAGAACGATCATCATAAATCTCAAATAGTCAATCAAAATCATAATATTTTGAGAACAGGTGTCATATTTCACATTGTAGAGAATGGCGGATTTACGATGAATTTTATATAAAATGGAGAGTGTTACAAAAATATGATTTCCAATTATTTTCAAAAGAATTTTGTAAAAATGAGCACAAAACAATGGTGGATTTGGATTATAATTTCAGCTTAAGTGACAAAATCAAATAATCTCAATCCCAATAGCTATCAATCAACAAATCATAATACGTCATAAAATATTAAGACACTTCACAGATTAGAAAGATGGATTGATTTGCTGGATTTTTATACACCAAAGAGAATTTCATATTAATTTCATTTATAGTGCATTATTCTCTTTTTCTTTTTATTTTATTTAAGAACACACTGACCACGCATAACCAGAGCTTGGATTTTTAAATGAGGTCAGTCGCAGCTTAAATTATAAGTTGTCTCATAACCATGCATAACCAGAGCTTGGATTTTTAAATGAGGTTAGAGCCACACTTATATTTTAATTATATATATTTATCTTCAGCATTTAAAGGAAAAAACTCCTCAATATATAAAACCAATATATGAATGATAGAAAATGAGGTAAGTACAGAGATGGACTGTGAAATAAATTTCTAAATTAATTATATTATGAAATATGCTCGACTGTACTGGGATCATTGAAAATGTTCAATTATCACTAATTCTGAATAATAACATAGTCCAATTTCTATCACAAATATTTCCACTGTTTATTCAGAAAGTTGTTTTTTTAAAATTAAACTCTCCATATTAATATAAAATCACGATGGATGGCAGAAATATAATAGATAATGAAGATGGTCATGAAATAATTGCCAATTCAAAGATATTATAATAACTGTTCAACCATCATGAAAATCTAAATAAAATCTCCTCTTGTTGAGAAATATACTGTAGTCACAATTCATCATAATTTCAAAATCTGATAAAATTTTGATGAATTATAAATATAGTTCAATTTGGATATTGATTTCAATTTCTGAATGAATAATCAATAAATAATTTTTAAATTGAAAATCAATTACATGAGGAATATGAAGATCTATACATGCCAAGAGGGATAAACAAGGCAAAAAGAGTGTGTGAATCTATCCAAGGTGAAGTTTAGAATCTAAGTACAGATGAGTGAGACAAATATAAGGCATTTCTAATACCACTTGGTGTCCCTATTAATGAGGATTTTAAGGAGACACTAGAGACAACTAAGAATATCATAGACAAACAGAAATTCAATCATAAGGTCTAAACAGATAAGAACAAGCAGTTATTTAAAGAACAGTATCAGAGCAGCAAACAGATTATAAATAAGCAATTTCCAAAGAAAATTTCAAAACAACATCAGAGCAGCACAAGATATCAATTTCAATGTAGACTTGCCAAGATATTTCTGATGGCCTCAGAAAATGATTCATGATTCAAGATTGAAAAATATCATTTATTTGAAATCATTTGAGGAATATGAAAAATTAAGATTCAATGAATCGATCATACCAGATTATTAATTTTAGATTCAAGATATGTGTGAAATTTAATAATTCAATAGTTACAAATGATTTTAGACAAACAAATTTTTAAATCAAATAACCATGAAATGACAAAGAGATTTAAGACCGAATTTTCAAAGAATTTTCCACAAGAATTTCTGACAAGCACAAGAGATATCTCAGATCATTTACATCAAGTTTGAAAGATATCCATGATCCAAAAATTAAGAAATAATTTATTTGAAATCACTTGAATCAATGTCAAGTTTGAGATACAATGAATCAGTCACACAACATTGATACTTTCAAATTTAGGAGGTGTGTGAGATTCAAAATATCAAGAAATTTCAGATGATTTCAAACAAACAAATTCCAAATGAATAAAGATGAATTTCAAGCTGTATCACTGAGACAAGACAATTCAAGATTTCCAAGCCAATCTGAAAATTAATGAAATTATCACAACTGATAAATAACAGTGTGCTTTAATGAGTTATAATATTTCAAGCTTTTCTAAAATGAATTAGAAGAAACTTAAAACAGCAGAGGTGTGTGAAACTTCATTAAATTTTCAGATCTTCAAAAATTTAGAATTCTAATCAACAGTGTTCAAGATATGACAAGAATACATCAACACTGTTATGAACTCAGTAAACAGAAAATAAACTTCAAAACAATTACAGAAATATTAGACAAAGGAATTCAAGATCTGGAAGTGATTTAAAAAGATCAGAGTTTTATTCTAGATGAAGTGAATTTCCAGAAGATCATGAATTCTGTAATTGGAAGTTAAGAAAGCCCGAAAGAAGTTACAATGAAATGACAGTAACAAACCAAAAAACAGAAGAGATAATGAAAATAAACAGAAAGGGTAGAAGGAGGAGGAATAAACAAAGAGAAAAAAATATTTACAAAGATGAGTTAAGAGATTATACTAGAAATCCATGTAAACCAGAATCTCCGACTCAATTGACTTGGTTTAGGAACTCTAAATAAATCAAAGATGTGGAATGGCTTGAATTCAAAAAAAAAATCTAAACAGTTCCTCAGCCATCACTAGTACCTAGTAGTTGAGAGAGTTAAGTGGTCTAACAAAATTTGTAAAACCACTCTGAAATGTGTTCAACACTTTTGGTACCCAAACCTGTCTTATAACAAACCATCTGAATTAATCTTTGTACCCTTTGGAACCAAAATCTGTTTGAATTTAACGAAGCCTGTTTTATTTCTTTTTAGGATCGAAGAATGTTTAGATGGTTTATTATAAAGCAAATTCTCATTTCTGTTGTGATTTAAAAACCTTTTAGAATTTTCAAAGTTCAAATTTTCAGAACGATCCTTCCTAAAGAAATTTGAAGGATTTTTAAAATCACTCGAATCCAAATTTTCAAAAGCATCTGTTTTCCTAAAACCAAGACCTCGTTTACTTTCAACAGAAAATTGGTTTTTCAACAACATATTCAAAGATTTTTCTCTATTAGAAAATTTAGCCAACTTAGTTTCAAGCTGTTGAATTTTAGATTTAAGATCGCTATTTTTTTTTATCAAAATCGAACAACGATTTTGATATACACGTAAATGTGGAGTTTACATTACATCAGCAATCAAATTTTATGAACTAGGTCATTCATTGAACAAGGATTAACTTAAATTCATAAATAACACCTTGGTTCTTGTTTGATAAGTTGAATTGTTGGGTGATGGGAATGAACATTATTTATTCATTGAATTGTAATGTGTCTTTTTAAGATGCTAGCTTTGTAATGTGTCTTTTTAAGATGCTAGCTTGAGACTGTGCAGACGTTAGTCGTGTTCTGGAGTAAGCGTGTCAACCCTTGTTATACATGTTAGAATGTGCAAGTAAAAATAATCAAAAAAAAAAAATTCATGAAATAAAAATGATTTTGCACCTACATTTGTTGGATTTTCTAAGTTTGTTTTCATGCATACTATTTTCTTTTCCACTCAAATTTTCAAAATTGTAAGTTCTAAATCCACTTGGCCCAATTAAGGAGAAATGACTCATTGTAGCGTTCTTCTTCGATACCCCACATTATTCAAACCCAAGTTTTAGTCGAATTACATCCATGTTTCGACAAGTTTTTCTTATATTGGTATACTTAAGAACCTTGTACTGATTTATTTTCAAAGGTTTAGAAATGCCACTTTTTATACCAATATTACACTACCCACTCCGTACTTGTTTTAAGGTAGGATAACCATATACCAAATCTTATTTTATATGGGTTATCTATCTTACGAAACTTTGTTTATCATTCCTTTCAGCTTTTTATATAACATCGATCCAGACTTGTGTGTTGAATTAGGGTTATAGAAATAGAGTAACTAGGGCACAAAACTTTCCTTTCATGAAGTATTGGTTTAGTAGAGGAGGAATCAAATGAAATAATGTATGGCATCATTCCATCTCCATTCATCATGCAAAAAAAAAAAAAAAAAAAAAAAAGAGAAAAAGAAAAAAAATTGAAATAAAGAGAGAGTCTCTCTGAATAAAATAGTCTTCATCATTCTTGACTATGAAGCATTCAGTTCCATTCCATCCACATCCATTATACCGTACTTGGAAGTGAGGATTGTAGTAGAGGAGATGAAAGGAAATAAAAATGTTCATATGTGCCTTAGTATTACTTTATCTTTTGTAGCTTGAAGTTCAACTAATACACTTGCCCTCTTTTCTATAACATTTTTAGAACTTACGAAATTTTCCTTCATCTATGCATAACTCACATCCAATACAGTACAGTTACAGTGGTGCAAAATTATTCAAAAAAAAAATGAATGAATGATTGGGTGCACATTGTCGATGTGTAGAACTTTGGTTGACACCACGCTCTTAACCTTCAAGACAATTACAGTGTTATCAAGGAATTACAATTCAGCTTGAAAAATTTTGTTCATTTTTGCACTAATTATGGGATGGACAATTTGGGGCTAAACCGTTATTATTGAAGTTAGGTGAAATCCTTGGAATATGAAAGACCTTAAATATATTGTTTGATTAATCCGCGTACATAAGACGCTTTGGATTTTGTGGGTAGTATCCGCTGAAAACCCTCACGAGACAACACTCGTCCTACTAGGGACACCCAGATGTTTAACGGCTTGTAGCATATGCTAAATGCAATCGTGTTTCCTACGAAAGTGTGACATATCTTAGTTTAGTTTATTCGAGGACGAATAAAAAGATAAGTGTGGGGGTATTTGATATACACGTAAATGTGTATATTTTATCCGCTTATTTATCTAGTTTTCTATTTAAAATAATTAATATTGTGTATTTATAGCTGTGTTTTCAGATTGTTGATAAAAAGCTTAGTTTAGAGCATTTGATGGATAAAGCATGAAGAATTTGCTTAAAAAGAGTGAAGTTGAAATTACTAAAGCTTGAAGAGTTTAAAGCTTGAAGAACGGTTGCAAATAGAGTTCAGTTGGGTAGATTTGGCTCACTAAAGACTCATGTTGCGTTCACATTGGCTCATTTGCAGACCATCTCACTCATGTTGCGTTCACATTAGGTCATTTGCAAGGCCTCTCACTCTACAGCTGCGTTCACACTAGCTTATGTGTTAGTTGGGCTAATTCTTTAGTCCCACATTATGGAATTTGCCAAGTAGCCTTTGTCATATCAGCTATAAATACACTTTATCTCATTCATTGTAAAACACACTTAGTTTTATTCTGTAATCCTTTGCTTGGAATAAAACTCTTCTCTCTCTCTTCTATTTACATTTTTATTTGCATTTTATTTATGTTCATGTCTGTTATTTTCTTTTTATTTTCTTTTCTTTTAGCTATGTCTAGCTAATCCTCTTTGATTAGGGGGTGATGACGCTAATAGATATGATTTAATATGAATCACATAGCCAAAAGATTAGAACTTCATGTATGTAGATCTAGATTTGAACTAAGGGTTAGATCTGAACCTTTATACCCTGTGTCGTTTAAGAGCTGTGCTCCTTCATAGGGTATATTCGAGTTCGATCTAACACTTAACAGATTTAGATTTAATATTTAGGGTTTTAGAAATAAAATAGTGAATCTGTCCTGATAGTCTATGGTTGTTTAAGAGCTGAGCTCCTACATAGGCTATACTTGTTGTTATTTACATTTTTGTTTCTAGAAACCTAATTATAGTTGATTCATGTTTGTGACAGAAACATGAATTAGATCTGTATTTATTCAATTGGCTATTGATGAATATTAATCTAATCTATGTCATTATCCCCTAATTGCTTTCTCTTATTATTAAAACTCTCTTTTTGTTTATTTTCTGTGTTTGCAACCAGTCAAAATTTAGGGATAACTTGATTGGATTTATTAATTAAAATATTTTTGGTTCCAGAGTTCGACACCCTCTACAACAATCCTTGTTGTTTAGGAAAGCCGAACGGATTAAGCAATTGTTTACAGTTGTTAATTTGTTCGCAAACAAATTTTGGTGTCGTTGCCGGGGACCAAAATAATTTTTGTTTTTAAACCCTTCGGGTTATAATTTTCTTTTTCTTAATATAAAAAAACACAAAAAAATAATTTTATTTTATTTTGTTCCCTTTTGTTTTCTAGCATAGATAAAAAAAATCTTGTTGGTTGATTTGGTATTTGATTTGTGATACCGTATATCTACCAAATAAGAAAAAAAAATCTTGCCTTTTGTTTTGTTTCCTTTCTTTGTTGCTTTCCTTCTTTATTGACATCTCTCCATAATTTTTTTCCTTTTTACAATTTTTATAAATTAAAAAAAACAAATCTTTTTGTGATTTTCTTGATTTTCTTTCCTTCTCTTCTATTTCTCTTCCTCCTTGCAATTGTTTCACAAATTGATTTCTTTCCAAGTTTCTAAAAAATAAAATTTTGCCAATTTTTCTAATTAATGTCCATTCAATTTCTTTCCATCTATTTCTATCCTAATCTTTCATTTACTTCTTTCCGATTTTTCTTCTACACAATCTCTTCTCTCTCTTCTATTTTGACAACAATAAAAAAAATTGCATTTTTTTTATTTATTTCTTTCCACTTTTATTTGCATCTTGCTTCCTCCTTTCAACATTTCCATATAAAAAATTTCAACTTTTCTAACAATTCCTTTCTTTTAATTCTTTTCTTTTTCTTTCAAATTTCTTTCCACCTTTCCACACCTCTACTTTTACAACAATTTTAATTAAACAAAAAAAATCTTGCAAATTTAGTTTGATCTCTTTCCTTTTCTACTTTCTTTTCTATTCATTACCATTCTTTCTTCATCTATTTCTTTCCCTTTCTTTCATTAATTTCGTCCCAACTTTTTCCAATTTCTTTCCCCTCTTTTCCATTATTTCTTTCCAAATTTCTACAATCTCTTTCTATTTTTCAGCAATTCTCTAAAAAAGACAAAAAAAATGCTTTTATTACAATTCCTTTCCTTTCTTTTCTTTAATTTCTTTCCAAACTTCTCTACTTTCCAATATTCCTTGTATAAATACATTCCTTTTCCAAAAGAAAAAAATCCTTTTTCAATTCTTTCCAATTTTCTTTCTTCTGTTCTACATATACCCATCCTCTCCAACCTCTTCATCACAAACAATAGTCACCACAACCACTTCTCAAACCAATACCCCATCCTCTTCCTTTGTTTTTTTCTTCTTCTCATAGTTTATAGTTCTCCCCGTTTCCTTTAAAAAAAAAACTTTTCTCTTCTTTGAATTTTGTAAGTTGGTTCTAGCTTTCTTTTCCCAAATCCTTTTTTTTTAAATTTGTTTTCTTTGTTTGTTATATATTTTCCTGTGTTTCTTAAAAAAAACGGAAGAAAGAGATTTCATCCCTTTGTTTAATTTTTTTTATTAGCCTTAGTTTTCTTTTGTTTTTGTTTTAGTGCCATTTTAGTTTTCCTTCCAAAAAAAAAGTCAAAAAAGAGAGAGAGAACTCAAACAAAGGCCAAAGCAGAAAGAATTCAAGGCTCAAGCAAACAAATCAAGGAATCGAAGTCAAGCAAAGAAATCAATTCAAAGGCCAACGAGAAGTGAAGATTTCAGCCAAGTGATTTGCAAACAGATTTGATTGGAGCGGTTGCACACCAAGTGGGGTGTGAACGCGCTAGCGCGACTCAACTGCACTGGACGGACTGCCGATCAAGGTGAGTATTTTCAAACTCTACAGGGATTGCTGCTGCAAAGAAAAGTATATAGAAATCGCTTGTAAAAATCTTCTACAGGAGATTGGCTTGCTTGTAAAAAAAAAAAAATTCTGCAATTTCCTATTCTGTGACTGTTCTGAGACTGTTCATTCTGTGACTGAATATTTTGCATGTTGATGTGTGGTTTAAAATTTTAAAACGAATGTGGGATTAATTGAAAAGTTTATTTTTGAAATTGAATCGAGAATTCCCCAAAGCTCACAGGACAAAATATTTGTTAAATTGATAATTAGGATTGATACTCTCTGAGGTGTCTAAGGAATGGTAGAGTCTAGACCTCAAACAGGTTCTTAAACCTTCAGTCGTGTTTCTACGGTGATTCGTGGCACACTGATAACCCCTGTCCGAACCTGGCCCAGACTTGTATTCATATAATCCGAAGTTGTTAATTTTAACATATTTTTTTTAGGAGCTTCTTTAGAGCCACAACTTTGCAACTGATTTTTCGACGAAAAACTCTCTACTTCTAGTACATGCGCGCTTGCCCCATGTACAACCAAAATTGCAATTATTTTCAAACTTTAAATGATTTTGGTTTCAATTCAAATCAGACTGAATTTCAAGCTAAATTTTTTTCGAATAATTTCCACCAATCTCATCAAACGGTTGTACCCCAATATGAAAACTGTCATTCTATGATTAATGAGAATTTATCTAAGGCGAGACGACTGCTAACGCAAATGGATAAGCAAAGTGTTGAAAATCAAAACAATTGCAACATGGGTTTTAATGAAATTTTTGAAAACCAAAATGATTTTCATAATACGAGTGGATGCCAAATGTTGGTTATCGAATATGAAAAATGTGTTGCGAACAAGCTAAATTTTTGGCGATGTTGGTTTTGGAAAATAAATAATGAACGACTTCTAAGAGATGAGGTGGATGAATTTTTAAGGTCAACCAGTGAGGAACACATAGAAACGACGAATCTAAACAACAACATTTTGAAGCCAGGTGTGTCTACCAATTTGATAGAAGAGAGCGTGAGTGAAATTGATCAATTAATGCATGATATTTGGAATTGTCGCGAGGAAATCAAGGTATGGGCGCGAACTTTTGATGAAAAACAAGCTTCTGAAAATAAAGATATCGAAAACATGCGTATCATTGAACAACTGTCTCAATACACCATTGAATTTTGGCAAAATCTAGAAAATCAATTACTTGAGGGAATTAATGATGTTGATGACTTTGAGGATTCCATGAAACTTGGCTTGACTTACATCGAAGAACTGGCTCAAAGAATGGACAATAGCGAACAAGTTTCTTATCGGATTGTTTATCAAATTTCTCTCCTTCAAACTGAAGTTACAAACTTGTTCAACAACTATAAATCTCAATCTAGCAACAAACAAGTTTCTGCCAATGTTTCTTTTGAACCAAATAGTCAGCCATTAACTTCATCACAACAGTACATAACGATTATTGATGATTCTGACGATATGACTGTTGATGAAAATGAAAATTTTGAAAAATCTCTGGTGCAAAACTCTGATTTCTGCGAAACTGAAATTCAAACTCAAACTGATGCTTCTGCTGAAAATTCAACTCTTACTGAAATCGAAAATTTTCAACTAACAACTTTTGAAATTGATGAAAATCTTAATGAAGTTGTTGAAATCTCGGTAATCGATTTGAACTTAAATTCACTTGAAAACAAAGACGTCAATCTTCAATTTGATCTTCCTCTCTCAAATTCTGAAAATTTTGAAAATATAGCAACTTTAGATTGTCCATCTAAAAGAAATGATGAAGTTGGTAATAACTGTTTGAGAGAGGATGACTTTGATGAACGAAAACTTCTTGAACTAAGTGCGATAACGTTGTTGGGTCTGAAATTGAAAATGAAACATTTGAAAATCTTGAAATTCTTGAGGTTGACAACAACGAAACTACTGAACGTGATTTTAATCACAATGACGATTTTTCTAAAATTGTTGAAACTCCTTGCGACTTGATCGATTCAACTGAACCTCACTGTGATCACCTGTTTTTCAATGATAAATTTCTACAGCATATGAACTCTTTCTGGAATAACACTGTTTTTGAGAAAACACGATTTCGAAATTTACTGAAAATTCATTTGTTCGGTTTTGACTTTGGATTTATGAATGAACCTTTAGTCCACAACATTTCAAATAACAAAACAAAACTGAACAATATTTCTCAAAACAAGTGTGGGGGTGAGAGTGATGCACACGTCTCTCAATTTATACATCAGCTGAACAAATAAAATTTTGTTTTTGAAACTTTTACTGAACCCCAGCTCGATGACCTCTCTTTAGCTGCTATAGAAATTCAATTTGATTTTAGGATCAATTGTAAGCTCAAAATTTTAAAATTAGCAACTCAAACTTCTGAAAAAACAAGATTTGTTTTTCCAAATCAGACACGTAATATAAAATCCTTTATGATTTGGTTTTCTGTGCTTCAGTTGTGTCTCATAATCTTGATGAGGCTGATCCATTGGTCCATTGTGGACTGGTTCATCTATTCGATGACTGCGTATTTTCTGCACGTGAACCCGGTAAGCCGTGCTGACCCTCTTATTTTATTTCCCTTTCACTAAGATATGTCTGATTAACGACTGTGAGGACACGGTCACACTCAAGTGTGGGGGGAGTTTACATTACATCAGCAATCAAATTTTATGAACTAGGTCATTCATTGAACAAGGATTAACTTAAATTCATAAATAACACCTTGGTTCTTGTTTGATAAGTTGAATTGTTGGGTGATGGGAATGAACATTATTTATTCATTGAATTGTAATGTGTCTTTTTAAGATGCTAGCTTTGTAATGTATCTTTTTAAGATGCTAGCTTGAGACTATGCAGACGTTAGTCGTGTTCTGGAGTAAGCGTGTCAACCCTTGTTATACATGTTAGAATGTGCAAGTAAAAATAATCAAAAAAAATATTCATGAAATAAAAATGATTTTGCACCTACATTTGTTGGATTTTCTGAGTATGTTTTCATGCATACTATTTTCTTTTCCACTCAAATTTTCAAAACTGTAAGTTCTAAATCCACTTGGCCCAATTAAGGAGAAATGACTCATTGTAGCGTTCTTCTTCGATACCCCACATTATTCAAACCCAAGTTTTAGTCGAATTACATTCATGTTTCGACAAGTTTTTCTTATATTGGTATACTTAAGAACCTTGTACTGATTTATTTTCAAAGGTTCAGAAACGTCACTTTTTATACCAATATTACACTACCCACTCCGTACTTGTTTAAAGGTAGGATAATCATATACCACATCTTATTTTATATGGGTTATCTATCTTACGAAACTTTGTTTATCATTCCTTTCAGCTTTTTATATAACATCGATCCAGACTTGTGTGTTGAATTAGGGTTATAGAAATAGAGTAACTAGGGCACAAAACTTTCCTTTCATGAAGTATTGGTTTAGTAGAGGAGGAATCAAATGAAATAATGTATGGCATCATTCCATCTCCATTCATCATGCAAAAAAAAAAAGAAAGAAAAAAAAGAGAAAAAGAAAAAAAATGAAATAAAGAGAGAGTCTCTCTGAATAAAATAGTCTTCATCATTCTTGACTATGAAGCATTCAGTTCCATTCCATCCACATCCATTATACCGTACTTGGAAGTGAGGATTGTAGTAGAGGAGATGAAAGGAAATAAAAATGTTCATATGTGCCTTAGTATTACTTTATCTTTTGTAGATTGAAGTTCAACTAATACACTTGCCCTCTTATCTATAACATTTTTAGAACTTACAAAATTTTCCTTCATCTATGCATAACTCACATCCAATACAGTACAGTTACAGTGGTGCAAAATTATTCCAAAAAAAAATGAATAAATGATTGGGTGCACATTGTCGATGTGTAGAACTTTGGTTGACACCACGCTCTTAACCTTCAAGACAATTACAGTGTTATCAAGGAATTACAATTCAGCTTGAAAAATTTTGTTCATTTTTGCACTAATTATGGGATGGACAATTTGGGGCTAAACCGTTATTATTAAAGTTAGGTGAAATCCTTGGAATATGAAAGACCTTAAATATATTGTTTGATTAATCCGCGTACATAAGACGCTTTGGATTTTGTGGGTAGTATCCGCTGAAAACCCTCACGAGACAACACTCGTCCTACTGGGGACTCCCAGAGGTTTAACGGCTTGTTGCATACGCTAAATGCAATCATGTTTCCTACGAAAGTGTGACATATCTTAGTTTAGTTTATTTGAGGACGAATAAAAAGATAAGTGTGGGGGTATTTGATATAGTACACGTAAATGTGTATATTTTATCCGCTTATTTATCTAGTTTTCTATTTAAAATAATTAATATTGTGTATTTATAGCTGTGTTTTCAGATTGTTGATAAAAAGCTTAGTTTAGAGCATTTGATGGATAAAGCATGAAGAATTTGCTTAAAAAGAGTGAAGTTGAAATTACTAAAGCTTGAAAAGTTTAAAGCTTGAAGAACGGTTGGAAATAGAGTTCAGTTGGGTAGATTTGGCTCACTAAAGACTCATGTTGCGTTCACATTGGCTCATTTGCAGACCATCTCACTCATGTTGCATTCACATTAGATCATTTGCAAGGCCTCTCACTCTACAGCTGCGTTCACACTAGCTTATGTGTTAGTTGGGCTAATTCTTTAGTCCCACATTATGGAATTTGCCAAGTAGCCTTTGTCATATCAGCTATAAATACACTTTATCTCTTTCATTGTAAAACACACTTAGTTTTATTCTGTAATCCTTTGCTTGGAATAAAACTCTTCTTTCTCTCTTCTATTTAGTTTTTATTTGCATTTTATTTATGTTCATGTCTGTTATTTTCTTTTTATTTTCTTTTCTTTTAGCTATGTCTAGCTAATCCTCTTTGATTAGGGGGTGATGACGCTAATAGATATGATTCAATATGAATCACATAGCCAAAAGATTAGAACTTCATGTATGTAGATCTAGATTTGAACTAAGGGTTAGATCTGAACCTTCATACCCTGTGTCGTTTAAGAGCTGTGCTCCTTCACAGGGTATATTCGAGTTCGATCTAACACTTAACAGATTTAGATTTAATATTTAGGGTTTTAGAAATAAAATAGTGAATCTGTCCTGATAGTCTATGGTTGTTTAAGAGCTGAGCTCCTGCATAGGCCATATTTGTTGTTATTTACATATTTGTTTCTAGAAACCTAATTATAGTTGATTCATGTTTGTGACAGAAACATGAATTAGATCTGTATTTATTCAATTGGCTATTGATGAATATTAATCTAATCTATGTCATTATCCCCTAATTGCTTTCTCTTATTGTTAAAACTCTCTTTTTGTTTATTTTCTGTGTTTGCAACCAATCAAAATTCTGAATAACTTGATTGGATTTATTAATTAAATTATTTTTGGTCCCAGAGTTCGACACCCTCTACAACAATCCTTGTTGTTTAGGAAAGCCGAATGGATTTTACAGTTGTTTACAATTGTATAACTTGTTCGCAAACAGATTTATAGCGATCTTACTCTTTTCAGCATCAATGTGTTTCAAAAACAAGAGTTCGTTTTCAAGCTTTTCAATTTTGGCCTTGGACTCAGAAATTTCAGATTCAAATTTAATTTGCTTTTCAAATTCAAGCTTCTTGAAATTTTCAATCTCTTTTTCAAGCTCATTTAAAATCAAATCACTTTTCAACAAGCTTTCTTTTTCAGCAATTTCACGTTTGGAATTTGTCATGGTCTTAAAGTTATTAAATTCTTTTTGCAAATAATTGTTTGACTCTTTCAACTCAATCTCGTTATCTTTTAAAATCAAAATTTCTTCTTCAAGCTTTTGAATGTTTTTATTGAGTTAAATGAGATCAGTTTTCAATTTCAAACAATTTTCACAATCAGAATTTTCTAATTTCATGACATTTGTGAATTCTGATTCCAAACGGTTAATTTTGCTGGTCGAATCATGATTTCTAGATTTTAAAGATTTATTTTTCAGCTGGAGTTTATCAAAAGATTTAGTTAAATCAACACACATATAAACTAAATCTTCATAAGAGAAATTTTCTATTTCATTGTCTGTTGAGTTTTCATCGGCTGATCCATCTGAGTTATCTTCTGTAAAACCTATCAAGTATAGATCTGAAGTTGACTTGTCATTCTGGGATTTTGAGCAGTCTTCAAACTTTCCATACAGCGTGCTGAGAATTTTCCAAATATCCTGTGCAGTTAAACAATGAGAGATAAATTTTAATTGATCATTGCCAAGAAATGAATAAATAATATGCATAACACGAGCATTTAAAACTTTATTCCTCTTATCCGATATATCTCCCAAATTTTCAATAATATTCCAATATTCAAAATTAACCGATTTTAAATATAATTCAAAATTTTATCTCCAAATTAAAAAATCTATCCCATTGAAAATAATTGGAATATCATTGGACTGATTCTCAGAAGACTGACAACTAGGATGACCCATGACTCTAGAGTTAACAAAATACCTGCTCTGATACCAAATGGTGTCTTTATTTACGAGGAATTTTAACCACCCGGTGGCCACTAAAGATACCTCAGACACTGGTTTCACGTCCTGCTTCTCGACACAGACAACCACCCACGGGCATGTACGGGCAAGAGTCAATACTTCGCTACATGATCATATAGCGAGAACCCCCTATCATGTTGTTACCTTAAACTAGCTCTGATACCACTTGTTGGATCTAGATTAACCCTAAAGGGGGGTGAATAGGGTTTATCACAGTTTTTAGCTGAATTAAAAATCTAACGATATATATAATAATAAACAGATCACAGAATATAGCAGAAACAGAAATGCAGAAAATAAATCACACATAGATATACCCAGCTTCGGCAAAACTCTGCCTACTGCTGCATTTCTAAGGTTTCTACTAGGTGATAGAACAGATCTTGCATACAAGACCATGTACACTCGTAAACCCTGCTCCTATTCTAACCCTACGCTCAAAATCCTAGACTAATTAATATCCTCTCGATCAGATTTCCCCTAGTTATGACCCCGTAACCAGTAACCCAGATTTTACAGGCTCTGTCAACTGTCAGTCAACACCCTGACTGATTCCCCTAGTATTTTACAAACACTAGAAACTGATCAGATGATTTTCAATGAAATTAAAAAAACAATACAGGATAAAACAATGGATAACCCTAGATACAAAAACAATTAAATCTCCTTTTTTTTATTAAGCTAGGCTTAGCCAAAACCAAGTTGACCGGCCCACTTCTTTTTGCACTTGCCCGATCCTCTTTTTCTCTGGAATAAGAATATGGCGGCGATGAAAATTGAAAACTAGGGTTTTCTTAAATCCTTCCAAATCGATTCAATTGCTGTATGGATTCTTTCTGAAGTTGCTTGCTTCTTCCATTGCTTTGAGGCTTCTTGTTTCTTGCTTCAACGATTTGGAAGTTGATTGAATTTCTCTGAGTAAAGAGAGTCTCTCTGAATTTAATTTGAACTTGAAATTCTGTTTTTTTTCTTTTGAATTCAATAATGATAACCAGTGATGTATGGGTGTATTTATTGGGTTAAACAAAACCCTAATTGAATCTCTGATTTCTAGTAAAGGCTCGACTGATTTCGCATTTCCCTTTTTGATTCTCGGCTGAATTGTTTCCACCTATTTCCTGACTTTCCTCTTTTGTTAATTGTCTTAAATGAAAATGAATTTGCTTTGCTTTTTAGTTCTCTGATATATTGTGATTTGCTGAAACATCACTGTGAAAAACTGGAAACAAATTGAAAGATTTCCATTTCTAACATGATTTTAAATCCTAGCCTTTACTGATTGATGATGCATGCATTGCTTTCCCCTTTTTGCTCGAAAAAACTGGAAACATGTATTTCTTTTTGCCTTGAATTTTTCTGAAATGCTTGAGGCCAGAAAAAAAACATATCTTATATGTTCATTCGAATTTGTTGCATTGACTTGCTGAGAGATTTGCTGATATTTGTAAATTTGGAAATGTTTATTGCATTTAATTTGCACCATATATCCATGAAATTTTCACACATACCATATAGTTGTGTAGAAATAATTTTGTTGTGTGCCATCTGAGTTTGTTTCATCTTGTTGTACTGAAAACTTGTCCACACTGCTTTGACCTTGTTTTACATCCATTTGAACTAAACATAGCTATTGCACTTGTTGCTGCACCATTTAGACATGTTGTCTTCATTGTTTTGTTCTTTGCTGTGTTATTATAGTTCGACCATCATGCTTATTTGGACTGCTCTGTTGTGTTGATGTAGTTGATCTGAAAATGTATTTGGCACATAAAAAGAAAACTGTCTTGTACACTCTTCTTTCCAGTTTCACCGATTTGTTTCATGTTTGTGTTGATGTGTCCATATGTCAAAACTGATCTCCCTCGACCTGTAAATACACACTGTTTTACTTCTAGTTGCTTGATCATGTATGTGTGCCTCTAAATTGTTGCTTTGGATTTCTATGTTGTACTCGACACAAATTTTTCTGAACCATGCTGCACCCTTTGACATTTGTTTCACTATGTTCACATGTGTATGTATACTTTTGCTTTTGCGCCATCATGTTGTCTTCATCCAGTTTGACCATGCTGACTCGACTAATGCACCACTTGTTGTTCACCTGTCTTGAGAAATGATAGCTGCCATATTTAAAACTTTGATTTGCTGAAATGAACTTGTCGAGCCATCTTAGATACACTTGAACTATGAACCAAGCTTTCTCCATAGGTTTGTTGTGCACTTGTTCATGTTGGCACAATTATGTGCATATATTTGAGTTTGTTTGCATGTTTGTTTGGCCCCTTCAACTTGTTGTTTGGTATTTGAAGAATATACACATGCAGTGTACACTATTCACCATGTTTTGTTGACTATCATACATGCTCGTCCCCATTGTTTCACATCTAACTTTTGGCTTGAATGTCCACTGAGTAAAGCACTGAGTTGAGACGGTCCATGTGGCTACTCCTCAGTTGCTCGCTGGTTGGCGAGGCAGTGCACACGTGTATATATTATACGCGTGTGTATATGCAGCCATCAGACAAGATTTTCTGTCCCTGTTCACATATATATATATATATATATGTATGTATGTATGTATGTATGTATATGTTGTCTGCATTGTGGTATTTACAGTGTATCACTGTGAATATCACACGCTGTCTAGACACATTTGGTTGGATATGAAAATCAGATCGGGTCATGAAAAATGATGAGAAACACACCAGAAAATATGAGGCTAAAATAAAATAAAATCTATTTTTGTATGCATTCAGTTTCATTTCTATTGCAATGTACTGTGTGTGTGTTTCTGTATGTGACAGGTATGCAGACTGGACTGACTGAAGGACTGTGAAGACAGAAGGTTGTGTTGTGTCAAAGTGTCTGTATAAGAAAATGAAAGTGTACAACTGAGTGTGAGTGCTGTAATGAGAAGCTGTGAAAAAATTGTACTGTTATTTATAATAAACAAGTTTGATTGAAATAAAATATCATATTATTAATGTCAAACAAGCTTGTCTATCGTTTACTGTTTATTTATAAGTACGATCTTCTGCGATGTGATTAAATAGTGGAGTTGTGAATTTGTACTATTGAATATTGAAATATAATATTCAATTTAAATAAAATACTATGAAAATCTGAATGTCTGTACAGTCGTATTTTTTTTAAATATAAATATTATATTTCTATCTGTGATGTATATATAGAATAGTACAGTAACAAACACATTTTAAATAATATTTATTTGTTTGTTATCATCAAAAAAAAAATCATATAATTGTGTATACAACAACGTTATATACAACACTATAGCCATCTCTTCCACGAGCATAACTGCTGCTGTTTGAACTGTCACTTATGGACACCTTACTTTGCAAAGCCTTCTCTAAATGATCTGTATCATCGTACTGGTTCATTCGTTGCTCATGTGCTTGAAGCGAACCAACAAGCTCGCCAATCGAGATTGTGGACAAATCTTTTGACTCTTCGATTGATGTAACATCATAATCAATTTTTCTTGTTAACGAACGTAGAAGCTTTTCCATCACTCGAACATCATCGAGACTTTCACCGTTTCTTTTCATTTCATTTGTCACCGTTTTTAAACGCGTAACATATTCATCGATGCTTTCCGGATTTTTCATTTTTATATTTTCAAACTCGCCACGTAGTACCTGAAGTCGTACCTTTTTTACTTTCTAAGCTCCTTGGCAAGATTTCTGCAGAATCTCCCACACATTTTTTGATGTTTTTGCTTCCGAGATTTTTTCGAAGGTCGATTCGTCAACCCCTTGAAAAATCATGAACAAAGCCTTCTTGTCTTTTTTTGGGGATTCTTTCAACGTCGTCTTCTCGTCATTGGATAAACGTGCTTCAGCAGTTGCATTTACGGGTTCGATGTACTCTTTTTCGACAATATCCCAATTATCGTAAGAACCGAGTAACACCTTCATTTGTATACTCCAGTTCCCATAATTTATAGCCGTCAACTTTGGGATTTATTATTGCATCATATTCGCCTTTTTCCACGAATGGAACCTTCGCTATGATACCACTTGTTGGAAACGTGTATGAGCCGTGTAGCAAACACTAGTGTTTTTATGAATCAAACACAAACAATCTCTTTTATTTCGTGCAAATACAAAAAACTACTACTTTCTCTCTTACAAATAAAGAGCTTCAGCTCTTTTTTTTCTTTTCCTCTCTTACACTTTGTTTCTTCACTTGGTACATTTAGAATACATAGAAGCCACATATATATAGGCATTCATGCATGTTGTTTACATCATCTCTTACGTCATTGTAGTTGGTGGTTCTTCTTTTCACATGTGCAGCCATCTTTTGTTTACTCACCTTCCAAGTTTCTTTTCCACATGTGAGAGTTTGATAATTCTAACAATAATTTAATCAATAAGCAAGAGAAAAATGGTAGCACTCAATAGTCTTCTACATTTATGGAAGTAAATCGTACTATAGATACTTGAAAAAATAAATAGATCGGGCATGGCGCATACAAGGGGATAATCAACTTTTCACTAGAGAAAATGGTTTTTTTATCAATAAAGTACACAATGAGTCAGACTGTGATAAGATATTATCATCCAGTCCATATTATTGCAATTAAAACTTGTTTTTATGAGAAAGTGAATTCCTAGTATGAAGATGTCTCGTGAATGTTTGCACTCCATCCTAACTTGGGCATCCGGTCAAATAAGACAATGTTACAGAAGATATGATTCGTGTTTTATATGCTAGAGTATTGGTAGGAATTGACATAGATTTTAACTTTCCGGATAAAGTACCTATAAAATATTATGATGGAAGCGTAACATGGCAGAAAATTATTTATGAATGGGTTTCACAATCTTGTTCTAATAATAAAAAAATTAGTCACTCGAATGCATTTTGTAAGATGGTCAAGATATGATGACAAAATGACATTAATAGCTATGAAAAAACTATGGATATTGAAGAAAACTTGCAAATTAAGAGTAAAAGAAGAAGAGTAATCATTGTATACAGGATGTTGATGATAGATTTACAAACCAGGATAGTGGAGTTAACACCCATATTGTAGCTATGGATACTACTACAGCTGCGGTTAAGAATGTTAGTAGGGTATGAAGAAACAATGCACAAGACAGTTTCAATCTCGTGCTAATGAGACTAGCACTTCGAATAAGTTTGAGGTCTTATCCACAACTACAGCTGATATGCAACAACAGAAGGAGAATACTGATAAAACTCCAAATATGAGTGGACACAATGATGAAGTTAGTAGAATGTCTAACAATGCTGCTGAGATTGGAACATCAACTAAGATTGATGTTTCAGAGAACCCCAACAAAATCTCTAGATATAATGATATAATAATTCCATTCATGAAGATATTATCATGGATGAATCCTATAGTTCATCTTCTAGTGGTAAAAAGAAAATAGGCAAATTAAATTTGAATAGTGTAAAAGATAGAGAGGTAGTCATTGTTGGAGAGATGTTTGTAGAATCAAATCAGAAATGAATAGTTTACTTTTGCAAACTAATCAAGATCAGAAGTCAAGAAATCAAAAGAAGACATAGGCATTACCAATGGTGTGAAAGTTGGGGGAATTTGTAAGAAATAATTCCTTTTGTATCTTTTCTTTTAGATCGTTTAAGGGTTTATCTCTTTGTCAAGGTTGAAAGATTCAGGAGAGTTGAAGCTTTTTCTTTATTCCTCGGTTATTCCTGTAGCTTATATTGGGTTTTTTGTTCTGATCTTTGACTACCCATCTCAAAGTCTAGGAAATTTGTATTTCTACTGATATGTTTGCTCTGGAGTATGCTTTTACTTCCTTCAAAGTAAGCTTTTAGTTGCTGTTATGGTTGTAGGGTATGTGGCTCAGTCGAATATTGGTTTCTCTCAGTCTCCCAATATTTGTTTTTGAAGGTGCTTTTCCATATTTTCTTGCTTTGATATAGGAGTTTTGGAAGTTGTAGGTTCAAGCAGCTGGCTTTTATTTTATATTTTTTATGATTTGTGTGTTTATGTTTTTATAATGTGTCGTCAATGTTGGTTTTGAGTTTACTATCCTTCTTGTTGTTGTATAGTATTTGTTTGTGTATGTATATTAAACTCTTCTTTGTTTGGGTTCGATTTTGGAAAAAGTCGCGTTAATGGCGACAAAGGATTGGCTATTTCCTCTTCTCCTCTGATTTTTCTTCCAGTTCGCATCTCTCTCCTCACATCCACTGCTCTTTCTCCTCCCTCCCTCTGCCATCCTTTGTTTTCGATTGCGTGCGATTTACCCAAACCCTAATTTATTTTTTCAGATCTAACCCTCGTGTCCTCGATTCTCGTTCTTTCAACGCCCCTCTACCCCTCCAACAGTTCTCTCTTCCTGCATCGGCTCTCCACTTCCTCAGCGTGGTTGCTCTGTCCCTTTGATGGCAACCCCACTGTCATCGCCTGTTCAGTGCTTTGTCAGGAATTGTTTTCTGCTAGTTCTCCTGTGTAGGTAGCGGGTGGGATTCAACATCCTTGGGGTTGGGATGATTGCTCTAGAGGTGGATGGTTCGCTTCCTCCTCGAGCCTACATGTGTCTCTTCATCCATGACTGGTAAGCCGAGATTCAACCTTTTTCTTGGTTTAGCGCCCTTGTTCTGTGGGCTACTGGGTATTGGTTTCGGCTTCAACAGCTTTGGGTTGACTGTGTCTGATTGTTGGGAAGGTTGTGGTTGTTGGTTGTCTTTTGGGTTGATCTTCAGGTATTTGGAATTGACAGTTTGTCTTGTGGTGTTAGTGCTCTTCACAGCACATTGCTAGTGGCTTGGAGTGGCTTATGTTCCCTGTTCTTGCTATGATTTGGTGGTTTGAGTATATGCAGGCTTTGGTTCTGCCTATTTGTCGCCGGTTTGTCTTTGTATTGCCGCTGGTTGCTTTTGTTTGGTGGCCTTGATTGTTAAGGCTGTGTATTTGGGGTGCTGATGTTCTTCTTCATAGCATGGTTTTGGAGGCAGATCTTCTATTGGAAATATTTCTTTGCTGCTGATTTATTGTGCGTCACCAGATCTACCTATCTCGATATTGTCAAGCGACTAAATGCAGCTCTTGAGCTCAAGCTATCAATCCCGTCTGGTGCTCATCTCCTCCGATTTGTTATTCCAGCAAGTTCACGCCTTCCTTTAGGCATGCGCTGTCTCACCTCAGTGATGCGGTATTGAATCATTTCGGGGTTTGGCGGCCCGTTTTGTATAATTGCTTGGTTACGACAGTTTTGCTGTTGGCTATTGTAACAACCCGAAAATCTGGGCCAGTTTAAAATTTTTATTTAGGCAATTTTAGCGAATTTTGAATATTTAAAATAGATTATTTTAAATAATATCGACGTAAAATTTATTTTGAATATAATTCGAACGTATATATTATATATGCCGTCGTTAGAATATAAATATTTATATATAATTATAAATAGAATTGAAAATGGCGCGGTAGTTCGATAATTCGATTTCAAACTTCAATTGAATGTACCGGGTGCAAAACAATCCGGATTTTAGTGAAACCAAAAACATTAGGATCTAATTGATAATATCTTCCCAACGAATCCGAAAAATCAAAATTTCATAGTGGGGATCAAAAGATATGTCCAGTTGAAAATTCTGAATAGTCGCTATGGAATTCAGGCCCTTAAAAATGGGAATTTTGCAAACGACCTCGGATTTCAACGAAACCACTTTTGTTGGGTCCGTGATGTCAAATTATTGCTAGATTCCAAATTTCATAATTTTTCGAATCAATATGTGAGCGTGGCAAAGGAAAACGCGTTTGACCAGTTTCAGTTGATTTTAATCGACTGGAAATTGGCCATTTTTCAAACGGTCTCAGAATTCGACGAAACTAGTTTTGTTAGGACCGTATCGTCAATACGAAGCTAGAAAATATTTTTCTGGAATTTTTCGTGTTAGAATGTGACCCCGGTAAATTGAAATGCGCGTTCAAATTCAATATATAGAATTATATGTTGATTTTAACGGAAATTGATCGAAACAATCGAATCAGCTTGCGATACATATCCCATTGTGTTCGGAATGGGGGTAATACGCCGTGGACGACAGGCGGTGGACCTCGTTTAGAGATCGTATGTAAAAGTCAACTTTTTGCAAAATAAAATAATTAAATAATAAATTAAAAACTCCTCACTCCCTTTAAACCCGTTGGCCCCTCTCTTCCTCAAATCCAATTTTAACAGGAAAAAAAAGGAGAAAGAAGGGCGACCGGGGGGGGGTGAGCCGCCGCCGCCACCGCACCGCGCCTCCTCCCCCCCCCAGCGACGTTGCCGCCGCCGCTGCTTCACCTTCTTCCTCCTCTGCCTCGACCGCAACACCACCAGACCCCCCCTATCGCCCTCGCGCTCCTCCTTCTTCCTCCCCCAAAACCCGATTCGAGCCCCTCCTCCTCCTCTGACCCAATCCGACCCCGCCCCCTTTCTTCCTTCTTCTTCTTTCCGCGATGCCGTGAAACCCTCGACCCCTGTGACGCGCTGAAACCCTTTCCCCTCTTCAAAAAAAAACCAATGTAAGTTCCTATTCTTTTATTTATTTATTTTTATTATTATAGCAAAACTGAATGTTATGTATGATAAAAATGAATTTTATTTCTTTTTTTTATTCATCAAAGATTAGATTTTTAAAATAGAAAAGATTAGATTTTTAAAATAGAAAAGATTAGATTTTTAAAATAGAAAAGATTAGATTTTTAAAATAGAAAAGATTAGATTTTTAAAATAGAAAAGATTAGATTTTTGAAATGGAAAAGGCGAAATCTTTATATGAAGAATAGCGGGATAAAAATAGAATTTTTATCTATATAACATCGTTGTAAAAATAGAATTTTTATCTATTTAGTAGCGTAGGAAAATTCGATTTTTATATATTGAATAGCATAGTAAAAATTCGATTTTTAAATATATGAAGTGATTATAAAAATATGATTTTTTTTTAAATTGAAAGTGAACAAAATGTGATTTTTATATATGTAGTGGCTACGGGCAACGAAGATGACAAAGATGCGATAACGATGAAGATTTCTATAAAAGAAGTGTCGTGAAGTTGGATAGCTATTTGTGAGAACTTCTCACTCTTCAATTTCTTTTTCTAGTTATATATATATATACTAGGATGTAGACGGTGTTTAGTAGCACCCGACACCCGTCATCCACAGACCATGGATGGCTTGTTTGTTAAATTGTTTGGTTGTGTAGTTGGTTAGTCTATTTGGTTTGAATTGAATTGTTTGGTGAAATGGAATGGATTTGATTAATGTGTGAATGGCGTGGGCTAGGCCTTGTCCCGTTTCTAGTATCGTGCCGTTATGCCGCCGAAATTTTCTAAAATATGTTAGAAAAATAAAAATATCATTTTATTGAATAAATGAACTGAATAGAAATTCATGTGTTAAAATAAAATGTTTTATCGTTAAAAATATAATTTTTAACGTGAAAGTGAATAAATGAATATTTATAAACAAATCGGC
This sequence comes from Allium sativum, assembly GCA_030737875.1. Taxonomy (NCBI): domain Eukaryota; kingdom Viridiplantae; phylum Streptophyta; class Magnoliopsida; order Asparagales; family Amaryllidaceae; genus Allium; species Allium sativum. The sequence goes on from CM060917.1 coordinate 75,059,951, forward strand.
TGATTTGTTTATATACACTGATTTGACTGATATCGATTGGGTCGATAAATTTTACACGTCGCCCAACTGCACAACTAAAATCTGTGTTTGATTGTTTGAAACCCCACACGGGTGTTGGGATGAAATTTGAAGTTCACTCATCCTGATTGATTAAATATGTCGATCGATCGATTGACAGGCTGTTATAAGCGAAAGATATCTATATTTGATGCTTATACAGTGTAGTGCACTTTGGTTGATGGTTGATTATTTTTCAATGCTATTATATACGTGTGATGTATGAAAATTCATATAATTAACATTATATGGTGATTGATTGGGCCTCATTCCAATCGGGAAAATAATGAATATTATAAAAGAAAATTCATGTGTTGAATATAAAAATAGTCATGTGTTGACGATGATCATGTGTTGAAACTATTCATGTGTTGAGTAGAATATTTTAAATAATAAAAATTACATCTTTATCATATTTACAATTAGAATCTACTTCACGGTGGAGTCTAATTAAAATCAAAACGATAGATACCATAGTTTTATAAAATGTTTTACATAAAAAAAATAGTGATGTGTTGACAGTACTCATGTGTTGAGATTAGTCGTGTGTTGAAAGAAATATAGATTCATGTGTTGAATGGGATAAATATTCATTTGTTGAATAGAATAAAGAAGTTTTTGAAAAATATAAAGCCGTGTTGATTAGAGATGCGTTATTTTGACACGAACGATATTTATATCGATTTTATTCGTTTTATAATGAATATGGAAAAGTGATTTCAAAATTTAATATTTGAAATGAATTCAAATTGAATTGAACAGAAAGTGAATTTGAAAACTGAAATTGAATTGAAATCAATTTGAAATGAATTCAAATTGAATTAAATAGATGGTAAATTCAAATTGAATCGAATTAAAACGAATTAGAATTAGAATTGAATTGAAATGAATTTGAATTTGAATTGAATTGAAATGAACTCGAATTGAATTGAAATCAAATCGATTTGAAATTGAAGATGAAGTTGAAATTGTTTTGAAACGAATTTAGAACTATTTATAAAATTCGTTTTAAAAGGAAATCGACGAAATATATATAATATATATTATATATATAATGGCCTGAATAGAACGCGCCGCGCCGCGGCAGTTCATGAATTTCAACCATTAACTTCGAATGGACATTACGGGAGATCCGACTGTCGGATTCTCCTAAAACCGGAACTGTTGGGTTCGTATCGAAAAGACCTTTGCAATGAATATTTGAAATTTGAAATCTAACGGTTGGATTTGGAGTTATGCCCAAATCAAATTTGAAAAAGGTCGCTGTAAGTGCAGTTCGATGGCCGTTGATGGAAATCGACTGTACGAGCCTTGATAAAATTATTAAAAAATATCTATAATTTGTGTAAAATCATAAGAAATGATTTGAGGAAAAATTGGGCTGAAGAATTCCACATTTGAAAGGATAAAAATAGATTTTTATCGAAATGAACTAGTTTTGAACTGGAATTAAAATCAATTTATTTTTAAGATAAATAAATTGAATTTGAAAGTGATTTTAAAAATAATCAATATTCCCAATACGTGAATTGGACTGGAGTTGAATCGAAATTATCTTCGGAATATTTCGATGTTGGATTTCGTGACTATACAGATATTGTTATGGGAATTTGAAAGATATATTTTATATCGTTATTTCCAATACGATATATGTTGGTTTCAGAATTTGATATTGAATATAAGCCGGTATATTTTCTATTCAGAGCCTTGTATTTAATATCAAATGTGATTTGGGTTTATCGTGAATCGTGTTTTAGGGGACATTGGTTCTTTAACCCAGTTAAAGGCAAGATATCGATTTTTGAAAAGATTAAAACTAAGTGGAGTTTTAATGAATCTTTAATTAGATTAAAAGGTGAATTGATAATTTAAATTATCAAATCTGAAAAATGATCGAGAATGGAGTACCACCAGTTTTGCTCCAAAGCGATAGTTAAATCTTTAATTAGATTTGAACGTGAAATGGTAATTAATTTTACCGATAGCACCGTGGTGTTAGATATGGAGTATTACCAGTTTTCTCCATGGGATATATAGGTTGGGATTGGGAAATAAAACAAATAATTACTTCGGTGTGGTTCGCTAATCCCAACTAGTTAGAAATGATATCCAAAGGAAGATTATAGAATAAATTTAGAAGAATTTATCTTGGATAAAATTAATGGGAACCTTTCCCTAAGAAGGTGATTTTGTGAATAAAAGAATATTCTGAATTGGAATGAGGCGTTTGTTGTATTTGTGTAACATTCGTTTATTATATACGTGGGTTGTTCAGAAAGGCCGGGTTATACCCATTCTGAATAACCGATTCGACGAGATGTCGAAGATGAAGACGGTGGTTGAAGACCAGAAGTCTTCACATCGTTTGGGTGATTACTGATGATCTTGATTGGGCTGTACACCCAGGATGAGGGAATCAGTTGGTGATCGTCCAGACGTACCTGGAGATGGATGGATATGTGAGGAAAGCGCCTCCGGTTTCGTTCAGACCCGGGATGAACTTGTAAATGGATTGTGTGTCTGACATTGGATTTTATTCTGTGTTGATTGATCTCTATTAAATATACATCTGTTTGGCGGCGGAGAATTTATTCTCTTGCTTAACGCCCTTCTCTGAGACGTATGAGCTCAGAGGTTGTATATCGATGGACATTAGTCGCATGGAGTGAATTGCCAGTGTGGCACGCGTAAGTGGCAATTGATCAGGGCTTCTGTTGAAAAGCAAAGTCTTGTGGTTGATGATCGAAGCACGGCCTGTGTGGCATAGCTTTGTGTATAACGTGAATTCGCGAGCCTCACACCTCGGTATGAGTCAAAAACGGGATAGTGACTGCAGGGAGAGCACGACGTTTCTTTCTAGCTAGGGTGGTGTCAGTGACCTACCAGCCCTGACATTTATATACTTTTCACCTGTGTGGTTGTTGGATACGAGGCGCCTCGAATATAGGTCTGTAAGGACCGGGAAACGTGTGTTCAGGAATAACTAATCCTCAAAAGTAAGAGAGGACCGGCCCTGAAGATCCAAGGATCAGAGTGGGGTCCTGGGACATTTGCTAGAGTGTCTCGAACGCGGAGAGGAGCTTGCCCCTTGCCTCGGCTCATGACGGAATCCAATTTCCAATACGTGATAGTGCGGTTTTAATTGTAGAACTAGTATGGCGACATGATAGATGGTACCCATGCCGCCTATGATTGATATTTATGATTGAAAATTGTTTTGACACTATACACTTATAATAGTATCAAATGATTGTTTTAAACGTATCAAGCATGCTTTGGCTGTTATAAGGGAAAATCCTATCCTCCGGCTTGCGTTGCATTGTGTGATGGGACCGGGGTCTTATAACAGCTTCATTTTTCTTTATTTAGCATTGCGCTGTTTGTTCTATGCACTGGTATTCTTGGGAGGAAACCCGTTCCGTGTTATACGGCGTGGTCCCTTGATTTACCTAACTTTAAAAATAAAGATTAATAACTGCTTTAGTTCTCACACCAGTCACATGACTGACCTGGAGTTTATTGTTTTAACCTAAACTCTGGGTGCCCCTATTTTCCGCACGGGCAGCTAATAGTTTTGGTTTTGCAGATTTATATTCGCAGGGACCTGATTTACAGCTGGAACGATGCTCGGAAAGCTCTGTATTCGTGTATCACTTCTAGTTGTGTTTTGTATATTTTTCCACTGCTATGTAATTTATTGTAATCTCTGATATTTATCGAATGTAATTTATTCATTTATACTCTGTATATTCTTATATCTGATGGAATTGTTGTAATAACAATGAAATGTTCTTCCGTCTGAATTCTATTTTGTCTTGTCCTCAATTTTATCCGTGCTTTCCTTCACGGGGAAGTTTGGGTCGTCTCAGCTATAGTGGTTTTTTTTTCGGATAGATCTTTTGGTGATTGGTATGACTCCCTGTGTGGAGGTGATATTGCTCCCTGCGTGGAGTTGTTTTGTAGCCTAGCTTCAGTGTTGTAATCCTTTTAAGGCTAAGTGGTCGGTCCACTATAAAAACTGCTGTATCCTTTTATTTTAAATATATAAATATATGTTTTATGAAAAAAAAAGTATGTATATTTTGTGGCTAACTCAAATCCCTATGTACTCTCTTTTTTTGTAATAAAGTACCTTGTTTCTTTTAAAAAATTAATGGGCACAATGGCTGCATACTATAGCAGGTTTTACTCACCTATTTTTACTTCTTCTTTTCTTCACATATTCATTATACCTGTAAATTTTTTTGAACATGAGTTTTAAGTGAGTAAAAAGATCTGTCATGTACCGCAAGGCTGAGAAAAGATAGAAGGCTGAAGATGGTCCTTCTGCTAGTTGTTTAATAACTCAAACTAATGGGCGCCCCATGTACCGCAAGCATCGAGAAATACAAGGCCTATGTCAAGGAAAGAAGCTGAACGAAACAACATACTGTTCACTCAAAACTTACCAATTGAAACAATAAGCATGATGCTGCAAATATTGTTCCCTTGATTTCAAAGAATTGAGATTGATAGATGCAAAGCCAGGAATCACTTTTGTTGAGTTTGAGGATGATATTCAAGCATCGACTGCAATATGGGCTCTTTAGAGTTTTAAGATAACCCCGCAGAATCTCGTGGCTATTGCTTATGTTGAGAAATGAGTTTTATAGTATTTAGTTGTGAAGGATCTATCAAATCGATTGTTTAGAGGTGTATTATCCCTGGTAAAATTTATACTTGAATGCATTACAAGGTTCATCCTCTCTGTAATTTTTTTCTAAATTTTAAAACTTGAAGAAGTTAATGCCATGGAAGACCAATTCTTCTGTCCTCATTTCCCCTATCCTCCATGTCCCTCCAATCATATCTCCCTATTTCCGCTTTTTTGCGTTTAGGTCCCCCAACAATTGAGGGATTTAACTGCAAAAGGTAGAAACCAGAGGTTATGATTGGGTGGAACACACGGGGACAGAGGAAATGGGGACAAAACAATTGGTGCAATGTCATGGTTCAGACGTGTCATAGGAGACAATGTCAAATATTACTCGGCAATAAAAACTTTTTTATTAAACCAAAGCTTTGATACCACACATACAATCCCAGAAGTACTCTGCAATCGCATTAACTAGAAAATCAATCGCCATGTACAAATCCCAGTTTTGATTTTTGGGAAAGAAGGGGCTGGTAGTGGGTTGCTTACGGGTTCACGTGTGTTGCAGCTTCACTGAACAACACTAGAAATCCAATCATTGAAACCCCTCAAATACGACATAGCAACCCACCTATGGGGTTTAAACTCATTAGAGATAGGGTAGCAATACCCCAGAATGAGCAGAATCGTCACTGGCATAAGTCCAAAGAGTACGTATTTTGAAAATATAAATTGTTTTAAATTTTGAATCTTTTCTGAAATTCCCACTCTATCGAATCCATCTTCCTTGTTAGGATTTCCTTGATTTTAGTTTCCTTAAATCTAAGTCTCGATCTTGTTCTTAATTCATATAGTGTTTCGAGCTTAATTGAGGAAATAAAAATATAAACTTAAAGTGAATTAATAACTTAGTTTATCAACCTTTGAAATTAAAACAAGTATGTTAGCTAGGCGTATATCTAAAATCTTTAGGTACTTGTTAGTCTGAATCATGACGTTAAGTAAAATACTTGAAACAACCCTTATTTTTAAAACAAAAGATACATGCTAACAACCCTTATCTTTAGGTACTTTCTGATTTCAAACAAGCTTCATGCATTAAATTACTTTGCCTTGTTGATCTCTTGGGCATGAATAGGCTTCAATTAATTGGTCATCAGGATGACAGAGTGAACTTACTTCTTCGAGAATCTACTCTGGACCCATCGTTGCATCCTTCCACAAGAGAGATTTACGACGAGTTCAACACCATTCCAGTTTTCCCTTACAGGCAGCATGACTATTACGAGTGGTGTGATGGTGGTAACCTTACTTTTCACACAGCATGGAGAAAAGTTAGAGAAAGGGGAGTAGTTCAGCCTATCTTCAATATTATATGGCATTCAAAAAATAATAAAAAAATGTCATTTATTTCCTACCTCGCGGCATTCAATTGTCTAAACACTAAAGCTAAATTGCACCGCTTTGGCGTAGTTCCAAACATGATTTGCTCGTTATGTAATCAGTAGCTGAAACTTCGCAGCACCTTTTCTTTTCTTGTGACGATTCTTCATTCATTTGGGGATCTATAAAAACAAAACAAAACTTACATCCTTCCATCCTTTCTACACTTGAAGAGGAAGCTGATTTGTTGATGGATACTTTTAGCGTTAGAAATCAGGTACAGGATGTGGCATTTGGGGAATTTGCAGCAGCAATTTATAATATTTGGCAAGAGAGGAATTACAGGATTTTTAATAATCGTAGCACTCATTGTTCGGTTGTTCTAACAAAGATCGAGAAAGAGATTTACTATTTGGTTAATGGGAACAGCAACAAGACATTGAATACAATATCTAATCGAATGATCTTGCGTCGATGGGGATTGGAACTTATGGATCCTGGATAGCAGGAGATGATGATGTAGCAGATTTAAAGAGAGTAATGAGCTTTTAGGCTGAAAGGGGGTTTATCTTTATTTCAACTTATTGCTTTTCTTTAATTCGTTTGTATAATCTCTTATGTACTGTTAATATGTGGAACCTATATGTACTCTTTTCCCTTGCAAGGTACCCAGTAGGGGAATTGTAAGGTTTTGACGAGGCATATAGCGAAAGCATATGATTGGTAATTAATAAAGTGTATCAATATATATATATATATATCTTCAAACTAAAATATCAATTTGGAATTTGAAGTGTTATGGAAAAATCAATCGATTTGAGAAAATGATAATAAAATCAATTTTGACGTTAATTGATTTTCGATATTGGAATATGATTTCAAAGTAGTGACTATGGTATGAAAAATGTAAACGTTTGGTTGTTAAAGAGACCGAAATCGATATTTTCATACTCTCTACTAATATTGATACCACTTTAACAACTATGCATGCGGTGGAGAATCTAGATTGAAGTAGGATGGTTTGGCGAACGCTATTAGAAGTAAGATTTCGAACTTAGAACATGTAGATCAAGATAGTAAAACAAGTAAGCATTGAATCTACATCTTTATTGCGCCTTCAACATAAGTCAGAAAAAATAATAATTAAACTAAAGACAGAAATCAATTCTCACATAGATTATCGAGTTAATTTCTTAGACGTCGGAAGCATCAGATCAAAAATAATGGTTCAGACATTAGCATCACCCTTCCAGATCTAGGCTTCATGGACTGAACAGAGGCGAGAAGGCTAAAATTGTATGGAAGCAAAGCGAGGCAGGTCCTGTCAACACATATCGCCATTGCAAATTCACCTAAAAAATATCACTGAACCTCCTATATAGCCTCTGTAACCAGTATTACCTAACAAATTCACCATTGCAGCAACAACTTCAACTCAGCCCATCATCTATCGTTCTCTAACTTCCGATGCTAGCAACTAGCACAGCACCTTCTATACCATCCTCTTTTAACTTCCGCTGCTAGCAACTAGCACAACACCTCCTACACCATCCTCGTCTAATTTTACAAATTATCAACTAGACCACAGTCTTGCTGCCTCAACGTCAAACAACAATAACAAATGCAATCACCATCAGATCGGCCTACATCAAAACCTTTAAAAAAACTGAGCAGACCCAACCATCATCCTCATGTAGCGCCATTTCTTCACTTTTAACACGCCAGCACTGTAAACACACCAACTACCCTGTCAACCATCATCAACAAGCCTTCCCCTTTCGTCAAATCCGTCAACACAATAAAATATACAACCTTCATCAACTCGAACTCCTTCCTCCTACCGCAATGCCCTTACACTCTGCAACTCACACCATCGTACAACTTGCTTCACTACAAAATCAACACCGAGAAACCAATCACTCAGCTCACCCAATCAGTTTCAACCCACTGCACCAGATATTTGCAAATCATCGAAACCTGAATCAAGTAATCGAATCTGACTCAGCATCCAAACCCACAAAAACCATCCTCTACTTCAACCTTAGTGAACCCTTTCACACTGCTTCTGATCTACAAAAAATTCAACTTCATCGATCTGGATCTTGTGCTAGTTCGAGTAGAAGAGGTGATGTGAATTCGGCTGGAAAAGGACATGTAGATTTGACCTAGATCTGATGCGAGGAATCATATTATTAAAAGTCGGTGAATACGAGCGATGCACAGTTGAAAAGGTTAATAGATAAATCGGATTTGAGGAATAGTCACGGATTTTTCAAGAAGGAAAAGGAAGAAATATTTGGTTGGAAACGGTAAAGGTAATGTAATCAACGAAATATAATGTTAATAGAATCAGTATAAAATTAAAGTTTACGAGGGAATTTGGATTTTGCATTGGAGCCAAAATTTTCTTACAGCGGGAAAGTTTTGATATTTGATCCAGTTTTTTTTTTTTTTTTTTTATGCAAAAGGCAGTGAATTGACTGATTCACACCTATATTTATTTCAACAAAAAGACCATAACAAGCATCCGTATATGTACAATACATTTACATATAAAAGCCAAAAGAACCTGCTACCCAAACTATTATATGCAGCGATAAAAGCAGAGAGCAAGCATACAGTCACCAACAAAAAGACATATTACATAAACACCAGAATATGAATGATTAACATAAAAATGTGTTTATTTCATGCTCTTATATTTTATCTTTTGTAAATAAATAAATGATACTTTGGGTATTTTTATGTGTATTTACAGATTGTCAAGTGATGCCTCTTTCATTTCAAATTAAAGGCCAACTACAAAGAAAAAGCTACTTCCTTATGTCAACACTTTCTCAATTCTAAAAGAAGTTGTAGCTCATTGGTAAATGTATAGAGATTTGTACTGAGCACCCTGAGTTCGATCCCCGTCAAACTCACTTTTTGCCAAAAAACGGAACATTCACACTGCCCCTTTGCTATGAAGAATATATGGAATAATGATGTGTTATATGTATATATTCTTATGTATGTTTATAATGCATGCACTTAATAAGGATTTTTGAATTTTAGCATAATCCCCTCAAGAATTCAAATCCAATTAATCGTATTTAATTGCCATGCAAAAAGAAGGGAATGTTTTAATCACACATCTTCAATTAAACACATCCTTATCTTCTCACTGACTGTGCAATGCATCAAAAGGAATGACATTAATTATAATTCTTCAATCAAGCAAGGAATATTCCTTCATTCTGGAAAGGATATTTTCATGTATTTATTCTGTGGGCCTTATATTCAAATAAGGGAGAAGGCTACATCCTGTATAAAAAGACCACTGTATCATTGTAAAGGAATGCCATTTTTTATGCAATTATTCTGTATTCTGTACTGTCATTTAGTTTTAATAAAGTTCTCCTTTGTTCTAGTTTATTTACTTTTCTTATATAACAAATTGTGTATCTACTCAATTAGTTTTGGGTAGAACACGAATTGTTAGTGTTATTTCTATTGCTTATTAGGATTGACCGTTGATTAGATTCAACAGCAATACTAATTTAATTTCTGTTTTTTTTTTCTTTTTGTTTATTGTTCATTTCTAGTATTTGTTCTTCGTTTTTGTGGTTGAATTTGGTATTGATCTGATTATATTCAGGTCCACAGTGAATTCAATAGCTTTGTTTTCAACACCAACCCCCAACTATTGTCTAACTCGCCCAAGAATAAATAGATAATAATTTTTAATTACACCTCCCTGTGTTCGACCTGTATGCTACGCACCTGTATGCTTGCAGAATTTAATTTAAATATCGCGCTTTTCTAATTCATAGATTAGCGACGATCAATGAACCCACGAAAAAACATCCAAGCTAGTTGAATCTAATCAAGAAGAAGCATCCCTTCCACGCGCCCTGTCATGCACAGGGGCAGCAATAGTGTCAACGAACCTCCAGTTTTCTATGCCTACCCAATTGTAAACAAATTTATGGATGGTATAAATGATATTATTATGCATTCTCATCTTAGATTTGAATTTCCTCAAGTTTCTTTCATGCCATATAATCCAAATAAAAGCAAAGTTCAGCAAAACAAAAAGGTCACGTTTGTGTAAAACAGCCAATGAAGAAAAGTTGTGACGCCAAAAACTAAATTGGTATCTGATGTAGTCTCTCCACTTCAAATCTATGTCTAGATAAACCAAGCATTTCGTCCAAACATAGATGGTAAAGTCTCATTCCGAGAATAAGCGTATATAGTCTTCGTTATCTCCACCACAAAAAACACTACGTCCATCAACATTCATACCTTTGTGTCGCAATCTACCAACCGTCTTAAGTCTACCATGCATAGTAACCTACATATAAATCTTAACTTTTGCAAGAACCGATTTGTAACTCCACATATATCCAATGCCCAACTCTCTTTTACGAGAAAAGTTCATCACCTTATATAAACCTTTAACACATAACATCTTTTCAACTTCACCAAACATCCAAATAAACTAATCTTCCTCATCATTAAGGCAAACATTCTCCAGCAACCGAAACAAGCAACACAACAGATATTTAAGCAACACAACAGAGATTTGATCCAGTTGTTTTGAAAGTCGTTTAATATGAAAAGTTAAATAACTGTCTGTTTTAAAAGATATTTAAGGACTTAAAGTTTTCGATATAGTGGGAAGTGGACTACAAATTCCATCATTTAACTATAATATTGGAAGTTATTTAAAATGATAAGTTAAATCTTATATAGTAACTATTTATTAACTTTTATTTCATTTTTATTAAATTTTGAAAATATATTAAAATGTTGAATAAATTTGTTGAAATTTTTATAAAATTGTTAAATATTACTTGTTAATTATTCAATTATTACTTCTTAGTGGTTAATAATTATTAATTCCAAATTATTAGTGATTAATAAATGACAGTTAAATTTCAATATTAATTAAAAATAACTAATATTTATTAATCATTAATTACTATTCATTTCGTATTTCAAAATAATTTTTGTAATTAATTGTCAATAAATGTTTAATTATTAGTTACTTTTATTTAATTGTGATTATTATCAATAAATTAGCATTATTAATTATTTATCGATAATTAATTATTTATCAAATAAGATCTATTTATTATTAATTTATTAATGATTATTTATTTATTATTTACTACATATTCATTATTTTATTTATTTATCATTTATTAATTAATTACTATTTATTAAATATTAATAATAGTTACTAACCGTTAATCATTTGTAATTACTATTTAGTTGTTCTTACTATAGTTATGCGTTACCTATTTTGATTGTCATTTCAACAAATGCTGAATTTAAACATTGAACATTAAACGGAAAGAAGGCAATGGTACCATAGCTAGGGTTCAGCATTTGGTTGGTTTGGTGTAATGATGATGAAAATTGTCAAGTCAAACTAAAAACGATAAAAATGAAAACTAAACCAAACCAACCAAATTAACCAAACTAAAATCATTTTAGACCTTATGTTTGTAATATTAACTATAATTTGAAGAAAATCATAAACATATGATTAGAGTATTGTTATTTATGATTCTTATGCTTTCTAAAAGTAATTTTGACACATACGCGATGATTAAAATTTACTTGGATAACTAATCTAACCAAAAATATTTATTATAATATCGATAATTTTGAAATAAAATAAAAGTTCAGTTAATTTGGTCAAACTGATAACCAAAGCAAATATTTTTTTCAAACTGATTACAAATCGATCTAACATCAAAACCAAACCAACCAAAACAAATTGGTTTGGTAGGTTTATTTTGTTTAACCAAATAATGTTCACCCCTAACCATAACATAACTATAAATTACTGAACTGTATAATTAAGGAAACCCAATATAAAGGAATAATATTTTAAGGAAATCTAATGCAACAATATATAAATTAAAAATACAATTTATTCTTATAACGTTAGCAATATGGTAGATTTGACCATATACAAGAATAACTAACTATTAATGCTTTTAATATTTAATTGTGAAGGATCTATCAAATCAATTGTTTAGAGGTGCATTATCTATGGTAAAATTTAAACTTGAATGCATTACAAGGTTCATTTGGTTTTTTGTTATTTTTTTCAAAAATTTAAAATTGAAGAAGCTAATGCCATGGTAAGAAAATATTCTGCTACAAAAAAAGAAAAAAGAATAAGCAGATGTGTCATAGGAGACAATGTCAAATATTACTCGGTAATAAAAACTTTTTTATTAAACCAAATTTTTGATACCATACGTACAATCCGAGAAATACTCTGCAATCGCCTTAACTAGAAAATCAGTCGCCTTCTACAAATCCCAATTTGGATTTTTTGGTAAAGAAGAGGCTGGTAGTGGGTTGCTTACGGGTTCACGTGGGTTGCAGCTTCACCGAACAACACCAGAAATTTAATCACTGAAACCCCTCATATCCGACATCATAACCCACCAATGGGATTTAAACTCATTAGAGATAGGGTAGCAATAACCTAGAATGAGTAGAATCGTCACTGGCATAACTCCTAAGAGTGCGTATTTTGAAAATATAAATTGTTATAAATCTTGAATCTTTTCTGAGATTCCCACTCTATCGAATCCATCTTCCTTGTAAGGATTTCCTTGATTTTAATTTCCTTAAATCTAAGTCTTGATCTTGTTCTTAATTCATCATGTGTTACAAGGTTAATTGAGGAAATCAAAATATAAATTCAAAATGAATTTATAACTTAGTTTATCAACATTTGAAATTAAAACAAGTTACGTTAGCTAGGCGTATATCTAAAATCTTTACGTTAGTTAGTATGAATCTTGACGTGAAATAAAAAACTTGAAACTCTTATTTTATAAACAAACGATACATGCTTACTTCCAAATATGTGTGTATGTGTGTGTGTGTGTATATCTTCAAACTAAAATATCCATTTAGAATTTGAAGCGTTATGGAAAAATGAATCGATTTGAGAAATCGATAATAGAATCAAATCTTGACGTTAGTTAATTTTTGATATTGGAATACGATTTCAAAGTAGTGACCATGGTATAAAAAATGTAAATGTTTGGTTGTTAAAGGGACCGAAGTCGATATTTTCATACTCTCTACCAATACTGATACCACTTTAATAACTGTGCACGTGGTGGAGAATCTAGAATGAAGTAGGATGGTTTGGCGAACGCAATTAGTAAGATTTCGAACTTAGAACATGTATACCAAGACAGCAAAACAAACAAGCATTGAATCTAAAGCTCTATTGTGCCTTCAACACAAGTCAGAATAGAAAAATAATTAAACTAAAGGCAAAAATTAATTCTCACATAAATTGTCAAGTTAATTTCTTAAACGTCGGAAGTATTAGATCAAAAATAATGGTTCAGACATTAGCATCACCCTTCCAGATCTAGGCTTCATGGACCGAACGGAGGTAAGAAGGAAAAAATTGTATGGAAGCAAAGCGAGGCAGGTCATTTCAACACATATCGCCATTGCAAATTCACTTAAAAAATATCACCGAACCTCCTATACAACCTCTATATCCAAACCTTAAAAAAAAACTGAGCAAACCCAACCATCATCAACAAACCTTTCTCTTCGTTAAATCCATCAACATAATAAAATATACAACTTCATCAACTTGAACTCCTTCCTCCTACCTCAATACCCTTACACTCTGCAACTGACACCATCTTACAACTTGCTTCACCACAAAATCAACACCGAGAAACCCATCAATCAGCTCACCCAATCGGTTTCAACCCACTGCACTAGATATTTGCAAATCATCGAAATCTGAATCAAGTAATCGAATTTGAGTTCAGCACCCAAATCCACAAAAACCATCTGTAACCTTAGCGTACCATTTCACACTGCTTCTGATCTACGAAAAATGCAACTTCATCGATTTGGATCTTGTGCTAGTTCCAGTAGAAGAGGTGATGTGAATTCGGCTTTAAAAAGACATGCAGATTTGACCTAGATCCGACGCGAGGATTCAAATTATTAAAAGTTGGGGAGCGATACATATTTGAAAAAGTTAATAGATCAATTAGATTTGAGGAATAGTCACGGATTTGGCAAGAAGGAAAAGCAAGAAATATTTGGTTGGAAGTGGTGAAGGTCATGTAATCAACGAAATATGATGTTAATGGAATCGATATAAAATTAAAGTTTACGAGGAAATTTGCATCTTGCACTGGAGCCAAAATTTTCGTACAGCGGCAAAGTTCTGAGATTTGATCCAGTTTTTTTTTTTTTAAATAATTTTTATTCTAATCCACAATATTAGCAAGTTAATCCACCCTATTTTATTGGATCGTTGACTTTTGCTGAAATTTAGATTTTAACCAGTGTATCCACATAAAAATGTATTTATTTTCTCTTCTTCTCTATGTTTTCCGTCGTCTTCTTATTTTTGGAATCCTAGCAACTAAATCCAAGCTTAAGCGGAGTAATTCAATGTAATAGCAGTAAGTAGTTTGTTTGTTTTTTTTTAAGTTGATTAATTTTATACAATTTTTATTTTTTTTAATATCACCATTATCACATATAATTGTAGTTAGCTATTTTCTGAAATATTGAACAAATTATACGTTGGTAGAATATCTTTTTATTCAAATATTGTAATAGGAGTATTGGCTGTTTGGATAACATTCACTATCTAAATCCCCTAAGTAGTTATACTCTCAAACAATTATAATATACAATTTTCTCTTTTATTGATTTGTTAGTATTGTTTAATTACTTGCTATTTGTCTAATATGTAGATCTTGAATTTGATTTTAGTTCTTATTTACTATTGTTATCCGGTGCAATTGGCGATGTATCTTCAAAATATTAAGCTATTTGAAAATATTTTATGCGAACTCCTCTACTATAATCTTAATCTTAGTTTTTATTTTCATAATCATCTACTATCATATCATGTCTAATCATGTTCAAAGATGATTAGTGAACTAGTTGTATCTAATTGATTGCTTCTTTGCTAAATTCAAGTGCTATCAACTCTATTTTTAACAAATATTTTTTTGTTACTACTTTATCAAACGTGAGGGGCAATTCAGCACAAATAATTGTGAAATAACGCAGAATTGTGAAAGAATAAGCACAAAATCGATTGTTAGCTGTATAATAGGGTGAAATCTTTAAGTTAATCCATTCGTGGATTAACATGCAAAATAGTTGTGGATTAACTTATTAAAGTAAAATGGTGGATTACCTTATTAAAACCATGGATTAGAATAAAAATTACCTCTTTTTTTTTGATGTAAAAGGTAGTGAATTGACTTATTCACGCCTATATTTATTTCAGCAAAAAGACCATAACATATAAAAGCTAAAAGAACCTACTACCTAAACATATAATATGTAGCGATAAAAGCAGAGAGCAAGCATACAGTCACCAACAAAAAGACATTACATTTACATATTACATAAACATCAGAACATGAACTCGCAAAAAACATCCAAGCTAGTTGAAGCCAATCAAGAAGAAGCATCCCTTCCACGCACCTTGTCATGCACAGGGGCAGCAATAGTGTCGGCGAACCTCCAGTTTTCTATGCCTGCCCAATTGTAAACAAATTTAAGGATGGTGTAAGTGATAGTATTATGTGTTCTCATCTTAGATTTGAATTTCCTCAAGTTTCTTTCATGCCATATAATCCAAATAAGCTCAGCAAAACAAAAAGGCCACGTTTGGATAAAAAAACCAATGAAGAAAGGATGTGACGCCAAAAACTAAATTGTTATTTGATGTAGTCTCTCCACTTCAAATCTATGTCTAAATAAACCAAGCATTTTGTCCAAACATAGAAGGCAAAGTCACATTCCCAAAATAAGTGTATATAGTCTTCATTATCTCCACCACAAAAAACACAACCTCCATCAACATTCATACCTTCACGCCACAATCTATCAATTGTATTAAGTCTATCATGCATAGCAACCCACATATGAATCTTAACTTTTGCAAGAACTGATTTGTAACTCCACATATATCCAAAGCCCAGCTCTCTTCTACTAACAAAGTTCATCACCTTATATAACCCTTTAACACAGAAAATCTTTTAAACTTCACCAAACATCCAAATAAACTAATCTTCCTCATCATTAAAGCAAACATCTCCAGCAACTGAAACAAGCAACACAGCATATATTTTAGCAATACAACAGAGATTTGATCCAGTTGTTTTGAAAGTCGTTTAATATGAAACATAAAAAAACTGTTTGTTTTAAAGATATTTAAGGACTTAAACTTTTTGATATAGAGGGAAGTGGACTACAAATTCCATCATTTAACTATAATTTTGGAAGTTATTTAAAATGATAAGTTAAATCTTATATAGTAATTATTATTAACTTTTATTTTCCTTTTATTAATTTTTGAAAATATATTAAAATGTTGAATAAATTTGTTGAAATTTTTGTAAAACTGTTAAATATTACTTGTTAATTATTCAATATTACTTCTTAGTGGTTAATAATTATTAATTCCAAATTATTAGTGATTAATAAATGATAGTTAAAATTTTAATATTAATTAAAAATTAACTAATATTTATTAACCATTAATTACTAATCATTTCATATTTCAAAATAATTTTTCATAATTAATAGTCACTAAATGTTTAATTATTAATTACTTTTATTTAATTGTGATTATTATCAATAAATTAGTAATTATTTATCGATAATTAATTATTTATTGAATCAGATCTATTTATTATTAATTTATTTATTATATACTACATATTCATCATTTTTTTATTTATCATTCATTTATTAATCACTGTTTATTTAATATTATTAATAATTATTAATCATTCATAATTACTATTTATTTGTTCTTACTATAGTTATATGTTACCTAATTTGATTGTCATTTCAACAAATGTTGAATTTAAACATTGAATATTAAATGGAAAGAAGGCAATGGTACCATAGCTAGGGATGAGCATTTGGTTGGTTTGGTTTATCTGATGATGAAAATTGTCAAATCAAACTAAAAACGACAAAAATGAAAACCAACCCAACCAAATTATGTTTGGTTGGTTCGGCTAATTATCCGATTTAGCTGAACTAAAAACATTTTAAACCTTATGTTTGTAATATTAACTATAATTTGAAGTAAATCATAAACATATGATTAGAGTATTATTATTTATGATTCTTATGCTTTCTAAAAGTAATTTTGACATTAAAATTTACTTGGAAACTAACCTAACCAAAAATATTTATTACAGTCTCTTGGAACTCAATAATTGCAATCATGTCGAGGATTAATTTTGCTTAACCTTTTTTAGCCTAGATATACAATTGCATTTCCTCTCCACTTTATTCTATTTCCACGAAGGGTAACTTGCATGGTTTTTTCAAGGGATCTAACGGGGTTAAATAGGATGATCCAATATCACCATATCTTTTCATAATTGTAAGGGAATTACTAAATTCATTGATATTGGATCAAGTAAATTGAGAAAACTTGGAACTTCATCCTAAATGTAAGAACCCATTAATTACTCATCTACTCTTTGCGGATGATCTTATTATCTTTACAAAGCCTACCATTCCAAATATTCAATGCATTTTATCCACATTGCATGAATTTTATTAAATCACTGGCATGAAAATTATTGTGAGTAAGTCATCAATTTTGGTTGCTGGAATAAATGAAGACAGGAAAAGAAATCTTATAAACTTGTCAGGTCTGAATGAATTATCTCCTGATGCATCATATTTGAGTCTTTCATTAATCAGTTCGAGGCTTTCAAGGATAAATGCTCTTAATTGTTTGAGAGAATAATGGAAAAATTATTAATTTGGCCAAGCTGTAAGCTTTCTTAAGCGGGAAGACTCACCATTGTTCAATCAGTTGCTACAGCTATGACCACTTACTACAACAAATTGACCATATTACAACGGTGGAAAAAAGTTGTAAAAGACTTTTTACAACGGTGGAGCCACCGTCGTCTATTAAGAAGTTGTAATAAACTAAAATCTTTTACAACTATTTTGTACAGTTGCGACACCGTTGTGAAATGTATAATTTACAACTGTTTTCCACCGTTGTAATAAACTTTATTACAACTGTTTATAACTGTTGTAATATATTTTATTAAAAATATTATTTGAAGTTCTAATATATTAACAAATTATTGACATATTATTAATAAAATAATTCATTTCAGAACATATTATCTAAAAAACTGAAAATATCAAACAAACTTAAAACATGAACCAATACAAAGTTCATTGTCCAAGACTCCAAAATCAGTGAATTTAGGATGAAGTTCCTAAAATCTCAAGTTCCAAACTCTCATCATTTTTTTACAAATCGTACAAGTATCTCAAGTACATAAACAAATACAAAGTTCATTGTCCAAGACTCCAAAATCCAAATGACTTGAAATCATCTTCCATAAATAAAAATCACTAGGAGTAATACGAACATAATGAAATTAAGATTTGCTTGCAATGTTGCTGGTCTTGCAATGGTCTTCATTCTTGAGTTGACTTCCAATTAATTTGATAAGCAATACATAAAGCAAATGAATAATTTGATAAGGGAAAACCAGATACGGCAATTTGATAAGTGCAGAAGAAGCCATGGTAGCAAATGCGAAAAAAGCCATGCTAATGGAAGTCGACACCATGTCTATAAACACATTATATGTTGATTCTTGCATGGCGTTTGTACTTGAAATTGCCGCCGACAAAGCTGACAGCAGTGCATATGCAGTAACCTGTAATATTCACAAGTGCAAGAGTATCAGTACTTAACATATCATATGACTCAAATATAATGTACATGCATGAAAAGAAAACGTTGTCAAATGAATATAAATAATCCCATCTGATTGTCACCAAAGCTAAGTAAACCCATAGCTCTCTTAGGCAAAAAAATTTCTAAAAGTCTAATGTTCATTAAGGTATGCAGACAAATATTTGGTCCATTTCTTGAGAACCAAGACAGCAGAACGTCTAATGTTCTAAAATAGTATGTAGAATGAACCAACAACAACAAACTCATTGTTAAAAAAGGGAAGAGGAACTAATAACAACTATGAAGAACATGGTCTCAATTTAAGCATTTTAAAAAAAAATGAAATCAACAATATGGCCACATTTGATGGAGCTGTCAGCTGTGATACTTGAAAGTAGTTGCTTCCAGTGAGCTGCAGCTTCAAACATTTAACAGCAGAATTATATCCAACACCACTAATTTTAATTATATTTGTTTGTTAGGACTCAAAAGTTAGTTGCACTAAAATGGATAAGTGCATGTAAATGAAAGGGTTAGAGGAGACAGGGAGGAAGGATACAAGATACCCTTTCTTTTGGCATTTATTTTCCAATGGTTCACCCGAAGCATCAATTATCAACTTTAGTCCACTTTTGTTAACCATGTTTATATTTATACCAAATTTTGCATATACCTCTAACTATACATATCTTTATTACTAGCAAGTTACAATAAAACATTCACGATGAATCACAAAAATAAAAGCTTAGAACAGACTTACCATATTAACATCGGTCTGACTAGACAAAAACTCAAACACTCCATCACTAGCCACCACAAAAAACAAGCAATCATCTGTGATCTTCACCTCCTTCATCTTAGGAACGGCTACCACCCCAACCCCTTCCGCCATTAGATCCCCAACGCTTCTAGTAAATGTCGTGCCTGGATACAATGCATGCTCCACCCATAATCTAGGAGGATCACCTTCCTCATCCTCTTCTTTCCCACAACTTTGTACCTCAGGATCTTTCAACCCCTCCACCTGATCCACACTTAACACCCTCGCTCCGCACTTATTAACCCTCTCGCACTCGTCTTCCTGGAATGGAGTTTGATTACAGGACAGATCATGCATTACCACACATCCTCTCTCCTTGTTGCAAATACCCATCACAGCTCTAGAATCCCCCACATTAGCAACAAAAAGCTTATCCCCGTACACTAACACAGATACTGCAGTGGTGCCTGGCAAAGTTTTCAAAAAGGGATTCAAATTGTAATTTTCATATTCCAAGTTGAAACATCTTACAATTCCACTGTACAAATCAATACTTGCCTTCACTTTTCTTTCACTCATTTCTTCAAGAAAACAAATTGCCTTATCAACTACCATTTTATCCAAAAACTTATATATCACAATGCTATAGGTCTCATTATCCGGTACCATTTTTTTTAATACATCCATTGCCTTCTCTTCAACTCCAACATCCCAAAAGCTTTTCATAATGTGACTATGAACTCGGGAAGTACAAACAAACCCTTCACTTATCATCTCATCAAGAAACTTTACACCATCGTCAACCCTTCCACAATCGCAAAGACCAAATACAATGGCTACTCCAATGTCTTCACAGGAAACATACCCTTTAGTAACTTGTGCTTTGTAGAATCTTAGTGCATCAATTCTACTAGCTTTGCATAGAGATTTTATAAAGCAAGTATACACACAAGTTTGCAGTGCTATCATCTGCTTCAATGCTACTTTTAGCAAACTCTCGGCCTCTTTGACCTTTCTAAACTTGCATAAAGCTATAAAGTAGGCCTCAAAAGCCACTGTTTTAGGGATTATACCTTAACGTGTTATTTGAAATATAGCCGTCCTCCCTGGTTTTAAAACTATGTTATAGCTATCAGACTCAATTTTACACTTTCCGGTAAGTTTCTGGAACAGTTTGCGTGCCTTTAGATTTAAATGTAGGTTTATATGTATACTTGTATGCCAAGAATCATGCTCCGTGTAGGTTATAAACTGGCATTTTAAGTATGCGGAAGCATTAATTCTTCTATTTAGTGTGATGGATTCATATTGTTCAGATCCATTTTGATGATGAATGTTTGATCCTAAATTTTAAAGTAGTGTGTTGTTTGAAAATGAGATTTTGGTTCTGCGTTTTCAGCATGTCAATTTGCATGGAAGACCATGATGAGTTGGAAAAACCAAATCATTCCAACAAAGTTGAGAAGGGGAGAAGATAGTTTTATGGGGTTTTTTAATATAATTTCCAAACGGTTGTATAATTTTTCTTTTGTCATTTATTTATCACAAAAACATCCATAACGCAGCAATACTTGAGTGCATCTAACTCATATGAATATAAATTCACTAAACACAATCATTTCTAAATTCCTGTATGTTTCCAAAAAAAATAAGTCGATGCTTTTCTAAATTTTCTGAAATATTATCTCATCATCTAATTTGATAGGTTAGGTTTTGTTTGATCACTTTCAAATCTACTGCTATTGCTGAAATTGAAAAAAACCCAAATCGAAATCTAAAGATCTGAGAATACATGGTGACATAAGTAGAGCGACGTACCTAATCTGCTCTTCTGCTAGAATGAAGCTCGGATGAAGACAAATGCCTCAAGGTTCCAGTTACAAATTCGCATGGAATAGATCGACGCAAGAGGGTGGTTTCGCTTTGCTAACAAAAGAGAATTTCTTCAGAGAATAATGCGATCTGGATTAAAACGGATTTCTTAGACGGTATAGGGAAGGAGACGCCATAGTTATAATTTTTCAATTAAAGCGATTTGGTTAGAAGATGAACAGTGCGAGTAGACAAAATAAAAGATATCGAAAATAAAATTAAAGACGACAGGAGGGAAAAAAACAAAATTTTGGGTTAAAGCAGAGCGGGGGCCGAATGAAAATTTAGGTTTGTAACAACTGTCATTTAGGGACAGTTGTAAAACAAAAGTTGTAATATGGTCTTTTTGTTGTAGTGACTTATTGGACTCGTCATTGCATTTTGCCAATTAAACTTTTTAAAATGATTACTAGTGCACTAGAAAAAAAATTATGGCACGGTGACCCCTTCTCTAGGAAGCTAACTCCCATTGCTTATAATAAGTTGTATGAGGATAAAAGAGATGGTGGGCTGGAAATTACAAACCTATTTCTTTGGAATAAAGCAGCGATCTCGATATATGTTAATAAATTGCTTTGTGATGATGGCAGTCTTTGGACTAAATAGGTTAATTGTAATCCGATCAAGGATAAAAACTTCTGGACAATGCAAGTCAATTAGAATAGTAGTTGAAGCTGGAGGAATATATTGAACCTTAGCGAGATTTTTCTTCCTCTTATTCAGCAAAACTTTCTGATTAATAAGAAGAATTCTTTTTGGCATGATCCATGGGAAAGGAAGGGTCTTATTCAAAGCAAGGTTGTGGATTATAACATTATGAGGAACTCAGGCATTCCTAAATGGTGATAGAGTTTATGCGTAATGATGGTATTGTCTTGCCATATTCTAGCTTAACAACTCTTCGACAACTATGGAGGGAGATTACAAAGGGCAAAATCATTGATAGTGATTTTGCTGTTTTATGGAATGGTAAAGCTTTTTCGATTAGAAATGTGTACAATGGATTGAAACAGGTTAATGAATCCTTTGCTTGGTCTTCTCGTATATGGAATGTAGGTAGTTCTGCAAGAGAAAATTTAATGCTGTGGAAGGTTATGGCAAATGGAATTAATACTAAACAAAAGCTTTTTGATATGGGTTTAGTTCTAGATAACAAACAAATGTTTATTCTACAAGGTGGAGGCTGAAACTAATGTTCATCTATTCTTTTAATGCACAGTAGTTTACAATGTATAGTTGAGGATTTTGACTGGTGGCATGTTTTACAGGCCATCATAAGTAAGCATTGTCGAGTTGTTTAACATTTTTAAAGCCACCAGATGGAAGAATTCGAAGACCAAAGTTTTGCTAAATATTTTGAAGAAATTTAATATGAGATTTGGTCTGAACGAAACAGAAGAACTTTCGGCCATGGTACAATGAATTCTAATGAATTATATGCTTTAATTCATAGAGGTATTTTGACGAAACTGGGAGCTGCTTCATAATGTTGTATATATTCTTTGTATTTATGTACGGTGTTGTTTGTAAGCCAATATTGGTTGTTGTTGTTGTTGTTGTTAGTTGTTAGTTGTTAGTGTTTATATTAGGGGTATTTGTAGTGAGTTTTTGTTTTTGTTTGTAGCATCAAACTTTGTAAATATTGAGTGTTAATCAATTCTTTTGCCGCCTTTCAAAAAAAAAGTTCAGTTAATTTGGTTAAATTGATAACCAAAGAAAATATTTTTTCGAATCGATTACAAATCGATCGAGCATCAAAACCAAACCAACCAAAATAAATTGCTTTGGTTGGTTTATTTGGTTTAACCAAATAATGTTCACCCCTAACCGTAGCATAATTATAAATTACGAAAACTGTATAATTAAGGAAACCCAATATAAAGGAATAATCTTTTAAGGAAATCCAATGTAACGATATATAGATTTAAAATTTAATTTATTCTTATAACAGTAGTAATATGCTAGATTTGGCCGCATAAAAGAATAATTAAATATTAATGCTTTTAATCTTTAATGTAAAATTTTATAATAGTCATGAGTTACCTAATTTGATCATCATTTCAACTAATGCCAAATTAAACATTGAACGTTGAACAAAGAAATGATACATGGTGTATACTGACTAACTCAAATTTATGTGCCAATAATTGCATAGGTAAATATCTATTGTTCTAGGTTCACCCAATAAAGTATTTTTATCCAAAGAAAATACAAAATATACAACAACTGGGTATAATGACGTACGGTCCGAAGTATAAGTCAATAGTCATTGAAATGTAGATTCAAAAACTTTGACTACTATAATTGAAGTTGGAAACAATCCTTACAAATATTATTGTACCATCTTATGGATATTAACTAAAATATTGTAAATTAAGCCAATTTACAATTCAGGTATGATAATTCAGAAACATACGAATAATCAATCACGGAAGCTTATGTTAGAATAATAATAGTTGCGAGAAGTATCGAATTTACAGTCATAGAAATGAAACGAGTCCCAATGTTAGCTCGCTATTTAGATTGATAGAATCTTGCGCCTATATACAATAGTAGTAAGAAGTTAAATACAAATGGTTAGGAAAAAATGGTGTGTTTATTGCAAGAAACAAATAAAAGATGTCAAACATTAGGACATGTAATTTAAGTAACGATTACTCCAAAAATTTGTCTTAAAGCATTATAACAACCCAAAATTTGGGAACCAATTTAAAATTTATATTTAAATGATTTTAATGGAAATAAACTATTTTAAACGGTTTATTTTGAGAATGAACAACTTAAAATTTATCTTAAAATGAAGTTTTAATGTAAGAATTTAAAATTTTGTTAAAATAACTCGTAACGTTGTGATAGTTCGTAATAATACATTTTGAACTTTAAATGAACATACGAAATTCATTATAAGTCAGATTATGATGAAACAAAAAACATTAGGATCTAATTAATTACATCTTTCTAACGAATGTAAGAAATTGAAATTCTAAGTTATAAATTGTAAGTTATGTCCAAATTAAAATTACAAATAGCTGATATGGAATTTATTAATATTTTAATATTATATAAGCCTTAGAAATAACCATTTTTAAACGACCTCAATTTTCAATGAAACTAATTTTATTGGATCCGGAATGTCAAATTATTGTCAGTTTTATAATTTCAAGTCAATTGGAATTAGTATGTAAGTGTAGTAAATTTAAACGTATATTCAATTTCAATTATACTTTAATAAGCTAGTTAAAAGGTAATTTTTCAAACGGTCTCCAAATTCGATGAAATTAATTTTGTTAGAACCGTTATTGCAAAACATAGCTAGATTTCAAATTTCGTAATTTTTGGAGCCAGTATGTGGCCGTCAAAAATCAAAATGTACGTTAAGATTCAATATTGAACGTTACATTGATTTATATTTTAATTTTGATAAAAACAGATCAAAACAATCGAATCAACTTACGAAACATATCCCATTGTATTCGAAATGGGGTTATTTGGTTGGAACATTAGTCGTTGGGATTCGTTTGGAGTTCGGAGCCATATCGAAGTAACGGTAGAATAAAATATTAATATAACACATATATAAGCCCTTTAATAACTCCAAACCTAATTTTAATTCTTCAAAGCCGCCACTAACACACTCAGAGGCTAAAAACATTCGATTCTTTCCCTCCCTTATATAACCTCTGTAACCAGTATTACCTAACAAATTCACCACTGCAGCAACAACTTCAACTCAGCCCATCATCTGTCGTTCTCTAACTTCCGATGCTAGCAACTAGCACAGCACCTTCTATACCATCCTCTTTTAACTTCCGCTGCTAGCAACTAGCACAACACCTCTTACACCATCCTCGTCTAATTTTACAAATTATCAACAAGACCACAGTCTTGCCGCCTCAACGTCAAACAACAATAACAAATGCAATCACCATCAGATCGGCCTACATCAAAACCTTTAAAAAAAACTGAGCAAACCCAACCATCATCCTCATGTAGCGCCATTTCTTCACTTTTAACACGCCAGCACTGTAAATACACCAACTACCCTGTCAACCTGTCACAAAACCAACTCCAACAGCCCTGCCCGAACAGCCATCATCAACAAGCCTTCCCCTTTCGTCAAATCCGTCAACACAATAAAATATACAGCCTTCATCAACTCGAACTCCTTCCTCCTACCGCAATGCCCTTACACTCTGCAACTCACACCATCGTACAACTTGCTTCACTACAAAATCAACACAGAGAAACCAATCAGTTAGCTCACCCAATCAGTTTCAACCCACTGCACCAGATATTTGCAAATCATCGAAACCTAATTCAAATAATCGAATCTGACTTCAGCATCCAAACCCATAAAAACCATCATCTACTTCAACCTTAGCGAACCCTTTCACACTGCTTCTGATCTACAAAAAAATCAACTTCATCGATCTGGATCTTGTGCTAGTTCGAGTAGAAGAGGTGATGTGAATTCGGCTGGAAAAGGACATGTAGATTTGACCTAGATCTGATGCGAGGAATCAAATTATTAAAAGTCGGTGAATACAAGCGATACACAGTTGAAAAGGTTAATAGATAAATCGGATTTGAGGAATAGTCACAGATTTGTCAAGAAGGAAAAGGAAGAAATATTTGGTTGGAAACGGTGAAGGTAATGTAATCAACGAAATATGATGTTAATAGAATCAATATAAAATTAAAGTTTACGAGGGAATTTGGATTTTGCATTGGAGCCAAAATTTTCGTACAGCGGGAAAGTTTTGAGATCTGATCCAGTTTTATTATTTATTTTTTTTATTTTTTTATGGAAAAGGTAGTGAATTGACTGATTCCCGCCTATGTTTATTTCAACAAAAAGACCATAACAAGCATCGGTATATCATATATGTACAACACAGTTACATATAAAAGCCAAAAGAACCTGCTACCCAAACTATTATATGCAGCGATAAAAGCAGAGAGCAAGCATACAGTCACAAACAAAAAGACATATTACATAAACACCAGAATATGAACCTGCAAAAAAACATCCAAGCTAGTTGAATCTAATCAAGAAGAAGCATCCCTTCCACGCTCCCTGTCATGCACAGGGGCAGCAATAGGGTCGACGAACCTCTAGTTTTCTATGCCTACCCAATTGTAAACAAATTTATGGATGGTATAAATGATATTACTATGCATTCTCATCTTAGATTTGAATTTCCTCAAGTTTCTTTCATACCATATAATCCAAATAAAAGCAAAGTTCAACAAAACAAAAAGGTCACGTTTGTATAAAACAGCCAATGAAGAAAAGTTGTGACGCCAAAAACTAAATTGGTATCTGATGTAGTCTCTCCACTTCAAATCTATGTCCAGATAAACCAAGCATTTCATCCAAACATAGATGGTAAAGTCACATTCCGAGAATAAGCGTATATAGTCTTCATTATCTCCACCACAAAAAACACCACCTCCATCAACATCCATACCTTTGCGTCGCAATCTACTAACCGTATTAAGTCTACCATGCATAGTAACCCACATATAAATCTTAACTTTTGCAAGAATTGATTTGTAACTCCACATATATCCAATGCCCAACTCTCTTCTATGAGAAAAGTTCGTTACCTTATATAAACCTTTAACACAGAACATATTTTCAACTTCACCAAACATCCAAATAAACTAATTTTCCTCATCATTATGGCAAACATTCTCCAGCAACTAAAACAAGCAACATAACAGATATTTAAGCAACAAAACAGAGATTTGATCCAGCTGTTTTGAAAGTCGTTTAATATGAAAAGTAAAATAACTGCTTGTTTTAAAGATATTTAAGGACTTAAAGTTTTCGATATAGTGGAAAGTGGACTACAAATTTCATCATTTAACTATAATTTTGGAAGTTATTTAAAATGATAAGTTAAATCTTATATAGTAACTATTTATTAACTTTTATTTCTTTTTTATTAAATTTTGAAAATATATTAAAATGTTGAATAAGTTTGTTGAAATTTTTATGAAATTGTTAAGTATTACTTGTTAATTATTCAATTATTACTTCTTAGTGGTTAATAATTATTAATTCCAAATTATTAGTGATTAATAAATGACAGTTAAATTTTAATATTAATAAAAAATAACTAATATTTATTAATCATTAATTACTATTCATTTCATATTTCAAAATAAATTTTCGTAATTAATAGTCATTAAATGTTTGATTATTAGTTACTTTTATTTAATTGTGATTATTATCAATAAATTAGCATTATTAATTATTTATTGATGATTAATTATTTATCAAAGATCTATTTATTATTAATTTATTAATGATTATTTATTTATTATTTACTACATATTCATTATTTTATTTGTTTATCATTTATTAATTAATTACTATTTATTAAATATTAATAATAGTTACTAACCGTTAATCATTTGTAATTACTATTTAGTTGTTCTTACTATAGTTATGCGTTACCTATTTTGATTGTCATTTCAACAAATGCTGAATTTAAACATTGAACATTAAACGGAAAGAAGGCAACGGTACCATAGCTAGGGTTGAGCGTTTGGTTGGTTTGGTGTATCGATGATGAAAATTGTCAAATCAAACTAAAAACGATAAAAATGTAAACTGAACCAAACCTACCAAATTAACTAAACTAAAATCATTTTAGACCTTATGTTTGCAATATTAACTATAATTTGCAGTAAATCATACATGTATGATTAGAGTATTATTATTTATGATTCTTATGCTTTCAAAAAAGTAATTTTGACACATACGTGATGATAAAAATTTACTTGGATAACTAATCTAACCAAAAATATTTATTATAATATCGATAATTTTGAAATATATTAAAATTTCAGTTAATTTGGTTAAACTGGTAACAAAGCAAATATTTTTTTTCAAACTGATTACAAATCGATCTAACATCAAAACCAAACCAACCAAAACAAATTGGTTTGGTAGGTTTATTTTGTTTAACCAAATAATGTTCACCCTAACCATAGCATAATTATAAATTACGGAACTGTATAATTGAAGAAACCCAATATAAAGGAATAATATTTTAAGGAAATCTAATGCAACAATATATAAATTAAAAATATAATTTATCCTTATAACATTAGCAATATGGTAGATTTGACCCTATACAAGAATAACTAATTATTAATGCTTTTAATATTTAATTGTGAAGGATCTAATTGTGAAGGATCTATCAAATCAATTGTTTAGAGGTGCATTATCCATGGTAAAATTTAAACTTGAATGCATTACAAGGTTCATCTGGTTTTAGTTATTTTTTTCAAAAATTTAAAACTTAAAGAAGCTAATGCCATGGTAAGAAAATATTCTGCTACAAAAAAAAAAGAATAAGCAGACGTGTCATAAGAGACAATGTCCGGTAATAAAAACTTTTTTTTAAAACCTAAGTTTTGATACCACACGTACAATTCGAGAAATACTCTGAATCGCCTTAACTAGAAAATCAGTCGCCTTCTACAAATCCCAATTTTGATTTTTGGGAAAGAAAAGGCTGGTAGTGGGTTGCTTACGGGTTCACGTGGGTTGCAGCTTCACCGAACAACACCAGAAATCCGATCACTGAAACCCCTCAGATCCGACATCATAACCCACCAATGGGGTTTAAACTCATTAGAGATAGGGTAGCAATAACCCAGAATGAGTAGAAACGTCACTGGCATAACTCCTAAGAGTGCGTATTTTGAAAATATAAATTGTTGTAAATCTTGAATCTTTTCTGAAATTCCCACTCTATTGAATCTGTCTTCCTTGTTAGGATTTTCTTGATTTTAATTTCCCTAAATCTAAGTCTTGATCTTGTTCTTAATTCATATTGTGTACCAAGCTTAATTGAGGAAATCAAAATATAAATTCAAAATGAATTTACAACTTAGTTTATCAACCTTTGAAATTAAAACAAGTTACATTAGCTAGGCGTATATCTAAAATCTATACATTAGTTAGTCCGAATCTTGACGTGAAATAAAATACTTGAAACTCTTATTTTTAAAACAAAAGATACATGCTTACTTCCAAATATGTGTGTATGTATGTGTGTGTGTATATATATATATATCTTCAAACTAAAATATCAATTTAGAATTTGAAGCGTTATGGAAAAATGAATCGATTTGAGAAATCGATAATAGAATCAATTGTTGACGTTAGTTAATTTTTGATATTGGAATACGACTTCAAAGTAGTGACCATGGTATAAAAAATGTAAATGTTTGGTTGTTAAAGGGACCAAAGTCGATATTTTCATACTCTCTACCAATACTGATACCACTTTAACAACTGTGCACGTGGTGGAGAATCTAGAACGAAGTAGGATGGTTTGGCGAACGCAATTAGTAAGATTTCGAACTTAGAACATGTATATCAAGACAGCAAAACAAACAAGCATTGAATCTAAAGCTCTATTGCGCCTTCAACACAAGTCAGAATAGAAAAATAATTAAAATAAAGGCAAAAATTAATTCTCACATAAATTGTCAAGTTAATTTCTTAGACGTCGGAAGCATTAGATCAAAAATAATGGTTCAGACATTAGCATCACCCTTCCAGATCTGGGCTTCATGGACCGAACGGAGGTTAGAAGGATAAATTTGTATGGAAGCAAAGCGAGGCAGGTCATTTCAACACATATTGCCATTGCAAATTCACTTAAAAAATATCACCGAACCTCCTATACAACCTCTATATCCAAACCTTAAAAAAAACTGAGCAAACCCAACCATCATCAACAAACCTTTCTCTTCGTTAAATCCATCAACATAATAAAATATACAACTTCATCAACTTGAACTCCTTCCTCCTACCACAATTCCCTTACACTCTGCAACTGACACCATCTTACAACTTGCTTCACCACAAAATCAACACCGAGAAACCCATCAATCAGCTCACCCAATCGGTTTCAACCCACTGCACTAGATATTTGCAAATCATCGAAATCTGAATCAAGTAATCGAATTTGAGTTCAGCACCCAAATCCACAAAAACCATCTGTAACCTTAGCGTATCATTTCACACTGCTTCTGATCTACGAAAAATGCAACTTCATCGATTTGGATCTTGTGCTAGTTCCAGTAGAAGAGGTGATGTGAATTCGGCTTTAAAAAGACATGTAGATTTGACCTAGATCCGACGCGAGGAGTCAAATTATTCAAAGTTGGGGAGCGATAAATAGTTGAAAAAGTTAATAGATCAATTAGATTTGAGGAATAGTCACGGATTTGGCAAGAAGGAAAAGCAAGAAATATTCGGTTGGAAGCGGTGAAGGTAATGTAATTAACGAAATATGATGTTAATGGTATCGATATAAAATTAAAGTTTACGAGGGAATTTGCATTTTGCACTAGAGCCAGAATTTTCGTACAGCGGGAAAGTTCTGAGATTTAATCCAGTTTTATTTTTTATTTTTATTTCTTTTCTTTTTCTAGTCTACAGTATTAGTAAGTTAATCCACCCTATTTTATAGGATCGTTGAATTATATTTTAATCAGTGTATCCACATAGAAAAACGTATTTATTTTCTCTTCATCTCTGTGTTTTCCGTCGTCTTCTTATTTCTGAAATACTAGCAACTAAATCCAAGTTTAAGCAGAGTAATTCAATGTAATAGCAGTAAGTAGTTTGTTTATTTTTTTTATTGTTTTTTTAAGTTGATTAATTGTATGCAAAAATGTATTTTTTTTTAATATCACCATTATCATATATAATTGTAGTTAGCTATTTTCTGAAATCTTGAACAAATTATACGTTAGTAGAATATCATTTTATTCAAATATTGTAATAGGAGTATTGGCTGTTTGGATAACATTCACTATCTAGATCCCCTAAGTTGTTATACTCTCAAACAATTATAATATACAATTTTCTCTTTTATTGATTTATTAGTATTGTTTAATTACTTGTTATTTGTCTAATATGTAGATCTTGAATTTGATTTTAGTTCTTATTTACTATTGTTATCCCGTGCAATTGGCGATGTATCTTCAAAATATTAAGCTATTTGAAAACATTTGATGCGAACTTCTCTACTAGAATCTTAATCTTAGTTTTTATTTTCATAATCATCTACTATCATATCATGTTTAGTCATGTTCAGAGATAATTAGTGAACTAATTGTATCTAATTGATTGCTTCTTTGCTAAATTCAAGTGCTATCAACTCTATTTTTAACAAATATTTATTTGTTACTAGTTTATCAAACGAGAGGGACAATTCAGCACAAATAATTGTGAAATAACGCAGAATTGTGAAAGAAGAAACACAAAATCGACTGTTAGCTGTATAATAGGGTGAAATCTTTAAGTTAATCCATTCGTGGATTAACATGCAAAATAGTTGTGGATTAACTTATTAAAGTAAAATGGTGGATTAACTTATTAAAACCGTAAATTATAATAAAAATTACCTCTTTTTCTGATGCAAAAGGTAGTGAATTGACTGATTCGTGCCTATATTTATTTCAACAAAAAGACCATAACATATAAAAGCCAAAAGAACCTACTACCTAAACATATAATATGCAGCGATAAAAGCAGAAAGCAAGCATACGGTCACCAACAAAAAGACATATTACATTTACATATTACATAAACATCAGAACATGAACTCGCAAAAAACATCCAAGCTAGTTGAAGCCAATCAAGAAGAACCATCCCTTCCACGCGCCTTGTCATGCACAGGGGCAGCAATAGCGTCGGCGAACCTCCAGTTTTCTATGCCTGCCCAATTGTAAACAAATTTAAGGATGGTGTAAATGATAGTATTATGTGTTCTCATCTTAGATTTGAATTTCCTCAAGTTTCTTTCATGCCATATAATCCAAATAAAAGCTAAGTTCAGCAAAACAAAAAGGTCACGTTTGGATAAAACAACCAATGAAGAAAGGATGTGACGCCAAAAACTAAATTGTTATTCGATGTAGTCTCTCCACTTCAAATCTATGTCTAGATAAACCAAGCATTTTGTCCAAACATAGAAGGCAAAGTCACATTCCCAAAATAAGTGTATTTAGTCTTCATTATCTCCACCACAAAAAACACAACCTCCATCAACATTCATACCTTCACGTCACAATCTATCTATCGTATTAAGTCTATCATGCATAGTAACCCACATATGAATCTTAACTTTTGCAAGAACTGATTTGTAACTCCACATATATCCAAAGCCCAGCTCTCTTCTACTAACAAAGCTCATCACCTTATATAACCCTTTAACACAGAAAATCTTTTAAACTTCACCAAACATCCAAATAAACTAATCTTCCTCATCATTAAAGCAAACATCTCCAGCAACTGAAACAAGCAACACAGCATATATTTTAGCAATACAACAGAGATTTGATCCAGTTGTTTTGAAAGTCGTTTAATATGAAACATTAAAAAACTGTTTGTTTTAAAGATATTTAAGGACTTATACTTTTTGATATAGAGGGAAGTGGACTACAAATTCCATCATTTAACTATAATTTTGGAAGTTATTTAAAATGATAAGCTAAATCTTACATAGTAACTATTATTAACTTTTATTTTCCTTTTATTAATTTTTGAAAATATATTAAAATGTTGAATAAATTTGTTGAAATTTTTGTAAAACTGTTAAATATTACTTGTTAATTATTCAATATTACTTCTTAGTGGTTAATAATTATTAATTCCAAATTATTATTGATTAATAAATGATTGTTAAAATTTCAATATTAATTAAAAATTAACTAATATTTATTAACCATTAATTACTAATCATTTCATATTTCAAAATAATTTTTCATAATGAATAGTCATTAAATGTTTAATTATTAATTACTTTTATTTAATTGTGATTATTATCAATAAATTAGTAATTATTTATCGATAATTAATTATTTATTGAATCAGATCTATTTATTATTAATTTATTCATTATATACTACATATTCATCATTTTATTTATTTATCATTTATTAATTAATCACTGTTTATTAAATATTATTAATACTTAATAATTATTAATCATTCATAATTACTATTTATTTGTTCTTACTATAGTTATATGTTACCTAATTTGATTGTCATTTCAACAAATGCTGAATTTAAACATTGAATATTAAATGGAAAGAAGGCAATGGTACCATAGCTAGGGATGAGAATTTGGTTGGTTTGGTTTATCTGATGATGAAAATTGTCAAATCAAACTAAAAACGATAAAAATGAAAACCAACCCAACCAAATTAAGTTTGGCTGGTTCGGCTAATTTTCCGATTTAGCCGAACTAAAAACATTTTAAACCTTATGTTTGTAATATTAACTATAATTTGAAGTAAATCATAAACATATGATTAGAGTATTATTATTTATGATTCTTATGCTTTCTAAAAGTAATTTTGACACATACATGATGATTAAAATTTACTTGGAAACTAACCTAACCAAAAATATTTATTACAGTCTCTTGGAACTCAATTATTGCAATCATGTCGAGGATTAATTTTGCTAAACCTTTTTTAGCCTAGATATACAATTGCATTTCCTCTCCGCTTTATTCTATTTCCACGAAGGGTAACTTGCATGGTTTTTTCAAGGGATCTAATGGGGTTAAATCGGATGATTCAATATCACCATATCTTTTCGTAATTGTAATGGAATTACTAAATTCATTTATATTGGATCAAGTAAATAGGGAAAACTTGGAACTTCATCCTAAATGTAAGAACCCATTAATTACTCATCTACTCTTTGCTGATGATCTTATTATCTTTACAAAGCCTACCATTCCAAATATTCAATGCATTTTATCCACATTGCATGAATTTTATTAAATCACTGGCTTGAAAATTAATGTGAGTAAGTCATCAATTTTGGTTGCTGGAATAAATGAAGACAGGAAAAGAAATCTTATAAACTTGTCACGTCTGAATGAATTATCTCCTGATGCATCATATTTGGGTCTTTCATTAATCTGTTCGAGGCTTTCAAGGATAAATGCTCTTCATTGTTTGAGAGAATAATGGAAAAATTATTAATTTGACCTAGTTGTAAGCTTTCTTATGCGGGAAGACTCACCATTGTTCAATCAATTGCTACAGCTATGACCACTTGTTGGACTCGTCATTGCATTTTGCCAATTAAAACTTTTTAAAATGATTACTAGTGCACTGAATAAATTTTTATGGCACATTGACCCCTTGTCTAAGAAGCTAACTCCCATTGCTTATAATAAGTTGTATGAGGATAAAAGAAATGGTGGGCTGGAAATTACAAACCTACTTCTTTGGAATAAAGCAGCGATCTCAGTATATGTTAATAAATTGCTTTGTGATGATGGCAGTCTTTGGACTAAATATGTTAAATGTAATCCGATCAAGGATAAAAACTTCTAGACAATGCAAGTCAATTAGAATAGTAGTTGAAGCTGGAGGAACATATTGAACCTTAGCGAGATTTTTCTTCCTCTTATTCAGCAAAACTTTCTGATTAATAAGAAGAATTCTTTTTGGCATGATCCATGGGAAAGGAAGGGTCTTATTCAAAGCAAGGTTGTGGATTATAACATTATGAGGAACTCATGCATTCCTGAATGGTGACAGAGTTTATGTGTAATGATGGTATTGTCTTGCCATATTCTAGCTTAACAACTCTTCGACAACTATGGAGGGAGATTACTAAGGGCAAAATCATTGATAGTGATTTTGTAGTTTTATGGAATGGTAAAGCCTTTTCGATTAGAAATGTGTATAATGGATTGAAACAGGTTAATGAATCCTTTGCTTGGTCTTCTCGTATATGGAATGTAGGTAGTTCTGCAAGAGAAAATTTAATGTTGTGGAAGGTTATGGCAAATGGAATTAATACTAAACAAAAGCTTTTTGTTTTTTTTGAGCAAAAATGTGTGATCTTCCAATAGAAAGAGAGCACACACATATATATATAAAACTAAACAAAAGCTTTTTGATATGGGTTTAGTTCTAGATAACAAATGTTTATTCTACAAGGTGGAGGCTGAAACTAATGTTCATCTATTCTTTGAATGCACAGTAGTTTACAATATATAGTTGAGGATTTTGACCGGTGGCATGTTTTACAGGCCATCATAAGTAAGCATTGTCGAGTTGTTTAACATTTTTAAAGCCACCAGATGGAAGAATTCGAAGACCAAAGTTTTGCTAAATATTTTGAAGAAATTTAATATGAGATTTGGTCTGAACGAAATAGAAGAGATTTAGGCCATGGTACAATGAACTCTAATGAATTATATACTTTAATTCATAGAGGTATTTTGACGAAACTGGAAAATGCTTCATAATGTTGTATATATTCTTTGTATTTATGTACGGTGTTGTTTGTAAGCCAGTATTGGTTGTTGTTGTTGTTAGTTGTTAGTGTTTATATTGGGGGTATTTGCAGTGAGTTTTTATTATAGCATCAAACTTTGTAAATATTGAGTGTTAATCAATTCTTTTGCCGCCTTTCAAAAAAAAGTTCAGTTAATTTAGTTAAACTGATAACCAAAGAAAATATGTTTTCGAATCGATTACAAATCGATCGAGCATCAAAACCAAACCAACCAAAATAAATTGGTTTGGTTGGTTTATTTGGTTTAACCAAATAATGTTCACCCCTAACCATAGCATATTTATAAATTACGGAAACTGTATAATTAAGGAAACCCAATATAAAGGAATAATCTTTTAAGGAAATCCAATGCAACGATATATAGATTTAAAATTTAATTTATTCTTATAACGGTAGTAATATGCTAGATTTGACCGCATAAAAGAACAACTAACTATTAATGCTTTTAATCTTTAATGTAAAATTTTATAATAGTCATGAGTTACCTAATTTGATCATCATTTCAACTAATGCCAAATTAAACATTGAACGTTGAACAAAGAAATGATACATGGTGTATACTGACTAACTCAAATTTATGTGCCAATAATTGCATAGGTAAATATCCATTGTTCTAGGTTCACCCAATAAAATATTTTTATCCAAAAAAAATACAAAATATACAGCAGCTAGGTATAATGACGTATGGTCTGAAGTATAAGTCAATAGTCATTGAAATGTAGATTCAAAAACTTTGACTACTATAATTGAAGTTGGAAACAATCCTTACAAATATTATTGTACCATCTTATGGATATTAACTAAAATATTGTAAATTAAACCAATTTGCAATTCAGATATGATAATTCAAAAACATACGAATAATCAATCACGGAAGCTTATGTTAGAATAATAATAGTTGCGAGAAGTATCGAATTTACAGTCATAGAAATGAAACGAGTCCTAATGTTAGCTCGCTATTTAGATTGATAGAATCTTGCGCCTATATACAATAGTAGTAAGAAGTTAAATACAAACGGTTAGGAAAAAATGGTGTGTTTATTGCAAGAAACAAATAAAAGATGTCAAACATTAGGACATGTAATTTAAGTAACGATTACTCCAAAAATTTGTCTTAAAGCATTGTAAACAACCCGAAATTTGGGAACCAATTTAAAATTTATTTTTAAATGATTTTAATGGAAATAAACTATTTTAAACGGTTTATTTTGAGAATAAACAACTTAAAATTTATCCTAAAATGAAGTTTTAACGTAATAATTTAAAATTTTATTAAAATAACTCGCAACGTCGTCATAGTTCGTAATAATACATTTTGAACTTTAAATGAACATACGAAATTCATTATAAGTCAGATTTTGATGAAACAAAAAACATTAGGACCTAATTAATTACACCTTTCTAACGAATGTAAGAAATTGAAATTCTAAGTTATAAATTGTAAGTTATGTCCAAATTAAAATTACAAATAGCTGATATGGAATTTATTAATATTTTAATATTATATAAGCCTTAGAAATAGCCATTTTTAAACGACCTCCATTTTCAATGAAACTAATTTTATTGGATCCGGAATATCAAATTATTGTCAGTTTTATAATTTCAAGTCAATTGGAATTAGTATGTAAGCGTAGTAAATTTAAACGTATATTCAATTTCAATTATAATTTAATAAGCTAGTTAAAAGATAATTTTTCAAACGGTCTCCAAATTCGATGAAATTAATTTTGTTAGAACCGTTATTGCAAAACATAGCTAGATTTCAAATTTCGTAATTTTTGGAGTCAGTATGTGGCCGTCGAAAATCAAAACGTACGTTAAGATTCAATATTGAACGTTATTTTGATTTATATTTTAATTTTGATAAAAACAGATCAAAACAATCGAATCAACTTACAAACATATCCCATTGTATCCGGAATGGGGTTATTTGGTTGGAACATTAGTCGTTGGGATTCGCTTGGAGTTCGGAGCCATATCGAAGTTACGGTAGATTAAAATATTAATATAACACATATATAAGGCCTTTAATAACTCCAAACCCTAATTTTAATTCTTCAAAGTCGCCACTAACACACTCAGAGGCTAAAAACATTTGATTCGTTCCCTCCCTTTTTCTTTTGATCCGTTCATTATTATTAAAAACTTATAACTTTAAAATTGTAAAGCTAAGTGAGATCTTGGTCTTCAACGGTGGAGATGGCGTTTGAGCTCGTCAACAGGGAGAATTTGAGGCAAAAACGGACAACGTTTGGAGTAGTTTTTCAACACAGAGGGGGGTTGAGAACGATGACATGGAGGGTGATGGTGAGGAGATGAAGTGCAACGTCGTGGGGAACTTGGATCGGAGGCCGATGGCCTCTGGTTGCGTGCGGCAGTGGAGGTAAGGGGGACGAAGTGGGTTGCAGGAGATCAAGCAATGGAAGTTTGACAAAAATAAGGCCAAGGAAGGATTAGGAAGTTTAATTTAATTAATTATCAATTTAATTATCTTATTTATGTAATTAACATTTAAAGCGTCATAGCTTGTTCAAACTGAATCAGAATTCGACGAAACTGATTGCTTTGGAATCGTGACAACAAACATTATAATATGGAACCGACCGGAAGAAATTTGAATCAAGTTACAGTTTTTGGTAGAATTAAACATCAAGTTTAATCTAATTAAAATAGTCGTTTTAAACGATTTCAAAACCGATCAAGGTGAGAACTCTCTCAATCAATTATTTTGTTATGTTATTATACTCATTTCTGAATATATTGATTGCCTATGCTGATTTTTATCTGTTTAATTATCACAAAATGTTATATGGCAGCTCACATCACAATTGTTTGAAAACCCATGGATGAATTGTTGATTTCTTATGTTATGTTATGATTGTGAATTTGAGATGTTTAACATGTTAAAATGATGTTAATATACTAGTACTAGTTGAAAATTGATATAAATATCCATTTATAATTTAAACGGTGAGTTTATTATCGATTGCTTAAGTATAACTGGTTGGATTGAAAAAAAATTGAATTTTATAAATAATTTATTAATTATTTATTTATTGGTTGAAAACCCCATATGGGTATTGGGATGATATTTGATTTACACTAATCCCAAGTGTTCAGATTGAATGTTAATCGGTTGATTGACAGGCCGATATAAACATTAAATAATTATTTAAGGCTTGTATGGATGTAAGTTCAGAACGAATGTTAATTGAATGTTCGATGGTTATTTACAGTTATTTTTGAACATATGAAATGCATATAAATTTATTTATATCGATATTGGTTGAATTTTATTCCAATCTGGAATAAATTTGAATATTTTAACAATATAATATTCAGTGAAAATTGAAGTTTGATTTAGGCATCCGATTTTTGGATGGGTGCAAAGATATAAAAATATAGATCAATATTTGTAATTTTAACAAATGGGTTTGAATTAATTTTCAATTGATTTTGGCATGTCGAAGTTTTCAAATTGAAATAAATAGTAATTTTTTAAAATGAACTTTCGTTAGGCTGTATAGCAGACGTTTTAAAAGGAATTTCTTTTTGAATTTTTCTTGCTTATTTTTATAACAATTGTCAAGAAAATATGAACTAAAATAACAAGTTTTGAAAAATAATAGTATTTTATTCATTAAAATAATATTAAAATTGACTGAACGGTGAAACGTGCGATTTTGAAGATAAACACTGAAATAAGTTTTCAAAGAAGATTATATATATTTTATATAATTTATAAAAATGGTTTAGAAGCATTTCGATTTGTACTTATAATTTATAAATCGATCCGAGCTTAAATAGAATGCATCGCGCAGCGACAGTTTGCGAACGTTTGCCTGTAACTTCAAATTGACGTAACGGGAGATCCGACCATCGGATTCTCCTGAAATTGGAACCTTTGAAACCGTAATGAAATGGGCTTTCCAATAAAATGAGAATTTTCAAAATCCAACGGTTCGATTTTAAAACATGTCTAAATCGGTTTTGAAAAAGGTCGTTATGGATGCAGTCCGGTGGCCGATATTGGAAACCGACTGTAAGAGCCTTAATAAAATTACTAAAAAATATGAATAAATTATGTAAAATCATAATGAATGATTTGGAGAGATTTTGGATAAAATATTCCAAGTTTGAAAAGATATTTTTATCAAAATGAACTAGTTGACAATGAGAGTAGCGATCCAATGATTTTAAATTAATAAATTGGATTTGAAAATGGTTTATAAATAACTAGAATTTTACAATATATATATATTGGAATGAATTTGAGTGGAAATTATTTTCGGGAATTTTTGATATTGGGTTCCATTATTATATGGATATCTTTGAGGAATTTCGATGATATTGATATCGTTATTACAAAATGATTTCTGTTAGTTTCAGAATTTGGTATTGAATGTAAGTCGACATGATTACATTTAAAACATTATATTTAATATTAAATAGGATTTTGGGTTTGTCATGAATGATATCTTGAATAATATTGTTCGTAAACCCATATATGAAAGGAATAAATCTTTTAATTAAGATTTAAGAAAGTTTTCCAATTTATTTAATTAATTTGGAATTGAATGGAATTCGATTAATAATAACCGAGATGAGCTTTGAAGGAAGGCATTTACTATTTGTGGAATTTAAAAGGCTTTTGCCGTTATTCCACATATTATATTAGTCGGATACGGAAATTGTGAGTATTTGAATCTTAATTCTTTGATTGAAAATGATGCTTGTGGTTTCGATATCGATTTGCCACTGATGAGGGGTGAATTTATAGGGTAAATGAAACCCTAGTAATATCTGATTTCACGTTTAATGACTTGCTTTGATTTCGTGATGTTTCCTCCTTTTGGTTGGCTTGATTTAAAACTGTGAAAGATTTCCTCTTTGTTCTATGGCTTTGATTGCCTTGTGTGATTGATGATTGTTCCTTGTACGTATGCCGTGTAGATTGAAGAGACAACTCGACATGATTTCTTGCCAATTTAAAACTTGATTTTTGCAAAACTGGAAACATATATTTCTTTTTGCTTGGACAATGATATGACATGGCTGGAAATTGATTTATTTGATTATCATGCCTAATATAACACTATGATTATCACTTGCCACTTTTGCTTCTCCAATTTGGTGTTGAAATAAAAAACTTTCCATGCTCATTCACTGCTTTGTCATCACTGATTGAATATTCATTTTTGGAAATGTTTTAAAAACAAGAATATATGCTTGCATTTATGACATTTTTTATTTCCAGAAATGTTATTCGATCGAATGTTTTAATAAATAAACTCCCCTAACATTTCATGCATGTTGGAATCCAGTTTTGTCACCATTTCTTTGAGCTAGTACTTGAAAGTTTTGTCCCTTGTTTATATCTGTTTTGTGCCCTTGCTCCTTTCATCTGCATGTGTATTCTTCTATGGTTCTTGTACATGCAGTCTCATTGTGTATTCAGACCATTTTAACACAGTATATATAAAACAAATCATATACGTATTCTTACATGATTGTGTGCTTGGTGAAAATGCCAAAAACATTTGCATTTTCATTCAACACTATGTACATGATAGATGACCTGCCCTGTTTACTTCAATCATGAGTCCCCACGACTATGCTGTATTGTTTTGTGAACTGCTGAACCATTTGTGTAGGTTGAAGTGTTTTGGCCTGCTGTACTTGAGCATTAATATATGAAATTTGAGCGCATATATGTTGCACCAGTTTTTTATACTTGCACCTGAAACGTTTTGTGACTTGCCAAAACAATTTTCCATAGATTTTGCATGTTGCATTAGCTTGAACTTGGCTGCTACGTTCTTGTGCCATGTTGATACCGTTATTTGACATTGGCTTGGCTCCGACATGCGCTGGCCTTGGCTGATCTGTGTACTTTGTTAATGAACTTAGACACAACCATGTTGTTGTTGCACTTTGACTTGAACTTCAGACTTATATTAATGTTGCATTATCCATTTGACATTGCTGCTCGACCATTTTGAGATAAGCATGAGTCAAATGTTTCGACCATGTTTGCTTTGTATCTGAACTGAGTTCCATGGACTTGCTGTTTTATTTGGGCTGCTCCTTGTATTCTTACCCACTTGTTCATATGCACAATGTATCAGCACTTTGTTGTTGCTTATGAACTACACCTTCGTTTCCCATGCTCGTGCTGTACTTGACATAAGTTCCCGATTGTGCTCGACCATGATTGACATGTCTTCAACCATTTACTTGTGTACATGCTGACTTGTATTTGTCATGCACATATAGACATGGTTATGCTGACCCAAACTGTTTTGGGCTTACTACATGCTGAAATGTATTTGTTTCCACTTGCACTGGATCAAGCTGGTCCACGTGGCTACTCCTCAGTTTCACTGTGATTGGCGAGACAGTGCACGCGTGTATATCTATACATGTGTGTATATGCAGCCACTCAAAATAGTTTTCCTGTCCCTGCACTATAATATGTGTATATACATATTGTCTGCATTGTGGTATTTACAATGTATCATTGTGAATATCACAAACTGTCTGGACACAGTTGGATGAAAATATAAATCAGATCAA
Organism: Allium sativum; assembly: GCA_030737875.1. Classification (NCBI taxonomy): domain Eukaryota; kingdom Viridiplantae; phylum Streptophyta; class Magnoliopsida; order Asparagales; family Amaryllidaceae; genus Allium; species Allium sativum. Next base: position 75,102,360 of record CM060917.1, read on the forward strand.
GTCGGAAAAGTGAAGAGAAACACACCAAAATTTTGAGGCATATAAAATTTAAAAAAAATTATGTGTATGCACTTCAGTTTTATTTCTATTGTAGTGTAATGTGTTTGTTTCATGTGACAGGTAAGCAGATGGTGGCTGGATTGACTGAAAGATGCTGTGAGGACAGAAGATAGTCAGTGAAATGTATAAATCAAAGTGTCTGTATAATTGAGTGTGAGTGTTGTAGAGAGGAACAAGTGTACTGAATGTATTAAGATGAAAAATATTAGTGAAGTGTACAAATATTGGAGTTTAAAATTTGTACTATTTGAAATATTGAAATAAAATATTATATTTAATAAAATATTGATTGAATAATTAAATTCTTGTCCAATTGTATTTTATATAAATATAAATATATTATTTCTATCTGTGATGTAGAATAACAGTACAACAACAAACACACTTATAATAATATATATTTGGTTGTTATCATCAAACAAAAATCATATAATGGTGTATACAACAATCTCACCCATTTGATGATGACAAACAAATAAAGGATTTTGAGCAAAATAAATGTGTTTGATCATGAATATTGAACTCCCCCTATTTGTATGCTCCCCCTATAACCAAACTACCCCTATAAACGTGCATAGTGAAAAGAAATTAAAATTGAATTAGAATTTTCAAAATAAAATATTTATAAAATACTCACTAATAAATCAAAATCTCAACCCATTCTCCCCCTTTTGTTATCATCAAAAGGATACAGGCATTAAAATATAAATGAAAAATAACTAGAAATATAATTTCAACTTAAGAGGAAGAACGGTCATCATAAATCTCAATCAGTCAAACAAAAATCATAATATTATGAGAAAATTAGTATCATATTTCACATTGTAGAGAATGACGGATTTACGATGAAATTTATAAAAATCGAAAGAATTTCAAAATCAATTATTTCCAATTATTTTCAAATGAGAATTTTACAAAATGAGCACAAAAACAGTGATGGATTTGGACTATAATTTATTATTATTATTTTTTTTTAAAAACTGCCTTATGAAATCGAAGGCAGCTTGGTTACTTGCATGTCCACTACAGCGGCTCCCCTTTTGACTAGCCCAGCACAGAGGCTTGTTGTCCCCAACCGAGTTTATAGGTTTTATGGCAACCCACCTCCGCGCCTTGAATGGGAGTAGGGAAGACAGGTATCGAACCAGCGACCTCGTTAACAGGAAGCAGGTAACATACCGTTGCACCACTACTTGTGGGCTATAATTTTAGATTCTATTTAAGTGACACAATTAAATAATCTCAAATCCTAATAGCTATCAATAAACTAATCATAGTATTTCATAAAATATTAACACATTTCATAAGTTAGAAGATGGATTGATTAACTGACTTTTATACACCAAGGAGAAATTCATATAAATTTTTTATTTATAGCATATTATTTCTTTTTCTTTTCCTGTTTATTTAAGAGCATGCTGACCACGCATATCCAGAGCTTGGATTTTTAAATGGGTCAGTCGCAACATAAATTATAAGTAATCTTAACCATGCATGACTAGAGCTCGGATTTTTAAATGAGGTTAGAGACACACTTATGAATTTACTATATTTATCATTTTCAGCTCAAAAAGAACAAACTCCTCAAAAACCAATGTGGATGATAGAAATGTGGCAGGTATAGAAATAGTTTGTGATTTTTTTTCTGAATTGATCATATTATGAAATATGCTCAACTGTACCAGGATCATTGAAAATTTTCAATTATCACTAATTCTAAACAATAACATATTCCATTTCCATCACAAATATTTCCACTATTTATTCAAAAAGATTTTAAAAATATTTACTCTCCACATTAATATAAAATCATGATGGATGTCTGAATAATGGAAGATAAAGGAGATGATCGTGAAATAATCGCCAATGTAAAGATATTATAATAATTGTTCAACCATCATGAAAATCTAAATAAAATCTCCTCTTGTTGTGAAATATACTGCAGTCACAAATCACAATTTCAAAATCTAATAATAATTTTGATGAATTATAAGTACAATTCAGTTTGGTTATTGATTTCAATTTCTGAATGAATAATAAATAAATAATTTCAAAATTGAAATTCAATTACTAGAGGGATATGAAGATCTACACAAGACAAGATGGATAAAGAAATATATATACACATGCACATAGTGAGGAAAAGAATAATTCAGCACTTCTAAACTGATACCACTTGTTGTCTCTGCAAATGAGGATTTTAACATGACATTGGAGATGAGCAAGGATATCACAGCCAAAAGAAATTTAAGCACAAAGCCTAAGCAGACTCGACTAACAAATCAAGTAAGTTAATTTCGTCTATCAGAGCAGTAGTAAAAAAAAGCAGTTATTTAACATCATTTTCAAATCAATATCAGAGCAACACAAAATTAGTTTCAATGTAGACTTGTCAAGATGATGATCATTAAAGATGATTCCTGATCCAAGATTAAAAATATCGTTTATTTGAAATCATTCAAAGGAATATGAAAATCTCAAAATTTAATGAATTAATCACACCAGATTATAAATTTCAGATTCAAAATATGTGTGAGATTCAATAAATCAATAGTTTCAAATGATTTTAAACAAACAAATATTCAAGTCAAATGATCATGAAATAGCAGTGAGCTTTAGAACCGAATTTTCAAAGAATTTTCACACTTATTTCTGACAAGCACAAGAAATTTTTAGAATATTTCATGACCTAATAATTATGAAATAATTTATTTGAAATCACTTGTATAGATGTAAATTTTGGGATAAACCGAATCAATCACACAAGATTAATAATTTCAGATCTAGGAGGTGTGAGAGATTCAAAATATCAAAAATTTCAGATGATTTCAAATGAACAAATTTCAACCAAAAATAACATGAATAAAGATGATTTTTAAGATATAAACACTGATTCAACCCAAACGTTTTTCAAGTCAGAAACAATCAAGCCAATTTAAAAATTAATGAAATTATCACAACTGAGAAGTAGAAGTGCGCTGCAATGAGTATAATATTTCAATCCTTTCCAAAATTAATTAGAAGAAACTCAAAACAACAAAGGTGTGTGAAACTTCATCAAATTTTCAGATCTTCAAACAATTTAGAATTCGAAATTAACTGTGTTCAAGATATAACAAGAATGCTTCAACACAATTAGGGATTCAGAAAAGAATCAAACTTCAAAACAACTGCAGAAATTTACAAGTTTGAATTCAAGATCTGGAAAACATTAAAACATCAGAGTTTTATACAAATGAAGAGACTTTCAAAAGGTCATGAATTATGCAGTTTGAAGTTAAGAAAGCTCAAGAAGAAATAATATATGGCAGTGTCAAATCAAATCAAAAGAAAACAGATAGAGGGGGTAGGAGGAGGTAAAAACAGACAAAAGAGTAAAAACAAAGAATATACAAAAATTGTGAGTCTAGAGATCATTCCTTATTCCAGTGTAAGAAAATGAATCTCTAACTCAACCATCTTGGCTAAAGAAATTTATATGATACAGACATGTGGAACAACTTGAATTCAATCTCTTTTTCGCAAAGCAGTTCCTCAGCCTCCTTCGGCACCTAGCAATAGAGGGGATCGAGTGGTTTAACAAAGTTTGTAAAACCACTTTGAAATGTGTTCAACACTTTCGGCACCCAAACCTGTCTGTATAACAAACCATCTGAATTTACCTCTGTACCCTTAGGAACCCAAATCTGCTTGAATTTAGTCGTTTTATTTTTATTTGGGACCCAAGATCGTTTAAGGGGTTTGTTACCCAAAAAATTCCCACTTCGATTATGATTCAAAAATCCTTTAAAAAATTTAGAGTTTAAATTTTCAAAATGATCTTTTCCAAAACAATTTAAGGTATTTTTAAAACCATTTAGGTTCTGCTTTTGAGAAAATTTATCAAGTTTTCCAAAGCCAAGGCCACTTTTATTTCCGACAGAAAATTGTTTTTGCAACAAAATATTTAACAACTTTTCCCCATTAGAAAATTTATCCAAAGTTGATTTAAGTCGTTGAATTTGGGATTTAAGATCACTATTTGTTTAATTAAATTTGAACAACGATTTATAGCGATTTTACTCTTTTCAGCATCATTTTGTTTCAAAACCAAGAGTTCATTTTCAAGTTTTTCAATTTTGGCCTTCGACTCAGAAATCTCATTTTCAAAACGTTTTTGTACCTCTTCAACTACACATTTGGAATTTTTAGAAATCTTAAAAGTTTCAAATTGTTTTCGCAAGGAATTATTTATACAAAATTAGCTCACCTTCCTTTTCTTTTGAACTCATAATTTGTTTTTCAAGCTTTTGGATATTTTCATTGAGATGAGCTAAATTGTTTTTCGAGTTGAAACAATCCTTGCAATCAGAGTTTGAAACTTTCATGATATTTTCAAGTTTTAATTCCAAAATATTATTTTTAGTGATCAACTCAAGTTTTTCATACTTCAAAATTTTACTTTTAGATTTGATACTATTAACAACATTTATTAATTCAGTACAAAAATAAACCAAATCTTCATATGAAAGATCTTTAGTTTCATCATCTGTTGAGTCTCCATCGATAGATCCATCTGGATTATCATTTGTAAAACCTATTAAGCATAGATCTGAACTTGAGTTGACATTCTGAGGTTTTGAGCGGTTGTTGTCAATTTGTCCATACTTCATATTGAGAGTTTTCCAAATTTCCTACGCAATCAAACAATGGGAGATAAGATCAAGTTGATTGTTACTAAGATGAGAATAGAGAATATGCATAGCATAGCATTAATATTCCGATCTATTATATCACTTCCATTGTTAACTACATCTCAATATTTAATATTAACTGATTTCAAACAGGATTTCATTTCTGATTTTCAATTCAAAAAATCTGTACTATCAAAAATGTTTGGAATGTGACTGGACTGGCTCTCAGTGAGTTGACAACTAGGATGACCCATGACTCTAGAGTTAAACAAAATACCTACTCTAATACCACTTGTTGGATCAAGATTAACCCTAGAGGGGGTGAATAGGGTTTATTACAATTTATTACTGAGTTCAAATCTTACGGTATATTAAAATAATAATCAGAACAGATAGCAGTAGAGAATATAAGTATAGAAAGTAAATGACACACAAATATACCCAGCTTCGGCATAATCCTGCCTACTGCTGCATTCCTAAGGTTTCTACTAGGTAATAGAACAGATCCTGCTTACAAGACCATGTAAACTCGCGAACCCCTCGCTACTAGTCTAATCCTACGCTCAAAATCCTAGACTGGTCTATATCCTTTAGATAAGTTTTCTCGGATTACAAACCCGTATTACAGACTCTGGTAAACTACCAGTTAAACACCCTAACTGGATTCCCTAAATTTACAGACTCTAGAAACCATTTGAATGGTTTACAAAATAAAATACAAAATAAATAAAACCAAAATATAAGAAAACCCTCTTTAAACTCAATGACATCAGCTAGGCCGGCCTATTGTCATTTGTATGCACCATCTTCAGCCCGGTTACTTTCCTTTGGAAAAAAAATAGCCGATCGCTTGGAACTAGGGTTTTCACTGGTGATGCTCCAAATCGTAACGCTTGATTGATGAAGTGTGATTCTCTGATGCTCGAGTCATCATGGCTACCTGATTCTTCGATTTGGAAGCAATTGATCGAAACCATAGAATTGTGAGTTATCTGAATCTTAATTCTTTGATTGAAAATGGTGCTTGTGGTTTCAATATCAATTTGCCAGTGATGATGGGTGAATTTATAGGGTAAATGAAAACCTAGTAATCTCTGATTTCACGTTTAATGACTTGCTTTGATTTTGTGATGTTTCCTCCTTTTGGTTGGCTCGATTTAAAACTGTGAAAGATTTCCTCTTTGTTCTATCGCTTTGATTGTCATGTGTGATTGATGATTGTCCCTTGTATGTATGCTGTGTAGATTGAAGAGATAACTCGACATGATTTCTTGCCAATTTAAAACTTGATTTTTGCAAAACTGGAAATATATATTTCTTTTTGCCTGGACAATGATATGGCATGGCTGGAAATTGGTTCTCTTGATTATCATGCCTAATATAACATTGTGATTATCACTTGCCACTTTTGCTTCTCCAATTTGGTGTTGAAATCAAAAAAAACTTTCCATGCTAAAGACTCCATTCACGGCTTTGTCATCACTGATTGAATATTCATTTCTGGAAATGGTTTAAAAACAAGAATATATGCTTGCATTTATGATATTTTTTATTTCCAGAAATGTTATTCGATCGAATGTTTTACAAAATAAACTCCCCTGACATTTCATGCATGTTGGAATCCAGTTTTGTCACCATTTATTTGAGCTAGTACTTGAAAATTGTTGTCCCCTATTTATATCTGTTTTTTGCCCTTGCTCCTTTCATCTGCATGTGTATTTTTCTATGGTTCTTGTACATGCAGTCCCATTGTGTATTCAGACCATTTTAACCTAGTATATATAAAACAGATCATATACGTATTCTTACATGATTGTGTGCTTGGTGGCAATGCCAAAAACATTTGCATTTTCATTCAACACTATGTACATGATAGATGACCTGCTCTGTTTACTTCAAGCATGAGTCCCCACGACTATGCTGCATTGTTTTGTGAACTGCTGAACCATTTATGTATATGTTGAAGTGTTTTAGCCTACTGTACTTGAGCATTAATATATGGAATTTGAGCACATATATGTTGCACCAGTTTTGTGTACTTGCACCTGAAACGTTTTGTGACTTGCCAAAACAATTTGCCATAGATTTTGCATGTTGCATTTGCTTGAACTTGGCTGCTATATTCTTGTGCCATGATGACACCGCTATTTGACATTGTCTTGGCTCCGACATGCGCTGGCCTTCGCTAATCTGTGTACTTTGTTAATGAACTTGGACTCAACCATGTTGTTGCTGCACTTTGATTTGAACTTAAGACTTGTATTAATGTTGCATTACCCATTTGCCATTACTACTCGACCATTTTGAGATAAGCTTGAGTCAAATGGTTCGACCATATTTGCTTTGTATCTAAACCGAGTTCCATGGACTTGCTGTTTTATTTGGGCTGCTCCTTGTATTCTTAACCACTTGTGCATATGCACCATATATCAACACTTTGTTGTTGCTTATGAACTGCACCTTCATTTCCCATGCTCGTGTTGTTCTTGACATAAGTTCCCCATTGTGCTCGACCATGATTGACATGTCTTCAACCATTTACTTGTGTACATGCTGACTTGTATTTGTCATGCACATATAGACTTGGTTATGCTGAGCCAAACTGTTTTTGGCTTACTACATGCTGAAATGTATTTATTTCCACTTGCAGTGGGTCGAGTTGGTCCACGTTGCTACTCCTCAGTTTCACTGTGATTGGCGAGGCAGTGCACGCGTGTATATCTATACATGTGTGTATATGCAGCCACTCAGAATAGTTTTTCTATCCCTGCACTATAATATGTGTATATACATATTGTCTGCATTGTGGCATTTACAATGTATCACTGTGAATATCACAAACAGTCTGGACACAGTTGGATTAAAATATAAATCAGATCAAGTCGGAAAAGTGATGAGAAACACACCGAAATTCTGAGGCATATAAAATTTTAAAAAAATATGTGTATGCACTTCAGTTTTATTTCTATTGTAGTGTACTGTGTTTGTTTCATGTGACAGGTAAGCAGATGGTGACAAGTTTAACACAGTATACACAAAACTGATCATATACGTATTCTTACATGATTGTGTGCTTGGTGACACTGCAAAAACATTTGCATTTTCATGCAACACTGTGCACATGAAGGATGACCTACCCTGCTTACTTTAAGCTTGAGTCCCCATGACTATGCTGCATTATTTTGTGAACTGCTGAAACATTTATGTATATGCTGAAGCGTTTTGGCCTGCTGTACTTGAGCATTGATATATGAAATTTGAGCACATATATGTTGCACCAGTTTTGTATACTTGCACCTGAAACGTTCTGTGACATGCCAAAACAATTTGCCATAGATTTTGCATGTTGCATTTGCTTGAACTTGGCTGCTACATTCTTGTGCCATGATGACACCGCTATTTGACATTGGCTTGGCTCCGACATGCACTAGCCTTGGCTGAACTGTGTACTTTGTTAATGAACTTGGACACAACCATGTTGTTGTTGCACTTTGACTTTAACTTCAGACTTGTATTAATGTTGCACTATCCATTCACCATTGTTGCTCGACCATTTTTAGATAAGCTTGAGCCAAATCGTTCGACCATGTTTGCTTTGTATCTGAACCGAGTTCCATGGACTTGCTGTTTTATTTGGGCTGCTCCTTGTATTCTTACCCACTTGTGCATATGCACCATGTATCAGCACTTTGTTGTTGCTTATGAACTGCACCTTCATTTCCCGTGCTCATGTTGTTCTTGACATAAGTTCCCCCTTGTGCTCGACCATGATTGACATGTCTTCAACCATTTACTTGTGTACATGCTGACTTGTATTTGTCATGCACATATAGACTTAGTTATGCTGAGCCAAGCTGTTTTGGGCTTACTACATGCGGAAATGTATTTATTTTCACTTTCACTAGGTCGAGTTGGTCCACGTGGTTGCTCCTCAGTTGCACTGTGATTGGCGAGGTAGTGCACGCGTGTATATCTATACATGTGTGTATATGCAGCCAGTCAGAATAGTTTTCCTGTCCCTGCACTGTAATATGTGTATATACATATTGTCTGCCTTGTGGTATTTACAATGTATCACTATGAATATCATAAGCTGTCTAGACACAGTTGGATGAAAATATAAGTCAGATCAAGTCAAAAAAGTGATGAGAGACACACCGAAATTTGAGGCATATAAAAATTTAAAAAAAATTATGTGTATGCACTTCAGTTTTATTTCTATTACAGTGCACTGTATGTGTGTGTTTGTGTTTCATGTGACAGGTAAGCAGATGGTGACTAGACAGACTGAAAGATGATGTGAAGACAGAAGACAAGTATAGTCAGTGAAATGTATAAATCAAAGTGTTTGTATAACTGAGTGTGAGTGTTGTAGAGAGGAACAAGTGTACTGAATGTATTAAGATGAAAAATATTAGTGAAGTGTACAAATAGCGGAGTTTAAAATTTGCACTGTTTGAAATGTTGAAATAAAATATTATATTTAATAAAATACTAATTGAATATTTAAATTTTGTCTAGTAGTATTTCATATAAATATAATTTTTTTTTCCGTGATGTAGAATAACAATACAACAACAAAAACATTTATAATAATATATATTTGGTTGTTATCAGCAAACAAAAATCATACAATTGCGTATACAACACCGTTATATACAACAACACCAGTTTTACTCCATGTGATGGATGAATCTTTAATTAGATTTGAAACGTTAAATGGTAATTTTATTTACCGATAACACGATAGGTGTTAAATATGGAGTACCTCCAGTTTTACTGCATGGGATGAATAGGTTGGGACTGGGAATAATAAAATAAATGATTACTTCGGTAAGGCTCAATAATTCCGACTAGTTTTATAAAACTTAATTTGGTCGAAGTTGTGAAAAGATCCAAAAAAATATTTTTGAAACGATATCCAAAGGAAGATTAAACAAGAGTTTAAATGATGTTAATCTTTGAAAAAATTAATGGGAGCTTTCCTTAGAGTAATGGATATTTGAATAAAATAATATTATAGATTGGAATGAGATGTGTGTTATCTTTATTTATCATTTGATTTTAAGGATACGTGAGTTATTCTAAAAAAATGGGTTTAACCCATTCTAAATAACTGTTATGATAATTAAAGGTTGAAGATGAAGATAATGGTTGAAGACTGGAGATCTTCACATCATTTGGAGGGTTACTGATGTCTCGATTGGGCGGTGCACCCAAGACGAGGTTATAAGTGGTGATCATCCAGACATACTTGGAGATCGATCAGATATGCGAGGACCTCTCTCCTGTATTGGACATATGAGACGAGGAATAAGGTGCCTCCGGTTTCGTTCAGACCTAGAACGAACTTGCAAATGGATTGTGTGTCTGACATCGTAGTATGTTCTGTATTAATTGGTCTCTGCTAAATAAATATTTGTTTGGTGGCGGAGAATTTATTCTCTTTGCTTAACACCCTTCTCCGAGACATACGATGTAACACCACATAAAATACATAAATTAATAATAAATAAATAAATAAAAATAAGCATTTAAATAGTAAGGATGGAAAATGAGAGTTTGCAGCTTTAGAAATTTGGCTATGAAGTTCTTTTATTTGGATTCGTGGTGAAATTTTGAATCATTTTCATATATAATATGCTGAAAACGGTCAATCTATGGAGAAGTTATGAACAAATAATTTGGACCATAAAATGCAATATATATATATAATTAAATGGGTAATATATATAGGGGTGTGTATATATATATATATATATATATATATATATATATATATGTGTGTGTGTGTCCAAGATAAATTCAAAATAAAGAGTAAGAATCTGAAATTTGAATCAAAGATAAGATCATGGGGACAAAGGATATTGTATATAAGGAATAAGACTAAGAGATTAAGGAACGTATTAATTAATTTTAACACCTCAGTAACGCACGTTTGTTGGGTGTTCCAGCCCCTAGGGGGTCGACCCCCCTACAGAGGGGTGTCGAACAAAGGTCGACCGCCTAACGGCTGGACAACCCAATAAATCTTTGTGGTTAGGTTTTTTAGAGAGGATATATATAAATAAAAAGCCTGGATTAAATCAAACTAATCCAACAGTCTACGCTACCATGGCAACTATATATAGCCCCTCATATCACACTACGATACCCTAACCATTCTTTATCCCTGCCTCCATGTTGCCTCTCTTCCATTACTAAATTCCAAGAAAATAAAGGTTAAGGATTTCTTCTAATTCTCCAGCCTAAATTCTTATCTCCTTTCTATTTTAATTCATATAGGCTTTTTAGAATGAACTTTGGAATTTGGTGTATATATATATATATAAGATTCTAATGCATGTTTCTTGTGTGTGGTTATATGTTTGTATATATACATATATATATTAGGAGGACTATTGGAGCACGTTTGACCGCAAAGAATAAGCACAGATCTAGATTTACTACATATTTCTCTTTGTTCTTCCCTAGATCTGTGAGTGGAATATCGTTTACTTAGACATACTCGTATTTTTATTAGATTATCATATTGATAGATATGCCTAGGAGGATTTGGAAATCGATATCAAAAATACCAAAACCCCCAAGTCCTCTATTATATATTTACGCATGAATTGTCATGATTATTTGGGTTTTGTGGATTGTTTATTTTAATATTGGGTTAAAGATGAAAAAGGGGTGTTGCTATATTGTTTCTATTTTATGCAATTCACCTTTATTAAACATTTGATTGTAACCTAAAAGGGTTTAGATTTAGGTATTTCATGATTTGATTAGGTTTGGATTCTATTTTTAATCCAAACGTATTCATACTTGAAATATGTCAAATGTAAACGTTTTTATGTGGATAATACCCAAAAAGGGGTGAACTGGATAAAGTGGAAATTATAAACATATAGGTATAAATGTATGTAATACTCTTATTTTAATCCAGTATTGAAATCATTCCAACAAGCCTAGGTTGCAAGTTGAAATTTGTATGTACGTATATTTTCCATTCACTACTATTTGTTATATTGTTATTATGTCATCCTGCCTAAGTTGTAGCGATAAAAGTATGGAAAAACTAACTTACATACCTTGATTTAGAAAAATTTGACAATTACCATCTCGTTAGAACTTTCCTCGTTCATACGAATATTTATGTTATTTAGGTGTTATGATTATTTTACTTATATAAACGTTATTAACGGTTTATTAGCACAATAAATGTGATTAGGATAGAATTCGAATTTGAGTTGTCCCTATATATGTAAATATACATTAATTTCTTGTGTGTGCATATAGAATGGGTTTATATACATAAATAATGACACACAGATACGAGATTAATTGCCATTTGTGGTATAAGTCTTCCCAGAACCGACCGATAAATCCAGCAACCACAAGTAGGACCAACTAATGTGAGACCCCTAGGTGTTGTGAACCATTCAAACTTAGTACACTGGACACGAGGTTAAACCAACTTGTAGTAGAAGTCTGGCCGGAACCGACTGACATATCCTGCATCTACATGTACACAGTTTAATGTGAGAGGTCTAGTATATGTGTCTGTGTGTGTGTAGGTCTATTGTGTTTGAAAATAGGAAGGTTTATTATACCTTGAGAAGGTATTAAGTGGCTGATTTTCTTTTTATCTAATTTGGTCATAAGTAGTTAGGACTAGGATCCCTCCGAATGTTTACTCCTTAGAGAGGAATCAAAGTCATGGAACCCACACTTATTAGATTTGAAGTAAGTATTTGGGTCCTCCTTCTCTAAAAGTGGTTAATGGTAGCAGAGTATGGTAGTTCATGGGGGATGTCCACTCCTCTAGAAGCTTGTAAGGGCTCAAATAAGTACATACTTGGTGAATATAAGATATGCGGCCAGTGCATGCTAACCAACTATCTAAGGGAAGTCTTAAGCAACAAAGGTATCCTACCATAATATATGTTAAGTAATAACGTTCGCAATACTACTTCCCATATTACAAGTGAGAATATATATTTAAGAACATTAATGTATTAGGAAGGGGTCTTAAGGGGCTAGGGGTCCGCCTCAGGGTTATAAGAGATCATAAGAATCCACCGTTAATAGAGCTATAAGTGACCCAGGATGCCCACCTCGTTCGGTCTTTAGCCTAGAAGCACTAATGGGCGGTTGACTAGGATATCCACCCATTGGTTAGATACTTATTGTTTGTGTGAATATTGTGTGCTGCGTAGACATACCTTGACTTATGTAACCAGCTAAAAATATAGGGTATTGACATTAAGTAACACCATATTTCAGTCACACAGAATTTTATGTTCCAACCCCTTTCCGTAACATATCCAACAGGTCAGTAGATGAGGTAAAAGACATGAACGAAGTCATGATAGGAGATAAAGAAGAAGATGAAGTTATTATGCTATTATTAGTAGTTATTGCTTTACTTCTTTTGGAAACTTGTGAGAATGAACTATTTGATGTACCCATTGAACAGATGTAAATGTGGTTGTTGTATTTCTGTGATTTTTAAATGAACGGTACATCTTATTTCAGTATTATATTTTCTCTTTTCGCTGCGTGGGAATTCCATTTGAAGTATATATTATTATTATTTGTGAAAATGTAATCCTTATAGGAACCAACGACCCGTTTAGAATGGCTCTAAGTTTCGATGGGCCTTTTCTGGGTTGAAATTTAGGCCCATTCCAGACGGGTTGTTACATACAAGCTTAGAGGTTATATATCGGTAGACATCAGTTGAATGGTATGAGTTGACAATGTGGCATGCTAAGATGCAATGATCATGGGTTTTTGTTGAAAAGAAAAGTTTTGTGGATGATGATCAAAGCGTGGCTTTGTGTATAACATTAATTCACGAACATCACACCCCAGTATGAGTCAGAAACGGGGTTAGGAACTACAGGGAGTGCATGCGTTTCTTTCTAGCTAAGATTGATGTCATTGTATGGAGCCTAGACATTTTTTACTTATGTGGATAATGGATTGTGAGGCGCCTCAGATATGGCTAAAAAAGGCCCAGATTGGTCGACATATTGACCAAGTAACAGGTCCGATGGGACCGGGAAACGTATTGTTCAGGGCTAACTAATCCACAAACGTTAGGTGTGGACCAGCCCTGAAAATCCAAGGGTTGCCCATAGGTGTGATCCTAAACATCTTGTTAGAGGTGATCTGAATTCGGTAAGGAGACATTTCTTGCCTTGACTTATGATGGAAATCCAATTTCCAATACCGGATTTTATTGTTTTAGTTGTATACTATGGCGACATAGTAGGATGGGGTACCATGTTGTCTATGATTGATACATTTATATTCGAAGTTGTTTTCTACACTATGCACTTATAATAATATCAAAATTATTTGTTTTAAAACATACCAAGCATGTTTGGCTATTATAAGGCAAAACTCTATCCTCGGGCTTGCGCTGCATTGTGTAATGGGACCTGAATCTTGTAATAGCTTAATTTTTTTTTTCAAAAAGCATTGGGTTGTTTTTATTTTAAACTGATATTCATGTGGAGTTAACCCGTTCTGTGTCATACAACATAGTCCCATGATTTTTCCCGCTTCTAAAGTAAGTTTTAATAACTGTTTTAAGTTCACACACCAGTCCCATGACCGACCTGGAGTTTATTGTTTCCACCTAAACTCTGAGCGCCCATATTTTCCACATGGGAAGCTAGTAATTTTGGTTTTGTAAATTTCTATTTAACAGGATCCTAGTTTACAGCTAGAGCTATATTAGTAAAAGCTTTGTATCCGTCTATTTCTTTCCGTTGTGGTAGTTGATGTATTCCCGCTATGCATTGTATTTATACATTTTTATTTCCACTGCTATTTAATTTATTCTCTGATATTATTTTTCCGCTGTATATTATTTATTTGTACTCTGATGTAAATTGTTGTAATAGCAATGAAAAGTTCTATTGTTCTGTGTTCAGATGCGTTGTTTTCTCAAACAATTTGCATTCTCGTTCAGTCTAGGTCGGTTGGGGATTTCAGGTCATTAAAGGCAACCTATTGATCAAGGGTGAAACCATGCTTCCTATAGCTTATCACTATCAATGTAGGAATGAAACCTACACAATCACTTTATAGACATAAGAAAAAATACTTCCCAAAATCTATCAATGAATCTATGAAGTAAATATGTCGCAAAGTTGTTTCTAAGAAAAAAACGGATATTTTATTTTCAATTTTATTTCTAATTATGTTTCAGGTAAACAATTGTGAACTGTTTGACAGGTAGGATGCAATTGATATGCAAAGCCAGTAGGGTTGGATATCTAAATGAACAAATTGTCTTTTTGTTTCCTTGCCTTTCTTTGTTCCTTCATCTTCATAGATAGAGAGAGACAACTCAATTCTCTCTCTTTTTTCTTCCTTCTTCTTTCTCTCTCTTCTTCCATTCATAGATTCATGGCAACGATATGTTGTATTTCGTTACCTTCCTCTGTTGTATTTCTTTTTATTTTTTTTGGGTCTTACAGCTTTGTGTTTGCTTTTTCCCTTTTATGTATTGATGGCAATTGTCGTCCTTTTGTTCTTGAAACATATTTGCAATTCTAGTTTCGTAAATCACGGAAAAAATAAATGAAAATGCGGTGAAGTTTGATTTACGCAGGGCGTCAAATGAATACATCTGATCAATCGTATTATTATTGTCGTTAAGCTGACCATGTTAATGCTTCACATGAATGCTGAAAATTGATCATTGTTTACACAAATATGTTCGTTCAGAAAAATAACAAAAACTGTTGTCCAAAATTTTCGAATCTATGAAGTTGTTCATCTTTCCATAAAAATGCATTCACAACAAGACAATTATGCAACTATGTTTGAAAGAAGATACTTGTTAAAATGCATAAAAGATTAAAAAAAAGGGTGCATATTTTACAGGTCCCTATTAAGTTTTAAAATTAGGCTCACATCCAGTCATAATTTCCAATACACTTCCGCCCCCTATTTTTGAATGTGCGCCTCCTACTTTCTTGGATCCACTTCCTACTTTCATGTAATTCCTGTTGCTTTTTTACTTTCGCTCCTTCGTTTTTTTTTTTTTTAAAAAAAGTGCGACCATAATTAAAAAAAAATCTAAAATCTGGAAATAATCCCAGCAGTGCAACTCAGTTCATTTTTATTTGCGTTCAAGTGTGCAAATCTGAAATATGCACATATACACGCAGGAAATTGAAATTCTAGCACAACATTATGCATTTAACTGCATTTTCGCTGCTTTTTTTGCTGTTTTATTTTTTTCCATGTTTTTTGATTTTTTTTGAGCGAATTTATTGTCGAATGCATAATTTATTTACATAATAATTTTCGTATTTTTTTCGCAACTTTTGTAAAATAGAGACCTAATTTATAATAAGTTTATCACTGGATGTGAGCCTACTTAAGTTTGCTTTTAGGGACCTGAGCCTTATTTTCACTTAAAGAAATACAATTTGTCAGCAAATGGAATATAGAAATACTAGAAAAATAAGAATTTGCAACATAATTCAATAAATTGCTAATTCTACACTAGTCGACTATCATTAAAAGCAACTAACAAAGTATAAGGTAAATCCAAGCAAACAACATAAACAATGTTTATACTTGTATTAGTCGTCTATTGAGTTAAGCATATGTAAAAACATGCAAATTTTCTTTATATCATTTACCAAACATGAGGTAACCAAGTCTATCAGAAAAACATTAAGTTGAGAAAAAGAAATGTGATCAGTAGGTGTTAAATTTTAGTTTCTTAACTTAGAAATCTAAGGTGAGCAGCCAAACATTTATGTAAACAAATCCAATTACATATAATAGTTTCAACATTATTCTAACAAGATCCGTAAGGTTCAAGTCAAAATCAAGTAAAAAACCACAGGTTATTGAGAAAAGATGACAAACTTTTAATGATCAACTAATTTGCTAGAAACTTTTGAATCCATATGAGAAAGGCATAAATCCAGGATTAACATGCAATGCAAATTAGGCAAAAAAAAACTTTATTGTATCAATAATAGGACTAATATATAGAATTTAACATGCTGATGGAGTTTGTTCATAAAAGCAGCAGGAAAAAAGCTTCAATATTTAATCCATGAAGATAAAATTATTATGGGAAAAAATGATTCAAACAAAGTTAGCTAAAGCAAGTAAATATAAAAATACAAAACAAAAATCGCACATTTCACTATTAATGCTTCAGTCGTTAATGCAAAAAAAATGTATTTTGATTCAAATTCGATTGCGGCATATAAACGAAATCTATAAATGGAACGAAAATAAAATCAGGGGCAAGAAGCAATTAATGAGGTAGTTATTAATTAGCAGAATATGATCCCATTATTCTTAACATAACATTTATGGGTCATAACATAATCATTTATTTCTTTCATTCTATGACAAAATCAATTAATAATCTAGAAGTTAATGAGGTAGTTACAAATTAGCAGAACATGGTCCCATTATTCTTAACATAACATTTATGGTCATAACATAATCATTTATTTCATTCCTTCTATGACAAAATCAATCAATAATCAATCAAATTAATTAATTGATTATATTCTTCTTCAAAAAATATTTGAACCAACAAATTCAACACTTCACCTTGATTCAGGTATCACATGTCTCGAGCAATCACCAAACAAGTCATCACTAGCTCTTTCTCATCTCCAAATTTACAACCCTCGATAACGCCACGAGGTACACTACGCCTGTTTCCAGAGTATAATGAGACTCAATTGATTTTCGGGCTACAATCACATCCAATTGATTTGAACGGGCTATGACCATACCTTCTCTTCATCTTCTTCCATCTTGCCTCATACATATCAGAGGGCTCTTCTCATCTCCATCATCAGACCACTGAGGCACGGAACATCAACCATCACAGGTGTTCAACTTCCTTAAATTATACCATCAAAAATAGTTATATAGGAAAGCAACATCATCTCCTACATCTACAATCTTCAATCCAAAATCACTGCAAGTTATACGATGATTCGAGCATTGATAGCAATCAGTAAGGGTTTCTTGTGCAGCGGAAAAGACAAAACACCAAAAAGGATCTTTTTCAATCAATCACTTGAAGATGAATTTGATTTAAAATAACAACACAACATAATGGAAATAACACTACTAGAAAACACTGATTTAGCGTTAGATTTTAGAAGCGGAAATTTCCGTCGCTAATTTGGGACGGATTTCCATGAGATCTACGACGGATATTTTCTTGTTTTTTCAATTTTCTTTTCTTTTTATTTATCACCGTCGCCTTATTTTTTCCCTTGCTACTCCGCTGCAATTTGCGTCAATTTACCGACAAATAATATCCCTTGCTGTTTTACGTTGCAAATTGAGACGGAATACCGACGGATTTGTGTCGAAGGTATTTTACAATAAAAGATAGGGTGCTTTAGTGTTATTTTTTATAATTATCATCATGTTAAGTTGTTTTTGCCTTTTTTTTTTTTTTTTTTTTTGTAAACTTAAAGATGCTTTTGTATTAATATGTTGACAACTGTAAGTTTGTGTTTGTAAACACGCATGTTCTTATTTTGTAAACTTTATTCTCAGCGTGTTATGTAAACACGGCAATTATTTTTGGCCTTCCCTCTAGTTTTTTTCGTGCCCTCCTATCCTAATCTTCAACCGCTACTTCTCCCTTTTCATTTCTGCCGCCTCTCAAACTTATTCTCGTTTTCCACTAACTTTTCTAAATCCTGAATCCAAATTCGTCAGCTATCGGTTCTCGTTGGAGGGTGAGGTTCGGTGTTTCCACTTCCGATTCAGCGAATTCAAAACTCCATTCTAGGTGAGGGCTTGGTAATCCACTTCCATCTCAAGTTTATTTTGCGTTTTTTCTTTCTTTTTATGCGATTTCGTTTCTAGCTGCAGATCTGGCGTGCATATTTGTTTTCATTGCTTTTTCCAGTATTCTTGAATGATCATTGTTTTCCTTTATCTCTATTTATTATGTTGTATTTCAGTTTAGTTCGTTTGCTTCATGTATGGTAAGATTTCTACCAAAGGGTTTAACCAAATTAGAACCGATTTGTGGCGATGGACTGAAGTAATGTTGACTACTATAAATTCTTGTGCGTTATTTGCTTTACTTTTTTTAATCTAAATATCACCGCCTATTCTCAAAAATTTGATCTGATGTTTGCTCAGCTTTTGATGCAATGGCAAGGCTTTAATGGAAGGGTTGAAACCTGTTAAGGCTTAGAAAATGACTTTGAGAAAATGACAGGAGGAAATTTATCTGTCCAAATATGATTTGGTTCAGCTCATATCCTTGTTAAGGATTAGAAAATGACTTTGAGATTAGTTGCAAACTGAAAAGTTCTTGAATTCATCAAGTATAGTTTGTACACAACGTGTCTCATACATAGTACGCATCAAAAATATAATACAGAATTCAAAGTTTTGGTTAAATAATGTTAATTGAAAACCAGAAAAGGAAAGGCATCATCTTGAAATTTTCGTCATCTTTTTTGAACATACCTCCAAGTAACTAGTTGAAAATTGGAGATTGTTAAGTAACAGTTTAGCACATTTTATTTGTAGTGTTAATTTCTCCAGGTATTTAGCGTATTTAGCATAACATCTAGTGGATTTTTCACATATATTTAATTGATACATCAAGAGGAAAGATTAATTGACTGAAGTGAATATCAAACTCTGTAGAAAAAGCATATAAACGGAATAATCAAAATAGGAAAATAGACTTAACCCAGCTTTCGAAAGTGCTGACCATAGGTGATGATCATGTGTCATACAAATAGTTAAATTCAAAAGCACATGCACTTATTTTATATAAAGCCTGTAATGCATAACATTCCGATGTCTGAAATATTAACAAAACTTAAAAACATATGAGGAGTCGTATTGATATTCCTTTTTTTTACGTGAATTTAGCTATGCCAATGTTAAATATGGTAATGGCTGTTGCAAGACTACACAAGTGTTGGTGCAAGTCTTCCACCTTCATTTCTCTTACTGTCCATTGTCCCCTGTTGAAGCCGTGGTCATGGTAACAATACTGAATAAAAAGAAACTTAAAAAAAGAATATCAACATTTAACCATACCATTTGAACTATATTTAAACATTTGTACATTCATTTACCAAGCATACAAAGCTGTAAACATGGTGTCAGTGTGAAAAGGAATAAAGCACACTCGGGGATGCTCACTCTTCAAACTCTGTTCCTTTGTCCCCTAATTGAACTGCAGTTTCAGCCTGCAAATAGAAATCAAGTATTACTTTAGGATTTAAACTCAACTAGTCTAGGATGAAAGTTATTTTGAAATTATCATTTGTATTGTTATAAGCGTGTATATTCATTAGCACGATGGAAGTATTACTGGTTTTCATAAACGTGTATATTGCACGAAGTTGATATGATATATTACTGGTTTGATGTCATGTACATGAGATCCTGCTTTTCACTTTACTGTAAATTGCGTGCTGATGTAAGAACACAATTGTCAAATACACTAAAATGACGTGTTTGAATGAAAAATAATCAACATTGCCTATAGAAAAAGTAAGCTGCAATATTTATTGAATTGGATGGACATCATCAAAATTTCATTATACATCTAGTACATATGAATTCTAAACTCGGTCAAAAAGTCATAATCATATGAATAAATGTATAGTGCTTGGATTAATTTATTCATAAAGAAGCATATTCTATATTTTAACAACATTATGCAATGCAGTTGAAATGGATTATATGAAGGATCGTACTTGGATGTACAAGCGAAAAGATGGACAAGGTGTAATATTAGAGGATTTTTTCAAGGGTGTTGATGTTTTTGTAGATTTTGCTTCTAGAGAGTTTGGAGATCAAGAAATTAGATGTCCTGGCAAAAAGTGTAAAAATGAAGCTCTTTGGGATGGTGATACCGTTAAATATCATTTGTGCAAATATGGTTTTATACTTGATTATGAGTTGTGGACATTTCAAGGAGAATTCACCCGTACAACTAGCAGTAACGACAATGGGATTAAAATTTTTGATCATGATGAGAGTTATAACCAAGAAAATAGGATGGAAGCCATGGTTTATGATGCCGCGGGTCCACTCCTCCACGATGTGTCAGAGAGAGGTTTAGATGTGGAGGAACGTCCTAATGCAGAAGCAAAGAAATTTTTTGATTTATTACATGCTGCGAATCGACCTTTATGGAATGGTTGTGAAACCCATACAGAATTGTCTGCAACTGCTAGATATATTGCAATTAAAGCAAAATATAATAGTTCCGAAAACGAATTTGATGAGTATCTTAAAGCTAGCAAGGAGATGTTGCCTTCAGATAATGTTTTAGGCGACAGTTATTATAAGATGAAGAAGTTGATAACTGCATTTGGATTGCCATATCATAAAATAGATACATGTCGAAATGGTTGTATGTTGTTTTGGAAAAATGACGAGGAGCTTCGAAGTTGCAAATATTGTTCTGCCGAAAGATACAAAGGAAAAAAAATAAAACAAAAGATGTTCCGTACACAAGGTTGCATTACTTGCCGCTTGTTCCTAGGTTACAAAGGATGTATGCATCTATGACAACTGCATCTCACATGAGTTGTCATGCCGTTTGGAATTATAATGAGGGAATGTTATGTCATCCATCAGATGGAGAAGCGTGGAAACATTTTGATAGAATATATCCCGACTTTGCAAAAGAGGCACGTAATGTTAGATTAGGCTTGTGTACAGATGGATTCGCACCATTTGACCAATTTGGAAAACAATATTCTTCATGGCCAGTTATTCTGACACCGTATAATTTGCCACCTTGGATGTGTATGAAAAATCCTTACATGTTCTTAACTCTAATCATTCTTGGGCCTAGAGATCCAAAACAAGGCATAGATGTATATTTGCAACCGCTAATTGATGAGCTGAATCTTCTTTGGAATGATGGAGTTCTTACTTACGATGTGTCAAAGAAGAATAATTTTATTATGCGTGCATCTTTATTGTGGACTATTAGTGATTTTCCAGCGTACGGTATGCTCTCTGGTTGGAGTACGGCTGGTAGATTAGCATGCCCATATTGCATGGAGTGGACATCTTCGTTTCGTTTAGCAAATGGAGGAAAAATGTCTTGGTTTGATTGTCATCGTTGTTTTTTAGACTTTGATCATCCATGTAGACAAAACAAGAAGGATTTTCGAAGAAACATAGTAGTAACCGTTGAAGCACCACCAATGTGTTCTAGTGAAGAAATTTATGATCGCGTGCAAGACTTTCCAAAGATATACAATAATCCAAATGGATTAAATTTCACAATTGATGGCAAAGGCTTGAGTCATAATTGGTGCAAACAAAGCATATTTTGGGAGTTGCCATATTGGAGAAATTTACTACTTCGTCATAATATCGATGTTATGCATAATGAAAAAAATGTTTTTGAAAATGTATTCAATACGGTTCTCAATGTGAAAGGTAAAACTAAAGACGATTTGAGATCAAGACGTGATATTCGACTTTATTGCAAACGTCCCGAACTTGAGCTAAATGAAGAAAACAGTAATTTTAAACCTAAAGCATGTTACGAGCTAAGTCGAGAAAGTTGTAAAACTCTGTTGAAGTGGATTGAAACCTTACGATTTCCCGATGGTATTGCTTCAAATTTACGTAGATGTGTTGATTTAAATAGTATGAGAATGAGTGGAATGAAAACTCATGATAGTCATTTATTTTTGGAGAATCTTTTTCCAATTGCTTTTAAGGAGCTGCTTCCGCATAAAGTCTGGTGTGTTATAACGGAGCTTAGTCTCTTTTACAAAGAGTTATGCACAACAACGCTAACATTGGAACGGATTGGTAAGCTTGAGAAGATCATACCAGAATTAATATGCAAGTTGGAGAGAATATTTCCTCCAAGTTTATTTAATGTGATGGAGCATCTTCCAATACATCTTCCTTTTGAAGCCAGAATGCGAGGACCTGTTCAATATGGATGGATGTATCCGTTCGAAAGGTTGTTTATAAATTCATATTATATATATATATATGTGTGTGTGTGTGTGTGTTATATGAATTTTCAAGTACTCTTATACATATTACATTAGGTACATAAGACACTTGAAAAAAAAGTGACTAATAAAGCGTGTGTGGAAGGATCAATTTGTAATGCATACATCATGGAAGAAGCAGCAACATTCTTTTCTTATTATTTCGAGGATCATGTAAAAAAAATGAACTGCTCTATCTTGCGTAATGATCCTAACATAGAAGAATTTTCCAATAATTGCTCATTATCCGTATTTAAGAAAGAAGGGCGCCCTTATGGTGGTTGGAAAAAACATTGGTTGAACGATGAAGAGTACGATGCTGCTCGAAATTACATACTTCTTAACTGCAAAGAATTAGAACCTTTTATAAGGTAAATTTAAATATCATTTCATGATTTTGCTTTCAAAATATAAGCATCTCACATACTTTGATGCTTTTGCAGTATTTTTGAGGAAGCGTATCCTGATATTCCACTTGCATCCAATTTTAGTGATTGGTTTCTCAATTATGTAAGATTAACATAATAAAATTCCAACTAGCATTTAATTAGACATGCATTACATTCATTTAGATACGTATTAATTTACGCTTGTTTTATTAACAGGTATGTGACCCTGTTAATAATATGATGGATAAAAGATTAAAGTTTTTAGCATTTGGACCTCAAAAACAAGTGAGAAAATGCCAAACTTTTTTCGTTAATGGGTATAAATTTCAAACAGAAGAGCATGGTTATGGAAAGTCAACTTATAATAGTGGTGTATGTGTTAAAGGTAGTAATGACCCAGAAGTGCATACGCAAGACTATTATGGTGTTTTAAAGGAAATTTATGAGGTGACATACTCTATCGATCCAGAGCAGAAAACTTTCTTATTCAAATGTCATTGGTTTGACAATACACCTAAAATTGGAATCAACGTGCATCCTTTGTACAATCTCATTGAAATAAATCATAAATCCAAGTACAAGGCCTATGATCCATTTGTGTTGGCAACACAAGCAATTCAAGTCTATTATGCGACATATCCATCGGATCGGAGTAAGAAGAATGATTGGCGGGCTGTATGTAAAACAAAAGCTAGGTATACATTTGATACAAATGTTTTGGATGATCAAGCTTATCAAGCAGACCTAGATCTAATAAATGAATTCATTGTGGACAATGGAGCTGATTTCAGACCACTTAATGATGGCGTTCAAGTTACAGAAGCATTTGATGAGGATGAAGAAGATGATAATATAGCGGTAGACTATGAGAGTGAAAATGAAAGCACCGACAATGAAGAATCGGATGGATGTTAATGACGAATGACAATGATCTTCTATGACAAATACAATTATGTTTTTCATTTAGTTCTATTTTATAAAAGAAAATCGAAATTTCATTTTAGTTTCATTCTATTTTTACCTCCTTTGGAATTTTAAGTGTATGCTAACTGCATTTTATGTTTGGAAGTTAAGGAACCGGATGTTAATGAAGCTTGAGATTGTTTGTCCTTTTTTTTTTGCTTGTTTTCATGTGCTAAATTAACTTGTGCCAAAAAGGAAAAAAAACTTAAGCTAAACTTTCACTTTTATTATTTGCATTTTTTGGACTTTCACCTTAAAAATGGTAACTTTTAATTATATATTATCATTATTCAACACAGACAAATTGATAACTTTTGTTATTTCAAATCTGCTATTTAAACATTGTGGTTGCGTAATAGACTAGTTCCTTTTGGTTCCGTGTTTAGTAATACCTTGTAGGTAATTAACATATACATATATGTATATATAGACAATAAATTACTAAAATACATCATTTGGAGCCCCCATGCACTCTAGCAGTATTCCTACCTTGTATGTATGTATATGAATGGCTTCTGAATGTAACAGCTAGAGATTGTATACTCATGTTGTGAACTTAATTAAAAATCTTACTTTCTTATGCCTTGTGTTTAAAATAAATACAGCTTTCGGCAAAATGGAAGGGTTAAAGTTACCCCTTGACAGGAGGCTAAGTAGTGGTTAATTTGCTAAAGAACTAAGTTGTTATTCTACTCTTTTTTAATGTTTGATGAATTTGACCTTGCAGAAAGACTGGAGAGAGGATGGCATCGTTAGTCCAGTGAAAGATCAGGGACATTGCGGGTCTTGCTGGACGTTTAGGTGATTATTTCTGCTTTTTAGCTACAATTACTACATGAAACTCACGGATCATGTCCTGTTTATTAATCTCTTTACACATCTGTCATCGAAATAGCAAGCAAACGTTGTACAAGTATGAATTAGTGAATTATGACTGGACAGTTGAAGTGGTACTGAAAATTTGAAAATATTGAATTGGGTTAGATGAAGTTCATCTGGTATTCTTCATTTTGTTCATATGGCATTCTTCATTTTGTTTTCTCATGCCTTCTTTTAAACAATATTTTTTTGCTCTGTTTTCTTTTAAACATGACGCTGTTTGTCTAGTTCCTATTAAACAAACATGAGTAGAAATTCAGTTACCTAAAAATAGGATCTTGATTGCATTATTACATTTACGTATGGGATATGTAACTAGGATCTTGATTGCATTGAGCTCCAAAATAATTGCATTGTTACATTCAATAAAACACATGCTTACTGATGGAGCTATCAATTGCTAGTAGCTCATTCACAAGTCTCTAATTAATTGCGCAATTTAATGTCATGTGTGAACCATAGATGCATTAACAAAGAAACAAACATAAAGGCATGCATGTAAGCAGAATGAGTACATGCAGTACAGTGGCGGATAATTTACGCAAGTGGTTAAGTAGATGTAACTGAAAACCATGATTCAATTACTGGAAATCGGTAGTCATAGAATAGGACTTTTTTTTTAATTTGCTAGAAAATAATTACTTTTACTTAAAAGGATATTAAAATGTTTAAGTTATAAAGTTGCTGTGAAGTACTACATAATTCATTTATATTTGATGCCTATATTTGCTTGTATCCTATGTTGAAAATATAATAAAATTCACAATATTTAAATTGTGAAGTTATTTGAACTGGCTTTCTGAGAACTTATTTGAATCGATTTTTGCATGCAAACTTTTATTCCAGTGATTTGAACTGAGTATCATGTCGAAGTTTCTATACAAGCATTAGTAAGAAACACTACGGACACCTAAAGGAATAACGTGGTGGAAATCAATACGTTAGTACTCTATAGTATGGGTCCAAGAATAGTCATTGATTCTATGAACCTATGTTTAATAAGGTTATGTATTTCAAATTTTAATCTTATAAAATTTAGATTGATATTATCAGCATCAAGTATTAAATTAATTATGATGTTCTCTGGTTGAAAGGGTTTTTAACGTTAATAATAAAAGAGGATTAAACTTATTACTTAGAAGAAGTTTTAACTGACTTTATAATATTTTTAAGAAGTGGATTCTTAAAAATAGGACTATGAATATCATAAGTTTTGAAAAAGGTTCTATTTACATAATAAGCTTTTAAAACAAAGTTAAAATGAAAAGATATCCTTCCTTTTATGATATGTGTCCGCAACATCAATGTTCAATTTTGTACCATCAAAATTTATGACTAAGACATCGTATCAGTTTTGTGTATGTTAACAGGGATGAGATCTAAGAATCTTCCATAAAATCAGATAATCAATGGACATTAAATGTTTTTCGTATGGTTTGATGCGAAGAGATTTGAAATGCATTTTGGATCATATTTTGGATAAGATTCTTGTAGAAAGTTAAATTATATATAATAGTTACATAATTGTTTAACCCTCCTTCATACTTCATGCACTTAATTAAACACAATAGCGAAAATAAGCAAGGGCGAAGCCACCTAATGGCTGAGGGCAATTGATCACTTCATAAATTCTAAATATCATTATTTTAAAAATTGAAGAAACTTTCTGAGTTTGAATCCCAATTTTTTGAAAAAGGAAAATTGAAAACGAAAAGAAGATTTATTGCTTCGAATAAAATGTATGTTCTAAAAGATATTGTGCTTTGCACTCTTATGCTATGTTATCCAGCAAGTTTACTTGGCTTTTTCATTTTTGATTGCGCATGGAATCAAAATTAGTTGGAAAATCGGTAACCAAAATCATGTGTTCTCTTTTTAAATAAACTTTTGCACTCTTATTTTTCATATATTTGAATAATGACTAATAAATTAGAGATATCATTGAACAAAATTTCAATTTTTTGTAATCGTGACCCTGAAAATAAGGATACAAAGATAAAAATAGTTCAAATAAGGACATAAAGATAAAATAGCAGAATATTTAACAAACAGGGATAAAAAAGTTCTGTTGAACTTATCAAACATCTAATATCTATTATGCAATAAGCCTACCCAATTTTTGTTGAATAAAACAACTGAATAAAGTTATTCCTAAGCAACACTTACCTAGTTGCTGCATTATATAAAAAACTATTGAAATTCAGATCGCTTACGATTACAAAGCCAAGCCTGTCAAAACTGTAATATGTATTGACATTCGTCCAGAAAGTGTTCTTTCACCATACACAGATCATGGATACCAAAAACAAATGTATTTAACTCTGAAAACGAAATAGCTACTACAAATGACTGTTTTATTCATACAAATGATAAAGCTTCCACAACTGAATGTTGACCATCAGCGAGGTGAAACAAGCCAACCTACGTCTTCCTCTAAAGAAAGTATGCGTTCAAATTTCCAATCAGTATGATGAAGAAGATGTAATTTCAACTTTTTATTATAAAATGGCATATCCATTTCCCAAAATCTAGCACATCAGATGTAAGTGTTTTGGTACCATTTTCTATACAGATCATTAGCTGCTTAACACAGGACACACAAAAGACACACATGGATTTATAGTTGTATATGAGCTATGAATAATAAAAAAGCATTCATAAATTAGTGAAGCATGCTTTTGCGCAAGAGATCTATGGCTTATTCGGGTGCCTTGGTAGTGGGGAAGTATGAGTTCTAAGTTAACAGAACTATAATTAATCAGCATACATGAGACCATTATCATCTACAGCTTCTAGTTCTTCATTTGAACCCTGTTTATTTTCAAAAGCATTCATTAAGAAGGCTAAAAACATTCATTCATATAAGTTATCTAATTTACTTCATATACGTACCAGTTTAGATTTCCCTGCAGGCACACACTGAAATTTTGACGCTGAACTATTCTAAAAAAATATCATGACATTATTAATTTTGAAAATTCTATAAAATAATTTGACTTAGTATATTTAACTAAACGTATATACGAATATTTAACGGGGTACCATGTATTTTGCATTTGTCGCTTAAATTTGTACTGTTAAGTATTTAACTTATTATGATACATTATTTGGCTGAAATGGTGTCTCAATCCCAACTATACAAGGGTCTAAACTATTTATATATATAATTGTGTAAACTATACAAGTGGTCTAGACATTTATGTTCATGCATGTTGTTTTGTCTATTCAGTTAACCGAGCTTTGCAAGTGTTAGTTGAGCGTTTGCTTGTGTTACTTCTCCCTACTTCTATTTGACAACACAAACAGATTACAAGAAACACGAAAAACAAATTTACCGGACAGTTGGATCCGCCCTTTATCTTTCAATGGTTATGACTGTCTAACTATTGAAGTATCGTGCATGATTTACAGATATGGTTGGCGCTACACGTGGACACCACTATGCTTCCCAAGAACTGGGACAAGGAAAAAAAAATTCGGGGACGGGGACATAGTGACGCTCCACTTATTCAGTCTACTTTACCACCTAGTCATACTATCAAACCATACCCTCAAGCTAAATTCAAAAATAGTCATGCGACATCATTGCATCATCGTTCGACTGCACGAACTCTTCCGTTTCAGCCTACAATAGCCGAGGCATCCTCTAATGCTACTTCGCAACATATTTCTCCACAGCCAACTCCTTCCCAACCAATTCCCCCACATCCTAATCGGCAGTTAGCTCCACCACAGCCCAATCCTACGCCGTCGGCTCCTCCACAGCCCAATCCTGTGCCATCGGCTACTCCACAGCCCAATCCCGTGCCATCAGCTTCTCCACAGCCCAATCCTGTGCAGTTAGATCCTCAACAGCCCAATCCTATGTCGTTAGCT
The DNA here is from genome assembly GCA_030737875.1 of Allium sativum. Classification (NCBI taxonomy): domain Eukaryota; kingdom Viridiplantae; phylum Streptophyta; class Magnoliopsida; order Asparagales; family Amaryllidaceae; genus Allium; species Allium sativum. The sequence goes on from CM060917.1 coordinate 75,131,226, forward strand.
CCTCCACAGTCCAATCCTATGCCATAAGCTCCTCTACGGAAAATGTCCAACGGTGTTTCTCATCAAAGCGAATATACTCCCCAATCTAGACGTCAACCAACTTCTCAACCCAGGCACGGTGTTTCTCCTTCCGTTCCTCCTTTGCGTTCTTCCTCACATAACACTATGAATGAGCACAACTGTCCAAATGTACAAGGAGGTGCGACAATTCCAACGGCAAAGTCGATCAATACATCAGGTCGCATTGAACTTCGACTAGTAGAAACTAAAGATAAGTATGTGTTTTACCATGCTATATGTATATTTATTTATATTTTTTGATTGACATTATGGTAACATAAATACTATATACACAGCACTTTTTCGATGCATCCTTCCAGTGAGCTTTCAAAGAGAATCACTGCGTCATTTCATAAACGTTTGGTTGATTTTTGGCCCACTTTTGGAAAGATACCATCCGATTATAAGGAGCTACTTTTCGAAGATTTTTTGGTACTCATTTCTATTCTAAGCCTATACATCCTCCGTTTCTAGTACTTATGCATACATACAGTGCTTGTACTTATTTCTATTAAGCATATATATAATGTCCGGTTTACAATTTACCATTATACAACATTTATTCATTATGAAATGAAGACCATTCAAACCTGAAGGTTCAGCATACTGCCTTTCTTATCTCCACCATTGATGATATTATAAGGTGTAATAATATTGACAGCCATAGCCGATACTCAGAAATCGACATTACACATTGTTGCCTCTTTCTTCAAAAGTGCAGCAACATGCAGTGTTTGATAATTCATATATAGAACTACAAAATAGATAAGACATGTGCTAGCCATTCAGACAGTACATGTATTGCATATGAATTTACCTTCGTATATGTTTGATTAACAAACACATTTTCAATTATGTAAAGTTAAACAAATACTCGTACAGTTTCCAGGAAGGTACGTAGAGCACTGCGATAAAAAGTTCATAAATACTCTTCTGAAATGATCATTATAAATTATTAATTTATGTATTATAAATTTGATCCATTTACTAATACTGTTCTGAAATGATCATTTTGTTGCAAGAGTCCATGAATACTAGTTACTAGTACTTTAAGGCGAAGAAAAAGATACAAAATTCGGCCATCATTGCAAGAAATGATCTAAATATTAGCGTGCTGAAATATAACAAATCAGATACCAGGATAAGCTGTTGGCTAACATATTTGTATTCATGACTTTCTTGTTTCTAACATAATTGTATTCATGACTCATGTTTATATGTAGTTATACAAAACTTTAAAGTTAACATAATTGTAACATATATCATACATTACAGGGTCAAGTATATGGTTATGATGCTTATCCAATAGAGACTATAAGAAAACATTGGAAAACGAAGGCTAGCAAAAGATATTCGGATATGGTTAGTGATATAAAGGGAAAGAATGCAAAACCAATCTTCATGAGTCAAGCTATTTGGGACAAATGGCTCCAATACTGGGATTTTCCAGAAATTAAAGAGAAATCAAAGAAAGCTTCAGCCGATAGAAATTGCAACCCGTCATTGCATAGTTGTGGATCTATTTCTACACAGGAGCATGCTGAAAGATTGGTAATAATTTTTTTCTTCACCACTACTATATTTATTTATTTTGACTTCAAAGAATGCCAAAATAAAAAATATTTTTTTTAGAGTAAGGAGCACGGTAGGCCTGCTCGTGTGCTTGAGGTATTTGAGCGTACTCGCAAGAAAGCTGCAGCGCGTAATAAGGATGACTCCACTCCACCTACTTGGGTAGATCCTAAAGCGGCAACATTTTACGTAAGTAATATTTTTTTTTGAGGAAAACATGTTTGAGCACTACTAAAAAAAGTATTTTCTAATAGGATAACTTCACAAGAGCTTGCACAGAGAAACTACAATCACTTCGAGAGACAACCGGTGACGACACATTGGAGCTGCCACCATAGACAGCTGATGAGATATTCGAATCACTTGTGGTGCCAAATGCAAAAAAACGTTTTTATCCCGTTGGGAATCTAGAGGTACTTCAAAGATTTTTTTTCTATTTACACATCGAATTTCTCATTCCGTACAATTCCTGGAGCCACATGAAAAATGTTACTGAAATGCCCGACTTCAACAGTTAGCTTTATCGGATGATAATTGTAGTCTTTAATCTGTAAAGCTAGATTGATTGTCATGACATCGAAGATTTTCCAACGAGAATTAAAGAAGTACAGCGGAGACAGTCGATTGCCAAATGGGAATAAAAGAGTTGACATTAACAGCAGTTGCATTGGTCACAAACTTTTAACAATAATACATGTTTGAGATGATAACAAATACTAGTAAGAGCCTAAATTAACTTTGATGCATTCAGGCTTAAGAGAGAAAGAAGAAAGTCATTCTAAATCATTTACTAACCAATACTGTCTTGATGCATTGCCACTCATACCAGTTGGGAATGATCAGGAAAGTAAAACATAAAATAAAAATAAAACAAATGAATATAAATAAAAAAATAAAAATAAACCACAAACAAATGGCTTTAGTCCTGTCCTTTACCAGTGAGTGTTAAGCCCCCAATATTTCTGAGCTTATAGGAACTTGCCTTTGCAATACACCATGTTTTAAGCCTGATCCTATCGACTATGCATATTGGCTTTGCAATACTATTGTTTACTATATTTTACTTAAAACGTATATATCGCCAATATTGTATCAGGGATCCATGGCTGTCACTACTGTTAATATTTTGCCATGATATATTTTACTAATATTGTTCACAAATATTGTATCAGTGAGTGTTAAGCCCCCAAATCTTTGAGTTAATATTTCTAACCGGTGGCGTATTGTATCAGGGATCCCTCATGTGATTCATGATATGCATGCTTAGTGACAGCCATGTTTTAAGCCTGATCCTATCGACTATGCATATTGGCTTACATTGTTCGTGTCATTGTGCTTTGTTACATAATCTAATATTATGCATAAACTGAAATTCTGTTCTGCTTCTTAAACTGTAGTGCAAATATATTGTCATAATCTGGTTGTTTACATGATCCTATCGACTATGCATATTGGCTTACATTGTTCGTGTCATTGTGTTTTGTTACATAATCTAATATTGTGCACAAACTGAATTTTGAGAATATTACTGTTCTGCTTCTTAAACTGTAGTGCAAATATATTGTCATAATCTGGTTGTTTACATGGTCTTGGACCACTGATTTCAGTCAAAAGAAGTTGAAATTACATTATAATGTTCATGGTCAGTATTAGTTTTTTTCATACCTTTGTTGATTTGGTTTTAATGAGATTCACTTTATTTAAACCCTCTATATTAACGTTGCTTTAAGTATGCTAAAGGTGTCCTGATTTAAGGTATGAAAAATAGCAGATTTAAACCGAACTTATTGTCTTACAGCGCTATACTGGAAAAAAAATGTAATGATCAAAAAGTGTTGCAGGGTCAAAATAGGATTTTAGTTGTACAGCTGTAAACATTAGTCAAGTGGAGTCTATTTAAATAACATGGAACCATAAATAATTGCTATATGCATGGTTGTACAGAAGGAGGATAAACCAATTTTTGAATGGGAAGTCGCATACATCTTAAATACCGTAATAGACTGTAATATTACATTCACTTTTACTTAAAACGTAATGTTTTTATACTATTGTTTTTACACTATTTTTGTGTAATTTCTTTGCAGCTTCCCTCTTCTCAGCGTTCAAAGAGTCATCGTGTTGATAATGAAGATGATGTTCATGAGCTACAAAAACCCGTTGAGGAAATGCGCTTAGAGCTCGAGAATGAGAGAGCAGAGCGGATTAGGATTGAGGCAGAGAGAGAGCATGAGCGAGCTAATTGCCAAAGACTTGAGGAAGAGCAGGCAAGGCTTGCACAACAACAAAAAGCAGACAGAGAAATCTTTCAAGCACAAATAAAACAAGTGATGGCAATGCTCCAGAGAAATGGTGAATTTGATTACGAAGATCATTCTCCATCGTCATCACCATGAGTTACTCGGGTATGGTAGCTGGATATATTTGGTTGATGCTTCTTTTATGTGGTTTTTGTATGGGTATTATGCGTAAGGGTGGTGTTTTTGTATGGAAACCACAAGCACTAGCTGAATAGTTTTATTAGTTATATTTCAGTCTAGTGTATATATGAATTGATGAATGATAATGGATGGTATTGTTTTTTGTATGGAATATTAGCTCTAATAACATAATATTGATGAATTAATGTCGCTCATTATATATTTATTTTTTTGAAACTGCTCATTATATATATATACACACACACGATTAGTAGCGGTGGCTGGATTAAAAAAAACAATATATAACCAGAATAGAAAGGGAATACCGACGGAAAACTGGAAGTAAAATGCTTGATTTTTATATATTCGTCGGTAATCCCTTGCTAATTAGCGTGAAGTTTGTGACGGAAAAACATTTGCTGATTTTTTATGTTATACAAATCCGTCAGTAATCCCTTTCTAAATAGCGTGAATTTTGCGGCGGGTATATATTTGATGATTTTGTTGTTATATATATCCATCGGTAATCCCTTTCTAAATAGCGTGCATTTTGCGACGGATACATATTTGTTGATTTTGTTATATCATATTTATCCGTCGGTAATACGTCGGTGAAATATTTTAAAATAAAATTATAATTTATCATAAAATGACGGTGAAGTGACGGAGAATCGACGTTAATTTCCGTCGCAAAATTGTGCCTAAAATACCGACGTGCTTTTTAGCGACAGCCGTATTCTGCTGCAAATCCGTCGCTAACTAGCCTTTAGCGGCGGATTAGCGACGGATTTTTCCGCTTCTAAATCAGTATTTTCTTGTAGTGTAATAGCAATACACAAATATTCCACCCAACCACCCACTTTATCGATTCACCAAAATTTTGTTTACATTTAATGGTTCTAAACCACAAATAAACAAAATATAATTGAATCAATAACCAAATAGAGAAAGGGAGAGAATATATAGATGACTACAAATATTGTTGGAGAAGAAGAGCAATGAAGAACGATGACAAACCCTTGAATAAATCAAGAGGCACCAACTGTGTCTATCATCAGTAAATAGGAATAGCTTCTTTTGGCCCTAATTCCTACATCTTCCTCTCCATGACGCAAGCCTTAGAGGTACATAATCTCTCCAGATACCTTACATGGTTTCTGGTTAACATTGATATAACCAAGAAAGCTGCATATATATGGGAGAATAGAGGACCTAGGCAAATTTTCAAACTGCCCTTCAAAATATCTCCAGAATATAATCATTTATTTCTTTCCTTCTATAATAAAATCAATCAAATAAATTAATTAATCAATCATTCAAATCAATCAATTAATTACATTCCTCTTCAAAATAATTTAATCAACAAATCTGACACGACCTTGGAGCGTTACAGCTCTGAAAATGAAATAATATTGCGCATGCACAAACCCGCAGTTTAACCTCAAAATCTTTTGAAACCCCTAGACCGACCTCTTTAACCCTCACAGTTCTTTAAATTTGAGAAAAATGATAATCACTTCACTCTTCAATTTTTTACATAGTAAATTTGACAAATAAATTCATTGTAATTGCCATTAAATTTTGGATGTCATAATTCATTATTATGTAAATTTTACGATCTAATGTTGAACTAATCCTCTTTCATTGTAAAAAAAAATTAGTATATTTACAATCTTGTTATTGTAAGTTGTATAATTATTCCAATTAGATAGTATGTACTACATGATAAGTGGTTGAAAATGAAAATCGAACATATGTCATCTTGCATCACGTCAAAGTGTCCCAACCAATTTGGACAAATACGCTTGTCATGATTCGTTAAAATTTATATATATTTAAAATAATTTGATGTTTAAATCAAAAAAAAAATAAACAAACTATTAGCATAGTTCTCACGGTCTAACCGGTTGAATCACGAGAACCTTAGACCCTGCCCTACCACGATTTGACTTACGGTTCGGTCTTCACAACTATCCTTCGAACATATGAAGTTTTGTATGAAGGGTAGCAGATATTTCCTGACACATGCAAACCGCGTGCCAGTAAGCCTAACAGCATTCAAAGCTCATCGTTTCTTTAGTCATTGTTACATTTGTACAAACATAGAGGAATATTTCTCGTTTCAATTATTCATTTTTGTAGCAATTGTATCATGATCAATAAAAGCGATTTCTTTACAAAAGTTATTATGGTATCAGAGCAACAAGGCCAAAGGACAGCTAATCGATCAACGACAAAGAAAATCATAAAAACTAAGAACTAAAGAAATTAAATCTCTTTTCACCTCAGGATGTTTTCATTACTCGAGAATTTACCTTTCTTTCGATCAGTGAGCGCTTCCTTTCAGTCTTTCATTGCATTTAGTGCCTCACCGAGGAATCAGATCAGTGTCTTTATCTTCCCCGGTTGCATGAGCATTCTTTGAACATAAGAATGTTATTCTACATCTAGTCGCATTCATGTTAGATTGTGTGCATTACTGAAGCATCAAGAATCACTAATACATATATATTTGCACCTCTTCTACATGTTTAGGAATTTCACAACTACAAATTTGAATATTTGCCTTGCGAAGTCACCCCAATCTTGTTTCTTTTCACCACCATGAACCAATAATTCGATTTTCTTGAATCAACGTACCACATAGTGATGATGACCTCACTTCAGCAATGTCGAAAACCATATCAGTGAGAACACACCATCGAATTCTGTCAGGATCAAACCAAAAGGTTGGGTTATTACAATCTCATTAGATGAAAATTATTACATCTTGTGGAAATATCAAGTAGAAACCACATTAAAGGTTTATGGACTTTATGATTGTGTCAAAGGAACTATATCCATTCCATCCATCATGATTGAAAACAAAGATGGAAATACCGTGAATAACCCAAAATATATAAATTACCAAAAACAAGTCAGTTTACTTTCGTATTGGTTATTATCATGAATCAACTCCAATATTCTATTGTAAATTGTTGGTTGAAACACATCATATGAGATAATTTCATCAGTTGAGCAATTTTCAATTCCCAATCTGATGTGACGGTAATGCATTATAGAGGAGAGCTACAGAACTCAAGAAAAGATGATGTCTATGAGAGATTACTTGACCAAGATCAAGAACTTATGTGATAAGTTAAAAGCAGTTGGTCACAAGATTTCCGACAACGAGCAAATTTTTATCATAACATGTGACACCACACGTCCGTTAATGTCACTCTATATAAAATGCATTAAGTTTCGTGAAGCATTATATGTAAACAAGAACATAATGTCACAAGACAGACATGTGAAATAGCAGCGGAATCAAAAACTTTATTTAAATCAAAAAATCATGGTCCCAAATTCTAAGTTTACATCGTAAGTTTGAAGTAACCAATTACATCAATAATCTGTCTTGCCAAAAATATCAGAGTACAAAAGCATAAAACCATATTTCCCATGCGAATCCATAAGAGAGCTGAAAAGAAGTCAAAGCGGTACATCATATCCATAATCCAAGCTAAGCTGAAAGAATCTAGATCAACTCTAAGCACTCCCACTCTGAGAACCTTAGAAAGGGGACGGAAGAGAGAGAAGAGGAAACAAAAAGGGTCAGACATAAAGTCTGGTGAGTCTAGTTATATTTAAATATAAATAAATAAAAGTATCATGACAGGTATATAAAAACTGGAACAACAAGATAACAATAACAAGGAAAAGTGTGAACTGAGCATGATAAGTTAGAACAGAATATATTGCACTTCTTAAATACGTTTCTCTGCACCGTACCAATACTAGTATATTAGAAACTGAATGATCTCTACAAATACCGTTCCATTACATTTTCTTGATTGTTAGGTTACTAGGGTTAACAACACTCAACGATTATACACACGTCGTACCTATTTGCTTTCCAATGGATTAACCTAATACAATATATGTAGCTACCACTCAATGTTGAGATGCACCCCATGGTATCTCACTCGCACGGTCTCCACCATAACGACACAGAAATGAACGCAGTCCCTCATCCTACGCTAGAGTGGCATACGAATCTCTATATAACAATGATACGTTCCGCATATATCTGTAATTATTATGCTATGTAATCATACGGACTACCACCTGCAATCGAATCAGATTCCATACCAGAGTAAAGCCCTCAAGTCTACGGTACACCACCCAGAGCAGATATGCACGTATCCAGACTTTCCCACAAACGTATCATTAATTGTAGTTCGATGCCGCAACCGCACGTCCTCTAATGTGCACCGAGTTCCATGGTAAGGCGATACAAGAGACACAGAACTCCTTCGGGAGCTTTTCCATATTTGTACAGGCCCGCATTTAAGAGCCTCAAAATACAGATATTCCTAGGGTATGTTTTTCATGGTGGTTATGGCCCCACCTCATCCCCTTCCTCAACTGGTAATGACTAGAAGAGCTAAGCGATTGCCCCAACGCAAACAAACTAAACATCCATGTGGCATCTCCCCTCAACCTCTTACCTCGAGAGTGAAAGGTGAATGGTATCTTGGGTTTAGCTCTAGTCTTTTCGCATCCCACTGGCTGCCGATTACGGGTACCCGACGATCTACAATCCTTGTTGGTCCTAACCCCACCTCCCGTTGAGGCAATCACCGAATCACCCTAGTGTCACCTCGTCACAGCATTCAGACTGCAAAGCTACTTTTGCAGTCAAGGCCCAGCCACCTAGTAGTTACGCGCAGACCCTACCTCTGTGAGCACAGCCTAAATATCTGCCACCACACAGAGGACTACTAGGATCACCTTACATATCTTAGGAAGCCGCGTGCTTTCCCTTCCAGTCCTTCGGAGCCGATAGAATAATCAGATCGCTCTGCTCGTGCATTATAACACCATAATGATCTACCTCGTTGGGTTATTCACCCTCAAACGTGCGGACTGGTCCAAGCGCCTCTCTTTAATACGTTGTTAGACCCTATGTCTAAACATTCTTTTACGTGCTTGCCTTACCGCATCAGGTTTCCATTAACTTGGTTATTCCCATTCATATTAAATTCTTAATCAAGTTACCAGGTTCCTCTTGCTTATTAATTTTGGTTATATAACTTAACCCCTTTAAGTTTGTTAATAAGCCTGCAACATGTTATTCTCTAGATTGTGGCCCAAGGTCTGTAATCCATAATCCCTTTATATTTTCATCGTCCGATTCCATAGTTACATTAACATGTTCTTACTTAATGTGTAATTAAGTACGCCTTATTTTACATGTTTCCGTTTTAGCATATCATTTATCATTTATGATAAATATAACTTATACCATTTCATAAGTTTTCCTCATTCTTTCTCATTTAATCATAATTCAATCATATCATTGTTTACTTATTAACTTAGTTCTCTTAACTAAGTTTTACTAATAAGTTTCCTTTCCATAAGTATAACCTGTGTTGTCCTCATCCGTAGATTTCAGATTCTTGTTCTTGTAAATAACTTAATTTACAATTAAATACAGCTTATCCCCTTACATAGTTATTCTGTTCCCTTTTTTAATTAATTACAACCTAAGTTGTAATTTCCACTTGTTCCTAGGACAAGCCTAAACATCTTATCTTTCCTGTGCATACATGTTAATGCCTCAGACCTCTCACATTAAGTTAACCACTTGTGGATGCTGGATATGCCGGGCGGCTCTGGGCAGACTTAAACCACAAGTTTAGACATAACCTCGTGTCATGGTGCTGTTATGCATTAGACGCCTCACATTAGATTAACCACTTGTGGTCACTAGATATGTCGGGCGGCTCCGGGCATACTTATACCACAAGTGAAATCTAACCTCGTGTCTAAGCATTACTACGGTTCCATTATTTTAGATATATTCATATTAATAAATTTCCCTATTCCAGATATAGATTTTCATACCCCTTTTTAATTCATATTTCGTTATGCACAATATGCCCTTTTTCCCAAGTCATAAATCATGATATATATATATATATATATATATATATATTATGCCCAAATCCGTATTCACATATTTGCTAATTTATGTCCCTAGTTCATATTCACATATTTCAGTACAAGTTATGCCCAAATTTATCTTCACATATATTCCAGTTTACGCCCAAATCATATTTTACATATGTTCTAATTTACGCCCAAATCATATTTTACATATGTTCCAATTCATGCCAAAATCATATTTTACATATGTTCCAATTTACACCCGAATCATATTTTACATGTGTTCCAATTTATGCCAAAATCATATTTTATATATGTTCCAATTTACGCCTGAATCATATTTTATATATGTTTCAATTTATGCCAAAATAGCCTGGCTATAAAAATAAAAAGGGAAAAGAGGGAAAGAAGAGAATCAAAACAGGAATTATGACGAATCAATGTAAACTGACAGAAACAAACATAAAATTGAATAGATATATTATGACAAGATTTAACATGGTGGCGGTATGAACATATAAAGGCAGATCTGATAATTATGTCATAATAGAACTTGTTTAGGCATAGATCCAATATCCAATTTTTACACATTTTATGATTCCAATTAAATATTTATATCTAAAAATAACATGAAATCAAAGTGAATAGATCTAAGGAAATGGATCCAAATAACTGAGAAGAACACGTTGGATTTGTTGTTGTAGCCACCGTTGAATTTGTATAATGTTTGGTGAATTGGATTTGGAGAAGAATAGGCTATTCAATTTACGTTGCAACAGAGCTCCGCCATCGCCACCATTTTTTTCGATGAATAAAACCTACTTTTCTGGTCCTTTATAAAGCTTAGAATCAATGAATTTGATCAAGAAAGGTGTCCAAGTTCAGAAAAATGAATTCTGCTAAAATCTGCAGCAGGTGGGTTGTAACAACCCGCATTCAACGCATCGGAGGATCGTATAATATTTCTTTCTTTCTTATATGAGGTAGTAGGGTCATGTGGCTTTGGGAAACGACTATTGGGTCCATTTCCCATATTCATGATTTTTGCCGATTTTTAAATAACCGTTTTGCCCCTAGTTGATCTTGTTTCGGCCATAACTTTTGATTGGAAAGGAGTTTTGACTTGAAACCACTTCCATTGGCTTCGGATGATGGTTTACCTTTCCGTAGAGTGGTCACATGTGGAAAACGGACTTACCGTTTGGGAGAAATGGGTGAAATAAGGTTTGGAAGGTGAAAAACAGCTTAACCGGGCCAAATAGGGTGATTAGTGAATGGGCCCATAACCTATTTCGGGATTAGGGTTATGGGGAGGCTGAAAAGAGTTAGGGTTTCATTCCATTTCAGTTTTCTAGCATCCACTTACCTCTTAGAAACCCTAAAAATGGCCTCCAACCTCTAAATCACCTCCAAATCACTTTCTAATCAAGGATTAAGCTTAGCAACATCAAATCAAGGGAGATCTTCACCAAATCAAGATTAGAGCTGCTGTTTAGCATTAGTATTCGCGCCATATCAGAGATTTATTTCAGATCTAAGGTTTATTTGTGGCTAAGGTGAGTGATTCGCATAGTTCTTCACTAATTATGGTCAATTAAAGGTAATTAGTGAAGATTAGCGAATTTATGCATTAATAAATGTTGGAAAAATATTTATAAATTCTTAAATAATGTTTTAGACATCTGTTAGAAATTGGGTTTGATTTGGTTAAGTTTTGCTAATCATATCATTAGTTTTGCTTAAGCACACTTAAGGGAAAATATGGGTTTTTGGCTATGTTTGATCCATTTTAACCTATCATATTGTTGTTTTGATGTTTGTGATTGATTATACATGTTGCTATGACTGTATGGTATGCTTTGTGATTGATTAGAATAGATAGAATGGTTGAAAACGTCGTCGAATGGCATAAAACAGCTCGTTGGACAAAGAGCAGGAATTCAGATCGGATGGGGGATTGAGGGCCGGATCGGATTGCCCTATGGGGTTGTGGAACCATATCACGAACCAAGCCATCTCCTCCGAACTGAACCGTCTGTGTGAGGTCCATGAGTTGTGAACTGCCTCTCATACCCGATCCGAACCACTCAAGAGAAGGAGCTCCGACCCGATCCGCTCATGGATAGTGAGCACGAACCGTTTGTACTTGGCCTGGAGGAGCGCTTTCTCCGACCCGAACCGCCAGAAGGACCCCGACCCGAACCCATAGATGGAGATGGACTTGGAGACCCTGACCCGACCCGCTGGGGGTGTTGACAATCTGAACCGCCACCAAGTGGAAGCCACGAGCCAAACCGTGTTGACGATGGAGACCTGAAGGCCGAACCGAACCATGCTTAAGAGAAGGATCCAAACCGATCCGGTGATGACCAAAAACCGTCTATGTGAGGTCCACGAGCATAAAATGTGAACTGCCTCTCATACCCGATCTGAACCACTCGAGAGAAGGAGCTCCGACCCGAACGGCTAGAAGGACCCCGACCCGAACCCATAGATGGAGATGGACTTGGAGACCCCGACCCGCTGGGGGTGTTGACGATCCGAACCGCCACCAGGTGGATGCCACGAGCCAAACTGTGTTGACGATGGAGACCTGAAGGTCGAACCGAACCGATGCTTAAGAGAGGGATCTGAACCGATCCGGTGATGACCAAAAACCCGAGATGCAAAGGTAGTCCAAATGGAAGTTAGAGCTCAAAATCCAGTTGGGAACCAATGAGTTCACTTCATGATTGGGCTTTGCTGCGGGACGTGTGCTAAGGAGCTATCGACGTTCATAACTTAGCTTCACCGCCGAAAAGGAATGATGGGCTACGTATCAGTGCAGTAGAGTCACCGTGACTCGAGGGGCAAAGTGATCGTAGTAAGACTATGAGCCAGTACAGTGGAACCATTGTGACTCCATAGGGCAGAGTGGACATAGTAAAGGATTAGTAAGGCTATGAGCCAGTGCAGTGGGGTGTGTACGACTCCATGGGGAAAAGTGGACATAGCGAAGGATTAGTGGCTATGGATCAGTGCAGTGAAGCTGTTGTGACTTCATGGGGCAGAGTGATCATAGCAAAGTGTTGGGTGATCGAAGTGGTGGATATCGTATGCTTTATGCACTGAGTGAGAGATGTGAGGAAGGTTGCTATGCTTGATTGTTTTCCATCACTATGACATGCACACCCCTACCCTCGTATGCTAGTACACCATATGTTAGTGGCACCTTAGAGTGTTGTACAGTATATAGTGCTAACTCTTTGGTTGCAAGTCCAGGTTCAGGTATGGTTTAGTATATCTGTTATTATTCTGTTTAGCTGCTTATCGCTCATATCATACTTTTGTCTAACCCAGAGTTTTATGTCTCTTCTTATTACTCTGGGTGCTCCTAAACGAGCAGACTAGAGACCGGATAGCTGGTGATGCACGAGTTGCTGAGCCGGAGGCGAGTAGGAGGCTTCCACGTATGATATATATATATATATATATAGATATTCTCCCTGTGTCGTTGGTGGTCACTACTTGGGCATTAGTAGTGTGCCTTCCTTATCTTGCTTTTAGAGACAGTTTTAAAAGTTGTAATAATGATGTTGTGGAACATAAGCTGTATTTGGATTTTCCGCTGCTATGATAGTTTGTTTTCAGCTTATGCACTGTCTCACCTGTTTCATGTCAAGTATGTGTTATGATTATATTTTATTCCATGCGCTGTGAAACATATTACAGGTTCTTTATTGACTCTTTGTCTTCTTCCTTTTCTTATGACGACCGTCCCGTGCTAACTGGACATGTGTACAGCGCACTTTTGGAGTAAATGTCGGTTGGTACAGAGCGGGCCATCACATTTGGTATCAGAGCTCTAGGTTGCGTAGTTAACCTAGGAAAAGATACTAGGGAGAGATAGTACGTATATGAGAGTGCGTATTTGTGATTACTTTGGTTTTCAAAAGCTATATATATATACTATTAGTAGTATAAGGATGAAGTCGTACTGCGCTAGCACCACTATGGAGATAGTTAATCGTTTTCTCTTTACAGATTGAACGATGAGTCAAGACACGAGGGGTGCTGGTAGAGGGGCCAATAATGGGAATGCTCCTGACATGAGGACGATGTTCATTGACTTCATGAGAGAGATGCTTAGGGATGTTCAGGGAGCAGTTCCCAATGTCGGTAATGGTGGTGGTCCAATAGTGCAGGCGCCTAGGGCCAATTTCGCCAAGCTGTGCAAGGATTACACTAACCTTGGTGGGAAGCCGTTCCATGGAACGGAGTCGGCCACGGATGTTCAGGATTGGTTGGATAGCTGTGATCGTATCTTCAATGACTTGGGTATCGAGGATGCAATGAAGAGAAGGCTAACGTCTCGTCAGCTGCAAGGGCGAGCGATGAATTGGTGGAATGCTATTAAGACAGCTACTCCAGAGGATCAGGTTACTTGGGATCAGTTTAAGGCTCGCTTTAGCGACAAGTTTATCCCAGCTGCTCAGAAATCGGAATTGTTTAAGAAGTTTTTGGAGCTTAAGCAGAATGGTAGGGCAATCTCGGACTATATTGCCGAGTTCGACACTCTGTTGAAGTATGGATTATCCCTTATCGATACTCCTGAGAAGAAGAATGAGAAGTTCATTACTGGTTTGGATGGATAATTGGGGGAAAGGCTTATCAACCACATTGATGAGACTTTTGAATCGATTGTGGGGAAAGCTTTGATATCATAGAGTCTTTACCCTAAGTCAAAGACTGAGGTTGCATCTGCAGAAGGGCTGAAGCCACAAGCAGGCGGTGGAGGCAAGAATAACACTCAGAACAAGAGGAAGCAGAACAAAACTAAGGATGGCCAGAAAAAGAGCAAGAAAGATGTTGAGTGCTTCAGCTGTGGTAAGAAGGGTCATTATGCCAAAGAATGTCGGGCCAAGCCAGCGGATAGGAAGTGCTACAACTGTGGTCAAGTGGGACATCATAAGGATAAATGTCCATAACCTCTTAAGGAGAAGCATATTGTGAAAGTGTATGCTATCAGTGCTATTCATTCTTCATCGAATGCCCCAACTGCGGAGGAGAAAGGAAAGAATGTCGTCATTCAAGGTATGCTTTCTATTCTTGATGTACCTGTTCGAGTTTTGTTTAATACTGGGGCTTCCCGTTCCTTCATATCTAGTGACCTGGTAGGTAGGTTGGGACTGGAACCCGAGATAGTCGATAGACCGTTGGTTGTGACGAACCCGATTGGTGGTTCGACTAACCTTAGTATGATTTGCCGAAATTTGGTCTTATAGAGTCATGGATGTATGTTTGTTTGTGATTGCTTTGTTTTAGGCTTTACTGGGTATGGCATTATATTGGGAGTCGATTGGCTCCAAAGATACGGGATGGTGGTAGACTGTGAGGGATTTTTGGTAACAGTTAGGGCGGATGATGGGCGGAGGGTAGTGTTTGGTAGTCTACCTAGTGATGGGGTAATGGATAGTTTTATAAATTCCCTCAACATCCCGCATGATGAGTTGTCAGATGTGCCCGTGGTTGGCCAGTATCCGGACGTCTTCGAGGAAGTGACCGGACTTCCACCACACCGAGAGATTGAGTTCCGTATTGATTTAGTGAAAGATGCCAGACCTATAGTGATGCCACTTCGTCGTATGACACCAGGGGAGCAGCGAGAGCTCGAGGTGCAAGTAAGCGATCTTTTGAAGAAGGAGTTTATTTGAAGAAGTGTCTCCGAGTGGGGAGCACTAGTTGTGTTTGCCACTAAGGCAGATGGTTCCCTTCATTTGTGTGTGGACTATCGCGAGTTGAATAAGGTGACGAGGAAGAATAAGTATCCTCTACCACGGATAGATGATTTGTTTGATCAACTAGAAGGAGCCAGAGTGTTCTCCCAGTTGAACCTCGTGACAGGATTTCATCAGCTCCGAGTAGCGGCTGAGAGTGTTCCGAAAACGGCATTTAGGACGCCGTTTGGATTCTATGAGTGGTTGGTCATGCCATTTGGGTTGACCAATGCACCAGCATACTTCGTGGATCTTATGAATCGGGTATTCAGAGATCAACTGAATAAGTTTGTTCTTGTGTTCGTAGACGACATCCTTGTTTACTCAAGGATAGAGGAAGAACACAAGGGACATTTGAGGATAGTGATGGAGGTGTTGAGAAAACACCAATTGAAAGCGAAATTTTCTAAGTGTCACTTCTGGAGGAGGGAAGTGAGATTCTTGGGCCATGTTGTTTCAGAGAATGGTATTGCCGTGGACCCTGCGAAGGTGGATACGGTACATGATTGGTCTACGCCCAAGAATGCAACAGACGTGAGAAGCTTCTTGGGGTTAGCTGGATATTATCGTAAGTTTATCCAGGACTTCTCCAAGATAGCAGCACCGTTGACTCGGTTGACTAAGAAGAATCAAGCCTTCGTTTGGGACGGAGTGTGTGAGAATGCATTCAAGAGTCTAAAAGAAAAGTTGACGCGTGCGCCAGTGTTAGTCATTCCTAAAGGGAATGAAGAGATGACTGCATACACGGATGCTTGTGGTACTAGACTAGGTGCTGTATTGATGCAAGGAGGTAGGGTTGTAGCTTATGCTAGTCGGCAACTATAGCTGCATGAGAAAAAGTATCCTACCCATGATTTGGAACTGGCAGCGATCGTGTTCGCATTGAAGATGTGGAGACATTATCTCCTGGGAGAAAGATTTGAGTTGTTTACTGATCATAAATCACTAAAGTATCCCTTCTCTCAGAAGGATCTGAATCTACGTCAGCAGAGATGGTTAGAGTTCTTGGCTTCGTATGATTTTGATATCGCATATACACCTGGGAAAGGCAATGCGGTAGCCGATGCCTTGAGTAGGATACATGCCAGTTTAGGGGCTATGTTTCTTGAATGGAAGCAACTGGAGTATATCGCAGGGTATGATTTCAGAACCACTTTGATTGAGTGGATTGGTTCCAGTCAGAGGGACGATCCTAATCTATTGGAAATCATCTCCAAGTTAGAGATGAATATGGACAGTGAGGAGATAAATTTATATGGGCTTGATCGAGAAAGATGGCTTCGAAAGAATGGAAGACTAGTTGTACCCAACATGAATGGTTTGAGAGATGAAGTGCTTAGGGAACGTCATCACTCAAAACTGACTATACACCGCGGTGGTGATAAGATGTATCGAGACATGAAGAAGACTTACTACTGGGGAGGGATGAAAAGAGACGTTGGGAAGTTTATATCCAAGTGCATGAATTGCCAGCTAGTTAAAGTCGAGCAACAGGAGCCTAGTGGTTTGTTGCAACCATTAGAAATTCCTGAATGGAAATGGGAGCAAGTATCGATGGATTCATTGATGGTTTACCAAGGACTAAATCGGGACATGATAGCATTTGGGTAATTGTGGATCGGTTGACCAAGAGTGCAAGATTTATACCAGTCAAATCGACCAGAACGGCAGCTAAGTTAGCAGAACTGTATATGAAGTGGGTAGTGAGATTTCATGGAGTACCTAAAAACATTGTGAGTGACCGAGACCCGTTGTTTACTAATGGGTTTTGGAAGAGCTTACAAGAGGCTCTAGGGTCGGAGTTATATCTCAGTACCGCGTATCATCCTCAAACTGACGGTCAAACAAAGAGGGTGAATCGTATATTGGAAGATCTCTTAAGAGCTTGTATATTGGATTTTGGTGGATCATGGGATGACCATTTGCATCTAGTAGAGTTTGCATATAATAATAGCTACCAATCCAGTATCGGTATGGCTCCATATGAAGCTTTGTACGGAAGACCGTGCAACTCACCATCATGTTGGATAGAGACCGGTGAGAAGTTTGTGCTTGGACCAGATGTGGTAAGGGAAACTTCAGATAAAATTAAGATCATTCAACAACGGATGAAGGCTGCCCAGGATAGGCAGAAGAGTTATGCTGATAAGAGGAGAAGAGACTTAAAATTCTCCGTTAGTGACTTGTTGTTTGTCAAGATTTCTCCGTTGAAGAGCGTGATATGATTTGACAGGAGAGGCAAGTTGACACCAAGATTTGTTGGCCCATTCCCAGTTCTCGAACAAGTTGGGAATTTGGCGTATAGAGTTGACTTACCCGAGAAGATGGCGGGAGTTCACAACGTATTTCATGTTTCCCAGCTAAGGAGGTTCGTGCACGACCCAGATATGACTATTTCACCTGATCAGTTAGAGGACTTCGAAGTGGAACCCGAGGCGGTTGGGAACCGCAAGCCGATTCATATTGTCGAGCACGATACGAAACAACTTTGAAGGAAGGCGGTGAAGCTAGCCAAGGTTCAGTGGGGCGAGAACGAGAATGACTGTGCTTGGGAGACAGAGGAGAGC
The DNA here is from genome assembly GCA_030737875.1 of Allium sativum. Classification (NCBI taxonomy): domain Eukaryota; kingdom Viridiplantae; phylum Streptophyta; class Magnoliopsida; order Asparagales; family Amaryllidaceae; genus Allium; species Allium sativum. The sequence goes on from CM060917.1 coordinate 75,149,535, forward strand.
ATTAGGAAGACGTATCCAGAACTCTTTGCCTGGTAAGATTTACTTTGCAATTTAGTTATTCCACATGCTAGGACAGACTTGTTTTGCTTGTTTGATTGTTGTTTTATGGCTGATAGGCATATGGGACCCTTTGTGTGTTTTGGTTAGGGAATTTCGGGGGCAAAATTTCTTAAGGAGGAGAGAATGTAACAACCCGTATTCTACGCATCATAGGATCGTAGAATATTTATTTCTTTCTTATATGAGGTCGTAGGGTCATGTGGCTTTGGGAAACGACCATTGGGGCCATTTCCCATGTTCATGATTTTTGCCAATTTTTAAATGACCGTTTTGCCCCTAGTTGATCTTGTTTCGGCCATAACTTTTGATTGGAAAGGAGTTTTGACCCGAAACCACTTCCATTGGCTTCGGATGATGGTTTACCTTTCCGTAGAGTGGTCATGTGTGGAAAACGGACTTACCGTTTGGGAGAAATGGCTGAAATAAGGTTTGGAAGGTGAAAAACTGCTTAACTGGGCCAAATAGGGTGATTAGTGAATGGGCCCATAACCCATTTTGGGATTAGGGTTATGGGGAGGCTGAAAAGAGTTAGGGTTTCATTCCATTTCAGTTTTCTAGCCTTCACTTACCTCTTAGAAACCCTAAAAATGGCCTCCAACCTCTAAATCACCTCCAAATCACTTTCTAATCAAGGATTAAGCTTAGCAACATCAAATCAAGGGAGATCTTCACCAAATCAAGATTAGAGCTGCTGTTTAGTATTAGTATTCGCACCGTATCAGAGTTTTATTTCAGATCTAAGGTTTATTTATGGCTAAGATGAGTGATTCACATAGTTCCTCATTAATTATGGTCAATTAAGGGTAATTAGTGAAGATTAGCAAATTTATGCATTAATAAATTTTGGAAAAATATTTATAAATTCTTAAATAATGTTTTAGACCTCTGTTAGAAATTGGGTTTGATTTGGTTAAGTTTTGCTAATCATATCATTAGTTTTGCTTAAGCACGCTTAAGGGAAAATATGGGTTTTTGGCTATATTTGATCCATTTTAACCTATCATATTGTTGTTTTGATGTTTGTGGTTGATTATACATGTTGCTATGACTGTATGGTATGCTTTGTGATTGATTAAAATAGATTGAATAGTCGAAAACGTCGTCGAATGGCGTAAAACAGCTCGCTGGACAAAGTGCAGGAATTCAGATCGGATGGGGGATTGAGGGCCAGATCGGATTGCCCTATGGGATTGTGGAACCATATCACGAACCAAGCCATCTTCTCTGAACCGAACCATCTGTGTGAGGTCCACGAGCATAAAATGTGAACTGCCTCTCATACCCGATCTGAACCACTCGAGAGAAGGAGCTCCGACCCGAACCGCCAGAAGTACCCCGACCCGAACCCATAGATGGAGATGGACTTGGAGACCCCGACCCGACCCGCTGGGGGTGTTGACGATCCGAACCGCCACCAGGTGGATGCCACGAGCCAAACCGTGTTGACGATGGAGACCTGAAGGCCGAACCGAACTGATGCTTAAGAGAGGGATCCGAACCGATCCGGTGATGACCAAAAACCCGAGATGCAAAGGTAGTCCAAATGGAAGTTAAAGCTCAGGATCAAGTTGGGGACCAATGAGTTCACTTCATGATTGCGCTTTGCTGCGGGACACGTGCTAAGGAGCTTTCGACGTTCATAACTTCAATTCACCACTGAAAAGGAATGATGGGGTATGTACCAGTGCAGTAGAGTCACCGTGACTCGAGGGGCAAAGTGATCGTAGTAAGACTATGAGCCAGTGCAGTGGAGCCATTGTGACTCCATGGGGCAGAGTGGACACAGTAAAGGATTAATAAGGCTATGAGCCAGTGCAGTGGGGTGTATACGACTCCATGGGGCAAAGTGGACATAGCGAAGGATTAGTGGCTATGGATAAGTGCAGTGAAGCAGTTGCGACTTCATGGGGCAGAGTGATCATAGCAAAGTGCTGGGTGATCGAAGTGGTGGATATCTTATGCTTTACGCACTGAGTGAGAGATGTGAGGATGGTTGCTATGCTTGATTGTTTGTCATCACTATGACATGCACACCCCCACCCCTGTATGCTAGTACACCATATGTTAGTGGCACCTTAGAGTGTTGTACAGTATGTAATGCTAACTCTTTGGCTGCAAGTCCAGGTCCAGGTATGGTTTAGTATACCTTTTATTATTCTGTTTAGCTGCTTATCGCTCGTACCAGACTTTTGTCTAACCCAGAGTTTTATGTCTCTTCTTATTACTCTGGGTGCTCCTAAACGAGCAAACTAGAGACAGGTTAGCTGGTGATGCACGAGTAGCTGATCCGGAGGCGAGCATGAGGCTTCCACGTATGATATATATAGGTAGATATTCTCCCTATGTCGTTGGTGTTCACTACTTGGGCATTAGTAGTGTGCCTTCGTTATCTTGCTTTTAGAGACAGTTTTAAAAGTTGTAATAATGATGTTGTGGAACATAAGCTGTATTTGGATTTTCCGCTGCTATGATAGTTTGTTTTTAGCTTATGCACTGTCTCACATGTTTCATGTCAAGTATATGTTATGATTATATTTTATTCCATGCGCTGTGAGACATATTACAGGTTCTTTATTGATTCTTCGTCTTCTTCCTTTTCTTCTGACGATCGTCCCGTACTAACTGGACATGTGTACAGCGCACTTTTGGAGTAAATGTCGGTTGGTACAGAGCGGGTCGTCACATGGGTAGACCCACCCTTGAGGGGGTCGACCTTGGTGTCGACACCCATGGGTGGAAAATCTACCGCCTTCGGAAATTTTGAATTTTGAATCGATTTTCGAAATTCTCGACCCATTTTTGAATTTCTGAACCTAGTATATACATATTCTTCCTATGCATATACAAACTTCAAAGCTCAATAACTTCTTCATACAGTATCCGATTTACGCAAACCAAGTAGCTATCTTGACCAGAATTTCGAGACGGACGCAATGGTGCAATCCGTTTTACTTAATTCTGAATATTTAATTAAATTTTACTTAATTTATAGTTAATAATTTATTTCAAATTAATTACTCTTTAATTTATCATCTTTAGTGTCGTTAAAATTATAGGGTGTTACATTCTCCCCTACTCAAAGGACTTCGTCCCCGAAACCACTAAGTTAAGAAGAACGTATATCCTAACATCCAACAGTCATACATTTATCTAGCAATCACAGGCCTCCATTGTCCTTAATGAATTTCTAATGCCTTTATGAACACATGCAATAGTGTGTGTTTATGTTCTTAAATAATGCGAAAGATCAGGTGGTCTACCGATTCAGTTGACCTCCTCGATGCAATGTATGTTTGTGTCATGCAACCAAAATATATGCAAATTATCCTAATACATGTAAGTTTTATATGTGTGCACAATCATCCATCCAAAAGCAACATCAATGTAACGATACATCCATTTTCATCCATAAAAATTTAAATTGTACACACGTCCATATGCAATATGTAAGTGATTGAGCCGATCTAGTGCTTATTTTGTGTGTATATGTATCCACAAGCAATCACTAGCAAACACTTACATCCATCAAACATAACATGTCTCAAACACATGTTTACATTCATTAGTTTTCTACCTAAAGACTTGATCGATAGGAGATATTCAAACGATAAATACAAGTATTAATTCGAAGCTTGGAAAAAGAAGTTAAGAACATATTCTCGAAAAGGAAATGATATGAAACGCGAATCTTGTCTCCAGTCTCCCAAATAGCATTCTCATAGTCTTCTCCCCATTGCACTTTTACTAGCTTCACTTCTTTGTTGCACAATTTCTTAACCTTCGATCTAAGTATGCAAGTCGGAACTCTCCAATCATTGCTTCCTTCTCTCCTTTCACTTCCTCTCGCAAGTTTTGCTCCACTACCTTGAACTCTATACATTTATCGTCACTTGGATAAATAGTCATCTTAGAATGATGGGCTTCCTTAAGGACTGTCTTCAATAGGTTTCCCATCCCAATATGATTCACCTATCAAACCTCTTCTCAAGTAGCTCCCCTACTTGCTTACAAAGTTCCCTCTTTTCTTTTAGGAGTCACATGTCGCACATGCAATGCAACTGGCTCTGCATTGTCCACCAAGAATATGCGGAAACCAATCTCGTGCCTCGGGGGTAAAACCCGAACCTTATCAAAACATCAGGATACTCACAACTATTGGTACAGATCGCAAATCATCGATAGATGTATCAAGAGGTTCTAGGAAACCAAGCATGACAGACCCTTTTGGGGTCATAAGAAATCTCGAGAGTCTTTCCATGACAAGTCAAAAGTCTAACGACCCTCCTCTCACAATCTAGAATGGCTCCATATATGGCTAACCAATCCATCCCTAGAATCAAACCGTACCTTATAAAATCAAGAACATATGTGTCGCAATCAAACTCGATACCTAACACAGAGATTCTCAAACCCCGATAACTCAATGATAAATGAGTCGTACCTTTAATGGGGTTTGAGACAATAAGGGATCCAAAACCATACTAGTATCTAGGTGCAGAGACTCATCTAAAGGATCAGATATAAAAGAATGCGAAGCACCAGAAAAAGAATCCTAACAGGATGATCAGAAATTGAAACCAAACCTTCAACGGAAACTTTCCTGCCCCTATCTTATCCACCAGCTATAAGAACAATAGCTTGCCCTCTAGAAGTTCCTACCCTCTGGCCTTGTCCTTGTCTCTTTGGACACTCCTTAATAAGGTGTCCCGCCTTACCAAAGTGGTAACAAACGCCTTTCCTCTTTCTGTTATCCTTCTTCAAATGACCCACCGTTCCGTAATTATGGTATTTCCTCTTTTCTTTTTTCATCTATATTCCCTTCTTAAGCCACCATTTTCTTCCATCTTTGGGCGTACTCCATAACCCCAACTCCCTTATTCTCTTTTTTACCATCCTTGTGCAACATGCTAACAAGTCTCTTGAAAGCTATGTCCATCGCACGGAAATCCTTACGAGGCTTAAGAGAAAATAAGTCGCAGGTGAAACTACTGCGGCTACAGATGGAGGTTGGGCACTACATTGCCCTTCGACATGTACCGTAGTTTTAACATGCCTACGGAACCATGCTGAAATGGGGATACCCTTTCGGGAAGAAATGGTTCCCCGAACAAAAAGGGAAAAGGAATCAAGTGGAGAATCGAGAAGATATTTAAGGCTTTGGGAAATATACTTTTCAAAAACAGGCTTTTTATTTTAAAATACTTTGTTTTTGAGACCTTTTTGAAAACCATTTTCAAAATATTTTACCCGATCTTATAACCATATGCTCTGATACCAAATGTGACACCCCACGTCCGTTAATGTCACTCTATATAGAATGCATTAAGTTTCGTGAAGCTTTATAGGTAAATAAGAACATAATGTCACAAGACAGACATGTAAAATAGCAGCGGAATTAAAAAATTTATTTAAATCAAAACATCATGGTCCCAAATACTAAGTTTACATCATAAGTTTGAAGTAACCAATTATATCAATAATCTGTCTTGCCAAAAATATCAGAGTACAAAAGCATAAAACCATATTTCCCATGCGAAGCCATAAGAGAGCTGACAAGAAGTCAAAGCGGTACATCAATATCCAAAATCCAAGCTAAGCTGAAGGCATCCAAATCAACTTTAAGCACTCCCACCCGGAGAACCTGAGGGGGGCCGGAAGAGAGAGAAGAGGAAACAAAAAGGGTCAGACATAAAGTCTGGCGTGTCCAGTTACTTTTAAATATAAATAAATAAAAGTATCATGGCAGGTATATAAAAACTGGAAGAACAAGATAACAATAACAAGGACAAGTGTGAACTGAGCAAGATAAGTTTGAACAGAATATATTGCACTTCTTAAATACGTTTCTCTGCATCGTACCAATACGAGTATATCAGAAACAGAATGATCCCTACAAATATCGTTCCATTACATTTTCTTGATTGGTAGGTTACTAAGGTTAACAAAAATCAACGCGTATACGTACATCGTACCCATTTACTTTCCAATGGATTAACCTAATACAATATATGTAGCTACCACTCAATGTTGAGATGCACCCCATGGTATCTCACTCGCACTGTCTCCACCGTAATGCCATAGAAATGAACGTAGTCCCTCATCCTACGCCGAAGTGACGTACGAATTTCTATATAACAATGTTACGTTCTGCATATATCTGTCATTACTATGCTATGTAATCATACGGACTGCCACCTTCAATCGAATCAGATTCCATACCAGAGTAATGCCCTCAAGTCTACGATACACCACCCAGAGCAGATATGCATGTATCTAGACTTTCCCACATACGTATCATTAATTGTAGTTCGATGCCTCAACCGCATGTCCTCTAATGTGCACCAAGTTTCATGGCAGGGCGGTACAAGAAACACGAAACTCGGTTAGGAGCTTTTCCACATCTGTACAGGCCTGCCTTTAAGAGCCTCAAAATACAGATATTCCTAAGGTCTGTTTCTCATGGTGGCTATAGCCCCACCTAAGCCCCTTCTTCAACTAGTAAAGACTCCAAGAGCTAAGCGACTGCCCCTACGCAAACAATGTAAACATCCATGTGGTGTCTCACCTCAACCCCTTACCTCGAGAGTGAAAGGTGAATGGTATCTTGGGTTTAGCTCTAGTCTTTTTGCATCGCACTGGCTGCCGGTGACGGGTACCCGACGATCTACTATACTTGTTGGTCCTGACCCTGCCTCCCGTTGAGGAAATCACCGAATTACCCTGGTGTCACCTCATCACAGCATTCTGACTGCAAAGCTACTTTTGTAGTTAAGGCCCACCCACCTAGTAGTTACGCGCAGACCCTATCTCTGTGAGCACAGCCTAAATATCTGCCACCACACAGATGACTACTAGGAGCACCATACATATCTCAGGAAGCCGCATGCTTCCTCTTCCAGTCCTTCGGAGCCGACAAAATAATCAGATAAAAGTGCGCTCCGCTCGTGCCATATTACACCACGATGATCTACCTCATTAGGTTATTTACCATCAAAAGTGCGGACTAGTCCAAGCGCCTCATTTTAATATGTTGTCAGACCCTATGTCCAAACATTCTTTTACGCGCTTGCCTTACCTCATCGGGTTTCCATTTAACTTGGTTATTCCTATTCATATTGAATTCTTAATCAAGTTACCAGGTTCCTCTTGGTTATTAATTTGGTTATATAACATAACCCCTTTAAGTTTATTTATAAGCCCACAACATGCTATACTCTAGATTGTGGCCCAAGGTCTGTAATCCACAATCCCTTTATATTTTCATTATCCGATTCCATAGTTACAATAACATGTTCTTACTTGTAATTAAGTACACCTTATTTTACATGTTTCCTTTTTAGCATATCATTTATCATTTATGATAAATATAACTTATATCATTTCATAAGTTTTCCTCATTCTTTCTCATTTAATCATAATTCAATCTTATCATTGTTTACTTATTAACTTAGTTCTCTTAACTAAGGTTTACTAATAAGTTTCCTTTCCATAAGTATAACTTATGTTGTCCTCATCCGTAGATTTCATATTCTTATTCTTGTAAATAACTTAATTTACAATTAAATACAGTTATCCCCTTACAAAAGTTATTCTATTCCCTTTTTCATTTATTATAACCTAAGTTATAATTTCCAGTTGTTCCTAGAACAAGCCTAAACATCTTATCTTTTCTGTTCACACATGTTAATGCCCCAGACCTCTCACATTAAGTCAACCACTTGTGGATGCTGGATATGTCGGGCGGCTCCGGGCAGGCTTAAACCACAAGTTTAGACTTAACCTCGTGTCATGGTGCTGTTATGCATTAGACCACTCCCATTAGATTAACCATTTGTGGTCGCTAGATATGCCGGGCAACTCCGGGCAGACTTATACCATAAGTGCAATCTAACCTCGTGTCTAAGCGTTACTACGGTTCCATTATTTTAGGCATATTCATATTAATAAATTTCCCTATTCCAGATATAGATTTTCATGCCCCTTTTTAATTCATATTTCATTATGCACAATATGCCCTTTTTCCCAAGTCATAAATTAATATTATATATATATAATGCCCAAATCCGTATTCACATATTTGCTAATTTATGTTCCTAGTTCATATTCGCATATTTCAGTATAAGTTATGCCCAAATCATATTTTACTTATGTTCCAATTTATGCCCAAATCATATTTTACATATGTTCCAATTTACGCCCAAATCATATTTTATATATGTTCCAATTTATGCCAAAATCATATTTTACATATGTTCAAATTTACGCCCGAATCATAATTTACATATGTTCCAATTTAAGCCAAAATCATATTTTTCCCAAACGATTCCCAATTTTCCTGTTCTCATATTTCAGTGCTAGGCCTAGGCTCGAAGGTAGCCTAAGTATAAAAATAAAAAGGGAAAGGGGGGAAAGAAGAGAATAAAAACTGGCATAATGATGAATCAATAATAAACTAACAGAAACATGCATAAAACTGAATAGATATATTATGACAAGATTTAACATGGTGGTGGTATGAACGTATAAAGGAAGATTTGATAATTATGTCATAATAAAACTTGTTTAGGAATAGATCCAACATCCAATTTTTATATACATTTTATGATTACCAATTAAATATTTAGATCTAAAAATAACATGAACTCACAGTGAATAGATCTAAGGAAATGGATCCAAATAACTGATAAGAACATATTGGATTTGTTGTTGTTGTCACCGTTGAATTTGTATATTGTTTGCTGAATTAGATTTGGAGAAGAATAGGCTATTCAATTTACGTTGCAGCAGAGCTCCGCCATTGCCACCATTTTTTTAGATGAATAAAACCTAGGTTTATGGTCCTTTATATAGCCTAGAATCAATGAATTTGGTCAAAAAAGGTGTCCACGTTCAGAAAATGAATTCTGCCAAAATCGGCCGTAGGTAGGTAGACCCAGGGATCGAACTCGGTGTCGACCCACCCCTTTGGGGGTCAACCCTAGTGTCGACACCCCTGGAAATCTGCCGCCTTCGGAAATTTTGAATTTTGAACAGATTTTCGACTTTCGAGACCCAAATTTGAACTTCTGAACCTAGTATATATATATATTCTTCCTACGTGTATACAAACTTCAAAGCTTAATAACATCTTCATACGGTGTCCGATTTACGCAAAACAGGTGTCTATCTTGACCAGAATTTTGAGACGGACGGAATGGTGCAGTTCATTTTACTTAATTCTGAATATTTAATTAAGTTTCCTTAATTTATTGTTAACAACTTATTTTAAATTAATTATTCTTTAATTTATCATCTTTAGTGTCGTTAAAATTACGGGGTGTTACATAACAAATTGGCTAAATTATGAATATGAGTTTCTAGTGACTTTTATTGCTAATAACAAAAATTGGTTGATTTACAATATGTGCGTTGCTCGTAAAGGCAGAGTGGAACAAAGAAAAGTGATGCAAAATGAATACTTAGTCAATTTTTACAACAACTTCAAGGTATAAAAGTCAACAAAATGCGTCTTTCAATCAAAACAGACAAGAAAATCAAAGTAAGAGAGGAAGTCAACCTCCAAGAGGTCATGGTAGAGGAAGATGGATAAACAACCGTATAAAGTGCCAAATATATGGCAGGTTTGGGTATGTGGGTAGTAGATGTTATTTCTGGTTCAACTCTGAATATAATGTGGTGCGGCAAAATCAACCAATTCAAAAGTTACAAACGCAAACATGGTGCAGTTAAACAATCAAATTGGAAACAACACTGACAACACGAGAATACGGTCTAGAGACAATGAGATGGAAATTAGGACAAAAGACATTAACATGAAGGAATGATATCTAGATTCTGGTGCAACTAACCACGTCACCAACAATCTACAAAATCTCAACCTTGAAATAAATGCTATTCAGGTACACAAATTTTACATATGGGTAATGGTGAAACCATAGATATTTCTCATGTTGACTATGGCAGTATAAAAGGTAAAAGGAAACTCTATTTAAAGAATTTACTAAGAGTGCGTATAATTAAAAAGAATTTGCTAATTGTTTCACAATTCGCCAATGATAACAATGTGTACTTCCAGTATCGCCCTAAATTTTGTATTGTAAAGATTTTATAAGTTAAGACATATTATTACAGGGTAATTTAGATAGAGGACTATACAAGTTCAACAATTTAAAGTCAAGAAACACTTCTACAAAAGGAAACTAGTCAATAATGTTATACTAGTGACATTAGTAACACAAACATTCTTGATATGTGGCATTGTAACTTGGAGCATCCGAGTATTAACATTGTAAAAATATATGTTGAATGATAATGATATTTCTTATAAAAATTATTTGTCCTACATATGTACACACATTTCCAGACTGGAAAAAGTCATAAGCTGCCATTTAATGAATTTGAAACTATGTATAACAATCTATTTGAGTTAATAACAACTGATTTGTGGGGACTAGCACCACTAAATTCATTTAGAGGATACAGGTACTATATTTCGTAATATGTTACTTTTGTTGATGCTTACTCGAGATACACATGGATATTCTTTCAAAAGGAAAAATCAGAAACTTGTGATGTAGTGACACATTTCATTAATTGAAATACAATTGAATCACAATTTTAAAATAATGCAAACAAACGGTGCCACTGAGTTCAAACCCCTCAAACATTTCTTTCACAAAAGGGGATTGATTACAAAATCACATATGCACATATCTAAACAAAAGGCCTGATCGAAAGAAAGCATAAACACATAGTAGAAACTGGAATCACACTATCGTGTCAAGCATCATTGCCAATGAAATATTGAACCGGTGCTTTTTACACAGTAGAATACTTAACTAACAAGTTACCTACAAAGTATTGAAGCGCGTAAGCCCTCATGAAAAACTATTTGGAACGAACTTGGCTATACGTATTTAAGGATTTTCGGGTGCCTGTGCTTCCTATGTCTTAGGCCGTATAATAAATACAAGTTAAATCTAAGATCAAGTGCATGTAACTTTCTGGGTTATGCTAAAAACCAAAAAGGCTACAAGTTTCTTGATAATAGAGGTAGAATTTTCATATCAAGGCATGTCATATTTAATGAGTATATTTTTTCTTATGCAGAAAAAGAAAATAACACCAACCAACGGGCATGTAACACAAAAAATAGTCATGCCTGTAGTGCCAATACTTCTAGAATAGACTGATAACGTTGACAAGCTGCCACAACAGAACAATCAAGTGAACACTCAATTGCATCAAGCACAAGATAATCATACAATTCATGTGAATCAACTTCTCACCTCATAGATAAATCAAATGAAAGCGCTTAACAAAGTGATAGGAATAAAGAAAATACTGGCAATCACTCCAAGTTGTCCGATAATTAAGGAGAAGAACAACATCGGTCTACAGCCAAAATTCAACATCACATGATTACCAGATCAAAGAGTGGGATATTTAAGTTAATGGTATGCACAGTGAATTTGGATGACACGGAACCAGATGTATATGAATGAGCAATCAAGCATGAAAAATGGAAAAAGGCTATGGATGATGAATACAATGCACTCATCAAAAAGAAGGCTTGGAGTTTAGCTCATCCCCAAAGCACAAAAACGTGATAGGTTGTTAGTGGACCTACAAAAAAAATAAAGATTGAAGCACATGCAAGTGCAATGCAAGGTTGGCGGCTAAAGGTTACTCACAACAATTTAGTTTTGATTTCATTGAAACATTCTCACATGTTGTTAAGGCTGCCACTATTCGAGTTATACTATCGATAACACTGTATAAATATTGGCAGATAAGACAACTAGATGTGCAGAATGCACTTCTAAATGGAGAGTTTCAAGAGGAGGTTTACATGCAACAACCACATGAGGTACTATAATCTAATGAGTTATCAATATTTTTGTCTTGTATCCTAACGAATCTTATGAAAAATGATATTTAATTAACTTTTTGCTGTGCAGTTAGTACCCGCTATATTCCATAGCGGAGTTCTACCGCTACGCTTTTTCCATATAGCCTTTAAGATAACCTTTCCGTTTTAAGCCCTGCTATATTTCGATATTCCTGATATACCCCATTATTTCTGCCATATTCTGCTATTTCTGCTATATCTTTTATAAAAGAAATGAATGAAAAAGGATATTTTTACATTATAAAAATTATAAACTTACTTATTTAATTTAGTTTTTAACATATATTTTCAAAATAAAAAGTATTGTAATATTTTATTAAATTTAATTAAGTAGATAAATATTTACATTTATCTACATATATATGTACAAGTTTTATTAATTTAAAGTTAAAAATGTAGTGATTATAATTAAAGTGAATGTTAATATTTCATTTATTTATCATTTATGTTTTTGTAAAAGCATGACATAAGAGCTTTATATGCTATTTTAGAGTAATCCGCTATATCCCGCAATTTCCTCGCTTTATCCCCGCTATAATTTTTTGCAACTCTACCGCATTGAATTCACTGAGAATTTTAACTGCACCAACTTTCTATGGATCTCCATTCCGCATGAGCTCTTCAGTAATTTCAGAATGGTGATTGCTATTAGGTAAAAGTAATTGCATGGTTCAACATCAGCTGGAGATCTCTTTCAAGTATGTTTCTTGTAAACATAAGAGAGGACAAAGTGGATCTGAAAGTGAAGCTTATAAGAATCATTAATCTAAAATGATTTAAGTCGATCAAAAATGGGTAGTGTTTTCTCTTCGGAATGGCTTTGTTCTTGTATAGAGCTAACTCAGTTGATTGAGTGTATGTAATACTTTACATTTTTAATGATTGTTTTTGAATGGTTAGTGAATTCATGTATTTTGTAAGTGTAGGATTATAACCACTTACTTCAAGAGAAAATTGAAACTTACTACTAATGCATAATGAATTAAGTATAAGACAATTTTTTTTCTTTCTTGTTTGCAAATAGCCACCTCAGTATATTTTGTCAAAAGTATAGGATTGATTTTTCGTTGTTAGTTTATGAGACTATTTATCTATTATGCACTTTGCACAATAACCGTACTTCTGTGTTACAACGGGATTTACATAACTATTGATTGTCCACTTTTAGTGAGTGTAACATCTTCAAGTCATATACATAATAGCAATTTTCCTTCATCATTGTACGCCTGCTGTGCAATTCATCAAACCTTAGAATTTTTTATTTTCCCGTGGAAACCTAGTGATGGATTACATTGAAAATTAAGGAGATGATGTGATAACACATAGATACAGATTTTTCCAACCGAATGAAGAATTGTTTTACCTTTGCAGGATTCTTTTATAAAGGCCTCTCTATGTTGAACCGTTTAAACATTTGCAAATCCATGATTACACTTTATGTTTCTTCCAGTGCATTTTTTGTCAGTGTTAATAAATGACATATCTTTAACATTCTATCAAATGTTGTTATTTTATATATAGCAACCAAATTGCTAAGTTTATTGAATAAGTGGTTCACCACTCTGCATTTTTTTGGAAGTAACATGTGAACATGATATAATTACGGGAAGCAACTGGCAAATAACAATGTTATTTTTTTTAAATTTACCATTGACGGTGTGTTTTCCACTATTATACAGTCGTATTAGTCTTGTCTTTTTAGTACATTCCAATATATTTACATGTGTACACAGAAGATATTTCGGAGTTAATGACATTAAGTGATAACATAGAGTCTACATTTTCTGCAACTCGTTGGTAAGAGAGTAATTCCAACATATAGTAGTTCAGCTCCTGAATGCTGAATTGAAGAAGTTGAGCCCCTCTTCCCCTCCCACAGCAAGCAATTTTCCCCGGGATATTTAGGAAAAACTCAGGGACCAATTCAGTATTTGAATTGGTCGGGGCACTGATTTTGTCAACGTATAGAGTAAGAAAGCTGATTAAATCAGTGCCCTCTACCACTCATTTTTTTTACAACTCCAACGGCTAGAAAACGGTGATTTTCTGCCTTCCAACAGTTGTAAAAAGGTCATATTCACCCCCCCTCCCCAATGGCTATAAACCGGTCATATTATCCTATAGCGACTATAAAATGATAATATTGTTGCTACAACGACAATATCTCCAACCATAAATTTCCAACTTCCACACGTACAAAATTATAACATAATTTCCCTTCTTTATTTATTACTCTCAAAAGAAATAAAAACTCAATAATGTCTTCACTTTTGGAAACTTTACACATCCAATGATGTCGGGAAGTCATGTTTACGAATACACCGAGAACCATTGTTAGAAAATAAAATAGAAGGGACAAGATTGAAGAGAAATTTTATTATTGATGAATTTCAATTGTAAGATGATACAAACTATATATAGAAGACCTCTATTTATAATACAAGAAATAAATACAAAAAGGCTTGAATAATGGGAATGTTACTGTTGTATTGTTATAATAGGCATGTAACCATTGCTATGTTATATTAGGCATGTGATCGTTGCATTGCAATAATGGGAATGTGACCGTTGCATTGTTATAAAAGGCATGTGACTGTTGCTTTCCCATTATTTCATTACTCTCCCTCAAACCGAACTAGGGTTCCCATTTCTATCTCCGCCTCCATCAACAACTTTTAGATCCTCCCTTAATCTTATAAAATTCTTGGTAGATAAAGCTTTTGTAAGCGCATCAGCTGTTGATAATACGCGGGGACATGACAAACTGCCAGTTTTCCTGTCTGAGTTTTTCCTCTAACAAAATGAAGGTCAATTTCAAGATGCTTCGTCCTGGAATGTTGAATCGGGTTGAGTGACAAAGAAGCCGTGCTCTTGTTATCACACCAAATGACGGGTCTTCAATTTAGAGCAAACCCTAATTCTTGAAAAAACGAATCAATCCAAGTAACTTCTGCTATAGCACTTGCTAATGCTCGGTACTCCGCCTTTGTGCTAGATCTGGAGGTGGTCTGCTGCTTTTTAGTGCACCAAGAAATAATATTGGAGCCAGGGTAGACACATTACTTTGAAATAGATTTTCGATCATCAATATCATTGGCCCAATATGCATTACTAAAACACTATAAGTTGAACTCTTTTTCAGGTTTTATAATTATGCCATGATTTTTTGTGTCTTCCAAGTATCGTAGAATCCTTTTTAGTGCATTCCAGTGTTCTGATAGGAGGTTGTGCATGTATTGACTTGGCTTGTTAACACTATAACATATGTCAAATCTTGTGATTGTTGCATATTGCAGTGCTCCAATTATGCTTCTATATTGTATGGCATTATCGATAGCTTCACCTTTATATTTTGACAGTCTTAGGTTGCTAGTCATCGGTGCCAACAAGGAATTAACCTGATGCATTTTTGCCCTTTGAAGAATTTCTGAAATGTAATTTTGTTGAGATAAAATTAATTCCCTGTCATTTTTCTTAATAGCTTGTATTCCAAGGAAAAATTTTAGTTCCCTTATGTCTTTTATGGCAAAGTTTTGATCAAGTCTTCATATGATGTTATCTATTTCTTGATTGTTATCTCCTGTGATCAACATATCATCAACATATACCAAGATATAGACATTTCCATATGTGCCTCTCTTCATATATAGTGAATTATCCGATTTGGCTTGTGTGAAGTTCATATTGGACAAAGTTAACTTAAGTTTCTCATACCAAGCTCTTGAAGCTTGCTTTAAACCATATATAGCCTTATGTAACTTGCATACTTTATTGCCATAGTTGCAGCCTTCAGGTTGATACATTTAAACCTCTTCAGTAAACTCCCATTTAAAAAAGCGTTGTTGACGTCTAGCTGCCTTGTATTCCATCCTTATAGCAATGGTTAATATGACTCTAATTGTTGTGAGCTTTATGAATAGAGAGAAAGTTTCATTAAAATCAAATCCAAACGGTTGTGCATAACCTTTAGTGACCAATCTAGCTTTGTATTTGTCAATAGATCCATCCTTTTTTCTTTTAATCTTGAATATCCATCGACATCCAATAATTTTTTTGTGTTTTGGTGGTGTTACCAAACTCCATGTATTATTTTTCATGAGTGCCTGATATTTAATATTCATGGCCACTTTCCATTTTCTGATTTTATTGCTTGCTCAAAGTTGGTTCTGCTTTTATAACTGAGGTATTATACACTTAAAGTTCGAAAATCCCACTTTATGACCTTGTTGTCATGTGATGTGCTATATGCACTTGCTGTGGCTGTTGATGCCTTTCAATATTGTTGTTTGTTCCTGTGTCTGCATTGCTGTTAATTTCTGCATCACTACTGGTCTACATGTCTTGATTGATCTGATTTGTGTCCATACTTTTTGATTTATCATTTGTCTTTGTTGTTTGCGCATTTGTTTCTTCCATGGAGTCATTTTGTAAGTTTTTATTAATTATGTCTTGATGATCTTCACTGATGTTATCAGTCAACAATTCTACAAAAACTTGCTTGAAATCCCCCCCCCCAAGATTTTCTACATGATTCTCTCTGATTTCCTATTTACCAGCAAGGGGAAATGTATTTTCATCAAAAACAACGTGTCTGGAAATGTAAATTCCCCATTTTTGTCTAACCATTTATATCTTTATTGGTTTTGTGCATACCCAATGAAAGTGCATGGGCTTGATCTCATGCTTAGTTTGTGCCTATTGTAATCTCTTAGGCATGGAAAACACAAGACAACCGTATGTTTTCAAAAAATTATAGTCTGGTCCATCATTATATATCATATCATATGGAGTTTTGTTATCTAGAACTTTAGTTGGTAATTTATTGATGAGAAAAACTGATGTGTAAAAAGCATTATTCCAATATTTCGTTGGTACTGAGCCTTGAGACATTAATGTTAGACCCATCTCTACTATGTATCTGTGTTTTATTACTACCAAACCATTTTGTTCAGATGTATGAGGGTAAGTCAATCTATGTTTTATTCCTCTTTTAGCAAAATAATTAGTTAATGGTTTAAACTCTCCCCCACCATCGGTTTGAAATTTTTTAACACTACAATTGGTTTGTTTTTCAATGTGAATTATGAATTGTATGACAGTATTACATGTTTCTGGCTTGTTCTTTAGCATATATATATATATATATATATATATATATATATATATCCAAGTATATCTCGAATAGGCATCCACAAAGGAAAGGTAGTACATGTGTCCTTGATATGAATTCGATGGCACTGGTTCCCACAAATCAGCAGCTATCAGCTCGAGAGGTTTATAGTATATAGTTTCAGAATCTCTGAAAGGAAGTTTATGACTTTTACCAATTTGGCAGTGTGTGCATGTTTGTTTGGAAGGTACACTATATTAAAACAAATATTATTATTGCATGAAATAGTTTTAACAATTTCAATACTAGGATGTCCTAATTTCCTATGCCATAAATCAATATTATATTGTTTTCCATCGTCATTACATTCATTATTACTACTGCTAACATTAATATTCCTATTACAATCATTATTATTTGAATCAACATTATTACACCAGAATTTTCCACTAGTATCCCTAGTCTTCAAGTTATCAAATTTATAAAGTCCATAATGTAGATTACCTAGTAATAATATTTCATGGCTTAGTAAATCCTTAACTACACAAAATTTTGGGTGAAATTCAAAAAACACATGATTGTCATTAGCAAATTTTGATATGCTTAGCAAGTTTTTATTAATAGAGGGTACTTTAAGAAGTGTGTTTAGATTAAGTTGCCTTTTTCCTAAGATAATGCCCTTGCCAATGTGTGTTATATGTGCAGTTTTACCGTCCCCCATATGTAACGATTTCATACCTGAGTAGTTTCTGCTTCTAATGTTGAGATTTTTGAGATTGTTGGTTACGTGATGAGTGGCACCCGAATCCGGGTACCATTCTTCAAAATTGTTGTCTCACCTTTGCTAGTATCATCATTGCCAATGTTTTGATTTTTATTAGCATCATTGTTGTTTCTATTTGAGTTCATCATGGCCATATTGACTTATGGTGCCTTCTGTGTTGAATTAGCATGATTATATTGCTGTCCACTGTCATTGTTATACCTGAAATAGCACTTGTTCGCTATGTGACCAAATTTTTGACATATTTGGCACTTCACTTGATTGTTATTGTTCCATCTTCCTCGTCCTCAACCTCTTTGTGGCTTAAAAAAATCCTCTTTGTGGTTGAAGACCCCTTGGATGCTGATTTTCTTGTATGTTTGCATTAATGTTGTTGTTGCTTCCCTGTGATTGCTTATTTTTAGCTACAGCATAATTTGCATAAAACTTACCTTTTGTTGTTTTTCTTTGATCAATTCTTCCTTCATGAGCAAGGAGTGCAGATCGAACAAACTGCAGATCAGGTAAAGTTTGTTGCGTAGCTAGGGCCGTTACTAAAGATTCATATTCTTAATCAAGCCCTTGGGTAATAAAAAGTATTTGTTCACTATCGCTGATTTTATGCCCAATAGCACTTAGTTTGTCACGTATGTTTTTATTTTTTCCCAAATATTCTTTCATGCTAGTATCTTCTTTTCTGCAATTTTGAAGTTCCTTTCTATATTGCATGATTCTGGCTGTGGATTGCGAACTGAAAATTTGTTCGATAGTAGTCCAAATTTCATACGACGAGTTGCACCCAACGATCTGTGACAAAGATTAGGATTTATAGAAGATAAAAGCCATAATGGTAATAAGTTATCTTGTCTTTGGTATTTGGTGTATTCTGGATTTGGTACAATATTTCTTTCTTCATCAATGATCATTATAGGCGGAATGATTAACGTCCCTTTGACGTAATCTAGCAGTCCGTAACCTTTGAGAGAAATCTCTACTTGATATTTCCATAAAATATAATTATCTTCATCTAACGAAGTGGTAATAACTTTGCTTTTGGGTTTGATCAGGTTCATGATGTTTGGAGAGGAGCCATTAGCATTACTGCAAGATACAGCAAAAGTTTTTTCATTATCATTAGCTATGGCGAGACAATATTAGTTGCAGCTTTGTGAAGAACAACGAAGATAAAAAAGAATGATGGCTTAGGATTTTTTTAATGCCTTTCTGCAATTGGGCGCTCTGATACCGTGTTAGAAAATAAAATAGAAGAGACAAGATTGAAGAGAAAATTTATTATTGATGAATTGCAATTGTAAGATGATACAAACTATATATAGAAGACCTCTATTTATAATACAAGAAATAAATACAAAAAGGCTTGAATAATGGGAGTGTGACCGTTGTATGGTTGTAATATGCATATGACCATTGCTTTCCCATTATTTCATTAACCATCAAGGCACTCCTCTGAGCAAACAATCAATCATTCAATGGACAAGCGAGGAGGACTACGTTCTATGTGACGTCAAATGTCACTTTTCACACGGTTCAATTATAAATAATGACCAATCAGATGATTACAAGTTTCTTATCAATTACTAGTTATGCCGTTAGATGTTAATTTCAGTTCATTAATACTAGTTGCTTATCAATAAAAATAACAAGTTGAAGAAAATTGGGTTTTCTCTCTTAATGAAGCACTACATCATAAACTCAACAAAAGTTCATACAACCATAAATAAACATATAGCCATTGTAGCTGAGAATCACCATAGTGGTTTCATAAGATCTTTCAGTAGTCTATTATGTAGTTGTGTGTCTCTGAACAAAAGCTGTTGGTCCAGATGAATGTTGAAGGCCTATTCTGGTATACGGGTATTGTCTCAGAATGCATCATAAGGTTGCAAATCACCTTTGTATTCATAGCGTCGTTGTCTTTTTATCCATATATCTTTCGTCTTCAATGATCATGTTGTGTAAACAATGCAGGCAAACATAATTATATACATTTTTTTTCCTAGATCACAAATGACAAGGATTACTGATAATTGCAAATTTAGACTGTAAAACGCCAAATGCCCTTTCTACAAATTTTCTTTGTCACTCCTACATTGTAGCAAATTTGCTTGTTTCGGTGTTATGGTAATTGGGCATGTTTTAACAATGGTGCTCCAATTCAGACAAATGTCATCACCTAGGTAATAGCCATTATTGTAAGTATTCTGCCCAAGAGTAAATGTTACTGGAGGTACCTGAACTTGAGCTAGATCATTAAAAAGATTTATCTTTCAATAACTTTAAGTTGTTATTAGAATCAAACATCCAAAGAATCCATGCAAAATTCATAAATTGAATGAAATTACGGCTTCTAAAATGATGGTTGGTCGTCTTTCCTTGCCGTTGTAGGAACCTTGATATGCCTTGGGACAATTCTTCCACTTGTAATGCATACATTCGAGACTGCCCAACATGCTCGGTCATCCATTTCTTTCGTGCATTTCTCTGACGTGCACAACATCGGCTTCATTTAGGGGCTTTAATACTCCATCCCATAGACATCTATGACAAAATGATAGAATTTTTTGATAGTTTCAAGCACCATGCTCTTCGCAATTTAGTATGCATCATCGAATGCGTTTGCGAAGTTGTCATAAGCTAACATTCTTGTTGTGTGCGCCATTTTCTATTCACCAATAAGCCTTTGTTTTTTTGAAGCATTTGATTAGTGCTTAAAGCATTTGTTATTGTTTTGAATAACTTCCAAAATTCTCAGAAATATTTCTTTTCTCGCTCGGGATCTTCTTCGAAACATATATGGTCTATAAGTGTAGCTAACATTAATATAATATTGCATAGTAGATTGATGGTATGTGGCTTGGTTACGGTTTATAAACTTGCGACCATGCACCAATCCACCGCGCTTTCTGGATGATGAACACTAAGCTTAATGACATATGTTGATAACTTGTTGTAGTTCTTCGGCTTCCTCCTGAGTGATAGATTCTTCCTTAAAATCTCTATCAAAAGCTTTTATGCACTCGAGAAACTATGATGAACTCATTTCTATGTTTAATGATTTTTGTTATGAGCTATTCTTTACAAGGTTACTGGATTATATAATAAATAGTTTGAAAACATTCGCACATGGCACGTAACAAATTATCACATGACTTCCGAATGATTGAGACAACTCACCACGTTATCACATGGTATAGGTTAGAAACATTTGCACAAGAAACATGACAATACATCACCTGACTTATGAAAGATTGAGCAATAGAACAAAATCACCATATTACAACGATGTAAAACAGTTGTAAACGACTTTTTACAAACTGTGGTTGCACCATCGTATATTAAGAAGTTGTAATAGACTAAAATCTTTTACAACTATGTATTACTGTTGCAGAAACTGTTATTATATATCCTATTACAAGTGCTACTGTCTGTTGTAGTTATATCTGCTACAACTATTATGCACTATTGTAGTTTTGTTATTTTTACAACTATTTTTAATAGTTGTAATTTACAACTATAATTAACATTCGTATTTTAAATCCCATAACCAAAAATTTGATAATTATATGATTAAAATTAATATTTCATTAATAATAACTATAATCATTTAAGTTACTTGAAACAACATGAACCATTCACATTCATATAATAAAAAAACAATTCAAGTTTACATCAGTTTTTGAATTCACACTTTATTACAAAACATAATATGAATTTTTTGGGTACAAAACATGAATGTTTCCATCGGTATACAAAAAAAAAACTATGATCCATGCAGCAAAAGTTCATGTGGACAAATGCTACCCATTAAACATATGGTACTGCAAACTGACCGCAACTGGCAAAGTATTCGGACTTGCTCTGGCCTTACATATGCTTCATGCCTGGTTATACTGCAATTTGAGGTCGTAAAATCGATGGAGCTAGAATGACATGAAACAGATAGCATGGATTAGGATACAGTGATTAAATAGTTAAAACAGTATACAGTGCAAAAGAAGATATGAGACAACAGAAAAAACAAAATACGTAGAAATGAAATTCTTTGCAATTTGAGATTTTCTAAAACAGTCATACAATAGGTGCTAGCCATACCTATGCATGTTTGACAGAGTTTGCGAAATATTTTTCTATAGTGCGTGTGCTATGCACTCTAACTAAGGACAATAATTTAGAGTTTTTCGCTGTTTTTAGTTCTTCGATTACCTATTACCATTGGGTGAAAGCCAAAAAAACAACATTTTAATATTCCATCAAAAAACAATGTCCATTTTTGGATCCATAGCTTGCAACAATTTGAATGATTATCTCTTTTCCATTGCTGCGTACAATTCATATAGTTATAAGTGACGATAATATATTGAAACTGGTGTGGTACTTACTTAGTTTCTGATCATGGATTTACATTTACTTGCCAAACTTTTTTGAAGATATAGGCAATAGGCTGATGTTCCTTGAGAATTCTTAGCAACTTTGGGTGTACCCTTGGTAATCTAAGATTCCCTTGTTTGTAATGAGTGAGCACGCTGCTATCTCTCATCATTTCCATTTTCAATACGGATTTTGATATCTAGAATGCCATATCTTTTCAAATTAATAGTTTAAGACCTGCAAGAAGCATAGAACTAACTTTTATTTTCAATTAAATTGTGATGGTTATGTTAAAGATATATATCATGCTAAACTGAATCAACTGTTAGTATGCAAAACTAGATTATCCCCTCTAGCTATAGGAAGCTGAATGTTTACCCTGTTTTTATCAGTAGTATGCAAACACCAAAATTCATCCAACTGTGAGTTAATGCATACCAAGGCAAGAAATTGTAGCATATATTTCTTGGCAAAAGGGCAAGCATAAACTGTTGACATTGACGCAACCATTGAGTTTATGGAACTCTGTTATTGGCTTAACATACAATTATTTTTTTTTCAAATGTATCTTGCGCCATCCATAGTACCAAACTGGTTAAGATTGGTATTGATTTTATTTTACTTCAGCATTTAATAGTAAATCTGTGCATAGGTAGTCAAAACTGTTTGTTCAAAATTGTTAGAGAGAGAATAATTAAGACCTGTACAACTCAATAATCTGTCTGTAAAGACATAGCCAGTAAGTGAAGCAGTCTCACTACTATTACAAATCAACCCACATCTGATGAATCTAGGACTATGTAAGTATGCACACATCACCCATAATCTTATGTTATTGAAATGACCCCAAAATTTTCCCAACTTTTAATTAATTTTTATTAAATTAATCCTGGGTCATTTTCACAATCACCTTTCCAAAATAATAACAGGATCCCTATTACCAATATAAAAATATTAGTTTGCTTCATATTTTTTTTAACTTATATATGTGAAGATATACAAGACTTCTCTTGCCAATATCAGAGTTTTTGGAATTAATAGCAAGAGATATTTGATTAGTTTAAAATAAACTAACCTCCACATAGCCAAAAATAAGGATTAGTTTTCTTTATAAATTGAAAACAGCTTTAAATAATAAAAATCACTTGATATAGGCTTGTGACAATTTTTTGCCATACCCAGAATTTGTCTAGAAATGTTCAAACTCAATTTTATAACTTGTCTCTAGTGTAAATCCCATCTGATAAATCAAATTACTAATTTCCAGAAAAGTTTGTTTTTCCTTTATATATTAAAATACAATGGTTCAAAGGAATTTCACACTGTTCTATACATAAACCAAGCCTCTTATATTTTGCACAAGTACCTGACCATTTTTCCAAGCTTTGTAAAATTGTCCTGCTGTTTCTAAGAGTAATGTAATGACCTGGATTCTTATGGGTTAATTTTAAATATTTAATACGGATTTAAATAGCGGGTGGATAATATAAATGGAATTTTTATATTAAGTTATCAATTTAATAATCAATTTCGATTTAATATCGAATATATTAAATTATCAAAATACGTCAGTTCGAGAAGTTGAAACTGAATTAGAAACAGTTCAGAAAATAAATTCAAACTCCTGTTTGAATTAGAAGAATAATATTAAATTATTATCGAAGAATAAACTGTCTGAAATTAATTTATATCAATTTAAATTAATATCTTCCACAGACGATCGAACTGGACTTCGATACTTATCCCAGTGTGTTCAGAATAGCGGTTTTACCCTAGGAATGGCAGTGATTGGGTTCAGAAAGGAGTTCGGAATCAAGGGGAATTTTAATTAAAGGATACCAGTTTTAATTAAAATTAAAATAAATAAAATTTGAATAAAAACTTAAGATAAAATATATGGCCACGTTCTCCTCTTTCACTCCACAAGTTTATGGTCTCGATGTTCCTTTCAAAACCACGCTTTTCTTTATATAAACCCGATACCTCGTTCAATCCTTCCTTCCATAATTGAAATAAAACCCAAATCCTTTTAATCGAAAATCTGAAGCCTCAATGGCTCCCTTCCTCAATCATCGAAAATCGAAATCGCCTTTCCGTCGAAATTTCAATACTTCGTGAAATCAATCCAAATTGGATTTTCCGATATCGCGTAAATAAGGGCTTCAACCCTTTGGCCTTCAATTTCGTGCGATGCAAATCAGGGGCGCTCGATGTTAGGAAGTCAAAGTCGCGTTTAGAGGGTTTGAGTTCTTCGATGTGGTGTTCGATAGTGATCTGGGGTTTGTTTGAAGTTGGTTACAAGGTTGCAATGGTCACAAAAAGGGTCGCTACTGTTACTGTAGAGGAACTGGGCAGTCGCGATAGGGTTCTGGGTGACGTAGTGAAGTTCGATGATGTTTTGATACAGCTCGACATTTTTCTGGGAGGTGCGACTTTCTTTGTCAGTGCCAGGGGAGGGGATCCAAATGGTTTTGAAGTTGTGAGGAGAGTGAGGATTGAGTCAATGATGACTGGGGAAGGGGATTCAGAGGAGTTTGATTTTTCTGATGATCGAATTTGGGCACAGTTGGTGAAGGTGCGATTTACATATAAAAGTGGCATTTCCGATGTATTTACAGTGGCGAGTTGATCTATTGTTGGCAGTAAGGTATTTTCTTTTTCTTCTTTCTTGAAATTTAAAATGGTATATAGAAATTGGTCTATATAATTGGTAGTTGATTAAACCAATTTGAATAAACTTATAGAATTAGCTTGTGAATTAATTAAGTTTTAAACCAACCATTTAAAATGAGATTAGGGAAAGGTTAGAATTTTATTTAGAAAAAGGTTAGAATTTTATTTAGAAAAAAAGTTAGAATTTAATTAGTATATGGATTAGAATTAAATCAGCATACTAGTTGGAATTAAATTAGTATGTCAGTTAGGATTAAATTAGTTTAATCCAATTGCGTATAATTTTACTAATTAAGGTATATTTCATTAAATATATACAAGATATTTTCAAGTGGAATCAGTCGAGAAAGGCGTAGTTCAGAGATTCATAATTCAGCATTTAAGAATTTGAAATCAGAATGGATCGAATTAAATTTACGGTGAGTAAATCTCACTCACCGCTTTATTTAGAATTATTTTTATTCGGTAAAAATAATTGTTTGTTGCTTGTTTGAATGTTGTCTGGTTGATTGAAATATATTAGTTATTTAGGGTTGGCTATTATATATATATATATATATATATATATATATATATTAGGTTGATGATTGGATTGTTCCCGCAGTATCATTAGCGGATGCCCGCAGTTTCATTAGCCGATGACCCTATACACCCCACGCTATGATAGTGATGACCTTCTATACCGCGATATCCTGCCTCGAAGCAGGATGGGTATTACTATGTTAACTAACGTCCGTGGATGCAGGAAAACAGGTTGGAGGAATCCGACTGGATTCCTCAAAAATATATTGTCTGTTTGTTTGTTTGTTTGTTTTCATATATACTGTGAAATATGGTGTGTTAGAAACCAGAAATAAATAATGGTCGTGAAAGAGATTTAAAATATGATATTTGAATTCAAAGAGATTTGAAATATGGCATTTGAATTCAAAGAGAATGAAATATGGTATTTGAATCCAAAGAGAATTAAACATAGAATTTAAATGAGAAATTCAAAGGGAATTTAAATAAAGGAATTCAAATGGAATTTTAGTAAGAGGATTTGAAATGGAATTTGAATAAAGGAATTCAAATGGAATTTTAGTAAGAGGATTTGAAATGGAATTTGAATAAAGGAATTCAAATGGAATTTTAGTAAGAGGATTTGAAATGGAATTTGAATAAAGGAATTCAAATGGAATTTTAGTAAGAGGATTTGAAATGGAATTTGAATAAAGAAATTCAAATGGAATATTAGTAAGAGGATTTGAATAGAATTTGAATAAAGAAAATTCAAATCGAAATTGAATATAGAAATTCAATAGAATTTAAATACAGAAAATTCAAATAGAGTTAAAATAGAATTTGAATTAGGAAAATTGAATATAGAATTCAAAGGGAATCAAAAGGGGTTTGAATATTTGGAATTCAAAGGGAATCAAAAGGAGTTTGAAATATTTGAAATTCAAATAGAATTAAAAAGGAGTTTGAATGTTTGAGATTCGAATAGAATTAAAAAGGATTTGAGTATAGGATTCAAATAGGAATTTAAAAGTAGAATTTTCAAATAGAAATTGAATATAGAAATTCAAATGGAATGTGAGTATAGAATTTAAATGAGAGGATTTAAATATAGAATTTAAATAAGGGAATTTCAAATAGAATTTAAATAAGGGAATTTGAAATAGAATTTAAATAAGGGAATTTCAAATAGAATTTAAATAAGGGAATTTGAAATAGAATTTAAATAAGGGAATTTGAAATAGAATTTAAATAAGGGAATTTGAAATAGAAGTTGAATAAGAGAATTGAGAAAGTAATTTGAATATGGAATTCAAATGGAATTTAAAATGTGTGATTTGAATATAGAATTCAAATGGAATTTAAACTATGAAATTTGAATATAGAGTTCAAATAGAAAAGGAAATGGAATTTGGAAAGAAAATCAAGTGATCGGGCAATGATTGCCAAGTTATTTAAAGTGATCGGCACTTGGAAAATCACCAGATTTGAAAAGTGATCGGCCACGAGAAAACCAAGTGATCGGGCAATGATTGCCAAGTTATTTAAAATGATCTGGCACTTGGCGAATCACCAGATTTGACAAGTGATCGGACGCAGTAAAATCAAGTGATCTGGCAATGATTACCAAGTTATTCAAGTGACCTGGTAAATCGAGTTATGAATCGAATTTGAACTTGGATAAGTAAACTGGACTTGAGAATTCGTAATCGAATTCGAATATGAAACTTAAATGGAAATTGGAATTTTAATTAGTTGTAAACAAGTACAAATATATTTGAACATGTTATGTTCAAATATAAAAGTGAAATAGGCAAAGGAGTTAATTAGCAACTAAATTAACGAATTGAGTAAAACGATTGGATTAAGTTGGAAATAAATTGGGCAGGAATAGATATACATGAGACAGGTATGGAATGAAGTTAATGAAGATATATAAATAGAATGCCCGACAAAAAGGTATGTATTTAATTCACATATGAGATTTTATGCGCCGTATCGGCTAGCCGCTTGGCTTTTCTTTTTCTTTTTGATTGGAGAAGGCCTGTGTGGTGGTTTGGGGATTTTCCCGATGCTCCCGGTACAAAGGAGGTTATGGTGAATTTTTCTGGAAATTTAAGGAGTTAGAATGTTTTTAAGATAATTTGATAGTTAGAAATCAACGTATCGATATATATAGAAGTCGATAAGGAAACGAACTTAAAAATAGAATAGTAAAATCAAAAAGGAAGACTAGGAATAAATTCTAGTAAGAATAGAAAGAGAAAGTGTATATATGTTTAAAAGTGAAGAAGTAGTTGTATGGTATTGATTTTTCGAGTAAGTAGTCATATTTGTTTTGACATTATAAATGTTATTCAGTCAAGGTCTGAGAGGTAGTTATACCCCCAACTTGATTGATTTCATTATTAACAAATAAATAGTAAGATTTCAGGCTCGAAAATCAATGTTCGATAAGAGTTAGTTGAATATAGCATTTGGGTTGTCGTAACAATGTTTTACACAACATCCGTTTTAACCCAGATAAGTGTAAGCTCGGAAATATAATAAAAAATATATTTCCTAAGTATAGAAATAAACGAGATCAGAAAAGAGATAAGTAATTGGAATATTTTCCAATTATAAATAGCATATATTTTCTAAAGTTTAGGAAATAATGGAAGGCAATATTCGGAAATGTTTTCCAAATAACGTAAAAGGCCAATATGGTTATTGAAAATATTTGGTTAACAAGTATTGATAAAGAAATAGAGAAGTGATTTAATTAATGGAATATTAATTAAGGGCTCAGTGATTGTTTGATAATTAGATGAACACTTGTTTCCTTCGATAGTTAAATCATCGACTATCGAAACACTTGTTTTTATTTGATAGTTAAATCACAGACTATCGAAGTTTTGACCATCGTTGTCAATATGGAGAGACCGGTTGGATTATCCAAAGAACCACTCCGTATTGGCAATAGCGTTGCGAATCAGAATATATGAAGATAATCGAAGACGGAGTAGAGTGCAAGGACTTTTTCTATTAATAGAAATCATGCCTTGGGTTCATCCTGTTCCTGGGTGACTTGTATGGATGAATGTCTGACAGAGTATTTCCAAAAAGGTCACGTGCATTGATTTCTTTAACCGTACCAAGAGTGGAAGCGGAGAAGGAAACTTCTTTAGCTAACACGTAATGTACTGTTGTAGACTTCAATTAGTGATTTTCGATGGATCTGACAATGTGGCATTCGAAGTGAATCTGATATGATGATAAAGCGTAACCTCAAGTCTCATCAACCTGTAAAATGACAGAAATCAGGCAGGCAGCATGGCTATGTAGGTCGCACCTATTAGGGTGTATAATCACCTGATCTAGAGTTTCATTTACTTCTAAAAATCTATTGTCGATGTTGTCCCAATCGGGAAACGGTTCCTGATCCCAACCGTTGGTGATATACGTTCGATGCACTCAAGCGAAATGAGTGGTCGGTCATGTGTGGCTGAGTTGCAAGTTGTTCTTGTTGAACTCGGTGTATTCTCCTCTAGAGATATATCAGCGGAAGGTGGTTCCATACCTTGTCATAGTTGGAAATCCATTACCCAATACGTGCTTGCGGTTTTGATTGTATATTATATATGTGGAACGTGAGATGCAAATGTTCCACTAGATTGTTATTTACTTGATTTAGACATTATTAGAATAGAAAGAGTTTGATAGAAAGGTAATTATTCCTTTCAAAAGGGATTTTGAAAGTTAAATCAAGTGTTTGGATTCTCATACGGGAAAAACCCGTTCCGTGTTATATGGCGTGGTCTTATGAGATATCGTTTAGTTTTCTGAAACTGTTTTAAACTGTTTACTCATACCAGTCCCATGACTGACCCGAAGTTTATTTTGTTTTGTTCTACCTAAACTCTTGGGTGCCTAAATTTGTACGGGCAGTCAAGTAGTTCAGGATTTTACAGATCTATCTAAAGGAGCTTGGAGCAGGAGGCTTCAGCGTTAGTTATATAGAGTTTTGTTCCGCTGTGTTGTAAGTGTTGTACTCTGATAAGTGTATGTGTATACAGTACAAAGTTTGTATTTCAAAAGACTGCGATGTGAGATTCTGTGTTGTTGTTTCTGTTCTTCTTCTACCTTTTTATTCTAAAAAAAATGTTACGTATTTTCGTGATATTTGGGTTGGACATATGATGTATATAGTCAACTCTGATGTTGCGGCTCTACGGGTCATTACAAGTAATTTAGCTTCCCTCTTTCTATTCAATTCACTTCAACATTTTAAAAGTGGTGTATAGTCAGGGATGGAGCTCCACTCCCTCCTTTTAGGATTTTCGTTGGTTAACACAGTAACGCTTAGATCTTTTATTTACATGAAACATTTTAAATATCTATATTCTTTTATAACTAATATGTCAGCAAGAAAACTGAGTACACAAACTCTATGCTTTATATTACAGTTCTTAGCTATTTTATAATAACACAGATTAAACGCAAGGATGATTTATATGCGTATGCAAGCATGTGACAAGCCACCTTTATCCCAATACCACCCTTCATTTCAATGTATACAAACTTTAGTATCAAATTTGGCACTAGGCTTAAAATCAAAACTTATGCTTTTCTACAGGATTTTTAGTATCTATAACATAGGTTCAATATAGCATTGCTTTTAAAGCATAAATCTTTCCAAATCTTTGCCTTATCAGTACTGAATTCATAGTAGCAAAACAGAGTTCTAGCTTGAATGATGCATTATAACTCGGTGATATCATAAAGTCTTTTTGAGTAAACAGTACTTCCCATTTTTATTATGCCTATTCCATTACAAGTGGTGTTTCAACTCAGCAAAATTACTGTACTAATTAGTTGCTTGCATTAGATTCATATAAACACTAACCAAAACTACTTTTTTTTAATTAGAGCATCACCAAGGAAGCTAAGTCAAGGTTGTACTATTTATGGAGTTTTCAAAGTTTACTATAACTCGTTCACTATATTTACATAGTCCGAGTCCTATTCCTATGTCTACACTGCCACGTAGGATTATTTGCACAAGAATAAAACATGTATATTCAACCACATGTTTTGACAACAAGGTACTAAAACATGTATATTCAACCACATGTTTTGACAACAAGGTACTGTCACATCAGTGCATGAACATAATAAAAAGTTATAAATTTCTCTCTTTATACTCTGAATTCAATTATGCTAATTCTTTTCGAACAACCTAAGAATAATTCCTATTCAAATCTGTTAATCAATTGAAAAAAAAATCACTATGAAGCATATAATAATGATTAGTGTACATTATTATGTTTATGCACTGGCATGTTAACATAACCATCTAGCTACAAAATTATTATAGAAACATATCATAGGAATTAGATCTAATTTTAAGGAAAGACATGAAAATGGATCTATCTTATAAACTCAATTATCTGAACAAAAAAGGTAAAAATAAAGGAGGTATACTTTAACACTTGCATATACTAGAAATGTTAAAATACTCTTATGAAAATCTAAATTCTATGATTTTCATTAGGCCCTATATCAAAGGTCATATAATATATTATTTCCATGATGACCCAGCAAAATATGTCCAATATGAGCAATTTCATAGGAGAAGAGTAACTTACAAGCCACCAATTCGAATATCCATGATAGTTAACATGAATATGAAGATCCAAATTATACCCAAGTTATTGACTCATCTAACAAAAAGAAGAGCACACTATAACAGTTTCTACCAAGCATCACAAAACCGCTGTATTATATCCATATCCACATTATTCAGCCTTACATTGATTTTCGTGCAAATAATGAAGTTATTCTTTCAGAAAATAGATAACAATTGTGGTATTTCAGGATCAAGGACCTTTTTTAGCCTTAAGGATAATTTAAGAACTGCATAAAAAAGTAAACTGAATAAAGGCATGACACATATATGTGTATTGATAGTCTAAGTAATACTTATATCTAAGAACATAACTTAAAAATCAAACAAAAAGTAGTATTAATATCCATAACTAAGCAAAATAGTGTAGATTAGAGACGTATCTATTTACCCATTTAGAGTTGGCAGTGTTATCTGAGATTCCTTTACCACCTCACTCGGATCAATAGTCTCTGATATCTGCCCTTGATTTATATCAGTTGGGAACTCATCCGAAAACATCTTTTGAATCGCTACAAGTTCTGACACAACTGGGCTTTCATCTAGTTGTGATACCATCTAGTTGGACATTGAAAAACAATAGTTGAAAGCATAGGTTACCCATTCGTGCATGATAGACTAAACAAAATTCGAATGCCCATACGTTTTATCTATGAACACAAATTTAGTTTCACTTATGTCCTCTGATCTCGCTTAAACCACATGTCCAATTTCTGGCTTATCCTATGTAAATGCTACCTCTTTAGGCGAGTCTTTTCTTTTATCAATGCAGCAAAAGTCAAGCGTTGATGCCCCTATTAAGTTGTCCTCTTTGGTTTCCCCAATAAATGGAGCCCCTATTCTTAATGAAAGACCACATGTTATTAGTGAAACCATGTTAGCAAATGACACGGATCTTGTGGATGCTAGTATTTTTATCACAACAACAGATTTTGTGTTGAAATGTGATTTTGCCAGCGAAGCAACAATATAACTAACAGATGATTTGTAAACTTCGATTAAACCAACATAACTAAGCAATAATGTATCCAATTCCTTCACCAATGTCATCTGAATCATCCAATAATTCAGTGAATTAGAAATATTACTTTCTCATTTCATTAAACAACCACAGTGGAACATGTAAAGATTAGTGTTAAGGCTGGACAGCGATGCCAACCACTATATAAAAACAAACAAAGCAATATGAACAAAACTACAAGCACATACCATCGAGAGTATAAAAAATTATGCAAGAAGGTAAACCCTAACTCGTGAAGCATAAACCAAACCGGATCATCAAATGATTCAAATATTTAACCACGACTTTATTGGATTGAAGTAAACATGATTTGAGTTTACCTAATTTTGAAGCAAAACGAACGACAAGCTGAAGCGAAACGATCGGCGGCTAGAGGTAGGCAAAAGCTCCATCGTCTTTAAATCGCTACATCGGTGGACCCATCAATATTCGACATCAACGACTAGACTTAGTTTAAGCACAAACTTTGTTTGAGGAAGGAAAATTTGGGGATCGATTTTGATTTAGGGTATAAGATAGACGCCTGCGTGAAAGAGCAACGAGAGTAAAATATGAAATGTCATTTACTTTATTTAGAGCCAAAATTTCGTTGTTCCCACCAAAATTTCACTGCTAACATCTCGTGGATGCCAATTTTTTCGTTGTGTATAGTGCCTAAATATACAGAATTAAACATTATAAAGCTAGAACCAAGTACAAATTTATGTTAAATATAATATAGATATCTTGGAATGTTATAAAACAAACATAGAAAAGAAGAAACAAGGAAGAGAGGACATTTCTATTCATTCAGAAGTGTCTTTATTTCTATTACATTGGCTCCTTTATATATAGGCTTAGGAGTTGATATTTAACTTATTCCCATGATGTGGGACTAAACAGAGAACTAATAAAAGCATGTTCACAACATTTATATATTTTACAACACTCCCCTTTGAATATGCGTCTCCAAAATCTTGAATGCTCTGCTAACTTGAAGTTGTCCCTTTTAAAACATATATGATTATTGCTCCCTCTTATTACTATCTTGATTGCATATATCCGTCCAATCGATATAACTATTGTCTGTTGCCTTTAAAACTCTATCAGGAAAACCCAGTGGGAAAAACCTTGAACGAGAATAAGAGTACACAACGTTTGACATTATGGATATCACACTAAAATGATATTTCTTAAAAGAGTTTGATGCTTCGGGATCAAAACAATGCCTCATTAAAAACCTTTTTATGAAAAACCCTGTGGTAAAAATCATAAACAAGGAAAAAAGTGCAAATTTATTTCCTCTTTAGGTAACATGTTTTACAGTGTTACCGTAAGGGTTAGTACTTCAAGATCAAGATAATGCCTCATTAAAAACCTTACTAACAAAAACCCAGTGGGAAAAATATTAGTGAAGGAAAAGAGTACATTATATCATAATTTTATATGCTCCCCCTTATTTATAACTCATTATTCAATTAGTCTATTGATATAGTCGACGCATGCCAATTTTGTACATCATCTTCTGGATTGTTTATTTGGAAATTGCCTTTTAGAACGGATCTACCCGCTTTTCTTGAAACTGAATTTGTTTCTCCGCTTTCTTGTTATCCTTTCATTCATGTGTGAAGATAAATTTAGAAGAAATGTGCTCCATCCTATCATCCTTGATATAATTCACTTGAATCTGAGCCATGCAAACTGCCTTGTCTTCTTCATAAATAATAGTTTACTGCATCCAAAGATGTTTGATACTTCTGGATCAAAATGTTGCCTCGTCTAAACCTTACTAAGAAAAACCCAATGGGAAAAATCTTAGTGAAGGAAAAAGAGTACAATATACAATGTCATATTTACTACGTCAAAAGTAGTATGATACTTCTGGATCAATGCTATGACTCGTTAAAACCTTAATAAGAAAAACCCAGTGGGAAAAATCTTAAATAAGGAAAAAGAGTACATTATAACTTATTTTTGTATGTTACTTTTGGGTTGATACTTCTGGATCATGACCCATGCCCCATTAAAACCTTACTAAGAAAACCCAGCGGGGAAAAACTTAGTAAAGGAAAAAGAGTGCATTATATCATACTTATGGATGCTCCCCCTGATTTAATAACTTCCTCTGAATTCGTATTCTTCTTTCAATAACTCAAATTTCTTACAAATACTTCTTAATGGAGTTTTTATTTTAAAACTTCA
This sequence comes from Allium sativum, assembly GCA_030737875.1. Classification (NCBI taxonomy): domain Eukaryota; kingdom Viridiplantae; phylum Streptophyta; class Magnoliopsida; order Asparagales; family Amaryllidaceae; genus Allium; species Allium sativum. The sequence goes on from CM060917.1 coordinate 75,183,812, forward strand.
TGTGCATTTCCATGCTTCAGGCATGTTTTCATATTTAAAACGCCTTCCTTTTATGATTTGTAGGTTACTAGTATTCATTTATGAATACACTTCACGTGCTTATAATTTTCTGTTTCAATCGGGCTTGAAAATTGCAATACACATTTGATGAATGAGACCACTTTCATTACAGCAACACTAAGCAAGAAGTAATCTACTCATCTTGAAGTATATCAAGCTTTTCATTACAACAATACTTAGAAGAATACTGTAATCTATCAGACATGTTCTTTGTATTCTTTATGTTCTTCAGGAACTTATATATTATAATAATTTTTGCATATCGCAACTACCACTTCAATGGATATTAAGAGTTTCACTACAACAATTCTTGAAAGCAGGAAGTGATCTACTCATCATGAATTATTTCAAGATTTTCATCACAACAATACTTAAAAGAATGTTCTAATCTACATTTCTTGCTCTTTATCACTACCAAATTTATTCAAATTCTTCTAGAATTTGTATACTTTCATCATTTATACCTTCAGGGTATTGTAAGTGTTTTAAACACTTTCAACACTTTAGTCAATTCAATTATCTCCGAAAATACAATGCTTATGGCACTTAACATGTTGTTGACACTCTACGGCGCTTCAGTAACTTTCGTGTGATTTTGTCATTATATATATGTTTATCTTCATCTTATGAACTATAGGTTCATATCTTATGGACTACCAGTCCATATATCTTAGTTAGGAAAATTTCATGATGACCAATCATGTTTCTTTCTAATATGGGATTTTAATCCATTTATCAATATAAGTGCTTTATTATTTATCATCGACGATTATTTCTTGTCAGTTCTATACATAATTTATTAAGATCTCAAAAAAATTCATCATGCTTTAGGTACCTAAACCACTTCAGGGGTTATTTTGACAATCATGTCATAGGTTTCTTTCAAAGCACATTTAAGTGTTTCTTCAGGAACACCCACCTCCTTTATTTTGCATCTTTATGACGTACTCCAAAAAATTTTGAACTGACTTTTACACCACATTTTCAGCTGTGATTTACACCTTTTGATCCTTCGGGGATTCAAATGTATATTAGAGAAAGTCGGTTAGGGACATAATTAATAATTTATGCAAGTTACTTAAAACTTTACATAATTCTACATGTTAGCAAATATTTAACATCGATGATTCCTTTATCCTCCCCCTCAATGTTCACAAACATTGTCACTTTAAATAATAAACCAACTTTGGATTCATTTTTGATCCATTATAGCATCATAGCTAGCAAATACATTAGATGTATTTCAATTGTAGGAGGATAATGCTCTTATTAGTTAATAAGATGCATTCATATTGTATTGCTTATTCCCTTTCAATGATCTAATGACTTGGAGGAATTTTCTATCATTTGAATATGCACATGACTTCAGATCATTCAATATTGATGTCGATCGACTTTCTGAAATATAAAATAGTATACGCATAATTTATAATATGAGCTCATGAGAACTTTAGGTTGTTAATTAAATATTCGCATATATGTATATGCGTGCGTCCACGTAATCCATATGTAATTGATTTTCATATTCTTTCTCATTCAAGTTATCTATTTTAGGAAAAATTGTTCATATGGTTCCAATCATTAATTTTTGCTTATCAAGCAATGTCAATGCGAATCTTAAAGATCGCATCATAATATCCAAAATATCTGATTTGGAACTGCATTGAACTTCTGATTCAAATAAAATATATGAACAACTTCAAGTTGTTAATCTATATTGAACTTCTGGTTCAAACAATATACAAACAATTTTAAGTTTGTTAAACTGTATTGAACTTCTGGTTCAACTATATTGAACTTCTGGCTCCACTATATTGAACTTATGATTCCACTGTATTGAATTTCTGGTTCCACTGTATTGAACTTCTGATTCCACTGTATTGAACTTCTAGTTCAAATAAAATATATAACAACTTCGAGTTGTTAAAATTTTTTCTTCAATACAATATGCAAATATAAATATATAAGCAAGATACAACTCATTTTGAAAATTGTGTAATCTTTGGATGCATTATTATTGTCGCATATGATTTAACTTCTTTAAGAAGTGTAATGTTATTATTTCATACGGTTTGAATAAAGCTTCAGACTTTTAAATTATGAAGTATTTGAAATTCATTGATTGAGGAACTTCGAGTTTCTATGCATATATATACACATACATATGCATATCAATTTTATAAATTTATGATGAGCTTCTGGTTCTCAGTCTTTTAACATACTTTTAATTTAGAAGCTTTTACATTTTTGCTAATTGACAAGATTTCAAACTTGTATACTTTATCAAAAAATGTATATATATATATATATATATATATATAGTTTAAGACATCAGGTCCAAGACTTTGAGTTATACAACTTCCAGTATAAATATTTTATTTGCACAACTTCAGGTTGTGGTTATATCCATTCTTCCATAACATTAGTTATTACTATCTAAATAAATCGAATAATAATACATATGTTTATTCTTATTCCAATACAAACATACATCAATTAACTAACAATAACAAATGCATTCAATGCATTTATGACAATAAGGTAATATAATATATTATCATAACAAAAAATTTACAGATCTGTACATAAAATTCACAACTATAAAACAAAAATAAACTACATGTCTCATAATCAATTTTTTTTCTTCAATATGAATGATTTGAAAAACTTGTAAATTTATACATAAAATTCACAAACATAAAAATTACATATTTTTTGATTCAAATTATACAACTCATATAAAGATCTTTTAGATCTTTCTTTTTATATCAAAATTGCTTCTTGCCTTTTTAGAAACTGCAGGTTCTGAATTTTCCATGTAATGACAAAAATTGTTTTTGCATTCACTTCTGGTGTGCAGAATTAAGATCAATATTTAGATCTTAACTTAATATGATCTTCAGGATGCATATTCTCTTTATAAACGTTTTCCCTAAGGAACAATAAAACATTTCTTCTAGAAATATGATATGCTCTAAAATTGTTGTAATAAAACTTCAAGTTTTATTATTATTCACATATTATTATTGTATATTTTAAATTGAAGCAACTTTTCTAGAAAGTTACATATGAGAGTCATTTTACTATTTTTATTCAAGAAAATAGTATTTATTATAAATGTAATGATCTCTTCCAATAATAAGTTTCTTCAAGAGATTATATGTAACATAAAGTTGGAATATAAGGCTTTTTCCTTTTGTTGAAAATTTTCATTTCATTGATTTTTCAAATCCTTTCCTTTTACAGGTCATTTGCTATATGCAAATATTAAATTCAATTATATGCTTTTATGCTTTATTTCATGTTTCTCGTTTGAATATGAACTTCGGGTTCCTTGTTTGCATATGAACTTCAGGTTCCTTGTTTACATATGAACTCCAGGTTCCTTATTTGAAAGAATTTGCATATGAACTTTAGATCATATGAGCTTCAGGTCATTTGCATGTTAACTTCAGGTTCAACAACTTTGTGTTTGGAAGTATGACCGTCTTCTGGTGGTCATAATGCTCCTTCAGGGAGTTCCATAAGTGAAGAGGATCTTTTCCAGTTAAATATTCTGATTTTAGATCATCGTGGATATGGTCTCTTAAAAATATCAGGGTCTTTGCTTTGTCTTGCTGGGACGTATTATTACCGTTTTTAATCTCTAAGCATTGAGATTGTAAATGGAGTTCAGTGTTCGACATTTTTGTGAACTACACAAAAATAATAATTGTAGATGCTTAATTAAAAAAAATTCACATATCAGTATACATGTTCTATAATTATCAAAATGAATTAACAAATTAACGAACAGACAAAATGATGAAACTGTAGTATTGTTATATCATTAAAAAATGCAGATCTCGTAAAATAGAATAGGACCATATACATGCATGTAATAAATTGAATATATTACGGCACAGAATCAAAAAAAATATCCAAATCAGCAAGTCTTTCTTTATACATTTGCAATGAGCTTCTTACAATAATGAAACAATACAAGCCGTCAAGGAGCCATACACCATGTTACATAACAAGAATAATGGCCACAGTAATACATATGTTGACTAACAAGCAGCTTGCTATTTACATATATGCATACCTATTGGCAATGACATCTCTGTTATTAAAGATATAAAGTAGCAAATGAAGATGATTTATGTACGGCGTATGGGGTAAAAGAACCATATATAATATTATAAAAAGAAAATGAATGGATCTTCCTAAAAGGTATTTGGTATACCATAATACCAGATCAAATATGAATATGTGGATATCTAAAAACCACTAAGTTAAAAAATAATTAGATGTAAAATGTTTAGATCCACTGGAACATAATCTAGATCTACAAAAAAAAATATAGATCCATATATCAAATATTCTCAAACAGAAAATAATTGTACAAATATAGAAATCCAAGAATTGATATTCTCAAATAAAAATTACTTACATGACAAATTCATAGATGTAGATCTAGAAGATTTTTAACAAATAACTATAATAGAATCTCGTGCTAATAACGTGTTATAAAACGAACACAGAACAGAAGAAACAAGGGAGAGAGGACATTTCTATTCATTCAGAAGTGTCTTTATTTCTATTACATTGGCTCCTTTATATATAGGCTTAGGAGCTGATGTTTAACTTATTCCCATGATGTGAGACTAAACAGAGAACTAATAAAAGCATATTCATTTACTTTAGAGCAAAATTTCGTTGTTCCCACCAAAATTTCACCGCTAACATCTCGTGGCTGCCCATTTTTTCGTTGTGTATAATGCCTAAATATACAAAATTAAACGTTATATATAAAGCCAAAACCAAGTACAAATTTATGTTAAATATAATATAGATATCTTGGAAATTATTTTGCTAAAATATTAGATATTACAAATTAATAATAGTTATTATTAACTATTTATTATTTCTTCTTGTTTATAATTGAATATAATTTATTAAAAGTTTATTATATATATATTACTAATTACTCGTTATTATACTTAACAATCATTATTAGAAAATAATTACTATTTATTAAATATTAAGTATTTATTATTTAATAGTAATTATTATTTATTATTTATTTGTAAGTTTATTATCAGTTATTTAATATTAAAATATTAATATTATTAATTATTAAATATTAGATATTACTAATATTTAATAGGCCTTTTTTTCAACAAGTAGAAAAAGGAAATGCTAAAAATAATTTTGTATAATTTTCTAATAAAATCATTTTAATTATTAATTACTAAAACTAATTACTAAATATTAAATATTACTTCTTATTTATTACTTTTTTATTATTAATATTAATGATTATTTCTTAATTAATTATTAATAAAAAATAATTATTAATTATTTATAATACTGATAATTTATTATTTAGTATACTAATTATTAGTATTAATTATTTACTAATTATTGATTATTTAATGGAAATAGTTAATATTATTATACTAATTACTAATTATAAAATGTTAATTGCTAAAAACTGTCACTTATTACAACTGGTAAGAAAGAAAGGTTGTAATAGACATTTGTTACAAGTGTCACAGTAAAAGAGTTGTTAAAATATGTTTATTGCAATTTTCAGGAAATGACAGTTGTAAAAAGCCTCTATTACAATTGGTATTTTGTGACAGTTGTATTATGGTGTTTTGTTGTAGTGGAGACAATTCACCACATTATCATAAGATATTTTATTATCATAGAGCACATCGTTAACTGTGTAGATAGAGTCAATTTGGCTATAGTGTCTTGTCAATGTCATTCATTGTGGTGTATGGTCTTGTCAGTGGCTTCCGAATGAGTAAAACAATTCAAGTCATCCTTTTTAATTATTTTTCAGCGAATAAATTAAATTTAATTAAATCGAGCTCGCCACATAGTGGTAGTTCGTAATTTCTTGAAACGAAGTTCAAATTAATATATAAAATCAAAAATATGTCTGAATCCTTCCAAAAAAGAACCTTCAGGACTTATTCGAATATAACTTTCAAATGAATGTCATGATTCTTATTTTGGTATTGTACATTTTGGGATATATCTAAATAAAAATTTCAGAAAAATCATGGTTAATTAGTTTGTTAACCATACCTAAATAATTAAGTAATTCGAATATTCTAAATTATGGAGTTAGAAGTTTAATAAATATTCAAAGCTAAACATTAAGCTGTTTGCAGTTTCATGTCAATGTCATTTACTATAGCCACGATATATTGTCTCACAATGATGTAATACTCGTTGATGTTGATTGCACTAGGTGGTCAATCGAGATTCTATGTTATATAATTCATAAGGGCTTCCAAATGAGTTAAACAATTTGGTTCGTCCTTTTTTTATAAATTTTTAATGAATAAAATAAATTTAATTAAATCGAGCTTTATAATACTTTCATAACAACTATTATATAATGCGAAAAAAATCTATACAAATTGGCGAGCAATGCTAATTGATAAACATAAAAAAGCTACAAAAATACAATAAGCCTACAGTTGTAGTAATGGTTAGTTAGAGTCATATCACATAAGCCAACTATAGCGAAGTTCATATGCCTCGTGACTAATATATTCCATTCAGTATTCTGATATGTAAACAAATTTAGTTTAAAACGATTTGCTTGAATTCTTGTTCAACAATCTGGATATTCTTACGATATCGATTACATGCTTCTGCAAAACCACTATATGCTTTCTGGATTTCAAAATATGACCGCCTAGCAGGGCAGTCAGGATGGTCATTATAACCTTCTGTCACCATGTTCTATAACACTTCATGGCTTAGACCCACACCTATATGCAACATAATAACATGCATGCGATCGACTTCAAGATATGTTTTAACGAGAACAAGTAACTCCAAAGAAAACAAATTAACGGTGGACATTTTTATTCAATACGTTATGATTAAATTTAGAGAGATAAAAAATGAACGTTTATAAGTAGTAAGAATACTAAGATTTGAAATTCACAGCTGCGAGACATAGTTTTGTTAGTCGCATTCAATGTCAAGACAAATAGTGTAGCCAGATTATGTAAAGAAAGTGGGTACAATGTCCAATACCATTTAGTGTCAAGACAAAGATATAACCACGTTACGTGAAGAAAGCGGCTACATTGTCAAGTTGCATTCAGTGTCCAGACAAACAATGTAGCCACTATATGTAAATAAAGTAGCTACAGTCTCTGATCACATTGGGTAACTGTAGCTACATTGCACGATTTTCTTAGCATTTGACAACACTTACTTTTCAAATGAACCGTTGAGCATTCATTGCGACTGGGAGATAAACAAATTCATAAATTTAACTCAACTCATAAAAATTCGAATTGAATATCCATCCTCATATTTGGACCATCAAATCCTAATCCATCTTTACCTAGAGAACCGACTCCATGGTACATTGAAATGGAAGAGCGACAGTACGAGAATTCGCGACAAGGAGAGCTTGAAGAAGTGATGCATCAAATGCAAATAGACCATCAACAACAATAATAACCTCTTCAACGTTCCCAGAGGTCACATGGTGTAATTCCTCCTATCCAAAATGTTGTTGAAGTTGATAAGGTACAATCTGCGAATATTTATGCTTCTGTGGTTTTGAAGCACCATTTCTAGTTTTCCGACATAGAAACAATGTTGATCACTGATATTATTGTTGTCCAGTACGTCCAAATGGATGTGAATTTGGAAAATGGGTAAATGATTGTTTCCATTATAGGGCTATTACTTATACTTTGGAATTAGAAGAAGAGATCAGGAAGCTACGTAATCAAGTTAATGATCTTATGTAAGAACTTACTGTCTTCGTAATGGTTTAAATTAAAAGTTTTCGTATTTCATGTTATGTAGATCAAAAATGGTTACTGTCATTTGTATCTTTATGGTTATTATCAGTTGTTTCTTTATGGTTATTACCATTTTAGCATGTATGCTGGTCAAAAATGTATTTCAGATTACCATTTTACATGTTGAATTAATGATTTGATCAGTTTGGTTGGAAAATAGCCATGATCAACAACATAATAATGTAGTAAAAAGTAGCATCATGTAACATAGAATGATCAACAATGCAGAACATCATATAATGTACTTAAGCTAAATCGACGTATAACATATGCTGATACAAAATGACATATACACATGTACATCATGAAATCAAGTACAAAATATAAGGTCATCATAAATCTATAGTAGCACCATCATCATCATCATCGTCGTCGTCATCCTTATCATCCTCGTCGTTGTCATCACCTCTACCACCTGAACCACCTCCACCTCTTGAACCTCCAGTAGCCCCAAATCCTAACGCATCCCACCGAGCCTGTAGGTCATCGATCTGAGCTTGCATTTGATCCAACATCGCATGCATCTATCCGTGCAACACCTACATCTCCGTTTGATGTTGTTGACCTAACATCCGAGGATGAAGTAGTGCTATATGCTGAATAGCGACTATATGCCATCTATGCTGATCCAACCTGGGTTAATACAATTACACAAAAGTATTATTTCATTGTGTATTTGTTAAATAAGTACAAGCAACTAATTTAACAATTAGCTAGATTAAAGTACATGGGTGGAGATACCAGCAATAAGCTCATCAGGCGGATACACTATAGGCTGCATGATCAAAGTACCGCTCAAATCGTATGCACTGAAGGAGTCATCAAGAGAAAAATCCATGGAATGCTCAGAGTACTGTGATGGAGTGGGATCAAAAGTAAATGGTGGAGGATGAACTCTACCAGTAGCCACATGTGGACCTACATGAACGAAGTTCACACCCCGACTGTAATCCGATAATAAGTAGCGCCGAGGTGCAACTCTACCTCAATATGTATCAAACTAACCTCTTGGTATGAAAAATGTTTACGTATCTACCCAGCATATCTGTCTAAGGTCCTGTATGTACTGTCTACTAATAGTCTAACATCTATCAAATATATCATCAATGGAAAGTGGATCTCCGGGTACACACAGGTCATCCATGGATTGGAAGTAATACCGGTCTCCCAAATACCAAATAGGAAGGTAGACCAGTAGGAGCAGAACAACACGATGAAGAGATAAACGATATCCAATGGAGAAGGGATGTGCATCAGAGACCCGACCAACCTGTGTGAGAGCAATCAAATAAATGGCCCACGGTGCTCGTAAAATGTTGGCTCTGGACCTCAAATCAATATGAGATCGAGCCTTTATCAAGTCGTGTCTAACATCTGTATGTGTATGCATAACTAGTTGGATACTCTCCCATCATTGCATGCATCGAAATATAAATCGGATGTATGATTGGCCGCCCCAACAATGTGTGGATGCATATTGGTCGTGTACTCATAGTATCGGAATAACAAAATGTATCAAAATCCAAACATCTGAGCTGCCTCCTCAAAAGCAAAGGAGTCTAGTGCAGTGTATAGAAAATCCAGTTTTATCGGACCCTAATATATCGTATGCATGCGCTCTAGATCGGCTAATGCTGCTGTAACAGGCTGCACCTCTGTTCACGCAAGATATTGTCCCCAACTTAGCCACCGTATATGTGTGGGGTTTTGTTCCTCAAAAGGCCTCGGCTAAGTTTCAAGATCTGCCAACACATGGCGTTGCCACACAGGCTGAGCCAACCTCCCTACCAACACCGATATTGTCCCTGCTTTGCCACCTCTCAGGTGTAGGGTTTTCCATTACTAGGCCTCGGCGTTAGTAAGAGATGGGCTCTACTATATAAGTACCCACTTCACACAGGCTTCCACGATGTGAGACTTAGGGGTGTTACATTCTCCCCTCCTACAGAGCCCAACATCCCCGTTGGCTCACAAACACCTCACCCAGAAGCTGTGGTCCACACAAGAGCCACAATTCCGACTGGGTATTGGCTCTGATACCACTGTAACAACCTGCACCTCTGTTCACGCAAGATATTGTCCCCAACTTAGCCACCGTATATGTGTGAGGTTTTGTTCCTCAAAAGGCCTCGGCTAAGTTTCAAGATCTGCCAACACATGGCGTTGCCACACAGGCTGAGCCAACCTCCCTACCAACACCGATATTGTCCCTGCTTTGCCACCTCTCAGGTGTAGGGTTTTCCATCACTAGGCCTCGGTGTTAGTACGAGATGGGTTCTACTATATAAGTACCCACTTCACACAGGCTTCCACGATGTGTGACTTAAGGGTGTTACAACTGTTAGGTGACCAAATCGAATCATACTATTTTAGTTAACAAAAAAGTCGAACCAAAAAATATAAAAGAAAAGTCTGAAATACAACATCTTCCATAGCCTCGATACCAATATGAGCTAAAATACACTATTGTAAATATGTCAGGGTAACGGCTTAAGACGAGATATGATCGAGGGCGAAATCTTGCAAATACAACATGTACGTCCCAGGCGACTCAAACCTAGAGTCAAAGGGATATGGCACTCTATCTACACCCCTGTCTCAGTCCTCATGAGCACATAAAAATCGACTGGGGTAATATCAGGCTCGAACTCTGGAAAATGAAATGTATGTGCTGTGGGCCACCACTTTCGACTAAGGCACCTAATAGTGGCTAGTCAAATGACTACATACGTGTAGTATTTAAGAAGCGTCTGAATGAACTAGCTCATAGCCTATCCCATAAATCGTGAGACACTATGTCGTAAAAACATGTATTACACCTCGACCAACTGCCGCAAAAGCCGAGATAGCAAGGTCAGTTAAAATATATTTGTTCCTGGTTAATATACTATAAAATAACACTACAACCTGAATTTGTAATGTGGTAAATAACTTACTTTTGTACACTACTAATTATATTACAGTTTGAAATCATATCTTAACTATCTTAAGAGTTGTGAACATACAGTGAATGTAAACCTCAGGTAACTTATGTAGAATCCGTAAGTTAAATATCGTGGTTTCGAGTGTAGAAGGAATGCGTGCAAGACCAGTCGTCTCATCTATTTGAGGTCGAACTGTCTGTTTAACGATTTCGGTCACACGTGCCGACATCTCAATGCGAAATCGAATATAACAAAATAAAATTTAAAACGTGAATAATGAGTGAGACAAAGAGAGGGTCGAGTAGGACCCTATCGCGAACGCTGATTAAATCAAGATCCAAAAGCTAGGGTGGATTAAATCAACGCCTATGGATAAGGCTTTGATTTAATCAGCGTCCGCCTATTGGGAAATTGCACCAAAATAACCCTGTAATATTGCAAGTTGTGATATTACTATTTGTAAACTGTTAGACATGCTCTAATTGACAGAATTCTAATCATAGATATTCTTACTCATTTTTTGAGCAAACAACTTGTAACGACGAAGTAGAACTATCAGTCTATGAGGGTGAACGATAAATTGTATAGCTAAGTGATTTTACCTATGAACTTGAATGAGTATAGCATAAATACAGGAATGCAGAAAGAATAATAAACTCAACATTGGTAAAAAGAAACCGAGCATAGTGGCTTTCTTCTTTATAGATAAAATTCAAAAACAACGTAAACTTGCTGATTTGGTGTAAGCAACATGTATAATGTCCTATGCATAATTAAAAAAAAAAAAAAAAAAAAAAAAAGATAAAAAAAGGGCTCTTACATGTCAAAAGACGATGACCAAAATGTGTTTTGTTTTTTTGTTAAAAAAGAAGATATGATTTTGAACTTTTATGTTGTTTTAGAAAAATATAATTTTAGTGTTACACATTTTTATATGGACAGCTGACTATATAACAAAAAAAGAATTGTTGCTTATTAAAAGTGATGATCAAAATGTTTTTTTATTGTTATTATTATTATTATTATTATTATTATTATGCAAGCAGATAGCAAAAAAAAATTTTGTGCTAGTCAAAAGCGATGGTCAAATTGTGGTTTTTTTTATTTTTATTGTTATTGTTTAGAAGGTATCATTGAACTTTTCATATTGTTTTTTTTGTTTTTGTTTTTTTTTCTAGAATTTAAAAATATATACATATAATTCTAGCTTTACACGCAATCGCATACGTTTTCCATTCATTTAAAAAACGACCGCTGGCTGCCTCGTTCCCCCACCGAAGCACGTACCAAACGAACAATTAAACACGTTTACGATATTTGAGATGACGTTAACCGTTGAAACTGCCGATGCGGTAACATTCTCCTGCAAAACACACGAAGCTTCTGCTGACAGATCTCTGCTCCATTATATATATTCCACATATCCGACATCGCGAAATTCTCATACATATTAAAAAGGAAACGATAGAAAGGAATAAATCGTCCTGTATGAGATGAGTCTCGCATCGCTCACCCGATCTTCATCTCGTCTCAGCAACTCGATTCCTCCTTCAGCTCGTTGTTTGAGTTTGGTTGGTACGAAGGTTGGTCAGGGCTCTGGATCGCCTACGGCTTCGACGCCAGCGAGGCATTTCTCTGATTGGCGGTCGCCAATCAGCCACCGGGCCGCCGTTCGATCTTTCGCTGCCGTTTCTGAGCGGTTCGAGAGGAGATTTGCTTCAGTGGGTGAGAGTTTGTTTGGTTTCATTTTGATCGTTTGCGGATCTGATTTGATTTAATTCCTATGCTTCGTTCTGCTTTTGTTGGTAGCTTGCGAATCTTGCACCAAATGAACTGGAATTATGGTTTTTTTGAAAGTTTCCACTCACAGTTACCGTTTTCATTTTGTAATATTCATTCATGTTCGGTTTGTAGCTAATAATTCTTTTTTGTAGCTACTAAGAATGCCTATGAGAGCATATTGACTGCGTTATCCAAGCCTGGAGGAGGTGAACTTGGGAAGTATTATAGTTTACCAGCTCTTAGTGATCCCAGAATTAGTGAGTTTTGATATATGTACCTTCATCTATTCATTTACAGTGATACTGGAAACTTAAAATTGTGAAATTGCAGATAGGTTGCCTTATTCTATAAGGATTCTGTTGGAATCAGCAATTAGGAACTGTGATGGATTTCAAGTGACGGAGAAGGATGTGGAAAAGATTTTAGATTGGGAGAATACTGCTCCTAAACAAGTAGAGATTCCATTCAAGCCTGCCAGAGTTTTGCTTCAGGTATAATCTTTTCTTTTTTCACTAGTTTTTCGGAAAAGAGAACCAGGTCCACCCACTCTATGGAGAGGTCTAACTTAAAATTTTGGCAAATTTTATTTGCACTCAGCAAAAGGCTGAGTTGCCTGTCAAATTTTCAAAATAAATAAATAAAAAAATAAATAAAAAATAAATGAAATAAAACCGAAAAGCTCAACGATTTGCTGGGTTGCCCCTTCCCAAAAAAACCCCGAAAATACCCTTTCATGCAGTACCATTACGTGGTTCTTAAGAGTCAGCTTGCACTGAGTGGAAATAGAATTTCCCCAAACTCAATATCGAATAAAGGAACTTTGTGGCGTTTCAAATAGAAGGCAGAACCTTGCTTTTGATCTGTCTAGGATACTGGATAAAAGATGCGATTGTAGTTATTCTTGTTGGCTTTTGCACTGTAATTAGTTGTACTAAGTTGCTTCTTGGAATACTTATTGTATTACATTAATATTGTTGTTGTTGAACAGCAAAGCAAAGTTTAGATGAAGAATAGTTGACTTATCTATTTCGAACATTGTATATGTATTTGATTATATATAGTTGCTGACTATGCATGCGTTGCTGATTATTTATTCTTTCGGATTGTTTAACTGCTGATTATTCTTGTTGGCTTTTTAGCTTTAGCTAGTTCTACTAAGATGCTTTTTGGAATATTTATCATATTATGTTACTCTTTATTGTTGAACAGCAGAGCAAAGTTTAGATGAGGAATAGTTGGCTTATCTATTTTGAACATTGTATATGTATTTGATTATATATAGTTGCTGACTATGCATGCATTGCTGATTATTTATTCTTTTGGATTGTTTAATTGCTGATTATTCTTCAGGATCTGTCCAGGATTATGAATATAATTTTGATCAAATTATTCTTATGCTGCGGTTATTTGTACAAGTATGTCTTCTAAAATATATTTTGTACTTGAAGCGTGTTTTAGGTAAAGATTTTTTGATTTATCTAACTGGAATATTATATGAGAGACCTAATAGTAATTTTAATAGGCAGAAGAGCCTGTCTCATTCATATTGCAAACCGATTCCTACACTGTAAAATAAATATTTGTTTTTACAAAAGAAAAGAATAATCTAGATCTGTTAGTATGTAAGGGGAATTTAACGGTAACTATAAAACAGAACGAACGAGAATGAAATCTGAATTTCGACAATTTAGCGTTGTGCATGTGTAATTGTATATTGGATATGCATACATTGCTGGCTGCTGGTCAGGATTATCACTGACTTTGATATTTGTATTTGTTCCCCTAGGATTTCACTGGTGTTCCGGCTGTTGTTGATCTGGCATGCATGCGAGATGCCATGAACAGACTTGGTGGTGATTCAAATAAGATCAATCCATTGGTAAGTTGCTTAGTTGGGTTATTGTCTATTGCTGGCTTATTTAGGACGCTTTATTTGGTTAATTTTCATCTTCAAGTGCTTAACGCCCCAATTGTTATTTGTCTATTCATAGTCTTCCTAAAAAGAACCATCACTCTGCTGGTGTGATTTTTTGTTGCAGATGCATTTACATTTAGTTCTCTATTATCTAATACATACTTATAACAAAAAAGATACATTTTGAATTTTGCGGGAAGTGAAGTTAATTTAAAAAAAAAAGTCAAATCTTCCATTCAGTAAATGGCAGCCTTGCAAGTTCTAGAAGATAAAGTATTTTACCTCACCTGTTTAGATCATTGCTAGAAGATCATCTTATAACAGTTTTCTTTCGTATATAATAGTGTTTTGCATATTCATTGCTTGTATGTAATAAGAAGTATATGATATAACTTGCTAAAGAAATTGAAAAGAATTAATGAGAACTATACATATACTTTGCATGACATCCAAATGATTGTTGGATATTTTCTGTTCCGAGGGTACTCTTTGAAATTTCTGATTGAAAAACACTGTTTTAATTCTTGATTGAGATCTTGTTCGAGTTCCTTTTATTCTTGTAGTTGGACAAGATGACTACACTTTGACATCCCATTCAAAGTTTATACGTTTTTCTTTTTCCTCAATTTAGTTCTTTGGATAAATTTGATCTCTCATCTTCCCTCAGTTAACTTCAGTGTTCACTGAGCTGCGACTGGAAAACTTCAACGTTCACTGATATGTTTCAGTTCAATCAAATTTGACATTCACTGATTTTTTTTTTCTTTTTTCCCATAATAATGAACTATTTGAAGATGAACTAGGATTGGTTTGGAAAGGTATTCTAAAATAAAGTACTATTTTGTAGAAATTTATGTACGTGAGTTGTTATTATTTTGCAAAATGTTAAAAAAAATGTTGATTTCATTAGCTGTTATTTTTTAATATTATTTTTTTATCAATTATTATAGTTATATGAATGTTTATATCACGGACCGTAAGTACTTGTATTTTGTGGAAGTGAAAAAGGTGGTCATAAATGTAAATATATATGCTACCCATTGTTTCATGCTTTCCACCTGATTGTATAGGAAAACATGGACAAACTATTGAACTAGCACCATCGAAGTTGAATGTGTGTCTTGTTCTTCTTTAACTTTGCCGCGAAACACACTTTAAAACCACAACCTGATCTTCTTTCAACAGTAGGGTTGTCAACGGATGCTTTTGGATACGGATAGTGCCATATCCGTATCCATAACCGAAATTATTTTCGAATATTGGATATCCGTATCCGTTTAATTTTCGGATATCAGATATCCATATCCGTTTAATTTTCAGATACGGACGGATATCGGATATTTATCCGCTCCGCCTGTAATTAATAAATTTAAGAGTATAAATAAAAAAGTTTGGATCAACATAAAATAAATTTTGTATTAATGTTTATAAAAAATAAGAAAATAAAGAAGTATAATGAGGAAACATTGTTTTATACTAATATCCATAAGTATATCAAAAAATATTCCAAAATTAAACACTAAAACTACCATTTTCCGCTAAAAATGGACCAAGAATTATATCGTAGTAACATCTAACAGTTACAAAATAATTATTAATTCTATTTTTTTGTTTTGAGTTATATATATTACATCAATCAGTCGAATGAATATTTTTCGGATACGGGTATCACTATAACCATATCTGTATCCGAAAAGTTTTTCGGATATCGGATATCCGTATCCGCTTTACGGATAATGCTGGAAAACGGATATTTCGGATACGGATTCGGACGAGTATCAGATTTTTCGGGTATTCATTGACAGCCATATTCAGCAGTTATCCCATGCTCTAGCATGTGACACTGAATTATATAGCATAAAAGCTGAATCAATGTTCCAAACCCCTCTTTCCCTTCTTTTTTTAAGAATTTATTCCCCTTTTCTCCTTTGTTTGGCTAAATTTGATCTTTCATTTTCCCTCAATATGCTTCTTTGGCTAAATTTTATCTTTCATCTTCCTCAGTTAACTAGGTAAAGATGATTATCAAACTCTTATTGCAAGTAAAACAACAATGTATTTCAAAGCACATGCACGCGCTCTTCAGATTGTTCAATGAAATGTGCATGCTGTAACTGACATATGACTCCCATGTTCGAAAATGACTCATGCCTACAACCACCATGTGCAAAAGTATGAGTCCCATTGTAGTTAGAAAGTAATAATTGTTGTTAGAAAGTAATAATTGTTGTTGTGTTATTTGGATTTAAATACCAAATTCAAAACCTAAACTCATAGCCATAACGAAAGACGAGATCGATGATAAACTTACAAAAACAACCGATTAGATATCTCAATCACAAAATAGTAAATAACCAATTTAAATATGCCTATCTCAGTTACAAGCAATGTAAAATAAGCAACAACAATAAAATAAAATACACAAGATTTATAGTGGTTTTATTAACAATTTGTTAGTGTACATCCACTTTGAAAAGAGATTTATTACCATAATGAGAAGAGTACGAAAGATTGATATAGTATTCATCCAATAATCATTTTAGAATAAGATTTGTAGAGATTAGAATCTATGTTATCAAAGCCCTCGTCTAGGCTTCAAAAAGCCCTAGGCCCCAGCCTGAAGCTTTTTTACCTTCCAAGGCGCCTATGATGCATGAGACATAAAAAAAACCCAAAGGCGCTTGCCTTGTGAAACGCCAAAAAGCGCGTTTTTCGCAACATTTGAGTAGAAATTGAAAATTTCAGCATTTGGCTCAATAGGAGTCCAAAATCCAACATGCTTAGAAAATTATGCTTGTTTAATTGTTGATTTAGAGCGTATTCTATTAAAAAAAGCTACTTTTCATTCGTGAACCAGTTGAAAAGAAAAATCATAAATTTCTTTCGTTGAATGGTCCAAAAAAAAACTAGTTCATGAAAGGTTAAAACTCTATTTAAGACTTTACGTAATGTTGTTTTAATTTCGATATTTTAAGTATTTTATTGTTTGTAAACTTGAGTTGAATGAATTTGCACATTCTTTTTTCTTTTCTTTTTGGCATAGCCGATCGGTTTTTATAGTGTTCTGTAACATTCTTTTATTATGACTAATAATAAAATTACAATATAGTACAAGTGATTGTAGTTAGTAATTAGCTAATTCGGTTTTTAAGGTTGACCGTTCACCATCCACTGAATCTAAACTAGATTACAGTCTAGGAGCTAGTTTAAGTTACTAGATTACTATTGAAAATTGCTCCACGCTGGGAGTCACAATCTGTAAATTACATACATACAGTACAAAGTACGTTACATTAAAGGCGCTGATAAACAACATCACGTGGGTGCCAAAAGCCACAAGAGTATGAATCAACAGTAGCAAAGCATGGTAACATACATCGAGCCACTCAAAAACAGTGAACACCACGCATAAGGGCAAGGACATAAAAAGTCCTCATTACATCCTAGGCAGCCTAGGGAAATAACATGTGAGAAGCACATAAAGGGCATGAACTGTGAAGTTTGCTCGGATGGTTTTGAAATCGAACAAACTGCATCGGCAAAGATTGAGCAGAGCTTCCATGGATTGTTGAACAGGATGACAAGAAAATGGATCCAGGACGCCGACGTAACTAAACATTCTAACCCCTTAAAAATTTCATAGCAGAGAATACATAAGAAAATCAGCCAGCACTATATCAACCTGAGCATTAAGGCAAGAAGGAAAATAAGCAATAAATACCACTGTAACAGCTAAGTTCAGAGCCATAAGGCTTCTCGTGGATAGCCAAACTTACAGTGATCCTTAATAACCCAGTCGTTCTTTACCCATCACATACAACGTTGACACAACACATCGTCAACCAAAATAACCAAAACTTTGCCGAGTACTTAGCAAAGCAAAACACCGTAACGACAACCGGAGATGACGACTAAGACACCTTAACACACAACTTCCTGCTACCATAAACCAAAACCAACAACCATAATGCTACCAACAAGACGCAAAATAGGGAAACATTGAAGACCATAACAGCAGTAAGTACCATCACAGTAACCAGTACGAGACGCGAAAACTCACCACCAGAATAGAGTTACTGCTCACCTATTCCCTCCACGTTGGTGACAGATTCCGACTAGACATAGACCAATTAAAGAGCTTGAAAATAAGTAATTACCCGAAGTTACTAACCGTCGGAATAAGAGGTGCTAGTTGAGATTCAAGGAGGAGAGAGTGCGGTTAAGATGTGGAAGTAGAATAAAAAGGCTGTTGCTACAGGTCGGTTTCATGGGCAAGCTTCAAATCAGAAGAGAAGGCAGTTGACATGATGGAATACACGCACGACGAAAGCTAGGTTGAAGGAGGAGAGCAGATCTGAAGAGGCGAGGGAGATGAAGAAATTTGAGGAGATTCATAGGCGAAATGGGAGAATTTGATAAACCTAGTCGCCATTAACGCATTCCATCCGCTGAGGAAGCTCTTTTGAATTAATCAAACAATTGTACCGACTTAAAGGTAAATGATTTTATAATGCTTTATGCTATTTGATAAGCCTAGTTGCATAGTCCTAGTTGGAAAATACCCCAAACAAACTGTCTCACCAAAAGATAAAAAGCAATTTGGAGTGTAAATAGATAGAGCATCAACTTCCTCTCATCAATGCTCCTTATCATCTAAAACAAATCACTCTCTCGAAAATTGCATCTAACACTTTAATTAGCGAATCAGGTTTGAGCAATGCTCAAACTTGCCAACTGGTAATGTTATAATTAACATATCCACCTCGTTATCTATTGTATGTACTTTTCGACGATATACAAGATTATCTTCATTCATGGCTACTAAGAATGACTCTCACTTCAGAGTGCTTGGTTCGTGAGCTAATAACCGAATTCTTCATCAAGTGAATAGCACTCTCGCTATCTCATCGAACATCGATACTATCGTGCTGTAACCCCAAGTCATACAATACTCGCCTCAAATGAAGTTCTTTTTTGCTACCTCCACTGCGACTATCAACCGGGCCTCTTGTATAAAGCAATTACAATTTACAATCTCGATCTCTAATTTATGGCCATACCACGGAGTGTGAAGATACATTTGGAAGTTGATTTTTTTAATCCATATCACTGGCGTATTCCAAATCACAATAACCAACTAACATGCAACTTATTCCTTCACTATCTCAAAAACCAAGACCATGAGAAGATGTAGTAAAATTCCTCCAAATGCCATGACCATTGCAATACCCTAAATATTCTCCGGGAACATACTTTTCGTCATTATCGGACTTTAGAACATTCAAAGATTTGCCACTCTCATTCTTAACAAGAGCTCTCCACGATTTGAACTTTGTAAATGTTGCAACTTTTCATTATATAGACTCATACCTTTGAGAAAAATTATCAATGAAAGAAATATATTATCGAGCTTTACCCAAAAAACTATCGGTGACCATTCCAAAACATCCTAATGAACATACAAAGAACATCTCTCGAATCATGTTTTCCTTCATCGAGTTATACTTTAATTTGCTTTAACATGACAAATTCTTCTCAAAATTCAAGCTTATAGAACCTTTCTCCATCATTTATCTCTCTCTTTATCCAAATTCATCTTCGAGACATGGTTAATGGCTTAATTTAAATATTACAACCTTGTCGCATGCAAGCCACTCGAACTATCAACTTACACACAATTTTCATATACTATTGTTACTCCCCGAGGTAGATAAACTCCGTGAGTCCTAACACCTTTTGTAATCACAAGCACATCCTTTCGAAACGCTCAAACTATCATTCTCAACGATAATATTACATCCTAGAAAATTCAATTGCTCAAAAGAGAAGCGACTTTTGAAGTTCTGGAATAAAACATACATCAATGAGCGTGTGTAATACTCCATCAAGCATCCTTATTTGCAGAGAACTAATGCTCATTGACTTACACATAGCACCATCATCCATAAATAACTAAACCTGCCAAAATATGACCATATCCATTTATCCGACCTATTTTACCCTAATTACAACCTTGTTGGGTCAACCCATTTATAATATTTATTAAATGGGTCATAAAATGGTTGATTCTTTTTTAAAAAGGTTATAAGTGGGTAACTCACTTACCTATTTAACTCCGCCTACATACGAAGTCACTATTTTTTTTTGTTTAAACTATGGTAATTTCTTTATACTGCATTGGAACCGCACCGGATTTCAACCGATAAACTCCCACCTAAATTGCGTACAGTGTTGAACACTCGGACGTCATGTGAACAGATACTGTAGTTCTTCAATGTAACTTGATAATTAAGGTTAAACACTTGATTTTAACTCGGACGTCATGCTATTAGCTTGACTACTACCATCATTCCTCCTTAATAATTAAGGTTAAACACTTGATTTTATCTGGTACTAAGTTATTCAGTTGTACTCTACTATTCCTTAAGTGCTCGTGTCCCTCTACTGCGCCTACCTATTTACTATTTGATCATGATATTGAGTATGATGCTGCGTAGCATGGGCCACATACTAGTTTACGGTTAATAAATATAACTTTATTTTAATCTTTGTCTAGGTGCCTGTCGATCTTGTTATCGATCACTCAGTCCAGGTAGATGTTGCGCGTTCCGCTAATGCTGTTCAGGCTAACATGGAACTTGAATTTAGAAGGAATAAAGAAAGGTTTGCATTTCTAAAATGGGGGTCTAATGCATTTGACAACATGCTTGTGGTTCCACCAGGATCTGGTATTGTTCATCAGGTACGCAATAGATGCAGCAATAGTAATATTTGTATTTATTCAGATATCTTACGACATACTTAAGTAATATCAGTTCTTTTTATAGGTCAACTTGGAATATCTAGGTAGAGTTGTTTTCAACAATGGGGGGATATTATATCCTGATAGTGTAGTTGGCACTGATTCTCACACAACTATGATTGATGGGTTGGGTGTTGCTGGCTGGGGAGTAGGTGGAATAGAAGCAGAAGCTGCAATGCTTGGCCAGGTATTTTTCTAGGATAATTTTATTTATGGCCTCCATTTCTATTAGTTGATCCCACTTCAGTTAATGCAGAATTAATTTATCAATTTACCCACATGTTGATGAATTTACAAATTTATTAGTTCATCTACATGTGTTTGAAATTGCCAGTTGTTTTCAATGTTTTGCGTACTTCGTGAAATGCACCCTGCTAATACAATGATGCATCATGCACACTTAATAGTTATATTTAACTAAAATCAGTTTGAATTATCTTGCCTTGCACATTATGCAAGAGCTCTTTCTTTCCTGTGAATATTCGATGTTATATATCTATCATTAAATATTATATCACTTTCAAACTATTTTCGTATCAGCTAGTATGAGTTGAAGGTACATGACATTCAAATAATTTATAGTAAGTAGCATGTAGGAAGCATAATTGGATTAGTAAATGCACACAAAACTAATGGAATAGGTAGAGTCATGGTACATGCGTGTACGTATATATACAGAGGGAGAGGCGAGTTTTTTGTGTGTGTGTTTGGGGTGTTTTTTTTTTTGGGGGGGGGGGGCACGGGGAAGTTTTTTTTTGGGTCATTAAAACAAGTAAATTCTTGAATAAAAACTAAAAAATAGTAGAACAATAGTTGTTACTTCGAACAAAATTTGCAGAAGCTTAGAGAACTTGGTGCCTTCGTGTTTGTTAAAAGGCATGGTAGATGCTTCTGCTTCAAAATTTTCACTCATGTATTTCAGTTCAGAACATGCATGTTTCAGTCCAAATGCTTCATCATGCTCTACCTTTCCATGTTTCACCAATGCTATCTATGCTATTCACTTCAGTTCCTTTGGCAAGCTAAAACACATTTCGACAAATTAATTCTACCTAGCAGATATAATTTGTGATATTTGACAAAAGAATTGCATATCAATGTTTTGATTGAGATCTTACAAAAATAATTGTAAAATGTAGTAAGTAATATGCGAAAACAGCTTATAGTAAATTTCTTCCCCACGTATTAATGTGTTTAAAACTTATTTAAGCAAGAACAGAACGAAGTTTACTAGATAACATGTATCTCGGTAAGCGGAGAAGATTCATCTCAGTAACCAGATTTTTTTTTTTTTTTTTTTGATGTGTGTTTGTGTCAATAACCGTCATCTCAAACTGCATGACAATGAGAAGGCCGGAGACCAGATTTGACTGTTATTTATTTTTTTATTTTCAATTTTAATAAATTAAAAGAGAAGTTATCCTGTAAATTAGGGTGGACTAACTAACAATTAACGTGGATATGAATAAAATTTTCCTTTTGTCTAATATCATCATTTTTTTTTTGCTAATGCCTACTTATCTTTGTGAAGTCATGTATTGTTTATCTCCTGCGTGTACACACAACTCCTGGTTTAAGTGCCTTATGAGTTGTTCAGTAGACACTTATTGATACTTCTGTTTCCTATTTGACACAATCGTATTTGTGAAGTCTTTTTAACTGACCAAAACAGTGAAGTTTTCCTTGATTTAACTTTCTTAAAAATATTGTTGCTGTAGCATGTTCTTTTTGTAATTTATTTAGATTTACAGGTTAGAAAAATACGTTTGGTTTTACATATCAAGAAGGGTTTAGGTTGTCATTGTAGTTTAGTCATGCAGTATTGGTTTAAAAAAAAGACTGAATGCTACATCGTGGACATAGTTCATTCATTTGTCACCAAATTCACAGATACTTTGCAATTATTGGGTATTAACCATTCAATAGAATTACTGCGTATAATTTTCCTTCACATATCATCATTTAAATATACATATGTACTGAAGAACATATTATGGAAAATTCCAATTATTTTTTTACCATAAAGAGATCCATAGGCATGAACGAACTACATGTGCATGAAATGTGAATGTTGTTGAAATGATTAGGTCAAGTCCAGTGATATTTATCTCTATTATTTTTGTTGAAAGGGATTCATATGGCATGATAGTTAACTTTTCTGTTTCCCAGTGCTCCTGAAATAAAATAATGTCACTGGTTTCCTGAATATGCGAGCACAATTTGTATGTGTTTTTTCCTCATTATTTCCAGTAGAATATAACGTACTATTGAAGCTGACTTCTATTGATTATTGAACAACCCAACAAATTCTTGCTGCTATCCGGATTAAGCATTTCTCCCTGCTATAACGGCTAGATATAGATGTAATTGCAGTTCCCTTAATATCTTCCTACGGCCACCTGCCAGGCGTATTCCCAACTAATAGTGCATTTCTTGACACATGGTTAAGTTCGACATGTGTTCACTTTGGTTTATTTCATGCACATTTTTCCAAGTTATACATCTCGTTACGTGAACTATTTTGTTTTTCAGCCGATGAGCATGGTATTGCCTGGGGTGGTTGGGTTCAAACTTTCCGGAAAGCTGAAAAATGGTGTGACTGCTACTGACTTGGTTCTTACAGTGACTCAGATGCTTCGAAAGCATGGTGTCGTTGGGAAATTTGTTGAATTTTATGGTAATAATGCTAAATAACTGCATGTTTTCTAATGTCTGGTAATTAAGCTACCATATTACTGAAATGTAATATTAGTTTTCAGTTAACTAGGAAATTTACACCCACCCTCACTGCTACACCCTATTTAAGACCCTCAATTCGAAAGCGAATCAAAATTTATAGATACATTCTTAAACACCTCGTGATCATCTCCTTCAAATTTTGATTAATTTGAATATTCCTAACATATCCATGATATTATTGCAAATTGGTAGTTTACACATGTAAATACACACACCCGCACACATATAGAGGCACTCTCCAAGGCAGAAATGTGCGGTGGAAATCAGGGGGTGTGTTGCACTGTTTGGGGTGTACTTGATCCTATCTCATATATATATATATATATATGTATGTATATATATGCATTTAAGGGTTTAAGGGTGCTGCACTGTTTGAGCCAATTGTTAGATGGTGACATTACAATTTCAAAAAGTTAGGAAGGGGAATAATCTCATTTTCTGTGTACGAGATGTTCACAATGTCGAATGTTTACATTTGATTTCACATAGTCTCGCACAAAAAACCATATGATAGTAGAATAGAGTGATGGATTCATCTTCATAAAAATTTGGCTTGTTTGGATAATCACAATATTTTTAAAACTAAACTTTAAATGGAAGTTAAAACCAGTGGTTAACACTTAACATTTTAAATATGATCAAAATTTCGAAATGATCAAAATTCTTGGATGGATGATGTTTGTAAACTTGAACCCCCCAAATTTGGTTCATTTCAATTTGTAAAAGTTGAAAATTTGGGGTATAATCGATCCCTTATACATATCAGCTACACACCGCTAACTATGCCGTACCTAAATGACTCTTGAAGTTGGACAATTTGAATTCAGTAATATATTTTTATGTATATAAAGGGTCATCTTCACAGAAATTTATCAATATGCTTAGCATGTTTAAAATTGATATTTTTTTAATGTAAATAAAGGTCATTTCCGCAGGAGTTTGACTTGTTCAGATACACGCAGCTAATAATACTCAGCATTTTTTTTTTTTTTTTTTGGTAATTTCAAGATGATCTTAGAATTTGTATAAATGATGTCTGTAATGTAAATTAGAGGTCCTCAAAGTTCGGTTTCACTTGAAACTCCACAAGCGGAAGAATGGAGTGGGGTGTAATCAACCGTTTCGCTGTTATTATTGTCATCATGCATAATCCTGGTCAATTTATGTTTAAAATTCTGCTCAAAATTAATGTCAAATGATATTGTAACTAGACTTGTGTTTCATATTGTGGACCTTAAATGCAATCTGGTTAAAATTCGTGTAGCTTCCAAAGCTAGATGGCTAAAATAATGGAAAGCTTTGATGGAGCTTAGCTTAAAGCAAAGCCAAGCAGAGCCTAGGGATTATTTGGCAACATCACAAATCACAATGACAACCACTTGAAAAATGTGTGCACAAACATTTGGAAGCTTTTGACAACTTAGCAAATCCGAATAAACATATGCGTACTAACATTTGAGCTCTGACGTTTTTTTTAGGATATACTCGATAGTATTAAAATCTGTAATGTTTAGTACTGTTTCCTGCAGCAACATTCAGATTCGAATAAATTCTGAATTTAGAAGGGTTTTAACTTTTAAACTGGGTAGCATTGTCAAAACAAGACATGCCAATTTTTGGTGTCAAAATACAAGGAGTTTTAAACAGCTTAATGGCAGCTTAACTCACTGTCGTTTCCTGTGTCTGTTGTTGACGTATAGGTGAAGGGATGAGTAAGTTATCACTTGCAGATCGCGCCACTATTGCGAATATGTCTCCCGAATATGGAGCAACTATGGGATTCTTCCCTGTTGATCGGGTGACATTGGAATATTTGAAACTTACTGGCAGAAGTGATGAAACTGTAAGGACTATACCGTAAAATTAATAGTGTTGTTGTTTACTGCTGAGCCCAACTGTTATTTTCTACATATGATTAAAGCTGTATTTAATAGTTATATATCCTTACCATGTAGGTTGCAATGATAGAGTCGTATCTACGAGCAAACAATATGTTTGTGGATTA
This sequence comes from Allium sativum, assembly GCA_030737875.1. Classification (NCBI taxonomy): domain Eukaryota; kingdom Viridiplantae; phylum Streptophyta; class Magnoliopsida; order Asparagales; family Amaryllidaceae; genus Allium; species Allium sativum. The sequence goes on from CM060917.1 coordinate 75,209,871, forward strand.
CAATCAGGTATTGCTGCCATTTTGGGAAGATTACCATTTAATGAACCATTAGCTCTTTTTTGGTCACAACAATGAACTTGCTGCTATTGCTTTCAGCCCCAACAAGAGAGAGCGTACTCATCTTATTTACAGTTGGATCTCGAAGATGTCGAACCATGTTTATCTGGTCCTAAAAGGTATTGTTTTCGTAAATGCATGAAATTTCGGGATGATAATTTTCGAGATCGTTTGATAAATTAACCATGAGAAGCTTCACCAATAATTTGTCTTCTGGCAGACCGCATGACCGGGTTACCTTAAAGGAAATGAAAGTTGATTGGCATTCTTGTTTGGACAACAAAGTCGGATTCAAGGTGCGTAGTTACCTAACTTGGTTATTTTTCAGTCCTTTATCTGTCCTCAGTTATCTGTCTTTACTAATGTTTCATTTACTTCTACACTGATGAGCTAACACTATCACAAGTCAAGTGAAAATTGCGTATGATCCATAAATTGTGTAAATTGATGTTTGATTTAAACTACTTGCATTGCTTCTGTCTTATTTTTGGTTCTCAATCCTTCAGAAGTTGAAATTCTGTCGAACCCATTCAAAAGTTGAGTATTAATATGAGCATATTTCCTTTGGCAACTATAGTTTAGTGAATGATGAACGCAAGTTTTGAGGCCTATTTCTTTGGAATGCTTTACATCTGCATCACTGGCAGTAGGAATGCCGTGTATAGATAAGGGGATGCAGTACCTATGCTCCTTATCTCTATGAAGTATGTTTCAACACAGATTGTGTTGTATAAGTACAAGTATTCATTTCCTTGTCCGATTTTGCAGTTATACTTAATTAGAATTACATTTTTGTATTAACTGTACGACATGCGGCATTTGTTTTCCTAAAGAATGGATAGATAGATTATTGCTTTTATGTTCTTTGTATTTCTTTTGTTTTTTTTTGCACTTACGTACGTGGTCTGGATTATGTTACTGTAGATGCTTGTCACCATTTTCTTGTGTTTATCTATAGTTGTACTGAACAAAATCTTAACCTGAAATATTATAGGGGTTTGCTGTTCCAAAGGAATCACAATCCAAGGTGGTTGATTTTAAATTTCAAGGACAACCAGGTCAGATGAGACATGGAGATGTTGTTATTGCAGCAATCACTAGTTGTACAAATACATCAAACCCCAGTGTAATGCTTGGAGCTGCTTTGGTTGCGAAGAAGGCTTGCGAGCTTGGTCTCGAGGTTAACTTTGCCACCCTTGGATTTACTACTATTTTCTGTGATTAACAACTGAGTCCCTTGGAATTTAGCTTGAATTTAAAACTTGATACATTCAACTAGTTTAGGAAGATTGGATGTTTACTTGGTGTGAATGGTCTTAAATAAACCGTGGGTGTGTTTGGATAGGAGAAAATGTGCATGTTGTGTTGACGTTGTGTCTGACGCCTCTTGAGGGATGCATCATTTTGTTCCTTTTGGAGTGATCTGAACAAATCGTGCATCGTTAATATTAACATGTTAACGTATAACATTTAACACTTCTGTCCCATTTCAAACACTTATTAATACCTTGATCCCCTTCCAAAATACATAACTACACTTTCAAATATAATATAATTAATAATGAACAGTTGATCGCTTTTCAGATACCATTTCATTCCGCAGAAATCTTTTCCTTTTAACTTTCCCTTTTCAAATGTCTTTTTTGTATTGTTCAAGAGCACATCCTATAAATATTTAGTTTATGTTATCAGGGGTGTAGCAACAAACAAACCCAAACACAACCCTCCCCCTCCCCCCTTCCTTCCTGTCCTTACCAGAACTAGTTCATCATGAAATGTTTCAGATTCACTTCCCTCTCATTTTATGCCTACGTTTTATGTTTTAGTGATTATTTTCTGACTCATAAAATTCAGTTTAGGAACTTTCAGCATGCTAGTGATGATTCGTGCGCATTGATCATTGAGGTTTAAAGGTTTCTGACAGTTTTATCATTTTGTATTAGGTCAAACCTTGGATCAAAACTAGTCTTGCTCCAGGTTCCGGAGTTGTCAAAAAGTACTTGGACAAAAGGTACCATAACATCAAGCTATCCTTACCCACTATTATCACATTTGTATGTATGGCATAACATTGATCTTTCCATACTTTATATATGTTCCTCCAGTGGTCTGCAGCCATATCTCGATCAACTCGGTTTCCATATAGTTGGATACGGTTGCACAACTTGCATCGGTAACTCTGGGGACCTCGACGAGTCAGTGTCAGCTGCCATTTCCCAAAACGGTAAAAAACACTATATAAAAATTGTTTACAGTTGGTGAAATGCAGAAAAAAAACGCCGAACAAAAAAAGGGGGAAAAAACACTCACATCTATTTTGCTGTTCAGATATCGTCGCAGCAGCTGTGCTTTCAGGTAACAGAAATTTTGAAGGTCGTGTCCATCCGTTGACGAGAGCAAATTATCTTGCATCTCCTCCTCTCGTTGTCGCTTATGCTCTTGCTGGAACTGTAAGTATTTCCAGGCCCAGCCCAATATAAATTTGGGCCCTGGCAATTATTGCACAAAACAGGTTTTAGATAGGTCCTGTTCTGCAGAATAGAAAACCAGTAACCATAATTTAAACAAAATGTTACTGCTAGCGTTTGAGCCCACAACACTGCACATGCACTTCCGTTTATTTTTAAAAACAATTACTGAATATAGCCTCCCCTCTCCCTCAGCCCCCTCCTCAAAAAAATTGGCCCCCTCTCACAAATTGTGCCCTGGGCTGTCCCCCGGCTAGCACAAGCCTAGGGCCGGCTATGAGTATTCAACCGCATCTTTTTTTTTTTCTCATCTCTACTGTTAATACAATGTTGACTTGGAGTTGACTTCTGCAGGTTGACATAGACTTTGAAAAGGAACCAATCGGAAAATCCAAGGACGGTAAGGAAATCTACTTCAGAGATATCTGGCCTAGCAACGATGAGATAGCTGAAGTGGTACAATCCAGCGTGCTTCCAGACATGTTCAAGGAAACGTACAACTCGATCACCAAAGGCAACCCTATGTGGAACTCGCTATCCGTCCCATCTTCATCCCTCTACTCGTGGGATCCGAACTCCACATACATCCACGAACCCCCGTACTTCAAGAACATGACCATGTCCCCTCCCGGCCCTCACCCAGTTAAGGATGCCTATTGCCTGCTCAACTTCGGTGACAGCATCACCACCGACCACATCTCGCCAGCCGGCAGCATCCACGTAGACAGCCCTGCTGCCAAGTACCTGATGGAGCGTGGCGTGGATAGGAAAGACTTCAACTCTTACGGCAGCCGCCGTGGCAATGACGAGGTGATGGCTAGAGGAACATTCGCTAACATCAGGCTTGTCAACAAGCTTTTGAAAGGGGAAGTCGGTCCCAAAACCATTCACATTCCATCTGGTGAAAAGCTCTCCGTTTTCGATGCTGCTATGGTACTTTGACATTGCCAACTCAATTTGATAATGTTATTTCGACATTTTTAATAAAGGATTCTCTATAAAAAATATTACATTGATTGACAGAAATACAAGAATGAAGGAGTAGATACGATAATACTGGCAGGCGCCGAGTATGGAAGTGGAAGTTCACGTGACTGGGCGGCAAAAGGGCCGATGTTACAGGGCGTGAAGGCGGTGATCGCGAAAAGCTTTGAGAGGATACACAGAAGCAACCTGGTTGGCATGGGAATAATCCCGTTGTGCTTCAAAGCAGGTGAAGATGCTGATAGCCTAGGCTTGACTGGGTACGAACGCTACACGGTACACCTCCCGAATGATGTTAATGACATTAAACCGGGTCAGGATGTTGCCATCACCACCGATAGTGGGAAATCTTTTACCTGCACCGTCCGTTTTGACACTGAGGTAATTCTGCAAACAAAAAAAAAAAAAAAAAAAAAAAAAAAAAAAAAAAAAAAAAATTCCATTCCTTGCATGAAGGGATGATATATGCTTGCTGCTAACTCTGCTTTTGACATTTATGCAGGTGGAATTGGCATACTACAACCATGGAGGAATTCTTCCATTCGTCATCAGAAATCTGATCAATGCAAAGAATTAGGTCTTTTTTTATTTTTATTTAATGATTATTGTAATTATATTTTTGTGTTTCGCGGGAGGGCGGGGCTCACATTACAATGTCTTGGGTTTTTTCCGATTGTTTCCCAAGAACGCATAATAGCAATAAGTGGCGCATTTTATTGCAGATGCACTTGTAGCAAATGCCATTATTTGGATCTTTTGTATTTTCTTTTGAGTACGAATTTTACGGCCGATCTGCTCGACCTGACCTTCATTTTATGATGAATGCATCTGCTCTGTTGAGCGGTTCGCAGTATATTCCATTGTAACGTCTTTTTTTAGCATAGTTTTAATTGTGAAATGATAAAATAAGGGGATTGTGATACCAACTGTAAAACTCGGTCTAGGTACAATAGTAACAAACATAAAGTAGTTCAAATGAAATGCTCCAATCCAAGCAATATCCGTATTTAAACTTGACCATCATCATTTTAGGATTCAGACTCTCATTCATTTATTATTTAAGAATTATTCTGCTATATTTCGCATTCTATTGGAATTCGTAAAACTTAATGATGCAACACTATTATTTTGACAAAAGAGGGATGATTAAGTTTCACCCAATTTTATTTATTATGCATACAGTCTATATTTATATATCGTATTAAATTATTTTATTAAGAAGTACTTGTATATTTTAACCAAATATTTAATATTTCCAATTATTTTTTAAACCATATATTAACATATAAATTAAAATTTTAATTGACTAACTTTATTTTGAATCTTAAATTTAGATCTTTATTGATTTCATCAAATCTAAGTTTAATTGAATTTCTCTTTGATAAATTTCAGTTTCAAATCCTAGAAGCTATGTAATCATTTGAGTATGTATTCTTTTTACCCATAGTAGTTTTTTTCAATCTAAGGAAACTTGCAATGTGAGAAATAAGTACATATAATATTATGGATTTTACAATTTGTGCGTGTCACATGTGAATAAATTTCATAATAGTTGCTCATGAATTTCTAAGGCGTTCCTACCATTTGTGTCATTTCATAAGTTAATTTTACCAAATGGAAACAATAGTCGAGAGTGAGCGAACTCACCTTATCAACAACGACGAGCAAAGGTGCGGACGATGGTTCGTTCAAACGCGCAAACAACGGTGATTATGGAGTTGCTTGGCGAAAGGACCCAACTTTCATGCTAGTCTCAGATTTTGGTGGAAGCACAGGCGGTCTTCAGGGCACAAATAAATATATTAATCTTAGCGAGAGCATAGTAATTATGCCCACATACATAGTTTACAAACAAAACGAAAGGCTCGTATTGGTTGTTGGGTTTTCCAACATGATGGTTCCTGACACGAAAGATCAATCGAAGACACGAAGCTAAGTACCTCCCAGTTAACATTCATACACGGACACCAAATACATAGCGGGAAAGTATATATCCCGATTAACATCCAGACATCGGACACCGTATATACTTTATATCCTCAGGTTTTGAGGTAGATCTACCGCTGCAGTTTTCGATTTTCACAAAAGATTATGTATACAACCTAACCGCCAGTTTACCATCAATCCGGGGTGTGAGGTTCGTCGATGTCACGATATACACAAAGTTATGCTTTAATAAGTCGTGCTTTGATCATCACTAGCTTATTTCATAACTCGAGTACGCCACATTGACAATTCATGACATGTCATGTTTTCATCAATACATAACCTCTAAGTTCATTTATTTTAGAGACGAGAATAATATATTGCCACAAATATGATATATATTAACAGAAATCAGTGTTACGCGGTCAATTTCAACGTCAGACACACAATCCATACAAGTCCGTTCTTGGTCTGAACGGAACAACAATCCGAAAATATTCAAACATATTGAGATCTCATGTCACTTATAACCTCGTGTCGGGTGATTGGCCCACATGAGACATTAGTAGTCAATCTGAATAATTCGATAATTTTCGGTTTTCATTTATCGATTTTCAAGTCCTCGGTTTCTTTATAGCGTCGTATTATTACTTGGAATGGTTTTCGAAATATTCGATCCCGGTCTTTCCAAGTAATAAGTGTAACGAACCGCAAATCCGTACTATAAGAGTTGACTACATACATCACACATCCTATCCAAATATCACGAAAATACGAATCACTTTTTTTTAAAGAAGAAAAAGGTAGAAGAAGAACAGAAATAACAACACAGAATCTCACATCGCAGCGGAACAAAATATAATATATCATAACTTTTGAAATACAAAATTTTGACTATATAACATGCAATTATCAGAGTACAACACTTACAACACAGCGGGAATAAAAACACTATATCTAATACTGAAGCCTCCTGCTCCAAGCTCCTTTAGATAAATCTGTAAAATCCTGAACTACTTGACTGCCCGTACAAATTTGGGCACCCAAGAGTTTAGGTAAAGCAAAACAAAATAAACTCTGGGTCAGTCATGGGACTAGTATGAGTAAACAATTTAAAACAGTTTGGGACAATAAACGATATCTCATAAGACCACGCCGTATAACACGGAACGAGTTTTTCCCTTATGAGAATCCAAAACACTTGATTTAACTTTTAAAATCCTTTTAAAATCTTTATATCAAAACTTTTTTGATATTATAATAGTGTTTAAATCAAATAAATAGAAATCTAGTGGAACGCTTTCATCTCACGCTCCACATATATATAATATACAATCAAAACCGCCAGCACTTATTGGGTAATGCATTTCCAACTATGACAAGGTATGGAACCACCTTCCGATAGTGTATCTCTAGAGGAAAATACACTGGATTCAACAGGAACACCTTGTAACCCGGCTACACATGACCGACCACTCATTTCGTTCGAGTGTATAAAATGTATATCACCAATGGTTGGGATCAACAACCGTTTTCCCGAATGGGACATCATCGAATAGAATAAGGAATTAAATGAATTTCTCTAGATATGTGATAATACACCCTAATGGGAGCTACCCACGTAGCCATGTTGCCTGCCCAAATTTTGTCATTTTCCGGTTGTTAAGGCCTGAGGCTACGATTACTTATCACTCATTGATAGCAAAATCATTTTGAATGCCACATTGTCAGATTCGTTAATCATTAATTGATTTGCACAATATTCTAGATATTATGTTAAGAGAATAAATTCTCCGCCACCATATATATTTGTACAGAACAATCATATGCGATCATTGGAAATACTTTGTCAGACATCCATCTATATACGTTCGTTCTAGGATTGAACGAAACCGAAGGCACAATTTCCATTAATAGAAAAAGCTCTTGCACTCTACTCTGTCTCCGATTATTTTCATATAATTTGATTCGCAACGCTACTACCAATACGAAGTGGTTCTCGGATAATAATCCAACCGGCTCTCCATATTGACAACGATATTAGCAAGCACTTCGATAGTCGGTTATTTAACTATCGAAGAAAAACAAACATTCATTCAAAGCATCAAACAAATCACTGGGCCTTTTAATTAATATTTCATTAATTAAAACACTTCTCCATTTTCTTATCCATATTCATTAACACGATATTTTCGATAATCATCTTGGCCTCTTACGCTATTTGGAAAACAAATTTTCATATATCGCCTTCTTTTATTTTCTATACTTACAAAATATATTCTATTTATAATTGGAAAACATTCCAATTACTTATCTCTTCCACGGCCATTCATTAATTTCTATACTCAGGAAATATTTATTATTATATTCCAAATTTCCACTAACTTGGGTTAAAACGAATGTTGTGTAAAACATCGTTACAACAACCCAAAACACTACATCCAACTAATTCTTATTCAAACATTTCTCTTCGAGACTGGATCTTGCTATTTATCGGTTTAAAAATGAAATCTATCGAGTTGAGGTATAACTACCTCTCAGACCTTGACTGAAAACATACTTAACTTCAAAAACGGACAAGACCACTTACCTCGAATAATCAACATCATAAAAACCAACTATTTATTTTTAAACCCGTATATGTTTCTCTTTCTAATTTTACCAGATTAAATTACAGATTTCCTTTTTGTTTATAATATTCTATTTTTAAGTTCGTTTCCTTATCCAATTCTATATATATCGATACATTGATTTCTAGTTATCAAAATTTCTTAAAAATATTCTAACTCCTTAAATTTTCGGAAAATTTCGTCATAGCCTCCTTAGTACTGGTCACTCGGTACAACTACAAAACGCCTCTCTAGGCCCTTTCCATTCAAAAGGAAAATTAAAAAGCCTAGCGGCTTACCGATTCGGCGCATAAAACCTCATATTAAATTAAATATGTACCTTTTGGTCGGCATTTCAATTTATATCTCTTCATATACTTCATTCCAAACCTGCTTAAGACATATCCAAATATTCCTATTTGGTTTCAACTCAATCCATTCGTCTTAACCCAATTCGCTTATTTATTTTCTAATTAGCTATTTTTCCTATTTCATTCCTTTGTTTAAACATAACATGTTCAAATATAATATCAACTTGCTTATAAACAAATTGAATTCCACTTTCAATTCAAGTTTCCTTTTGGATTTCGAATATAATTTCTCAAATCACCTTTACTTATTCAATGCCCAATTTCGTACCAATTTAGATTAACTAATTATTATTCAAATTAGTTAGTTCTATTCAATAACTAAAAATCTGATTTTTGTGCCAAAAATTATTTCATTTACACCACTTGAGTTCGTATTTATTTTACAACTCAAATCTAGATTTTTCTAATGGAAATTCGAATTTTATTTGTTCAAAATATTTTTATTTAAATAAACCGTTACGGTTTTATAATGGTTATGGAGCTGTTTTTCTGAAAATTTGATTTTGACATAACTCAAAATCTATACGACGAAATTCAGAATTTTCTCTTTATTAGAAAACTGTTATCAAATCGGTCCTGACGATTCTTGTTTCAAATAATTTCGACTTAAACTAAGTTCAGTATACTCAGTTGAAGTTCGAAATGCCAATTAACGAACTGCAGCGCTGCGATGAGTTCGTTTTAATTATATTTAATATATAAACGTTTTAAACTTCGTTTATATATAAATTCTAACTTCATTCTAATATATTTTAATACATATTAAACCAATTTCCTAATTCAGCTTAATAATTCTGATTATCCCAGATTGCCAATTATTTCGTATCTCAATTATAAATTTTATTTATAATTCAATCTTCTATATTAAATTCTATTTCCTTTATAAATAAATTATTTATAAAATTCGATATAATCGAATTTCAAATTATAAATCCTTCTGATTTATCTCATCTCAGTTTATATTCCGAATTCCAGAAATAAACGTATCACTCCTTTTTCAAAACGATTTCCAATTCAATGTTAAATTCATATTTGAATAATGAATTTAAATATAAATTCCTAAATTATCAAATGATAATTTATTTCATTAAATTTATAACACAATTTACAAATTCAACTTCCTTGTTTCATATATTAAAACAAGTTCTATTTCAAATCTATCAGAAACCCAATTCATTTTATATTCTGAATCTTGGAATAAAACTATCGTCCCCTTTTCGAAACGATTTCAAATTATATTTTAAATTCATATTTGAATTTAAAATTACATAATATCTCCAGATAATTATTTCACTATATTTATAAACATTGTTTATAAATTTACTTGTTTTATAAATTCAAACAAGTTCCATTTCAAATCTATTCAAAACTAAAATCTTATTTTGGAATATTCCATTTATTATAACTTATCAATATAAATATAGAATCTATTTTCATATTTTATTTTTAAACTTATATTTAATATAAACCTAATATATTTCGAACAATATTTTATCTAAATAAACTCGATCAAATCGAATTCAAATCATAAATCCATACGGATTTATTTTCAGTTCAATTTACATTCTGAACATCAGAATAAATTTCATCGTTTACTTCTTTAAAATACTTCCCCATTTCTATTTTTAAATTCACATTTGAATTATCAAATGATAATTTTTCCACTTTATTACACTATTTATAAATTCATTTCAATTCTCTGCATTATTTAATTTACAAACAACGTTTATAAATTCAATACTTGTTTCAAACAAGTTAATATTCCTATAGCTCATTAAAAAATCAAATTCTATTTTTAAAAATAGATTTCCCCTTTTAAATCTCAAATATCTTCTTCACGATATTTTTATATATCAACATTTTGGCCTCAGTGATATTTAACAATCAAACCACTTAATTATCAATCAACACATCATATATGATAATATATGTGAAAACAAGCAAATAATAATATTTTTGAGGAATCCAGTTGGATCCCTCCAACCTGTTTTTCCTGCATCCACAGACGTTGGCCAACATAAATAATACATATCCTACTTCGAGGCAGGATATCGCGGTATAGAAGGTCATCCACTATCATAGCGTGGGACGTATAGGGTCATCCACTAATGATACTTCGGGCATCCGCTAATGGTACTGCGGGAATCCAACCATCCATATATATGTAATAGCCACAAACACCAAGCCTAAATAACTAATGTATTTATATATAATAGCCAACACTGATAAATAATTATAAATGCATCCAAGGCAACCAACAATTTATTTTTAACGATAAAAATAAATTTAAATAAAATTTTGAATGAGAATTATTCACCGTGATTTTTATTGATGTTTTATCGCCATTTTATCTAATTTTAAACAATGTTTAAAATTAGATAAAAATCCACAAAGCTTCATGGCAGTCCACAAGGATTCCATAGCATAGCATACGTATGAATCCAGCGTATTTGATTATGTTTTGTGATATCCTGATATCCTACGAAGGGTTAAGGCTATTTAAATTTTTAAGTTTGAATTAAAATAATTTTCTGACTATCTAAGGTGAAAATAAATAAATTTAATTAGCGGTTTACCTTAATCCATACTGCAAACCTTCCATGGACATCCATTGCCACTACGCCTGCATCCACTATCAAGGTATCAACCCAGACTCTTCCCTAACTTCCTACTGGTTTGCCCAAAACGCTGAACACTTGAGTGCCTTAAATATGACCACTTACTTGGCCATAAACTGTCGAACTCCACTTGCGTTAATCCCCTACATCTCCTTTCCTTCCACTCCATACTATCATATCTTCTCCATCCACCAAAACATTCACGGTCAACTGCAAATTAGCCCCTACATCCCATTTTTAAAACTTCGTCTTCTCAAATCATTATCCTGCTTCCATATGAAATTCCCGTGCACTCTTTTTCCCAACTATGAAACAAATAGACAAAAACAAACGGAATCCTTCCCCTTAAAAGCCATCGCAACTTCCCTTTTTTATCCAAAATCGCACCTCCACCACCATGCTAATCGAACTCTGGCATCATAAATCAGGGCGCAACTTCTCCCTAGCTTCCGGAGTTCAACGTCTAGCTTTGTGATACTAACTGAACCCCAAATCCAAAGTCTCACTATCGTATGTTGTTATTCCCCACTTCGAACTCAATTCGCGAGCTCCAGGATGCCCCACCGTGTTCTGATTTGAATCGCGTCTTTTTTTAGAGGGGTGTCTATTTCGATTTTCTCCAGATTGTTGAGTGCCAAAATCCAAAAGGAAAGGAAGGGAATCGCGATACCTAAGATGTTGAAGGGGATGCGATTTGGTATTGAACTGGGTTATCGTAGAAATGGGAAATGAGGTTTTGGTTTCCATTCGATGAGGCCATTTGTCTCAGAAGTTTTCAATTTGATTTGGTATTCAAAATGAGTTCGGCCATTTTCATTTTGCCAGAACGAATTGATTTAGAAGAAAGGAAGCAAAGGAATTACAGAAGGATATCGCGTTTTATAGATGATGAAACTTAGTCAATAAGTAAATTGTCTGTGTATGGTACAATAACTTTAATGTGATTTGATTAAAGAGATCTTTATTCTTTTAAAATGGATTCTGATTTGATTTCGAACTCATCCACAATCAAATATCTCGAGGTCCATTAATTTAAACCACGAACCGCTATTTTAGCGTATAGACCGACATTTAATTGTAATAACGCTATTCTGAATTGAACAATATATATTCTGAAATTTAATTTGAACGTATATACCATATTAAATTAATATAATATAATATAATTTAAATTCAGAACTAATCATTTTCTAGATAACAAATTATTATTATTATTATCGTTTTTAATTCAAATAAAATTCATATAAATCATTTTGACTCCAGTTTAAAATTTTGAATTCAATTAAATTCAAATTCTCGTATTATTATAATTATTTTAGATTTAATAATTATATATATAAATATTCAAGATAAAATCATGTATCGATTATTAAATCGATAACTCAATATAAAAATCGATTTATATTATTAACTCAATATTTAAATCCATATTAAATATTTAAATAAATCGTCCATAAATCTGGGTCGTTACAATAAACGTATTTGTAAATTGGTTTTCAACACTATGCACTAATGATTGTATTAAAAGAGGATTTTTACGTATGGAAGCATTTTTGGTTATCATAAGGCAAACTTGCCCATCTGGTGTGTGTTTGCATTGTGTGATAAGAGACGAGCTTATGATAGCTTCATTTTCCAAAGTCATTACGGATTTCTATGCATGGGAATTCACATGGAGCAAGCCCGTTCCGTGTTAGCGACGTGGTCCGGTGAATTTTCCCAACTTTAAAATAAACCTAAATAATAACTGTTTTGAGTTCCCACACCAGTCCTACGACTGACCTGAAGTTTATTGTTCCCGATATAAACTCTGGGTGCCCATATTTTTGTGCGAGCAGCTAGTAGTTTAGTTTGCAGGTTTAGCTTTCAGAGCTGGATTCAGTTTGGAGCTAGAGTTTTGCTTTCATTTTATTTCTTCTACTGTGAGCGATTCGTTTCCGCTGAGTTTGTATTTTATTCTAATTATTTGTAACTCTGATGTAAACCTTTGTAATAAAATAAAAGTTCCGTTCTTTGTGTTCAAATATGTCTATACCCATAACTATCCGTCTTTATGAACGATTTAAGTTGGTTTAATTACCGGCGAGAATCGGGCAAAAGGCTGGGTCGTTATAGTTTGCAGGAAACTGTATTTGAACTTATACTGGCCCTGGTTCACGTAGTTCCTCTAATTTCAGTTTTTTTATGTATACATATAGTTCTGTGCAATATCATAAAAAACATGACCCAATTAATTTACCTATAGTTAAGTTATCATATTTTTGAAAGAAATGTATTTCTCTTTTGTTCGTCTTAAGCTGACGTCATAGGGAAGTATTTTCGAGCATGAAAATATTTCCCGGAAATAGTTGCATGTCTCACTAGTTATTTCTATCAAGAATAAACATAACTCGTTTGTTTGCTTTTTGATTTAACATGTAATGTTCTAGGATAAATTATCTGCAGGCATGTACAAGTTTATGCATATTATCTAACATGTAATGTTATAACATGTAATGTTCTAACTAGTTTGTTTGCTTTTTGACTTAATATTTGTATTAAGTCAAATCTAACATGTTTATACTTATGCATATTATCCCATAAATGCACCATGTACAAGTTTATGCATATTATCCCTTTTTACAGCATGTACAAGTTTATGCATATTATCCCTTTCCCAGATTACAATCAAAAAGTCCTTCATTTTAACAATATGCCTAAATTCCTCTTTTTCATGTTATTTCTTATTATCCCGATTTTAATTATACGCAATCTTAAATCAGACATGGCATAGGCTTTCTATGGCCTAGGCTTAGCGTAAGTAAAAGGGAAAAATAGAAGGAGGAGAATAGAATCAAATCAAACAGTGTAAAACAAGCATAAAGGCAAGACTGGAAATAAATAAAAATAGCAGAATAGGGAAAAGGAAGATAGATACACATAACTAATTATTCAACTTACTATAAAAGCACATATATTACTGTAAAAATGGCATAAATGAATAATAGTAAAATAACAGGTATAACTTATAGTTAATGTATGTTCTAGATCCATTTTTATTTACTGTCATGATATAGTTCTAGGTATCAGATCTGAAAATAACATGAAACTCACATCGGGTCTTAGGTGAAGAAGAGATTGTATCTCTTTTTATATATGCGTCGTTGCAGAAAAGTCCATTTATATCTTTTTGTTGTTGTAGAGCAGTCTGAATTGTCCTTGCTACTTTATATTTGGGCAGCACCTCAGTAGTTTTATGTATATATTAATCTTAGAAAAGGGTTTGGAGGAAGAAAGTGGAAAAATAATTTTTATGTGTAGAACAAATGAAGTTGCATCCCTTTATATAGACTACCTAGGACAATCCATAGCCATTAGATATTAGGATTTCAATCTTAGCCATACATGTAGCGCTGAATCAACGAACAAACCTAGCAAACAAAACAGTCCAGGTATAGAATTCAGAATCCACCCTGCATCTAAGTGGGTCGACCCACCAACATACTGGGTCAACCCGTAGGTCGACCCTACTTGACGTGGGTCGACCCATAGGTCGACCCTATTGTACGTGGGTCGACCCATAGGTCGACCCAGGCCCGTTATGAGTCGTACCAGATACATTGATTTCTGCGATAATTCTTGTTTGAATTAATTTGAATATATTTTTATATAACCTCCTTATATATATAACTTCTTAGGTTCATAACTTTTTCATACATTATCCGATTTACGCAAACTTAGGGGTCTATTTAAACCAGAATTCCGAGATGAACACAACGATAAAGCCGGTTTTACTTAATTTGGGATATTTAATTATATAACATTCATTTTATTGTCTTTACAACACGGTTCTAGTGTATTAAATTTTGGGGTGTTACACCATTGTCTTTCGGGTTGTTCCCTTAAAACCTCCTCTTTTAGCATTGGATATTATAGTTCGTTAAGCACTATAAAAGATGAAGAAAAAATGAAAAGGGGAAAAACACATTTATAATTCATTATAGAATAATAAACAAACATGATGATGTATGTTACATTGGAAAAAAAGCTGAAATCACATTAATATAGGATCAACAATAAACAGGAGAAATCCCTCATCTAAGAAAAAAGCAAACGCTGTCCCACCAGACCACAAACAAAGTTCTAATATGGTAAACAACACTAATTTAATTTAGCCACTTTTTTGAAAGTATGCAAGCCTTATCTTCGTTAACTCACCATTAAGCATGAACAAAAATGGAAAATTTCCAAAGCTCCAAAAGCATCTAAGTCCCAATAAACAAACATCATGGTCAGGATAAATTGTCCAAGAGATATCAGGACCTTCTTATTCCTTTGTTTATTGATTCATATCTAGTTTCTAAAGGAAAAAAATAGGTCAAGAGACTATACCTTTTCCTCGTTAGTTATGATAAAAAAGTCTAGTAGAAATGTTAAAGTCCAAAGGTCGCACTCTCTTGAAGACAAGAACCTAAAGTGGAATTACTCTCTTTTGCAAATAAAAGAAAATAGGTGCAGTTTAGATGCTAATTTAAAAATATAATTACATAGAACCAAAGCTTTGACAACTCGGTTATAAAAGATAGAACATTGCCTTTACAGTAGATAGGGTGCTTCCCATTCATCATTTTAAAAAGAGTTCAAGCACTTGCCTCAGCTTCCTTAAATACTAGTCGTATTTCAAAAATACTTGAGTTTTGCATGAAATTGTGTATGTTAGTTGCACAGTGTATTATTGTTCCCTAGATCTACTGCCATACACTATAAGCTAACAAGCTCACACAATGTTATCAATGCATAGTGTATGAATTTGGTTTGAGAAAGTTCAGATTAACTTTTTTTATAGTTGTAATTATTTTTGAAATATTTGTAGGCACCTTTGCTTATGCTAAAGTTAAACTTGAAGAAGGAATCTTACGCTCCATAGGGGATCAACATGTAAAATCATTAGGAAGTAATTGTTTTCTCTCTCTATGTGTGAGGGAGAGGGAAGGGAGGTAGGGCGCCATAACTGCAATTAAATAGTGGTATAAGTGTGTGCCTTCCATCTATGAACTGAAGCACTACGCTTTCAATTAGTATTTCAACATATGTAGACCATGTCAATGAGACCTATGTGAGCTATTAACATTTGAAAACTTGACATGCACTATTAGAATTCTGAAACTGCCAATGAGGAAGGAAAGAAAAAAATTGACATAAAAATAGGAAATATAAATCAACAACTAACTACATCAACTCACAAGCGAAACAATATAAAACCATCATAAGATGCGATTAGTAAGATAAAATAATCACCCAGTTTAGTAAAACAAGACAAAACATGGTCGTTGAAAGTCTATAGGGTGAATTGTATAATCTAAAAGCAAGTATATAAATGTGCTACTAAGCGTAATATACTAAGATAGTAAAGTATACGCAAAATATGGAAAATGCACACTAGAATTTTATACTAGTTCGGACCTCCCATGCTGCGTTCAGTCCCGAAGCTCCCCTTTGGAATTCAAATCTCACTTCGTTCGGAGGAACAAGCTTGGTTACAATAAAGTATTCTTGTCAAAAATGTGTTATAATATAACATGAGTATCGACTGAAGAGTACAGACGCTTCCAATATATCTTTAGGGTAGTATTTACAATAAAGTGCAAAAGTAAATGGAAGAGTAGTTGATGACGTGAAATTGCTTGATTACAGATTAAGAGATTCAGAGAGTGTAGAATACAAAAAATAGTCGAGTAAGTCAGACTGATGATGTTCTCTTGAGTTTTGATGTTATACATAGTTCTAAAGATTTGTGTTTGAAAGGTGGTAACCATTGCTGATCATCCAAAAGTTATTTTGATTGATAGTGAAGAGAAGCGGAAATGTCTTTTGGATATATGACAGTTGCTTTTCAAATTTGTGGTCGAATACCAGTTGATACATGTGGAAATTATTTTAGACGTCTGATGCTTACTACGGATAATTTCCCAAATGTGATATCAAACGTCTGAATATAATTTTAGACGTCTGATATAGTGTATCAGCTATTGTTTGTCCATTTTGTATGTTCTTCGTTGCTCTAATTGATTTGTAACTTCTTGTATTTCCTTTGCTTGTTCTTGAGCATTGCTATCATGGATTATTTTGAGTCGACCTTGTAGATAGCCAACATAAATGTATTTATGTAGATATATATGATTTCCGTTGTATAGTTGTTGTCACCAAAACCATAGAATGGATTTCTTAGCATTATCCCTCTTTTTAATGATGACAACTATACAATGTACTTAGAAATATAACTTATATAACTCCCCCTGAATGAATGAATTGCCCCTGAATAAATCTCTCCCCCTTTGTCTTTATCGAAAAGGAGATGAATCTTTGATAAGAATCATAAATATTTTAATTTTAGATATCACGTACACACGACAGTCAGGAGTATATAGTCAATCATACATGATATATATAATATTAACCAGATAAGTATTTTAACTTAGTAGATAGCATGTACACACCAAAAATCAAAGATATAATCAAGCATAGCACAATTACCATCAAATTAATACCATTACATAATTCCACAACATTTTGACAGACATAACTTAAGGTTTTTTAACAATATTTACATAACCATCAAAACACAAATTCCTAAATGGTTTTTTAGCGATGTCGTCATGAGTTTTGTTATCCACCTCTTTATCTTTGTCACTAGTTTTAGATGATTCTCCTTGGTGTACATCATTTTATGGTGAAGAAAAAGGAGATGGTGGAGATAATGTGGGTGGTCGTGTACGAAGTAGCAGTTCTTTAAGGGAAAGTACCACCGTACTCATAGTTTTTTCAACCGTTGTGAGTCATGAAGCAAGAGTTAATTCCATATTAGCGATACGATTTCCTAAGGCTAGATGATTTCGATAAAGAATATGTTGATTTTGAAACATATTTCACATAGCGATTCATTTGGAAATATTTGAGTTTTATGAGGAACTAACCCTTCAACGGATTGATACTCAAAGGAATAAGGAGGAAAAGGTTCGTGTTGATGTTCTTGTTGATGCTCTTGATGATGTTCTTGCTGTCCTTGATGTTTTTCCTTCCATTCTTCGAGGGTAACAAATGTAGGCGGTTCTTCTGGTAGGTGTATAGTTAAAAGAACTTTTTCGAAGCTTCTTTAATCGAAACCTCTTCAAATGTAGACAAATAAGAAGTAACCTTATCCGATTGTAACAACCTCATAATATATGGAGCATAGATGAAGGAATGACGTGATAGATTCTAATAATTCTTTATTTCATCAAATATATACCGTGCCCGATTAACTCTTGTTCCACTAAAGATAGCGTATAATGCTTTATGCTCAAGATCGTTTGTTTTTCATGGCTTCCTAAAGGGGAACAATTATATTGATAAGCATTTGTGTACGGAGCCTAGCTAATAGACGTAAAAACTTTGTAGTAAATCATGGCATATGATCTTCCTAATGTTGATGTGTGACGTTATCTCTTGGTTCAAATCGCATGTCGGGAACGTCATAAAGATTTTATTCAGTGTTAGAACATTGTAGAATACGTCCTATACTTTCGGTGGTGTATCAAGGGCTTCACAAAGTATGAGTTAGGTCGGGTTAGACCAAATACTTCATCCGACCCGCATAGGTATGAGTTTAAGGTAGTTCAACCCGTATCCGAACTTATATGAGGTTGGCTATGGGTTGGGTCGGGTTTAGTATTGTAGGGTTGTATGAATATAATAAAAAATGAGAATATAAGGGATTTTTTAAAAATAACATTAAAATATTCAGCATAATATATTAGATTTTAGCTAGCATAATGCATTTAAAATAACTGATTCGTTATAAGACATATTTTATTAAATTTTTTTTGTAAAACACATCATATTAAATTAATTTACTACATAGCAGAGCAAGTGTTTCATTTTAAAAATACATTAAAATACTCTTTAAAATGTATTTGCCAAATTCTATCTAGTTTGGATTGACATGAAATATGTTTTTTGTATATTTATTATAGAATACATAAACATTATTCTAGAATTATAATATTCTAATTTTAAGTGGGCTGATATTAAATTAGCTTTTTAATATAGGGTTGGGTTGGGTTAAATAAGGTTGGGTTGAACAAAATATCAAACCTAACCCGTATACAGTATGGGTTACAAATTATAACCTATATCCGACCCGAACTAGGATGAGTTTGGTTGAGTTGGTGGGTTGGGTCCAATTCGATATGATTGTGTACAGCTCTAGGTGTATCAGACCGTATTTCCATTGATACTTGACCATAGCCATTCATTTTCATTCTCGGTATTCCAAACAGTAGAACTATTTAAGTTAGCATAGAATAAGAACATCGAAAGTTGATCGATTCGAACATTATTATGTGAATATGAAATAAGTGTATCAAGGCCAGCATCTTGACATAAACCATTTAGTTCATATAAAGGAAAATCTTGGAGAGAATAGAATGGACACGTATGTAGCTTTTCCTTCTGTATTTCCTTGCATCGATCAATAGAAAAAGGAGCATTATTCATCCATTTTTCGATTTGAGTTTGAGAACAAATATGAGGATTTTCTTGGGAATTTGATGAAGATCCTTCCACACTTTTCCTTTCTGTAACATTTTTACCCACGGATGCCGTAATATTGATGATTTTGAGAAGTTAGGGTTAGAAATTTTGAGTTTGGAATGAAAGAAGTGAAAGAGGAAGAATAAAATGACCGTTTCAGTTATATATATATATATATATCGATTCGAAATTCAGACGTCTAAAATTGGATTAGACATTTGGTTTACGGTCAGAAAGAAAACCGAGAGATTTTTTAGACATTTGAAGGGTTGAAATGAACAGAGTTGATACTCGAATGTTATTTTAAACATCTGAAATTTTTGGCAGACGTCTGGAAGATGTGTTTTCTGATAAATTTTATACCGAAAGTTACTTCAGACATCTGATTTTTTCTGGCAAACATCTGGTACATGTTTTTTTATTCATTTTATCCATAGACCAGACGTCTGCATATTTAGTTCAAATGTCTGAACTGGCAAAAAATGTTATATCTGAATTGTATGTCAGATATCTGAAAGTTATATAAGACATATGAATATACCAGTTTTTTATTTGTATATTTGAATGGTTGAACGAAATTTGTGACTTTGTAATTTTATTTATAAGAGGATACCTTTTGCGATTATTCGATAAAGTAAAAATACAAAACTTTAATGCTCTATTTTTCTTGATCGTAACAATAATATTATATTGATTGTTTTACTTGACTAAGGACCGGGGTGGTTGTTTTTGAGAAGATGCTGATGGTCCTTCATCCCATAATTTTGTGAGTGTAAGCGCTTTTTTCGGTATATCGCAGAGACAAGGAGGTTTTTTATGTAGATATAGTTTTGGTAGAGAGTGTTTACACATTGCATAGAGTGCTCTTTCCAGAAAATTCAGATGCTGAATGGTGCCTTCTTGTTTGTAGTATATTTCTTTTTGTACATTCATCATCTCACGTTGAAAATGAGATATTTCATCTAATTTTTCATCAATTGTTTGCATATCGTATCTTTTGATTCGTTTGAGTAGTGGAGATAGTCCCCATTTTCTTTTCAAAAGATCTGGTGATGCAAGAAAACGAGGAGGCGAGGGTGTTTTGATTGGGCTTGAATCAAACGAGGTAATTTTCTGAGAGGACATAGTTTTTATGAATGAGAATTTGTTTTCATTTATTTTGTTTTGGTTTGTTTGTCTATTTATAGAAGAGAATGTCGTTATATACTTCCGAAAGAGTTAATTTATAAAGATTGTATGGTTAATTAAAAACCAACTATTTCTATTTGTGGATACAAGTAATGTTTATTTTTAAATAAGGCAAGCGTTCGGTTTCACCCCAAAAATGGAGCACCCCAAATGCCCCTGATTTCCACCACCCGTTTATATTAAAGAATGTGAGTAGGAAGTGAGAGAGTGAGTGGAAGGAGAGAGAAGGGGAAATACTTGGTGGAGATTGAGGGGCATTTGGGGTGCTGCACTGTTTAGGGTGCTCTCGAACCTGCCTCTTTAAATAATAATACAAAAATTCATTATGTTAGTTCAGAAAAAGAACATATCCCTAGATCACGTCGTAGTTTGACAAATGCTTGTTCATTTAATGGTTTGGTAAAGATTTCTGCTATTTGATTTTTAGTATTAACATATTCTAAAGTAATAACACCTTTATCTACATTATCACACAAAAAATGATGTCGTATATCTATATACTTGGTTCTAGAGTGGTTAACTGGATTTTTTGGTTAATTTATAGCACTAATATTATCGCAGTAGATTGGATATTTTTCAATGATTTTTCCATAATCCTTAAGTGTCTGCTACATGTACATTACTTGTGCACATGCTAGAGCCGCTGAGACCTGGGATATATTCTACTTCGCATGTCGATAAAGAGACATAGTTTTTTTACTAAACCATGGGATGAACGATTGTCCGATAAAATGACATGTTCCATTAGTACTTTTACGATCTATTTTACATCAAAATAATTTTTCTTCTCCAAAAGAAGTATAATCTAAAAGCAAATATATAAATGTGCTACTAAGTGTAATATACGAAGATTGTAAAGTATACGCAAAATATGGAAAATGCACACCAGAATTTTATGTTTGTTCGGACCTCCCATCCTACGTCCAGTCCCGAAACTCTCCTTTAGAATTCAAATCTCAGCAAACCCTCACTTCGCCCAGGGGAACAAGCTTGGTTACAATAAAGCGTTCTTGTCAAAAGTGTGTTCTATTGACTGAAGTATAGACGCTTCCAATATATCTTTAGAGTAGTATTTACAATGATGTGCGGTAGTAAATGGAAGAGCGGTTGATGATGTGAATTTCTAGACTGCAGATGGAGAGATTCAGAGAGTAGAGAATATATAAAATAGTTGAGTAAGTCAGACTGATGATGTTCTATTGAATCTTGATGCTATATATAGTTGTGAGGAGTTGTGTTTGAAAGGTGGTGTCCATTGTTGATCATCCAAAAGTTGTTTTGATTGATGATGAAGAGTTGTAGTGAAGAGAAGCAGAAATGTCTTTTGAAAATGTGACAGTTGCTTTTCAAATTTCTGGCCGATTCCCAGGTCAGACATCTGGAAATTATTTCGGACATCTGATGCCTGTTGCAGATAATTTCCCGAATGTGATGTCAGACATCTAAATATAATTTCAGATGTCTGATACTGTGTACCAGTTATTGTTTGTCCATTTTGTATGTTCTTCGTTGCTCTAATTGATTTGCAACTTCTTGTATTCCCTTTTCTTGTTCTTGAGCATTGCTATCATGGATTAATTTGATTCGATCTTGTAGATAGCCTGCATAAATGCATATATATGTAGAAATATATGATTTTCATTGTATAGTTGTTGTCATCAAAACCGTAGAATGGATTTCCTAACAACTATAATAACAAAAAAAATCATTCGATTTAACATATTCTATTTTTATTTCATATTCAAATTTCAAAAACAATTTTTGTTTGTTTTCATTTACATCGATCTGCCTCAAAAGTACGAAAACATATCAAAGTTGCGGGCAACAACGGCACAAAAGATGAAGTGCCTTGAATGTTCTTATGTTTTACTGTTTTTCACCCAGTTAATGCACTTAACCAAACCAACAAACAAAAACTAATAAATATGAACTATCAACAAGAACAAGAAACTCGATCCTACATTCAGGGCACTTCGCCAATTCCTTAACAAATCCCCAAGCCTTGTCCCTGGTAATTTCATGATTATCAACCCCACTACGGATCATTTTTCTATTTCTATTTATACTGCTGGAATAATGATTCTTTTCTTAATCCCAGCCCCAAACTAAACCAAATCCTCTATCGCAGTCTTAGGGTTGTCAAGGTTACAGTTAGAGTGGAGCACCTTAGGTCAGAATCGTAATTAGATGGAACAACTAGAGTATGACTGGAAAAGCACGTCACATTTTACAAGTGACAGACCAGCTCCGATAGAAGCATGACTTTATTTTGTAGGGATGAAAACACAACGGAGAAGTGATATGTGAGAACCATAATTAGAATTTGACCCTGTGTTATGGAATTCACTGCCAGACTAAGTTTAAGCTACATATCATCTTCTAAATTGTAAGCTTACTAGGCATGTTAGAATTAGCTAATTCAAACCTGACTCTAAACAACATTATTTATGTCTTCCTAATTTGGGAAAAACGTATTAACTTACCCACAGTTTCAAAACAATATCGAAGGCTATCTTGGTAAAATGAATGATAGTAGTTTTCAGTCTGACGGAGTTATCATTCGAAAATGCAATAACAAATTATTCTCAAAAGTTGAAATATGGAAATCACAAGAAGTAGCAAAAGGTAAAATACCTAGATGAAAATTAGAGATTCTTTTGATCTTATAACTGACTTGTTTGTCCATCCCATAGGGATTTCATTAGCAGTACGCGTTTCCAGATCCACGATTTGGCTTCCATTAGCGAGAAACAACACATGTATTTTTCAAGAGGCTTTAGATCTGATAATCACTACACCACCATAAAAAAACCTTTAGTAGCTTGGTCGAATTGCCCTAGTATGAAAACATATGTAAGATGTAATCAGTTGAGTTAATGCAAGAAGAACAAGTAGAAGAAATAAAGTCAAAGTTGATACCTAGGTTAAGTCCGTCAATTGAGAAGCTTGTTGATGAGGGAGAGATAATGATTTATGGATTCTGACTAAATGGGAGATGAAAGCTTGTCGCCATGAAATTTTTGAGTGCCTTAACAGATAGACGAATTAGGGCATTTGGTGTATTAGTAGATCGGTTATGATTTGGCACTTCAAAGGGGGAGAAGAATAATAATGTGGTCTTTGGAAGTGGATTAGGGAGTCGGCGGTATAGGGTTCTCTAAGAGCATTGTTCTAAAGTAGATGTAGTGGAATGAAAAACGAGCGGTATTTCGAAAAAATTTGTTAGGAATATTTTTTAAGAGAAGAAGGAGGAATTTTTGAGAGGATTATTTTAATGGAGAGGAAATTTCCATTGCTTTCCTTTGATTACAAATTTTGATTGCATTCATACATCAACTTGATTGCCTTGCTTTTATAATGCACTGCATTCTCTAGAGTATTCTAGGAATGCCTTATCTAGAATATCTAAAATAGGAATTCTAGATTTTGCCTTTTATTCAATTCATTAATACAATTGCTAATTTAACAATACAATTATTTGTTTCCTGAAAAGCCAAGATTATTTCCAACAAAATCTCACAAAAAATTTAGGCGGGCCAAGAAAAATTTAACCTTATTGTTTCCTGTTATCCCATAGAGTTTATGGTAGCACTTGCAACTAAAAGTAAGTTTTCTTGTAGTGATGTCAATGTAAAGGAATTATTGCAGTGTGAACAAAAAATGGCGAGTTCATCCAAGTCGGAGTATGGATATAGGAATTGATATATGAAATTGAGCCAAACAATATTTCGAAAGATCTAGACTATGAAATGATCGAGAAGTCGATTAAGAATCGTAGAGAGTATCAAATTTAAGAATATATCTTAATGCTTGGAAACTATAATCGTTTAGTGCCAATCTATATGGATCCATACATATAGATAAGTGCCGAACGATCCCAAAAAGCTTAGGTGTCATTTTATCTTATATGGTTACATGCTCATACCGATCTATATCAATCCACATATGAATTGGTACTGATCCATCTGAGTCTTTATATTTCATTTAAAATCGTGTATGAAATAATGAAATGATGATGAAAGGAATGGATTCCTGCTTGACCAATGGAGTGTAGCTCTTAGGAACCTCAGAACTGAGTGAATGATCTAAGTAGGAAACTGATACGGATCTAGGGGAAGGAGGAAGAGAGATGAGGAGTGTAGATTATCAGAGCAGAGAGGAAGGAGAATAAGAAAGAATTAGAAAGAAAATTTGGCAAATTTCATCTTATCATTTCCATTCACTGTAGCTGCCTAAATAGCAATTCTTACAATCATCTTTTACGTGACTACTACATGGTCATACTTTTGTAACCAACTTCTGCTAAAGGAAAAAAAAAAAACAAAGTACTGAAAGAAATTGCTAAAAACAAAAGGGAAAAGCATGCTAAATCATAGAGGACTGCAAAAGTAATATGCTACTAAAGGATCCATTCATTTTATTCAGCAAACCTAGCTGGCACCTTGATCATTCTTCTTGGACGTGCTGAGTGAACATTCGGCTGTGCCGTGACTTGCACTTGTGAGGTTGTATAATCACCCTACCCATGAAGAATGGTCTTGTCCTCAAGACCGGAAGAGTTGTCTTCGTTGCACAGATGTGGTGCCAATGGGGCTGTAGGTGTGTCATATGGCGTTGGGAAGAGCTTAAGGACTGAAATGTGAAAGACCGGGTGTATTCGGGCATTGGTGGGAAGCTGCAGCTTGTAAGCGACAAAGCCAAATCTCTTGATGATTTGAAATGGGCCAAAGTATTTTTTGCTAGTTTATGTTGTGCTGATCGGATAGAATGTTGGCGATATGGCTGAAGTTTAACGAATACCCAGTTGCCAATCACGAATTCTTTGTCGGAGCGATGTTTGTCGGCTTGGTTTTTCATTCTCACTTGTGCTCTCTAAAGATTGGACTTCACTGCTGCCAGAATATGTTCTCGATTATGCACCCATTCGTCGATATCTGGAGTGGTTGTGGTGCCAAGGATGTAGTTAGATATGGATGGTGGTAGTCTACGGTAGACCGCTTGGAATGGAGATATGCCGATGGGTGTGTTTACAAGTGTTATACCACCATTCGGCCCATGGAAGGTATTTGGCCCACTGATTTGTGCATCGCCTACAAGTGACCGGAGATACGACTCCAAGCAGCGATTGACGACTTCCGTTTGACCGTCCGTTTGCTGGTGGTACGCGCTGCTCATTCGCAATTCGGTGTTGTGAATACTAAAGAGTTCCTTCTAGAATTTGCTAAGAAAGAGGCATTCGCAGTTCGACACAATGCTGCGAGGGAAGCCGTGTAAACGGGAATATTCATGGATGAAATGTGTAGCAGGCCGGGCTGCTGTTACGGATGTGGGAAGAGCGCAAAAGCGGGCGTATTTGTAGAATCGGTTGACAATGACCTAGATACAAGTTTTACCGCATGAAGTTGGGAGATGTGTGATGAAATCCATGGAGATGTCATCCTAAATTTGTACTAGCAGTTGGAGAGGTTGTAGCAGGCCTTTGGGGGCAGTGGTATCGGGTTTGCACTGGATGCAGGTGGAGCATTGTCGAACATGGTTTTGAACAGTGCAAGTAAGGTGTGGCCAAAAGAAGCTACTTGTTCTGCGATCTACTGTAACTTTTACGCCGGAATGTCCTCCTTCTTTCGAGTCATGGTAGGCTCGGATAATTCATCGCTGGAGATTGGGGTCATTGGGGACATACAACCAACTTCCCCATAATAGTAATCCATCACACAAACTGAGTTTGGAAGAGTCATGTGTACCTGAGCTAATGTTGGCAACCTACAGTTGGTAAGCGTCATTGTTGGCGGCAACGACTTTGATGTCTTCAGTGATGTGAAAAACTGGTGAAGAGATGGCATGAATTAATGCTTCTTCTGACCAACAGGAAAGGATGTCGGCTGCTTTGTTTTGGTTTCCGGGCTTGTATTCGATGTCGAAATCGAAGCCCAGTAGTTTGGACAACCAATGTTGCTGCTCTGGTGTTTGGATGACCTGTGACGTTAGTTGTTTCAAGCTTTGGTGGTCAATCAGAATGGCGAAGCATCGGCCCAACAAGTAATGGCGCCAGCGGCGGATTGCGACTGTGATGGCGAACATCTCCTATGAATAAGTGGAGCTTCGTTGGATGTGAGGTGGAAGACGCTGACTGTGGAATGCAAGTGGATGGCCATCCTGAGAGAGTATTGCGCCGATGTCAGATCCGGAGACGTCGGTCCGAACAATGAAGGGTTTGGAGAAATTGGGAAGACGTAGAGTTGGGACTTGTGTGATTGCAGTCTTTAATGTCTGGAAGGCTTCGTTGGCTTCGGTGGTCCATGCTTGGGCATCTTTTTTGAGAAGATTGGGTAGTAGGCCTGCTATGGTTGCATAATTTTGGATGAACCGCCTGTAGTAGCCTGTAAGGCTCAAGAAACCACGTATAGCTGTTTAAGAAGATGGAGTGGGCTAGTTGAGTATGCTAGAGATTTTTGCTTGGTCCATTTGAACTCCATTGTCCGAAATTATATGGCCAAGATAATTTTGAGCTTTTCATAGCAAAAGCACATTTTGAGAAATTTGCAAAAAATTTGTGGGTAGCTAAAATGTTTAAAGTTGTTTCCAAATGTGATAAGTGTGAAGTCCATGTGGTACTATATACTAAAATATCGTAAAAAAAAAAATCCAAAATAAATTTTCGAACATATGGACGAAAAATATTGTTTGTAGTAGCTTGAAAAGTGGACGGTGCGTTAGTTAGCCCAAATGGCATAACTAAAAATTCATAGTGACCGTCATGTGTTCTAAAAGTTGTTTTTGGCACATTGGATGGGTGAACCCATATTTGAAAATACCCGCTTCGTAAATCTAGTTTGGAAAAAATATGTATATCCATATAGCTCGTCTAGGAGTTCATCCACTATTGGAATCAGGTATGAGTCCATGACGGTGATAGCGTTTAATGCTCAATAATCTACACAAAATCGCCATGAGCCATCTTTTTTTTTTGACTAGAAGAACTGGGAGGAGAATTAGGATCCGCTTGTTTGGGCACTGGTGTTTCGCGTGATACCGTTCGTAGTTGAAGCATAGCCCTTTAGCTCTGCGCTGTTCCATTTCGGTCTGGGTAAGTTTTTTGGTGGGGTACTGTGAGTTTGCAATTTGTCTTAATGAGGTTGATTGGTTTGTGGGTTGTATAATTGTGGGGGTTGATTGGATAGTGGTTTGTGCGGTTTGTTTGTTGGTTGGGATTTTGTTGAAGAAAGCTCGTTTTTTTATTGCTTTGTTTCAACTATTTTAGCCATTTCGATAGCTGTGGTTAGTGTAGTGGGTCTTAATAGGAGAATCTCGTGTTTGATTTGTGGTATAAGGACGGAAATGAAGCAATGTAGCCGCGCTTCGCACTACACCAAAACAGGTGATTGCCAACGAGTATAACCGTCGCAAACAATTCCAGCAACGCTTATTAGTGTTGCTACGGGGAGGTGGCAATGTAGTACCAACGCTTATAAGCGTTGGTAGATTTTCTCTTCCAACACTTATAAGCGTTGGTATTTTTCATTCGCAACGCTTAAAAGCGTTGGTACCTTTTTGTTTGCAACGCTTATACATGTTGCAATATTTTTGTTTGCAACGCTTATACAAGTTGCAAGATTTTCATTCACAATATATAACATGATTATAATATAGACGATATTTAATATGAATCCAAAATAGATATTATTCTCAATTTAAAAAGTATAATTCAATGAATACCAGACAACATTCATAATTAAGTAACGACATAGAATTAATATCAGTTAACAATATACAAGTATAATACATAACTAAGTTGCTAAATTTGATACATAATTAAGTCGCAAAATTCAATAGATAAATGAAATTCTACAAATACCGAATACAAAACATGGTAGTACTTCTCTCGAATTTCTTTTATGTCCAGCCTTCCAAATCGTCGTTCGTGAAATATTTGCTTTTGGATTTGCTAAGGCCTAAAAGAAAGATCAAAGTTGACAACAATAATTAATATAACATTATATAAACAATTTACAAAAGATAATTTTAACCAATTATTTGGCTTGGCATTTATTTGTGTTTTTGTTGGGTAAGTTAACTAAATTCTTTTAAGGCATTGAACTATAATGCATCTATCAATGTGACCACATCAAAACTATAACCTGTAGATGCATTATAGTTCAATGCCTTAAAAGAATTTAGTTCAATGCCTTAAAAGAATTTAGTTCAATGCCTTAAAAGAATTTAGTTAACTTAACCTATTTTTCAGTATCAGCTTCTATAACCTATTTTTCAATGCCTTAAAAGAATTTAGTTAACTTAACCTACTTTTCAATATCAGCTTCTATAACCTGTAGCAAGCAATAATGATCAACGACTAGGAAGTCTTAACAACATGCAATCGAAACTTATAGGAAACTTAGGAAAAAACGTATTAGTCGCCCATAGGAAGGTTACAATTTTGAAGACGCAGTACTAATTAGCGAACGGCTAGTCTCTGAAGATATTTATACTTCTTTTCACATACGGAAATAAGTGAATTAACAGAAACGGGAAGAGAGGGATTCAAACCCTCGGTAAACAAAAAGCCTACATAGCAGTTCCAGTGCTACGCCTTCAACCACTCGGCAATCTTTCTTATATAATCCTATTATTGACCAGAAACCGAGTGAATAGTGAATCCATAGGAAAAAAGTTTCTTTTCCAATTCCATATCTATAAACAACCTCTCTTATCATCCATCTACATTCACTAAAAGGCTCAATTTCAAAACGTGAAAGGCTCGGTGGTTTCGAAATAAAACCGAGCCTCGGCTTCTAAAAACTGAGCCTTTCGGCTCCATTTCGATTCGAAACCGAGCCAGAAAGGCTAAGTTTAAACTGAGCCTAGCTCGGTTTCGATTCGAAACCAAGCCAGAAAGGCTCAGTTCAAAACTGAGCCTTACTCGGTTTCTAAACTAAGCCAGGCTCAGTTTAACTGAGCCTTTCCAGCTCGGTTTCGAATCTGAAACTGAGCCGGATAGGCTCAGTTTCCAAACTGAGTGGCTCGGTTTAGAAACTGCGCCTTCTAGCTCAGTTTCGAATCCGAAACTGAGACAGGCTCAGTTTTATTCCTTTTAAGTTCACTGATCCTTTTCACTACCATGTACACAACATGTTTTCACTGCCATGTACATACCAAAAGCATTTTCACTACCATGTACACAAACTGAACATACCAAAAGCAGGGAAATAAAAGTGTTCTACACTAGTTTGGACTTGAAACGCTAACCTGTCTTAGACGAAGGAGCTGCAGAATCTTCCGAGACTTCAGATCCATATTGGAAGTCTGTAAAATATTAAAAATCTATAAAATATTGGTATTTGATGGTAAAAACGATTTACAAACCCGAATTTCTGTAGCAAGTTATCACAATTTAAAGCCGAAATTAAATGAATTGTGAACATATTGAACAAGTGAGAATTATGGAGCAAATCTGCTTTACATTTAATTTTTAAGATTTGGAACTACTAATATCCAGCTGTTAATATAAGGAAGAAAGTAATGCCAGCATGAGCTGAGAAACATGAAACTGGATATGTTTTCTTGGTGTGAAATAATGAAAATGATCTTTCTGTGAGCTTATGACATGAAAAAGATTACCTTTCAAGTTATAACTGCCACTTTTCTATGATTTTATATCATCTCTTTTCTGTATTAATTTTAGGGCCAATTATGAAGTGTATTTTATAAGACTGAACTAGACCACTTCAATGTGACTACTTAAGCCCAAAAGTTATAACTTATAATAATAACCAATTGATACTAAAAGTTGATATAAGATAAAAGATATTATCAACCCCAGAAAGCAACAAAAGATTTCGACATCATTATCAGCAGTTCACTTCACGCATTGTCTGTTTCTTTGTATCCCAACAGATGATTTTAGACATGATTGTCACTTTTAATGGTTGTGCAAAGCTTAAGAAAGGTAAATTTCTATTCCATTCGGTATATGTAACGGCTGGAAATTTTCGACTCCTGGAGAGTCGAGAATCCCGAGACGTTAGTGAAAGAAAGTAGAGGGTGAGGAAGAAAAGATAGAACTAATAGAATATAAGAAGAAGAAGAACTAACATCATCAGAGTAAACACGAATCTCACAGCGGAACGAATAAAATATAACATAACTTTGAAATACAAATCAGTACTCGTATATACATACCATTTCAAAGTACAACACTTAACAACACAGCGGAATAATAATAGCTATAATCCTGAAGTCTCCTGCTCCAAGCTCTCCAAGTGTATCTGTAAAATCCCGACTACTTGACTGCCCGTACAAATTTAGGCACCCAAGAGTTTAGGGAAAACAAACAAAATAAACTCCGGGTCAGTCATGGGACTGGTGTGAATAAAACTCCAACACTTGGTTAAATAAAGGATATCTTTCTGATATTATAATAATGTCTAAATACAAATAGATATCAATCTAGCAGAACGCTTGCATCTCACGTTCCACATACATAGTATACAAATAAAACCGTGAGCGCTTATTGGAGATTGGATTCCAACAGACAAGGTATGGGAGCACCTTCCGATCAGTGTACTCTAGAGGAGATACACTAGGGTTCAACAAGAACGTCTTGCAACCCGGCCACACATGACCGTTCACTCATTTAGCTTGAGTGTAACGAATATATTATCACCGATGGTTGGGATCAGCAACCATCCTTCCCGATAAGGGACAGAATTGAAATAGATTATAAAGAAGTACAATTGAATATTCTCTAGATGGTGATAATACACCCTGCTTGGGTATGGCCCAACTAGCCATGCTGCCTAGCCCAACTTCTGTTATTTCCCGATTGTGAGGTTTTGAGGTCACGTTTATCACTTTGACAGATTATTTCTTCAATTACTTTGAATGCCACATCGTCATACCCGCCAAATCATTATCGATTTCTCAAGGCATCACGGGTATAAAAGCTAAGAGAAACGAATTTCTCCGCCACCCAATGTAATACGTTTGAAGAGATCAACATATGATTCGTTAAGAATACTTTGTCAAACACTCGTCCATATACGTTGTTCTGGGACTGAATAAACCGAAGGCACTATTCAGTGAATCCATCCTACCTAGGCTTTTCACAATAGCCCTTGCACTTCACTCCGTCTTCAATTATCTTCAGCGTACTTGATTCGCAACGCTTATGCTAATACGGAGTGGTTCTTCGGATAATAATCCAACCGGTCTCTCCATATTTACAACGTAAATAGGGTCAAAACTTTGATAGTCTGTGATTCAACTATCAAATGAAAACATGTCGGTGTACAAACAACGATCTTATTTCCAAATGGAAATTCGATCGATCAATCATCATATACATATATATGTTCATATTTCCTTATTTCATATATTTAGAAAATATATGTTATTAATCATTGGAAAACATTTCCATAGCTTATTTTCACATCACTATTATTTCGCAACTATCAGTCCCTAACTGTAACTAGTATGAGAACAATTCTCTAAGTATCAATCCGGAAGGTCGAAACCAACATCAGATCGTTACTTAGAAAACCGTTCAACTTACCCTCTCCAGTCAGTTTCTGAATTTGCTTAACTCTATTTCTTAAATTCTTATCATGAAAACATTTCATTTTCTATGTTTAGAAAACATATCTGACTATATTTGGAAAACGTTTCCAAAACTCATTTACGGATTTCCAATGAACGTTGTATAAAACATCGTTTCACTTAATCCATTTATCGCTTATTCCTTAACTTTATTCCTAATCAACCTTTTAGATCGAACCACAACTATTCCTTTGTCAATTCTGAAGTCAATCAAGTTGGGGTATAATTACCTCGCAGACCTTAATTGAACAACGTCCTTTACTGTGAAATAGATGAAGTTCATCACTCACTTTTTCCAATCATCTGTTTACGCAAATTCTCGGATTCAGGTTACGAATCTACTTCTTATATTACAACGTTTGATTATAACTATAACGTTATAATTCCAACCCCTAAAATATCTATCCTAAATTATAAATTTATTTCCTAACTCGAATAATTTAACAGACACCTAATTTCTAAATCAATAACTAAATCTTGATTTAAACCCTGGAAAGTAAATAGTACTTTCCCGAATTCGCTATAATCGAATTCGACGTATAACTCTCTTTCGAGTAATCTCTATTCGATTAACTCTCCCTTTTTAATAACTGATATTCGATAAACTCTATTTCGATTAACTCCTATCGAATAACTAATATTCGAATAACTCTTCTTGGTTGGCTCTATTTCATTAACTCTTTATCGAATAACAAATATTCGATTCTCTTAAATGTGTCAATTCTTATCGAATAACTAACATCCGATTTAACTTAAATGGATTTACTCTTATCGAATAACTTATTCGATTAACTCAACTTGATTTTCTTAACTCGATTATCTCAACTCGATTACTTAACTCGATTACTTAACTCGATAAATCTTAACTCGATAACTTAACTTAACCCAAATCGATTAACTCAACTCTAATCGATTAACTTAATTTGATTTACTCCTTCGAATAACTCATTCGAATAACTTAATTGATTAACTCCTTCGAATAACTAATTCGAATAACTTACCTTCGAATAACTAATATTCGATTTACTCTAACTCGATTAACTTAATTCTAATCGATTTACTCCATTTCGATTCAACTTAATTCAAATCGATTAACTTAACTCAAATTGATTAACTCCTTTCGAATAACTAAATTCGATTTAACTCTTCTCGAATAACTAAATTCGAATAACTCAAATTGAATAACTAATATTCAATTAACTCTTGCGTGTTTAACTCTATTCGAATAAGTAATTCGAATCACTCTAATGTGTTTAACTCTATTCAAATATCTAATTCGAATAACTCATTTCGAATAACTAAATTCGATTAACTCCTTTTTATAACGTTTATTCATTTCAAAAGATTTCCTTTTTACAACGTTTATCCATTTATAAAGATTTACTTTTTACAACGTTTATCCATTTATAAAGATTTACTTTTTACAACGTTTATCCATTTATAAAGATTTACTTTTAGTAACAGTTCTTCACTTTATAAATGTCCTTTTAATAACGTTTCTACTTCTCTATATAAGTCCAGACTTATATATATTCCATTTATCAACGATAAATAATTTATTTAATTTATAAAACATTATTTATAAATTAATCTACTTCAATTTATCTGTTTAAAACAGATTTCCTATTTAATATCTCATTTAAATCCATATCGTGTTATACCGTGTGCGAAGCACGTGTTTAAATCTATCCTTGTATAATTCTATTTATTTTCCGAACAAGTGTTCCTTTATTTATTCCCTAAATAAATATTCCTTTATTCCATTTATTTATAATCTAAATAAATGTTCCTTTATTTATTTCCTAAAATAAATATTCCTTTATATTCTAATTCATTTATTTTCTAAATAAATGTTTCTATTTTATTTCATTTATTTTCTAAATAAATGTTTCCTTTTTCATTTATTTATTTTCAAATTAAATAAATGTTTTCCTTTTATAAAATCCTATCGATTTTATAAATAAGATTCATTTTCAATATAAACATTGAAAATCCCCTTATCAACATTTCGGTATGTTATGGTATTCAATCATATCAAATCACGATGTTCAATATCGTCCAAGCACATATAATCGCCCACAGGTTTTATATCACATCATATAACAATATATGGAAAACAATAAAATAAATGTTGAGGAATCCAGTCGGATTCCTCCAACCTGTTTCCCTGCATCACAGATGTTAGACAATATAGATAACATCACTTTCAGTTCCATATGATATATTCTGTTAAACAGAATCAATATAGAAATTTAACTAACTGACTAGCAGTTCAATCAAACAGTCAACACACAGTAAATCAGACAATTTCTAACAGTTCTAAAAATACAACATGAAATTATAAACTGTTTAGAGTTGGTGAGATTTACTCACATTTGCGCGTTAGCCGTTAAATAACGGTTTGCGTTATTTGATTCAGTCGGACAATTTATTTCGCCATAAATTGTAACGTGCTCCAATCGACTCGTGGTCAGTCCCATTGTGTAGTGTCCGTCCATACGGTCCCAACGTGACTGACGGTTCGCGATTCTGATTACGTATGATTGAGTTATCACATCGACAAGTTAATACAACTTTTTGAATTTAAATAAACTTAGAGTTAAAACTATTGGGCCTCAACACTATTACCTTGGCCCATTTCCCCTTATCAAAACACCAGACCCGCTCTAGTCTTCTTCCCAAATCAAACATAGCGAAACCCGATCCCCATTTTATCCCCGTTGACCCTATTTTGACTGGCATCCACCACCACGTCGTTCATCAACCTCCAGCGCGAACACCACTGTCCGAATCACCATCAGAAACCGCACCTAGCCAACTCCTCCTCGTCAGCTTCGGTGCCACTCCGAAAATCCTCCTGTAGCCCAAAACACGATGTCGCATTCTACCCCGATCCACCAGAATCCTCCTCGTCAATGCCATGGCCTACGCCTCGCTCCACTGGACTCGCCCATCACCTCCGTTCGAGCTCCAGTCGCCCATACCTCCCATGAAGCTGTGCCCTAGGTTCACTGTCTAAAATCGAGCGACAGGAAAACCCATCCGAACCCATCAATACTGATACAAGAATGAAGAGGATGATTCCAGGATCCCCAGTATACGAGTATGAGGATTTTTAGGATTTTACTTCATTTGTTTAAGCATTTCTTTGATTTTCTTTTGTGTGAAACTTTTTCTGTGTTCGATTCCCTTGGGTTATATAGGCTGTTTGGTTAGGTGAGGTTTGTGGTTGAGGAGGCAGTATGCGTGGCTCGTTTGTTACTAGAGAAAATAGTTAGGATATTTTTTTATGTTTTTATTTTATATTTTATTTATCTGTTTATACACTCTAAAAATTCCTGTGGTCACACGTGATACCCAAAAATCACGAAACTGGACTTGTAGGTAGATTTCGACATTACAGTCCCAACGAAACTGGTTTCGTCGAATTTCGACTTCGTTTGCTAAACCGACTATTTTTAAAGCTCTGGATGACCCATTTAAATATATAAATATATTTAAATATTATTAAATTAAATATAAATAAATTTATATTATCGTATATATTCGCCCAGGAATATCATACAGCTCCAGTATAATTATATACTCGCTATTCCGAGTCCAGATTGAATCGATATTCAATTTACATTGAAAATCCTTTTATAACGTATATAAAGCGTCGCAAATTATAAAGGAATTCCACAGCGACTTTTTCTGAAATTTGATTTGGACGTACATCAAAATCTACACGACGAAATCCCGATTTTTCTCTTCCACTAGAAAGATATACTCCACCAGCTCCACACGTTTCTTGTTTCACAGAAATCCGGCTTAAAATGAATCATGTACATTCAGTTGAAGTTCGAATCGCCAAATAGCGAACTGCCGCGCCATTTCGAGCTCGATTATAATTATATTATAAATTATACGTTCAACTATCGTTTATTTAATATATTCGTTATTTAAATAATTAAATAACTTAATTATTATACTTTACAAAACGCGCCATTACAGACTTCCCCCCTTAAAATAATTTTGTCCTCGAAATTGCTAAGCTAGGAAAATGCTACCAACTTTACTAACTAGATTCAAATATCTTTTAGTTTACTTCTCAACTTCAGTTTCAACTGAACCATTTAATTTTCAATTAAATTATTAATTCATTCTGGCTAACTGAATTTCCATAAATCATGAGAATGTTCTAACGCCTGGAATTTTCGAAAAATTCCGCCATAACCTCCTTTGTATTGGTCAATATGACAAACCACCTCTCGCCTCTCTAGGCCTTCTCCAACCCAAAAGAAAATCAAACAGCCAAGCGGCTTGCAAATTCGGCTCATAAAATCCAAACTCATATATAATATAAACTTGTACCTTTTTGTCGGTCGTATCATTATATCCTTTTGATCTGTTATCACTTCTGCATATATCATGGTCATTCCACTCAGTTTATATCCTCAAACCAAATCATTCGCTTATACCCAAACCGAATTCCATTCAAACTCCAATATCAAATTTCAAACTCTTAACTGATCAACTCAATTCCAAATTCTTGACTTATCAATTTGGTTCCATTTTAGATTATTTCTAATCTAATCCTATTTTATTTTAACTTGGTTCACGTTAAATTTTAATTCGTTTACACTTACCATTCAATCCATTTAACTTCATTAGTTAATTTTAATTTCAGAACTTAAATTCCTAGGCTCATTTCAAATCAATTTGAAATCATAACACCAATTCAAAACATTTGAATTTCTAAACACTTGTTTTCTCAAAACAATTCAAAAACAAAACCTTTGGTAGTAATCTGTCACTTGTAAACTCGAAAATGAACACCGATGATGCTGTCTAGATTCATCATCAGAATCTATTTTCCAGCTATCGAAGTGAGTTCAATACTATATCATTTTCAATTTGAAAACATTTCCAAAATCTCCCAGGAACTTAAAATTTCCTTATTTTAAATTCCAAATTCTGATTTAAATTCATATTTAATTCAAACTATTTCATATATTACATTCATATGAATTCTGATTGGTCATTTATAACCCTTTCACCCTTTTATAATCTTATTCGATTATAATAACAACCAACACAATCAATATACTATAATAATTTCAAGATATATATTTCTTCTATAAACAAATATATTTTGGGAAAAATTATTTCATTTACCCTCTTTCAAAACATACTATGACGGTTCATCGTATTCGAGTGTTTAGTAACCCTTATCGATACAGTGGATCAACTGATCGACCAGAATTCATAAGCCACTCAACCAATGAGTCTCCACAATATAAAACCATTATATATTGAATAACAATTACGCGCTCATTTATATACACTCAAACTCAATCTAGGATATTACTAATCCCATCTCTATCGAGTTATGCCACAGAGCCAAGGTAATCACTTAACTTAAGCTCTGATACCAACTGTAACGGCTGGAAATTTTCGACTCCTGGAGAGTCGAGAATCC
This sequence comes from Allium sativum, assembly GCA_030737875.1. NCBI lineage: Eukaryota > Viridiplantae > Streptophyta > Magnoliopsida > Asparagales > Amaryllidaceae > Allium > Allium sativum. The sequence goes on from CM060917.1 coordinate 75,247,698, forward strand.
CGAGACGTTAGTGAAAGAAAGTAGAGGGTGAGGAAGAAAAGATAGAACTAATAGAATAGAAGAAGAAGAAGAACTTACATCATCAGAGTAAACACGAATCTCACAGCAGAACGAATAAAATATAACATAACTTTGAAATACAAATCAGTACTCGTATATACATACCATTTCAAAGTACAACACTTAACAACACAGCGGAATAATAATAGCTATAATCCTGAAGTCTCCTGCTCCAAGCTCTCCAAGTGTATCTGTAAAATCCCGACTACTTGACTGCCCGTACAAATTTAGGCACCCAAGAGTTTAGGGAAAACAAACAAAATAAACTCCGGGTCAGTCATGGGACTGGTGTGAATAAAACTCCAACACTTGGTTAAATAAAGGATATCTTTCTGATATTATAATAATGTCTAAATACAAATAGATATCAATCTAGCAGAACGCTTGCATCTCACGTTCCACATACATAGTATACAAATAAAACCGTGAGCGCTTATTGGAGATTGGATTCCAACAGACAAGGTATGGGAGCACCTTCCGATCAGTGTACTCTAGAGGAGATACACTAGGGTTCAACAAGAACGACTTGCAACCCGGCCACACATGACCGTTCACTCATTTAGCTTGAGTGTAACGAATATATTATCACCGATGGTTGGGATCAGCAACCATCCTTCCCGATAAGGGACAGCATTGAAATAGATTATAAAGAAGTACAATTGAATATTCTCTAGATGGTGATAATACACCCTGCTTGGGTATGGCCCAACTAGCCATGCTGCCTAGCCCAACTTCTGTTATTTCCCGATTGTGAGGTTTTGAGGTCACGTTTATCACTTTGACAGATTATTTCTTCAATTACTTTGAATGCCACATCGTCATACCCGCCAAATCATTATCGATTTCTCAAGGCATCACGGGTATAAAAGCTAAGAGAAACGAATTTCTCCGCCACCCAATGTAATACGTTTGAAGAGATCAACATATGATTCGTTAGGAATACTTTGTCAAACACTCGTCCATATACGTTGTTCTGGGACTGAATAAACCGAAGGTACTATTCAGTGAATCCATCCTACCTAGGCTTTTCACAATAGCCCTTGCACTTCACTCCGTCTTCAATTATCTTCAGCGTACTTGATTCGCAACGCTTATGCTAATACGGAGTGGTTCTTCGGATAATAATCCAACCGGTCTCTCCATATTTACAACGTAAATAGGGTCAAAACTTTGATAGTCTGTGATTCAACTATCAAATGAAAACATGTCGGTGTACAAACAACGATCTTATTTCCAAATGGAAATTCGATCGATCAATCATCATATACATATATATGTTCATATTTCCTTATTTCATATATTTAGAAAATATATGTTATTAATCATTGGAAAACATTTCCATAGCTTATTTTCACATCACTATTATTTCGCAACTATCAGTCCTTAACTGTAACTATTATGAGAACAATTCTCTAAGTATCAATCCGGAAGGTCGAAACCAACATCAGATCGTTACTTAGAAAACCGTTCAACTTACCCTCTCCAGTCAGTTTCTGAATTTGCTTAACTCTATTTCTTAAATTCTTATCATGAAAACATTTCATTTTCTATGTTTAGAAAACATATCTGACTATATTTGGAAAACGTTTCCAAAACTCATTTACGGATTTCCAATGAACGTTGTATAAAACATCGTTTCGCTTAATCCATTTATCGCTTATTCCTTAACTTTATTCCTAATCAACCTTTTAGATCGAACCACAACTATTCCTTTGTCAATTCTGAAGTCAATCAAGTTGGGGTATAATTACCTCGCAGACCTTAATTGAACAACGTCCTTTACTGTGAAATAGATGAAGTTCATCACTCACTTTTTCCGATCATCTGTTTACGCAAATTCTCGGATTCAGGTTACGAATCTACTTCTTATATGACAACGTTTGATTATAACTATAACGTTATAATTCCAACCCCTAAAATATCTATCCTAAATTATAAATTTATTTCCTAACTCGAATAATTTAACAGACACCTAATTTCTAAATCAATAACTAAATCTTGATTTAAACCCTAGAAAGTAAATAGTACTTTCCCGAATTCGCTATAATCGAATTCGACGTATAACTCTCTTTCGAGTAATCTCTATTCGATTAACTCTCCCTTTTTAATAACTGATATTCGATAAACTCTATTTCGATTAACTCATATCGAATAACTAATATTCAAATAACTCTTCTTGGTTGGCTCTATTTCATTAACTCTTTATCGAATAACAAATATTCGATTCTCTTAAATGTGTCAATTCTTATCGAATAACTAACATCCGATTTAACTTAAATGGATTTACTCTTATCGAATAACTTATTCGATTAACTCAACTTGATTTTCTTAACTCGATTATCTCAACTCGATTACTTAACTCGATTACTTAACTCGATAAATCTTAACTCGATTACTTAACTCGATAACTTAACTTAACCCAAATCGATTAACTCAACTCTAATGGATTAACTTAATTTAATTTACTCCTTCGAATAACTCATTCGAATAACTTAACTGATTAACTCCTTCGAATAACTACTTCGAATAACTTACCTTCGAATAACTAATATTCGATTTACTCTAACTCGATTAACTTAATTCTAATCGATTTACTCCATTTCGATTCAACTTAATTCAAATCGATTAACTTAACTCAAATTGATTAACTCCTTTCGAATAACTAAATTCGATTTAACTCTTCTCGAATAACTAAATTCGAATAACTCAAATTGAATAACTAATATTCAATTAACTCTTGCGTGTTTAACTCTATTCGAATAAGTAATTCGAATCACTCTAATGTGTTTAACTCTATTCAAATATCTAATTCGAATAACTAAATTCGATTAACTCCTTTTTATAATGTTTATTCATTTCAAAAGATTTCCTTTTTACAACGTTTATCCATTTATAAAGATTTACTTTTTACAACGTTTATCCATTTATAAAGATTTACTTTTTACAACGTTTATCCATTTATAAAGATTTACTTTTAGTAACAGTTCTTCACTTTATAAATGTCCTTTTAATAACGTTTCTACTTCTCTATATAAGTCCAGACTTATATATATTCCATTTATCAACGATAAATAATTTATTTAATTTATAAAACATTATTTATAAATTAATCTACTTCAATTTATCTGTTTAAAACAGATTTCCTATTTAATATCTCATTTAAATCCATATCGTGTTATACCGTGTGCGAAGCACGTGTTTAAATCTATCCTTGTATAATTCTATTTATTTTCCGAACAAGTGTTCCTTTATTTATTCCCTAAATAAATATTCCTTTATTCCATTTATTTATAATCTAAATAAATGTTCCTTTATTTATTTCCTAAAATAAATATTCCTTTATATTCTAATTCATTTATTTTCTAAATAAATGTTTCTATTTTATTTCATTTATTTTCTAAATAAATGTTTCCTTTTTCATTTATTTATTTTCAAATTAAATAAATGTTTTCCTTTTATAAAATCCTATCGATTTTATAAATAAGATTCATTTTCAATATAAACATTGAAAATCCCCTTATCAACATTTCGGTATGTTATGGTATTCAATCATATCAAATCACGATGTTCAATATCGTCCAAGCACATATAATCGCCCATAGGTTTTATATCACATCATATAACAATATATGGAAAACAATAAAATAAATGTTGAGGAATCCAGTCGGATTCCTCCAACCTGTTTCCCTGCATCACAGATGTTAGACAATATAGATAACATCACTTTCAGTTCCATATGATATATTCTGTTAAACAGAATCAATATAGAAATTTAACTAACTGACTAGCAGTTCAATCAAACAGTCAACACACAGTAAATCAGACAATTTCTAACAGCTCTAAAAATACAACATGAAATTATAAACTGTTTAGAGTTGGTGAGATTTACTCACATTTGCGCGTTAGCCGTTAAATAACGGTTTGCGTTATTTGATTCAGTCGGACAATTTATTTCGCCATAAATTGTAACGTGCTCCAATCGACTCGTGGTCAGTCCCATTGTGTAGTGTCCGTCCATACGGTCCCAACGTGACTGACGGTTCGCGATTCTGATTACGTATGATTGAGTTATCACATCGACAAGTTAATACAACTTTTTGAATTTAAATAAACTTAGAGTTAAAACTATTGGGCCTCAACACTATTACCTTGGCCCATTTCCCCTTATCAAAACACCAGACCCGCTCTAGTCTTCTTCCCAAATCAAACATAGCGAAACCCGATCCCCATTTTATCCCCGTTGACCCTATTTTGACTGGCATCCACCACCACGTCGTTCATCAACCTCCAGCGCGAACACCACTGTCCGAATCACCATCAGAAACCGCACCTAGCCAACTCCTCCTCGTCAGCTTCGGTGCCACTCCGAAAATCCTCCTGTAGCCCAAAACACGATGTCGCATTCTACCCCGATCCACCAGAATCCTCCTCGTCAATGCCATGGCCTACGCCTCGCTCCACTGGACTCGCCCATCACCTCCGTTCGAGCTCCAGTCGCCCATACCTCCCATGAAGCTGTGCCCTAGGTTCACTGTCTAAAATCGAGCGACAGGAAAACCCATCCGAACCCATCAATACTGATACAAGAATGAAGAGGATGATTCCAGGATCCCCAGTATACGAGTATGAGGATTTTTAGGATTTTACTTCATTTGTTTAAGCATTTCTTTGATTTTCTTTTATGTGAAACTTTTTCTGTGTTCGATTCCCTTGGGTTATATAGGCTGTTTGGTTAGGTGAGGTTTGTGGTTGAGGAGGCAGTATGTGTGGCTCGTTTGTTACCAGAGAAAATAGTTAGGATATTTTTTTATGTTTTTATTTTATATTTTATTTATCTGTTTATACACTCTAAAAATTCCTGTGGTCACACGTGATACCCAAAAATCACGAAACTGGACTTGTAGGTAGATTTCGACATTACAGTCCCAACGAAACTGGTTTCGTCGAATTTCGACTTCGTTTGCAAAACCGGCTATTTTTAAAGCTCTGGATGACCCATTTAAATATATAAATATATTTAAATATTATTAAATTAAATATAAATAAATTTATATTATCGTATATATTCGCCCAGGAATATCATATAGCTCCAGTATAATTATATACTCGCTATTCCGAGTCCAGATTGAATCGATATTCAATTTACATTGAAAATCCTTTTATAACGTATATAAAGCGTCGCAAATTATAAAGGAATTCCACAGCGACTTTTTCTGAAATTTGATTTGGACGTACATCAAAATCTACACAACGAAATCCCGATTTTTCTCTTCCACTAGAAAGATATACTCCACCAGCTCCACACGTTTCTTGTTTCACAGAAATCCGGCTTAAAATGAATCATGTACATTCAGTTGAAGTTCGAATCGCCAAATAGCGAACTGCCGCGCCATTTCGAGCTCGATTATAATTATATTATAAATTATACGTTCAACTATCGTTTATTTAATATATTCGTTATTTAAATAATTAAATAACTTAATTATTATACCTTACAAAATGCGCCATTACAGTATAATATGTTGGTGTATGAGGTTTAACATAACATTCATGTAAGAGGCGTGTTACAAAATTATTCAATATCTTGAATTATAACCAAGTTCTTATTATTGACCTATTAAATCCACGGGTATGGCTCTATCATACCTATTTATGTTTAATAACACTGCCAATTGCCTTATAATTATTTCAAACACAACAAAATGAAATATAGACATAAAGTTACCTGAAGCGGCACCTTCATTCTTCAGTGTCAGCCGCATTAGCAACTGGATCCAGCGTTGCGCAAAAATAACTGGAAAAGGAAACAATTAATGTTCAAGACAACATAAGAACTGGAAATAGAAAAAACACAATATTGTTGCTAAGTTATAGAGAGTAAATGTTGATTTATATTACAGACAGAACAAATGGTTGACCATAATATTTGGCTTGTGAAATTGAGTTTCACTCCAGTTATACTTTTCGTTGTAATCATGTTAACAAACTATAAAAGATGAGTAGAGGCGATGAATCCTGAAACTTGACTGAGTTTCTGTACAAGAGTGTAGCATCCTCCATGTCCTAGGAAATATGGATTGTGTGCTGCAAAAATAATATGTTGCAGTCACACTGAAATGCAAGTGACAACCCTTGTTGAAAAGCTGCTGTATCCTTCTGTGATGTGCACATAAAAGTCTCTACTAAGGGTTAAGATTTCACACTAGGGTGCACAGACATTTTAATAGTAGAAATATTAGATGACTTGTACACATCAATGCACTCATGAAGATCTTCATCACATGTTAATAAAACCCATTCATGGTCATCATCCAAATACTTAAGATCCACACAATAATCCTCGCTTATGTTGAACCTGTCATTAGTGTTTCCTTCAGTTCTCGATATCCCCATGTCGATTCTAGCCTAAGTTGTGCTTTCTCTTCCCCACAAAAAGCCTTCACCTTGAAAACGCTCGATCTTTTCTCCTCTAACTGAGATAAAATCTCAATACATGAATGACTTTGCGATCGAGGTATAGGTTTTATTGGTTCTTGACTTGTGACATGTAAGTTCACCACGCTATTCGCTCTTTCCAAACTGGTTACTTCTTGTTTAAATTTAATTTTCTTTGAACAGTTAGAATCAAAACACGAATTGGAGCTATGACTACAGGAAGAAGATGGAGACGTTGACAATGAATTTTGCTTAACTGATAACTTTTCGGAAGGAGTAGAGGCCTTTGTGGTTAGATTTTCATACACAGAGCTAAACTAAAAGGTCCCCTCAGCTAATAATACATTATAATAAGATACTGTTGCCGTTTTAACAATTATCGACCCTGAAATTCACTCATCCAAAAGAAAGAGAACAAAATACATACACTAAAATTTCCCCAGTTCAAACAGTAATGTACTTCCTAATATAGCTAATCAGTTTCTATGATTAAATATGGCTGTAGTGCATACATACAAAATTATATGCCGACAATCATTTTGACAATGTTACAGTACATACACTAGACAAATAAATGTTCTACTTCAAAAAGTTTTAAAGTTAAATTGAACAAATAGCAACATATTAAAGTAAGAAATTGCACTTTCGAAAATTTTCGATGATTCAAATAAAGAATATTTGCAAGCGTCGGGTGATTTTGTTGTAGAGGAAAAAGATGTGATTGACTTGTTGCAAGCCAGGCTGTTTCTAAAACATAAACCCTCAACTAACTTCAAGCAACAATCTTTACAGAAACTATATTCACATGCTTAAAATGAAGATGAAACTACATATAATAATACAATAAAATAATCAACAAAGAAAAATATCAACATAAAAGCATAAGAACGCCTACCCTCTCATCCTGATAATGAACACGAGCTTGGCTTCAGGGGGAACATAAAACCCTCCCTTAAGTCTTGCTTCCCTCTTCAATTTAACCAAATCTTTCTCCTACAAATCGAAATACCATCAAAGGTAGGCAATTAAAGTCGTACACCTAAACCACAAAATGAGAGTACCGAAGATTTAGTTACCTAATAATTAGAGCAACAACACCATACCTCCAGACATGACAAAGTATTTTCTAGATCTGTTAGCATTCAAAAAAAGGGTTGTTGGATAATTTTTTTAATTTTATCAGCAAACGTTTTGATGGATTCAAAACTATAATACCATAAATGTTACACGATGTTGTTCGCAAGCACAAATCGAACAAAGATGCCAAAATCGAACGCGACTTGTTACGCTGAAGCGATACCAACATACGATTAGAGAGTTACGAATTCGATTTCGCCATGCTGGGATTCGTAGATTTGGATTCGAATTGTAATTTTTTTTCTCTTTCTGAAATTCATGGGATTTGGAATTGTGATTTAGGTTGCCGTATTTGGTGAAAGCGTTGGGCAAAGAAAGGAGATATGGGAAATAGGGTTAATGATGTTAGTTTATGTTTTTGCCCTCAGAAAACACCCTTAACAACCCAAATAAGCGTTGGGAATAAAAAATATTATTATTATGTATTTTTGGCAACACTTTTTTAATATAGCAACGCATACTACGGTGACTACCCTGCAACACAAATAAGTGTTGGCAATTGAAAAAAAAAGGGTTCCCGAATGGCAATTTTGGTGTAGTGTCGGTTGGTAGGTTGGTGATGCGAAAACTGATGGATTCAAAGGTGGACTGGTATTTTTCGACTGAAGTTGTTTGCTGCAGCTTGAATAGTTGTGCTGACAGGTTGTGGAAGGATGATGGAGCGAAGCGTTGTTTGAGTTTGAGGAGGAGATCATGCCATGAGGATATTTATTGGTTGCGGTGCATCCATTGGAACCAGGTCAATGCTTGTCCATTCATGGAGAAGCTTGCGAGATCTATTCCTTGTTCTTCGGGGGTGTTGTGGTATTTGAAGAAGCGTTCGGCTTAGAAAATCCAGTCGAATGGGTTGGAGCTATCAAATGTTGCTAGTTCACATTTGGGTGGTCTAGCGATGGGTGTGCTAGGAGTAGCTAGTGGGGGAGTTGGCGTGGTGGTTGTGAAGTGTTGTTTGGTGAGGTAATGGAAGAGGAGGGATTTGAGTGAGTGATGGATGCGAGCTTGACAGTAACGTTGGCTAATGTTTTGGTAATATTTTCCAGTGATGTGCCATGATTTTGAAGGGTGTTGTGGATGTCGGTTAGCTGGTTTTAGTGGTCGAGTTGGTTATTTTGTATGGAGTTAATGGTTTCTTGGTGTTCGTGGAGTTGTGCCATGGCTTCATCGATGGGGCGTGTCATATTTGGAGGAGAGATGGAGATTGTGAGGAGGGAGAAGGAGAGAACAAGGTGAAAGCACCAAAATAGTATCGGGCCTAGGGGAAGGAGGAAGAGAGACGAGGAGTGTAGATTATCAGAGCAGAGAGGAAGGAGAATAAGAAAGAATTAGAAAGAAAATTTGGCAAATTTCATCTTATCATTTCCATTCACTGTAGCTGCCTAAATAGCAATTCTTACAATCATCTTTTACGTGACTACTACATGGTCATAGTTTTTTGTAACCAACTTCTGCTAAAGGAAAAAAAACAAAGTACTAAAAGAAATTGCTAAAAACAAAAGGGAAAAGCATGCTAAATCAGGGAGGACTGCAAAAGTAATATGCTGCTAATGGCTCCATTCATTTTATTCAGCAAACCTAGCTGGCACCTTGGTCATTCTTCTTGGACGTGTTGAGTGAACATTTGGTTGTGCCATGACTTGCAATTGTGAGGTTGTATCAGAAACTTCAACTCTTATATTTGTTAAAGAGATGCGATTCTACAACTATTCGAAGTTGTGTCTGATATATCCATTGATGATTCAACGTCTCCTAAGGACGGTTTAGAAGACAGAAGCATTTATACGTGTTTGAGTTTTGATTCAATCTCTTGTCTTGGTCCGTAGAATATCTTGTTATCACAGTGGCATCAAGTGTTATCCCGTATTTAAACCAAATGATATTTTAATGAATTCCGACAATTGAGTTGTCAAAAAGTGAATCGAGAATAGCAAGAGATATCAAGAGTGTAGGACATAAGGGAAGTGACTAAGCGGGGAATAAACTGAGCGGATTGGTGCCGACCATATGGATCTAGTTTTTATCCTTATTAGAGCAGTCCCAACAGTGTACAAATGAATTGAAATGGGAAAGAAAGGGGGACGCTCACGCTCCAGCAGTGGCGCGACGAGCTTAGGGAGAGATTGAAAGCGTGGAGAATCGCCATTTCAGAATTTAGAGTGGCGACGTTATACGGTTTTTTGATAACCGTTTAGCGATTTCTTTTGTTTAATTTCACCGTAAACGGATTTCTGAAAACCGTTTAACTTTTAAACGGTTTTCAAAGAACTGTTTAAGGATTTTCTTCTAAAAAAATATATTTTCAAGTGTCCCCTCATCCACTGCTAGAACGGAGGGGGGGATTACCGCTTCAAAATCGATTTCCCCATCCGAATAGCCGCTGAGTGCTGGGAGTGCTCTTATGAAATTGATATACTCACCCAACCTAAGAACCAAAGCATGAAGATGAACGAAAGGAACTTAAATAAATTAATAGGTTGGTATCCATCCATATGGATTGATACTGTGCCATTTTGGTTAGTTAGTGGGTCAACTTCTACAGTGTTGAAGGTGAATACAGGTTTGAATAGGGAATGCAAGAGAAGGACAACGAAATGAATTGATATCAATCCATACCTATTGTAATGATATCTCGTGTTCTAATCAATTCCCATTGCTAAATCTTCAGCTTTGAAGGCGTGAACCTATTTAAACCAGCTACAAGGTCGATTTCGACTATACATCCAAAACTCATTGCAAATAGAAAAGAATCTTTTGATTACTTACTGAATTTTGCATAGCTAATCTGTCCAATTCAAACCTAAACGTGCTGAATAATAAGAGTGTTGTAACTCTATTGGAATTGCAATAGTAATTAGTAACAAATTTTATAGTGCACGTAGGCACCAAATTCGGTAATGGACATAGGCAATCAAATTGAGGCTAAATGACTTAAAAATTTCTCATTTTATTTTCATTTTTACTTAATGTTTTAATTTGAATTTGAATTGTGGTGTTGTACCTTTTTTTAGCACAACAATTATGCTGATAACATGTTATTGGTCGTTGAGGTTTTCTTTACATAATAGCACACATATTTTGTAACACACATTTTAGCTTCCTATCGTATCATGAGCTACATCATTCTAAATCGAATCTATAGATTTTCAACACAAGTATAGAAGATCATCTATGCAAAATTTGGGCTTATTTTGACATTTGTATCATTATATGTTTGATGTTTAAATTTATGGTTTAATTAAATGTTTTGAGTGGTGAATAATTGGATTAAGATTTCCAATAAAAGTTTAAATTTAATGGTTCAATTAAATGTTTGAATGATGAATAATTAATTTAAGATTTTGAAAAGGTTATAAATGTCAAAACGAGCTCAATTTTTGTGTAGATGATTACGTATATGTGGATTGAACATCTGCATAGTTTGTTATAATTGAAATGGTGTAGTTCACCATATGATAGTTATGCTAATAGGGGTGTTGTAAAACATGGACGTCACAGTGCCCCTATATTATACATACATATATATATATATATATATATATATATATATATATATATATATATATAGGCAGGTTCAATGACACCTCAAATAGTAAGCACCCCTTTAGCCTACTACTTTTCCACCACACATTTCCTCCCTCTCTCCTTCCACTCATTCTCTCACCTCCCACTCACTTCCCATTCATTTTTTTTAATATAAATGAGTGGCCGAAATTGGGGTGCAAATGGGGGGCTGAAATTCAGGAGGTACATACATACACACACACACACACATATATATATATATATATATATATATATATATATATATATATATATATTGCAGGTTCAATGACACCTCAAATAGTGAGCACCCATTTAGGCTACCACTTTTCCACCACTCATTTCCCACTAACTCTTCTTCTCTCTTCTTCCACTAACTCTCTCACTTCCCACTCACTTTCTTTAATATAAATGAGAAGTGGAAATGAAGAAGCTTTTGTGGTGCTCCATTTTTTGGGATGCAACGGAACGTTTGCCCCATATATATATATATATATACACACACACACACACACACACACACACACACACACATATGTGTGTGTATGCGTATGTGCCCGCGCGCGCACGTGTGCGTGTGTGCCCGCGTGCGTTTGCGTATTAAGGCAAATATAATAACTCACTTGAATTGAACTTTATTTCATTTGGTAGCGGATTTGCTACAAACGGAAAAATGACCGTCATCATAGTTTGCAGTACACTTAGTCATGAGTGCAAATGACCTAAGTCAAATGCTTCTTGTCCCAGCGGATCCAGACTTAGAGTAAGATAGCCGAGGCGACCGCTTGGGGAAACCCACTAGAGGAGGGCAACAAAATTTTAGATTTGTTTTAAATGCAACCCAAACTACTGGGCCAACAATATGTTCTAGTGAAACATTCAATCAAAATACGATATTTTATGGGTATTTTTATTTTTATTTTTAGAAAAAAAAAAACATTTTTCTAAGAGAGAGAATTTATGTGCAAAAATTTAGTTGCCTTAGCAGTACAAGGAGCATTAGGATGATCTTAGTATTGTCAATTATATTTGATAAGACACAGCCTGACCCGACCTGACGAACCTCAGTCATAGATTGATCGTGTTTTGTTAGGTTTAAACTATACATTAGAAAGGTAAGGATCCGATCTGATCTGAGCTTCAGTTCTGATTGGGTAGGCTCAGTACGAGTCTAGTTGAGTATTAACAATTTACATGTATTTTAATATTTTTTGTCAGTCCTTTCAAGTTAAATTGTGTAGGTTTGGATTTAATTCGGTATATGTCGTATTTTTCATACTTCGAACCCGAACCGAGATCCAACGGTCTCGGTTTAGGTACGGATCTTTTTGATTCGATTCAATTTTGCATCCTTGGTTAAAGCGATCTGCATCCTTGGTTATATGTAGATCTCTCAATGATACATTTTGAAACCTGAAGGATCTGCCTAGTTATATGGATATAGGTTGGCTTCCATGAGCTGAATTTGATCCTGATCCGCTTATCATTTTTCTAATAGGATTGAGCACAATTTCATCACTACTCACCTGATTTGATCCCACCTGATCATTAGTTGTCCATTGTATAAAAGACAAAAAATTATGTACATATTTTTTGTATAACTTTTTACTTGTTTGTATGAAGTATATCTTACATCCGTCTTTTCATCACTAAATCAATTGTTAAGAGCTAAACATAAAATTAGTTTTGATATAACTATCCAAACAAATGTCCGCGGGTGCGGCGCAGTGGAAAGAAGGCCTAACTTCCTGGTAAAAGGTCGATGGTTCGATTTCTACCATGCGCTTCCCCGTCCTACATAAATTTACCCGGGGGTATGGGGGCTTGGATTAGCGGACGGCTTTACTGTACCCTCCTCAGGAGTTTACCGGCCCGCCGGGTTCTCCTGGGTTTTCAAAAAAAAAAAAAAAAAAAACTATCCAAACAAATGGCTTTCACCCAAATTAGCATAGGTCTACATATTACAATATAACAAATAATAATAATTTCTAAAACCAGATGATATTTTGACAATAAACAAAATAAACCCGCATGTACATGTGTATATTAGACCAAAAACAATAACTAAACATAAGCAGCAGTAAACCAAATCAGGAAGAACCTCCAACAAGACGAAGAGCCTTGACCTTAAACCTAAACCTGGGCCGTCTTGGAACAACCTGACTAGGCCCAAACCCGAACTGGCCGATCCCGTCCATCAACGGAGGCCCATCATCGTAAACGTAGCCCACAACGAACCCGCACGAGTCGCACAGCATCCTGACCCGCTTCCGCTGGATTCCCCAGTAGTTTTTCGTTTCGAAGAAGGGCTTGATCTTGTCTTCCTTCTTCATCCTGAACTTGGATTCGTCGATCCAGGAGAAGGAAAGGGTTCCTTTGTTCCCGGCCTCGAAGTAGGTGTTCGCGGGGTAGAGGTGCGCCGTGGTTAGGTTTAGGTCGGCGTCGCAGCTGATGCAGTGGTACGTTGTTGATGAGTCCATTTTTGATTGCTTTTTTTCGGGTTGATTGGGTGTTTTCGGGTATTTATATGTGATTGGGGGTTTTTGTTTTGCTGTTGAGGAGGAAGAAATGGATTGCGAGATTCTAGATTGATGACTGACTTTTATTAATTGGGAAGGAAGCAAGGTAGACTTTGATTTTAGTGGAGACAAAACGCGTTTTATTTGTATCTGCCATATGCAGTATACGGGATGAGATCAGCTGGACCGAAATCAAGGTTCCAGGACCCAGCCAACCAGCTGATTTGCTCACCAGTATACTCTTACCCATTTAGAAAGAATAAGAGCTACGGTTATACTAAGACAGCGCTTTTTTGTAAACGGTCAGTGTCGGACGCGACCGGCTGAACTGTTCATTCAAATTGAATGTGTAATTTTGACCATTCCCTTTTACTTTCTATTTTTTCTTTCACATGTTAAAAAAAACATTTCCTTTTACGAACTTATCCTTTTTCCAGTATTTAGTATTTTTGTCCATTTCATTTTTTTTTAAAAAAAAAAATCCTAAATTGATACTCTGACTGACTCAAATCCACGGACAATAAGGCTTCTCATAGATTCCTCTTCACTATCCTTAAATGAGTTACATACAAAAATAAAAATAATAAAAATAAAGGAGGGGTAAATAAAAGAAAAGACAAGATAGAAAAGTGAAAGCTAGGAAACCGTAGCGCCTTCACTTAAAAACATCAAAATACAACAAAAGTTCAAGAGCTCTCAAACTAAAATAATGACGGAAAAAACTCTAAAACTATACGCCTTCTCCACTGCTTTCTCCTCTGTTAACACCACTCGATTCACCTCTTTCCCAATATAAAAGATTGTGATTATGCAAACTCGTCATAGCTTGATTGTTAAGACTGTTTAAGTTTAAATCCAAACAATTTTTTTGATTTGAACTTAGATCAATGGCGAGGCTTGGATCTTTTGGAGCAGTTACGTCTTCAAAAGTTATCTCAAGCTCGAAGTTTGGGAAAGTTGTAAATCTGTTGTCTTTACGTCAGATCTGGCGTGAATCGAATTAGATTTGGTCATACAATTGCGTTGAAGATGCTTCAGGAGCTTCAAATAATCTTGAACGCTTTGAAGCTATTGCCTTGACTGTCTAAAGATATGTCTTTTGCTATTTTTCTTTCATTAAGTTAAAATAATATAATCACCTTTGTTGGTAAGAAGTCACCTTTTACCTTTACTAAGCTCTTTGTTATCATGATTTTTATGACTATTTCTATAAACCCCCCCCCCATTTGGTGTCCCCCCCCCCAATCCCCCTTTTCCCCCAAATTCCTAAAATGCCCCGAAAATTTGCCTAAAAAGCGAGGTGGGAATGAGAAAAGTGAACTGATGGGGTGTGTAAGGAGGAAAGCGGTGGAAGAATAGAAATAGTCGAATTTTATTGTTTAGTTCATTCCTTATGTGATAAACAGTAGATGCAGTTGATGTACGAGTTAAATCTCTTCCTTTTGATTTGTTAGAGAATTTGTCTTTGATGATCTGAATCTCTGCTCGAAGGTCCATAGAAATGCTTTTTATAACTCCCATCATGGTTTTGATAATTATTCACAAATAGTTAAATTAATTTCTTTTTGGCATGGCAATAATTAAATTAATTTTGACAAACCCGACCTTTTTATAAAGTGACAACAAACAATTTTATTATAACAAATAATAAGTACATAATAACGGGAGTTAGACTAACTATCTAACTACAATCTATTGTTAAGTTGGATCGACCACCACAGATGATAACATGGATTGTCCACTACAACTTATAGGTCTAGAGCTAAACAGAAGGTCTAGACTACAATATCATCCCCACGCAGGGAGAATAAATCACATAAAGACACATTACTCCACGCAGGGAGGCATTCCATTACAAGTAACATATAAAAGTACTGGTAGTGGTAGACCAAAATGACAAGTATAACAGGTATCATAGAGCACAAAGGAAAAGTAAGTCATGATAGCACACTAGGTAACCAGCATAGCATATCCTATACTGAACACAGAAAAGCTCATCACTTCACATCTCCAACTAGGACACCCATCAAATAGCAGCCACAACCAGACCATCGTTGAGATGCCTGTGGCTATTCAGTATGAACGAATTCTAAAACCTAAGTGAACTCCAGATAAAAAACCATCAACAAGACAACAACATAACCTTAGTTCATCACAAAACATAGCCAAGCATACAGCTACAATACCCAAAAATACTTACTAACCATAACAAAACAGTCAAGCAACCAACAGAAACTAACAACCAACAAACCATAGACCAAACAAAACGACACCCATACCAATTCAGAGTAACTAATACTTTAAACAACACCAACAGAGATCAACCCCAACTACTACCAGAGAAACCAAGAATCACACCTTTTGCTCACCAAGATAGAGACAATTTACAGCTTCCCCCTTAGCTTACTTGGCATATCTATGAGTGTTGTAGCTTGGCAGACCAGAGTAGGAGGAAGAAATTATCGCGAAATAGATCAAGGCACACGACAACCAAAAGATCTGGGTACTCCAGCTTCTAGAACACAACAATCTAGCAAGTCAAATCACACCCTAAAAATAGCCAAGACTAGTAAGCATCAACAAATACCAGTCAAACCCTACCCCTCCTGACAAGGTCAGAAAACACCGGATATAAGCTCACCAAGCAATGACTGAGCACCTACTCGCTTGGGTTCCTAACATTGTAGATGTATCATCCGTAATGAGAAGGGGAGACAGGGGAATCGCGAGTTAAAACTAATAAAGGCAACGACAAGGAGAGGCTAGATCTAGGGAGAGACACCGCACTAGGCAGAGTGGCGAAGGTTGTCAAAGCGAGGGCACTAGAATGGGTGAAGCGGAAGCAGATTTGGAAAAAATGGGACTTTGGAGGACATAGAGATTTAGATATGAAAATTAGAAGCGGAGACTTCGCCTATGTAGACGAAAGTTAGGAAATTAGAAAAGGTAATGGAGAGAGTGGACCGTTTAAGAGAGGAGAGGAAAGGAATAAGACCGAGAGGGTGAAAAAAAAGAAAGGGAAGAAGGGAATCAACCTAGTCCCCATTAATAGTTAAATTAATTGCATTAAAAGAACAAATTTTTGCTGATTTTAGTTTCTTCTTTGCAGAAAATGCATGTTCTGTCTTCGACATTCCTCTTTCAATTGATATTTTCCATTGAAGGAAGTCTATCAGTAACTGCAAAGAAAAAACAAAATGACATTTTCGAACAATTAATTTTATCTTATATATTATCGTACCAATCCATTTTAGGTTTTCTTCACCTGATAAACTCTCATGTTGCTTTAAATAAGAATTTATCATGTTTAGAAAGTGTGACACCCCACGTCCGTTAATGTCACTCACAAAGGGAATGCATTAAGTTTCATGAAGCATTATAGGTAAACAGACACAGAATATTACAAGACAGATATAAATAAGATAGCATCGAAAGTTCAAATTTTTATTTCAAACACAAATCATACATTGTGGTCCGAAATTCCATAAGTCACAAAAACCATTACAATAACATAACTTCTGTCTTGTACCATCAGAGTACGTAAATACAAAAAGCATAACATAATTCCCCAAGAAAAAGAGCTAAGGTATGGTAGAGATAAGAACTTGGTCCATACTTCGAAAGCAGCTCTAGCAAGATGATAACTGAGTCCTGGCTAAGCTTGAGTGTTTCCTCCCAGAGAACCTGGGGGGGAGGGACGAAAGAAAGAAGAGGAAACAAAAGGGTCAGACATGAAGTGTAACACCCCACCTCCGCTAGGGTCACTCACAAAGGGAATGCACTAGGTTTGGTGAAGCATTATCGAGGTAAACATGCACAGAAATATTACAAGACAGAACATATATAAAACAGCGGAAGTAAAACAGATTTCATTACCTTATAAAATAAGGTCTAATGCCTTTTACATCAGAATACATCAAAACCTGTCTTGCAATAGTAAAGAAGCATAAAACCTTTTCATAAATTATTCCCCAAAATAAAGCGGTGAAGCAGCCATAGCCAAGAGAAGACCAAGCTATACATGATGACCTTCAAGCATAAGAGGTCCGAACTAAACAACATCATTTCCTCCCTGAAAACCTGGGGGGGGGGAACGGAAGACAAAGAGGCAAAACAAAACGGGGTCAGTCATAAAGACTGGTAAGTCCTATCTACTTCCAGTATAAAAACAGGTAAAGGTAACATGACATGCATAAACTGAAAGTAAACATAAGGATGCCGACAAGATAGATAAGCTAAACCAAGATAACTGGATGAACTACTGTAACCAGATAAACTAAGGTATCATGATAAACTACGGCGTCAAGATAAATCAAGGTATCACATCGTCAGGTTTCTATCAAGTATACTATCCCAAGGTATCTATCATGTATAACATCCCACGGTATTTATTATGTATATTTGCTCTGCACCTCTCGTACTAGTATCCCAACCCGCGTCATGTGTTAACTATGAATATCCCTTGCCTAATGTCATGTAATGGTCCATGTCAACCTAATATATAGCATATGTAGGTTTTCCCAACTCGTATGTTTCTTTCCATGTATAAGTTCAGTCCTTTGCCGTAGGCCGTACGGGCTTTCCCATGTAAATCTATACCACCTCAACGTAGTACCATTTTATCCTTGAAGTTGTTTTGGACTGCTACCCTTGATCTGGTTACGTTTCCTTACCATGAACTATCGCGTGTTCACTTAGGATTTATGCCACCTAGGACCGCTAGGGATTATGCTACCTAATGAACGTTTCCGTGTCTCGGTTTGGGTTCAAGCCACCTAGGACCGCTAGGGATTATGCCACCCGTCAACCACGCCCTTTGTCCCACGTATATATCATGAATCGTTTTCCATGTCTAGACGCACATGTATCTCAATGTGCCATCCGAGTCCCGTGCCAGGGCAAATCGAGAATTACGGAACTCGGTCGAGAGCTTTAAGTCGTCTGCTGATGCAGATATCAAGGTCTGTTTTTGTATCCATGGCTATGGTCCCACGTGACCCCTCCCTCAACTACTGAAAGGCAATCCAAGAAAAATCATGTATGAGAACTACATCCCGGCCCCACTATAGCCCCACTTTCCTACGGGCCAACCTCACCCATAACTCGATAGCAAGTATATGGTCTGTTGGGAGTTCTCTGCCTTTCCGTACGTACATGATTGACTAAAGATGGTAGGTAGTCGACGACGCGCTATCCAGGGCAAATACAAGAATTGACGACTCCACGCTAATCCATCCCAGTCTTTAGGTCGCTCGCATAGCAACCAAGGCATACCCTTGGCTCTTCTACCGCAGACCTTAACCTCTGTGAGGCCAGGTTTCATGGACCATCTGCCACCTCACAGAGGGTTACCAAGAGTACCCTCACGTCCCCCGAAGCTACCGCTTCGTCACCCGGTTCGTTGGAGCTTTTATCTAAGTCAGATAATTTGCTCCTCGTATGTTTACGCGATGACCTACCGTATCAGGTTACTCATCTATCTGTGAACTGGTCCAAATCCCTTGACTAAGAATTATTACTTAGTTTCCCAAACTAAGGTTTACCACTTAGTCTCCTCTCCCGTTATCCTTGTTAATCCCGGTTTTCCACCTAGTCCCCGGAACTAGGGTTTTGTCTAATGGGTTAAGTATTGTCAATTAAGTTCATGACTTAATCTGCCTACGAATCATGTCAAGATTTGGCTAAGTATTCAAGTCCAAGACCTAGCCCTACAAGTTGGTTAAGTATACCAAGAAGCTCATGACTTAACCCTATTCAATCATCAAGTCAAATTGGTTAAGTACTTGTTTATCTTAATCCTATCAGATTATCGTATTAGATTGGTTAAGCATAGATTATCTTAACCTCATCGGATTATCGAGTCGGATTGGTTAAGTATAGGTTAGCTTAACCCCATCCACTAATCGTATTACAATGGTTAAGTATATTTAAAAGATCTAGTGACTTAGCCCTATCAGGTCCGCATATTAGATTGGTTAAGTATAGGTTACTTAACCTCATCAAATCATCGTGTATAATTGGTTAAGTATAAGTTACTTAACCCCATTAAATTATCATGTTAAGTTGGTTAAGTATACCAAGAAGCTCATGACTTAACCCTATTCAATCATCAAGTCAAATTGGTTAAGTACTTGTTTATCTTAACCCTATCAGATTATCGTATTAGATTGGTTAAGCATAGATTATCTTAACCTCATCGGATTATCGAGTCGGATTGGTTAAGTATAGGTTAGCTTAACCCCATCCACTAATCGTATTACAATGGTTAAGTATATTTAAAAGGTCTTGTGACTTAGCCCTATCAGGTCCGCATATTAGATTGGTTAAGTATAGGTTACTTAACCTCATCAAATCATCGTGTATAATTGGTTAAGTATAAGTTACTTAACCCCATTAAATTATCATGTTAAGTTGGTTAAGTATTGGTTACTTAACCCCATTGAATTACCAAGTTTAGATTGGTTAAGTGTTTAACTTAATCCCATCGAATTATCGTGTTTAGATTAGTTAAGTGTAGGTTACTTAACCCCATCTAATTGCCGTGTTTAGATTAGTTAAGTCTAAGTTACTTAGCCCCATCTAATTACCGTGTTTAGATTAGTTAAGTCTAAGTTATTTAACCCCATCTAATTACCATGTTTAGGTTAGTTAAGTCTAAGTTACTTAACCCCATCTAATTACCGTGTTTAGATTAGTTAAGTCTAAGTTACTTAACCCCATCTAATTACCGTGTTTAGATTAGTTAAGTCTAAGTTACTTAACCCCATCTAATTACCAAGTCGGATTAGTTAAGTGTAAATTACTTAACCCCATCCCCTAATTATCTTATATGGTTAAGTGTCATTAAGAAATCAAGTCCAGTTCCACTTAACCTACCCATTCGTGTCATATCGGTTAAGTGTCATTAGTCATAATTACTTAACCTTTTCATGTGGCATTAATTAGATTAATGCACCCCAACCTCTCACATTAGACTTTGTTGTGGTTACTAGTTAAGCCGGGCGGGTCCGGGTAGATTTACACCACAACCTAGTCTAACCTCGGGTTTTAAGTGCCATATGACCAACTACTCACATTGGGTCCTATTGTTTGTAGCCACTAGTTAAGCCGGGCGGGTCCGGGTAGATTTATGCTACAAACTCAACCCAACCTCGAGTTGGCCACTTTCATGTTTGGTCTAGTGTCATATTACACTTACAACCCATACGTGTCTAGTTTCAATTCCCATGTTTACCCCACATGTCATGTCCACATTTAGGTGTATCATGAGTGTTTTATTTTCATGAAATCCCATGTCAAATTATCATGCCATAATCACGCTCGTCTATCCTACCCCAAATCGTGTTTCCAACCCAAGTAAAAGCGAGTCAACATAGTAAGGATACTGTGCTACATATTGGCCTCAAAACATGCACGATGCCAAAAAGGGATTGGCCACAAACATGCATGGTATCATAAGAGGTTTGGCCTCAAAATATGCATAGCATCATAAGGGGTTTTTGGCCACAAACATGCATAGTATCATAAGGAAATTTGGCCACAAACATGCATAGTATCATAAGGGAATTTGGCCACAAACATGCATGATAACATAAGGGGTTTGGGTTCATTTACATGCATAAGCCCCAAAGTCAAGTCTTTGCCAATGTTTCACAAGTCAAATGGTTCCCAAAGGTTCATGCTAACATTACATAGATAAAGATTCAAACTTGCAAGATAAACTAGGTTAAACATAACATGAGTGGCATGATTAAGTCGCTAAAACTTAGCCCAAGGTCATAGATCATTGAAAAGGGGCAAAATTGGGTTCACATAGGCTAGCATACTTATGTTTCATCGCATTTTATTCCATACCACATTAGAACCACCGTTAGAATCTACAAGTAGCTAGAACTTACATAGCGAGGCTTAGGGAAGGATCATGCATCGTCTTGACGTAGAAAGGTGGCTCCTTTGTTGAAGAATCGTCATGAAATTGGCCTAGCAACGTTGACCCACTCCCTTGATTTGATGTAGCAAGCTAGCACCATTGATTCGGATCTTGTTTTGAGTGCATAGTCTCTTGGAGTTGGAGATGGAGGCCATGATCAATGGAGATTTTGGCAGCACTTAGTTGCTAGAATGATTTTTAGGGATTTAGGTTAGGTCCCAGGGTGTTTTTATAGAGATTAGGAGTAGTTTAGGCCCTTAGATTAACCCTAGGATAGATCTGAACCCTCAAAACCCGTCACAGACCAATAGACCAGACCCAAAAGCATGTCTTGAGGAACAAGTCAGGCACACCCAGGCCAAACCGGCCGACCACCCAAGTCGACAGGGGTGTCGACTGGGTAGTCGGCACCACCTTGGGTGTGTCGACTCCCCAGTCGACTTGGGGGTGGCAGGAATTTTCCCGCCTGTCCTGCTTGGCTGAATTTGAATTCTGAATTCAAATTTTGAACTGTTTTTGAACTTGAAATTTTCTGATAACATTGACGGGCCATAACTTGGTCATACGGACTCCGATTTTCGAAAACTCGGACTCTATTTTGCGTATTTTTCCGAGACGAACGCAATAGCGCAACCCGTTTCTCCTGATTCAGATTTTATAACTAAATTCTGCCTTGATTCTTGTCTTAGCATGTTGTAAAAATCCGGGTTGTTACATTCTCCCCAACTCAAAGGATTTCGTCCCCGAAATCTCCAAGTTAGGAAGAACGTATCCTACCATCCATCATCCATCTACTCAAAACATCATCCACAGGCAACCATTGTCCTTAAAAGACTCCTAATGCTTTATGAACACATGCAGAAAGTGTGTGTATATGTTCCTTAGCTAATGCTAATGATCAGGCCTGAGTAATCTTTCTAATGCAAAATATGTTTAGTGCCATGAGTCCAACATGTATGCAAATAGTCCTAGTCATATAAGTACTATATGCGTGCACAAACATTCATTCATATGCAACATCCGCATGGCAACACATTCAATTTCATCCATAAACAAGTATAAATACTCGTGCATATGCAACATGAAACGTGACCGCGTCAATCTAGTATCTAATGTGTATTCGCGCATCCACGAGCAACCACTTGCAACCATTTGCAACCATATCAATCATAACATGTTTCAAATACATGTTTACATCCATATAGTTCTATCTAAGGTTCCCAAGATAAGATCGAGGAGATAAACAAGACAAACTCCTTACGGGGTTTGCAACAGAAACAGGACCGAGAGGATATCCACCAAGCGATAACATGCAAGCAAGCTCTACAGGAGAACCAGGGATCGACGATATACTCTTAAAAAGAGACATGATGCGCGCGTCTAAGCCGCATTTCCATGAGCTTAATTCCATTGTGCCTTGACCGCCTTTGACTTCATGATTTCGTAGCTCCTTGATTCCTATTTCCAAGGTATGAGTTGGAACTCATTTCACTGTCGCCTCTCGTTTCACTTTCACTTATTCTTTCCCTAGTATACTTGGCTCAACCATATCTGCGTACTCATGCAAGCTCTCCAAAATTCACTAGTGAATTCTGGATCTCGTTTACCGATGCCAATCCATGTTACCACGTGCACTTACTAGGGTGATTCCTATAACCCATGCTTAAGCGGAATGAATCATCCGTTCTATTGGCGAACGTTACTCGATCGAATCAGAGATTTCCGATAAATGCATCAAGAAATTCTAGGTAACTAACCATGACAGAACCCAAAAGGGTACACGAGACTTCGAGCGTATTACCAAAGCAAGCCAAGAGTCTGACTACCCTCTTTTCAAAACCGAGGATGGTATCCCTTACTGGATAACCACTTTACCCCTATAATCCATCCATAGCCCAACAAGTCTTGAATAAATGGACCGATCTTCCAACAAGATTTGGGACAAAAATGGGATCCTCTACCATGCTAGTACTAAGGTGCAGAGACTAAACTATCGAAGCAGGCTTAAATGATATGATCAAAACAAAGTCTAGACGGGACGATAGAAAAGAAAGGCTAAGCCTTTAACAGAAACGGTACCATTCCTCTTAGGTACGCTAGAAATGAGAGCATACAATTGCCCCCTCGCTGATCTTGTCCTTATCTTCCTTTGTGGATCAAGCCATACCAACAAGTTGCTTATTCTTAAGCCCGTGTCCTTTATCCTTGCTCTTATTATCCCTTCTTATAACTTCGGTAACAGGTCTTTCGAGAACTTCCTCCATCGCACGGGAAAACACCTACGTAGCTAGACAAGGATTAGTCGCAGTTAAAACTAATGTGACTACAGATGGAGGAAAGAAAGGAAAAGAGGTTCAATCAAGGAAACAAAGGATAGTGCTAATGGCTTTTGGGGAATAGCCTTTAAAAACTTTTCTTGAAAAATGCTTCTTTGTAAACGGTTTCTCAAATAGTTTTCAGAAGGTTTTAAAAACTTTTGCCCAGTCTGGTAACCTTCTGCTCTGATACCAAATGTAACACCCCACCTCCGCTAGGGTCACTCACAAAGGGAATGCACTAGGTTTGGTGAAGCATTATCGAGGTAAACATGCACAGAAATATTACAAGACAGAACATATATAAAACAGCGGAAGTAAAACAGATTTCATTACCTTATAAAATAAGGTCTAAAGCCTTTTACATCAGAATACATCAAAACCTGTCTTGCAATAGTAAAGAAGCATAAAACCTTTTCATAAATTATTCCCCAAAATAAAGCGGTGAAGCAGCCATAGCCAAGAGAAGACCAAGCTATACATGATGACCTTCAAGCATAAGAGGTCCGAACTAAACAACATCATTTCCTCCCTGAAAACCTGGGGGGGGGGGGGAACGGAAGAAAAAGAGGCGAAACAAAACGGGGTCAGTCATAAAGATTGGTAAGTCCTATCTACTTCCAGTATAAAAACAGGTAAAGGTAACATGACATGCATAAACTGAAAGTAAACATAAGGATGCCGACAAGATAGATAAGCTAAACCAAGATAACTGGATGAACTACTGTAACCAGATAAACTAAGGTATCATGATAAACTACGGCGTCAAGATAAATCAAGGTATCACATCGTCAGGTTTCTATCAAGTATACTATCCCAAGGTATCTATCATGTATAACATCCCACGGTATTTATTATGTATATTTGCTCTGCACCTCTCGTACTAGTATCCCAACCCGCGTCATGTGTTAACTATGAATATCCCTTGCCTAATGTCATGTAATGGTCCATGTCAACCTAATATATAGCATATGTAGGTTTTCCCAACTCGTATGTTTCTTTCCATGTATAAGTTCAATCCTTTGCCGTAGACCGTACGGGCTTTCCCATGTAAATCTATACCACCTCAACGTAGTACCATTTTATCCTTGAAGTTGTTTTGGACTGCTACCCTTGATCTGGTTACGTTTCCTTACCATGAACTATCGCGTGTTCACTTAGGATTTACGCCACCTAGGACCGCTAGGGATTATGCTACCTAATGAATGTTTCCGTGTCTCGGTTTGGGTTCAAGCCACCTAGGACCGCTAGGGATTATGCCACCCGTCAACCACGCCCTTTGTCACACGTATATATCGTGAATCGTTTTCCATGTCTAGACGCACATGTATCTCAATGTGCCATCCGAGTCCCGTGCCAAGGCAAATCGAGAATTACGGAACTCGGTCGGGAGCTTTAAGTCGTCTGCTGATGCAGATATCAAGGTCTGTTTTTGTATCCGTGGCTATGGTCCCACGTGACCCCTCCCTCAACTACTGAAAGGCAATCCAAGAAAAATCATGTATGAGAACTACATCCCGGCCCCACTATAGCCCCACTTTCCTATGGGCCAACCTCACCCATAACTCGATAGCAAGTATATGGTCTGTTGGGAGTTCTCTGCCTTTCCATACGTACACGATTGACTAAAGATGGTAGGTAGTCGATGACGCGCTATCCAGGGCAAAAACAAGAATCGACGACTCCATGCTAATCCATCCCAGTCTTTAGGTCGCTCGCATAACAACCAAGGCATACCCTTGGCTCTTCTACCGCAGACCTTAACCTCTGTGAGGCCAGGTTTCATGGACCATCTGCCACCTCACAGAGGGATACCAAGAGTACCCTCACGTCCCCCGAAGCTACCGCTTCGTCACCCGGTTCGTTGGAGCTTTTATCTAAGTCAGATAATTTGCTCCTCCTTGTATGTTTACGCGATGACCTACCGTATCAGGTTACTCATCTATCTGTGAACTGGTCCAAATCCCTTGACTAAGAATTATTACTTAGTTTCCCAAACTAAGGTTTACCACTTAGTCTCCTCTCCCGTTATCCTTGTTAATCCCGGTTTTCCACCTAGTCCCCGAAACTAGGGTTTTGTCTAATGGGTTAAGTATTGTCAATAAAGTTCATGACTTAATCTGCCTACGAATCATGTCAAGATTTGGCTAAGTATTCAAGTCCAAGACTTAGCCCTACAAGTTGGTTAAGTATACCAAGAAGCTCATGACTTAACCCTATTCAATCATCAAGTCAAATTGGTTAAGTACTTGTTTATCTTAACCCTATCTGATTATCGTATTAGATTGGTTAAGCATAGATTATCTTAACCTCATCGGATTATCGAGTCGGATTGGTTAAGTATAGGTTAGCTTAACCCCATCCACTAATCGTATTACAATGGTTAAGTATATTTAAAAGGTCTTGTGACTTAGCCCTATCAGGTACGCATATTAGATTGGTTAAGTATAGGTTACTTAACCTCATCAAATCATCGTGTATAATTGGTTAAGTATAAGTTACTTAACCCCATTAAATTATCATGTTAAGTTGGTTAAGTATACCAAGAAGCTCATGACTTAACCCTATTCAATCATCAAGTCAAATTGGTTAAGTACTTGTTTATCTTAACCCTATCAGATTATCGTATTAGATTGGTTAAGCATAGATTATCTTAACCTCATCGGATTATCGAGTCGGATTGGTTAAGTATAGGTTAGCTTAACCCCATCCACTAATCGTATTACAATGGTTAAGTATATTTAAAAGGTCTTGTGACTTAGCCCTATCAGGTCCGCATATTAGATTGGTTAAGTATAGGTTACTTAACCTCATCAAATCATCGTGTATAATTGGTTAAGTATAAGTTACTTAACCCCATTAAATTATCATGTTAAGTTGGTTAAGTATTGGTTACTTAACCCCATTGAATTACCAAGTTTAGATTGGTTAAGTGTTTAACTTAACCCCATCGAATTACCGTGTTTAGATTAGTTAAGTGTAGGTTACTTAACCCCATCTAATTGCCGTGTTTAGATTAGTTAAGTCTAAGTTACTTAACCCCATCTAATTACCGTGTTTAGATTAGTTAAGTCTAAGTTACTTAACCCCATCTAATTACCGTGTTTAGGTTAGTTAAGTCTAAGTTACTTAACCCCATCTAATTACCGTGTTTAGATTAGTTAAGTCTAAGTTACTTAACCCCATCTAATTACCGTGTTTAGATTAGTTAAGTCTAAGTTACTTAACCCCATCTAATTACCGTGTTTAGATTAGTTAAGTCTAAGTTACTTAACCCCATCTAATTACCAAGTCGGATTAGTTAAGTGTAAATTACTTAACCCCATCCCCTAATTGTCTTATATGGTTAAGTGTCATTAAGAAATCAAGTCCAGTTCCACTTAACCTACCCATTCGTGTCATATCGGTTAAGTGTCATTAGTCATAATTACTTAACCTTTTCATGTGGCATTAATTAGATTAATGCACCCCAACCTCTCACATTAGACTTTGTTGTGGTTACTAGTTAAGCCGGGCGGGTCCGGGTAGATTTACACCACAACCTAGTCTAACCTCGGGTTTTAAGTGCCATATGACCAACTACTCACATTGGGTCCTATTGTTTGTAGCCACTAGTTAAGCCGGGCGGGTACGGGTAGATTTATGCTACAAACTCAACCCAACCTCGAGTTGGCCACTTTCATGTTTGGTCAAGTGTCATATTACACTTACAACCCATACGTGTCTAGTTTCAATTCCCATGTTTACCCCCACATGTCATGTCCACATTTAGGTGTATCATGAGTGTTATATTTTCATGAAATCTCATGTCAAATTATCATGTCATAATCACGCTCGTCTATCCTACCCCAAATCGTGTTTCCAACCCAAGTAAAAGCGAGTCAACATAGTAAGGATACTATGCTACATATTGGCCTCAAAACATGCACGATGCCAAAAAGGGATTGGCCACAAACATGCATGGTATCATAAGAGGTTTGGCCTCAAAATATGCATAGCATCATAAGGGGTTTTTGGCCACAAACATGCATAGTATCATAAGGAAATTTGGCCACAAACATGCATAGTATCATAAAGGAATTTGGCCACAAACATGCATGATAACATAAGGGGTTTGGGTTCATTTACATGCATAAGCCTCAAAGTCAAGTCTTTGCCAATGTTTCACAAGTCAAATGGTTCCCAAAGGTTCATGCTAACATTCCATAGATAAAGATTCAAACTTGCAAGATAAACTAGGTTAAACATAACATGAGTGGCATGATTAAGTCGCTAAAACTTAGCCCAAGGTCATAGATCATTGAAAAGGGGCAAAATTGGGTTCACATAGGCTAGCATACTTATGTTTCATCGCATTTTATTCCATGCCACATTAGAACCACCGTTAGAATCTACAAGTAGTTAGAACTTACATGGCGAGGCTTAGGGAAGGATCATGCATCGTCTTGACGAAGAAAGGTGGCTCCTTTGTTGAAGAATCGTTATGAAATTGGCCTAGCAACGTTGATCCACTCCCTTGATTTGATGTAGCAAGCTAGCACCTTTGATTCGGATCTTGTTTTGAGTGCATAGTCTCTTGGAGTTGGAGATGGAGGCCATGATCAATGGAGATTTTGGCAGCACTTAGTTGCTAGAATGATTTTTAGGGATTTAGGTTAGGTCCTAGTGTGTTTTTATAGAGATTAGGAGTAGTTTAGGCCCTTAGATTAACCCTAGGATAGATATGAACCCTCAAAACCCGTCACAGGCCAATAGACCAGACCCAAAAGCATGTCTTGAAGAACAAGTCAGGCACACCCAGGCCAAACTGGCCGACCACCCAAGTCGACAGAGGTGTCGACTGGGCAGTCGACACCACCTTGGGTGTGTCGACTCCCAAGTCGACTCCCCAGTCGACTTGGGGGTGGCGGGAATTTTCCCGCCTGTCCTGCTTGGCTGAATTTGAATTCTGAATTCAAATTTTGAACTGTTTTTTAACTTAAAATTTTCTGATAACTTTGACGGGCCATAACTTGGTCATACGGACTCCGATTTTCGAAAACTCGGACTCTATTTTGCGTATTTTTCCGAGACGAACGCAATAGCGCAACCCGTTTCTCCTGATTCAGATTTTATAACTAAATTCTGCCTTGATTCTTGTCTTAGCATGTTGTAAAAATCCGGGTTGTTACATGAAGTCTGGCGAGTCTAGTTACTTTTAGCAAGTAAATAAATAAAAGTAGCATGACATGCATATAAAGTGGATAAGAGAGATCACTACATAAATGACAGGTGTGACAAGGTAGACATGATAAGGTGTATATGCTTCTCTAATGATTACTCTGCACTATTACTAGTATAACCAGAATGAGACGATCCCTTCCACTATAAGGTGGTAGACTTAGGTATACGTCCAAATGTACCCTAACTACTACCCTAATCGATCGGCTCCCTACTCCGTATATACTCTGTGCCAGCCCCAAAGTGGAATGTATCAAGTCCTAAAGTGGCAACCCCTCGCTGATATGCATAGCCCCATATCTACAGGTGTCACGGTCGTCTTATCCCCTTTTGCCCGGCTCATGCACGCACATGGTCCGATCGGTTTGCGCCGCCCACACCGTCCTTCACGTTTAGATCTCTTACAATCAGTCCAGTAAGTGTGCCCCTTCTCCGACCTAGTACGGAGTACATGTTTTGATACCTACTCCTGGTTACTGGATGAAACGAATCCCACACAATATGATACAAGCTCTACCCTTTGTCTTGTATCCCCTACTAGGTTTTCTTTGGCTATGTATACCACTAGGTATCTTTAATTACATAACCTTATCATTTCTACAAGTTATGTTTACCCTAAAAGGTGTCTTTTGTTACATAACTTTATTATTCCAACCGGTTATGTATTCCATTAGGTGTCTTTAAATACATAACCTTATCAGGTTAAGTTTGTGGGCCTATATGCAAATATTACCCACCCCCTCCAGATTTGCTTAACCCATCCACTATCCAACCAATTTTACTTAACCCTAACTTTAGTTCGCAATCATACAATGCCTATGGATTAGATTTGGTTAAGTAGTCCAATTTATTACCATGTCCATTTATGGTTTATAATGGGCTAGACTCCAACATTAGACCTACAACTTATGGATGCTCGTTATGCCGGTCGGGTCCGGGCAGTCTTATTCCACAGTTGGGCCTAACCTCATGTCATAGCCCGATTCGTATTTGCGCACTTAGACTTATCACATTAGGTTTAACATTAATGGCTGTTGGATATGCCAGTCGGGTCCAGGCAGACTTCCACCACTAATGCAACCTAACATCGTGTCATAAGTGCCATTACAATTTCTAATTGTAATCCTAGGCATTCATTATTAATTAATCAATTAATTAAACTTATGCCTTTATAGGTGTTAATGCCCATTTTACCAAATAATTTGAATTATATGTCTAATGATATTTATATTCAAATTATGCCAATATTAACCTTTTTCTCCTGTTCCTTAACTAGCGTACTCACAAAATTAGTGGCATGCCTAGGCTAGATAATAGCCTAGTCATAAACAATAAAGGGAAAAAATAATAGGAATATAACCAAAGTGATTGCTTTAACATAACTTAGCATAAACATAAACTAGCATGGTGATAAGGTGGACATATGAGCATAAATCTGATGAACTTGTAGCAATCACTAGTTCTAACATAACTATGATGTCATAGTGAGCATAATATGATCTAAATTAACCGTTTAGATGTCCAACTATTCAGATCTAACGTAATAGGAACAAGATGATAATCTATATCTGATTAACAAATTAAATGTCCACACAATTTAGATTCAAAAGTTTAAATGTGGATCTACACAAATAAGGTTTAAGATTCACATCATGGAATGTCATAGAAGTTATAATCTGACTAGATAGAGATTTATATCCAAATCCTAACCAATTCAGAATGTCATATAATCACAATTTACAATGGATCTGATATAATTGAGGCATATGAACAAGTCCAAGTCATAGTCGTGTCATATTTACTTTTAAATATTCAAATCTAAAAGCAGCTAGAAACTCACAGTGTTAGGATTAGAAAATACAACTAGAAAATATTGGATCTTGAATCTCCAATTGACTTGCTTTAGTTGAAGAAGATAACGGATCCTAGATCAGTTCAGATACCGGCAGAGTTTGGCCACCATGAATTCTGAATGAAGAAAACAAGATAAATGACCATGTATATATAGCTGCCAGACCCTCTGAAACCGACTACCACGTCATCCCTAGGGGTGTCGACACCCCTGTGAGTGGGTCGACCCGGGTGTCGACACCCCTTAAGGGGGGTCGACCCCGGTGTCGACACCCCTCTAGGGGGGTAGACCCCCTAGAGCGGGAAATCTGCCGCCACTTTTATTTTTCAAATTCGAACTATTTTGGATAAGATTCTGACTCATCTCTGACTCATATGTATATATATATATATAATCTTTCTATGCGTATTCAAACTTAAAACTCTCATAACTTCTGCATACGATGTCCGTTTTATGCAAACCAAATGTCTATCTTGACTAGAATTTCGACACGGACGCAATGGCGTAGTTTATTTTCCTTAGTTCTGAATATTAAATTAATAATTATTTAATTTATCCTCTTTTAGTGTCGTTAGAAATTCGGGGTGTTACATTCTCCTATACTCAAAGGATTTCGTCCCCGAAATCTCTAAGTTGAGAAGAATGCATATCCTACCATCCATCACCCATCTACACATCCATCAGTCACTGGCATCCATTGTCCTTAAAGACTTCTAATGCTTATATGAATATATGCAGAGGGGTGTGTGTGTGTGTCCTAATACTAATGCAAAGATCAGGCGGTCTACTGATTCAGTTGACCTCCTTAATGCAATGTATGTTAGTGCCATGAATCCAGTATGTATGAAAGTAAGCCTATTAAACATATAAGCTTTACATGTGTGCACACACATTCGTCCAAATGCAGCATCCATATGCTAGTTCATCCATTTCCATCCATAAAAGAAAAGAAAATGCACACACATTCATATGCAGTATGAGAGTGATTGAGCCGATCTTAGTGCCTAATGTGTGTGTATATGCGTCCACAGGCAACCACTAGCAAACACTTGCATCCATCAAACATAACATGTTTCAAACACATGTTTACATCCATAGGATTCCTATCTAAAGGTAGAAAATACTATGGATAATATGTATTCAAATGATAGAAACAAGCACAGATAAAACTTTACAAAAAGGAGTTAAGAACATACCCTCAAAAAGAAAAGGGTATGAGGAACGAATCTTGACTTCGGTCTCCCAAGTCGCATCCTTTGGGTTATCTCCCCATTGAACCTTTAGCAACTTAATCTCTTTATTGCATAGCTTATTAACTTCTGATCCAAGGATACAGGAAGGAACCCACCTGACTGTCGCCTCCCATTCCACTTCCATTTCCTTTAATATACTTGGCTCAACAACTTCCGCGGTGTCATGCAAGCACTTCAGCAGATAGGAAACATGGAAAACATCATGAACACCAAATATATTTTCTAGGAGCTTTACCCTATAGGCCATCTGGCCAATCCTCTCGGATATGGGAAATGGTTCCACAAACCTAGGTGCCAATTTCCCTATTGACCCGAACGAACCACATTCCTCAAAGGTGATACTTTGATAAAAACTAAGTCTCCCACTTCAAATTAAATGTCAGTACTTCTCTTGTCGATATAGGACTTCTGCCTATCTTGAGCTGTCTTCATCGACCATCGAATGAGGTCAATCTTTTTGGACGTTTCCCTAATTATATCTGGTCTAAGTAATAATCTTTCTGTAGATTCCCACCAACAAGTTGGTGACTACAGGGTCGTCCATATAATGCTTTGAAGGGTGCCATGACGATGCTGGATTGATAACTGTTGTTATAAGCAAACTCTACTAAAGGAAGGTACTCTTCCCAAGTACCTCCGAAGTCTAGGATGCATAGCCTCAAAAGATCCTCTAGAATTTTGTTCACCCTCTCCATCTGCCCATCGGTCTGAGGATGATAAGCGGTGCTCAAACACAACTGTGTACCTAATGCTTCTTACAAGCTCTTCCAAAATTCACTGGTAAAGATGGGATCGCGATCTCTTATTATGCTGGAAGGTACTCCATTAAGACGAACTATGTCACGAATATAAATTTCTGTCAACCATGATGCCGTCCTCTTGCTCCTAACTGGAATAAAGTGAGCGCTCTTACTGAGTCTATCTACCACAGCCCAGATACTAGTGTTGCGTTTCTTCGATCTAGGCAAACCATCTATGAAATCCATAGAGACGATCTCCCATTTCCATTGAGGAACCTCCAAAGGATGAAGTAAATCACCGGGCTTCTTTTGCTCAGCTTTAACTTGCTGGCAAACTAAACATTGAGAAACGAACTCTGCCACATCTTTCTTCATCCCAGCCCAAAAGAAAACCCTTTTCATGTCTCTGTACATCTTATCACCGCCTGGATGAATGGTCATCTTAGAATGGTGGGCTTCTTCTAGGACTGCCTTTATCAAGCTTCCAGTTTGAGGAACACAAAGCATTCCGTCTTATCGCAACCACTCCTTTTCATCTATGGCATATCTACTGAGGTGACTAGAAGTCTTCGCTTTTTTGAGCTTTTCCATGATGTCTAAAATCCGTGAGTCAGCTTACTGCGAAGCTCCTATCTGATCCGTAAGAGTTGATCGTATCTCCAAGGATGCAAACAAATTAGGTAAAATCTCGATGGAAGATCTAAAATCAAAAGCTGATATGAACTCCAAGCTCTTCCTCTCCACAAACAGAGGACTCAAAGCCATCCTCTGCCTACTTAGTGCGTCTGCCACCACATTACCCTTGCCAGGGGTATAAGCAATCTCAAAATCATAAGAAGCTAGGAACTCCATCCACCGTTGTTGCCTTAAATTGAGATCCTTCTGCGAGAATAGATACTTGAGAGATGTATGATCGGTGTATAACTCGAACTTCTCCCCAAATAAATAATGGCGCCATGTCTTAAGCGCGAATACTATGGAAGTTAGCTCCAGATCATGGATGGGGTAGTTCTTCTCATGAATCTCAATGGTCTACCCCCATAACACACTACTTTCCCTTCTTACATCAAAACCGCACCAAGCCCTGTACCACATGCATCAGTATAAATGGTAAACACCTTACTTCCATCAGGCAAAGTCAAAACTGGGGCTGTTGTCAAAGCCCTCTTCACTCGTCGGAAAGCAACTCACAATCTATGTCCCATGAAAACGTCAAATTCTTCTTTGTCAGCCTGGTAAGTGAGGCTGATATCTTTGCGAAGTCCTGAATGAACTTCCTATAAAAACCGGCCAACCCAAGAAATCTTCTCACCTTGGTTGCATTTTTTGGAATCTGCCAATCTTGCACTGCAACCACCTTTGCGGGATCTATAACTATCCCTTCTTTGGAGACCACATGCCCTCACCTCTTTTCTCCAAATATGGCATTTGGAGAACTTCGCCTTAAGCTGATGCGCACGAAGAGTCTTCAAGACTTCTCTCAAATGTTGGGCATGCTCTTCTTCGCTTTTGGAGAAGATCAAAATATCGTCAACAAAGACCATGACAAATTTGTTTAGAAACTCCTAGAACACCAGACTCATTAGATCAAAAAAATAGGCGGGTGCATTCGTCAACCCAAAAGGCATAACTAGCCATTCAAAGAAACCATCTGGAGTTCTAAAAGCGGTCTTATCTGTGTTGTTCTCAGCCACCCTCAACTGATGAAATCCCATGGCTAAGTCTAACTAGGAAAATACCAAGGCACCAACAAGCTGATCAAATAAATCATCAATCCTCGGGAGCAGGTGCCTATTCTTCTTGGTGAGTTTATTCAACTCTCTATAGTCAAACATAAACGAAGCGAACCATCCGCCTTAGTTGCGAATACTACTGGAGCAGTCCATTCAGATATGCTTCGTCTGATAAATCCTTTCTCAAGTAGCTTCCCTACTTGCTTACTCAGCTCCCTCCTTTCCCTCGGACCCATATGGGGCACTGGTAATGCAAATGGATTTGCATTGTCCACCAGATATATACGGAAATCGATCTCGCGCCTCGAAGGTAAGCCCCGTACCTCATCAAAAACATCAGAATAAGAGTTGGCTATTTGAGGACTAAGCTGTAGATCTTCTTTTTCCAAAGATTGGAGTACAAAAAATGGCATGCTCTTCCCAAAATCGCTTGTCCCTCTCCTTTGGGGAAGAGGGTATTTATAGATGGGAAAGTCGGCTAAGGCTGGCGTGACGTGGTCTGCCCTTTCTGGGAAAGCTTGGACATGTGGAACTTGATCCTTGGGTATAGCTATGGCTGGAAGATTGGCTACACTATTTATTAATAGTATCTTCGAAAATCATGGCTTACATGGCATTCAAAGTGAGGTGTATCAAAAGGAGAGCTCTGTCCGGATATGGTTTGACCGCCTTTAATGCCTTGAGAATCAGTATGAGTAATGAATGATCCGGTGGGATATTTCCCCGAGATATTCGGTTGATCCATTTTTGATGGAAGCCTTTGACTCGATCGATTGTGAGCGATTCTCCCGGGGTTCAACAAGTTATAGCTTGAAGGAAATCGGCTTGAGCCAATTTTGATTTGGGCCGAACCATGCTTAGGCTTTCTGGAGTGTGGGCTGCTATGTCAGCCGATTGGCTGGTGTTTGAAGAGAGTTTCTGGTTATTGGGCTTCGATTCGTTTATCCATGAGAGTTTTTTCCAAAAAATTGGTCAACACTTTGCCCCTCAGAATTTATCTTTCTTAGTAAAGGAAATGTGTTCTGATTTCTTGCATCGAAATCCAATGTGCAAATAGCGATGGTTGCGCCGAATCATATTAAGGCCAGAAGTCCGACGGTTTCGATGGTTGTATTAAGACCAGAAAATCGACGACCAAAGAAGGTCATATTAAGGCCAGAAAACCGACAACCATCGAAGACCGTATTAATGCCGAGAGAGTAACCGTAAATTCTGGTTATGAGAATCAGTATCTGCAAGGATAGTAGAAGCCATTCTCGGTCTAGAGAAGGTCTTTAGTTTCATTTAATCGAGCATTAGTCATACTTGATTTGTAGATAGGTCGAGATATTTGGGAGAGCAATAGCTACACTTGGCTTAGAGGGATAGCGAGTATTAACCATACCCGGTTTACAGAGGTGGTGTGTAACACCCCGAATTTTCTATTAACATTAAATTAACAAATTAAGGCATAATTAATTCTAAATGAAATAACTAAGGGAAACGGGTTACGCCGTTGCGTTCGTCTCAGAATTCTACTTGAGATAGAGTCCGAGTTTGTGTAAATCAGACTCCGTATGAAGGAGTTATGACCTCCGG
Organism: Allium sativum; assembly: GCA_030737875.1. Classification (NCBI taxonomy): domain Eukaryota; kingdom Viridiplantae; phylum Streptophyta; class Magnoliopsida; order Asparagales; family Amaryllidaceae; genus Allium; species Allium sativum. Next base: position 75,284,007 of record CM060917.1, read on the forward strand.
AAGTTTCAAAAACAATTTAAATTTCAAACAGCTCAGAATTCGGTTTAAATTTCAAAAACAGACCCAAACTGGGCTGGGCGGAAAAATTCCCGCCCAGGAACCAGGTCGACCAGGGGGTCGACCTGGTCAGGTCCTGGCTGGCCTGGTCGGGTTCTGGTCTAATTTCTGAGTTCTGGTGTGTCACTAGGGCTGATTTGTCACTTTCTGGTTGGCTCCTCTTGGTGTGTATGGTCTGGATTCACTCTATGACCATCTGACGGGTCAAATCAATCTGAAATTCTATAAATACAACCCAACACTCAACCTCAATTCAGACAAATAAAATAGAACTAGAGTCGCCATGCTGCTGGGAGGAAACTAGGAGTAGCCGTCAGTTGGAGAAAGCTTAGAGACGAACAAAATCTAATTCAATTAAGAATCAAAACAACATTTATCTACCCAAAGGAAAGCATTGCAAATTCAGAACTCAGAAACCAAAACTAAATTTTGTCGTTCGTTGTAAGTTTAGTTATGTTTTGGGATGCGAATCAAAATCAATGTCATGCCTTGGAAATAAATTGAAAATAGAACGATGTTTATTATGTTATATGTGGAATTGAATGATATTGATCTATATCTGTGGTTCTATTTTGTTATCATGTTGAATTGGAAATTAATGGATAAATCTATTCATATGTATATGAACTTGGAGTATAACCTGTTATGACAAGTTGTGTAGTTTATCATGTTATGCAAGTTTTAGGTTGTAAAATCCTATCACTTATGTGACCAAATGTTAGTTCTACATGTTTATGTATATATGTTAAACCTATGCCATAATTCAAGTTCACACTTATTCATATGTTTGTGATTGATTTGCAAGTTCACATATATGTAAGATGATTTAGTCTGTGTTGTAAATTCACATATATGTAAGTTGATTTAGTCTATGTTTCAAATTCACATATATGTCTATGATGCAAATTCACATATATGTATGTGGCTTAGTCTACGTTGCAAGTTCACACCCATGACATTCATGATAACTATATTGCATGTTCACCCCTATTGTGTTCATATTGACTATGCCAAAAATGCCAAGTTTACACCTATGTCATGATTATGTTAATGGATTTCTTTATGCAAATTTTGTGTACGCTAAATTGGGCTAAGTTTTTAGCCTAATATTATATGTCAAAAATCATGCGAGCGGAAAATTAGGCTAAGATTGTTAGCCTAATATTTAGATAGGGTAACGTTGGGAAAAATTGGTAATTATAGGAAACTTGACATAAATGGGTGAAAAATCACAAAGATAATTTATGGCTTGGAACGGTATAAATTATATACCTAAAAATAATGAATTTGGAAAGTGGGCCATAACATTTAATTGTTAACAAATTTACATATAAGAATAAAAGAACAAATATGTAAATTTAGAAAATACGAATATGCTTAACACAAGGTTGGATTGAGTTGTGATGTAAACCTGCCCGGACGCGCCCGGCTGTCCAGTAATCACAACAATACCCATCCACTATGGGAGGTTAAGGCATTAAGCCCAATAAGGACCTGAGGTTAGACTGAGTTGTGGTGTAAACCTGCCCGGAACCGACCGGCTGTCAAGTAACCACAACAATACCTGTCTAATGTGAGTGGTCGGTGCTTTAATGAATAAATTAAAGCTAGAATGAGGATGGTAGGGTTAAGTTAACTAAAACACTTAACCAATTCAACATGTTAACTAAATTGATGGATGGGGTTAGGTTAATACAGACACTTAACCACTTAACATGTTTGACTAGAAAACCCTAGTAACGGGGACCCATTTCAGCAGTAACCCAATTAGGTATCATGGTACCTGAAACTAGGCAGGGTGGGGCACGATTACTGGGCTGATTGTAAGCAGTCAAAAGCAACGGCGGTTGGTGTAGCAGTGTGGGTTCTAACGGAGTGCGGACGTGCACACACTTCGGAGCAGACAAACAGGGCACTGAGCACCAGTAGTATAACCTATGCATTCTAGAATTGTGTCGGGCCGCCACCATGGGACCTGATACACCCCATGATGGGACCGACATAGGAATCTACAATAATGTGGGGCCGTATGACACATATGTTTATGCGAGTAGGAGTCGATCTTTAGAAAGGGGATCACTTCACCTTGATCATGGGGCGCCAATTGAGACAGTGCAAGTTGGTGCAGAGAAGAAGTAGTGAGTGCGTTTAGTAAAGTTAATATTTCCTGCCCTATCTTATCTTATATTCTGGTATTGTCCTGTTCTCAGTTTATACAAGTCATGATCTTTTTATTGTTCTCATGCTAGAATTATAACTAGACTTATGTCTGACCTATTTTCCATTCGCTTTCTTTTCTTCCGTCCCCCCCAAGGCCCACAGGGAGGAAACACCTCAGCTTAGTCAGATTTTTCATCCAGCTTGAAGAGAGAGAATGTAAAGCTTGGATCTATTTCGTTTTGGGCTATGGCTTTGGACATTCTATGGGGATTTATGCAGTTTAAATTTTGTTTCATGCTTCTTTAAGTTTTAAATCAAGATAGTATTATGGTTGTAATAATTGGAAGTTTGTTTTGAGGCAACAATGGAAATGTTTTGTATGAACACGTATTTATGAAATGAAAGTCTGTTTGTTTTCCGCTGCTTATATATATGTGTGTCTATATCTGTGACTCATAATTATAAACCTCCACCGAAGTTAAGACATTCCCTTTGTGAGTGACCTTAATAGAGGTGGGGTGTTTCACTTGGTATCAGAGCCCAGGTTTACCAGATTAGATAAAGGTTTTTGAAACTATTTTCAAAAAAGAAGTTTAAAGAAGCATTTTTTTTTCAAGAAAGAGCATTGTTTTTTTTTAAAAAAAAGGCATAACTCCCCAAAGACATACGCACTATCTCTCTATCCTTTTGTCTTGAATCTTTCCTTTTTGTTTCAGCATGTCTAGAGATCTTAACCTTCCAGAAGGAGTACCGATACCTGACTGGTTCCGAAGGTACCTAGAGGCTAAAGCCAATGGTGCGGGCCCAGCAGACATTCCTCCTCCCACAGTGGTAGCAGTTCCTCCTCCTCCTCCTTCTTGTGGAAATACTTTCGCTAAGACGTGTAGAGACTTCGAGGCTATGGGTGGAAAGGACTTTTATGGAACTGAATCCTTTGTAGTAGCAAGGAACTGCCTGAAGGAGACCGAAGATTTGTTCGTCATCTTTGAAGTTGACGATAGGCAAAAGATACAGCTAGCAGTGTGGTTGCTTAAAGATGAAGCATCTTATCGGTGGAAAGTTACCCATGCTGAGAGGCCAGTGGAAACTTGGGAAGATTCCACGATGAGGTTTGAGATGAAATTCCTCTCCCAAGCTGAAAGAAGCCTGCAGATGGAGAAGTTCCTAAGTCTTAAACAAGGAAGTATGACGATCAAGGAGTACGTCAATCAGTTTAATCAGCTGGCCAGATTTGGGCTAGATTTAGTAAACACCCAACACAAAAAGGCCCTTCGCTTCATCAAAGGTCTGAATGAGCCTCTACACAGCCTTGCTATGACCCATATACCCATGGGGGCGACTTATGAAAGCTTGGTGGACATGGCGCTGCTACACGAGGAAGACAAAGGCAAGAAAGAGGCAAAGGTGGAAGTGCCTCAAGAAAAGAAAGAGGGTTTGCAGGCTAAGAAAACAGACTTCAAGAAGGGTGGGAAGAACAACAAATCCCGTGAAAAGAGAAGGTGTAATTTCTATGGCATTGTTGGGCATATAGCGAAAGACTGCAGAAAGAAGAAGGCGAAGATGAATGGTGGTTGTTTCCATTGCGGTGAGACTGGACTTCTGGCTAAGGACTTCACAAAGAAGCGGGGATAGGGACAGAAGACTGGATCCACTTCAGGGGGACAGGTTCACGCGCTGGTGGCACCTCCGCAAGAATGAGGTAGAAATATTTCTGTAGAAAGTTTAGTTTATCTCTATGATCATCCAGTTCGTACTCTCTTTGATTCTGGCGCATCACACTCCTTTATTTCATCTGCTTTAGTAGAATCTCTGCACCTAGACACTAGTATGGTAGAAGATCCCTTAGTTGTTTCAAATTCAATTGGGGGCTCAGCTTATTTTTCAATGGTTTGTTTGGATTTGAAAATCTCTATTCTAAGCGTTGAGTTTAGATGTAGTGCCTTTGTTTTGGGTTTCTCGGGATATGGATTGATCTTAGGCATGGACTGGTTATCCAGTAATGGTGCCATTCTTGATTGTGAGAAAAGAGTGGTTAGACTCTTGACTTGGCTCGGTAACACTCTAGAAATTTCTTGTAATCCCTTGAATGCTGTTATGCTCAGTTATCTAGAGTCTCTTGATGCTTCTGTTGAGAATTTGCAGTCGGTTAGAGTGGTCCGTGAATATCCGGATGTCTTTGAAGAGGTGAAGGGCTTACCACCGAGGTGGGAAATAGACTTCCGCATATATCTTGTTGATGATGCAAAGCCCGTAGCTTTACCTGTTAGACACATGGCTCCAAAGGAGAGAAAGGAGCTCAGTAAGCAAGTTAAGGAGCTTCTCGAAAAGGGGTTTATAAGGCGGAGTACCTCGGAATGGGGTGCTCTAGTGGTGCTCGCCACCAAAGTAGATGGCTCACTACGTCTTTGTGTGGACTATAGGGAGCTAAACAAGCTGACTAAGAAGAATAGACACCCGCTTCCCAGAATAGACGATTTGTTTGATCAGCTTGTAAGTGCGTTGGTTTTCTCCCAACTTGATCTAGCTACTGGGTTCCATCAGTTAAGGGTTGCTGAAGATAGCATTGATAAGACGGCGTTCAGAACCCCCAGACAGTTTCTTCGAGTGGCTTGTCATGCCTTTCGGTCTGACAAGCACACCCACATATTTCGTAGACCTAATGAGCAGGAAGTTCAGAGAATTCCTCAACAAGTTTGTGGTTGTCTTCGTATATGATATTTTGATCTTCTCAAAGAATGAGGAAGAACATGCTCAACATCTGAAGGAGATCATGGATACTCTCCGGGCACATCAGCTAAAAGCAAAATTTTCCAAGTGCCACTTCTGGAGAGAAGAAGTAAGGTTTCTTGGATATATAGTGTCCAAAGAGGGGTTAGTTGTGGACCCCGCAAAAATAGTGGCAGTGCAAGATTGGAAGGCACCAAGAAATGCAACCGAAGTCTGAAGCTTTCTCGAGCTAGCAGGTTTTTACCGAAAGTTCATTAGAGATTTCGCGAAAATCTTAGCCCCACTCACAAGGCTAACAAAGAAGAATCTAGCGTTCGTCTGGGATTTGGATTATGATATTGCTTTCCAACGCTTGAAAAGGGCTCTCAAAACAGCCCCAGTTCTTACATTGCCAGATGGAAGCAAAATGTTCATAGTATACACAGATGCATGCGGAACGGGACTAGGCGTTGTTCTGATGCAAGAAGGGAAGGTAGTAGCTTATGGTGGAAAACAATTGAAAGTTCATGAAAAGAACTACCCAACCCACGATCTTGAGTTAGCCGCCATCGTCTTTGCGCTTAAGTCTTGGCGCCATTATCTCCTAGGTGAGAAGTTCAAATTATATACTGACCATAAATCATTGAAGTATCTTTTCTCGCAGAAAGACCATAACTTGAGGCAGCAAAGGTGGATGGAGTTTCTTGCCTCGTATGATTTTGAGATTTCCTATACTCCTGGCAAGGGCAACGTAGTAGCAGATGCCTTAAGCAGAAAGAAGCTAACCTTAAGCCCTCTCTTTGTGGAATGGCAAAGCTTGGAGTTCATAGCAAGCTTTAACTTCAGACCCTCCATCGACTTTGTACCCGGCCTGCTAGCAACATTAGAAATGCGACCAACTCTATTAAACTGAGTCGGGGCCGCACAATGCGAAGACCCTCAGCTTGTTGATGTGATTGATAAGTTGATTAGGGGTGAAACTTCTAGTCACCTAAATAGGTACTCCATCGATGATAAGGGTTGGCTGAGGCGAGATAGAAGACTATGTGTTCCACAAGCAAGGGATTTGGTAAATACGGTTCTCGAGGAAGCACACCATTCCAAGATGACAATACACCCAGGTGGAGACAAGATGTACAAAGACGTAAAGAGAGTTTTCTTTTGGAATGGCATGAAGAAGGACATGGCAGATTTCGTTTCTAAGTGCATGATATGCCAACAGGTCAAGGCGGAACAAAAGAAGCCTGGAGGACTGCTTCATCCTCTAGAAGTCCCACAATGGAAGTGGGATAGCATATCAATGGACTTCATTGGTGGGTTGCCTACGTCAAGAAGGGGCAATACTAGCATTTGGGTAATAGTGGACAGGTTCACAAAAAGCGCCCACTTTATACCTGTCAAGAGTAGAAGGACTGCCTCATCTCTAGCGTCTCTTTTTCTCAAGGAAATAGTTCAACTCCATGAAATACCCTCCAGCATAGTGATTGACCGAGATCCTATCTTTACGAGCGAGTTTTGGCGGAGTCTGCAAGAAGTTGTAGGCACACAGTTATGCTTGAGCACGACCTATCACCCCCAAACTAATGGTCAGACGGAGAGGGTGAACAGAGTATTAGAGGATCTTTTGAGACTATGCGTTCTTGACTTTGGAGGGACATAGGAGGATCATCTCCCTTTAGTGGAATTCGCCTACAGCAACAGCTACCAAGCCACCATCGGCATGGTGCCCTTCGAAGCTTTGTATGGAAGACCGTGCCAATCACCAACTTGTTGGTGGGAGTTTATAGACAAGCTTATACTTGGACCAGATATGATTAGAGAGACTTCAGAAAAAGTGGACTTGATAAAAAGGAGAATGAAGACTGCCCAAGATAGACAGAAATCCTACGCAGACAAAAGAAGGACCGACCTTGAGTTTGAGGTTGGGGAAAGGGTTTTCATTAAGGTATCTCCTTTAAGGAACGTCGTTCGCTTTGGATCCGCAGGAAAGCTAGCACCAAGATTCGTAGGACCGTTCCCTATCATCGAGAAGATTGGGAAAATGGCTTATAGAGTAGAGCTGCCCGAAAGGTTGGCTGGAATTCACAATGTCTTTCACGTTTCTCATCTCTGGAAATGTTTACATGAGTCTGCGGAAGTGGTGGAGCCAAGAATTCTAGAATAAGTTGAAATAGATCGAGAAACAACGGTGAGGAGAGTCCCAACTCGTATTGTAGGAACTGAAATCAAAAAGCTACGCAACCGCGAAGTCAAGCTTGTTAAAGTTCAATGGAGCGATGCCGAGGAAGATGCGACTTGGAAAACTGAGGACAGAATACACGCTGCCTACCCTTTTCTTTTTGAGGGTACATCTTTGACCTCTCTTTTTCCATAAGTTTATGCGTGTATCTACCTTTTAGTGTATCTTCTCGGTCCTTTTTCTCCTAACTCCTTAGGTAGGAACTAATGGATGTAAATATGTATTTGAAACATGTTATGGCTGCAAGTGGTTGCAAGTGGTTGCTAGTGACTGCTCGTGGATGCATATATACACACCCTAGGTATTAGATCGGCTCAGTCACTTCCATATTGCATACGCATATATGTATTCATACTTGTATGTGGTTGAAACTTGATATGTTGTCATATGGATGTCGCATTTGTATGAATAGTTGCGCACTCATGTAGAATTATGAGTAAGGAAAAATAATTTTGCATACATAATGGATTCATAACACTTACATGATTCGCATTAAGGAGGTCAACTGAATCAGTAGGCCGCCTAATTTTTGCATTAGATAAGGACATACACACACACTATGCATATGATCATGAAGGATTAGAAGTCTTTTAAGAACAATGGACGCCTGTGTTTGTTGGTTGAGTAGATGGACGATTGGATGTTAGGATATACGTTCTTCCAGACTTGAAGATTTCGGGGATGAAATCCTTTAGGAGGGGAGAATGTAACACCCCGAATTTTCTATTAACATTAAATTAACAAATTAAGGTATAATTAATTCTAAATGAAAGAATTAAGGGAAACGGGTTACGTCGTTGCGTTCATCTCGGAATTTTTCTTGAGATAGAGTCCAAGTTTGTGTAAATCGGACTCCGTATGAAGGAGTTATGACCTCCGGAAGTTTCAGAATTCAATTTAAATTTCAAACAGCTCAGAATTCAGTTTAAATTTCAAAAACAGACCCAAACTGGGCTGGACGGGAAAATTCCTGCCCAGGAACTAGGTCGACCTGGGGGTCGACCTGCCCAGTCGACCTGGTCAGGTCCTGGCTGGCCTGGTCGGGTTCTAGTCTAATGTCTGAGCTCTGGTGTGTCACTAGGGCTGATTTGTCACTTTCTGATTGGCTCCTCTTGGTGTGTACGGTCTGGATTCACTCTATGACCATCTGACGGCTCAAATCAATCTGAAATTCTATAAATACAACCCAACACTCAACCTCAATTCACACAAATAAAATAGAACTAGAGCCGTCATGCTGCTGGGAGAAAACTAGGAGTAGTCGTCAGTTGGAGAAAGCTTAGAGACCAACAAAATCTAATTCAATTAAGAATCAAAACAACGTTTATCTACCCAAAGGAAAGCATTGCAAATTCAGAACTCAGAAACCAGAACTCAAGTTCGTCGTTCGTTGTAAGTTTAGTTATGTTTTGGGATGCGAATCAAAATCAATGTCATGCCTTGGAAATAAACTGAAAATAGAACGATGTTTATTATGTTATATGTGGAATTGAATGATATTGATCTATGTCTGTGGTTCTATTTTGTTATCATGTTGAATTGGGAATTAATGGATAAATCTATTCATATGCATATGAACTTGGAGTATAACCTGTTATGACAAGTTGTGTAGTTTATCATGTTATGCAAGTTTTAGGTTGTAAAATCCTATCATGTATATGACCAAATGTTAGTTCTACATGTTTATGTGTATATGTTAAACCTATGTCATAATTCAAGTTCACACTTATTTATATGTTTGTGATTGATTTGCAAGTTCACATATATGTAAGATGATTTAGTCTGTGTTGTAAATTCACATACATGTAAGTTGATTTAGTCTATGTTGCAAATTCACATATATGTCTATGATGCAAATTCACATATATGTATGTGGCTTAGTCTACGTTGCAAGTTTACACCCATGACATTCATGATAACTATTTTGCAAGTTCACCCCTATTGTGTTCATATTGACTATGCCAAAAATGCCAAGTTTACACCTATGTCATGATTATGTTAATGGATTTCTTTATGTAAATTTTGTGTACGCTAAATTAGGCTAAGTTTTTAGCCTAATATTATATGTCAAAAATCATGCGAGCGGAAAATTAGGCTAAGATTGTTAGCCTAATATTTAGACGGGGTAACGTTGGGAAAAATTGGTAATTATAGGAAACTTGACATAAATGGGTGAAAAATCACACAGATAATTTGTGGCTTTGAAACGGTATAAATTATATACCTAAAAATAATGAATTTGGAAAGTGGGCCATAACATTTAATTGTTAACAAATTTACATATAAGAATAAAAGAACAAATATGTAAATTTAGAAAATATGAATATGCTTAACCCGAGGTTGGATTGAGTTTTGATGTAAACCTACCCGGACCTGCCCGACTTTCTAGTAATCACAACAATACCTATCCAATGTGGGAGGTTAAGGCATTAAGCCCAATAAGGACCCGAGGATAGACTGAGTTGCGGTGTAAACCTGCCCGGAACCGACCGGTTGTCCAGCAACCACAACAATATCTGTCTAATGTGAGTGGTCGGTGCTTTAATGAATAAATTAAAGCTAGAATGAGGATGGTAGGATTAAGTTAACTAAAACACTTAACCAATTCAACATGTTAACTAAACTGATGTACGGGTTTAGGTTAATACAGACACTTAACCACTTAACATGTTTGAATAGAAAACCCTAGTAACGGGGACCCATTTCAGCAGTAACCCAATTAGGTATCATGGTACCCTGAAACTAAGCAGGGTGGGACACGATTACTGGGCTGATTGTAAGCGGTCAAAAGCGACGGCGGTTGGTGTAGCAGTGTGGGTTCTAACGGAGTGCGGGCGTGCACACACTTTGGAGCAGACAAACAGGGCAATGAGCACCAGTAGTATAACCTATGCATTCTAGAATTGTGTCGGGCCGCCACCATGGGACCTGATACACCCCATGGTGGGACCAGCATAGGAATCTATAATAAAGTGGGGCCGTATGACACATATGTTTATGCGAGTAGGAGCCGATCTTTAGAAAAGGGATCACTTCACCCTGATCATGGGGCACCAATTGAGACAGTGCAAGTAGGTGCAGAGAAGAAGTAGTGAGTGTGTTTAGTATAGTTAGTATTTCCTACCCTGTCTTATCTTATATTCTGGTATTGTCCTGTTCTCAGTTTATACAAGTCATGATCTTTTTATTGTTCTCATGCTAGAATTATAACTAGACTTACCAGACTTATGTCTGACCCATTTTCCTTTCGCTTTCTTTTCTTCTGTTTCCCGCCCCCCCTCGGGTCCACAGGGAGGAAACACCTCAGCTTGGTTAGATATTTCTTCCAGCTTGAAGAGAGAGAATGTAAAGCTTGGATCTCTTTCATTTTGGGCTATGGCTTTGGATATTCTATGGGGATTTATGCAGTTTAAATTTTGTTTCATGCTTCTTTAAGTTTTAAATCAAGACAGTATTATGGTTGTAATAATTGGAAGTTTGTTTTGAGGCAACAATGGAAATGTTTTGTATGAACACGTATTTATGAAATGAAAGTCTATTTGTTTTCCGCTGCTTATATATATATATATATATGCGTGTGTTTATATTTGTCTTGTGTTTTATTTGTGACTCATACTTATAAACCTCCACCGAAGTTAAGACATTCCCTTTGTGAGTGACCTTAATAGAGGTGGGGTGTTTCATGGTGAGTATCAACCATACTCGGCTTACAGAGGTGGCGAGTATTAACCATACTCGGCTTATGGAGGTGGCAAGTATTAACCATACTCGGCTTGTGGAAAGTGTTAACCAAGCTTGACTTATATAAGGTCATTCAATAAGTCTTAGAAAGGGTGAGTATATGCCATACTAGGCCCAAAGAGGTCTGACCGTACTCGACTTAAGGAGTAGGTTTTCAGAGATGGTGGTAGGCTTTTGCGCTGGCCATATTCAAGAGAGGCAAGCGTTATTCATGCTCAACTTAAATCATTCAAACATAATCCATGTTTGCCAAAGAAATTTCATAGTCGCTAAAAAACTATACAAGAAAAACAGATTCTTAGAGGACAACTGTTGATTCCAGAGCATGACCAGGAGTTAAACCCTAACCCCATACATGTGTACATCAAAGTGTCCATTTCATTGAAGGAAATAAAAATACATCAAAAGAGAAATCTAAACTTAATTAATGATAATGCCGCATGTGCTAATCTCAGAGTCCTTTCCGTTTCTAGGAGCTCGAGGACCGACCGAGGAGCTTGGGCAGCAGATTAAGGCGGCACGACCTGTGGGTTCTTCCTAGCATGTTCGGGAAGCTCCCCTCGCCTAACCTTATCCTCGATGAGATCACACAAGTGTCTGTATTCATTAGTGCTATGACCAACTATGTTGTGAAACATGCGGTGCTTCCCAGACTCGAGTTCTTTCTGGGTCGGCACTCTTCGAGGAGGTCTAGGGAAAGGTAGGGACACTCGTACATCAAGTTAAATATCGAGCAAGGAAGAATTGAGCTCAGTATACTGATCTTACTTATCCTCTCTTTGAGGTCGTACGTTGCGTTGATTATTCTATGAAGCCTTTCGTCTTCCTTTATTTTGGCCATTAGCTTGAGATGGACCTCCTTGTTTAGTGGCTAGGACCTTGAGAATCTCCATCTCAATGCTGGCATCTTCTTGTCGGAGGGATCGATCAGCCTCAGCATAGAAATCTTCTATGTCCTTAGGAGGATATCTGGTCAAAGAGATTGAGAATTCTGATCAGTTCTGAACTCCTGCAATGGCGGCCATAAAGCACCATTGATGGCTCGCGGCGATAGGCTGATGCTACGGCCGCGTTGAATCTTTCGAGTAAGGATCGGAATGTTTCTCTCGGGCATTGTTTGATGGTGGCCAAGAACATGACACTCTTTGGCTGGGAGATATGCACTTGAATTGCTCGATGAAGCGGGTGACCAATGTTCCAGCTGCTGATCGACTCTATTGTTAGCTGTCGAAACCATGTGCCGGCTATATCCTTGAGGAAGAGTGGAAAGCACTTGGACATTATATTAATCGATGCACCGAGCACTTCCATATATCGCATGTATCGCATGAGATGGATGGTGGGGTCGGTCCGACCATTGTTTGGTTCAATAGCTAGAAACTTGAAGTTCGGAGGATTGAGGGAGTTCCTAGTCTCCCTAGTGAAGGGGCTGCGGGGGATGTTATCTATATCATGTTGAGAAGACATTCGCCGGGTGAAGCGTCGGACTATACTTGCAAGCTGGCTTCCATCTTCGAGGAGTCGCTGCCATGAATCTAGATCTACACTCGGGAGAGTTCCAGTACTGTGATCCGACAAAAGCATGCTCGGAAGGGTGGTCGTTGGTTGGGCTCGACCTCTGAGAGTTGAGTGAAGGTGAGGGTTCATCTCAGATGTTGGTTCTGGGCAGACTGGCCCCTCTTGGACCTGATGAGGAGTGGTCCGAGTTGCTCCGTAATGGAAGGTCTGGGCTGATCCGTTATAACATGTGATGTTCGGGGATCTTCAATGCCCTCGCCCGTGGTGATGCTAGGAGGGTTTGCAGTAGCGTTTTCCTCCGTTGATCTGAGAACCGATATGTTAGAGTGGTCTCCCTAGTTCGAAGGGAAGTCTCCACTAGTTCTTCGTCGAGGGAAAGGCAACATAAGACGAGTCTGTGGTAAGATACTGGGTTGTAATGGGAATGGCATTGATTATGACTAACCCAGTGGTTGCTTGATCGATCCGGGGGGGCGAACTGTCCCCAATAGAGGAGGTAAGGTGGTCAAACATCCTAGATCTTGATCGCGGGACTCCTATGAATCTACAGTTGCGGTTGCGCTGGTCGTTGGAAGCGATACTCCTGACTATGATTGGTCGGGAGGTGGAGCCGAGCCAGGAGGAAGCAAAGGTGTGATCTGATTGGTGGCCTGATTCTGTGTAGACCGAAGATCAGTTGTTTCCCCAGTCCCGATCGGTGTTAGGAATTGATGTCGAAATGTTTAGACCCATCTCCACTCGACCGAGATGGTGATCCATCAACTACTGCTGTCGTTCGAGGAGTTTTCCCTGAGATGTCATATGGTCTCTGAACTCGGTCATAATTTTGTCCATGTCTTCCCGGGTAAGATATCGAGACACATCTTCATGAGAGGAAGCTTCCTGACTTGCTTCCTGTAACAACCCGTATTTTCAATAACGGGTAATAATGTAAATCGAGGCAGAATTTAATTTAAAAATCTGAATCAAGGGAAACGGGCTATGCCATTGCGTTCGTCTCGGAAAAATACGCGAAATAGAGTCCGAGTTTTCGAAAATCGGAGTCCGTATGACCCAGTTAAGGCCCATGGAAGTTTTCAGAAATTTCCATAATTAAAAACAGATTTAAAATTTAAAATTAAAAAGAAGGATTGGGCACAGCTGGCGTCAGCGGGAAAAATTCCCGCCAAGACCCCCCAAGTCGACAGGCATGTCGACAGGGGTCTAGGGGAGTTGACTGCCCTGTCGACAGCCCTGTCGACAGCCCTGTCGACAGGGGGTAGCCAGGCATAATTGCCTGGTGCACCATTTTGGTTTGGGCTTGGTTGTGTGGCCTGGTTCTAGAGCATTCCGAAATCTGACGGGCCAAAATTCACCTAGGGTTAATCCTAGGGCTTAAAACACTCTAATTCCCTATAAATATACCCCTAATCCTACCCTAAAGCCTCATTAATCAATCTAGCAACTAAACTATGTCAAATTGAATCCTCAAATGGCCTCCACCTAAAAACCCTAGCCTCCACCTTCCTCAAAGTTTGATCCTATGAAGATATGATGATCATACAACCTTTTCTATGTTGTATGAATGCTTAATAACTTGCATACTTCATTAAGTTGCAAGTTTGATTTGCTAAGTTTGTGTTTTTGGGATTTTGCAAAAGGGTTTTCTTATTTGAAGCTTTGTTTTGGGTTTTCAAAGGGCTTCTTCATCTTATTTGGTGGATTTGTGACTTGTTTATATTTGTAAGCCCTCTTACCTTCACTTTACAAACTCTAAAGTTAATATGTGGTGAAAGTTGAGATTTATGTGAGTTTATTTGATTATGCATGCTTATGCGAACTCACTATGCCATGTTTTACATGTTTCATAAGTTATGCATGCTTATGCGAACTCACTATGCCATGTTTTACATGTTTCATAAGTTATGCATGCTTATGCGAACTCACTATGCCATGTTTTACATGTTTCATAAGTTATGCATGCTTATGCGAATTTACTATGCCATGTTTTACATGTTTAATGGATTATGCATGCTTATGCAAGTTCACCTTACCATGTTATGCAAGTTTAATGGATTATGCATGCTTATGCAAGTTCACCTTACCATGTTATGCATATTTAATAAGCTATGCATGTTTATGCGAGTTCACTATGACATGATTTGCAAGTTTAACATGTATGCATGTTTATTATGATATGTGAAGTTCATCATGTATGTTATGCCAAGTTACCTTTTATACCCTTATGCGTTATGACGAATATGTAAGCGAGATAATGACGTTGGGAGGGTTTGGGTAAACTTAAAAATACATGAAACTAAAAGGTTGGGAATTTACCTATTAAGTTAGGTCTACCCCTTGGGAATTTACCTATTAAGTTAGGTCTACCCAAGTATATGTTAACTTGTAAATATGTTTTAAAGTGGACATGACATTAGATAACATGATATGGCCAACTCGAGGTTAGACCTAGTTGTGGTGTAAATCTTCCCAGGTAACCACAACGTGGGATCTAATGTGGGTAGTTGGTCATGTTGCACCATAAGACCCGAGGTTAGACCTAGACGTGGTGTAAATCTTCCCAGGTAACCACGGATGTCTAATGTGAGAGGTTGGGTGCGTTAATTAATTAATGCCTCATGATTAGGGTTAAGTCATGGCCCACTAATACTTAACCAATAATGGGGATGCGAGGATTAGATGGGGTTAAGTGGTTACACTTAACTAATTTAATCCATGATTAGTGAGGCGTTAAAACCACACTTAACCCTCTTAGAAACCCTAGCAACGTGGTCTGTTCTAGCAGTAATCCCAGTTTGGTATCACCACAACCCTATAGCTAGGTTAGGGCGGGGCACGATTACTGGACTGATGTAAGCGACCAAAGCGACGGCTGAGTGGTACAGCGGTGCGGGTCCGGCGGGCTACGGACGTGCACGTAGTCCGATGTTGGACAAACTCGAGGCACGGGTACCAGTAGGCTTAGACTGTGTATTATTGCTTAGGTGTCTGGGGTTGACACCTTAGGGCTTGATACACCCGAAGGTGGACCCAGCACAGTCTAACTACATCCATGTGGGCCGTATGGACACTAACACTTGACGTGTTAGGTTTATAGGGAGCCGATCGACTAGACCGTTGGGCTGGACCTTATATTAAGGTCACTTCATGTTATTGGGCCAAAGTTTGGGCTAAGGGATCAATACCTGTTATGTTAGTTTGCTAGTACACTATGGCGCAAAGTTTAATCTTCTCTATGTGATGATACCTTTATCTATTTCCAGTATGTCCATCTCAGTTTCCATCATGATGTTAACTTTATTAGTTTATAGACTGATCGTAGTAGGGCTTACCAGTCTTTTTGACTGACCTGTTTTCTTTCGCTTCTTTTCTTCCGTTTCCCCCCCACAGGTTCTCAGGGAGGGGCTACATCTGCTTAGTGGATCTTCAGCTTGCTTGTTGGATAGCTCATGTATGGATCTGAGCTAGCTGTGGCTTATCTTTTATTTCTGGGGATTAGTACTGATGTTTTACCATGTATTTTGTTTCTACGTATCTAGACTTATGTTGTATTTTGGATCATGACATTTTGATACTATGTACTTGACTATGTTGGTTTTGTGAGATGATGATGATGGGTTTTTATCTGCTACCGCTGCTTTACTTAAATTTATTTTTATATATTCTGTCTTGCGATATCTCTGTGCATGTTTACCTTCACAATAACGCCCCTCCAAAGCTAGTACATTCCAAGGAGTGATCCTAGTAGAGGTGGGGTGTTACATTTGGTATCAGAGCACAAGGTTAACAAGATTGAACAAAATTTTTTTAAAAAAAAAACCTTTTTGAAAAACTATTTTCAAAAACCTACTTAGTATTTTCCAAAATAAAGTCTAGATTATTTTAAGGCTAATCCCCAAAAAGCCACTAGCGTTATCCTTCGTTCCCTTGACCTAATCTTATCTTATCTTATCTTTCATTTCAGTATGGCTGAGAATCTTGCCATCCCAGATGGAGTAAACGTACCACTCTGGTATAGGAGACTTCTAGAAGCTAGGGCAGTAGCTGGCCCCGCAAATCCTACTCCCACTCCTCCTCCTGTAGTTGAGAATCCTCACCCTAATGTCCCTCCTCTGGTGGTTCCTATTCCCCCTCCTCCAGTTGCTGAGGCTCCTCTTCCTCCTCCTCCCCCTCAGCATCCTCAGGTTGAGTTCACGAAGGTTTGTAAAGACTTCAAGGCAATGGGAGGCAAAAATTTCCTAGGCACGGAATCTTTTGTTGAAGCTAGGAATTGGCTGAAAGACACGGAGGACTTGTTTGCTATCTTTAGAATTGATGACGAGAGGAAGATCTTATTGACAGTGTGGCTTTTGAAGGACGAAGCGGCCTATTGGTGGGAGGTCACCAATGGGACGAGGCCCGTAGAGACTTGGGCCGATTTGAGGGCTAGATTTGTGGCCAAGTTTCTATCCTCCGCCGAGGCGAATTTACAGATGGAGAAGTTCATTGCATTGAAGCAAGATGATATGACTGTCAAGGAGTATGTTAACAAGTTTAATCAGCTGGCCCGTTTTGGTTTGGACTTAGTAAACACTCCTGAGAAGAAAGCTCTCCGATTTGCTAGAGGGTTAAATGAACCACTGCAGGGTTTGGCGATGTCGCATATTCCGCATGGAGCTACTTTCGAGAGTTTAGTCGATATGGCTCTACTTCAGGGAGAGGGAAAGAAAGAGGTCAAGTCAGGTGATACCCAAGCAAAGAAAACTGATTCTCAGGGTAAAGGCAATCAAGGTGGTCAAAGCAGTCAGGGGAATCAGAGCAAAAACAAGAAGGGCAACAATAACAAAGGCAAGGGAAAGTGCAATTACTGTGGCATAGCTGGGCACTTTGCTAAGGATTTCAGGAAGAAGAAAAGGAAGCTTAGTGGTGGATGCTTTTCTTGTGGAGAGACTGGGCACTTTAGCAAGGAATGCCCGAAGAAGAAAGGGCAGGGTCAGGCTCAACGTGCAGGATCATCTGGAGGGCAAGTGCATGCTCTCAACACCACTACAGTTCCGGAACGAGGTATTGTTTCTGTTGAGAACCTTGTCTATATTTACGATCTTCCAATTCGTACCTTATTTGATTCTGGTGCATCACATAGCTTTATTTCATCCGATCTTGTTGATAGTTTGCACCTTAGTACTAGCTTAGTGGATGATCCCGTTTGTGTTTCGAATCCCATTGGGGGTTCTGCTCATCTATCTATGATATGTGAGGATCTGAGGATCTCTATACTCAGTGTAGAGTTCTTGTGTAGTGCGTATGTTCTTGGTTTCAGGGGATACGGATTGATTTTGGGCATGGATTGGCTGTCTAGATATGGAGCCATTCTTGATTGTGAGCATAGGGTTGTGAGGCTTGTGACTCGCCTTGGCAACACCTTAGAGATTTCATGCAATCCGAAGGATCCCGTCATGTTGTGCTATCTTGAATCTCTCGATTCGTCAGAGGAAGCCCTTCAGTCTGTAAGGGTGGTCCGAGATTATCCAGATGTTTTTGAAGAAGTTAAGGGATTGCCCCCTAAACGAGAGATTGATTTTCGCATTTATCTGGTGGATAATGCTAAGCCTGTTTCTTTGCCCGTTCGGCACATGGCTCCGCGTGAGAGACGGGAGCTCAGCAAGCAAGTGAAGGAATTGCTTGAGAAGAACTTCATCAGACGAAGTATATCTGAATGGGGAGCGCCTGTGGTTTTTGCTACTAAGGCAGATGGTTCTCTTCGACTTTGTGTGGACTATAGAGAGTTGAATAAGCTGACTAAGAAGAACAGACACCCGTTACCGAGGATTGATGATCTTTTTGACCAGCTGGTTGGTGCTTCTGTTTTCTCTCAGCTTGATCTTGCTACTGGATTTCATCAGCTCAGAGTGGCTGAAGATAGTATAGACAAGACTGCATTCAGAACTCCAGATGGATTCTTCGAATGGCTTGTGATGCCGTTTGGTTTGACGAATGCACCCGCGTATTTTGTGGACTTGATGAGTAGGGTGTTCCGAGAGTTCTTGAATAAGTTTGTCGTGGTCTTCGTAGATGATATTCTGATCTTCTCCAAAGATGAAGAAGAACACGCGAGGCATCTTGTGCAAGTGATGGATACGCTTAGGGCGCATCAGTTGAAGGCCAAGTTCTCCAAGTGTCACTTTTGGAGAAGGGAAGTTCGGTTCCTTGGGCATATCGTATCTAAGGAAGGCTTGGCGGTGGATCTCGCTAAAGTAGTGGCTGTTCAGGATTGGAAGACTCCAAGGAATGCAACCGAAGTGAGAAGTTTTCTCGGTCTTGCAGGTTTTTACCGGAAGTTCATTAAGGACTTCGCGAAGATATCCGCTCCTCTCACTAAGTTGATGAAGAAGAACTTAGTTTTTGCTTGGGATATGGATTGTGAGTTTGCTTTTCAGAGACTCAAGAGAGCCCTTACCTCGGCACCAGTTCTAGCTTTACCCGATGGTGGTAAGATGTTTACCGTGTACACCGATGCTTGTGGCACGGGGTTGGGCGCCGTTCTGATGCAAGAAGGCAGAGTTATATGCTTTGGTGGCAGACAACTCAAGGTGCATGAGAAGAATTATCCTGTTCACGATCTAGAGCTGGCAGCGATTGTGTATGCGCTTAAGGCATGGCGCCATTATCTTCTGGGAGAGAGATTTGAGCTGTATACTGATCATAAGTCTTTGAAGTATCTCTTTTCGCAGAAGGATCTGAACTTGAGGCAGCAGAGATGGATGGAGTTTTTGGCGTCTTATGATTTTGAGATATCCTATACCCCTGGCAAGGGGAATGTTGTAGCAGATGCGTTGAGTAGAAAAAGGTTGACACTAAGTCCTCTATTTGTTGAGATGAAGAATTTAGAGTTCTTGGAAACCTTTGATTTCTCTTGGGCAGATGAGTCGATGACCGGTTCTTTAGCATCTCTTGAGCTCCGGCCTACCCTTCTGGATCAAGTTGGGGCTTCGCAGAAGGAAGACCCTCAGATAGTTGAGATTGTGAATAAGCTGACTCGAGGAGAGACATCTAGTCACCTTTCTCGATATTCTATAGATGACAAGGGTTGGCTGAGGAGAGACGGAAGGCTTTGTGTTCCGATGGTGGAAGATTTAGTAAGGAAAGTTCTGGAGGATGCACATCGCTCTAAGTTGACTATACATCCAGGCGGGGATAAGATGTACCAAGATATGAGGCGTATTTTCTTTTGGCCTGGGATGAAGAAGGATGTGGCGGAGTTTGTCTCTAGATGTGTCATTTGCCAGCAAGTTAAGGCCGAGTCAAAGAAGCCCGGTGGGCTATTGCATCCTCTGGACGTTCCACTATGGAAGTGGGAGAGTGTTTCTATGGATTTTATCGATGGATTGCCGAGGTCAAGAAGAGGAAATACGAGCATATGGGTCATTGTGGATAGGCTCACGAAGAGTGCTCATTTCATTCCAGTGAAGGGCAAGAGGACCGCATCTGGCCTAGCATCAGTATATCTTCGTGAGATAGTGCGACTACACGGAGTCCCTTCTAGCATAGTCAGTGACCGAGACCCCATCTTTACTAGTCAGTTCTGGAACAGTTTGCAGGAAGCTATGGGCACAAGGTTGAATCTGAGTACAGCTTATCACCCACAGACGGATGGCCAGACCGAAAGGGTGAATCGAGTGCTTGAGGACTTGTTGAGACTTTGCATTTTGGATTTTGGTGGTACTTGGGAAGACCATCTTCCTCTTGTAGAATTTGCTTATAATAACAGTTATCAGGCGAGCATTGGTATGGCACCGTTTGAGGCTTTATATGGGAGACCATGCAAGTCACCTACATGTTGGTGGGAGACTACAGACAAGCTTATACTTGGACCGGACATGATTAGAGATACATCCGAGAAGGTCGAGTTGATCAGAAGACGAATGAAGGCAACCCAAGACAGACAGAAATCTTATGCTGATAAGCGGAGGTCTGATTTGGAGTTTGAGGTTGGGGATATGGTTTTCGTGAAGGTTTCTCCTTTGCGAAATGTGGTTCGGTTTGGAGCCGTGGGGAAGTTAGCACCAAGGTTTGTTGGACCGTTTCCAGTCATAGAGAGGATCGGGAAGATGGCTTATAGAGTAGAGTTGCCCGAGAAGCTTGCTGGAGTGCATAATGTCTTTCATGTTTCGCATCTCCGGAAGTGCTTGCATGAGTCAGCAGAGGTGGTTGAGCCAAGTGTTCTAGAAGATGTGGAAGTAGAGAAAGAGGCTACCTTGAGGAGAGCTCCGATTCGTATCTTAGGGACAGAGATCAAGAAGCTAAGGAATCGTGAGGTCCAGTTGGTGAAAGTTCAATGGGGTGAAGCCGAGGAAGACGCGACTTGGGAGACTGAAGAGAAGATGCGTAGGCTTTATCCATTTCTTTTTGAGGGTACACTCTCAATCTCTTTCTTTTGCTATCCATGTCTATCTAGTTTATCTAGTTCATCGTGTCTATCTTATCATGAGAACCTTAGGTAGAATCCTTTGGATGAAACATGTGTTTGAGACATGTTATGATTGATGGATGCAAGTGTTTGCAAGTGGTTACTCGTGGATGCATGATACACAGTAGGCACTAGATCGGCTCACACACTTCTCATATTGCATGTGCATGGGTGTTTATGCTTATTCATGGATGGAATTTTGTATGCTATCACATGGATGTTGCATATGGACGTATGATTGAGCACACATGTAGATATTATGCATTATGTTAGGGATTTGAATACATATGGATACATTTCACTAACATATTTTGCATTGATCTTTGCATTAGATAAGTACATATACACACACTCTTGCATATGTTCATACAGCATTTAGAACCTTTTAAGGACAATGGTTGCTCGTGGATGATGTTTTGAGTAGATGGATGATTGGATGGTAGGATATGTTCTTCCCAACTTGAAGATTTCGGGAACGAAATCCCTTAAGGAGGGGAGAATGTAACAACCCGTATTTTCAATAACGGGTAATAATGTAAATCGAGGCAGAATTTAATTTAAAAATCTGAATCAAGGGAAACGGGCTATGCCATTGCGTTCGTCTCGGAAAAATACGCGAAATAGAGTCCGAGTTTTCGAAAATCGGAGTCCGTATGACCTAGTTAAGGCCCATGGAAGTTTTCAGAAATTTCCATAATTAAAAACAGATTTAAAATTTAAAATTAAAAAGAAGGATTGGGCACAGCTGGCGTCAGCGGGAAAAATTCCCGCCAAGACCCCCAAGTCGACAGGCATGTCGACAGGGGTCTAGGGGAGTCGACTGCCCTGTCGACAGCCCTGTCGACAGGGGGTAGCCAGGCATAATTGCCTGGTGCACCATTTTGGTTTGGGCTTGGTTGTGTGGCCTGGTTCTAGAGCATTCCGAAATCTGACGGGCCAAAATTCACCTAGGGTTAATCCTAGGGCTTAAAACACTCTAATTCCCTATAAATATACCCCTAATCCTACCCTAAAGCCTCATTAATCAATCTAGCAACTAAACTATGTCAAATTGAATCCTCAAATGGCCTCCACCTAAAAACCCTAGCCTCCACCTTCCTCAAAGTTTGATCCTATGAAGATATGATGATCATACAACCTTTTCTATGTTGTATGAATGCTTAATAACTTGCATACTTCATTAAGTTGCAAGTTTGATTTGCTAAGTTTGTGTTTTTGGGATTTTGCAAAAGGGTTTTCTTATTTGAAGCTTTGTTTTGGGTTTTCAAAGGGCTTCTTCATCTTATTTGGTGGATTTGTGACTTGTTTATATTTGTAAGCCCTCTTACCTTCACTTTACAAACTCTAAAGTTAATATGTGGTGAAAGTTGAGATTTATGTGAGTTTATTTGATTATGCATGCTTATGCGAACTCACTATGCCATGTTTTACATGTTTCATAAGTTATGCATGCTTATGCGAACTCACTATGCCATGTTTTACATGTTTCATAAGTTATGCATGCTTATGCGAACTCACTATGCCATGTTTTACATGTTTCATAAGTTATGCATGCTTATGCGAATTTACTATGCCATGTTTTACATGTTTAATGGATTATGCATGCTTATGCAAGTTCACCTTACCATGTTATGCAAGTTTAATGGATTATGCATGCTTATGCAAGTTCACCTTACCATGTTATGCATATTTAATAAGCTATGCATGTTTATGCGAGTTCACTATGACATGATTTGCAAGTTTAACATGTATGCATGTTTATTATGATATGTGAAGTTCATCATGTATGTTATGCCAAGTTACCTTTTATACCCTTATGCGTTATGACGAATATGTAAGCGAGATAATGACGTTGGGAGGGTTTGGGTAAACTTAAAAATACATGAAACTAAAAGGTTGGGAATTTACCTATTAAGTTAGGTCTACCCCTTGGGAATTTACCTATTAAGTTAGGTCTACCCAAGTATATGTTAACTTGTAAATATGTTTTAAAGTGGACATGACATTAGATAACATGATATGGCCAACTCGAGGTTAGACCTAGTTGTGGTGTAAATCTTCCCAGGTAACCACAACGTGGGATCTAATGTGGGTAGTTGGTCATGTTGCACCATAAGACCCGAGGTTAGACCTAGACGTGGTGTAAATCTTCCCAGGTAACCACGGATGTCTAATGTGAGAGGTTGGGTGCGTTAATTAATTAATGCCTCATGATTAGGGTTAAGTCATGGCCCACTAATACTTAACCAATAATGGGGATGCGAGGATTAGATGGGGTTAAGTGGTTACACTTAACTAATTTAATCCATGATTAGTGAGGGGTTAAAACCACACTTAACCCTCTTAGAAACCCTAGCAACGTGGTCTGTTCTAGCAGTAATCCCAGTTTGGTATCACCACAACCCTATAGCTAGGTTAGGGCGGGGCACGATTACTGGACTGATGTAAGCGACCAAAGCGACGGCTGAGTGGTACAGCGGTGCGGGTCCGGCGGGCTACGGACGTGCACGTAGTCCGATGTTGGACAAACTCGAGGCACGGGTACCAGTAGGCTTAGACTGTGTATTATTGCTTAGGTGTCTGGGGTTGACACCTTAGGGCTTGATACACCCGAAGGTGGACCCAGCACAGTCTAACTACATCCATGTGGGCCGTATGGACACCAACACTTGACGTGTTAGGTTTATAGGGAGCCGATCGACTAGACCGTTGGGCTGGACCTTATATTAAGGTCACTTCATGTTATTGGGCCAAAGTTTGGGCTAAGGGATCAATACCTGTTATGTTAGTTTGCTAGTACACTATGGCGCAAAGTTTAATCTTCTCTATGTGATGATACCTTTATCTATTTCCAGTATGTCCATCTCAGTTTCCATCATGATGTTAACTTTATTAGTTTATAGACTGATCGTAGTAGGGCTTACCAGTCTTTTTGACTGACCTGTTTTCTTTTGCTTCTTTTCTTCCGTTTCCCCCCCCACAGGTTCTCAGGGAGGGGCTACATCTGCTTAGTGGATCTTCAGCTTGCTTGTTGGATAGCTCATGTATGGATCTGAGCTAGCTGTGGCTTATCTTTTATTTCTGGGGATTAGTACTGATGTTTTACCATGTATTTTGTTTCTACGTATCTAGACTTATGTTGTATTTTGGATCATGACATTTTGATACTATGTACTTGACTATGTTGGTTTTGTGAGATGATGATGATGGGTTTTTATCTGCTACCGCTTCTTTACTTAAATTTATTTTTATATATTCTGTCTTGCGATATCTCTGTGCATGTTTACCTTCACAATAACGCCCCTCCAAAGCTAGTACATTCCAAGGAGTGATCCTAGTAGAGGTGGGGTGTTACACTTCCGCAGCGTTTGTCGCAGCTGCATTGACATTAGTGGGGTGAGAAGACATTGTATCTTTCTTTCGTTTGTTTTTCATGGATTGAGACTTGTAGAAGGTCGCAGAGTATGGCGATGCGTGCCCCCTTCCTGGCGCGCCAAAGTGTTGACGTTAAAAGTTGGCCACGAGTGACAGTCAACCCCTAATCGTGTGGAATACACACGAGTAATGATTATGAAATGCAAGAAAATAAATAAATCAGGGAACATGCAAGACTTTTTAAAGTGGTTCGGCAAAGATGGTGCCTACGTCCACTTCATATATATTGATCTTTTTTATATTACAAGTACAGTGCTTTTTATCTTTGAAGAAAAATGGGAAATGATAAATTTTTAGAGGAATAAGAGTTGGCTATGTGAAGAATAAGTCGTAGATCTTCTTTTTCTAGAGCTTGGAGCACCAAAAATGGCATGCTCTTCCCAAAATCGCTTGCCCCTCTCCTTTGGGGAAGAGGGTATTTATAGATGAGAAAGGTGGCTAAGGCTGGTGTGACGTGTTCCGCCCTTTCTGGGAAAGCTTGGACACGTGGAACTTGATCCTTGGGTATAGCTACGGCTGGAAGACTGGCTCCACTATTCATTAATAGTATTGTAATAGCCCGCACTTTATGTATCGGAGGATCGTAAAATATTTTTATTTCATTCCCTGAGGGTTGGATCATTCCCATCTTTTAATATGTTGCTTATGGGGATGTGAGACATGTCCATAATTTTTACCCTTTTGTTTTGTGACCATTTTGCCCATGTTAGTCTTGCACAGGGGATAACTTTTGATGCAAGTCAAATCAGAAGGTGAGACATGTGCCATTGGAAAGGAATTGATGGTTGCCTTTCCATAGAGTTGTTACATTAAAGATTTGGCTCAGCGGTTTAAGAGAAATTGCTATTTTAAGATTTTTCAGTTGGTTGTTCAGGTTTTGGGAGCCTAATGGGCTGCTTTGGGGGAGGCCCATTAGTGGGCTGGTGGAAACTATAAATAGGGGGTAAGGGATGTGGGAAATGGTTTTAGTTTTCCATTCTCTCAATTGGTGCCTTGAGCTCCTTCTTTCTCTAACATCTTTCCTCCATTAAAAGTCATAATCCAAGGGGGGAAATCATAGATCTACACCATTTGAGGTTAGATCTACATCGACTGAAGGGTGAATTCATTGGATCAAGTGCTTTGGGGCAAAGTGCTTGTTGTTCGGATTCTTATTTCATCAACTTTATCTTGGTTTAGAGAATCAGTGAGTGATTTGTATCTCTCAAATCGATTCAGTGAAGTGTATGAGGGTTTGAACATATTTTTCATCAATTTCAAGTGTTTTTCCATAGATCTATGCATTGGTAAGTCCATTTTCATATAAATCACCATAGAATCTGATTTAGCAAGTTTAGATAGGCAATTTCTATGATATTTCATGTGAATGTAAAAGTTAGATCCATGGTTTTGTTCATATGTGCATTTATGGTGATTTTGGTGAATTTTACATTATTAATGATGGAATTGTCATATTGGTGATATTATTGATTTCATATCATGCTTGTGGTCATATTGGATGAATTAGATGAGTTGATTTCGTCGAACGAATCATTTTAGCCATGTTTTGGTGGACACTGGAGTTGCGTTGGAGGATGCAGGTTTTGGGTCGTGCAAGCCAGGGTTGGTCGAACATGGTGGGTCAGTCGAACATGGTGGGTCGAGCATGGTGGGTCGGTCGAGCCTAAACCATGTCTTGGAGAACAAGTCAGAAGTATGTCCTGGTCGGTCGGTCTCGTCTGGGTCGGGTCGAACACGAAGGGTCGGGTCGGTCTTGGATGGGTCGGTCGAGCAGATCTGGGAGTTCTGGTTTTGGAGTAGTTGGATCGATCTCATTTTAGGGTTGGTCGAACAGGTTGGTTAATCTGGTCTGGATGTGGGTCGTCGAATAGTGTCTTCGGTCGAGCAAGCCAAGAGCAAGGCTGGGTCGGTCGAACTGTTCAATTGGGTCGGTCGACCAACAAATTGAAGGAGTTGTTAGCAGCACTTTAAACGCCAAGGTGAAGGGCATAAACGCTGTAGCTTGATTTCTTTAGTAAGTTGATGTGATGCTATGGATTGTTTCGGACCTTATGATTGACGTTTTTCTTTGGTTTGAAAAGTGGTGATAACTTCAAAGTGAATTCCATGAACGAATGACGAAGTGAGGTGAATTGTTCGTCGGACGTGACGAATGTGGAAATGACTCAATGATGTATTGATTTCATGTGAAGCGATTGCTCTAAAGTGTTATGAGCTAATTAATAGTTGTAATGATAACTACTTGAGATGAGAAGGCGAGGAATTTCTGTTGTCGTAGGTTCTAGCCGACTCAAAGCAATGGTACAACTGAAGACCAATTGTAGGTCGAGTGCCCTGAGAGTCATGTATGGCCTAGACACCTGTTGTGTATAACGTGTGGGGGGGGGGGGGGGTTTGCTAGAACCAGGGAGTCGTGTATGGTCCTTGAAAATTGACGGCAAGTTGTTAGCTAGTCATACGATAACGAGGGTTCTAAAGAAAGGTTGGCGGTGATAGCCAGAGACAGTCATGGACGTTCGAATGTATGTTGTGATCATGATTGAGTTGCTTTGCCATATATGAATGGACGCTTTAATTGCCATGACCGAATTGTTATTCCTTAAACTTATGGTTTATAAAGGCTATCACTGTCATGTTGGGGGGAAGGAAGGTGTAAGTTCTTCTCTGAAGCTGGATAGATTAGTTCGTTTATTTACCCATTCTCATATACTTTATTAATCAAGTTTGTTAGTTGTTTTATCGCTCACTAAGACTGTTTTCTGACTCAAGGTTTCATGTTTCGTCATATTACCTTGGGTTGTTCATCCGGTTGTTTGGATGGGCAGACTAGGTGGCATGTGACTGGTGATTGCTTAGTGAGGGCGAAGCTGTTGTTCGGTGGCGAGCAGGAGGCTGGTGTACTATTTTACTACTATCTAGTACCTTTTCTTTTCCGCTGTTTGCTATTTCTCTAAGTGTTGTAGTTAGGCAAAGTGTACAAATACTATTGTTGTTATCCACGTGTATGGGAATTACTTTCAAGTTGTCATGAAAGTTTAGTGTTTTCTGCTTCACTATCACTACCTGTTGTATATGCTCTATTATATTTTATCCTTGCGCTGTGAGTTTATGACAGGTTCCACTTATGTATCATACCTTGATGATCGTCCATAGCTTCCTGGCACACCTTTCAGCGCATTATTCCTCTTGTATAGTGTGGGGGCTGTGGGCGGTCATCACATATGGTATCAGAGCTTTGGTTAACGATTATTATCCAAAGTTCATGGACATAATTACGTATGAGAGACGTACTTGTAGATTTCAGTTGGATGCTTACTGTATATATTAGCATATATAGTAGTAGCGGTTGTATTCTTTAGCAGTTTTTCTTGGAAGTGGCTAATTATTCTAAATTGCAGATTTAGAATGAGTAGACGACCATCAAGACACGATGCTAGGGAAGCTAGTGCTGGAGGGGGAAATGGAGGTGCACATGACTACCCGACCATGTTTTAAGCTATGATAGAAGCATGCCTTCGAAGGAACCCCGCTCGAGTGGCAGCTACGGTTGATGTTGGAGTCCAAGTGCCGAGAGCTGTAGAATTTGCAAAGATATGCAAAGACTTTGAATCATTGGGAGGGAAACATTTCATGGGCACTGAACCAGTTGAAGAGGTTCAAAGATGGTTGGATACTTGTATTCGAATCTTCAAGGACTTGGGCAATGATGACGCAACAAAGAGGAAAGTTACATCAAGGCAGTTAGTGGGCAGAGCGATGGATTGGTGGAACTTTGTCACACTTGACACTCGTGAAGAGGATATTTCATGGGAGCTATTCCAAGCTAAGTTTGAAGCGAAGCTTGTCTCCACCGTGCAAAAGTCAATTCTTTTTAAGAGATTCATGGAGCTTAAACAGACTGGTCGCCTAGTTCTTGATTATATTTCTGACTTCGAGGCTCTGTCGAAGTATGCTCGTTCATACGTGGATACTCCTTATCAAAAGAACAAAAAGTTTGTCTTGGGGTTGGATGAATATCTTGGGAATCAGCTTGTGGATCATCTCGATGATAGTTTTGAGAAGATCGTCGAGAAGGCTTTGAGGCATGAAAGTCTGTTTCCTAAGAAGATGTCTGTTATTGCACCTAAGGAAGAACAGAAGCCACATCATGGTGGTAATACTAAGAAAAGGAAGCAACAACAACAGAAAGGGAAGGATGGCCAAAAGAAGCAGAAGGGAGAAGTGACTTGCTTCAATTGTTGGCAGAAGGGCCATTTTGCTAGTGAGTGCAAGAATCCCAAAGCTGAAAAGAAGTGCTTTAAGTGTGGGAAGCCGGGACATGAGAAGAAAGATTGTCTAGAATCAGCTCAATGGAAGCAAATGGTTAAGGCTTATGCTTTAGGGGCAGTGCCATCTTCTTCGAAAGCTCCTTCTGCAGAGGAGATGGGAAAGGGTGTCATGATGCAAGGTACTCTTTCTATTCATGGTGTTTCGGTTTGAGTTTTGTTTGATATTGGAGCATCGCATTCATTCATTTGCAATGTGCTTGTATGTCGCTTGGGTTTGGAACACGAGATTTCTGATAGACCATTGATCATGACTAATCTAGTTGGGGGTTCGTCTAGTCTGTGCATGTTGTGTCGTGGTCTAGTGTTATCGAGTCATGGTTTCTCTTTTACGTGTGATTGCTTTGCTCTTAACTTCGTTGGGTTTGGGATCATCTTGGGCATGGATTGGCTCAAGAGGTATGCGGCAAGGGTGAATTGCGAGAAGCTAGAGGTGAGAGTCGGGGATGTGGAAGGGCGAAAGGTGTTGATAAGGTGCAAGCTCGAAGACGGTGTCTTCGTTAGCTATCTATATTCTCTTGTGATTCCACAAGAAGACTTGTCATCTATGCTGATCGCTAATGAGTATGGAGATGTCTTTGACGAGGTTAAATGATTGTCGCCGCGCCGTAAGATCGAGTTTAAGATCGATTTGGCCGAGGAAGTTAGACCAATCATTATGCCTCTTAGGCAGATGGCGTCTAAGGAACAGCGAGAGTTGGAGGTGCAAGTTCGATTCCCTCTAAGGTAGGGATTCATTCGAAGAAGTGTTTCCGAATGGGGTGCACTAGTCGTGTTTGCAACTAAGGTAGATGGCTTGTTAAAATTGTGTGTAGACTATCGTAAGCTGAATAAGGTGACTAAGAAGAACAAGTATCCATTGCCAAGGATTGATGACTTGTTCGATCAGCTTGACAAAGCCAAAGTGTTTTCTCAAATGGATTTGGCAACGGGATTTCACCAGTTGAGGGTGGCAAAGGATAGTGTGCCAAAGACTGCTTTAAGGACACTATCCGGGTTTTTTGAATTGTTGGTGATGCCATTCAGGTGACTAACGCACTAGCGTATTTTGTGGATCTTATGAATAGGGTGTTCAGAGATCAGATGAACAAGTTCGTGCTTATGTTCGTGGATAATATTCTAGTTTACTCTAGGAATGAGGAAGAACACAAGACACACTTGAGAGTTGTGTTAGAGATCTTGTGAAAGCATCAAATAAAGACTAAGTTCTCAAAGTGTCACTTTTGGAAGAATGAATTGAGGTTCTTAGGCCATGTTGTCTTATAGAAATGGTATAGCGGTTGACCCCGCTAAAGTGGCAACAATCCAGGAGTGGGATCGACTTAAGAATTCGATGGATGTTCGGAGTTTCCTTGGGTTGGCCGGATATTACCAACGATTTATCAAGGATTTCTCCGAGATAGCATCACCGTTAACAGGATTAACGAAGAAAAACCAAGTGTTCACATGGGATGCAAACTGTGAGCAAGCGTTCGGATTCCTAAAGGAGAGATTAATGAGTGAACCTTTGTTGACCATTCTGGGTGGGAAAAAAAGAGGGTGGTATTCACTGATGCATGTGGTATTGGAATTGAGCAGTGCTAATGCAATAGGATATGGTTGTGGTCTATGCGAGTCGACAGCTAAAGCCGCACGAGAGGAATTACCGAACTTGTGATTTGGAGTTGACGACGATTGTGTTTGCTCTGAAGATATGGAGACATTACCTATTGGGAGTTCGATTCGAGTTGTTTACGGATCAAAAGTCGTTAAAATGTCTTTTCTCCTAAAAGGATTTGAATCTTCGGCAACAAAGATGGCTAGAGTTTCTAGCATGTATGATTTTGTATAGCCTATACTCCAGGCAAGGGCAACGCAGTTGCAGATGCATTGAGTCGAAGACACACAAGTTTAGGAGCGATGTTTTCGGAATGGAAGAGCCTCGAGTATTTGGCAATGTTTGATTTCAGGCCAAGGTGCAAGTTAGAACCTGAAATGTTGGCAAGCTTATCGATAAAACCTACACTCGTCGAATGGATTGGCGAAAGCCAAAAGCGAGATGCTGCGCTTGTTGATTTTATCCGAAATTTGGAACCAAAGGATAAAGATTTTGAAGTCGATCGAGAAGGTTGGCTTTGAAAGAAAGGGCGATTAGTTGTTCCTGATATTGATGGATTGAGAGATGAGGTTCTGAGGGAATGTCATCACTCGAAATTGAAGATTCATCCCGGTGGTAATAAGATGTATCAGGACATGAAGCGAGTTTACTACTGGGAAGGGATGAAACGAGATATTGGAAAGTTCATTTCCAAGTGCATGAACTGCCAGTTGGTGAAAGCTGAACAGAAGAAGCCGAGTGGTTTGCTTCAGTCATTGAAAGTTCCTACATGGAAGTGGGAGCAGATGTCAATGGAATTTATCGATGGACTACCTAGAACTACCGCAGGAAACGAAGGAATTTGGGTCATCCTGGATCGTTTGACCAAAAGTGCAAGGTTAATTCCTGTCAAGTCAACTAGGACGGCATCGAAATTGTATGAACTTTATGTGAAATGGATAGTTTGATTCCATGGTGTCCCAAAGTGTATAGTGAGTGACTGAGATCCATTATTCACAAGTGGATTTTGGAAGAATTTGCAAGAATCTTTAGGAACCGAGTTGTGTTTGAGTACGACATATCATCCCCAAACTGATGGTCAGACCGAGAGAGTCAATCGAGTTTTAGAAGATCTTCTGATGGCTTGTGTGTTAGACTTCAGAGGATCATGGGAAGACCATCTACATCTGGTTGAGTTTGCTTATAACAACAGCTACCACTCGAGCATTGGGACGGCACCATATGAGGCGTTGTATGGGAGGCCATGCAATTCTCCAGCTTGTTGGTTAGAAATTGGAGATAAATTGATACTTGGGCCCGAGATGATTAGGAAATCCTTGGATTGTATCGAGATCGTTTGACAACGAATAAAGGCAGCCCAAGATCGTCAGAAGAGTTACGCCGATAAGTGTCATAAGGACTTGGATTTCGACGTTGGTGACATGGTTTTCATGAAGATTTCGCCATTGAATCATGTGATTCAATTCAGAAGCAAAGGAAAGTTAGCTCCAAGGTTCGTTGGGCCATTTCCGATAGTCGAGCGAATTGGAAATCTTGCGTATAGATTGGAATTACCCGAGAAGATGCCGAGTGTGCATAATGCGTTCCATGTGTCATTTCTACGGAAGTTCGTGCATGATTCGAATGTAGTGGTATCTCCAGAGCAGTATGAAGATTTGGAATTAGAAACCGTAGTTGATAGACCTTGTAAGCCGCTTCGGGTTGTGGAAAATGACACGAAACAGCTTAGGAGAAAGACGGTTAAGATAGTCAGGATAAAATGGAGTGAAGATGGTGACGATTGTACATGGAAGACGGAAGAGAGCATGAGGGTGACTCATCCGGAACTCTTCGTCGGTAGGACCCTTTAACATCGTATCATCGTTATATCGTTGTAGTTGTTTTGCGTGCTAGGATAAGGCTATGGATGCATGGCTTGATGGTTGCTGGTTTGGATGATAGAATTAGCTTCATATGGATGATAGGTATGCGGAATTGTTGTAATTGCTTGTGTTTGCTTGGAATTTCGGTGGCGAAATTCTTAAGGTAGGAGAATGTTACAACCCGCATTTTACGTATCGGAGGATCGTAAAATATTTTTATTTCATTCCCTGAGGGCTGGATCATTCCCATCTTTTAATATGTTGCTTATGGGGATGTGAGACATGTCCATAATTTTTACCGATTTTGTTTGTGATCATTTTTCCCCTGTCAGTCTTGCACATGGCATAACTTATGACTCAGGTCGAACCAGAGGGTGAGACCTGTACCATTGGAAAGGAATCGATGGTTGCCTTTCCGTAGAGTTGTTACGTTAAAGATTTGGCTCAGCGATTTGGGAGAAATCGCTGTATTAAAAATTTTCAGTTGGCTGTTCAGGTTTCGGGAGCCTAATGGGCTACTTTGAAGGAGTCCCATTAGTGGGCTGGTGGAAACTATAAATAGGGGGTAAGGGATATGGGAAATGGTTTTAGTTTTACATTCTCTCATTTGGTGCCTTGAGCGCCTCCTTCCTCCAACACCTTTCCACCATTAAAAATCATAATCCAAGGGGAAACCATAGATCTACACCATTGGAGGTTAGATCTACATCGATTGAAGGGTGAATTCATCGGATCAAGTGATTTGGGGCAAAGAGCTTATTGTTCGGATTCTTATTTCATCAATTTTAGCTTGTTTTGGAGAATTGGTAAGTGATTTGGATCTCTCACATGGATTCAATGAAGTGTATGAGGATTTGAACATATTTTTGATCAACTTCAAATGTTTTTCCATAGATTTATGCATTGGTAAGTCCATTTTTATATAAATCACTCTATGATTTAATTTAGCAAGTTTAGATAGGTAATTTCTACGATATTTCATGTGAATGTGCAAGTTAGATCCATGGTTTTGTTCATATGTGCATTTATGGTGATTTTGGTGAATTTTACATTATTATTGACGGAATTGTCATATTGACAATATTATTGATTTCATATCATACTTGTGATCATATTGGATGAATTGGATGAGTTGGTTTCATCGAATGAATCATTTTGGCCAAGTTTTGGTCGAAATTAGAATTGCATTGGAGGATGTAGGTTTTTGGTCATGCAAGCCAGGGTCGATCGAACATGGTGGGTCGGTCGAACATGGAGGGTCGAGCATGGTGAGTCGGTCGAGCCTAAACCATGTCTTGGAGAATAAGTCGGAACTATGTCCTGGATGGTCGGTCTCGTCTGATTCGGGTCATTCGATGGGCCGGGTCGGTCTTGGTGTGGGTAGGTCGAGCAGATCTGAGAATTCTGGTTTTAGAGTAATTAGATCGGTCTCATTTTGGGATCGGTCGAACAGGTTGGTTAATCCGGTCTGGATGTGCGTCGGGTCGAACAGTGTCTTGGGTTGAGCAAGCCAAGAGCAAGGCTGGGTCGGTCAACCAGCAAATTAAAGGAGTTGCTAGCAGCACTTTAAACGCCGAGGTGAAGGGCATAGGCGCTGTAGCTTGATTTCTTTAGCAAGTTGATGTGATGATGTGGATTGTTTCAAACCTTATGATTGATGTTTTTCTTTGGTTCGAAAAGCAATGATAACTTCAAAGTGAATTCCATGGAGGAATGACAAAGTGAGGTGAATTGTTCACCAGATGTGATGAATGTGGAAACGACTCAAGGATGCATTGAGTTCGGGTGAAGTGATTTCTCTAAAATGTTCTGAGCTAATTAATAGTCATAATTGATAACGACTAGAGATGAGAAGGCCGAGGAATTTCTATTGTCGTAGGTTCTAGCGGACTCAAAGCAAGGGTACAACTGAAGACCAATTGTAGGTCGAGTGCCCTGGGCGTCATGTATGGCCTAGACATGTGTATAGCGCGTGGGGTTTTTGCTAGAACCGGGACATCGTGTATGGTCCTTGACAATTGACGACAAGTTGTTATCCAGTCATACGATAACGAGGTTTCCAAAGTAAGGTTGGCAGTGATAGCCAGAGTCAGTCATGGACGTTTGAATGTATGTTGTGATCATGATTGAGTTGCTTTGCCATATATGAATGGACGCTTTAACTGCCATGACTGAATTGTTATTCCTTAAACTTATGGATTGTAAAGGCTATCACTGTCATGTTATGGGGAAGGCAGGTGTAAGTTCTTCTCTGGAGCTGGGTAGATTAGTTCATTTATTTACCCATTCTCATGTACTTTATTGATGAAGTTTGTTAGCTGTTTTATTGCTCACTAAAACTATTGGCTGACTTAAGGTTTTATGTTTCCTCTTATTACCTTGGGTTGTTCATCCAGTTGTTTGGATGGGCAGACTAGGTGGCAGTTGACAGGTGATTGCTTAGTGAGGGCGAAGTTGTTGTTCGGTGGCGAGCAGGCGGCTAGCGTACTATTTTACTACTATCTAGTACCTTTGTTTTTCCACTGTTTGTTATTTCTCCAAGTGTTCTAGTGAGGAAAATTGTACAAACACTATTATTGTTATCTATGTGTATGGGAATTACTTTCTAGTTGTCATGAAAGTTTAGTGTTTTCTGCTTCATTATCACTACCTGTTATATATGTTCTATTATATTTTATGCTTGCGCTGTAAGTTTACTACAGGTTCGGCTTATGTATCATACCTTGATGATCGTCCATAGCTGCTTGGCACATCTTTCAGCGCATTATTCCTCTTGTATAGTGCGGGGGTTGTGGGCGGTCGTCACAAGTATCTTCGGAAATTGTGGTTTACGTGGCATTCAAAGTGAGGTATATCAAAAGGAGAGCTCTGTCCGGATATGGTTTGACCTCCTTTAATGCCTTGAGAATCGGTCTGAGTAATGAATTATCCGGTGGGATATTTCCAGGCGAGCCCGAGATATTTGGTCGATCCATTTTTGATGGAAGCTTTGACTCAATCAATTGAGAGCGATTCTCCCGGGTTCGAGAGTTATAGCCTGAAGGAATTCGGCTTGAGTCGATTTTGATTCAGGCCGAACCTTGCTTGGGATTTCCGGAGCATAGGCTGCTATGTCAGTCGATTGGTCGGTGTTTGAAGAGAGTTTCTGGTTATTGGGCTTCGATTTGCTGATTTATGAGAGCTTTTGCCAAAAAGTTGGTCAACATTAAACATGTGCGAAATTAAGCTAATGGAAGAAAATAAATTGAATGCCCGACAAAAAGGTATGTATTTAATTGAATATGAGACTTTATAAGCCTACTGGGCAAGCCGCATGGCTTTTTTATTTTCGTTTTGAATGGAAAGGGCCTAGAGAGGCCATTTGTAGTTGTATCAATTGAACTATACAAAGGAGACGCTGGTGAAATTTTCCAAAAATTTATGGAGACCGAAATATTTAAGAAAATTTGATAACTAGAAATAGATCTACCGATTATATAAAAAAATGATAAGAGAACAAACTTGTAATGGAATTTTATAAGTAAAAAAGAAACCGTTTAAGAATTAATACATGATTTAAATATATTTAGTTAAAAACAGTATTTTGGGTTGTTGCAATGACATTTTACGCATCGTCCGTTTTAACCCAAGTAAACGTGATTTGGAAAAGTTTTCCAAATAAAATGAGGAATATTTTCTAAGTATAGAATAGGAAAGAGTTTGTGGAAGAGATAAGTAATTGGATATATTTTCCAACAAAATAGAAGATATTTTCTAAGTACAGAAAATAAAGAATGTGAAATATGGAAATGTTTTCCAAGTGTAGTGAGAATCCAAGCGGCGTTGAAGCATCTCGGTAAAGAGATTTAATAATGAATATTGAGAAGAATTTTATTGTTGAAATATTAATTAAAAAGGGCTCAGTGATTGTTTGATGCTAATTAATAGTACTTCCTTTTGGAAATAAAATCCTTGGTTGAATGTTTGCTTCTTTGATAGTTAAGTGACTAACTATCGAAGTATTGTCCAAGTAAATGTAACCGTTGTTAATACGGAGAGACCGATTGGATGCATTATCCGAAAACCACTCCGTATAGGCATAAGCGCTACAAATTAAAATATATGAAGATAATTGAAGATAGAGTGAAGTGAAAGGGCTAATCTGTTAGTCCTAGGTAGAAATTTCCTAAGTTGTATGGATGAGATGATTCCTTCGGTTTGTCCAGTCCCAGGACAACTTGTATGGACGAATGTCTGACATAGTATTTACAAACGATCATGCACGTTGATTTTTACAAATATACCAAGTTTGGTGGCAAAGAATGAAACTTCTTTTAGCTTTACACCTAGAGTATATTTGTGGACGTCAATTAGTGATCTGATGGATCAGACGATGTGACATTTAAAGTTAATGTGATATTATGGAAAAGGTAATCGTGACCTCAAGCCTCATTAGCCGGTAAATGATAGACATCGGGCAAGCAACATGGCTTTGTGAGTCATACCTATTAGGATGTATGATCACCTGATCGAGAGAAAGTTCAATTGCTTCTTATTCTATCGCTTATGTATGCTTTCGGTAACGGTTGCTGATCACAATCGTTGGTGATGTACATTCGGTACACTCAAGCGAAATGAGTGGCCAGTTATGTGTGGCCGAGTTACAAGATTTTCTTATTGAGTCCAGTGTATTCCCCTATACAGATACATTACCTAAAGTTGGTCTCATACCTTGTCATGGTTGGAAATCAATTCTCCAATAAGCGCCCTACGGTTTTTGATTATATACTATATATGTGGAGCGTAAGATGCAAGCATTCCACTAGATTACTATTTATTTGATTAGACACTATAGTAATTTGAGAATAGTTTTACTATAAATAATATTTTGGGTTATCGTAAGATAAAAACCATCCGTGCTTATGTGCGTAATTGTATTACGGTTATCTTTTCTTTCGAAATGATTTTTAAAGTTAAACCAAATGGTTAGAGTTTACTCACACCAGTCTCATGACTGACCCAAAGTTTATTTTGTATTGTTTTACCTTAAACTCTTGGGTGCCTTATTTTGTAAGGCTAGTCATGTAGTTCCGGTATTTACTGATATCATTCGAGGAGCTTGGAGCAGGAGGCTTTAGCGTTACTTATCTAGTGTTATTTTCCGATGTGTTGTATATGTGATATACTCTGATAATGTATGTAAGTGCATATACAGTTTTATATTTCAAAAGCTGTTTTATATATTACATTTTATTCCGTTGCGTCACGAGATTCTGTGTTGTTATTTCTTTTCTTCTTCTATATTTTTTGTAATGGTCCAAAAAATTCGACCCTCAAATTTTCAATAATAGTACATAATCCTGTGTAACTTGCCAAAAAATCAAGTATCAAAAATATAGATAGTTAATAGAAATAAATTAGAGGGTGAGAAAAGAATGAAAGAAACATTAGAATAGAAGAATAAGATCAGAGTCTCAAAGCGGAACGAATAAAATATAATACATCAAAATATTTTACACAAAATGAACTGTATAGATATATATATGTATATATATATATAATTACAACATTTGAGCATGCATTCATACCAGTCAATATACATGGTAGAATAATAATCTACTACCAGAAGAATACAAATATACGTTTCGACTCCAGCACCTCTTCTGAAGCTCCAAGAAAAACCTAACCGTTAACATACTTGGTTTGACCCGAGCACATTTGAAAGAATATACCAGTGATAAATTCATAGCACATCAACTTTTTTACCTTTAGAAAATCCTTTTGAATGAAAAGGTTAATCGTAAGATTAGTCCACACATAAACACGGATGATATTTACCTTACGATAACCAAAAACGTTTTTGATATATAAAAATCCAGTGGTATTATAATAGTGTTTATCAAATCACAAATAAATAACCATCTAGCAAAACACTTGCGTCTCACGCTCCACATATTTAGTATATAATCAAAAATCGCATGACACTCAATGGAGATTGGATTTCCATCTATGACAAGGTATGGGACCAATTTCTGATAGTGTATCTCTAGAGAGGGATACACCAGGGTTCAACAGGAGCATCTTGCAACCCGCCCACACATGACTGACCACTAATTCAGCTTGAGTGTACTGAATATATTATCAGGGATGGTTGGACTCAAACCATCGTCATCCGTAAACGTAAAAAATCGACAGAAGAAGGAACAAAAAGGAATTTCTCTAGATCGAAGATAGTGTACCATAATGGGAATGACCTATATAGCCATGTTACTGCCCAATTTGTGTCATTTTCATCCCCGGTTGATGAGGCTTGAGGTCACGATTTACCTTTTAGAAACATCACATCCATTCTTTGTGTGCCACATCGTCACATCCATCAAAACAATAATTAACATCCACAAATACACTCTGGATGTTAAGCTAAGAGAAGTTTTCTTTTCCGCCACCAAATTTGGTATATTTATAAAAATCAACATACGTGACCCTCATGAAATACTATGTCAGACATTCGTCCATACTAGTCACCCAGGAACAAGATGAATCGAAGGCACCCTCCTAGCACATCGTAGGAATCACCATATAGGTTAGTAGCGAGTAGTCCTTGCAATCCATAGATTTCAACCATGACAGAACCACATCATATCTCTAAGAATCGACTAGATATTTTAAGTAGTTCTTCCGTTTAACGAAGATCTATGGTCTTCAGTGCTCCATCTGTATACGCATTCCGGCAAATTAGTTTTCAAATGCAACATTGATTCGAAGTGGTTTTGGGTCTAGTTCCCATCCCGATCTCTTCGAAACAACACGTCAAAAGTCAAGTAGTGTATTTTATTGATAGTCGGGGTTTTAAATATCAATTACAAAATATAGTCAAGTACATTGGCAGCTCGGGTCTTTATTATCATTCATTAAAACTCTTTAATGATCTTTGAAAATCATTCCATCGTTTTGAAATCGATTTCATTACTTATCTTGTCAAAACTATATTCATTACTCTTAAGAATATACGTACTTACCGATCTTATAATTTATATTCCTTTTACTTTGAAATTATTTCTATAAAACTATTCCTTTCCCCCTGATCTTGGAAACATTGCTTAGTATTCAAATCTCTCTTATTTTTCTTTTACTTCAGAAAATATCGGTGTATATTATAACTTAAGGGTATAAAACCAATTACCGATCCTTATATAGGCTAAATAAAATTAATTTATTTACTTTTAAACCAAATAAACATATTTATAGTTTAAAATCTCGCAACTAATGTTGCAATATTATTCTTATGGAATACTAACTGATCTCAACATCTTTTACTCATTACAAACAAATATCATTCCTCGAAAATAGCAAAGTCGTTCAAGTTGGGGTATTATATTTACCATTCAGACCTTGATCAACAATGTTCTTATATTAGAATAGTAGAAGTTCGTAACTAAAAAACCAATAATTCTATAATATCAATCAAATCTTATATTTTTATTTAAAAACATTGTTTTATAATCATATTCTTACTTTTGAAATTTTGGGCGATTATGATCATTTTTTCTAAATATTAACTTTTTGCTTTGTTACACAATTGCATTTATAATTGGAATTATATTAACCCATTTCAAAAGTACTCTACCCAAAACTATTTTGGATCATATTGTAAAACAAATTCCTTGATTTTGTAAATAAAATCCATTTATCATCTTCTTCGTTATTTAACGTCTTATAATAACTCAACTTGGATTATATTAATAATCCGTCAATCCATTCCTTTACTCAAAGGCGATCAAATTTCTAAAAAAACGTTCCTTTCATTTCAAACTTCCAGTTTAAATATTAAACAAAATATTAAACTATCGTATTAGCGAAAATTTATTTTCCATAACTTTGTTTATGCAAATTCGGATTTTCTTAAAATAAATTCCTTTAAGAATTCATTAAATTTTGCTGCACCAGATTACTTCTTAAATAAACTTTATTCAAGAAGAAATTGCCTTAAATATGGTTAACATCATCATTTGCTGATGGTAAACTAGTTTACTTCTTTATTAATTAAAATAGATCAGTTAATTTCTTTTGAAATTATTTAAATAATAACTAATTATAATTTTTTTTTTGAGTAGAACAGATGTGTAGCGTGAGACTACACAGCCGATTAAGCAAAATATTAATATATATATAATCCAGTTGACAAGCCCAACTGGTGGCTAATAGTACGAAAGTTTAAAAGAGATAATTATACAATAGGTTACAACATAACAACCATTACTGAAAAAGCAAAACATCCCAAGAACCACTTCGAAAATATGCAGTACCATTGCTAGCCAAATTATGAAACCATAGAAGAAGAACATACTAAACCAGAAACCCTATCCAGATTAATGCAAATCTGGACTTGAATCACCATGATTAGAACCCACCGATTCAACTGGGCTATTAGACGCTGGCAGAGCAAGCATGAACTTCAATGGAGAAGAAGAAGGTTGACCTGTCCAAGAGTTAAAGTAGAAAATAATGAGTCTGCTTAATCCTTCAAACCGCTTCAGTGGTTTATTAAAAATCACTGCATTCCTTTCTTTCCAAATGCACCAACAATATATTGCTAAAAAGGAATCTAAAGCAACATTAGCAGCATTGAATTCCCAATAATCAAACACTGAATCAATGTTAGGCACAAATCCAAGAAAAAGAGAGCTAGCGGCTGCAAAGATAGGGAATAAGAATTCACAATCAAAGAAAAGTTGATCTATAGACTCTACATGATATTGACTCTCAATCAAGTTAAGTCTATGTGACTTAACTCTGGTATTGATTTTACCATGAATCAAACACTAATTAAAGAAGAGAACTTTTGGTGGAAGACGAATTTTCCAAAGTCTTGGGAAAGAGAATACTCTGCCAGTGAAATGAATGAAATTGTACACTGAAGCAACTGAAAATCCTTTTCTTGGAGATAAAGCCCGAAGGTAGCAATCTGGAGAGAAAGAAAAATGAGTGTGCATGATCAAATTAGAAGCATCTAGAAGATTATCAAGGACATTAACATCAAACAAAGTTGATGGGCAAAGCGCAGAGGGACCAATATGAATCAGATTTGCCACTGAATAGAGCTCATTGGAAGTAAAAGGGAAAAGAGAAGAAAATAACCACTTTTGTAATATTTTTAAACATCGTTAAAAGTAAATATAAAGAAATCTTATTTAAATTTAAACAACTGTTCAGTAATAGCCACTTTTGATCAACAGTTGACTTTGTAAATTTTAAACCCATCGGTTAACTCGTTAAAACCGATTTCAGTTACCACTTCTTATTAGATTAATGAAATAAATCTAATAGTATTTCTTAATCGTATATTTAAAAATAACTATTCAATATTAACCCATAGGTTAAATATAGCTTTATTTGCTTGCAAGCATATTTAACGTCAAAATCTTATTATATAAGCTTTTTTTATAATATTCTATAAAAACTCATTTATAAACATCGCTTTATTTTCAAACTTCATTATAATGTATAAAATATAATTAAAATCTTGTTGCAGTTAGAAAATAAGTTTTATAACTCAAATTTGTCAATTTTCCTAATGATAAATCAATGTTTTAACAAAAGGGTGGATTTTAAGCCATCTGCTGTCAATCCGTCAGTCAATACCGTGTATTGATTTAAATCACAACAACGATGAATTTTATTTCAACGTTCAAAAACCAAACAGGTTTAAATGTTCAAGAACCAAATTGGTTTAAATGTCAACGAGGTCTAATCAGTTCATATATAAATAATATAAAAACAAACAACATACATAATATTTGAGGGACCTGGTTGGATCCCTACAACCTGTTCTTCCCTGCATCACAATTCATTATAACAATTCATAACGGCATATAATATAGAATTTAAACCCAGTATAATAAACGATGACAAATATCCAATTTATATTATAAACGAGTAAATTTTAGTTATATGAATTTAACCACATCATAGAATTCCAGAAAGCGTGAGAGTTAACTCACATTTTATTACGATTGACTACTTCAGCGTTGTTTCATTTAATTTTAAACAGACGTTTATAATTAAATGAAATTCTGATTGCCTCTGATCGATCCCTTCTGAATCAACATGGCAGCATAGCGCTCTTTACTAAGATCCTATCATCTTCGTTTTCGTTGAATACTGTGATCGTATGGAATAGTTATTGTCATTACAAGTTCAACGGTCATTAAACCTTAACAAATTATTATTAATTAATTAAACTAACTAAATACCTTCTTTATCTCTAAACCCCGACCATTAACTATTAAATGAGGATTAGCTAACTGGTCCATCTCTTCTTCCCCGATATAAATAATTCACTACTTCTACATTAATCGAACCCAGGTGATGACCGCCACCGCTCCCCCTCCGCTCACCCATTCTAGCTGTTGGTCATACCAAATGACATGGCGCTTCCTCCTCTCCGCTCTCCTCCCATTCTCCCCGCCTACGAACGGCTCTAGAAAAAGAACACATCGATCATCCAAGCGGCATAAAAAAAAGACATGAACAATTTCCCCCCTAAGATCTTCGAACAACTCACCGTTGGTGCTCCCCTGCATCCCAACCATCACGTTGGTCTTCATTTTGACCATCACCACCTGAAATGGCATCAACTCGATCCTTAATCCACGACAACAAAAATATACCGAACTTGAAGTTTTTGAAATCCAACAGAAATGGTTCGAGCACGAAGCCCTGTTGTGCAGCAGTACAATCGATCAGAAATTTCTCAATTTCTTTTTACTTTGGAAGAATCAAAAATGGGCGTGTTTATTTTTAACAGAGCAGATTGAAAGGGGATTAGTAATTGAGATGGTTAAAGGGACGATTAGCTAGGGGTAAATTTATAAGTAAAATTAATATTATTTTATAGAATTTTTTGATGAATTTTTATTAATCTGTACATATCACCATTTAAGTTCAATGTTTGTTTATTTCTATGCTCACATACAAACTCCATTCGCGACGAGAATGGACATATGGCTAAAATTCGACAACACGGTCCTAATGAAACTTGTTTCGTTGAATTCCGAGTCTGTTTGCTCAAAAGGCGCTCGTTCGAGTCCAAATGGTCGATTTATTTACATTTAATTTTCGTATGCTCACAAAATGACTCCAATTGGTATAAAGTTTGAAATCTAGCAATAATTAGCTGTTACAAATTTAATAAAATTCATTTCGTTGAAATCGGAGGTCATTTGAATAATGTCTCTTTTTAAGGGTCCAAATTAATTTTAAATAAATCAGTTAAGTACCTCAATATAATAATAACAAAATATTATAATCAGCTATATTCAAACATAATTTCACTTAGTTTCAAAATAAATTATCTTGGGTTGAATTCTTAGCCAAAACGATATTAAATATATTAATAACCCCTTTATTTTATAAAATAAATCCTTATGGTTTATAAACGAACTCCATAGTGACCTTTTGAAAATTTGATTTGGACATGAAAAAAAATCTACAACATGAAAAATCGATTTTTCTCTTTCATTAGAAAACTATTATCCAATAGATTCGAACGTTTCTTGTTTTAAAGAATTCCGACTTATACTGGATTCTTTACAACCATTTAAAGTTCAAAACGTAACATTACGAACTACCAAGCCGCTGCAGCTCGTTGTATAATTAAGTTATAATTTATATGTTCAAACGTCGTTTAATAACTGAATACGTTAATATAATACAATACAAATCAACATCAAATCCTTTTGTGTTGCCAATTCACGATATATTGCAAATACATCTAATTCCGACTATTTCATAATTATATTATTATTATACTATTTATATTAACAAAATATTTAAAATTATTAAATTCAAGCTACTTAAATTCTAAATCAACATTTAAAACCATTTTCGACTATTCAATGTTAATGGTAAAAATGCAGGTCGTTATATTCCTTCCCCCCTAAAAGAATTTTGTCCTCGAAATTACTAAGGTAGGAAAAATGTTACAAACCCATTGTTTTTATCTCAAAAATTCAATTAAAACTTCACTTCTGCTTTATAAACTTTTAGTTTTAACCAAACCAATAAATTTTAATCGAAAATTTTCAAAAAGATTTGAAAATTTTCTAACACCTTAATTTTTCAAAAAAATTTGGCATAGTTTTCCATGTACCGAGGGGCTTCCGCAATATTGCAAGAACAAAAAAAATAATATAAACATCGACCCACACGGTCGAAAAATCCAATTCAAAACCCGAAAAATTATAATTTGCCATTGCATACCTTATGCGAGCGTTATTAAGTGATAAACAATAAGCTATTCTTGAGCTTGCTTAATTAGTATGCAGCTCTAACTAAACTAGATCTAATCAGCTCCAGAATTCAATCAACATAGGAAAAATTTGGCCATGCACCTGTTTTTAACTCAAATGAACTTCATTAGTCTCAAAATCCTGCAAATTGGTTTAATACTTAGATTATCTATTCCAAACAATTTTTACATACCGTCCAATTCATCTGAAATTTTATTTATAACCAACTCCTGTATATACTCCATTCAAATTCAGTATATTTGAATTTTATTTCAATTTATTCACTCTAAATAAGTTCTCAGTCAAGCTCAAATCCATATTCATGCAATATATTCCAAACATACAATCAAATTGATTCCATTTGGATTCATTTACTTTTTATTTTCCCAAACACATGTCAAATTCTTGTTGACTTGTCTCAATTCCAATTCATAAGATTCAATTTAACTCACATAAGTTAAATTAAAATTCTCATTTCATAGTTGATT
Source organism: Allium sativum (assembly GCA_030737875.1). Taxonomy (NCBI): domain Eukaryota; kingdom Viridiplantae; phylum Streptophyta; class Magnoliopsida; order Asparagales; family Amaryllidaceae; genus Allium; species Allium sativum. The sequence goes on from CM060917.1 coordinate 75,328,850, forward strand.
TTTTTTTCAACTTCATCCAAATTTTGAATTCATTCAAATCAAATAACAATTTGAGAAAATTATTTTTTTTAACCTTTTTACAAAATTTACCGGGCAAAATAAAAATAATTTATGTTCAAATTATAAATACGCGCTCTCATATATATACACACGCGCGCGCACACACACTCAAACTCAATCTAGGGTATTGCTAACCCAATCTCTATTGAGTTGTGCCATAGAGCCATGATTATAACTAAACCATATGCTCTGATACCAACTGTAACGACCTAGAAAGTTCGACGCTCGAATTTTCGAAAATAATACAAAATCTTGTATTACTTTCCAAAACCCAAGTGCCGAAAATCCAAATAGTTAATAGAAATAAATTAGAGGGTGAGAAAATAAAATAAATAAATATTAGAATAGAAGAATAAGAAGATCAGGGTCTCACAACGGAACGAATAAAATATAATATATCAAAATATTTTACACAAAATGAATTATGTGTGTGTATATATATATGATTACAACATCAAAGTATACATTCATATCAATCAATACACACAGCGAAATAATAATCTTCTACCAGAAGAATACGAATATATGTTTCGACTCCAGCTCCTTTTTTGGAGATCCAAGCGAAACCTAACCTAATAATACGCTCGGTCAGACCCGAGCACATTTGAAGCAAATAAAAATTCACTCGGATCAGTCACTTTCAATGATAAATTCAAAGCACATCAACTTGTTTAACTTTAGAAAATCCTTCTGAAAGAAAAGGATAATCGTAAGACCGGTCCGCAAATAAACACAGACGGTTTTAACCTTACGATAAACCAAAACATTTTTGATATATCAAAATCCAGTGATATTGTAATAGTGTTTACCAAATCACAAATAAATAACCATCTAGCAGAACACTAGCATCTCATGCTCCACATATTTAGTGTATAATCAAAAACTGCATCGCACTTATCAGAGACTGGATTTCTAACTATGAAAAGGTATGGGACTACCTTCTGATAGTATATCTCTAGAGAGGAATACACCAGGGTTCAACAAGAACATCTTGCAACCCGCCCACATATGACTGACCACTCATTCAGCTTGAGTGTACTGAATATATTATCACCAACGGTTGGGCTCAAACCACCATTTTCCGTAAGCATACAGAATCGACAGAAGAAGGAACAAAAAGGAATTTCTCTAAATCGGTGAAAATATACCTTAATGGCAATGTCCCACATAACCATGTTTCCTAGCCGATTTTTGTCATTTTCATCCCCGATTGATGAGGCTTGAGGTCATGATTTACCTTTGAGATACAACACATCCATTCTTTGAACGCCACAGCGTCAGATCCATCTAATCACTAATTGATGTCCACAAATACACTCTGGGTGTTAAGCTAAGAGAAGTTTTCTTCTCCACCACCAAACTTGGTATATTTGTCAGAATCAACATACGCGAGCCTCAAGAAATACTCTGTCATACATTTATCTATGCAAGTCATTCAGGAACATGATGAACCAAATGCACCCTCCTACCACATCCTAGGAATCACCCTATAGATTAATAGCTAGTAGTCCTTGCAATCCATAGATTTCTACCATGACAAAATCACAGTATATCTCTAGGGATCAGTTAGAAATTTAAAGTAGTTCTTCCATTTTGCGAAGATTTATGGTCTTCAACGCTCCATCTTTATATGCATTCCTGAAAATTCGTTTTCGAATGCAACGTTGATTCGAAGTGGTTTTGGGTCTAGTTCCCATCCCTCTCTCTTCAAAACAACACATCAAAAATTCAATAATGTATTTTATTGATAGTCGGGGTTTTAACTATCAATTACAACAATTTAGTCAAGTACATTTGTAGCTCAAATATTTATTATCATTCATTAAAACTCTTTAATGATCTTTGAAAATCTTTCAAATGATTTGAAATCGATTTCATAACTTATCTTGTCAAAACTATATTCTTAACCCTTAAGAATATATGTGACGACCGGAATTTCAACCTTCAAAAATTGACATCTAATACTTACTTGTATTCAAATATCACATATTAAAATGTCATATTCTTAGTTGTCTAGGGATATAACACATTAGAACAATCGCAATGAAATAAAACAACTTCTCATTTATATAATAGAAGATTATATCGGAGTTTAAAATGAATACAACATCATGGTACAACACTATTTACAATAACAAGATAACAAGAAACAACTGAAACAACTAATCAAGGTGAATCCAAAACCAAACTTCATCTCCACCTGGATAGCTTCAATTCACTGATGCCCACAAAAACCAAACGTTCCACATAAACAACAAAAGATGCTCCACAACAATAGAAACTCCTCCAAAGCAAAGACACACTAGAAAAGGCTCCAAGACGGGCTCCAAAACACAGTTACTAAACCCGACTCTAGGTTATCAGTGTGGAAAATTATGGGCACCCAGAGTTTTGTGGGAAAACAAATAAACTCTAGGTCAATCATGGGGCTGGTATGAGAACTCAATTTATTCATTATGTGCAATAAAATTCACAATGCTTTTTTAGAAAATGAAACTAACGTAAGGTTACGTAGCACACACACAATGTAAACACACACATGAGGGAGGTTTCTCCTTATGATAGTCAAACATGCTTGATACACGGAAACCATTTTTCATATTATTATTAGTGCATAACGTGAAAATCAATTTTGCAAATAAGGGTATCAATCCTAGCCAACATAATGTCCCATCCCACTATGCTGACATATTCCAGTTGGTAAGTAGTAGGCTATACAACTGAAATCGTAAAAGCTCGTAGTGGAGAATGAATTTCCAATAAATGTCTAGGCAAAAGAACTTCCTTACCGAACCAATGGGTACGCCTCTAGAGGGACACCCCGAGAACCAAACGGATTCTCTACCATCACAAGGCCGGGTTACCTCTGTAACTAGGTAACTTAGAGCAGACTGAGTATATCACTTCCCGGTCGTTACCAACCTTTCACCGAGGCCTCGCAACATCAACATCCACATAAGTAGAAGTCACCACATAAGTAATACCTGGGCTCCATACCATGGTACACTTTTTATTTAGAAGGAAATGACTACCCTTAACCTTACTGCATCTTTCCTGTTTCGGCCATTTCCGAGGTGTGAGGCTTGCCGAAGTATCGTTATACACAAAGCTACGCTTCAACAAGCCATGCTTTGATCATCACTAGGTCCTAACTTAAGTATGCCACATTGTCAATTCATAGCACATAACTGATGTCTGTCAATGTATAACCTTTATGCTCGTATGTCTCAAAGAAGGGTGTTAAGCTGAGAGAATAAATTCTCCGCCACCAAACAGATATATATTTAACAGAAATCAATTGCTATGCAATTAATTACAATGTCAGACACACATCCGGAATTCCTTCAATACGTCCGGACTACTTGCCACTTAAACGATATATAAAAAATCCATCTTCAAATGGAAGCTACCCATTTGAGACATCCAGCAAACAATCCTTCTGATATGAAGGTCCCGGTCTTCAACATTGTCCTTATATGCTTATTTTCTCCCAACGTCGTTTTATTATTCGGAATGGTTTTCAGATCCAATATCTGGTTCTAGTCTTTTCAAAAAATAAGGGCTTTTTAAAAATATGTGGATATAAATCAAGTCTCAACACATACTCCATGTTTGGAAACTCAAATTATCATTTAAAATACTTTATTACATGTTAGAAATCTTTTACTAAGGCTAGGGAAAGATTTATAATTTATATCCCTTTAAACTCAACATTGAATAAACAACATTACAAAAAGCATTTCAAAATACGGATATTGGCTAGTTTAGGGAAAATGACTTTCATATTAACCAAAACTTCATGATTTCAACATAAATCACTTTTAAATAATTAATCACGATTTTACATAAATTTTCTATATTTTTAAATAATTTAAAAACCATTTATCTTTATAGTCAATGGACAAATATTAATTTAAACATAACTTGAAAATTATAAGTCAAAAGTAAAATATGCTTTCACTCATTTGATAGCTCTTGTTAATGAAAATCAAACATTTTTCGTTTCGTGGAAATTCGATTTAAACTGCAAAAGTTATAAGCATTTAAAGTTTGTAATTAAAACACACGAACTACCACTGTGCGACAAGCTCTATTATTAATTCATATAGTAATTATTCCGAACTGCTTCAAAATATGTTAGAAAATCATTATATACTCTAAATACCATTTTAAAACATTTTCTAGATAGGAAATCCAAACTTCACTTTTAAACTTTTATTTTTCACTTAATATTTTGTTAATAAAATATTAAATTAAATTCCAATTTATTTCAAATTCAAATAGTTTCAAATTAATTCCAAATTAAATTTTGAATTAACCATCCAGTCCGCCGGATCAGTTAGGGATAGCCTGGAAGAGCAGAAAACTATGATTTTCAAACCCAAGCTTATACACTATCCTCTCTGTCATCCTAGAACATTCCGACATTTATTTTAACAAGCTCTATTTTGACTATAATATAAATTTATTCAAAACAATTTTAGAAAACCATTTTATACTTGTACAAATTATTTTAAACTATTTAAAACCATTTCCAACTTTCAAATTTTAAACTTTAAATGAATAAAATATTCATTTACAATACCGACATGGTTCGAGACTTATCCAATATTCATACAAATCCATATGTGTGTATAACTAGTATAATGCACATATTATCACTAATAACAACCACGAAGCATCCATTCATCCATCGCACAAGTATATATGGGTGTATATATACATATATATATATATAACACAATGTATACATGTGTACGTATAAGCATTTATCACTAAATGCTTACATTGCAATAATTACTAATTAACCATATCATCAATAACCATTCACGTAACATAAAAAGTGAACAAATATACATGTCGAGTTCTCACCTTGGGGTTCCACTCCACCATTCTTTATTGTAGCACCACTAGACCGACTATAGCTATCTTAGACTAACAGTATTTCCTCGCCAACTCTTTATAAATTAAATAACTATTAAACTTCTATTCTTTTCTTTTTTTAAGAGGGAAGGTCGGAATTTTGTAGGAGGAGGCGATTTTGGCCGAATTTAGGGAGAAAGAAGGAGGAGAAGAAGGAGAGGAAGGAGGGAAGAAAGGCTTAGGAAGCCATGGATTTTAAGGTGAAGAAGAAGGAGAAATGGAAGAGAAGATTGCTTAGAGGAAGAAAGGGGTATATTTATACTTGAAACGAATGAATATGGCGATGACACCTCATAGGACAAGTGTCTTTCATGCATGGAATGTTGCATGCAAAATTACAAGTGTCCTAACACTTGTAATAAAGAGAAGGGTAGTGCTTTTGATAGCATTTTCCTTAAAACGCTATAAATACTAAAAGCAACGCATAATTCTAATGCTATTAATTCATGTTATCGTTGATAAATCCGATCGAATGACAAATAGTATTAACAGATGACTAATTTATTCATAATCATTTCCATATATTAACTTGTTAAATTTTCTAGATCGTTATCATTCACCCCCCCAAAGAAAGTTTCATCCTTGAAACTGTATATGAAGGGATAATCAAAAGAAATAAATAAAGAAACAGACTTACCTAAGGGTCGGAGTCGTCTTGAATATTGACTGTACAGTCCGGGTAAAATTTCTGCATAGTTTCTTCTGTTTCCCAAGTACAATCTTTGGGATCACTGCTCCATTGCACTTTAATTAAATTAACCATCTTATTTCTTAGCCTCTTTTCAACTCGGCAATGATCTTTATGAGGTCTCTTTTAACGGCTAGATTTGGCATAATTTCTAGATCTTGTTGGGCGGCTTCTTCCACAATCTGATCAGGGTCATGAATATACTTTCTCAGATTTGATATTTGAATAACATCATTCACACTTGAGAGACATTTAGGTAACTGAACTTTATATGCCAGTGATTCAACTTTTTCCAAAATAGGGAATGGTCCAATATAGCGGGGTGCTAATTTCCTTTTCTTCCAAATATTATAACTCCGCGCATTGGAGAAACTTTTAGGAATACTTAATCCCCAACTGCGAATTCTAATGCCCTCCTTCTATGATCTGCATAACACTTCTGCCTATATTGGGCCATTTTCATGCTCTTCCTAATCAGATCCACTTTCTCTGTAGCCTCTCTGGTCATATCAGGTCCTAGAACAATTCTATCTCCAGACTTATTCCAACAAACTGGTGATTTACATGGTCATCCATACAATACTTCGAAAGGTGCCATCTTAATAACTATTGTTATAGGAGAACTCAACTAAAGGTAAATAATTTTCCCACGAACCTCTAAAATCGAGAACACGTGCTCGCAACAATTCTTCCAAAATTCTGTTAACTCTTTCTGTTTGTCTGTCTGATTGTGGATGATAAGCAGTACTAAAGTTTAACTTGGTTCCCAAAGCATCTTGAAAAGCTTCCCAAAAACGACTGGTAAAAAGAGGGTCATTGTCACTTATGATGCTACTCAGTATCCTAGTAATCTAATGATTTCCTTGATATACAATTCTTCCAAACTTGCAATAGTTCTAGATGAACTTACTGGGATAAAATGGGCACTTTTAGTTAGACGATCCACAATAACCCAGATTCCCTCATTCCCTTTGCGAGTCCAATAAAACTTGATCCCACTTCCATTTTGGTACTTCCAAAGGCTGAAGTAGTCCTGGCATCTTCTGTTGATCACTCTTTATTTTCTGACATATAGCACAACGGCTAACATAAACAGATATGTCCCTTTTAACCGTCTTCCACCAAAATGTACATTTAACATCACGATACATCTTATTAACTCCTAGATGGATGCCGAATTTGGACTTGTGGCACTCATCCAACACCTTCTGTGTAAGTTCTTTAATATTGGGCACGCAAATTCTTCCTTTTATTCTTATGATGCCTTTATCATCGATTTCATAATTTCACCTTGCTGAATTCTTTTAGAAATTTCTTGTAGAAATTTATCCTTCTTTTGCTCATGGGCGATTTTCTCTTTGAGAGTCGGAGTGATAACGAGATAGGCAAGGATAGCATACTTTTGACTCCGAGCATCTGTATTAACGTTGGCCTTCCCCAAGGGTATACCGAATATCAAGATCATAAGATGCTAGAAATTCCAACAATCACTGATGCCTTAAACTCATGTCTTTCTAAGTAAACAGATACTTCAAGGGCTTGTGATCAGTGAATATTTCAAATTTCTCTCCAAGCAAATAATGTCTCTAAAATTTTAAAGTGAATATCATTGCAAGTAGCTCTAGGTCATGAGTCCGATAATTCTTTTCATGCGGTCTCAATTGTCTGCTTGCATAAGCAATTATTCTTCCTTCTTGCATTAAAACGGCACCAACTCCTTCTTTACAAGAATCCGTATAGACGGTAATCCTTTATTGCCGTCGATAATGGCTAGAACCGAGGCAGTAGTCAATCTCTTCTTCAACTCATTAAAATCTTCTATGCACTTAGGAGACCAAGCAAATTTGGCATTCTCCATGATCAATTTTTCAAGAGAGAGGCTATCTTTGAAAAGTCTTAGACGAACCTACGGTAACATCCTTCCAATCCTAAGAAACTTCCATTGGAGTCGTTGGTTGCTTAGAAATCTTTCTGGGATCTACTGAGATTCCTTCTTCAGATATGATATACCCAAGAAATTATAATTCTTTTTTCCAAAAATGATGTTTGGAAATTTTAGCTTTAAACGCATTTCTCCTTAATATCTTCAGGGCAATCCTTAAATGCTCAGATTGTTCTTCCTCGATTTTTGAATAGACCAGAATGTCGTCAATGAAGACTAACACAAATTTATTCAACACCTCACGGAATACTCGAGTCATCAAGTCCACGATGTAGGCTGGGGCGTTTGTCAATCTGAATGGCATTACTAACCATTTGTTAAAAGTGTTAGGTCCATGAGAAGCAGTCAAATGAATACAATCCCTTGCAATTCTAAATTGGTGAAAACCAGAGGCTAAATCCATCTTCGAAAAAAATCGGGGATCACTTAACTAGTCAAATGAGTCGCCTATTCGTGGCAATGGGTACTTGTTCTTGAGGGTTTGTTTATTAAGGTCTCTATAGTCTATGCACAAACGCAAGGAACCGTCAAACATTGCTACAAATACTACAGCTGACCCCCAATTAGAACAGATGGGTTGAATAAATCCTTTTGTTAAGGGATCTTGGATTTGCTTGTTCAGTTCTTCTCTCTCTTTCAGAGCCATTCTTCGACTTGGATGGACAACAAGTCGGGCGTTGGGTACTAGGTCAATCCTAAACTCAATTTTTCAGTGTGGAGGAAGGCTATTAACTTCTTCACATACGTCGGGAAAATCCCTAACGAGGTATAGTTTTTATGTTGTTATCAGGGTAACCTAAAGTATACATCAAGATATCTCTTTTTGGGCTAGGGTCAACACAAGATATTTCAATAAAATTCCAAAGGCTTGTCTTTACCAGAGCTTTCTTATTAAAGCAATCTAGTTTAGCCTCATATTTATTTAAGCAGTCCATTCCAAATATAATTTCAAATTCATCAATGTCAAGAATGAATAAGTTAGAAGGGAATTCATGGTGTGAATAGGTGATAGGAACATTTTTACAATACAAACACAAGCTAGTAGGACCTCCTACTGGATTACTTACACATACAGGTTCGTCAGCAAATTTGTGTTTAAGTTTCAATTGTTCTACAAGTGGTTTTGAGATAAAACTACATAAGGCAAAAGTATCAAACAGAACTCGAACTAATTTATCATAAATAAAAATATTACCTTCCAAAACGTCTTTTCCTTTATAATTTTTTGAAGTCGAAGGCTCATCCTTGATTGCGTAAACCTTTGCCACATCAGCTTTCTTCATTACGAGACAACCTTTAATCATATGACCGGGGTGATGGTAGTGATAACATTCTTGGGACCCTTGGTTTGGCTTCCTCGACTCCTTTGGCTTCTTACAATTGTGGGAATAATGACCTTTCTCCTGGCAATTGTAGCAGGCAACACCCTTAAATGATCTCCTCTTGTTCCTTTTTTCTCAGCCTTCTGTTCAGGTTTCTTCCCATGGAACTTTCTCTTCTTCCAATTGTTGCTACTATTCCCTTCCTTAACTTCAGTACCCTTCTGCTTATCAATAGTGGCATATCTATACCCCTTGTCTACCAAGTCAACGAAGGATTGTTTGATATGTGTAGTCATCCTCTCATTATACTTCAATGCCATTCCCTTAATAAATCTTTCATTCTTCTTCAATGGGGTGTCTATCAGCTCAGTTCTAAAGCAAGAAAGCTCGTTAAACTTATTTTGATACTCTTCGAAAGACATATTGCCTTGCTTGAGATTCATAAATTCCTCGTACATCCTGGAAATTCCTGCCAAAGGCATATAAAGTTCTTCGAAAACTTCTCTGAAATCCTTCCATGAAAAGTCATCTTTTGATTTTCCTAGGACGATAGTCTCCCACCATGCAGCAGCTCCTTCCTGTAATTTCCATGTAGCTAGCAGCCTCTTTTGGTTATCTTCTAGGTTAAGTCCTCTGAAAATCTTCTCGCATGCGTTAATCCAGGCTTTAACTTTCATAACATCATCAGATCCCTTAAATGGTTTCCTACCCAGTTTTTTGTAATTCTTGTTCAAAACTGGAAGACTAGTTTGGGTCGAGCCTTGAATCATAGTCTCATTAACTGTGGTAACATTATGACCGTTACTGGTGTACTATTTCCTCCTCGACGTCTGCCTTTATAGCTCATTTTCTACTATCTGGATATAGCACGAAAATGCTGTTAGACGTACAGACGAACTACCTTAGGAGTTATGAAACAGTTAAACTCTTTGCATTTCATTGGATTCTACACATTCTAGGGTATTGTTAACCCCATCTCTAATGAGTTATCAAATGAGTTATATCCCAAAGTTATGTATAAACCAAAGCTATGATACCAACTGTGACGACCCAGAATTTCGACTTTCGAAAATCGACATTTAATACTTACTTGTATTCAATTGTCGCAGATTCAAATGTCAGATTCCTAGTTGTCTAGGGATATAACACATTAGAACAATCGCAATGAAATAAAACAACTTCTCATTTATATAATATGAGATTATATTAGAGTTTACAACAGATACAACATCAGGGTACAACACTATTTACAATAACAAGATAACAAGAAATAGTGGAAAAAACTAATCAAGGTGAATCCAAAACCAAAATTCACTCCACCTGGATAGCTCAAATTCAATAATGCCCACAAAAACCAAATGCTCCAGAAAAATAGCTAAAGATGCTCAACAACAATAGCAACTCCTCCAAAGCAAAGACATACTAGAAAATGCTCCAAGACATAGGCTCTAAAACACAGCTACTAAACCTGACTCTAGGCTGCTCATGTGGAAAATTATGGACACCCAGAGTTTTGTGGGGAAACAAGTAAACTCCAGGTCAGTCATGGGACTGGTGTGAGAACTCAATATATTTGTTATGTGCAATAAAATTCACAATTATTTTTTAGAAAATGAAATAAACATAAGGTCTCGCAGCACACACACAATGTAAACACACATGGGCGAGGTTTCTCCTTATGATAGTCAAACATGCTTGATACGCGGAAACCATATTTCATATTATTATTAGTGCATAGTGTGAAAATCAATTTCGAAAATAAATGTATCAATCTTAGCCAACATAATGCCCCATCCCACTATGCTGACATATTCCTACTGGTAAGCAGTAGGCTATACAACTGAAATCGTAGAAGCTCGTAGTGGAGAATGAATTTCCAACAAATGACCAAGCAAAGAAACTTTTTTTACCAAACCGATGGGCACGCTTCTAGAGGGATGCCCCAAGAACCAAACGGGTTCTCTACCAACACAAGGTCGAGTTACCTCTGTAACAAGGTAACTTAGAGCACGCCTAAGTATACTGGTCATTACCAACCTTTCACCGAGGCCTAGCAACATACACATCCACATAAGTAAAAGTCGCCACATAAGTAATACCTGGGATCCATACCATGGTATACTTTTTATGCAGAAGGAAATGACTACCCTTAACCTTGCTCAATCTTTCCTGTTTTGGCCATTTCCGGGGTGTGAGGGTTGCCGAAGTTTCATTATACACAAAGCTACGCTTCAATATGCCATGCTTTGATCATCACTAGCTCATAACTTAAGTATGCCACATTGTCAATTCACAGCACATAACTGATGTCTATCAATATATAACCTCTAAGCTCGTACGTCTCAGAAAAAGGTGTTAAGCTGAGAGAATAAATCCTCCGCTACCAAATAGATATATATTTAACAAAAATCAGTTGCTATGCAGTTAATTATAATGTTGGACACACAACCCATAAAAATACGTTCTGGGTCTAAATGAAAAAAAAATCCAAAATTCCTTCAGTACATCCGAACTACTTGCCACTTAAATGAAATATAAAAAATCCATCTGCAAATGGAAGCTTCCCATTTGAGGCATTCAGCAAACAATCCTTCCGATGTGAAGGGTCCCGGTCTACGACATCGTCTTTATATGCTTATTTGCTCCCAACATCGTTTTATTATTCGGATTGGTTTTCAGATCCAATATCTGATTCCAGTCTTTCCGAATAATAAGCGCTATTAAAAACCATGTGTGAAACGACCCAAATTTCCCTGTAAAGGAAAGACCGAATTGAGTTGAGAACAAGACAAATCTGAACATAAAGCAGTAGAACATTTCATTGTTATTACAACAATTTACATCAGAGTACAAGAATATAACAGAGCATGAATAAATATTACACATTGGAAATACAATATTAGAGATTTAAAATTACATTCAAATAGCAGCGGAAAATAATACATAACACAACTGTAAGAAATACACGGATACAGAGCGTTCCGAATATAGCTCCAGCTGTAAACCAGGATCCTGTGAATATAACATCTGCAAAACCAAAACTACTAGCTGCTCGTGTAGAAAATAGGGGCACCCAGAATTTAGGTTAAAACAATAAACTCTAGGTCAGTCATGGGACTGGTGTGATAACTAAAACAATTATTAATCTTAAATTTTAAGGGTGGGGATATCATGGGACCACGCTGTATAACATGGAACGAGTTTACTCCACATGATTCTTAGTTTAAAATAAAACAACGCAATGTTTTTTGAAATATGAAGCTATTATAAGACTCAGGTCCCATCACACAATGCAACGCAAGTTGTAGGATAGAGTTTTACCTTATAATAGCCAAACATGCTTGATACATATTAAACAAATTTTTTTGATATTATTATTATAAGTGCATAGTGTCAAAAACAATTTCAAATATAAATGTATCAATCATAGACAACATGGGTACCATATATCATGTCGTCATACTAGTTCTACAATCAAAACTGCATGATGTCGTATTGGAAGTTGGATTTCCATCTATGAACCAAGGCAAGGGATCGTCCTTACCGATTTCGAGACAATCTAGCCCATGTCTCAGTATTCAGCCGCAACTCGACCTAGGTAACATGCAAGGCCGGTCCACACTAAGTGCGGTGGTGGATTCATAATTCCTAAGCATGCGTTTCCCCGCCCTATGGGGCATAAAATCTGGTCAGTAATATCGACCATAACAATATCCGAGGCGCCTCTCTATCCATAAAGTAATAATAAGCAACATCCACATGAGTAAATTGTCCGGGCTTACAAAACCCTGACACCCCTCTTAGCTAGAAAGAAACACAATGTCCTCTCTGTTGTCCTCTCCCGTTTCTGGTTCATACCGAGGTGTGAAGCTCGTGAAGTAATGCTATGCACAAAGCTATGCTAATTAAAGTTGTGCTTTGATCATCATCCACAAGACTCTGCTTTTCAACAAAAGCCTTGATCATTTGCATCTTGGCATGCCACATTGTCAGTCAATACCATACCATTGATTTCTGCAAATATATAACCTCTAAGCTCGTACGTCTCAGAAAAGGGTGTTAAGCAAGAGAATAAATTCTCCGCTGCCAAACAAATATATATTTAGCAGAGATCAACGAATACAACATAAATGAATACAACATCAGACATACTATCCATTTACAAGTCCGTTCTGGGTCTGAACGAAACCAGAGGAACCTTATTCCTCGTCCCATGTGTCCAATACAGGAGAGAGGCCCTTGCATATCCATCGATCTCCAAGTACGCTTGGACGATCACCACTTATTACCTTGTCTTGGTGTACGACCCAATCAAGACATCGATAATCATCCAAACGATGTGAAGATCTCCTGTCTTCAACCACCGTCTTCATCTTCGACTCTTAATCGTCACAGTAATTATTTAGAATGGGTTAAACCCAGTCCTTCTGAATAACTCACGTACTTTATAATCAAGTGCTATAAAAACACAACATACACCTCATTCCAATTCAGAATATTCTTTTAATGAAATATTCACATTATTAGGGAAAGGTTCCGATTAATTTTATCAAAGATAAATTCTTTAAATTTATTCTGATACTCCTATTGATCTCAGTTCAAAAGATTTTATTTTATCTTTTATCAAATCTAAACCAAATTAAGGTTTATTCACTAGTCGGGATTAACGAACCTTACCGAAGTAATCATTTATTATTTATTATCCCAATCCCAACCTATTCATCCCATGGAGAAAAACTGGTAGCACTCCATTTCTAACACCCACTATATTAACGGTAAATTTAATTACCATTTTCCGTTCAAATCTAATTAAAGATGTAACTATCACTTGGAGTAAATCTGGTGGTACTCCATTCTCGATCATTTCAAGAATTTGATAAATTTAATTATCTCTTTCGCATTTTAATCTAATTAAAGATCCATTAAAACTCTATTTTAGTTTTAATGTCAAAAATCATTACTTAATGATTATCCAAATTTAAGAAATTAATCTTATCTTTAACTGGGTTAAATAACAAATGTTATTTAAAAACATTGTTCATGATAAACCCAAAATCATCTTCCATTAGAATGGAATCTTCACAGAAATCATATCAATATAAAATCGATATAAATTCACGTATCAGACTGATAATATAAATGGAATAATGGCAAAGCATTTTAAATTCCATATATAGTAACGGTCTTCATTCACAGAAGCTCATCTCGATTATTATTAAATTGAATTCCATTCAATTCCAATTTAATATATTAAATTGGAAAACTTTACTTTGGAAAATTTCCATTTAAATCTTAATAAAAGATTTATAAATTACAAATTATATTTTCACTGTTAATTGGGTTAAAGAACAAATATCGTTAAAAATACAGTTCACAATAAACCCAATTCACATTTCAGTTTATTCCAATTACTAAATATAATTGGAAACTCTAATAATCTTAATTAAAAGATTTATAAATTCCAAAATTATATTATATTTAATTCCAATTAAATATTAATTGGAGAAATTCATTAAATCTTATTTAAAAGATTTATTCTTTTCTAATTGGGGTTTAAGAACAATGTTATTAAAGACACCATTCACGACAACCCAAAATCCAATTTATTCTCGTTATTTCCAATTAAATATTAATTAATTGGATTTTTATTCTAGTTAATAACTAGTACATTTCGATAAAAATATATTTTTATCTTTTCAAATATGGAATTTTTCATCCAAAAACTTTCCAAATCACTTATTATGATTTTACCTAATTTTCCCATATTTTTAATAATTTTATCATGGCCCGTACAGTCGGTTTCCAATAACGGCCACCGAACTGCATTTACAACGACCTTTTCCAAAATTTATTTATATTTTATAAATCAATTTACAGCGAACTGCATTTACAGTGACCTTTATTGGAAACCGACTATACGGGCCCTGATAAAATTATTAAAAATATGGGAAAATTATGTAAAATCATAATAAGTGATTTGGAAAGTTTTTGGATGAAAAATTCCATATTTGAAAAAGATAAAAATATATTTTTATCGAAATGTACTAGTTATTAACTAGAATAAAAATCCAATTAATTAACATTTAATTGGAATTAAAGAGAATAAACTGGATTTTGGGTTGTCGTGAACGGTGTCTTTAATAACATTGTTCTTAAACCCCGATTAGAAAAGAATAAATCTTTTAAATAAGATTTAATGAATTTTTCCAATTAATATTTAATTGGAATTAAATAGAATATAATTTTGGAATTTATAAATCTTTTAATTAAGATTATTAGAGTTTCCAGTTACATTTAGTAATTGGAATAAAATGAAATCTAAATTGGGTTTATTGTGAACTATATTTTTAACGATATTTGTTCTTTAACCCAATTAATCGTGAAAATATAATTTGGAATTGATAAATCTTTTATTAAGATTTAAATGGAAATTTTCCAAAGTAAAGTTTTCCAATTTGATATATTAAATTGGAATTGTATGGAATTCGATTTAATAATAATCGAGATGATCTTCTGTGAATGAAGACCGTTACTATATATGGAATTTAAAATGCTTTGTCGTGATTCCATTTATATTATCAGTCTGATATGGGAATTTATATCAATTTTATATTGATCTAATTTCTGTGAAGATTCCATTTTGATGGAAGATGATTTTGGGTTTATCGTGAACAATGTTTTTAAATAACATTTGTCCTTTAACCCAGTTAAAGATAAGATAAGATTAATTTATTAAATTTGAATAATCATTAAGTAATGATTTTTGACATTAAAACTAAACTAGAGTTTTAATGAATCTTTAATTAGATTAAAATGCGAAAGAGATAGTTAAATTTATCGAATCCTTGGAATGATCGAGAATGGAGTGCCACCAGTTTTACTCCAGGCGATAGTTAAATCTTTAATTAGATTTGAATGGAAAATGGTAATTAAATTTACCATTAATACAGTGGGTGTTAGAAATGGAGTGCTACTAGTTTTGCTCCATGGGATGAATAGGTTGGGATTGGGATAATAAATAATAAATGATTACTTCAGTAAGGTTCGTTAATCCCGACTAGTGAATAAATCTTGATTTGGTTTAGATTTGATAAAAGATAAAATGAAATCTTTTGAAATGAGATCAATAGGAGTATCAAAGAATAAATTTAAAGAACTTATCTTTGATAAAATTAATGGGAACCTTTCCCTAATAATGTGAATATTTTATTAAAAAGAATATTCTGAATTGGAATGAGGCGTATGCTGTGTTTTTATAGCACTTGATTATAAAATACGCGAGTTATTCAGAAAGACTGGGTTTAACCCATTCTGAATAATTACTATGACGATTAAGAGTCGAAGATGAAGACGGTGGTTGAAGACAGGAGATCTTCACATCGCTTGGATGATTACCGATGTCTTGATTGGGCCGTACACCCAAGACAAGGTAATAAGTGGTGATCGTCCAAGCGTACTTGGAGATCGATGGATATGCGAGGGCCTCTCTCCTGTATTGGACACATGGGACGAGGAATAAGGTGCCTCTGGTTTTGTTCAGACCCAGAATGGACTTGTAAATGGATAGTATGTCTGACGTTATATTCCTTTATGTTGTATTCGTTGATTTTTGCTAAATATATATCTGTTTGGCGGCGGAGAATTTATTCTCTTGCTTAACACCCTTCTCTGAGACGTACGAGCTTAGAGGTTATATATTGGCAGAAATCAATGGTATGGTATTGACTGACAATGTGGCATGCCAAGATGCAAATGATTAAGGCTTTTGTTGAAAAGCAGAGTCCTGTGGATGATGATCAAAGCACAACTTTTGTTAGCATAGCTTTGTGTATAGCGTTACTTCGCGAGCCTCACACCCCGGTAGGAGTCAAAAATGGGACAAGAGAATGCAGGGAGTGCACACATTTCTTTCTAGCTATGGGTGGTGTCAGCGTTTTACAGGCCCTGACGTTTTTATATTTTTATCTATGTGGATGATAGATTATGAGGCGGCTCGGTTATATTGGTCGATAGTGACCAATTTATAGGTTCAATAGTACCGGGAAACGTGTGTTCAGGCATAACTAATCCACTAAAGTATTTGTGGATCGGCCCTGCAGGATCTAAGTGTTCACTGCGGGGGATCCTGAGACATTGCTAGAGTGTCTCGAATCGGTAAGGAGATCTTCCCTAGCCTTGACTCATGATGGAAATCCAACTTCCAATACGACACCATGCAGTTTTGATTGTAAAACTAGTATGACGACATAGTATATGGTAGCTATGCCGCCTATGATTGATACATTATGATTGAAATGTTTTTGAAACATATATACACTAATAATAATATCAAATCCGTTTTTTCGTATCAAGCATTTTTGACCATTATAAGGTAAAACTCTATCCTCTGGTTCGCGTTGCATTGTGTGATGGGACTTGAGTCTTATAATGGTTTCATTTTTCTAAAAACATTGCATCGTTTAACGATTTACTTTATTTATGCACTAGCAATCCAATGGAGTAAACCTGTTCTTTGTTAGTGGCGTGTTCCTGTGATTAGACTTATTATTAGATAAGTTAAGTTAGATTTCTCATACCAGTGCCATGACTGACCTGTAGTTTGTTTCACTTTGCAAACTCGGGTGCCCTCTTTTCCACACGGACAGTCGATTAGCTTATTTTGCAAATATATTGGGCAGGATTTTGGATCGAAGCTTAAAGCTGTGTCCAGAGCATTGATAGTCTTCCGCTGTATTAAATTCATTGTAAATTATCTTCCGCTGTTGTATTATTATATCAATGTACTCTGATATTCTGTACTCTGATGTAACATTATTGTAATGTTTATAAAAGTCTTCTATTATTTGTTTAAATGTGTTGTATGCCCAAAGTTAGCGTATTCGGGTTTTTGTACGGTCTTGGTCAATCTAGCAATCGATTAGGTCTGGGCGAAATTCGAGTCGTTATAGTTGGTATCAGAGCTCTAGTTAGCTCAAATCTTTAGGGTACAACTCGTTAGAACTGAGCAAAAGACTCATCAGAGGTAGGATTAGTAATATCCTATAAAAGAATACTCGTTAGAGATAGGATCAGTAGCATCCTAGAATGAGAAAACTCGTTAGAGATGGGGTTAGAAATGCCCTAGAATGAGTTGAGAGTGACAAGTTTATAATTAACGTATTTGTGATTATATATATAATCCGATCTTAGAATATATGATTTTAAATATAAAAAAGTTATATATATTTAAAAAGTTAATCACCTAATTGATTGATGATTGTGTTGTGTGATTATTAGTTCAACTAATAAAATTATTGACACCAATAAAAGAATGAAAATTGAGTTGCTTAATTAAACAACTTTTAGCTTCGTTCCTTTTCGAGGACGAAAAGATTTTAAGTGGGGGAGATTGTAACGACCCGAAAAATCAGAACCAATTTAAAATTTTATTTTAAGCAAATTTTGTTAGAAAATGCGTCAGAATTTAAAATTATCATTATAGAAAAAAAATGTTAACAATAAAAATTTGCATTTTTATTGTTCATAAGAAATGATGTAAAATGACCATGGTTTGAATATAAAAGTTTAACAGTAAAAAAAAATACATTTTTATTGCATGTGAGCAATGATGATTAAAATATGTCACATTAAAAACTTACATTTTTAATATAAGAATGGTTCAATAAAGAAAAAATTCATTTTTGATGATTTTTTTTTTACATTTAAAACTACATTTTAATGTAGAACGAATCATTTAAAAGATTCGAGTTGAAGTATGTTGTTACATTTAAAATTACATTTTTAATGTAGAATGATACATTTAAAAAGATTCTAGCTTGTAACATGTTAACATTAAAAATGCCTTAGGAACTTTAATGACATTTATTAATTTATTGATTGAAAATAATTTGTAGGTTATTAATTAAATAAATTTTGATAATATATATATATATATATGTGTGTGTATATATATATATATGTATATGTATATCTTTGGCTGTCCTCTTAAATATTTCCCCTGTCAATTCAAATTTAACTTTTAGGAATTCAAAACGTAGATTATATGTTCAAAACCTTCATTAATTAGTTAATTTTAAAATTTGAAAAGTTGCAAACATTCATTTCTAACAATAATATTTAATACTGAAGCGTTAGTTCTAATTTCTAACAAATAGCATTAATCTAGCATTCATTCTCTCCATTTTACGCTCTCTCTCTTTCATTGTTATCTACTTTTGAAATTTGAAGAAAAAGATAAATGTGTCATTATAGCGTATAATCAAAATGGATTTAAGGAAACATTAAAGCACAATTAAAACATAAAACATATTTATTCGTAATGCACATGCATAATTTCTGGAATAAAAACAAAACTTTGTCCCACTGTCGAAGTTGTAATTGCCTTGAATTCTCACATGTATTTCTGGAAATGATTTATTCATTAAAAAAATGTTACAGAAAGATAGATAATTAAAATTGATATGTTTTCCTATTTTGGTTTCATAAATAAAAAAAACTATATGAGTTATGATATGTTTAAAATGGTCTTAATCTACTATAGATAAAAATTGGTTTAGATATACATTCTTGAGTATATAAGTTGTTGCATAATAGCTTTATATTAAAGCAAATATACACACTATTTAATAGGAAAGATGTAAATGATAAATTGGGCGATTCAAAAATATTCCAAATATATTAAGGAATAAGATATTAATTTATCCATGCTGTGATTAGTCATGGAAAGCAAGTGAAAAGTGTAAATAATTAATTTATTAAGATATATTTGTTAATAAAAGAAAAAATCAATCAAATTGGTGTTGAAGTCGAATTAAGTAAATCTAAAAAGATTCCAATTTATTTTCTAAAAAAATTGTCATTCACTACCCTTTTTATTTTTGAAATATGGAAAATTAATAATATAATATTATATATTCCCTTATAAGCCAAACCCTAATTCATTTTACACCTTAGCCGCCACTACCAACTTCAATGGCTGAAACCGTTCCAAATTGATTCCCCAATAGTTCCCAATCCATTTCAAATTAATTCAAATTTCCAAAACCAAATCATAGAGATTCTTCGTGGCTTTCGATCGGATTCCGACGTTGTGGGGTGATGGCTACAGCGGTTTGAAGAGGTCGAAGTTTGGGTTTGGTTATCACAGAAAGGAAGACAATGAATAATAGTAAAGGGCGGTCAACGTTTTCTTCAGCAAAGGTTAAGAGAAATATTTAAATTAATTATATTGTTAATTCGTAAATGTAATTAAAATTGCAAATGGCCATAACTCTTTCAAATTGAATCAAAAATGGATGGTTTTCGTTGCGTTGGATTCGTAGCGATAAGATCTACAACGTGGAACAAACTTGGACAGAAAGGGGATCAATAAGAATTTTTGATAAAATTAAACAATGGTTTAATTTTATCAAAACCATCGTTATTAACCGATCAAGGTGAGATTCCTCAATCTAAAATTAAAATAAGAATATACATATATATATATATATATATTCAAATTGATTGTGATTACGTTATTGCTATACGCTGTATAAAACACATATTTGTGTCGTATAAAATTTAGATTGGTTGACTGATTTTGGTTAGGGTGACTTGTTGATTTTTTTTCCTGTAAGATAAAAAATATAATCTTAATCATGTTATGTCTAAAATAAAGATGCCATCTTGTTAAATCATGTTATGTCCATTTTGCTAAAACATGTTATGTCTAAAATAAAGATGCCATTTCTTTGAATCATGTTATGTCCATTTTGTTAAAATATGTTATGTTTAAAATAAAGATGCCATTTTGTTAAATCATGTTATGTCCATTTTGTTAAATCATGTTATGTCTAAAATAAAGATGTCCATTTTGTTAAAACATGTTATGTCTAAAATAAAGATGCCATTTTGTTAAATCATGTTATGTCCATTTTTATAAAACATGTTATGTCTAAAATAAGGATGGCATTTTGTTAAATCATGTTATGTCCATTTTGTTAAAACATGTTAAGTCTAAAATAAAGATGCCATTTTGTTAAATCATGTTATGTCCAGTTTATTAAAACATGTTATGTCTAAAATAAAGATGCCATTTTGTTAAATCATGTCATGTCCATTTTGTTAAAATAAAGATGTCCATTTTGTTAAAACATGTTATGTCTAAAATAAAGATGCCATTTTGTTAAATCATGTTATGTCCATTTTGTTAAAACATGTTATGTCTGAAATAAAGATGCCATTTTGTTAAATCATGCAATGTCCATTTTGTTAAATCATGTTATGTCTAAAATAAAGATGTCTATTTTGTTAAAACATGTTATGTCTAAAATAAAGATGCCATTTTGTTAAATCATGTTATGTCATTTTGGATAGAAAACATATGTTAATAAAAATTTGTCCTTTTGGATAGAAAACATGTGTTAATAAAAATATGCCATTTTTGATACAAAACATATGTTAATAAAAATATGTCATTTTGGATAGAAAACATATGTTAATAAAAATATGTCGTTTTGGATAGAAAACATGTGTTAATAAAAATATGTCATTTTGGATAGAAAACATATATTAATAAAAATATGTCATTTTGGATAGAAAACATATGTCATTTTAGATAGAAAACGTATGTTAATAAAAATATGTCATTTGTGTTTGAAAACATATGTTAACGAAAATATATCAATTGTGTTAGAAAACATATGTTAATAAAAATATGTCATTTGTGTTAGAAAATATATTTTGTAATTAAACATGTCATTTATGTTAGAAAATATATTTTGTGATTAAACATGTCATTTATGTTAGAAAACATATTTTGTAACAAATATCATTTATTTAGAAAATATCATGTGAATTAAAAATGTTATTTAATGTCATTACATTAGAAAATGTCATTACATTAGGAAATGTCCTTACATTAGAAAATGTCATTTAATTAAAAGTATCATTACATTAGAAAATGTCATTTAATGTCATTACATTAGGAAATGTCATTACACTAGAAAATGTCATTTAATTAGAATGTTCTTACATTAGAAAATGTCATTTAATTAAAAATGTTATTAAATTAGAAAATGTCATTTAACTAAAAATACATTACATAAAAGTTACATTTTAAATGTGCGTATGGCCCATTAAAAATTTGCATTGTTAACATTTACATGTTATATAAGTAGAAAATGTTTATTTGTTTAATATTAACATTGACATGTTAGAGGAGTAGAAAGATGTACATTTATAAAACATTATCATTATGATGTTAGCGATGTTATAAATAATAAAAATTGGCTAAATTTATTAACCAACGATTCATATAAATTATTATTGTCTGAAAACCCCACACGGGTGTTGGGATGATATTTGACATACATTAGTCCCAATATTTAGCTGTATGTCAATCAATGGACCGACTGTCTATAACGAGCATTATGTATTTATTTATTTTAATGCTCACACAGTTATGAATTTCACTCTGGATGTGAATGGATTGTTTATTGGTTATTTCTCATTATTGTTATATACATGCGATGTATGAAATCCATATAACTGAAATTATATGGTAATTGATTGAGTAGCATTCCGATTCAGAATATCTTTAAAAAAAATATTTTTATCAAAATGAACTAGTTATTAACTAGAATAAATCTTTAAATTAAGATTTAATGAAGTATTCCAATAAATTAATATTTAACTGGAATTAAATAAATTGGATTTTTGGGTTTGTCATGAATGGTGTCTTCAATAACACCGTTCTTAAACCCAGTTGAGAAAAGAAAAAATCTTTTAATTAAGATTATTAGAGTTTCCAATTATATTTAGTAATTAGAATAAAATGAAATGTGAATTGGGTTTATTGTGAACTGTGTTTTAAGCGACATCTGTTCTTTAACCCAATTGATAGTGAAAATGTAATTTGGAATTTATAAATATTTTTATTTAGGTTTAATGGAAATTTTCCAAAGTAAAGTTTTCCAATTTAATATATTAAATTGGAATTGAATGGAATTCGATTTAATAATAATCGAGATAAGCTTCTGTAAAAGAAGACCGATACTATATATGGAATTTAAGAGGCTTTGCCGTTTTTCCATTTATATTATTGGTCTGATACAGAAATTTATGTCGATTATATATTGATTTGATTTCTGTGAAAATTTCATATTTAATGGAAGACGATTTTGGGTTTACCGTGAACTGTGTTTTAAATGACATTAGTTCTTTAACCTAGTTAAAGATAAGATTAATTTCTTAAATTTAAATAATCATTAAATAATGATTTTTGATATTAAAACCAAATTGGAGTTTTAATAAATCTTTAAAAGAAAGATTGAAGAATAAATTTAAATAATTTATCTTTGATAAAATAATGTGAATATTTTATTAAAAGAATATTATGAGTTGGAATGAGGCATTTGATGTGTTTTTATAACACTTGATTTTTGATTATAAAATACGCGAGTTATTCGGGAAGACCGAGTTTAACCCATTCTGAATAATTACTGCGAGGATTAAAGTCGAAGATGAAGACGGTGCTTGAAGACTTGCGATCTTCACATCGAATGGATGACTACTGATGCCCTGGACTGATTTGCTCCCAGGAAAGGGTTAAAGTGGTAGTTGTCCAGACGTACTTGTTGATTATTCGGATATGCGAGCACCTCTCTTCCGTATTGGACATATAGGATGAGGAATAAGGTGTCTCCGGTTTCATTCAGACCCAGAAAGGACTCGTAAATGGATGTGTGTCTGACATTGGATTCCATTCCATGTAAATAAAATTGATTTCTATTTAATATATATCTGTGGTGGCGGAGAATTTATTCTCTTGCTTAACACCTTCTCTGAGACGTACAAGCTCAGAGGTTATATATTGGAAGTTATCGATCGCATGGCGTGGATTGTCAATGTGGCATGCTAAGATGCAAATGATCAAGGCTTTTATTGAAAAGCAGGGCCTTGTGGTTGATGACCAAAGCATAGCCAATTTCGGCATAGTTTTGTGTATAGCGTTATTTCGCGAGCCTCACACCCCGGTAGGAGTCAAAAACAGGACAAGGGAACGCAGAGAGTGCACACGTTTCTTTCTTGCTATGGGTGGTGTCAGCATTTTACAAGCCCTGACGTTTTTATAGTTTTACCTATGTGGATGATGGATTATGAGGCGCCTCGGTTATATTGGTCGATAGTGACCAATTTATAGGTTCAATAGGACCAGGAAACGTGTTTTCAGACATAACTAATACACTAAAGTATTTGTGGACCGGCCCTGCAGGATCCAAGGGTTGACTGCGGGGGATCCTAAGACACTGCTAGAGTGGATCGAATTGGTAAGGAGATCGTCCCTAGCCTTGACTCATGATGGAAATCCAACTTCCAATACGACACCATGCGGTTTTGATTGTAAAACTAGTATGGCGACATAGTGTATGGTAGTTATGCCATCTATGATTGATACATTATGATTGAAATGTTTTTGAAACTTACGTACACTAATAATAATATCAAATCCGTGTTATCGCATCTAGAATTTTTTACCATTATAAGGTAAAACTCTATCCTCCGGTTTGCATTGCATTGTGTGATGGGACTTGAGTTTTATAATGGCTTCATTTTTCTAAAAAGCATTAAGTTGTTTAACGATTTACTTAATTTATGCACTGGCAATCCAATGGAGTAAACCCGTTCCGTGTTAGCGGCATGGTCCTGTGATTAGTCTTATTATTAAATAAGTTAAGTTAGATTTCTCATACCAGTCCCATGACTGACCCGTAGTTTGTTTCACTTTGCAAACTCGGGTGCCCTCTTTTCCACACGGGCAGTCGAGTAGCTTATTTTGCAGATATATTGGGCATGATTTTGGATCGGAGCTTAAAGCTGTGTCCAGAGCATTGATAGTCTTCCACTGTATTTTATTCATTGTAAATTATCTTCCGCTGTTGTATTATTATATCGATGTACTCTGATATTCTGTACTCTGATGTAACATTATTGTAATGTTTGTAAAAGTCTTCTGTTATTTGTTTTAATGTATTGTATGCCCAAAGTTAGCGTATTCGGGTTTTTGTATTGTCTTGGTCGATCTAGCGATCGATTAGGTCCAGGCGAAATTCGAGTCGTTACAATTTTCAAAGTAGACTTGTCAAGGAGATGTTTCAAAGATATTTCTGTCGGTCATAAAAGATGATTCATGATCCAAGATTAAAAAAAACCCTTTATTTGAAATCATTTGAGGAATATGAGAAAACTCAAGATTTAATGAATCAATCACACCAGATTATTAATTTCAAATTCAAGATATGTGTGAGATTCAATAAATCAATAATTTCAAATGATTTTAAACAAACAAATATTTAAATCAAGTAACCATGAAATAACAGAGAGATTTAAGACTGGATTTTCAAAAAAAAATTCACAAGTATTTTCTGATAATGACACAAGAATTTTTTCAGAATAATTACACCTAGATTGAGTAATAACTCATGATCCATAAATAATGGTTTATCCGAAATCACATGAACAAATGTAAAACATGAGATACAATGGATTAATCACACAGGATTAATAATTTCAGATATGAGAGGTGTGTGAGATTCAAAATTTCAGAAATTTCAAGATGATTTCAAATAAACAAATAATCTAAGCCAGATGATCATGAATGACAGTGAATTTCAAGATGTAAACAATGTGATTCAAGACATTCAAAATTTCCAAGCCAATCCGAAAAATAATGAAATTATCACAACTGATAAATATTGGTGTGCTGTAATGAGTATGTTATTTCAAGATTTTCTAAAATGAATTAGTGAAAACTCAAAACAGCAATGGTCTATGAAATTCCATTAAACTTTTAGATCTTCAAAAATTTAGAATTCAAATTAACGTTCAAGATATGTAACACCCCGTATTTTCTATGAACATAAAAGTAACAAAACAAAGTATACTTAATTTTTAAAAGAAGAATTAAGGGAAACGGGTTATGTCATTGCGTTTGTCTCGGAATTCTGCTTGAGATAGAGTCCGAGTTTGCGTAAATCGGACTCCGTATGAAGAAGTTATGGCCCTCAGAAGTTTCAGGAATTTAAATAAATTAAAACAGCTCAGATTTAATTTGAAATTCAAATCACACACCCGAGCTGGGCGGAAAATTTCCCGCCTAGGACCCAGTTCGACCAGGGGGTCGACATGGGTCACATAAGTCGACCAGGGGGTCGACCTCCCCCCATTTCCAGATCCGAGGACTGGTTCATTTTTCTGTATTTGGACACCCGTTCTGACCAGATTCGTTGATCCCTATGCTATTTAAACACCCCAAACCCCACTTTCTCTCCATACCAAACCATTGTAATGCTATTCTGCCTCAATTCTAATTAAAATAAATCAATGGTGTCTTTACTCGGCTGAAACCTAAGCTAGAACTAGTGCTTCTTCTTCTTCTTCTTCCAATTTGAATAGGATTAAAAGAGTGCAACTACAACCCTTTTTCTTTTAGAATCCAACCAAGGTGAGTACAGTTATTTTCAGATATGAAATTTAATTATGATCATGACATGGCTACAAATCTGAATTTGGGATTATGCATATTCTTGTCTATCAAATCTGTTTTTCTGTGTAGATCTATCTTATTAATATTATAGTAACTATTATGTATCTCTTCCTTCCTTCTGTTCTATAGCCAGGCTACAACGAGCCTGAGCCAAATCTCATAAGAGATTGACGCACGAATGCTAAATTTGGGAAAAATAGTGAATGATGCATAATTAGACATGACTGATTTGTGAATGATTTAAGAAAAGAAAATATGTTGCAATTTAAAACTGGATCTGGGCATACTATATATGATAGTCTGTGATTTGGAAGAAGAAGAATTATTGTGCATATGACTTAGGTGCAAAGATCTATATTATAATAGGATAACTATTAAATGTGAATACGCCTAAATGGAGATTTTGGATATTAGGCATACGCTGAAATCAAAGGCTATAATTTGGCATAATTCGTATTGTATAGCATGATTTGGGGTTTTTGGAGAATATTCTGTACTGCGTAAATTTAACTAAAATTTGGGGCATATGTTATATTGTGAATTATGACCATAATTTGGGCACGTAAAATTAGGCTTAATTTTATGATTAAATATGTTAAATTGCCTAATCTGCTAAATCTGTTGAAACTGAATACGGTAAATTTGGGGTATGAGAATCTGTAGGCTCGATCTAAAATTGAGCAAAATAAGTTAATAGAACTTTGAATAATTTGTTGTAACTTGTAAAGAAGTTTAATTTTTTGAATTGGCATAATTAGTCTGATATTGGCATAATCTGTAAATGAATACTTTAGTTAAAAATAAGAATGCTGAGACACGAGGTTAGACTCTGTTTGCGGTAGAAGCCTTCACGGACCCAACCGGCTTAGCCAGCAACCGCAAACTGTCAGTCTAATGTGAGAGGTTGTAGGCATAACTAAAAGATGCTTAGACACGCGGTTAGGTCTGGCTTGCGGCAGAAGTCTGCCACCACCCGGCACATCCAGCGGCCACAAGCTACCGATCTAATGTGAGAGGTCTGTGCATTAGCAATTAATTAATGCAAATCTAGGATAAATATGATGCCTAAAACGTTTTGAGTGGATAAGGTTAAATCAACTGGGCAGATGAATCTAATAAACTCGTTTTGTAAATCTGTAGGCCCAGTACAAGGTTAGGTGAAACAATCTGTAAGTTTGTTAATCTGTATATCTGATCCGTAGTCTGAAAACTTGTTAACCTGTATGTCTGATCTGCAAACTAATTAATCTGAACTTTGTACATCTGAAATCTTTAAGCAAGTAAATCTGAAAATTTGTTAGTTTTGGGACACAAGGTTTGGAGGGGTAATTACTTGTGTCATCTGTTGTGTGGGACCTATATTAGTCAGTAACCCTTTTCTGGTATCAAAAATATGACCCAACACTAGGAGGGGTCCGGGTACGCTTACTGAACTAATTGTAAGAGGTTCACCCTGATAATGGCGAGGGGTGCCGATGGCGCATTTCAACCGGGTCATGTGCGTGCATGGATCCGATCTGCTCTTAGGATGTAAGACACCTTGACATCCGTAAATAGGTCTGTGTCTATAGGTTGCCACTTTAGGGAATGATACACCCTTCTATGGGGCCGGCACATGGTATTTATTTACTAGGGAGCCGATCGCTTGGGGAAGAATTTAAGGTACACCTAGTTCTGTCTATTTCTGTTGGTATACCTTCTGTCTCTGTTGGGGTGGTAAAGGCCCATTATTAGCATTCTGCTTCTGTACCTTCTGTCTCTGTTAGGGTGGTAAAGGCCCATTAGTTGGGGTAGTAAAGGCGCATTACTAGCATTCTGTTTCTGTAGATGTTATTCTTTTTCCATTTCTGTTTCAGTTTACACATTAGGGTAACACCTAATCCTGTTATACTTAGTATTAGTGCAGAGAAGTAAGATAAAGGTAAGAAGCATATCTTGGTCTATATCATTCTGCTTCTTCTGTTTAGCTTAAGCATACATGCTACTTTTGTTGCTGTAATCTCTCATCCAGCTTTATTTACATGTCATGATACTACTATCTGTTTATATGCTGAAAGTTACTAGACTTGCCAGACTTTATGTCTGACCTCGTTTGTTTTCGCCTCTTTTTCTTTCCGTTCCCCCCAGGTGCTCAGGGTGGAAACATAGGAGCTTGATTCATATTCTCTCTGCTTGAAGTGCTTGAAGTATTGCTTGGGTTTGACTCTACTTTCTTATGGCAGTTTATGTTGGGGATTATGGTTTTAAAATTTATGCATTCTGAAGGATTTTGGTATAAGACTGATACTTGTGTACTTGTGTTTTGGTATTGTGATTTTGAAGAATGTAACCAAACTTATTTCTGTTTCTGCTGTAATAAAGTTATAAAATTTTCAAGTACTACTTTACGTATCTATCTTGTAATATTCTGTTTACTTATAATGCTTCATGGAAGTTAATGCATTCCCTTTGTGAATGACATTAACGGACATGGGGTGTTTCACTTGGTATCAGAGCTGAAGGTTACCAGATTAGATAAAAGCTTTTGAAAACTATTTTCAAAAAGGTTTTAGAAGGAAGTATTTTCAAAAGGAAAGTTTATTTTGAAAAACATAATCCCCAAAAGCCATATATCTTTCTTTCGATTCTTTGTTTCGAGTTCCTTCCTCTTTCCCTTTTGAATCTCTTCCTCCGCGTACGTATGCTTTTTCTAAGATGTATAAGGACTTCCATGCGGAAAACCGCTTCATGGGACTGAGACGTTTGTCGAGGCTGGAAGTTGGCTCAACGAAGTAGAGGACTTGTTGGTACCTTTGAGATAGACGATGGGAGGAAGGTTCAACCAGCTGCTTGGTTAAAGAAGGATGAAAAGTCTCAAGATAAGAAGGAGAAAAAGTGCTTTACTTGTGGAAGTTTAACTCGTCTGAACAAGGATTGCAGAAAGAGGAAGGGCACTTGCTTCAACTGTGGTGAGATGGGACACTTCACTAGGGACTGCCCAAAGAAACGAGGGCAAGGGCAGATGACAGGACCTACTTCTGAAGGGCACGTGAATGCTCTCGTGGATGGTGGATCGGATAGAGATAGGAAAAATTTCTGTAGAAGGTTTAAATTTACATATCTGATTATTGAGTTAAAACTCTTTTTGATTCTGGCATTTTGATTCTGTAATTGAGAATCTGCCCTTTAATACTGGTCTTGTCTCTGATCCCGCTATAGTCTCAAACCCCATAAGGGTTACGACTCATCTGTTTGTGGTAGGTCGGGGTTTGAGGGTATCTGTGTTGGGCGTTAAGTTGACTATGACGCATACATTCTGGGTTTTGTGGGATATGGTGGGGTTTTATCATGCTTAGTTTCCTAAGAATCATTTGATAATCTGATCTGTACTAGTAGTATGTAAGTATCTGAATATTTCTGAAAAGGATAGGGGTTTTTACTTGAAGCGTGAAGTAGATTTCCAGTTTTGACATTATTTAATGGGAGTAATTCTCTGAGTGTCAATCTGATGTTGATTTCGGTCTTCGGGGTTGATACTTAGAGATTTATTCTCTTAACCGATGTCTAATGGGAACATAACTTTTGTTTTAATTGTACTTGCTTCTTTCACTCGGCTGTATCCTATTGATCGAGTCTTCGACCTTTAGGTAGAAATTAATGGGTGTAAACATGTGTTTGAGACATGTTATGTTTGATGGTTGCAAGTGGATGGAAGTGGTTGCTAGTGGTTGCTCGTGGATGCATATACACACACTAGACACTAGATCGGCTCAAAAGCACTCTCATACTGCATATGGATGTGTGCACATTTTTTCAATTTTTGTGGATACAAAATGATTGACTCATCACATGGATGTTGCATTTGGATGAATGGTTATGCACTCATATAGAAATGATGTGCATCAAATAGGATTTCTTACATACATAATTGGACTCATGGCACTAACATAATTCGCATTGAGTAGGTCAACTGAATTAGTAGACCGCCTGATCTTTGCATTAGATAAGAGACATAAACACACACTTTTGCATATGTTCATACAACATTAGAAGTTTTCTAAGGGCAATGGATGCTTGTAGATGATGGTTGAGTAGATGGGTGATTGGATGGTAGGACACATTCTTCTTAACTTGAAGATTTCGGGGAAGAAATCCTTTAAGGAGGGGAGAATGTAACACCTCGTATTTTCTGTGAACATAAAAGTAACAAAACAAAGTATACTTAATTTTTAAAAGAAGAATTAAGGGAAATGGCTTACGCCATTGCGTTCGTCTCAGAATTCTGCTTGAGATAGAGTCCGAGTTTGCGTAAATCGTATTCCGTATGAAGAAGTTATGGCCCTTAGAAGTTTCAGGAATTTAAATAAATTAAAACAGCTCAGATTTAAGTTTGAAATTCAAATCACACACCCGGGCTAGGCGGAAAATTTCCCGCCTAGGACCCAGATCGACCAGGGGGTCGACCTGGGTCACATAGGTCGACCTCCCCCCTATTTCCAGATCCGAGGACTGGTTCGTTTTTCTGTATTTGGACGCCCGTTCTAACCAGATTCGTTGATCCCTATGCAATTTAAACACCCCAAACCCCACTTTCTCTCCACACCAAACCATTGTAACGCTATGTTGCCTCAATTCTAATTAAAATAAATCAATGGCGTCTCTACTCTGTTGAAACCTAAGCCAGAACTAGTGCTTCTTCTTCTTCCAATCTGAATAGGATTAAAAGAGAACAACTACAACCCTTTTTCTTTTAGAATCCAACCAAGGTGAGTACAGTTATTTTCAGATATGAAATTTAATCATGATCTTGACATGGCTATAAATCTGAATTTGGGATTATGCATATTCTTGTTTATCATATCTGTTTTTCTGCGTAGATCTATCTTATTAATATTATAGTAACTATTCCGTATCTCTACCTTCCTTCTGTTCTGTAGCTAGACTACCACGAGCCTGAGCCAAATCTCATAAGAGATTGATGCACGAACGCTAAATTTGGGAAAAATAGTGAATGATGCATAATTAGACATGACTGATTTGTGACTGATTTGAGAAAAGAACATATGTTGTAATTTAAGATCTAGATCTGGGCATACTATATATGATAGTCTGTGATTTGAAAGGAGAATTATTGTGCATATGACTTAGGCACAAAGATCTATATTATAATAGGATAACTATTAAATGTGAATATGCCTAAATGGGGATTTTGGATATTAGGCATACGCTGAAATCAAAGGCTATAATTTGGCATAATTCGTATTGTATAGCATGATTTGGGTTTTTGAAGAATATTCTGTACTGTGTAAATTTAACTAAAATTTGGGGCATATGTTATATTGTGAATTATGACCATAATTTGGGCATGTAAAATTAGGCTTAATTTTATGATTAAATACGTTAAATTGCCTAATCTGCTAAATCTATTGAAACTGAATACGATAAATTTAGGGTATGAGAATTTGTAGGCTCGATCTAAAATTGAGCAAAACAAGTTAATAGAACTTTGAATAATCTGCTGTAACTTAATTTTTTGAATTGGCATAATTAGTCTGATATTGGCATAATCCGTGAATGAATACTTTAGCTAAAAATAAGAATGTTGAGGCATGAGGTCAGACTCTGTTTGCAGTAGAAGCCTGCCCGGACCCAACCGGCTTAACCAGCAACCACAAACTGTCAGTCTAATGTGAGAGGTCATAGGCATAACTAAAAAAAATGCTTAGACACGAGGTTAGGTCTGGCTTGTCGCAGAAGTCTGCCCGGAACCGCCCGTCACATCCAGCGGCCACAAGCTACCGACCTAATGTGAGAGGTCTGTGCATTAGTAATTAATTAATGCAAATCTAGGATAAATATGATGCCTAAAACGTGTTGGGTGGATAAGGTTAAATCAACTGGGCGGATGAATCTAATAAACCCATTTCGTAAATCTGTAGGCCCAATACAAGGTTAGGTGAAACAATCTGTAAGTCTGCTAATCTGTATATCTGATCCGTTAGTCTGAAAACTTGTTAACCTGTATGTCTGATCTGAGAACTAGTTAATCTGAACTTTGTACATCTGAAATCTGTAAGCAAGTAAATTTGAAAATCTGTTAGTCTGGGGACACAAGGTTAGGAGGGGTAATTACTTGTGTCATCTATTGTGTGGGACCCATATTAGTCAGTACCATTTTTCTGGTATCAAAACTATGACCCAACACTAGGAGGGGTCCGAGCACGCTTATTGAACTAATTGTAGAGGTTCACTCTGATAATGGCGAGGGGATGTCGATGGAGGATTCCAACCGGGTCATGTGCATGCATGGATCCGGTCTGCTCTGAGGATGTAAGACACCATGACATATGTAAATAGGTCTGTGTCTATAGGTTGCCACTTTATGGAAAGATACACCCTTCTGTGAGGCCGGCACAGGGTATTTATGTATTAGGGACCGATCGCTTGGGAAAGAATTTAAGGTACACCGAGTTCTGTCTGTTTCTGTTGGTATACCTTCTGTCTCTGTTGGGGTGGTAAAGGCCCATTATTAGCATTTTGCTTCTGTATCTTCTGTTTCTATTGGGGTGGTAAAGGTCTATTGCTAGCATTTTGTTTCTGTAGAAATTATTCTGTTTCCGTTTCTGTTTCAGTTTAGACATTAGGGTAACACTTAATCCTGTTATACTTAGTATTAGTGCAGAGAAGTAAGATATAGGTAAGAAGCATATCTTAGTCTATATCATTCTGTTTAACTTAAGCATACCTGCTACTCCTGTTGCTGTGATCTCTCATCCAGCTTTATTTACATGTCATGATACTACTATCTGTTCATATGCTGAAACTTACTAGACTCGCAAGACTTTATGTGTGACCTCATTTGTTTTCGCCTCTTTTTCTTTCAGTTTCCCCCCCAGGTGCTCAGGGTGGAAACATAGGATCTTGATTCATATTCTCTCTGCTTGAAGTGCTTGAAGTATTGCTTGGCTTTAACTCTACCTTCTTATGGAAGTTTATGTTGGGGATTATGGTTTTAAAATTATGCATTCTGAAGGATTTTGGTACAAGACTAATACTTGTGTACTTGGGTTTTGGTATTGTGATTTTGAAGAATGTAACCAAACTTATTTCTGTTTCTGCTGTAATAAAGTTATAAAATTTTCAAGTACTACTTTACACATCTGTCTTGTAATATTCTTTTTTGTTTACTTATAATGCTTCATGAAAGTTAATGCATTCCCTTTGTGAATGACATTAACAGACATGGGGTGTTTCAAGATATGACAAGAATACATCAACACTGTTATGAATTCAGCAATTAGAAAATAAACTTCAAGACAATTGTAGATATTTACAAATTTAAATTCATGATCTGGAAGAGATTTAAACATCAGAGTTCTATTTAAATGAAGCGAATTTCCAGAAAAATATGAATTCTGCAATTTGATGGTAACGAAGCCCAAAAGAAGTTATAATGATATGACAGTGACAAACCAAACAGAAGAGATATTGAAAATAAATAGAAGGGACAGAGGGAGGAATAAACAAAAAAAACTGAGAATATTTACAAAGATGAGTTTAGAGATTATACCTGAAATCGATGTAAGCAAATGAACCTCTAACTCAACAGATGTGGCTAAGGAACTGTGAATAATTCTGTGATATGTAGCAGTTTGAATCCAATTTTTCTTTAGCTATGCAGTTCCTCAGCCTCCTTTGGTACCTTACAGTTGAGGGGATCAAAGTGGTCTAACAAAATTGGTGAAACCACACACAGATGTATTTATATGTTTTGGTACGCAGACTTGTTTATATAACAATCCATCCGGATTTACCTTTGTACCCTTTGGAACCCAAATTTGTTTGAATCTAACAAAGTTTGTTTTATTTCCTTTTGGGATCTAGGATTGTTTAGATGAATTATTATTAAAAAAATCACATCCGTTTATGATTCAGTAATCCTTTGAGATTATTAGAGATTGAATTTTCAAATCCATTATTTCCAAAGCAATTTGAAGGATTTTTCAAATCATACGAATTTAAATTTTCAGAAGCATTTGATTTCCCAAAACCAAAACCACGTTTATTTCCAACAGAAAAATGGTTTTTCAATAACATGTTCAACGTCCGTTAGAGAATCTATCCAAGGTTAATTCGAGATGTTGAATCATTTCTGGAAATAAATGATATTGATTTTCCAAATACAATATTTGTCCAATACTGTGGTTTCTGGAAAATGATTTGCAATATGTTTTCTTGAATCAATTCTGCGAATTCTTATGTGATATCTTATACTGATTTCAACACTTAGGACTTGGCTTTTTCATTCTTGTTGCTGACATGTTCACACTTGTATTTTAGACTTAACCATGCAGACATGTGCATTCCATACATATTTCCTTTTAACATATGTTGAACGCCATATATAAATTAATTGTTTCCTGATGTAGCATTCTCTTGCATGTTTAAATACATTGAGTTGCATGTATATTTTAACACTGAACCATAGCTACAATTTTGTAAGTGATTTCATGACCTATGTATAGTAGTTGCTTTCCCTTTGTTATCTGAGTGTGCCAAACCAATGACCATTATTTCATCATGCTACTGTATATGTCCACATGCACAATTGAATCAGCCATGTCCCAACCATTTTTAGCATGTCCACTGTCCATGTCTATATGCATTGAAGAATTGCTTCTATTTTGTTGAACTAATTTGCTGAAATTGAAATTTAAACTGGGCTGAACCATATGTACATATGTATTACTTGACACCATATCACATGCTTCACTGTTGTTTCACCATAAATACGGCCATTGCTTGCCATGACTAGTATGTGCACATGTTTGAGCTCCACCTTGTGCACAACCACTCTTTGTTTGCAGTTATACTGAATTGCACATATTTGAATTGCTCAACCATTTTAGATGTACAGATCTTGAGATTTATCATTGTAAGCATTATGTATGTGTTCATCAGTTTGCCTTGATTCATGAATCTTGTGGATGTACATGCATATTTTTGTATTCTGCTATCACCATATTGCTATGCTTGACAATATGAGAAAGGTGACTTGATGTGGCACTTGCTTGATTGCTAAACCCTCACTTTGACATGCAAATATTCCCTGTTGTGTTTTGATGAGCTGCACACATTGGCTCGAACAGTTTGCATTGAACATGATCATATCAGTCTTGAGTATGCATTGATTCTTTTGAATGTCTTCACTATATATATGCATTTCTGTTGCATTGTCCATTTGAGTGTGCACTAAGTAGAGATGATCCACGTGGCTACTCCTTAGTAGCACACCGATTGGCGAGGAAGTGCACGCGTGTATATATTATACGCGTGTGTATATGCAGACCATCAGAAAAGATTTTCCTGTCCTTGCACTGTATATACATATTGTCTGCCTTGTGGTATTTACAGTGTATCACTGTGAATATCACAAGCTGTCTAGACACTGATAAATTAGATCAAGTCATGAAAAATGATGAGAAACACACCAAAACTCTGAGACAAATAAAATTTTCAAATAAAAATTATATTCGCTAGACTTTAGAATATTATTTCTTTTGCAGATACTGTGTGTGTTTCTGAATGTGACAGATATGAAGACTGGACTGACTGAAGAATGCTGTGAAGACAGAAGACAAAGAAACAAAGTGTCAGTGTGTGTCTACATATATGAAATGTAATTGAGTCAAAGAATGTACTAGTGATTGAGTATTTGTAGAGAGGAACTAATCTATAAATGAAATTTATATGCAATGTGATGTATTACTGAGATAAACAAATAGTGGAGTTATCAAATTGTACTGTTTAAATATTGAAATAAAATATTATATTTAAACAGTACTGTGTAAATATTTGAATTTCTGTACTGGTGTATTCTGTTTAAATATAAATATCATACTCCTTTCTATGATGAATATATGAGGCAGTACAGTTACAAACACATTTATAATAATATATATATTTGGTTGTTATCATCAAACAAAAATCATATAATTGTGTATACAACACCGTTATATACAACATCAACAACCAAACAAGTTTCAATGTCCAGGGGGTCCAATCTGTTCATATATAATTAATATAAAAACAAATAACATACATAATATTTGAGGGATCTGGTTGCATCCCTCCAACTTGTTCTTCCTTACGTCACAGTGCATTATAACATTTCATAGCAGTATATAAGATAGAATTTAAACCCAATATAATAAACGATGATAATATAATTAGCATCAACCATTAAATCAACACTAGGCATCCAAACATCCAATTTATGTTATCAATGATTAAATTTAGTTATGTGAATTTAACCACATCATAGAATTCTAGAAAGCGTAAGAGTTAACTCACATTTTATTTTGGATTGACGATTTCAACATTGTTTCGTTTAATTTTAAACAGACGTTTAAAATTAAATTAAAAATTAATTGTCTCTGATCCCTTTCGAATAAGCACAACAGCATAGTGCTCTTCACTGCGATCTTATTGTCTCCATTTTCATTGAATTCTGTGATCATATGGAATAGTTATTTCCATTACAAGTTCAACGGTCATTAAAACTTAACGAATCATTATTAATAATTAATAAACTAACTAAATACCTTCTTTATCTCTAAACCCTGGTTATTAACTATTAAACGAGGATTAGCGAACTGGTCCATCTCTTCTTCCCCGATATAAATAATTCTCTACTTCTACAGTAACAAAACCCTGGGGATGACCGCTACAGCTCCTACTCAGCTCACCCAATCTTGTTGTCGGGCATACCAAACGACATGGAGCTTCCTCCTCTTCACTCTCCTCCCATTTCTCCCCACCTACGAACGACTCCAGGAAAAAAAAACCACGTCGATCACCCCAATGGCATAAAAAAATGATGTGAACAATTTCCTTCTCAATATCTTCAAACAACTCACCATTGGTGCACCCTGGCTTCCCAACCATCACGTTGCTCTTCATTTTGACCATTACCACCTGAAATGCCATCAACGTCGATCCTTAACCCACGGCAACAAAAATATACTAAACTCGAAGTTTTTGAAATCCAACAGAAATGGTTCAAGCACGAAGCCCTGTTGCACAGCAGTACAATCGATCAAAAATTTCGCAATTTTGTTTTACTTTTGATTTTTAATTACTTGTTGAAGAATAAAAAATGGGCGGGTTTATTTTTAAAAGAGTAGATTGAAAGGGAATTAAGGATTGAGATGGTGAATGGGACAATTAGCTAGGCGTGAATTTATAGGTAAAATTAATATTATTTTGTAGAATTTTTTTAATGAAATTTATAGGTAAAATTAATATTATTTTGTAGAATTAAGGATTGATTTTTATACTCACATACGAACTCCATTCGCGACAAGAATAGACATATGGCTATAGTTCGACATTACGGTCCTAATGAGACTTATTTCGTTGAATTACGGTTCTGTTTGCTCAAATGGCGCTCGTTCGAGTTCAAATGGTAAATTTATTTACATTTAATTTTCGTACGCTCACAAAATGACTCTGATTGGTACAAAGCTTGAAATCTAGCAATAATTAGCTATTACGGAATTAATAAAATTCATTTCATTGAAATCGTAGGATGTTTGAATAAAGTCTCTTTTTAAGGGTCCAAATTAATTTAAAATAAATCAAATTTAAAATACCTCAATGTAATAATAACAAAATATTATAATTGGCTATATTCGAACAAAACTTCACTTAGTTTCAAAATAAATTATCTCGGGTTGAAATCTTAGCCAAATCGGTATTAAATATATTAATAACCCTTTTATTTTATTAAATAAATCATTATGCTTTATAAACGAATTCCATAGCGACCTTCTGAAAATTTGATTTGGACATAAAATAAAATCTACAACATGAACTTGATTTTTCTCTTTTATTAGAAAATTATTATCCAATAGATTTAGACGTTTCTTGTTTTAAAGAATTCTGAGTTTTATTAGATCCTGTACAACCATTTAAATTTAAAAATATGATATTCAGACGTTTCTTATTTTAAAGAATTCTGAGTTATATTAGATCCTGTACAACCATTTAAATTTAAAAATATGATATTACAAACTACCCCGCCACTGCTACTCGTTATATAATTAAATTATAAATTATACGTTCAAACGTCATTTAATAAATGAATACGTTAATATAATACAATACTAATCAACATTAAATCTTTTTGTATTGCCAATTCATTATATATTGTAAATTCAGTTAATTCCGACTATTTTGGAATTATATTATTATAATATTTTTTATATTAATAAAATATTTAAAATTATTAAATTCAAGCTATTTAAATTCTAAATCAACATTTAAAACTATTGTCAAATATTTAATATTAATGGTAAAAATGCAGGTCGTTACATTTTTCTTCTTTACCCCTAATGATTCATATTTCTGTACAATTTGGGTAGAATGTGTGGTGTATTTAGTCAACTCAAAAATTCAAGCCATTGCATAGGTCATGAAAATTCTTGATGCTCACACCACCTTATTTTTTTGGTTTACGCATATTGAGCTAACATAGTTTATGATATTCACCTCTTCAAATAAAGTTAGCATATAATTTCTCTATACTATTTGTAGTAAATGCTAGAATATTATGGGTTTGCTCCAACAAATTGTAATAGCCATAGATAACAATCTTCACTAATTCAACTCTCCCTACAATTCGGAGTAACTTGTTGGGCAATGTCTGCATTCTTTCCTTAATTTTGTCCGGTACGACTTTACTGCCACTATCGTTCATTTTATTTGCAGACAGAGGCAAGCTAAAATATTTGATAGGAAGAGAACCTTCAGTGACGTGAGTTTTCTGCGATGCTTGTGGAAGTATATCTTACCTTTATATTCATTGATCTGTAGACCTGCATACTCAAATAACTTCTCAAAACTTTTCTTAATAGTAATATCATTTTGCTCGGACGTAGAAAAGAGCATAAGGTCATCACATATATAAGATACATAATGTCAGGTTTTGTTCTGCTTATTAGCCTTATGTTCTTTTTATTTTCTTCCAAATCCTTGAGAATAGTAAAATATTTCAAAACTAATGCAAATGATTAAGAAGAATGAGGGTCACCTTATCTAATGCCTCTATCACTTTTTTATAAAACCAACAGGTGGACCTTGAATTGGGATGGAATAAGTAGAAGTATTTATACATTCAAATATAAGTTCAGAAAACTTTTTTATCAAATCTTTCTAGGATGAAAGCATTTTGATTACCAAGACAATGTAAGGAAGATTTTTTTTTAATTTTGTTTCATAACAAAGCAGAAATAATTTTATAAATACAATTTCAACAAAAATTTGGTCTAAAGTCATTAATATCGTTAGAATTTTTGGATTTGGTATATGAGTTATGAAAGTTTGATTGAAATTTTAGATAATTTATCAGAAACCAAAAATCATTGACAACTTTAATTACGTCACTTTTGATATAATCTCAATGAGTCGTACAAAATTTGGAATTAAATCCATATAGACCAGGAAATAATATGTTTTATTTCCAATACACCAGCATAATCATCTTCATATTGCAAACAATATGAGGAATTTCAGTTGACGACCTTTTATCATTAAATAATTCCTACAAGTAGTTAATTACATTTTCAGAAGAAAAAAAATCACAATTGTTATTTTAATTACCTTTTTTATCAAAAATATTTTATATGTCATTTATATGCTTTCTATTAGACTATCCAGCTTGCAAAAAATTTGTTATTCATCCCCTTGAGCTAAACAGTCAATTTTGGCGTTTGTTTTAAATTACTAACCTTTATTTGAATTTCTTTTAACATGTTGAATCGATTGCTAAAGAATCCAAAGGCAATATCACTATTGTCTGGATTAATATTTAGATAATCCTATAATCTTTTACCCGCACTTCTAATATCACTACACCAGAAATAGCTTTTAACAGCGCTTGAAAAACGTTGTAATAGGATATAACAACGTTATTTGAAACATTGTATAACAGCATGCGGTCGTAGGTACATAACTTTTAACTGCATTAGAAAAAACATTGTGGAAGACCCTATTTTACACAGTTTATAATGAGCTATCAATAGTTTTTGACAAGTTCCCAAGATTGTTGCTGCCATTTTCATCAATGATTGGTAAACATTGTTACTAACTTATAACAGCGTTTATAGATCGTTGTCAAAAGCACATTATTTGTGTTATACATTTTCATCAGCATTTCATAAACTTTGTTATTAAGTATTCAAAGTAATAATAGCATTGGATGAAGACTGTTAGTAACTTTTAAGAGTAATAACAACATTACCTTTTACTATTTTGTTTTTTTACAACATTCATATCGTGCAGTACAATCAGAATATTTATGCACATACATATCAACAACATATAATATATATCAAGCAACTAATATCAACAGCATGTTCGAGTCAAATACAAAATCTGTCATATGAACACCTACTATTAATTGTTTACATAAATTATATAATACAATACTCATAAACAAAAACATCACCAATAAACCAAGCTTACATAATTTCCATAAACAAAAATATCCGTTGAACAAAGTCACAATATTTATAGATATAAACACAATATCCATAAATTAATTTCGCACCAAATACTAACAAAATGGACAACCAAAAAGTTTCATATGCTTACTAAGAAAGAAGAATCTGTTGCCTTTTTTTGCACCAACGATCTTTAATTAACTACAATAAAAAAAGTCATAAGTCAATGATTCTCCTAGTAGCATATGACACGTTCTAATCTTGATTGCAAATAACATACTGATTATACTACTAGTATATCACATGAAAAACATACAATATATTTAATTTACCATCGACAATTTAATAATTGTATTAATGGTACATTGTTTGTAATAGAACTTAAGTTAACTTAGCTAGATATTTATAATACTTAGTGAATTTTTATAAGCTTGTTTAACTTTTACAAATATCAATTATTTTTTATAAATTTAGTTAACTTGGTTAATATATTATTATACCTATATAATATTTAGTAAAAGAATTATAAATTTTGACTAATTAGTTAATTTTTTTGGCAAAGCATGACTAATTAGTTAATTTGCAAAACATATTTAATTTATTACCATTATTATCTAAAATATATAGTCAACTTCATTAAATTATTATTATTGTTATTAAAAATATAGATAATTTTTATAAAATTTAGTTGACTTGGTTAATATTTATAATTTATTATTATTATAAACTTATTCAATCATTAATAGTAGTAGTATAAATATGTTAATTTTTATAAAAATAAGTTAACTTTGATAATATTTTATAATTTATTATTATAAGCTTAGTTAAGTATTATTATTAGTAGTATAAACGTTTTAATTATTGTAAAAATTAGTTAGCTTAGTTAAATTTTACAATACTTAGTTAATTTTTATAAACTTATTTTTTTTATATATCATAGTTAATTTTTATAGAACCAATTATGTAGTTAAATTTTTATAATACTTAGTTAATTTTTGTAAACCTTAGTTAATATTCTTAAAATTTAATTAATTAATTATTATTATTATTTATAAAACTTCTCTAATTTGTTGCCGAATGAAAAGCTTACATGCTAATAAAACACATTATTATCGGAAGAAAATAATAATCCTCCTAGCACGTTAAAGCAAATGCACCGGATGAAAAAAAAAGCAAATGCACTATATGGTGAACTACACCACTACAGTGGTGCAGATGCACCAAAGGGTGGTGTATCTGCACATATGGTGCATTTGCACCATAACAGAGGTGTTGCTGCACCACTGGAGTGGTGTAGATACACAACTGCAGTGGTGGTGCATCTACACCATAGGGTGGTGTTGCTGCACCATTGCAGTGGTGCAGATGCACCACAGGGTGGTGTTGTTGCACCACTACAGCACCACACATTGCGTGAAAATACTATATGTCCATTGGTTCTCTACAAAATGAAGTATGTTTTCCTCCCTAAACAAAGGGAAAAAAAATTAAATAGTTGTCCAAATGAGATTGAGCTATATAAGAATCAAATGACAAATTCAATGTACCTATAATGCAAACAAAAGTTTCCCTTCCAAACAAATATGTCACGTGCTGTAACAATAAGACAACATTAAAGTGTTATTTATGTGTAATTAATGTTAAATTTCTTGTAAAAGAAGTAGCTATTACCACCGTTAAAGATAAAAATAACAATTCAACATGTAATCAGCGTCTTACCAAATATTGGTTTGGATGGCTAGTTGTTTTTATCTGAAGAATTCAATTTTATGGTCGTCAAAGCCACCTTGCAAGGCTCAAGAATCTTAAAGGATCCTATAAAATTTCATCAGATAGGAAGAATAACTATTACATGTTTCCTTATGAAGAGGACAAACTAAAAGTCCTTAAAATGGATATAACTTATATGGAATCATTTTATCAGATTCCAACATATACATAAACTGACTTATCTTCCATCTTTTCCCTGAGTCTGGATCGACACAACTTATTGTTGTATGTGGAGCTCACTTTAGAGGTCCAGTCGATGGTTTCCTCTCTGTGTTTGGATAAACTAATCCCCCTGATCTTCTGTTTCCTGTCGTCATCTTTAGCTAGCCATTTGACCTATTACACGATAAAGGAATGAGGAAGGAAATCTGGTAGTTGTACCTGATTCTTATTAGGCCTTGGAGCAAACATGTAAGGTGCCACAAGCCCAATCTCTTGAAAAATAATAGAAGTTGTAACCAGTGCTGTAATTTTTTTTACAACCGCATCCCAATTTGGATTCTAGTGCATCACTCCGGAAATAACTCCATTAATAAACAATGATTTATAGACTAAACTAGAGACGAAGAAATTAAACTAGCATTAAGGGCTATATCTTTGCAGGCATCTTCCAACCGTGAAGACTGGAAGTTACAGTATGAACCATAGTTCACAAAGCATAACTTAGTTCTGCTAGTATTCAAGAAAGAAAAGAAAAGAAAACCTACATACTATAAAACCCATAAGACCTTCAACCTATGAACCTAAAGTTCAAAGCATCATATCCATTTAATACTGCTCCTAAATTTCCAAATAAAAAAGAAAAATGTTTTAATGCCAACAATTGCCAATGAGAATAATGTAGTGAAATGTGACATCTCAGCTTTTGCATTTCTACTCGTTCATTCATAAAATCAATCAAAGGAAATTTTGATCGTAAATGTAAAATAGCCATAATACATCAAAGTCTAACTTCAAAACATCACAATTGTAGAATAGAGAACGAATTTGATTGATGTCTTCCAAATACTGCATTCAGAAGGATAATAGTTTATTATTCCTAAACTATTTATATGAACTGGATATCAGTGTTCCTTACAAAAAATATAATACATAAACAATAGACAAATGGAATAATAATGCAACATTCAATTGGTTACGTGTAGCATTCCACCATTCAAGTTTATATTGATTTGTTTAATTAGCATTGTATATACATAAATCTAATTAAATAACAATATAAGCAACGTAATCATCGTATAACTCCTAATGACGGTCATAAATATAACAAAATTGACATGTTTGCATCAACAAATAGTTTAAGCCAAATATGGCTACATTATCTGAAAGGTAAGATTTTGATCAAGCTGAGCGTAAATAACATGAGTTTAGTTGACATCAGATGGTAAATGACAACCAAAACGAAAATTACCAAATGCACTAAGATCAAATTGTAGCACAAGAATTCAACACCAGGTATTCCTTTGACTAGCAGACTCCTTTCAATTTTTTTATCATGAATGTTTATGTTAATATATTCGA
Source organism: Allium sativum (assembly GCA_030737875.1). Classification (NCBI taxonomy): domain Eukaryota; kingdom Viridiplantae; phylum Streptophyta; class Magnoliopsida; order Asparagales; family Amaryllidaceae; genus Allium; species Allium sativum. The sequence continues at coordinate 75,373,083 of CM060917.1, forward strand.
GACTAATTATATGTGTCTGTATTGTTTTGTAGATTTACCAATACTACGTGACATTCCCATCTGACTGGGCAGAAAGACTGATAGTGTCCTATCCGGCACTCTAAGCCATCACCAATATCTTTGACATCCCCATGTTCCATAAAAAAAGACCTTGCAAATTTGGTATAACTGTGAAAATAAGAAGAATTATGTTACTAAAACTAAATTATTTTTTAAAAATAACTGTGAAAATAACAAGTTGAGGATCCATTCTAGTGCATTTCAAGTTAATACATGCAGGAGGAAGGAAAAATTCTATCGGTAAACAATTAGAAGCTTCCAATTATGAAAGCAGTCCATGCCTTTATAAAAGATCTAGCACCCATAGTACCTGTCTGCATCTTGTCTTTACACCGTATTCTTCAGCCAATGAAAGAAATTCACAAATATTAGGAGCTGAATGTCCAAAAGTATGTAGCGCATGATGAGAACGTCCAGGCGGAAAATTCTTGTAGTCTGCATTCATGCCGTAAGAAACTCCACCACGTTTATCCGCAAGAGCGGCACATAATTCCAGTTGAAGACCCGTTAAATTCCCTTCATGCACCACTGCCTTATCTCCACTCCGCCTCACCAGGGTAAAACCATCGTGGTCCTCGCATCAGGTGATAACAACACCCTGTGTTCACAAGCATCACACATCTTGTCCACCATGCCTGCATAATAACCGACCTATTCAAATCCTACAATGCTGGTATTATTATATGTCATGTTTGATAAAATTCAGGTAGCTGAGTAGATGTTCGCAGAAGTTTCAGGTTAACAGTTTAGCATTGCAATCAACTTATTTTGGTAGATGAAAGAACATAGAGTGCACTTGAGATTCATAAACCACAATAAGAGGCGAACGTATATAATTTTGCTTACAACAACTAAAACTACAAGGAAATATTTCTTGCTTCTTGGGGTAGCTAAAAATAGCAATATTCTCATCAATGTAGCCATTAGTTTTTCTTCTAGCCAAAACATCTATTAGAGCGGTCTTCCTAACTCTACTAGCTTCCATTAAGTCGTTATAGACGCCTGGCCTAAAAGCTCAACTGATGCCCTTTAGTAAAACTAGATAATCTTCAACAATGTGTTTCCTTGTATCATTAAAACTAAACAAATTTCTTATTCATGTGACTGCGGAGCCAGCCAAAAACACTTTGTTTCCCAAGCTGATATGGATCTGGGGAAAATTCTAATGTATGAAAAAAAATTGGTAGACATGTTTGATAAAATTGAAATAGTTGAGTGTATGAAAAAAATTGGTGCTAGATCTTTATAAAGTTCAACCAGCTGCTCAATTATTTTATCGCAAACTACTATGTTTGTCACTTCTGGACATATGGCGACCTATCCAAATATACTAGAGTAAGTTTCTTTTAAAGCATTCTTTAATATGAGGAGTAGTAAATGTATGGAAGATAAGATAAAAAAATTGATTATACTAATTTTCTGTTTGTGCTAGATCAAACGCCAAAGTTAAACAATAACGGTTCTAAATATCCTGGTGTATGTGTACAGTAACCATTATATAGTAGTTGGCAAAATGTAATTCAAGAAAATGTGTCTTAATAGGTTTGATTGCCTAAAAGTGCTCTTGGCACTAACAACATTCTTAGCACCACAAGTACCTATAAACCACTGACAACTTGAACATTGCAACAAACTATTTCTAAAAAAAGTCTCCTAAATCCATATTGCTAAAAAAAGAGAACAAAAAACTTGGTAAGTTCTCTGATTTTTATGCTATCAACAGATCAAGTAGTAGAGAGAATTATTAAGTATTAACATACAAACAATTAAGTATAACATTATAAGTTTTGTAATGATCCTATAACTCTTTTGAGTCAGTGTTCCTTGATTTAACCAATCTCACAAACGACTATAATAGTATAGATCATCCACTGTTCCAGTCATATATGCGAACAGACAAAAAGGTGAAATTGGCATGGGCATGCAGGGAACAACAGATCCAGGCGTGTACACAACCAACCATCTAAACCAACACATCATAATACAGTAAATAAGAATAACCTAAGTTAAATGCAATCATACAAGTATAAGTTGAACTTAATTTTACTTGTTTCACAAAGTTTCTCAAGTATCAAAGGATACAGTTTGATTTCATCAGATATTATCTCTAGTACGAAGATTTACTAACTACGTTAATTCTGAGAAAACGAGGGAAGCAGAATTCCAAACGTAGCAGTGAACAAATCTGAAAAGTTTCAGCAGGTCTATAAAAACCCAAGACCATAAATTATCAAGCTAAGACATTCAATTATAAATCAACAACTAAGAAACAAATTTGAAATATTCAAACGTAAAAATCTCTTGGTATAAACAAATATATAGGAATTTGATTCCTATATATACCCATTATTAAATTATCCGATTCCATTTGACCCTCAGTTTTATCCAGATTTCATTTCACACAAATTCAGACATAATATTGAATATGAAAATTAAAAAATTACCTCAAATCGTCTTTCATAAAAGAATCGATGGACAGTTTTAAAGCGAATGACACTCCTAGTCATTGACTGAACTCAGAATTAGATTCACAGCCTTATGTTTTCGAGGAAAGATACATGGAGGTTAGGGATCGAGCGAACTGGAAGTTGCTGGCAGAATTAAGGGACGAGCAAAATTTCATCGGAGATTAGTATATTAAGGATTTTAATTTTAGGTTTAAAAGAATTCTGGAGAAGAATGATAATTTACTGTGTGTCACGAAGTAAAAGAAAGAAACCGAGGCGGCAAGTTAACCGCGCAGTGGAGAAAACACCCTAAAATGAAGCGGGCTAGTTTACACAGCGTTAGGATTTCCAATTTTTAGTTTATTAAGTGCTTTTGTCAGCATTCTCGAGAGAAACGTTGTCCATTATTGCAGTTAATATCACTTTTTCTGGCAGTGTATTTGCAATTAAATCATGGTGTTTAACATTGGTTTTGTTCCATTGTTTAAGCAGATGTTTAGTATGTTCTCAAAACATACTAATTTGAAATTGATTAGTACGATGATTACGAAATGATAAACAATATTTGATGTGATTTTTATAATTCTTGTCTTGAGTCTAGCCATTCCTGAATCTAAAAGGGTATGTTAATTTTCTTTTCCACTCCTTTTAGAATTAAATGAATCAGGTGTGTTCACTATTATTCTGTTCAACTGTAGAACATACCAAATTGGGAAATTTCTTTAAAAATTTATCGTTAATATGGACTCTGTCTAACTTACATTGAATGTTTTTAAATTTTTGACAACCGCCCACAACCCTTGCACTAAACAAGAGGAATAATGCACTGAAAGGCGTGCCAGACATCTGTGGACGATCATCAAAGTATGGTAATACAACTGGTACCTATCGTAGAACTCATAGCACAAGGATAAAATATAGTAGAACATATACAACAGGTAATGATAGTGAAGCATCATATAACAAACTTTTGAAACCTTCACAACATCTTGAAAGATTTTCCATACATCATAGGAAATATCAAAGTCTGTACATAAAGCCTCACTACACCATTCACAGAGCAACTCAAACAGCCAAAACAAAATTACTAAATAGTAAAAAACTGATGGTTAAGCCTCCAGCTCGCCTCCGAACTGCAACATCGTCCTCACTAAACTATCACCTACCACCTGCCACCTAGTCTGCTCGTCTACAACCGGGTGAACAACCCAAGGTAATAAGAGAGAAACATAGAGCCTTGAGTCAGACAACAATTTTAGTGAGCGATAAGCAGCTACCTAACATCAGTAATAAAGTATATGACAATGGATAGATAAACATACTAATCTACCCACAACACCATAGAAAAACTCAACCTCGTCTTCCCCACATCGGACAAGGATAACCTTTACATCAACCACTTCAACCATTCATTCATTGAAACTAGAACAACTATTCATTCATGGAAATTAGAAGCAAACACCACTAGCACTCATAACATCAAGATTATATGCATCTCACGTAAACCATCCTAATCAAATTCAACATCCCTCAAGCACAAGCCTCAAAGGCCTGAACCAATATCAGACAGGCACCCAAGAAAGATCTCCTTCAATGCTCGACAATTTGCATGAGACAGTACAAACAAGGCAACTAATCATCCATGACAGACTCTGGCTATCACCACCAATCCTGCTTCAAAACTATCGTTAATCGTATGACGACCAACCTTGCCATAAGTCAAGGGTTAATGGTAACCCCGGTTCTGGCATAAACTCCATACGCCTTTCAATGATATGTATGTTTGTCCAACCTTGAGAACTAGGTCTTTCAACGATATCCAGGGTACTCGACCAACAACTTTCCAGTCTTTTGGGTGCCCCATTAATTGTACCCTTGCATTGAGCCTGCTAGAACTTACGACAATGATAACTTCTCGGCCTTCGCATCTCTAGTCATCCAACCCGATGAATTTTCATAGCTCAAGCAACCACTATCCACCAACTCACGACCTTTGAGTTGTCATCTCATTCGTTGTTCCACACCGATCAACAAACACATTCAACACTTCGAATATTCTTACTTGAATCCCCCTCGAAGTCACAACATTACTGAACCAAATAACATCGATATATGATTCAACATCATTCGTAGCGTTACGTCCAAACCATTGAGCTAAATCTTTAATGTGACCACTCTACGGAAAGAGAAACATCATTTTCTTTCCAACGGCACAGGTCTCAACACCTGGTTCGACCTTAGTCAAAAGTTACCATGTATAAGACTAATAAGGGCAAAATGGTCACAAACAAAATTGGTAAAAAATATGGACATGTCTTACATCCCCATAAGCAACATATTAAAATATGATAACACAATTCCTCCCAAACCACTAAGCCAAATCTTTAATGTGACCACTCTACAGAAAGACAAACATCATTTCCTTTCCAACGGCACAGGTCTCAACACTGCTTCGACCCGAGTCAAAAGTTATGCCCTGTATAAGACTGATAGGGGCAAAATGGTCACAAACAAAACTGGTAAAAATTATGGACATGTCTCACATCCCCATAAGCAACATATTAAAATATGAGAACGATCCAACCCTCAGGAAATAAAATAAAAATATTTTACGATCTTACGATACATAAAATATGGGCTGTTTCATTCTCTCCCCTTTAGGAAATTTGCCCTCGAAATCTCAAGAAGCACAAACAACCACAACAATTCCGCACGCCTATCACTCATGGGCAGCCAATTCTATCATCCAAAATAGCATCCATCAGACCATGCATCCATAGCCCTATCCTAGCACGTGGAATTCTAAAAACAACCATAGTACAAGTTACAATGATGTAAGTTAGTATAATACTAATGGGTCATACTGACGAAGAGTTATGAATGGGTCACCTTCATGCTCTCTTCCATCTCCCATGTACAATTGTCGCCATCCTCACTCCATTGTACCTTGACCTACTTAACCGTCTTCCTCCTAAGCTGTTTCGTGTCATTCCCCATAAGACGAAGCGGCTTACGAGGTTTCACAACTACGGTCTCTTCTTCTAGGTCTTCATACGGTTCTGGAGATACCACCACATTTGAGTCGTGCACGAACTTCTATAGAAATGACACATGGAAAACATTATGCACACTCGACATCTTCCCGGGTGTTACTACCAAAAATTAACAATGGAATGAGCTAGCAGTGAAGGGGTATCGGATGACCGAAAGCTCACCGAAGGCTCAATAGGATGTGGGGCCAAGTACTAGGAAGGGCTAAGAGTCAGAAGAAATAACCCGAAAAGCTGCATCAACCGAAACCCTCCTAGGGAAAGGATCGTAAAAGCTAAGGGATATTACAAATGAGATCTATCCAACAGGGTTAATCCGATAAAGACCTTCCGACGGTATCAGTCAGACAGAAAGACTATATGGCAAAGAGTTATCCTAATCCGAAACTAAGAAAGTCAAAGCAATAAACCCATCGGGTGAAGCTCAAATGAATCTTCGGTAATGATCTGCCTAAGAACCGATACACCTGAAGGCGGGGGCATCGAAGGTACTAAACCAAGAGAACACAAGGATCACCTAGAACCAACTTCCGGGCCATCTGCCGTACGAATGCCGAAAGGACAAATCCACAAATAAAATAGAAGTGACACCAGAAGCTCCCCTTTCGAGAATGCAGAATACTTCAAAAAAATCCATTAAAGAACTAATCGGGACCCAAGCAGAGATACAGGATACCTGTACCGATTTACCTAGAACCGAAACCTGAAACGGCTTCGAACCCGCAGTTATCAACATACATCATGAGGGCAAGCCCCTCTAAGTATTCACGATAAATCTAGAGGCCTACATTCAGGAGCCGTTATCAAGGATTCAAATACCATCCAAAGACTATAACTGATACTCCAAAGACGGCCGGAAGACAAGCGTCTGAAACCAAGGAAAAAGCGATCGGCAAAGACCCCCACAGGCCCAATAGCCCATTAGCAGAAGGATCCCTGAGCCACTATAAATAAGACCCCAAGGGTCACATTTAAGGGATCGATTTTTTCGTTATACTTGTACTCTTGAAAAGAAGCTTGATATTAAGATTAACCCAGGGATTTCCCCTATTACATCTATGTACTCCCAGTGAAAGTCTAATAAAAAGGGATCTTCTTATAAGAGAATTGCTCTATAAGTTTATATTTTTATTTTCCAATCATCACTATTGCAGTTTATTTTTCATTCTCCAGGTAAGCACGGATTCCCATCCGTACATGTTCTCGAATAGGAGAATATACCTCCTTCCCTGAGTTCAAATCCATTCTGATAGTCCTTAGCGATTCCACACATCCAAGCTTCGGTACCTAGGGTGGTGACCCGATTTAACCTAAAAATAACCAATCCACCTATTTCTCCTTTGGATCTGTTCCTACTAACCCATCTACGGTATTAATGAAAAATATCGTTAACATTTTGATGCTAGAAGGAGGGCCTTGAACCTTCGATCATGTGGTTTCCCTTTCCGCACACGCACCTGTTTCGTCCTGTCCCGGATCGGATAAAACCTTGAGGAGGAGAACATTATGGATAAAAAATCTCTACCGATTGCTAACAGATTTCCCATGGCAGGGAGAAGTATTAACGAGCCATGGGTGACCGAAAGGTTAAAATTAGAAACCCTCCATATCCAAGAGAAAGAGAAGGATGTAGTACCCTATGACCCTGACCGATGGAGCATTAACCCCTTCCACGTAGGACCAACTCTGATTTTTTTCCTTTACCAATCCTCGACAGAGAGATATAACTCCTTTCTCTTTGCCAAAGAAGCCATCCTCATAAAGGCTAGAGGAACCATAATCGTGCAAAGCGTTGAGAAAACTTCCATCCCTCTGACCGATAAAAAGTATGAAAGAGATATACCCCCATGTCGAAGGGCAGTAAAAAAGAAGTGTAGAGATAAAGAAGGAATGATAAATTTGAGTGATAAAAGGCCAAAATGCAGTAGCGAAAGAAGAATTTCGATTTAAGATTACCAAAGAGTTATAAGCTCACTGTATCGATTGAGGGTATCTATTTCCTGACTAGACATGGGTTAAACTTTTGGCCGTCGCCCAAGAACGAAGCTAAGAGAGAAGGATCGTATTGCTACTACCATATGGTGAACGGGCACGAAACAAACCACTGTAGAGTTCTAGAGGGGTTGATCATCAAGTTCTTAAACCAAGGAAAATTACAAAGTTATGTAAAGAAAGCATAGGAGGTCACGCCGCTGAAACCTTCTTCAAATAGTAAGGGAAAGGTCATTCTCCCAGTTGCGAAGGAAAGAAACTCTACAAATAAAATGACCAAGTCACAAATGGATAAAAAGAAGAAAAACCCTTGTCAGCACAAAATTAGTCTGGGCAAGGAATTCCCTGGAGGGGGATGATGTGTTAGTCTTTCTCCATGCCCAAGCCAGAGGGGGCAGGGTTAAAGCATCAAAAGCATTAGCCTCTGTTTCACACCAGAAATGGTCATGGCGGTGCATCTAAAATTAACACGTCCTGCCTCTGCTCGTAAAAGAGAACGCACTGCCTCCACTGGAACTAAGCACGTCCTACCTCTGCTCGTAGAAGAGCATGTCCTACCACTGCTTATGTTCCGCGTTACCCGAAAATGGGAATGCAAACCCCTATCATCGCCTACGATGGTCAGGATAGGGCACCCCTTGGAGGGGGGTTAGCCTCTATCACTACCTACTATGGCTCGTATAGAGCATCAAAAGAGTAAACCTTAGTTCTGTGCCTATGATGTCCCCATCTAAGTTTCTAAGACCTTATCATCACCTAGGATGGTCAGGATAAGACGCCCCCCTGGAGGGAGGTAGGGTATGTCCTTGGGCCCTGCTTGTGGATAAGCTAGCCAAGCGCACCGGATGCACAAGCCCAGAGAGTGGCCAACAAAGCACGTATATCCTCTGGGCCTTGACACCAAAAGCCCAAGGGGTGGCTCAGGAAGTACGTACAACCTCTGCTTCACAAATCAAATCCAAAGGGGATACCGAAACAATAAATACTGGAGGGGGTTCCGATCTTCTATTATTAATACCCGAATCTGGGTCGATTATGTGCTTGACAAATACCGGAGGGGGTTCTGGTCTTCTATTATTAATACCCGAATCTGGATCGATTCAGTGCATCACAAATACCAGAGGGGGTCCTGGTTTTCTATTATTAATACCCGAATCTAGGTCGATTCAATATTTCACAAATATCGGATGGGTTCCGGGCATCTATTATTAATACCCGAATCAGAGTCGATTTAGCGCTCGAGGGGGTGCCGGTCTTTTACATATTGACGCCCGAATCTGGGTTGAGAAGACCCTTCACAAGCATTGGAAGAAGGCTCCGACCATCAGCATACGATTGTCCGAAGGGGTGTCAGGCCAGAACGTCTGTTAAAAACCGAAACAGGATTGCCAGCCTCACACCGATACTTAAATCTGAATAATCTTGAATTGAAATGGATTCGGAAGATGAGAATTTACCAATAGAGGATCACTAAAGTAATTATCTTAAATTCAAGCAACCATAGGTGTATCCACGTGGAAGGGGACAGAAAACAAAATTTGGAAAATTGACGGAAAGCTCATTGTAAAAAACAAGTCCAAATAAAAAAGGTTGTATCTTCTCTTATTCAAGGAAGCCTCTTAGATCATATATTATGGAAACAATTCTTACTCATGTTTCATACCAACAGTTATTTTACATACTAGACATTGTCAATGCACAAGTTTATTCACCAAAAAGTTACATTCTCAGTACCCTGATTATGGGTATAATTATATGTCACCATTACAAAATGTTATTGAATATCTAGGTCCTCTCCATCCTCAAGCAAAAGAGGGTTGATGGCATGACGAAGTGCAACGCCTAGTAGCTTGTTAAGTCTTCGTACTTTCCTGCTCGTTTCGTCTAAATGATCAGAAGGTTTATCTGAAGTTTCAAGGCTTTATTGTAATCCCTACATATTGCCCTGAGAGACTCATTTTCTTTTTCTAATTCAAAAATATTTACACGCAAATCATGATTTTCTTCTTGCAAATGTCTAATTTGGTCAACATACTTGACAACACGGTCGTGGGAATCCTTAATTAACTTAATATCATATATTCCTTTCATCTCAGCTACTACTCTTTTACACCACTCAGAAATTATTGATTCCTTTAACCTCGGAGGAGAGTTATTCAAGTAATAGCACTTCTGAAGAGTGGGAGCCTTACGAGCTGCCGTAATGCTAGGAGGCGAAGATCCCATCAATATAGGGATATTCTTGAAACAATGTTCCCACTTCTCGCACTTTGTAGTAACATTGTTTAAATCAATTTCCAAGTCGATGATATGTTGATGTAGGCTCCTTAGCTCATCCTCGGAGTCAATGGAAGGTTTAGTCTTTATGTATGTCCTCATCCCAAGAATAGTCCTATCCTTTTCCTCCAACAAATCTTTCAAAGCATTAATTCTTTCGTTCAAACACTTGATGGTTAAGCTTTGATGGAAAATTTTCCTTCCTTGAGACATAGAAGTCTATTCTATTGACAAGGGTGCTTCACCCTGAGGTGGTGATTCTCCACAAGGATCCACCTACTTGCAAAAAAAAGGAAGAGAAATCACTTCTTCATGCATTTATTGTTTACATAGCGCCCCAACATGTTTAACTCTAAAACTCTTTAGCATAGCTTCACAAACCCCTCTCAGAAAGCTAAAGGAGATCTGAGGAAATGCGGTATAAACGTTCTTAAAACCCTTAAGGAAACATTTCTCCCTGAAAGCGTAAGTAGGCGTCATTCAAAACTCCTTTTTCAGTCTACAAATCATGCGTAATGTATCCTCATAATAAACTAAATTCTGTCATGATGCTGACAAACATATTAGCCTTTACGAATGACGAAGAGGAACCCCATACAAGTATGGCATAGGTTGCAGAACTAAGTTTACAAGAGACTATTCGAAGTCGGATATCTAGGGAAAAAGAAAAACACGTCCAGAGTAAGAATTATACCTGAGGGAAGGAAATTTCATGGCCAACGGCTTTCTGTAACAACCCGGAAAATTTGAACCGATTTATTTTTTTTATTTTGGCAACTTTAATGAATTTTGAATATTTAAAATGAATTATTTTAAATAATAATAACGAGAAATTTATTTTGAATAGAATTAGAACATATATATTTATTTGAATCAACGTTAGAATATAAATATTTATTTTTAATTATAAAAGGAATTGGAAATGGCGCGGTAGTTCGAAAATTCAATTTCAAATTTCAAATGAACGTACAAGATTAAAAATAAACTGGATTTTAGCGAAATCAAAAATATTAGAATCTATTTGAAAATATCTTTCCAACGAATCTGAAAAATCGAAATTTCATGGCGGGAATCAGAAGTTATGGCCAAATGAATTTTCAGAAAGGTCGCTATGAAATTAATATAGCCCGTGAAAATGGATAATTTGCAAACGACCTCCATTTTCGACGAAACCACTTTTGTTAGATCCGAGATGTCAAATTATTGCTAGATTCCAAAGTTCATAATTTTTGGAATTAATATGTGAGCGTGGCGAAGTAAAACGTGTTTTGATAGTTTAAGTCAATTTGGATCGACCAGAAAATGGTCATTTTTCAAATGGTCTCCAAATTTGATGAAATTAGTTTTTTTGGAACCATACCGTCAATACGAAGATAGAAAATATTTTTCGGGAATTTTCAGAGTCCGTATGTGGCCCCGACAAATTGAAATGTGCGTTCAAATTCAATATATAGATTTATATTTTGATTTTGACGGAAACTGATCGAAACAACCGAACTAGCTTACGATACATATCACATTGAGTTCGGAATGGGGGTAATACGCTAGGGACGACAGTCAGTGGGTTTCGTTTGGAGGTCAAAATAAAAAGTTACTTTTTGGAGATAAATTAAAATAAATATATATTTAATTATATAATTCCATTCCCTCTCTCTCCCTCTATTTACAGTCACCACCCCCCCGTTCATTTTGAAATCAAAGAAAATAAAGAAGAAGAAAACAAACACCTCGTCGATCAACGCTGCGCCGCCGTCGCCCTCCCACCCACTCAGCCACCCGCAGCCAAAGCACCGCGCCCACCTCCTCCATCCGCCGCCAGAGGCCGCGACACCCTCCCCCAGTCCCTTCTTCGTTCGAAACCCCCAACCCATTCGATTTTGACCCAAATCGTAGCCACCTCCACCTCCTAGACCCAACTCTGGCCACCTACAGCCCCACCTCCGACTGCTCCGCTCCAGCCCCCTTCGATCTTTCTCCTCCCTCTCCCATTCAAAAGAAAACCCCCCTCCTTCAATTGCAAAGGTAAATTTTTATTTTTATTTTTCGATACGAAGTTTAGATTTTTGTTTATAGAATAAAGATTAAATTTTTCATTATAAAAATATTATTTTTATATATGTAGTGAATTAAAAATATGATTTTTACATTATAGAGATAATAAAAATATGATTTTTATGTTGCAAAGGTACGATTTTTAAATATATAAAAATTCGATTTTTATATATGAAGTGGCGATGTAGAAGTTGGATTTTTATTATGAAGTTAGTGTAATTAAAAATATGATTTTTATTGTTTGAAAGGCGATATAAAAATATAATTTTTATTATATATAAAGCGCTATAAAAATATAATTTTTATAATGTGGTAGTGAAACAAAGAATTTGATTTTTATATACATGTAGGGAAATAAAAATATAATCTTTTCTATACGTGTAGCATCATAAAAATGTGATATATATATATATATACCACCGTTGTTAAAAATATAATTTTTAATATATAAACCGCGTGAAACAGATGGCGATGAAACTGACTGGAAGCAAAACGGAATCCAAACCATTTAGAAATAAAGACTGGAGGAGTGGATCCCAAATGTGAGAACACCTCACTTTAATTTTATTTTCTAGTTAAAATATATACTAGGATGCAGACGGTGCTCAGCAGCACCCAACACCCGTCGTCCACAGACCATGGGCGACTTGTATGCTTGTTTGTTTGTTTTGTGAAAATTGTTTATGATGTGAAATGAACTGAAAATAATATTCATGTAATGGAATAAAATATTTTATAGTTAAAAATATAATTTTTAACGTGTATGTGAATTAAATAAATATTCATAAACAAATCAGACTATTTGTTTATGTACATTGATTTGACTGATGTTGATTGGGACGATAAATTTTACACATCGTCCAACTGCACAAATAAATCTGTGTTTGTTGTTTGAAAACCCCACATGGGTATTGGGATGATATATGACATACACTAGTCCCAATAATTAGCTGTATGTCAATCGATTGGTTGACAAGCTGTGTAAGCATTAAATATTTATATTTGATGCTTATGCAGTGTAGAATGCACTCTGGATGATGGTTGACTGTATTTGATTGTTGTTGTATACATGTGTGTATAAAATCCATATAAATCAAATTATATGGTAATTGACTATGTCTGAGTCTAGTTCAGAAAGAATAAATATTTTAAAATAACGATTATTTTAAAATAGTGAATATTTTAAAATAATATTCAGTAAAAGATCAAAATCTGATTTTGATGTCCGATTTGGGATGGACATGAATATATTTAAATACATAAAGCCGTGTTGATTAGATTGATGCCATTTTGACGTGAATGATATTTTTTGAGTAGAATGATATTTATATCGATTTTATTCATTTCTATAATGAATATCGAAAGGGAAATGATTTCGAAATATAATGTTTTGAAAATACTATCATTTATATATTGATGATATGGAATATTCCATTTTGATTATAAATTGAATATGAAGTTGAAATCGTTTTGAAAACGAATTTAAAACGATTTATAAAATACGTTTTAAATGGAAATCAACAATATATATATTTATATAATATGTATATTATATATTTACAATGGCCTGAATAGAACGCGCCGCGCCGCAGCAGTTCGCGAATTTCGACCATTGACTTCGAACGGACATTACGGAAGATTCGACCGTCGGATTCTCCTAAAACCGAAACCTTGGGTTCGTATCAAAAAGAGCTTTCTAAGAAATACAAGAGTTTTGAGATCTAATGATTGGATTTGCAATCATGTCCAAATCAAATTTGGAAAAGGTCGCTGTAAGTGTTGTTCGATGGCGTCTATGGAAATCGACTGTACGGGCCTTGATAAAATTATAAAAAATATCAATAATTTGTGTAAAATCAAAATAAATTATTTGGAAAGAATTGGGCTAAAAAATTCCGTATTTGAAAGGATAAAAATATATTTTTATCGAAATGAGCTAGTTATGAACTAGAATTAAAAATCCAATATTTTTAAATAAATAAATTGGGTTTGAAATGGTTTTAAAAATAACCAGAATTTCCAATATATGAATTGGAATGGATTTGAATCGAAATTACCTTCGGAATATTTCGATATTGGATTTCGTGATTATATGGATATTGTGGAGGAATTTGGAAGATATATATATCGTTATTCCAATACGATATTTGTTGGTTTCAGAATTTGATATTGAATATAAGCCGATATATTTTCTATTCAGAGCCTTGTATTTAATATCAAATTTGATTTTGGGTTTGTCGTGAATGGTATCTTTAATAATACTGTTCTTAAACCCAATAGGGTTAAGAAAATTAGAAACTTTCCTGGGTATTGATCTGATGTTAGTTTCGGCCTTCGGGGTTAATACTTAGGGAATTGTTCTCTTACTAATTTACGGTAAGAGACTGATGGAATTTTGGGTTTGTTGTGAACTGTGTTTTTTTTAACCACATTCGTTCTTTAACCCGCTTTACAGTGAAATGTGATTTGGAATTTATAAATCTTTTTATTAAGATTTAACGGGAATTTTCCAAAGTAAAGTTTTCCAATTTAATATACTAAATTGGTCTTGAATGGAATTCGATTGATAATAATCGAAGTGAACTTCTGTGGAGGAAGACTGTTAATACATGTGGAATTTAAAAGGATTTGCCGTTATTCCATTTATATTATTGGTCGGATACGGAAATTGATATCTATTATATATTGATTTGTTTTTCCGTGAAGATTCCATAACTAATGGAATGTGATTTGGGTTTATCATGAACAGTGTTTTAAAATAACACTTGTTCTTTAACCCGATTAACAATGGAATGAAATTTTAGGCCGTCATGAATGGTATCTTTAATAATACTGCTCTTTGACCCAACGGGGTTAAGGAAATCAAAAACTAACTGGAGATTAGTTAAGTTGAATGGTTTTCTAGGTATTGATCTGATGTTGGTTTCGGCCTTTGGGGTTAATACTTAGAGAATTGTTCACTTGCTAATTTATGGTTAAAGGCTGATGGAATGAAAAGTGATTTTGGGTTTATCATGAACCGTGTTTTAAAAGACAGGATATGGTTTCTCAAGTTAAATAATCACTAATATTGATTTTTGGGAAGATTAAAACCAAGTGGAGTTTTAATTAATCTTTAACTAGATTGAAATGATATCCAAAGGAAGATTAAAGAATAAATTTAAAGAATTTATCTTTGATAAAATTAATGGGAACCTTTCCCAAAGTATATGAATATTTGAATAAAAGAATATTCGGAATTGGAATGAGGCATATGTTGTGTTTTTATAACACTTGTTTAATACATATGCGAGTTATTCGAAAAGGTCGGGTTTATACCCATTCTGAATAACTGATTCGACGATATGTCGAAGATGAAGATGGTAGTTGACGACCAGAGGTCTTCATATCGTTTGGATGATTACTGATGTCTTGATTGGCTGTACACCCAAGACGAGGTAATAAGTGGTGATCGTCCATACGTACTTGGAGATCGACGGATATGCGAGGACCTCTCTCCTGTATTGGACATACGGGAGAGGAATAAGGTGCCTCCGGTTTTGTTCAGACCCAGAACGGACTTATAAATGGATTGTGTGTCTGACATTGGATTTTATTCTATGCTGATTGATTTCTATTAAATATATATCTGTTTGGCAGCGGAGAATTTATTGTCTTTCTTAACGCCCTTCTCTGAGACGTACGAGCTCAGACGTTATATATCGATAGATATCAATCGCATGGCGTGAATTGCATGTGTGGCATGCTGAGATGCAGTGATCAAGGCTTTTGTTGAAAAGCAGAGTCTTGTGATTGATAATCAAAGCACGGCCTTTATGGCATAGCTTTGTGTATGGCGTTAATTCGCAAGCCTCAAACCTCGGTATGAGTTAAAAACGGGATAAGGACCATTGGGAGAACACGACATTTCTTTCTAGCTATAGGTGGTGTCAGTGTTTTATCAAGGTCTAACATGTTATATTTTTTACCTTTGTGGACGTTGGATTGCGAGGCGCCTTTGTTATATCGGTCTCTTCGGAGCCGATAGATAGGTTCGATAGGACCGGGAAAAGTGTGTTCAGGAATTGCCAAACCTCAAACATAGCTGAGGACCGGCCCAACCGATTCCAAGGGCTGTCCAGAGTGCATAGTCCTGAGACATTTGCTAGAGTGTCTCGAAACGGTAAGGAGCTGTCCATGGCCTCGACTCATGATGGAAATCCAATTTCCAATACATGCATTCAGTTTTATTTGTAGAGCCTAGTATGGGGACATAGTAGGATGGGGCACTATGCCGTCTATGATTGTTACATTTATATTTGAAGTTGTTTTCATATACTTTACACTGTAATAATATCAAAATGATTTGTTTTAAACGTACCGAGCATGTTTGGCCATTATAAGGTAAAACTCTATCCCCCGGCTTGCGTTGCATTGTGTAATGGGACCTGAGTCTTATAAAAGCTTCATTTTCCCAAAAAGCATTGCGTTGTTTATTCTTTGCACTGGTATTCTTGGGAGGAAACCCATTCCGTGTTATATGGCGTGGTCCCTTGATTTACTTCATTTTAAAGTAAAGTTTTAAATAACTATTTTAGTTCTCACACCAGTCATATGACTGACCTGGAGTTTATTGTTTTAACCTAAACTCTGGGTGCCCCTATTTTCCACACGGCCAGCTAGTAGTTTTGGTTTTGCAGATTTATATTCATAGGATCCTGGTTTACAGCTGGAATGATATTCGGAAAGCTCTGTATCCGTATATCTCTTTCAGTTGTCTTATGTATTATTTTCCGCTGTTATGTAATGTATTTTCAATCTCTGATACTTTATGATGTGTAATATTTATTCATACTCTGTATATTCTTGTATCTGATGGAAATTGTTGTAATAAACAATGAAATGTTCTTCTGTTTGTGTTTTGATTAGTCTTGTCCTCAAAGCTATTCGTTCTTTCCTTCACGGGGAAGTTCGGGTCGCCACATTTGGTGTCAGAGCTTTGGTTTACAGAGCTCGAGAACAAGAAACATTAGAACCAAACCAAAGAATTCATCAAAGATTGGATTAGTAATATCCAATGAGAATGACTCGTTAGAGATAGGATCATTAGTATCCTAGAACGAGTGTGAACAGTATTATTTTTAAAATTAAAATGAAGACAAATATGGTTTTGGAAATTTAAACTATTTCATACGTATTTGAATATTTATTTGTATTGAATTTGAACAATCCAATATATAAAGATTTCGCATATACGCCTTGCAAACGTATATTCGAAGTTTTAATATACTGGATAGATATAGAAATCACACTCTAGTCACCTGGGAATGACTCTGATGATGGGTACCCATTATCAATATTAGTGCTCGAGTTTCGAAAGTGGGATTTCTATATGATTACAATTGACCGGTGTGAGAACCAAAACTAGATTGGGTCTATTGTTGTGAATTGGCATCAAAAATCTGATTTTTGGACTATGTATCAAAGTTATGGATTTGAAAACCTAATCAACTAATTGATTGATGATTGTGTTATGTGATTATTTATTTAAATCAACATGTGAAAGAAAGGCAAATTTGTGCCAAAATGCACCAAATATTGAACTGTATTGAAAATTGTTTGAAATTTACATGCATACATGTGTATCCATTGGACAGGTCATAGCAAGGAGGCTAGAGAAGAATAATAAAATTGTTTGCCCGACAAAGAGGTACATGTTTATTGTATTTCTTGGGGTTTTTGAAGATTTTATAAGCCGATTGGCTGTTTTTTTTTTTTTGGATTGGAGAGGCCTGTATGGCGATTTCGGGATTTTCCCGATGCTCCCGTACATGGGAGGTTATGGCTAAATTTTTCGAAAATTTAAGGTGTTAGCCAAATTTTTGAAGAATTGGAAAATTCTTAGAAACTGAAATGTTGAAGAACTTAAGCCAAACTGAAAGTTGGGCTGGTTAGTTAAACAACTTTCAGCTCCGTTCCTTTTCGAGGACGAAAAGATTTTAAGTGGGGGAGATTGTAACAACCCGGAAAATCTGAACCAATTTAAAATTTTTATTTTGGCAACTTTAATAAATTTTGAATATATGAATTATTTTAAATAATAACGACAACTTATTTTGAATAGAATTAGAACATATATATTTATTTGAATCGACGTTAGAATATAAATATTTATTTTTAATTATAAAAAGAATTGGAAATGGCGCGGTAGTTCGAAAATTCGATTTCAAATTTCAAATGAATGTACATGATTCAAAATAGATCGGATTTTAGCAAAACCAAAAATATTAGAATCTATTTGAAAATATCTTTCCAAGAATCTTAAAAATCGAAATTTCATAGCTGGAATCAAAAGTTATGGCCAAATAAATTTTCAGAAAGGTCACTATGAAATTAATATAGCCCGTGAAAATGGATATTTTGCAAACAAACTCCGTTTTCGACAAAACAACTTTTGTTAGATCGGGGATGTCAAATTATTGCTAGATTCCAAAGTTCATAATTTTTGGAATTAATATGTGAGCGTGGCGAAGTAAAACGTGTTTTGATAGTTTCAGTCAATTTGGATCAACTAGAAAATGGTCATTTTTCGAACGGTCTCCAAATTTGACGAAATTAGTTTTGTTAGGACCGTATCGTCAATACGAAGCTAGAAAATATTTTTTTGGGAATTTTTAGAGCCCGTATGTGGCCCCGGTAAATTGAAATGTGCATTCAAATTCAATATATAGATTTATATTTTGATTTTGATGGATACAGCCGAACTGGCTTACGATACATATCTCATTCGGTTCGGAGTGGGGGTAATTAGCTAAGGATGACAGTCGGTGGGTTTCGTTTGGAGGTCGAAATAAAAAGTTACTTTTTGGAGATAAATTAAAATAAATATATATTTAATTATATAATTCCGTTCCCTCTCTCTCCCTCTATTTACAGTCAACCCTCCCCCTCCCCGTTCATTTTGAAATCAAAGAAAATAAAGAAGAAAAAACAAACACCTCGTCGAACAACGCTGCACTGTCGTCGCCCTTCCACCCACGCAGCCACCCGCTGCCAAAGCACCGCACCCACCTCCTTCATCCGCCGCCAGAGGCCGCGACACCCTACCCCAGTCCCTTCTTCGTTCGAAACCCCCAACCCATTCAATTTTCACCCAAATCGAGGCCACCTCCACTTCCTAGACCCAACTCCAGCCACCTACATCCCCACCTCCGACTGCTCCGCTCCAATCCCCTCCGATCTCTCTCCTCCCTCTCCCATTCAAAAGAAAACCCCCTTCCTTCAATTGCAAAGGTAAATTTTTATTTATTTTTTTCGATACGAAGTTTAGATTTTTGTTTATAGAATAAAGATTAGATTTTTCATTATAAAAATATTATTTTTATATATGCAGTGAATTAAAAATATGATTTTCATATTATAGAGATAATAAAAATAAGATTTTTATGTTGCAAATGTACGATTTTTAAATGTATAAAAATTCGATTTTTATATATGAAGTGGCGATGTAGAAGTTGGATTTTTATTATGAAGTTAGTGTAATAAAAATATGATTTTTATTGTTTGAAAGGCAATATAAAAATATAATTTTTATTATATATAAAGCGCAATATAAATATAATTTTTATAATGTGGTAGCGAAATAAAGAATTTGATTTTTATATACAAGTAGCAAAATAAAAATATAATCTTTTCTATACGTGTAGCATCATAAAATTGTGATTTACATATATATAGTATCGTTGTTAAAAATATATTTTTTAATATATAAACCGCGTGAAACAGATGGCGATGAAACTGACTGGAAGCAAAACGGAATCCAAACCGTTCAGAAATAAAGACTGGAGTAGTCGATCCCAAATGTGAGAACACCTCACTTTAATTTTATTTTTTGGTTAAAATATATACTAGGATGCAGACTAGCAGCACCCGACACCCATCGTCCACAGACCATGGGCGACTTGTATGCTTGTTTGTGTTGCGAAAATTATTTGTGATGTGAAATGAACTGAAAATAATATTCATGTAATGGAATAAAATATTTTATAGTTAAAAATATAATTTTTAACATGTATGTGAATTAACTAAATATTCATAAACAAATCAGACGATTTGTTTATGTACACTGATTTGACTGATATTGATTGGGACGATAAATTTTACACATCGCCCAACTGCACAAATAAATCGGTGTTTGTTGTTTGAAAACCTTATACGGGTATTGGGATGATATACGACATACACTAGTCATAATAATTAGCTGTATGTCAATCGATTGGTTGACAAGCTGTGTAAGTGTTAAATATTTATATTTGATGCTTATGCAGTGTAGAATGCACTCTGAATGATGGTTGACTGTATTTGATTGTTGTTGTATACATGTGTGTATGAAATCCATATAAATCAAATTAGATGGTAATTGACTGTGTCTGATTCCAGTTCAGGAAGAACAAATATTTTAAAATAACGATTATTTTAAAATAGTGAATATTTTAAAATAATATTCAGTAAAAGATTAAAATCTGATTTTGATGTCCGATTACGGATGGACACGAATATGTTTAAATATATAAAGCCGTGTTGATTAGATTGACGCCATTTTGAAGTGAACGATATTTATATCGATTTTATTCATTTCTATAATGAATATCGAAAAGGAAATGATTTCGAAATATAATATTTTGAAAATACTACCATTTATATATCGATGATATGAAATATTCAATTTTGATTAGAAATTGAACATGATGAAGTTTAAATCGTTTTGAAAACGAATTTAAAACGATTTATAAAATACGTTTTAAATGGAAATCGACAAAATATATATAATATATAATATATATAATAGCCTGAATAGAACGCCCCGCGCCGCGGCAGTTCGCGAATTTCGACTTCGAACGGACATTACGGGAGATCCGACTGTCGGATTCTCCTAAAATTGGAACCGTTGGGTTCGTATCGAAAAGTGCTTTCTAAAGAATACAAGATTTTGGAAATATAATGGTTGGATTTGGAATCATGTCCAAATCAAATTTGGAAATGGTCGTTGTAAGTGCAGTTCGATGGCCGTTTATGGAAATCGACTGTACGGGCCTTGATAAAATTATAAAAAATACCAATAATTTGTGTAAAATCATAATAAATGATTTAGAAAGAATTGGGCTGAAAAATTCCATATTTGAAAGGATAAAAATATATTTTTATCAAAATGAACTAGTTATGAACTACAATTAAAAATCCAATATTTTTAAATAAATAACTTGGGTTTGAAATGGTTTTAAAAATAACCAGAATTTCCAATATATGAATTGGAATGGATTTGAATCGTCATTACCATCGAAATATTTCGATATTGGATTTCGTGATAATACGGATATTGAAGAGAAATTTGGAAGATATATATATATATTGTTATTCCAGTACGATATTTGTTGGTTTCAGAATTTGATATTGAATATAAGCCGATATATTTTCTATTCAGAGCCTTGTATTTAATATCAAATTGGATTTTGGGTTTGTCGTGAATGGTATCTTTAATAATACTATTCTTAAACCCAATGGAGTTAAGAAAATTAGAAACTGACTGGATATTAGTTAAGTTGAATGGTTTCCTGGGTATTGACCTGATGTTGGTTTCGGCCTTCGGGGTTAATACTTAGGGAATTGTTCTCTTACTAATTTACGGTTAGAGACTGATGGAATTTTGCGTTTGTTGTGAACTGTGTTTTTTTAACGACCTTCGTTCTTTAACCCACTCTATAGTGAAATGTGATTTGGAATTTATAAATCTTTTTATTAAGATTTAACGGGAATTTTCCAAAGTAAAGTTTCTTATTTAATATATTAAACTGGAATTGAATGGAATTCGATTGATAATAATCGAAGTGAACTTTTATGGAGGAAGTCTGTTAATACATATGGAATTTAAAAGGCTTTGTCGTTATTCCATTTATATTATTGGTCGGATACGGAAATTGATATCGATTATATATTGATTTGTTTTTCCGTGAAGATTCCATAACTAATGGAATGTGATTTAGGTTTATCGTGAATGGTGTTCTAAAATAACACTTGTTTTTTTAACCCGATTAACAATGGAATGAAATTTTGGGTCGTCATGAATGGTATCTTTATTAATACTGTTCTTAGACCCAACGGGGTTAAGAAAATCAGAAACTAACTGGAGATTAGTTAAGTTGAATGGTTTTCTGTGTATTGATTTGATGTTGGTTTCGGCCTTCGGGATTAATACTTAGGGAATTGTTCACTTGCTAATTTACGGTTAAAGGCTGATGGAATGTAATGTGATTTGGGTTTATTGTGAATCATATTTTAAATGACATGGGTTCTTTAACCTAGGTAAATACAAGATATGGTTTCCCAAGTTAAATAATCACTAATATTGATTTTTGGGAAGATTAAAACCAAGTGGAGTTTTAATGAATCTTTAATTAGATTGAAATGATATCCAAAGGAAGATTAAAGAATAAATTTAAAGAATTTATCTTTGATAAAATTAATGGGAACCTTTCCCAAAGTATATCAATATTTGAATAAAAGAATATTCAGAATTGGAATGAGGCGTATGTTGTGTTTTTATAACACTTTTTTAATATATACGCAAGTTATTCGGAAGGGCCGGGTTTATACCCCTTCTGAATAACTGATTCGACGATGAAGACGGTGGTTGAAGACCGGAGGTCTTTACATCGTTTGGATGATTACTGATGTCTTGATTGGACTGTACACCCAAGACGAGGTAATAAGTGGTGGTCGTCCAGACGTACTTGGAGATCGACGGATATGCGAGGACCTCTCTCCTGTATTGGACATACGAGAGAGGAATAAGGTGTGTCCGGTTTCGTTCAGACCCAGAACGAAATTATGAATGGATTGTGTGTCTAACATTGGATTTTATTCTATGCTGATTGATTTCTATTAAATATATATCTGTTTGGCGGCGGTGAATTTATTCTCTTGCTTAACGCCCTTCTCTGGGATGTACGAGCTCAGAGGTTATATATCGATAGATATCAATCGCATGGCATGAATTGCCTATGTGGCATGCTGAGATGCAGTGACCAAGGTTTTTGTTAAAAAGCAGAGTCTTGTGGTTGATGATCAAAGCACGGCCTTTTTAGCATAGCTTTGTGTATGGCGTTAATTCGCGAGCCTCACATCTCGATATGAGTTAAAAACGGGATAAGGACCGTTGGGAGAACACGACGTTTCTTTCTAGATATAGGTGGTGTCATTGTTTTATCAAGGCCTGACATTTTATATTTTTTACCTTTGTGGATGTTGGATTGTGAGGTGCCTCGGTTATATCGGTCTCTTCGGAGCCGATAGATAGGTCCGATAGGACCAGGAAACATGTGTTCAAGAATTGCCAATTCTGAAACGTAGCGGAGGACCGACCCAACCGATTCCAAGGGCTTCCCAGAGTGTGTAGTCTTGCAACATTTGCTAGAGTGTCTCGAAGCGGTGAGGAGCCATCCCTGGCCTCGACTCATGACGGAAATCCAATTTCCAATACGTGACATTTAGTTTTATTTGTAGAGCCTAGTATGGCGACATAGTGGGATAGGGCACTATGCCGTCTATGATTGATACATTTATATTTGAAGTTGTTTTCATACACTTTACACTATAATAGTATCAAAATTATTTGTTTTAAATGTACCTAGCATGTTTGGCTATTATAAGGTAAAACTCTATCCTCCGGCTTGCGTTGCATTGTGTTATGGGACATGAGCCTTATAATAACTTCATTTTTCCAAAAAGCAGTTTATTCTATGCACTGGTATTCTAGGGAGGAAACCCGTTCCGTGTTATACAGCGTGGTCCCTTGATTTACTTCATTTTAAAGTAAAGTTTTAAATAACTGTTTTAGTTCTTATACCAGTCACATGACCGACCTGGAGTTTATTGTTTTTACCTAAACTCTGGGTGCCCCTATTTTCCACACGGGCAGCTAGTAGTTTTGGTTTTGCAGATTTATATTCATAGGATCCTGGTTTACAGCTGGAATGATATTCAAAAAGCTCTGTATCCATATATCTCTTTCATTTGTGTTATGTATTATTTTCCGCTGCTATGTAATGTATTTTCAATCTCTGATATTTTATGATGTGTAATATTTATTCATACTCTGCATATTCTTGTATCTGATGGAAATTGTTGTAATAAACAATGAAATGTTCTTCTGTTTGTGTTCTGATTAGTCTTGTCCTCAAACCAATTCGTTCTTTCCTTCACGGGGAAGTTCGGGTCACCACACTTTCTTTCCTCTCGGAAGACCTAATGGGCCACCTTCCTTAGAAACGAGAGTCTCCCCTTCCTCACCTAAATCATCCGCAAGACGATCAATATATAAAAGGTCCTCAATTGTAGGTTCACTCCTCCGCGGTATCTCGATTCCTTATTCACCCAACTTAATCCTTTCCAGAACCCAATCCCGGATGAAAGAAGGAATTTGGGTGGTTCGGAGTTCATGAAGACTCTGAAGGTTGTCGTAAAGAAGTTGAAATAGGGCATCTTCATAGCAGTTGGATTTAATCTGTGATAGGTGGACTTACAAGAAATTGGAAATCCTGTCCTCGACTGCATAGATTATTTGGGTGGTGCGAGAAAGCTTTTCATCCTTCTTCCGAAGCTCATCAACATGGGCAACCACTTCCTCCACTATCTAGTGCTCTAAGGCTAACACCTTGTTAGGTGTTACGTCCCTAGCCTGTCTCTCTTCCTCCAAAGCTAACTCAGCATGCTCCAAGGAAGCCTACAACCTCTCACATTCGTCGCTCAGGACTGCTTTTGCCTCTCGAAGCGAGTAAATTCAGTAACAGAAAAAGAAAGAATGGGCTTAGACAAGTGCCATTCCTTAAAAATCTGGGAAATTAGAAGCATTCAGCATATAGTTACGACAAATGGAAAGCCCAGAGTAAAAAGAAAATGTTGTACCTTAAGCTGTCGAATTATCAAACGCTGATAAAAATCCATTGTATCGGAAGAAGTAGAAGGCAACGAGATATCAGAAAATTTAGGTCCCAAAAAAACAAATTTCACAAGATTAGTAAAATCTGTCAGAAAATCAAGGAGCCTTGAAGGTTCAATAGTCTGAGAAGCGGGAGTACGCGGCGTAGCACCTACACCCGCTCCGGATATACTTGGAAGGGGCGATGGGAAAACACCACTTTCGGTTTCTCTACCAAAGGCACCCCCGGAAATCGCGGTGGTAGAAATATTGAGCTTCAATCTCTAAGCTAGAGGATCGAATGGAAATTCGACTAACCTCTTAATAGCAGCCACGGTAGATCGATTCAAGGCATCGGTAAGAACAGGGGATTCCGAAATCGAAATTCCTAGTCAAACGAAAGGTCGGGGAAAGAGTCGAGGATGTGGAACGTTAGTGTCAAAAAGACCTCAATAAACAAACTATCGAATCAGCAAAACATGCCTAGAAATAATGGAGCCAAGGGAGCGAACACTTCTGAATATAGCAATAAACGTTTAGAGCAAGGAAGACAGACAGGTAGGCTCCCCAAGACCTTTTATCCGTTAGGAAGAAGGTTATAAAGACACAACTTGTCCTTGGTTAGTAGAGTGGACCGACTTGGCGGCTTTTCGAGTAATTTTAAAATAAGCTCAGATACGCGAGATTCGCTCTCGATTAAAGACACCCCCACAGAAAAAAAAATCTAAAAGAAGGAAATTAAAGATAAGTCACAAATGGAAAAGTAACCGCTAGCGAAGGGTTAAGAAGACTAACTACGATCAGCAAATTGGACAGAAATACCGTCATGACATTTAATAAAGAAAAATTGATCTTCCCAAGGTGTATCCTTGCCTGCGCCATCGTTAACAATCTTCCACAAAGGGGTAGCATGGAATATGGGGAAGTCAACACCTCTTGAAAAACGCATCAGATGTCGAACGAGGTTTGAAGTAAGAGAAGCCTGACCCAATTCCCGAACAAGTATTTCCAGACATAAGAGCAGTGTGTAAGCGCTTGGTTGAAATTGAGTGGGCGTAATTTCCAAATCCCGCAAAAGTCGAAACACAAAGGAAGGAAAGGGAAACAAAGACCAATCAGTGTTCCCCTGCCAAGGAAGATCAAAAGATTCTAATATGATACTTCGGAAAAGACAAAGAGTTTGACTTGGAAAGCCGAAAATACCCCTTCACTAGGGGGGCAAATGTTACGACCAAAAATTAATAGTGGAAAGAGCTGGCGGTAAAGGGGGTACCGGATGACGGAAAGCTCACTAAATGCTCAATAGGAAGTGGGGCCAAGTACTAGGAAGGGCTAAGAGCCGGAAGAAATAACCCAAAAAGTTGTCAACCGAAACCCTCCTAAGGGAAGGGATTGTAAAAGCTACGGGATATAACCAACGGGATCTATCCGCCAGGGTCAATCCGACAAAGTCTTTCAGACAGTATCAATCAAACAGAAAGACTCTATGGCAAAGAGTTACCCTAATCCGAAACCAAGAAAGTCAAAAGCAATAAACCTATCGGGTGAAGCTCAAATGAATCTTCGGTAGTCATATGCCGAAGAACCGATACACCTAAAGGCGGGGGCATCGAAGGTACTAAACCAAGAGAACGCAAGGATAACCCAGAACCAACTTCTAGGAAATCTACGGTACGAATACCGAATGGCCAAATCAACAAATAAAATAGAAGTGACACCAGAAGCTCCCGTTACGAGAATCCAGGATACTTCAAAAAACTCCATCAAAGAACTAACCGAGACCCAAGTAGAGATATAAGCTACCCATACTGATCTACCAAGTACCGAAACCCGCAGCGGCTTCGAATCGACGGTTATCAACATACATCATGAGGGCAAGCCCCTCTAAGTATTCACGATAAAGTTGGAGGCCTACATCCTACAGCTTACATCCAAGAGCCACATTCAGGAGCTGTTATCAAGGATTCAAATACCATCCAAAGACCATAACTGATACTCCAAAGACAACCAGAAGAAAAGTGCCCGAAACCGAGGAAAATGCGATCGGCAAAGACCCTCACAGGCCCAATAGCCCATCAGTTGAAGGAGTCCTGAATCACTATAAATAAGACCCCAGGGGTCACATTTAGGGGATCGATTTTTCCTTTATACTTGTACTCTTAAAAAGAAGCTTGATGCTGAGATTAATCCGGGGATTTCCCCTATTACATCTATGTACTCCCAATGGAAGTCTAATAAAAAGGGATCTTCTTATAAGAGAATTTCTCTATAAGTTTTTATTGTTATTTTCCAATCATCACTGTTGCAGTTTATTGTTCATTCTTTAGATAAGCACGGATTCCCATCCATACAGTTCTCGATTAGGAGAATATACCTCCTTCCCTGAGTTTAAATCCATTCTGATAGTCCTTAGCGATCCCACACCTCCAAGCTTCGATATGTAGGGTGGTGAACCGATTTAACCCAAAATAGCCAATCCACCTATTTCTCCTTTGGATCCATTCCTGCTAACCCATCTCCAGTGTTGACGAAAAATATTGTTAACATCGGGTAACTCCAATCTATATGAGAGCTTTCCAATTAGCTCTACTATCGGAAATGGTCCAACGAACCTAGGAGCTAGCTTTCCTTTCTTTTTGAATCTAACAATGTGCTTCAATGGTGAAATTTTCACAAAAACCATACCGTCTACGTCGAATTCCAAATCCTTACGATGCTTATCGACGTAACTCTTCTGATGATCGTGGGCTGCCTTCATTCATTGCCGAACGATCTCGATACAATCCGATGTTTCTCTTATCATCTCAGACCCAAGTATCAACTTATCTCTAGTTTTTAACCAACATGCCAGAGAATTACATGGTCTACCATACAACGCCTCGTATGGTGTCATCCCAATGCTCGACGGTAGCTACTGTTATAAGAAAACTCAACTAGATATAGATGATCTTCCCATGATCCTCCTAAGTCTAACAAACAAGCCCTCAAGAGATCTTCAAAAACTCGATTGACTCTCTCTGTCTGACTATCAGTTTGGCGATGATAAGCCATACTCAAACACAACTCGATTCCCAAAGCTTCTGGTAGTCTCCTCCAAAATCCACTTGTGAATAATGGATCGCGATCGCTCACTGTGCTCTTCGGGATACCATGGAATTGAATTATCTATTTTATATAAAGTTCAGCCAACTTAGATGTTGTCCTAGTCAAGGTTTTAAATCTCGGATATCGGTCGCATTTCGTCTCGGGGATTTTATAGACTTGATCTCATATCGGGGGTGATCTCGGACGAGATGAGTCTAACTCGGGAGTTCGTCTCGGATTTCCATTTCGGGTCTCAAAGCTCATACCGGAGCAATCTCGGGGTACATGATATGTTAAAAAATGATATTTTTACAAAATGATTTCAATGAATGCTACTAAAAACATAGTAACTTAAACTTGAATTGCAAAATAACTTTATTACTCTTTATTTTGCGAAAGATCATTCATAATCAATATCTTAATATGCTTAAAACAAAAATATTGTTAGGCATAAAACATTAAAAGGATCCAAAGCATTAAAAATTCAGCATAAATAGACCATAAAATACATAATCTCTAACAAATATGTAAAATAACGAATACGAAAATCATATGCATTGTAGAACATATATGAACATGCAATATGGTCTAGTAATAAAATATTATCATGGCTAGATTTGAGTTTTTTAATTATTATTATTATAGTTCAAGCACAAATTTAAAATTGAACCAAAAAAACTAAAATCTCTAGTGATATTCCAATATTTCATCTCGTTCGATATTGCAATATCTCGGGCAATATATTCGGAAGGAGATTTAGAGTGATATTTGTTGTTTCGTTTCAGAAGTAGCCCAAACGAGATCTCAAAAGTGATCTCTGGCGATATTTGCGAGATTTGAAATAGTGGTCCTAGTTGACTTGACATGAATGAATCTTGCACTTTAGGTCAAGTGATCCATATTGACCCAAATTCCTTCATTTCCTGCCCTAGTTCTAGGTAGTCCATCGATGTTTGCTCCCATTTCCATATAGGTACCTCTAATGGCTAGATCAAACCACTCGTTCAGCTTTCATTAACTGATAGTTCATGCGTTTGGAAATGAATTTTCCAATATCCCTCTTCATCCCCTCCCAGTAGTAGACTCGCTTCATGTCATGATACATCTTATTACCACTGGGATGAATCGTCAACTTCGAGTGATGACATTCACTTAGAACCCGATCTCTCAATCCGTCGATATCATAAACAACTATTCGCCCTTGCTTTCGAAGCCAACCATCTCGACCGATTTCGAACTCCTTATTCTCTGATTCCAATTTCTGGATAAACTTGACAAGCTTTGCATCCTACTTTTGGATCTCGCCAATCCTCTCGATAAGAGTAGGTCTTATCAATAAGCTTGCCAACATTTCGGGTTCTAACTTGCACCTTGGTCTAAAATTGAATCTTGCCAAATACTCAAGGCTCTTCCATTCCGAAAACATCGCTCCCAAACTCGCGTGTCTTCAACTCAACGCTTTTGCAACTGCGTTGCCTTTGCCAGGAGTATAGGCTATATATAAATCATATGATGCCAGAAACTATAACCCTTGTTGTTGCCGAAGATTCAAATCCTTTTGGGAGTAAAGATAGTTCAACAACTTGTGATCCGTGAACAACTCGAATCGAACTCTCAACTGGTAATGCATCCTCATCTTCAAAGCAAACATAATCGCCGCCAACTCCAGATCATGAGTTGGATAGTTTTTCTCATGCAACTTCAGCTGTCGATTCGCATATGCGACAACCTTATCTTTCTGCATTAGCACTGCTCCAAGCCCAATGCCACATGCATCGGTCTATACCACCATCTCTTCATTCCCACTTGGAATAATCAACAAAGGAGCACTCGTCTGTTTCTCCTTCAGGATTCCAAATGCTTGCTCACACTTTGCAAGTTTGCATCCCATGTGAACACTTGGGTTTTCTTCGTCAATCCTATCAATGGTGCAGCTATCTTGGAGAAATCATTGTTAAATCATTAGTAATAACCTGCTACCCCAAGGAAACTTCACATCTATCACATTCTTAGGTATGTCACAGTCCTGAATTGCTGCCACTTTAGCGGGGTCAACCTCTATCCCATTACTAGAAACAACATAGCCTAAGAACCTCACTTCGCTCTTTTAGAAGTGACACTTCGAAAACTTAGTTCTCATCTGATGCTTTTGCAAAATTTCCAAAACAACTCTTAAATGCATCTCGTGCTCTTCCTCATTCCGAGAGTAAACCAGAATATCATCCACGAACATAAGCACGAACTTGTTCAACGGATCTCTGAAAACTCTATTCATATGATCCAAAAAATACGTTGGCGCGTTAGTCAACCCGAATGGCATCACTAACCATCCGAAGAAACTGGATGGTATCCCAAAAGCAGTTTTCGGCATCACTATCCTTTGCCACTCTCAACAATCTCAACGAGCCATCAACCTTGGTTGCAAACACTACTGGTGCACCACACTCAGAAACACTTCTCCGAATAAATCCTTTTCCCAAAAGGTCACGAACCTGCACCTCTAACTCTCGTTGTTACTTAGGCGCCATCCGCCTAAGAGGCATAACTATTGGTCTAGCACCCTAGATCAAATCGATTCTAAACTCGATCTCACGATGAGGCGGCAACCCTTTGACCTTGTCAAAGACATCCTCAAACTTCTTTGTGATCGGCACAGATGACAATTCTTTATGTGGAATCTCAAGCGAATATAAATAGCTCAAAAACACCATCTTTGGGCCTACATCTAATCAACACCTTTCACCCTTCTACATCCCCGACTCTCACCTCTAGCTTATCGTAATTCACTCTTTCCTCATACCTCTTGATCCAATCCATGCCCAAGATGATCCCAAACCCAACGAAGTTAAGAACAAAGCAATCACAAATAAAAGAGCAACCATGAGTCGACAACACTAGACCACAACATAGCATGCAAAAACTTGATGAACCCCCAATTGGATTAGTTATGATCAATGGTCTATCACAAAACTCGGGTTCCAAACCTAAGCGGCACACAAGCTCATTGCAAAATATGATGCTCCACTATCGAACAACACACGAACTGAAACACCATTAACTGAAATAGTACATTGATCAATGACACCATTTCCTTTCTCTCTATCGTAGAAGCTCTTGAAGAAGACAATATAGCTTCCAAAGCATATGCCTTCACAACCTTCTTGCCCTTAGCTGATTCTAGACAGTCTTTCTTCTCATGCCCAGGCTTTCCACACTTAAAGCATTTCTTCTCAGCTTTGGGATTCTTGCACTCATTCGAGTAATGACCCTTCTGTTGGTAGTTAAAGCAAACCACCTCACTCTTAGGCTTCTTCTATCCATCCTTTCCTTTTTGCTGTTGCTGCTTCCTCTTCTTATTGTTACCACCTTGCATTGGTTTCTGAACTTCCTTGGTTGCAACGACAACATTTGTTTCCTTGGGAAACAATCTCTCATGTTTCATGGGTTTTTCCACAAGCTTCTCAAATGAATCATCAAGATGCTCCACCAATGGTCTTCCTATGTAGATATCCAGACCCATAACAAACTTATGTTTCTTCTGATAGGGTGTGTCAATGTATGAACAAGCATACCTGGACATGGCCTCGAAATCAGAAACATAATCAAGCACAGAACGACCATTCTATTTCAGCTCTACGAATTTCTTGAATAGTGCAGAATTTTGAGCAGTGGAGACAAACTTCGTCTCGAATTTAACTTGGAACTACTCCTATGAAATCTCTTCCTCTGGAGTCTCAAGTGTAATAGAATTCCACCACTGCATGGCCCTTCCCTGCAATTGCCTTAACGCAAGCCTTCTTTTAGTTGCGTCATCCAACCCCAAGTCTCCAAAAATATGGACATAAGAATCAATCCACCTCTGAACCTCTTCAGCTGGATCAGTTCCTTTGAATGGTTTCCCTTCTAGAGATGTATAATCCTTGCACAACTTCGCAAAATCCACAACCCTAGGCAACCGAACAACTACATCTACCATGGCTTCCACTGGAGTGGGTACCCTTTGCATGAATGCTTCCATCATGGCCTCAAACATGGCTAGGTAGTTTGGTGCACCGCCATTACCCCCTCCAGGCATAGACCATTCCCTAGCAGTACGCCTTGAAGCATGTCGACTCATTCTAAATCTGCAAATTAGAATGATTAGCCACTTGCAAGAAAAAGTTGCTCAAGAAGTACAAACGCTACAACACTATATAATATGTTATAGTATACAACCAACTGAAATTTACAAATACGTCTCTCATACGTGATTACATCTTTGAACTTTGGCTAAAATCATTAACCAGAGCTCTGATACCAAATGTGACAACCGCCTACAAACCCTGCACTAAACAAGAGGAATAATGTGCTGAAAGGCATGCCAGGCAGCTGTGGACGATCATCAAGGTATGATAATACAACCGGTGCCTGTCGTAGAACTCACAACGCAAGGATAAAATATAGTAGAACATATATAATCGGTAATGATAGTGAAGCATCATATAACAAACTTTTGACACCTTCACAACATCCTAAAAGATTTTCCATACATAACAAGAAATATCAAAGTATGTATATAAAGCCTCTCCACAACACTCACAGAGCAACTCAAATAGCGGAAACAAAAATACTAAATAGTATAAAATTGATATGCAAGCCTCCAACTCGCCTCCGAATAGCAACATCGTCCTCACTAAGCTATCATCTGCCACCTAGTCTGCCCATCCACAACCGGATGAACAACGCAAGGTAATAAGAGGGAAATACAAAACCTTGAGCCAGACAATAGTCTTAGTAAATGATAAACAACTATCTAACATCAAAAATAAAGTATATGAGAATGGATAGATAAAATACTTATCTATCCACAACACCAGAGAAGAACTCAACCCCGTCTTCCCCACATCGGACGGTGATAGCCTTTACATCAACCACTTCAACCATTCATTCATTGAAACTAGAACAACCATTCATTCATGTAAACTAGAAGCAAACACCACTAGCACTCATAGCATCCAGATTATATCCATCTCACGTAAACCATCCTAATCAAATTCAACATCCTTCAAGCACAAGCCCCAAAGGCCTAAAACAATATCAGACAAGCACCCAAGGAACATCTCCTTCAACGTTGGACTATTTACGTGAGACGGTACAAATAAGGCAACTAATCAACCATGACAGACTCTAACTATCACCGCCAATCCTTCTTCGAAACTATCATTAATCGTCTGATGGACAACCTTGCCATATGTCAAGGGCTAATGGTAACCCCAGTTCTAGCATAAAATCCATACGCCTTTCAACTTTGTCCAGCCTTGACAACTAGGCCTTTCAATGATACCCAGGGTACTCGACTAGCAACCTTCCAGTCTTTTGGGTGCCCCCATTGTACCCCTGGTTTGAGCCTGCTAGAACTTACGACAACGATAACTTCTCGGCCTTAGCATCTCTAGTCATCCAACCCGACGAATTTTCATAGCTCAAGCAACCTTCTCAAGCAACCATTATCCACCAACTCACGACCTTTGAGTTGTCATCTCATTCGTTTTTCCACACCGATCAACGAACACATACAACACTTCGAATATTCCCACTTGAATTCCCCTCGAAGTCACAACGTCCCAGAACCAAATAACATCGATATATGATTCAACATCATTCATAGTATTACGTTCATTTGCTATGAAATATTCCACATTGTTTATGCCATCATAAACGAGCGCGACCGACCCATCATCACCATTCCTGAACGACCGACCCCATGTGACCAACCGAGCGTGTCCCCGAGTCACGACCGACCTGCCCACCTCTTCCTCTGACCGACCCGCCTCAAATTATACCGACCGACTAGCCACCACACAGGCCCACGGACCCCTTCTAGTGACCGATCACCCCATGTGACCGACCAACTCTACTGGGAACTGACCCTATTGCTTTTGAGCATGACCGGCCCGACCGATCCACCAGAGGCCGACCCATCTTCTCCCTACTAACCCAAACCACCTTGATCGACCGACCAGCATGTACTGCACCTTGTACTACACCTGTTCTATATGACCGACCTGATGGGCACGACCGACTAGAAACCTGCACAGGTCCAATCTAAGTCCAATTTCGGGCAAAACTTCGCCAATCGACGATATCGATGAAATCTACTCATCCAATTTATCCAATACAACCATAAGCATGTTACGAAATCACTAACAACATGAATATGACGATTTTCACCAAAATTATGCCAACTTCACCAAAATCATGATAAATGAACATATGAACTAAATTATGGATCTAACTTGCATAAACATATGAAATAACATAAAAATTCCCAGATTGAAATTGCTAAATGATATGGCCATCCATATGAAAATAAGCTTATCATGGTGTAGATCTAGGAGAAATCAATTCAAAATGATGAAAATATGTGCATACAACACATATACTTGATTGAATCCGCGTGAGAGCTGCATATCACTCACCAATCTACAAAATAACCTAAAAACACTTAGATCTAGATCCGAACAGCGGAGAATTTGCTCCAAACTCTTCGATTCGATGAACTCTCTTTTGGAATGATGTAGATCTAGTTTCTAACGATGTAGATCTTCGATTCTCTAATGTAGATCACAAATTTTAATGGTGGAAAGGTGCAGGAGAATGGAGGAATGGAGGATCACAAGTGTGACGACCGCCGATAACCCCTACACTAAATAAGAGGAATAATGCGCTGAAAGGTGCGCAAGGCAGCTTTGGATGAACATCAAGGTAAGGTAACAATCGCGGAACCTGCCGTAAACTCACAGCATAAGGATAAAATATAATAGAACATATACAACAGGTAGTGATAGTGAAGCTGAAAACACTAAACATCCATAACAACTAGAAAGTACTATCCATACACGTGGATAACAATAGTAGTGTTTGTACAATTTGCCTCACTACAGCACTCAAAGAAATAGCAAACAGCGGAAATCCAAATACTAGATAGTAGGTAAAATAATACGCCAGCCTCCGCTCGCCTCCAAATAGCATCATCGTCTTTACTAAGCTACCACGTGTCACCTGCCACCTAGTCTGCCCATCGAAACAATCGGATAAACGACCTAAGGGAATAAGAGGGAAACATAAAACCTTGAGTCAGACAATAGTTTTAATGAGCAATAAAACAGCTAACAAATTTCATCAACAAAGTATATGAGAATGGGTAAATAAACCAACTAATATACCCAGCTCCAGAGAAGAACCCACACCTTCCTTCCCCACACCTGACAATGATAGCCTTTATCCATACATCCAAAGGAAATAACAATTCAGCCCTTGCAATCGGAACAACCATTCATACATGGAAAAGACAATTCATACTCCATCTAGTTATATCTCAGGAAAATTGCCCTAATCGAACTTGGCATCCCTTAGGCACAAGCCCTAAAGGCCAAAGCCAATATTAGACAAGCACCTAAAGAACACCTCATTCGAAGTTCGATAACCTTCGTGAGATGGTACCACCAAAGAAACCAAGCGTCCAAATGTCTATGACTGACTCTGGCTATCACCGCCAATTTTGCTTTGGAACCATCGTTAATCGTATGATCGGCTAAACAATTTGCCATCAATTATCAAGGACCATACACGACGCCCCAATTCTAGTAAAACCCCACACGCTATACCCAACCATGACTCGACAACACTAGATCACGACACAACATACAAAAACTGGACGAACCCCCAACTGGATTAGTCACGATCAATGGTCTATAACAAATCTCGGGTTCCAAACCCAAGCGACATACAAACTCATTACAAATGAACGAATACGATGCTCCAGCATCAAACAAAACTCAAACTAAAACACCATAAACAGAAAGAGTACCTTGACCGACAACACCCTTTCCCTTCTCCTCTGCAATAGGAGCTCGCGAAGGAGACGATACTGCTCCCAAAGCACAAGCCTTAACAAATTGCTTCCCTTTAGTTGATTCTGGACAATCCTTCTTCTCATTTCCTGGCTTCCACACTTAAAGCACTTCTTTTCAGCCTTTAGATTCTTACATTCACTAGCAAAATTGCCCTTCTGCCAACAACTGAAATAGGTCACCTCTTCCTTCTTCTGGCCATTCTTCCCCTTCTGTTGTTGCTTCCTCTTCTTGTTATTACCACCCTGTTGTGGCTTCTGTTTTTCCTTAGGTGCAACAACAGACATCTTCTTAGGAAACAGACTTTCATGCCTCAAAGCTTTCTCAACGATCTTCTCAAAACGACCATCAAGATGATCCACAAGCTGGTTCCCAATATATTCATCCAACCTCAAGATAAACTTCTCGTTATTTTGGTAAGGAGTGTCCATATATGAACGAGCATACTTCGATAAAGCCTCGAAGTCAGAAATATAGTCAAAAACTGGTCATCCATTCTGCTTAAGCTCCATGAATCTCTTAAACAGAATTGACTTTTGCATGGTGGAGATAAACTTTGCTTCAAAATTGGCTTGGAATTGCTCCTATGAAATATCCTCTTTAGGGGTCTCAAGTGTGACAGAGTTCTACCAGTCCATTGCTCTGCCCTCTAGCTGCCTTAATGCAAGCTTTCTCTTTGTTGCATCATTAGTGCCCAAGTCCTTGAAGATCCGGACACAAGTATCCAACCATCTCTAAACCTCCTCAACTGGTTTTGTGCCTTTGAACTGTTTCCCCCCAATGATGTAAAGTCTTTGCATAACTTTGCAAATTCCATAGATCTAGGCACTTGGACTCCAACATCTACCGTAGCTACCACTGGAGCAAGGGCCTTTCGCATGCATGCTTCAACCATAGCTTCAAACATGGCTGGGTAGTCAGATGCCCCGCCATCACCCCTTCCAGGCATAACTTCTCCCCTAGTAGTGTGTCTTGTATAATGTCTACTCATTCTAAATCTTCAAATTAGAATGATTAGTCACATGCAAGAAAAACTGCTAATGGAGTACTAACGCTACTATATAGTATCATATAGTATACATCCAAATAAAATCTACAAGTATGCCTCTCATATGTGATTGCATCGTTGAACTTTGGCTAAAATCATTAACCAGAGCTCTGATACCAAATATGACGACCACCCATAACCCTTGCACTAAACAAGAGGAATAATGCGCAGAAAGGTATGCAAGGCAGCTATGGACGAACATCAAGGTAAGGTAACAATCGCGGAACCTGTCGTAAACTCACAGCGCAAGGATAAAACATAATAGAACATTTACAATAGGTGGTGATAGTGAAGCTGAAAACACTAAATATCTATAACAACTAGAAAGTAGTATCTGTACACGTGGATAAAAATAATAGTGTTTGTACAATTTGCCTTACTACACCACTCAGAGAAATAGCAAATAGCGGAAATCCAAATACAAGATGGAAGGTAAAATAATACGCCAGCCTCCTGCTCGCCTCCAAATAGCATCATCGTCTTCACTAAGTTACCACCTGTCACCTGCCACCTAGTCTTCCCATCCAAACAATCGGATGAACAACCCAAGGTAATAAGAGGGAAACATAAAACCTTGAGTCATGTAACTTTGACGGCCTGCTCCGTACCAGCTGACATTTCCAAAGAAACGCGCTGTGCCGATGTCCAACCAGCACGGGACGGTCGTCAGAAGAAAAGAAACATAAGAGTGAACTAACAAGGAACCTGTAGTATATCTCACAACGCATGGAATAAAATATAATAATAACATAACTTTGACATAAAACAGCGAGACAATGCATAAACTGAAAACTAAACCATAACCATCATAGCAGCGGAATCCAAAATACAGCTTATGATCCAAACCATTATTACAACTTTAAAAATACTGTCTCTAAAGACAGAAAGGAAAGGTGCACTACTAATGCCCAAAGTAGTGACCAGCAACAACACAGGGAGTTATATGTAAATTATACGTAGAAGCCTCTGCTCATCTCCAGACAGCTACTCGTGCATACCACCTAACCTGTCTCTAATCTGCTCGTTTAGGAGCACCCAGAGTAATAAGAAGAGACATAAAACTCTGGGTCAGACAAAAGTCTGGTATGAGCGATAAGTAACAAAATAGAACAATAACAAGTATAATCCAATCATGCCTGAACCTGGACATGCAACCAAAGAGTTAGCACAGCAAGATGTACGGTACTCTAAGGTAACACTAGCATAAAGTGTAAAAGTAAAATGGGGTGTGCATGATATGGTGATAGCAAACATCAAACATAGCAATCAACATCACATCTCTCACTCAGTGCGTAAAGCATACGATATCCACCACTCGATCACCCAATCCTTTGCTACGATCACTTTTCTCCATGGAGTCACAATGACCCTATTGCACTGATCCATATCAACTAATTCTTCTCTCAATGGTGAACTAAAGTTATGGATATCGATAACCCCTTTGCACATGTCCCGCAACAAAGTCTAACTCATCAAGTTAACTCGTTGGTCCCCTTTGGGATCCTGAGTAATAACCTCTCATTTGAACTACCTTTGCATCACGGGTTTTGGTCATCATCCCCGTTCGTCCTTCAGTTCAGTTTGTGATCCTCCATATTGACTCGTGGTGCTTCGAAGCTCCGGTTCGTGATCAGCTTCCTCGGCTCGTGGTTCGCCCCAAGTACAACTCGTGGTTTCTCCTTCCGCTCGTGACTCATGACACCAAGGCTCAGTTCGTGGTCTGCTCCAGTTCATGACATGTGGTCGGATCGTGGGACCCACTCGTGATCCCTATCTTGGTCGTGGTCTTCTGGCTCGCCATCCTAGGGGTCCCCCTCCTAGGGTTCGCCGTATTCCTCACGGTCGGGGTGTGAGGGTTCGCCATCTTCCTCACGGTTGCGATGTGAGGGCACTTCACGATCCTAGGGGTCGGGTCGTGAGGGTGCTTCACGTTCCTAGGAGTCGGGTCATGAGGATACTTCACCATCCTAGGAGTCGGGTCATGAGGATACTTCACCATCCTAGGAGTCAGGGTGTGAGGGTGATGCACGATCCTAGGGGTCGTTTGTGAGGGTGCTGCACGATCCTAGGGGTCGTGGTGTGAGGGTGCTGCACGATCCTAGCGGTCGGGTCGTGAGGGACAGTGCTTCACGAACGAGAATGACCAATTTCCTGTAACTTTTTCCAGCAAGCAATTTACGCCTTACGACGGCGTTTTCGACCAATCTAACTTTTCTATGCAATCACAAATCATTCCAAACAGTACTAGCAACATATATAATCAACCATAAACACCAAAACAACAATTTAACATGCAAATATGGATCAGACATACCCAAAACTATGATTTTCCCCTTAATCCCCTTATTCAAGATTTAACCTTATGATTAGCAAAACATGTCCAAATTAACCCAAATTTTTAATAGAGGCATAAAATAATATTTAAGAATTTCTAAACATTTTTCCAGAATTTTAACGTGCATAATTTCGTTAATTAACACTAATCACCCCTAATTAGTCTAGTTAGTGAAAAACAATGCAAATCACTCACCTTAGCTACAAATTAATCTTAGATCTAAAAATATCTCTAATTTGGGTTGAATCTCCATGCAACACAGCAGCTTCAACTCTGATTTGATGCTATTTTAACTAGATTTGATGTTGATTAGCTTAATCCTTGATTAGAAGGTGATTAAAGGTGTTTTTAGAAGGTAGAAGCCATTACTAGAGTTGAAGGAATGAAAGTGGCGGCTGTAAAAATGACAAAGAAGGGTTTCTCTAGTCCCTTTCAGTCCTTAAATACCCCTAATCCCGAAATCCCCAAATGGGCCTAGCTGCTAATCAGCCTATTTGGCCCGGTTAAGCTGTTTTTCACCTTCTAAACCTTAATTCTGCCATATCTCCTAAACGGTAAGTCCGTTTGATTATTGTGACCACTCTACGGAAAGGTAAACCATCATCTAGATCTAATGGAAATGGTTTCAGGTCAAAACTCCTTTCCAATCAAAAGTTATGAGCAAAACAAGATTCGCCATAGGCAAAACGGTCATTTAAAAATCAGCAAAAATCGTGAACATTGGAAATGACCCAAATAGTCGTTCCCCAAAGTTACACGACCATACGACCTCGTATGAAGAAAAAATAAATATCGTATGATCCTCCAATGTGTAGAATGCGGGTCGTTACATTCTTCCCCCCTTAAGAAATTTCCCCCTTCGAAATTCCTTAACCTAAACATATAAAGGTTCCTGCATGCCAATCAATTATTTGCAATCAATCAAACATACATGACAAACACAACAAGCCTATCCTAGCATGCGGTTTACTAACGAGGGAATAACTATAGTTATTAAAATCTTACCAGGCAAAGAGTTCTGGATGCGACTTCCTTATGCTCTCCTCTGTTTCCCAAGTACAGTCATTTTCATTCTCGCCCCATTGAACCTTGACCAGTTTCACCGTCTTTCTTCGAAGTTGCTTCATATCGTGTCCGACAATACGAATCGTCTTGTGGTTCCCAACCACCTCGGGTTCTACCTCGATTTCGTCCAACTGATTTGGTGAAATATTCACATTAGGGTCGTGCACAAACTTCCTTAACTGAGAAACATGAAATACGTTGTCTCGCCATCTTATCTGAAGTTTCTTTTATTACTTCTGGTCCAAGCACAAATTTCTCACCGGTTTCCAATTAACATAATGGTGAGTTGCACGGTCTTCCGTACAAAACCTCAAATGGAGTCATACTAATACTGGACTGATAACTATTATCATATGCAAGCTCAACTAGATGCAAATGGTCATCCCATGACCTACCAAAATCTAATATATAAGACCTCAAGAGATCCTCTAATACACGATTCACCCAAATACTATCATGATCCAATCTAGTCCTTGGTAAACCGTCAATGAAATCCTTTGAGCCTTGTTCCCATTTCCATTTGAGAATTTCCAACGGTTGTAACAAACCACTAGGCTCCTTTTACTAAGCTTTAACTAGTTGGCAATTCATGCACTTGGATATAAACTTCTCAACGTCTCTTTTCATCCCTTCCCAATAGTAGGTCTGCTTCATGTCTCGATACATTTTGTTACCACCGGGGTGCATAGCCAGTTTTGAGTGATGACGTTCTCTAAGAACTTCATCTCTCAATCCATTAACATTGGGTACAACTAGTCTCCCATTCTTTCGAAGCCATCTTCCTCGTTCAAGTCCATACTTGTTCATCTCCTTGTTATCGATATCCATTTCTACCTTGGAGATGATTTCCAATAGGTTAGGATCGTTCCTCTGACTGGAATCAATCCGCTCAATCAAAGTCGGTCTAACCATCAAACTTACTAACATTTCTGGATCCAATCCATACTTACGTCTGAGATCGTATCCCACGATATACTCCAGTTGTTTCCATTCAAGAAACATATCATCTAAACTGTCATGTCTCTTATTCGATGCATCACCTACCGCACCTAGTCCGGTAGCACAGGCGTCCATGTATATCGTCATCTCTTCGTTCTCTATTACCGGAATCCTATAGGTGATAGTCTACTCATGGGAATAAAAATAGGAACAAACATAGCAACCATAGCATCCATCAAACATGTCATATCTATCACGTGCCAAAGCCATACATACGTCGATACCAAATTGGCTGGTCCAACCAATCTCAAGGCTAATGGAAGCCCCGCCTCCATACAGACGTCGATGCCTACTTGACTGGTCCAACCAATTCTAAGGCTAATGGAAGCCCCGCCTCCATACGGACTACCGTACGTCCAACGTACGTTTATCCTCCAAGGATAACTAGATCACGTCCAACGAATCCAAGATAACGGGCGACCCCAGATACCCCTGCTTCGAGTCCGCTATAACACTCTAAGTATCGACGATTTCTTGGTACTCTCATCAGAAGAGCTACCCACATACTCAGACCCAGTCTCGAGTATCCATTACCCACAAACTTTAGCACAAACTCATGTCCAACATGAGTCGTTTCCCTATTCGTTGCATCTCCAAGATCAACGTACAACCATTTTTCCTTTACGAGTTCGTCCGACTTGAATCGCCCTGGCCTTCATTGTATCTCCACGATCAACGAACACCCATTTTTCTTTTATGAGTTCAAGTCCAACTTGAATCGTCCTAACCTTCGTTGTATCTCCACGATCAATGAAGACATCTTATCCCTTCGAAGTTCTACCATTCTTGAACCAACGAGAACATCAACATCGGGTCCTAAACAATCCATTACCTTGCAGCTTCCTCAAGTCCCACTCGAGTCATCTCCTAGC
This sequence comes from Allium sativum, assembly GCA_030737875.1. Taxonomy (NCBI): domain Eukaryota; kingdom Viridiplantae; phylum Streptophyta; class Magnoliopsida; order Asparagales; family Amaryllidaceae; genus Allium; species Allium sativum. The sequence continues at coordinate 75,415,208 of CM060917.1, forward strand.
CCTATCGAATCCAACTCGGGGTAGTCCATACCATTGAACAGTCTTATCATGCCACGGCTGGACATCACTCCTCGAGTAAGCCGAGATATCATTCAATGGAAATCGCAAAAACTACTTATATCTCACGTAAACCATCCTAGTCGAACTCGACATTCCCTAAGCACAAGCCCCAAAGGCCTAAACCAATATCAGACAAGCACTCAAGGAACATCTCCTCCGAATCCAGACAATCTACATGAGATGATACTAGCAAAACAACTAAGCAATCACAAGCAAACATACATCCATAACTCGATAAGACCACATTACAACAAATCATGCAAAGACTAGTCGAACCACCTATCGGGTTCGTCACAACTAAAGGTCTATCGACTATCTCAGGTTCCAATCCCAACTTGTCTACCAGGTCACTAGATATAAAGGAATGGGATGCCTCGCTATCAACAAAACTCGAACAGAAACATCATAAATAGAAAGCATACATCGAATAATGACGTCCTTTCCCTTCTCCACCGCAGTTGGGGAATTCGACGAAGAAGGAACAACGTTGATAGCATATGCTTTCACAATCTGCTTCTCTTTAGGGGGTTGCAGGCAATTATCCTCGTGATGTCCCACTTGGACGCAATTGAAGCACTTCCTTTTCCCAGGCTTTTCCTGACAATCTCTAGCATGGTGGCCCTTCTTTCCGCAACTAAAGCACTCTTTATCTTTCTTGTCCTTCTTTTTCTGACCACCCCTGGTCTGATCCTGTTTTCTCTTATTTTGAGACTCCTTCTTACCTCCACCGCTTGCTTGCGGCTTTGGTTCCTCTGCAGATGCAATAGCAACATCGGCCTTTGACTTAGGGTAAAGACTCTATGATCTCAATGCTTCCCCCACTATAGACTCGAACGTCTCATTGATGTGGTTTATCAGCCTTTCCCCTAAGAACTCATCTAAGCCGGTTATGAACTTCTCGTTCTTCTTCTCGGCAGTGTCAATAAGAGATAATCCATACTTCGATAAAGTATCGAACTCAGCAATATATTCCGAGACTGCCCTACCATTCTGCTTAAGATCCAAAAAAATTCCTAAACAATTTAGATTTATTAGCAGCTGGAATGAACTTTTCGCTGAAATGAGTCATAAACTGATTCCAAGTAACTTGATCTTCAGGAGTAGCTGCTTTAATAGCATTCCATCAATTCATAGCTCGTCCTTGAAGCTGGCGCGATGCTAACTTTCTCTTCATGGCATCATTGATTCCCAAGTCCTCGAAGATGCGCTCACAACTATCCAACCAATCTTGAACATACGTAGCCGACTCCGTTCCGTGGAACGGCTTCCCACCAAGACTAGTATAATCCTTGTTAAGCTTGGAGAAATCTGCCCTAGGCGCTTGCACTACTGCACCATCACCGTTTGCAGCATTAGGAACTACTCCCCCGAGCATCCCTAAGCATCTCTCGCATGAAGGTAGTAAACATCGTCCCCACATCAGGAACATCCATATTTTTTGCTCTTGAACCTGTACTCCTCGTATATCGGCTCATCGTTCAGTCTTTAAATAGAAAACGATTAGCCATCTCAATGTCGTGCCAGTGCAGTGCGACTTCCTCCTTAGATATACTAATAGTATATATACACATATATATAGCTTTTGAAAACAAAAATATCACAAGTACGCGCTCTCATATACGTATATTATCTCTCCCTGATGTCTTTCCCTAGGTTAACTACGCAACCTACAGCTCTGATACCAAATGTAACAGCCCGCCTCGTACCAGCCGGCATTTCCAAAGAAACGCGCTGTGCCGATGTCCAATCAGCATGGGACGATCGTCAGAAGAAAAGAAACATAAGAGTGAACTAACAAGGAACCTGTAGTATCTCTCACAGCGCATGGAATAAAATATAATAATAACATAACCTTGACATAAAATAGGCAAGACAGTGCATAAGCTGAAAACTAAACCATAACCATCATAGCAGCAGAATCCAAAATACAGCTTATGATCCAAACCATTATTAAAACTTTAAAAATACTGTATTTAAAGAAATAAAGGAAAGGTACACTACTAATGCCCAAAGTAGTGACCAGCAACAACACAGGGAGTTATACGTAAATAATACGTAGAAGCCTCCTGCTCGTTTCTAGACAGCTACTCGTGCATACCACCTAACCTGTCTCTTGTCTACTCGTTAAGGTGAACCCAGAGTAATAAGAAGAGACATAAAACTCTGGGTCAGACAAAAGTCTGGTATGAGCGATAAGCAACAAAATAGAACAATAACAGATATAATCCAATCATGCCTGAACCTAGACCTGCAACCAAAGAGTTAGCACAACAAGATGTACAGTACTCTAAGGTAACACTAACATAATGTAACAACCCTGAATTTTGGGGCCAATTTAAAATTTTTATTTTAAGTTATTTTAATGAGTTTTTGATATTTAAAATAATTTATTTTAAATAATAACGAATAAAAAATTTATTTTATTTGAAGTAAGACTTTAAAATTTATATTAATTCTATTCCGAACCCGAAAAGGCATGGTAATTTCAAAATTCATTTTTCAAATTTGGAAAAATATATAAAATTCATTATAAGTCAAAATTAGACGAAACAAGAAACACTAGAACCGTATTGATGATATCTTTATAATGAATTTAAGAAATTTAGATTTCAGATTGTAATTTGTAAGTTATGTCAAAATTAAAATTTAGAAAGGTCGCTATGAAATTTATAAATATAATATATAAAGGTCAAAAATTCTACTTTTTGCATACAAAGGAATTTGGACTCGAAACCACTTCCATTGAGTTCAGAATGATGTTTCTACATTTAAAAAGCTATAAACACTTATATATTTCGAGTTTCGGAAATTATTTGTTTAAAAATGTATTTTTAATATTTGATATATACGCCTTGAAAATAGTCATTTTGCAAACGACCTCGGTTTTAGACGAAACCACTTTTGTTGGAACCGAAATGTCGAATTATTGTTAAGTTTAATTTTCCAAAAAAATTCGAATTAATATGTGAGGGTGGCGATAGAAAATGCGTTTTGTCAGTTTCGGTCGAATTTAATCGACTTGAAAATAGCCATTTTTCAAACAGTCTCAGAATTCAATGTAATTAGTTTTATTAGGACCGTATCATCAAAACATAACCAGAAATATATTTTTGGAATTTTCTGAGTCCGTATGTGGCCTTGGTGAATTTATTTATACGAACGAATTTATTAAATAAAGGATTTAATTATTAAATTAAATAATTGAGGCCACAGACAACCGTTTAGGCTAACGGGACCTAGCCCGTTGGATCCGGAACGGGGGCTATTGTGTGGGGTCACCTTCAGTTGGATTATGGTTTTATTTGCAAAATTAAAATTAAAACATTATAAAAATTAGAAAATTAAACCCTAATCCTATCTAATACTAAACCAGCTGCCATCGTTCAAACAAATGGCCTATTGGCTCCGAAATTCAATGTTAATTTTCCTCAATCCGAAGTGAATTAAACCCTGATTTCAACGCAAGAATTGAAGAGATTCTGGAGCTCGTTGATTCCATACGGAGAAGGTCATCTAAAGCGGAGTATTCATTTCGATTTTCGCGCTCAAGCGCTGCAACTTCGGGCACGGTTTTCCAGGTCAGTTGGCCCCCGAGTGGCGCGCCACCGCTGGCGTGGGGGGAGGATCTTCCGGCGCTTCGAGCGCCACCAGCCGATGGACATCCGGTCTCCTCTATAGGCAGCGCGACGATGGTCTTGGGAGGGAGCTATTGGGTTCGGCGGTTTGACAGTAACTGGAAGAAGGGGATTAGTTTCAAAAAAAAGTAATTAAGGTGTTAATCAATATTTAATTATCTATTTAATATTCAAACCTTCAAACGATCATATCTTTTACAAACTGAAACAGAATTCGATAATTTCAGATGCGTCGGGTTCGTATCAACACGATCTACACAATGAAACCAACTAGAGCTGAAACAGAGCAAACCAGAATTTGAGCAAAATTTAGATCTGAACTGTTCAGACAAATCGATGTGAGATTTCTATTTTTTTAAATAATTAAAATTTAAGTATCTTTCGTTATTTAAATTCCATGTGTGTATGTTAATTTAATTCAGATCTGTGATGTATGATGTTGTATTTGTTGCTTGTTGATTTTTGTTGATTTTGATATATGTGTTTGGTTGAAATTTGATTAATGTTTGAATTGAAATAAAAATCATATTTTTATTTCGGATCTATGGATATTGAAAGTGTTTGAAATTAAAGATTTCACCTTTATTTTAGACGCAAGGATATAGCTTTGTTTATATAACAAAAATTTACATTTTTGTAGAGAAAAAATAGATCAAACGAAAATATCATTTTTGTTGGATAGAAATAGTTGAAACAAATTGAATCATTTTGTTGAAATAAAATAGTGAAACAAAAGGAGACATTTTTTTCAACTTAATGAGAATGAAATAAAAAGAGACATTTTTGTCATTTAGTAAGGATTATACAAAGATACACATTTTTGTTATTAAATAGGGATTTTACAAAAATCACATTTTTGTCATTTAATAAGGATTATATAAGAAAATATCATTTTGTGTAAAAACTTGATTAGTGAAGAAAAATATCATTTTATGTAAAAACCTGTTAGTGAAATGAAAATGAACATTTTTATATATTAAAAAGGATCAAATAAAAATGAACATTTTATATGTTAAAAAGGAGTATACAAAATAAGACATTTTTGTTCACATTAAGAGTATTAGACAAGATAAACCTTTTTGTGCATTAAAAGGAGTTAAACCAAAATAGACATTTTTGTTCACATTAAAAGTATTAGACAAGATAATCATTTTTGTTTACATTAAAAGAATCAGGCTAAAATGACATTATTTACGCCGTTATGTATTAAATTAAAAATAGCATTATTTACACCGTTATGTATTAAATTAGAAATGACATTATTTACACCGTTATGTATTAAATTAGAAATGACATGATTTACACTGTTACGTATTAAATTAGAAATGACATTATTTACACCGTTATGTATTAAATAAGAAATGACATTATTTATACCGTTATGTATTAAATTAGAAATGACATTATTTACACCGTTATGTATTAAATTAGAAATGACGTTATGTGTTAAATTAGAAATGAACATGATTGGCACCGCAAATAAATAAAAAATTAAATTTCATTTTTATGTAATTAAAAAGATAAGGTTTGGTCATTAAAATAAGAATTACATTTTAATGTAATTAAACAGAAGAATTTGACGTTAAAATCAAAATTACATTTTTAATGTAATTTAAAAAGATAGAATTTTTCACCGTAATGTTAATTACATTTTTAATGTAATTAAAAGGGGAGAATTTTACATTGTAAATTAAAAGACAAAATTTGACATGTAATATTAATTACAATTTTTGATGTAATTAAAAAGGAGATTTTACATTGTAATTAAAAGATAGGAATTTTACATTATAATGTTAATTACAATTTACATTGTAATTAAAAAGGAGATTTTACATTGTAATTAAAAGATAGGAATTTTACATTATAATGTTAATTACAATTTACATTGTAATTAAAAAGGAGATTTTACAGTGTAATTAAAAGAGTAGAATTCAACATTGAAATAGAATTTACATTTTTCTAATGTAATTTAGATTAAAAAAAGTTACATTTTTAATGTAGTTTAGATTAAAAAAGGAAAAGTTACATTTTTAATGTAATTTAGAAAAAAAGTTACATTTTTAATGTAATTAAGATTAAAAAGAAAAGTTACATTTTTAACGTAATTAAGATTAAAAAGAAAAGTTACATTTTTAATGTAATTAGATTAAAAAGAAAATTTACATTTTTATGAATTAGATTAAGAAGAGGATTTACATTTTTATTATATTAAGATTTACGGAGAAAAATTACATTTTCATGTAATTAAGATTAAAGGATTAATTGACATTTTCATGTAAATAGTACTTAAAGAAGAAAATTTCATTTTCATGTAATTAGATTTAAAGTAAGTGAAATTTACATTTTAATGTAAATAGATTTTCATTAAAAGAATTTAGAAGTGAAATTTACAGAATTAAGAAGAAAATTACATTTTTATGTTATTGAATTTTCATTAAAAAGATTAAAGATATGGAATTTACATTTTTATGTAAATAGGTTTTCAATGAAAGTCATGACGATGGAAATTTACATTTTAATGAATTTGATTTCATTAAAAAAGAGTAAGGGTATGAAATTTACATTTTCATGTGAAAAGATTAAAACACAAAACTATCATTTTGTTTGTATAGAAAAGATTGACACAAAATTATCATTTTAGTTTTGCATTGAAAGATGTAAACAAAATTATTATTTTTGCTTGGCGTTGAAAAATAACAAAGTTATTATTTTTGTTACATTGAAATTGAACAAACAAAAATATATTCATTTTCGTAGAATTGAGGTTGACACCAAAATATATTGCATTTTTGTTAGAAAATTGAAACGACACAAAAATCTTCATTTTTGTTAAATTGGAATAATACACGAAAAATACATTTTTTTGTGAATTGAAGGGTAAAAGAAAAATATACATTGTTATGTTTAGGATGTGTATGTGAATTAAAATAAAATAAACATTATTGTGTGTCATGTTATATATCAAATTGTTATGAAACCAAGTGTTCTTTACTTGTTATGATAATCACAATAATGAAATGGACGAAGGAATTATATTTGTATATATAAAAATTAAAAGTAAACGAATCGAGCGTGGTAGTTCGCATTTTGGAATTGTACTTTTAAACAATTATACCGAAAGATCCGACCGTCGGATTTTCCCAAAACTGAAACTAGGATCTTTCCAATGATATGAATTGTGTTAAAATCCAATGGTTAGATTTAGAGAAATGTGTAAAACAAAATTTGGGTGAAAACAGCGCCAAGGTCACCTATTGACATGAAGTGTTGTTAAATAAAATTTAATTATTTTCATATAAATAAAAATAGAGATTAATCGTTATAGATTAATATTAACGATAAGAAATGTTTTAAATTATATATATACGAGGATCATTTGAAAAGTCCGATTTCAATCTCATTTCAAATGATTACACGTCGATCTAAGTCGAAGAGTTGAAGATGGTACAAGACTGACGATCTTCACGTCGAATGGATGAGTTACCATTGACGCCCATGATTGGAGTAGCTACCTTGAAGGGGCTACAATGGTGGTTGTCCAGACGTACTTGTTGATTGTTCGGTTATGCGAGGAATAAGGTGCCTCCGGTTTCATTCAGACCCAGAACGGACTTGTAAATGGATTTGTGTCCGATGTTGAATTTCATTCCATGTAAATTAAATTGATTTCTATTTAATATATAATTGTTTGGTGGCGGAGAATTTATTCTCTTGCTTAACACCCACTTATATATTGATGGTTGTGGATTGCATGGCATGAATTGTCAATGTGGCACGCCAAGATGCAAATGATCAAGGCTTTTGTTGAAAAGAAGGCCTTGTGGTTGATGATCAAAGCACAGCTTGAATAAGCATAGCTTTTTGTATTTCGTAACTTCACGAGCCTCACACCCCGGTAGAGTCTAAAACGGAGCAAGGGAACGCAGGGAGAGTGTAACACCCCACCTCCCCTAGGGTCACTCACAAAGGGAATGCACTAGGTTTGGTGAAGCACTATCGAGGTAAACATGCACAGAAATATTACAAGACAGAACATATATAAAACAGCGGAAGTAAAACAAATTTCATTACCTTATAAAATAAGGTCTAAAGCCTTTTACATCAGAATACATCAAAACTGGTCTTGCAATAGTAAAGAAGCATAAAACCTTTTCATAAATTATTCTCCAAAATAAAGCGGTGAAGCAGCCATAGCCAAGAGAAGACCGAGCTATACATGATGACCTTCAAGCATAAGAGGTCCGAACTAAACAACATCATTCCCTCCCTGGAAACCTGGGGGGGAAACGGAAGACAAAGAGGCGAAACAAAACGGGGTCAGTCATAAAGACTGGTAAGCCCTATCTACTTCCAGTATAAAAACAGGTAAAGGTAACATGACATGCATAAACTGAAAGTAAACATAAGGATGACGACAAGATAGATAAGCTAAACCAAGATAACTGGATGAACTACTGTAGCAAGATAAACTAAGGTATCATGATAAACTACGGTGTCAAGATAAATCAAGGTATCCCATCGTCAGGTTCCTATCAAGTATACTATCCCAAGGTATCTATCATGTATAACATCCCACGGTATCTATCATGTATAACATCCCAAGGTATTCATCATGTATAATTGCTCTGCACCTCTCGTACTAGTATCCCAACCCGCGTCATGTATTAACTATGAATGTCCCTTGCCCAATGTCATGTAATGGTCCATGTCAACCAAATATATAACATATGTAGGTTTTTCCCAACTCGTATGTTTCTTCCCATGTATAAGTTCAGTCCTTTGCCGTAGGCCGTATGGGCTTTCCCATGTAAATCTATACCACCTCAACGTAGTACCATTTTATCCTTGAAGTTGTTTTGGACTGCTACCCTTGATCTGGTTATGTTTTCTTACCATGAACTATCGCGTGTTCACTTAGGATTTACGCCACCTAGGACCACTAGGGATTATGCTACCTAATGAACGTTTCCGTGTCTCGGTTTGGGTTCAAGCCACCTAGGACCACTAGGGATTATGTCATCCGTCAACCACGCCCCTTATCCCACGTATGTATCGTGAATCGTTTTCCATGTCTAGACGCACATGTATCTCAATGTGCCATCCGAGTTCCGTACCAGGGCAAATCAAGAAATACGGAACTCGGTCGGGAGCTTTAAGTCATCTGCCGATGCAGATATCAAGGTCTATTTTTGTATCCGTGGCTATGGTCCCACGTGACCCCTCCCTCAACTACTGAAAGGCAACCCAAGAAAAATCATGTATGAGAACTACATCCCGGCCCCACTATAGCCCCACTTTCCTATGGGCCGACCTCTCCCATGACTCGATAGCAAGAACATGGTCTGTTGGGAGTTCTCTGCCTTTTCGTTTGTACACGATTGACTAAAGATGGTAGGTAGTCGGCGACGTGCTATCTAGGGCAAAAACAAGTATCGTCGACTCCACGCTAATCCATCCCAGTCTTTAGGTCGCTCGCATAGCAACCAAGGTATACTCTTGGCTCTTCTACCGCAGACCTTAACCTCTGTGAGGCCGGGTTTCATGGACCATCTGTCACCTCACAGGGGGATACCAAGAGTACCCTCACGTCCCCCGAAGCTACCGCTTCGTTACCTAGTTCGCTGGAGCTTTTTATCCAAGTCAGATAAGTTGCACCTCCTCGTATACTAAGCGATGACCTACCGTTATCAGATTACTCATCTATTTGTGAACTAGTCCCATGTCCTTGGCTAAGAATTATTACTTAGTTATTCTTAACTAAGGTTTACCACTTAGCTTCTTTTCCCGTTATCCTTGATTAACTACGATTTTCTACCTAGTTCCTCTAACTAGGGTTTTGTCTATTGGGTTAAGTGTTGTTATTCAAGCCCATGACTTAACCCGCATGCCAACCGTGTCATAATCGACTAAGTGTTCAAGTTCAAGGCTTAGCCCTACAACCCGTATGTCGAATTGGCTAAGTATATCAAACGGTTTACGACTTAACCTTATCCACTTGTTATTTTAGATCGGTTAAGTGTAGGTTACCTATCCTCACCTAAGTATCGTGTTTGGATTAGTTAAGTGTAAATTACTTAACCCCATCTCCTAATCGTCTTATATGGTTAAGCGTCATTAAGAAATCAAGTCCGGTTCCACTTAACCTACCCATTCGTGTCATATCGGTTAAGTGTCATTAGTCAAATTTACTTAACCTTTTCTTGTGGCATTAATTAGATTAACACACCCTAACCACTCACATTAGACTTTGTTGTGGTTACTAGTTAAGCCGGGCGAGTCCGGGTAGCTTTACACCACAACCTAGTCTAACCTTGGGTTTTAAGTGCTATATGACCAACTACTCACATTGGGTCCTATTGTTTGTAGCCACTAGTTAAGCCGGGCGGGTCCGGGTAGATTTATGCTACAAACTCAACCCAACCTCGAGTTGGCCACTTCATGTTCTCTACGTATCATGTTCATGTCAAATTTAGACCCCTTTTTAAGTCCATGTTTCCATGTAGCCCCATGTCAAGTTTTCGTGTCATATTCACGTTATTTATCATTTCATGTTACATGTAATTTCACGTCAAGATCATAGCCAATTTTCAAGTTTGCCAAAGCTACCCAAAGCGTGTCCCCAACGCACATGAAAGCGAAACATATTTGGGATAATATGACAAAGATGGGTACAAGATGGCAAAGATGAATCACAAGTTAAACATGGTGAAAGTTGAGGCAAAGGTGTTCATAAAACTAGCATATTGCATATTGGCCACTAAACATGCACGATGTCATAAAGGGATTTGCCACAAACGTGAATAATGTCATAAAGGATTTGGCCTCAAGCATGCAAAGTATCATAAGGGGGTTTTGGTCCCAAACATGCATATTATCATGAGGGGCTTGGGTTCATTTATATGCATAAGCCCCAAGTCATGTTCATGCACATATTTCACAAGTCAAAGTGGTTCCAAGTGTTCATCCCAACTTCCCACAAGTAAAGGTTCAATCTTGCATGGCAAACTAAGTCCAATGCAACATGAGTAACTTGATTTTAGTCACTAAACATAGCCTAAAGTCATAGGTTCAAGCAAAAGAGACATGACAAGGTTCATATAGGCTAGCATACTTAGTTTAATCTCGTTTTATTCTATGCCATCATTAAGACTACCGTTTAGATCTAGAAGTAGCTAGAACTTACATAGCGAGGCTTAGGGAAGGATCATGCATCGTCTTGACGAAGAAAGGTGGCTCCTTTGTTGAAGAATCGTCATGAAACTTGCTTAGCAACGTTGATCCACTCCCTTGATTTGATGTAGCAAGCTGGCACCTTTGATTCGGATCCGATTTGAATGCATAGTCTCTAGGAATTGGAGATGGAGGCCACGATCACTTGGCATTTGGGTAGCACTTCGTGGCATGAGTGATTTGTGAGGGTTTAGGGTAGGCTTAGGGGTCTTTTTATAGAGATTAGGAGTAGTTTAGGCCCTTAGATTAACCCTAGGATAGATCAGAACCGTCAGAATTCGTCACAAGCCCCCAAAATCAGTTCAAACAGCAAGCAGGTGCACCCAGGTTGCCTGGGCTCGACCAGGCAGGTCGACACCGTGTCGACTGGCCAGTCGACACGGGGGTGGCTGTGTCGACTGCACAGTCGACACGCCTGTCGACTCGACCTGGGCGGGAATTCTCCCGCCCTTCCCTCTGTGTTTTTGAATTTTGAATTCTGCCCTAATCTTAAACTTTTTTTGAAAACTTCGACGGGCCATATCTTGGTCATACGGACTCCGATTTTCGAAAACTCGGACTCTATTTCGCGTATTTTTCCGAGACGAACGGAATGGTGAAATCCGTTTAACTTAATTCTTAGAATATAAACAGAATATCTCTTATTACCATAGTTCTTTAATTAACCCGCTCACGTATCCCTGTTTATAAATATATATATCTTATTTTCAAAGCCAAAAGAATGCGGGGCGTTACAGAGAGCAGCACGTTTCTTTCTAGCTAGATGTGATGTTTGGGTTTTACCCGGCCCAGCATTTTACTTATGTGGATGATGGAATGAGGCGCCTCGGATATTAGGTCCTATAGGACCGGGAAACATGTGTTCAGGAATAACTAATCCGCAAAATCGTATGTGTGGACCGGCCCTGCAGCTTTCCAAGGGTTCACTGCGGGGGATCCTGAGACATTAGCTAGAGTGTCTCGAATTGGTAAGGAGATCGTTCCTAGCCTTGACTCATGATGGAAACTCAATTCCCAATACGACCCTACAGACTTGATTGTATTACTAGTATGGAGGCATAGTATATGGTAGCTATGCTTCCTAGGATTGATACATTTACTTTGAAATGTTTTTGAAACATATATACACTAATAATAATATCAAACCCGTTTTTATCGTATCAAGCATTTTTGGCCATTATAAGGTAAAACTCTATCCTCCGATTTGCATTGCATTGTGTGATGGGACCTGAGTCTTATAATGGTTTCGTCTTTCCAAAAAGCATTGCGTTGTTTAATGATTTACTTTTAATTATGCACTAGCAATCCAATGGAGTAAACCCGTTCCGCGTTAGCGGCGTGGTCCTTTGATTAGCCTTATTATTAGATTAGTTAAGTTAGATTTCTCATACCAGTCTCATGACTGACTCGTAGTTTGTTTCACTTTGCAAACTCGGGTGCCCTCTTTTCCACACGGGCAGTCGAGTAGCTTTTTACAGATATTTATCTCTTGAGCAGGATTCTGGATCGAAGCCTAAAGCTGTGTCCAGAGCATAGAAGTCTTCCGCTGTTTATTGTATTTAATTTATTGAAATTTATCTTCCGCTGTAATTTTGTTCAATGTACTCTGATATTCTGTACTCTGATGTGACATTATTACGATGTTTATAAAAGTCTGATGTTGTTGTTCTAATGTGTTGTATTCCCAGAGTTAACGTATTCGGGTTTTGAACGGTCTTAGTTGATTTTGCGATCGATTGAGTCCGGGCGAAACCCGAGCCATTATAGTTGGTATCAGAGCTCTGGTTAGCTCAAATGTTTGGGGTACAACTCGTTAGAACTGAACAAAAGACTCATCAAAGATTGGATTAGTAATATCCAATAAGAATACTCATTAGAGATAGGATCAGTATTATCCTAGAATGAGAAAACCAATTAGAGATAAGGTAGTAATGCCCTAGAATGAGTTGAGAGTGCCCAGTTTATAACTAACGTATTTTTTATTATACCTTTGGAAATATGATTTTTGAATATATAAAGTTATATCTTTTAAAAGTTAATCAACAAATAAAATTATTGAAATCAATAAAAGAATGAAAATTTAGTTAGTTAATTAAACAACTTTTAGCTTCGTTCCTTTTCGAGGACGAAAAAACTTTAAGTGGGGCAGACTGTAGCAACCCTGAATTTTGGGGCCAATTTAAAATTTTTATTTTAAGTTATTTTAATGAGTTTTTGATATTTAAAATAATTTATTTTAAATAATAACGACTAAAAAGATTTATTTTATTTGAAGTAAGACTTTAAAATTTATATTAATTCTATTTCGAGCCCGAAAAGGCACGGTAATTTCAAAATTCATTTTTCAACTTTGGAAAAATATATAAAATTCATTATAAGTCAAAATTAGACGAAACAAGAAACGCTAGAACCGTATTGATGATATCTTTATAATGAATTTAATAAATTTAGATTTCTGTTTGTAATTTGTAAGTTATGTCAAAATTAAAATTTAGAAAGGTCGCTATGAAATTTATATATATAATATATAAAGGTCAAAAATGCTATTTTTTGCATACAAAGGTATTTGGACTCGAAACCACTTCCATTGAGTTCAGAATGATGTTTCTGCATTTAAAAAGGTATAAACACTTATATATTTCGAGTTTCGGAAATTATTTGTTTACAAGTGTATTTTTAATATTTAATATATACGCCTTAAAAATAGTCATTTTGCAAACGACCTCGGTTTTCGACGAAACCACTTTTATTGGAACCGGAATGTCGAATTATTGTTAAGTTTATTTTCCAGAATTTTTCAAATTAATATGTGAGCGTGGCAAAAGAAAATGTGTTTTGTCAGTTTTCGGTCGAATTTAATCGACTTGAAAATAGCCATTTTTCAAACAGTCTCAGAATTCGATGAAATTAGTTTTGTTAGGACCGTATCATCAAAACATAAACAGAAATAATTTTTCTGGAATTTTCTGAGTTCGTATGTGGCCTCGGTGAATTTATTTATACGAATGAATTTATTAAATAAAGGATTTAATTATTAAATTAAATAATTGAGGCCACAGACTGTCGTTTGGGCTGACGGGACCTAGCCCGTTGGATCCGGAATGGGGGCTATTGTGTGTGGTCACCTTCAGTTGGATTGAAATCGGATTGGTTTTAAACTTATGGTTTTATTTGCAAAATTACAATTAAAACATTATAAAAATTAGAAAATTAAACCCTAATCCTATCTAATACTAAACTAGCCGCCATCGTTCAAACCAATGGCCTATTGGCTCCGAAATTCAATTGTTAATTTTCCTCAATCCGAAGTGAATTAAACACTGATTTCAACGCAATAATTGAAGAGATTCTGGAGCTCGTTAATTCCATACGGAGAAGATCATCTAAAGCGGAGTATTCATTTCTATTTTCGCGCTCAAGCGCGGTTTTCCAGGTCAGTTGGCCACCGAGTGGCGCGCCACCGCTGGCGTGGGGGGAGGATCTTCCGGCGCTTCGAGCGCCACCAGCTGATGGACGTCCAGTCTCCTCTACAGGCGGCGCGACGATGGTCTTGGGAGGGAGCTATTGGGTTCGGAGGTTTGACAGTAACTGGAAGAAGGGGATTAGTTTCAAAAAAAAAGTAATTAAGGTGTTAATCAATATTTAATTATCTATTTAATATTCAAACCTTCAAACGATCATATCTTTTACAAACTGAAACAGAATTCAATAATTTCAGATGCGTTGGGTTCGTCTCAACACGATCTACACAATGAAATCAACTAGAGCTGAAACAAAGCAAACCAGAATTTGAGTAAAATTCAGATCCGAACTATTCAGACAAATCGATGTGAGATTTCTATTTTTTTTTAAATAATTAAAATTTAAGTATCTTTCATTATTTAAATTTAATGTGTGTATGTTAATTTAATTCAGATCTGTGATGTATGATGTTGTATTTGTTGCTTGTTGATTTTTGTTGACTTTGATATATGTGTTTGGTTGAAATTTGATTAATGTTTGAATTGAAATAAAAATCATATTTTTATTTCGGATCTATGAATACTGAAAGTGTTTGAAATTAAAGATTTCACCTTTATTTTAGACCCAAGGATACAGCTTTGTTTATATAACAAAAATTTACATTTTCGTAGAGAAAAAATAGATCAAACGAAAATATCGTTTTTGTTGGATAGAAATAGTTGAAACAAATTAAATCATTTTGTTGAATAAAATAGTGAAACAAAAGGAGACATTTTTGTCACCTTAATGAGAATGAAATAAAAAGAGACATTTTTGTCATTTAGTAAGGATTATACAAAGATACACATTTTTGTTATTAAATAGGGATTTTACAAAAAACACATTTTTGTCATTTAATAAGGATTATATAAGAAAATATCATTTTGTGTAAAAACTTGATTAGTGAAGAAAAATATCATTTTGTGTAAAAAACTGTTAGTGAAATGAAAATGAACATTTTTATATATTAAAAAGGATCAAATAAAAATGAACATTTTATACGTTAAAAAGGAGTATACAAAATAGACATTTTTGTTCGCATTAAGAGTATTAGACAAGATAAACCTTTTTGTGCATTAAAAGGAGTTAAACAAAAATAGACATTTTTGTTCACATTAAGAGTATTAGACAAGACAATCATTTTGTTTACATTAAAAGAATCAGGATAAAATGACATTGTTTATACCGTTATGTATTAAATTAGAAATGATATTATTTACGCCGTTATGTGTTAAATTAGAAATGACATTATTTACACCGGTATGTATTAAATTAGAAATGACATTATTTACACCGTTATGTATTAAATTAGAAATGACATTATTTACACCGTTATGTCTTAAATTAGAAATGACGTTATGTGTTAAATTAGAAATGAACATGATTGACACCGCAAATAAATAAATAAATTAGTTAAATTTTTATGTAATTAAAAAGATAAGGTTTGGTCATTAAAATAAGAATTACATTTTAATGTAATTAAACAGAAGAATTTGACGTTAAAATCAAAATTACATTTCTAATGTAATTTAAAAAGATAAAAAATTTCACCGTAATGTTAATTACATTTTTAATGTAATTAAAAGGGGAGAATTTTATACATTGTAAATTAAAAGACAAAATTTGACATGTAATATTAATTACAGTTTTTGATGTAATTAAAAAGGAGATTTTACATTGAAATTAAAAGATAGGAATTTTACATTATAATGTTAATTACAATTTACGTTGTAATTAAAAAGGAGATTTTACAGTGTAATTAAAAGAGTAGAATTCAACATTGAAATAGAATTTACATTTTTCTAATGTAATTTAGATTTTAAAAAAGTTACATTTTTAATGTAATTTAGAATAAAAAAGGAAAAGTTAGATTTTTAATGTAATTTAGAAAAAAAAGTTACATTTTTAATGTAATTAAGATTAAAAACAAAAGTTACATTTTTAATGTAATTAAGATTAAAAAGAAAAGTTACATTTTTAATGTAATTAGATTAAAAAGAAAATTTACATTTTTATGAATTAGATTAAGAAGAGGATTTACATTTTTATTGTATTAAGATTTAAGGAGAAAAATTACATTTTCATGTAATTAAGATTAAAGGATTAATTGACATTTTCATGTAAATAGTACTTAAAGAAGAAAATTTCACTTTCATGTAATTAGATTTAAAGTAAGTGAAATTTACATTTTAATGTAAATAGATTTTCATTAAAAGAATTTAGAAGTGAAATTTACAGAATTAAGAAGAAAATTACATTTTTATGTAATTGGATTTTCATTAAAAAGATTAAAGATATGGAATTTACATTTTTATGTAAATAGGTTTTTAATGAAAGTCATGACGATGGAAATTTACATTTTAATGAATTTGATTTCATTAAAAAAGAGTAAGGGTATTAAATTTACATTTTCATGTGGAAAGATTAAAACAAAAAATTGTCATTTTGTTTGTATAGAAAAGATTGACACAAAATTATCATTTTAGTTTTGCATTGAAAGATATAAACAAAATTATTATTTTTGCTTGGCGTTGAAAGAATAACAAAGTTATTATTTTTGTTACATTGAAATTGAACAAACAAAAATGTATTTATTTTTGTAGAATTGAGGTTGACACCAAAATATATTGCATTTTTGTTAGAAAATTGAAACAACACAAAAATCTTCATTTTTGTTAAATTGGAATGATACAAGAAAAATACATTTTTGTGTGAATTGAAGGGTAAAAGAAAAATATACATTGTTATGTTTAGGATGTGTATGTGAATTAAAATAAAATAAACATTATTGTGTGTTATGTTATATACCAAAATGTTATGAAACCAAGTGTTCTTTACTTGTTATGATAATCAAAATAATGTAATGGACGAAGGAATTATATTTATATAATCATATATATAGAAATTAAAAGTAAACGAATCGAGCGTGGTAGTTCGCATTTTGGAATTGTACTTTTAAACGATTATACCGAAAGATTCGACCGTCGGATTTTCCCAAAACTGAAACTAGGATCATTCCAACGATATGAATTTGTTAAAATCCAACAGATAGATTTAGAGAAATGTGTAAAACAAAATTTGGGTGAAAATAGCGCCAAGGTTGCCTATTGACATGAAGTGTTGTTAAAAAAAATTAATTATTTTCATATAATTAAAAATAGAGATTAATCGTCATAAATTAATATTAACGATAATAAATGATTTTAAATCATATATATACGAGGATCATTTGAAAAGTCTGAGTTCAATCTCATTTCAAATGATTACACCTCGATCTAAGTCGAAGAGTTGAAGATGGTACAAGACCGACGATCTTCACGTCGAATGGATGAGTTACCATTGACGCCCATGATTGGAGTAGCTACCTTGAAGGGGCTACAATGGTGGCCGTCCAGACATACTTGTTGATTGTTCGGATATGCGAGGAATAAGGTGCCTCCGGTTTCGTTCAGACCCAGAACGAACACGTAAATGTATTTGTGTCCGACGTTGAATTTCATTCCATGTAAATTAAATTGATTTCTATTTAATATATAATTGTTTGGTGGCAGAGAATTTATTCTCTTGCTTAACACCCTCTTATATATTGATGGTTGTCGATTGCATGGCGTGAATTGTCAATGTGGCACGCCAAGATGCAAAATGATCAAGGCTTTTGTTGAAAAGCAGACCTTGTGGTTGACAATCAAAGCACAGCTTGAATAAGCATAGCTTTGTGTATTTCGTAACTTCACGAGCCTCGCACCCCGGTTGAGTCTAAAACGGAGCAAGGGAATGCAGGGAGAGCAGCACGTTTCTTTCTAGCTAGAAGTGATGTTTGGGTTTTACACGACCACGCATTTTACTTATGTGGATGACGGAATGAGGCGCCTCGGATATTAGGTCCTATAGGACCGGGAAACGTGTGTTCAGGAATAACTAATCCGCAAAATCGTATGTGTGGACCGACCCTGCAGCTTTCCAAGGGTTCACTACGGGGGATCCTGAGACATTAGCTAGAGTGTCTCGAATCGGTAAGGAGATCGTTCCTAGCCTTGACTCATGGTGGAAACCCAATTCCCAATACGACCCTACAGACTTGATTGTATTACTAGCATGGAGGAATAGTATATGGTAGCTATGCTTCCTAGGATTGATACATTTACTTTGAAATGTTTTTGAAACATATATACACTAATAATAATATCAAATCCATTTCTATCGTATCAAGCATTTTTGGCCATTATAAGGTAAAATTCTATCCTCCAGTTTGCGTTGCATTATGTGATGGGACTTGAGTCTTATAATGGTTTCATCTTTCCAAAAAGCATTGTGTTGTTTAACGATTTACTTTTAATTATGCACTGGCAATCCAATGGAGTAAACCCGTTCCACGTTAGCGGCGTGGTCCTGTGATTAGCCTTATTATTAGATTAGTTAAGTTAGATTTCTCATACCCGTCCTATGACTGACTCGTAGTTTGTTTCACTTTGCAAACTCGGGTGCCCTGTTTTCCACACGGGCAGTCGAGTAGCTTTTTGCAGATATTTATCTCTTGAGCAGGATTCTGGATCGAAGCCTAAAGTTGTGTCCAGAGCATAGAAGTCTTCCGCTGTTTATTGTATTTAATTTATTGAAATTTATCTTCCGCTGTAATTTTGTTCAATGTACTCTGATATTCTGTACTCTGATGTAATATTATTATGATGTTTATAAAAGTCTGCTGTAGTTGTTCTAATGTGTTGTATTCCCAGAGTTAACGTATTCGGGTTTTGAACGGTCTTAGTCGATTTTGCGATCGATTGAGCCCGGGCGAAACCCGAGCCGTTACACATAAAGTGTAAAAGTAATATGGGGTGTGCATGATATGGTGATAGCAAACATCAAACATAGCAATCATCCTCACATCTCTCACTCAGTGCGTAATGCATACGATATCCACCACTCGATCACCCAATCCTTTGCTACGATCACTTTGCTCCATGGAGTCACAATGACCCCATTGCACTTATCCATAGCCACTAATCCGTCTCTCAGTGGTGAACTAAAGTTATGGATATCGATAACCCCTTTGCACACGTCTCGCAGCAAATTTCAACTCATGAAGTTAACTCATTGGTCCCCTTTGGGATTCCGAGTAATAACCTTTCATTTGAACTACTTGGAACCTCGGGTTTTGGTCATCATCCCCGTTCGTCCTTCAGTTCAGTTCGTGATCCTCCATACCGACTCGTGGTGCTTCGAAGCTCTGGTTCGTGATCAGCTTCCTCGGCTCGTGGTTTGCCCCAAGTACGGCTCGTGGTTCCTCCTTCCGCTCGTCACTCATGGCACCAAGGCTCGGTTCGTGGTCTGCTCCAGTTCGTGACACGTGGTCGGATCGTGGACCACTTCGGGTCGTGGGACCCACTCGTGATACCTATCTTGGTCGTGGTCTTCTGGCTCGCCATCCTAGGGCTCGCCTTCCTAGGGTTCACCCTATTCCTCACGGTCGGGGTGTGAGGGTTTGTCATCTTCCTTACGGTCGCAATGTGAGGGCGCTTCACGATCCTAGGGGTTGGGTCGTGAGGGGCTTCACGTTCCTGGGGGTCGGGTCGTAAGGATACTTCTCCAACCTAGGAGTCGGGTCGTGAGGATACTTCACCATCCTATGAGTCGGGGTGTGAGGGTGTTGCACGATCCTAGGGGTCGTGGTGTGAGGGTGTTGCACGATCCTAGGGGTTGTGGTGTGAGGATGTTGCACGATACTTGGGGTCGGGTCGTGAGGGACGGGTGCTTCACGAATGGGAATGACTAATTTCCTGTAACTTTTTCCAGCAAGAAATTTACACCTTACAACGACATTTTCGACCAATCTAACTTTTCTATGCAATCACAAATCATTCCAAACAGTAATAGCAACATATATAATCAACCATAAATAAAAAACAACAATTTAACATGCAAAAATTGATCAAACATACTCAAAACTATGATTTTCCCCTTAATCCCCTTAATCAAGATTTAACCTTACGATTAGAAAAACATGTCCAAATTAATCCAAATTTATAACAGAGGCATAAAATAATATTTAAGAATTTCCAAGCATTTTCCCAAAATTTTAACATGCATAATTTCGTTAATTAACACTAATCACCCCTAATTAGCTGTAGTTAGTGAAAAACAATGCAAATCACTCTCCTTAGCCACAAATTAATCTTAGATCTGAAAATATCTATGATTTGGGTCGAATCTCTATGCAACATAGTAGCTCCAACTCTGATTTGATGCTATTTTAACTTGATTTGATGTTGATTAGCTTAATCCTTGAGTAGAAGGTGATTAGAGGTGTTTTTAGAAGGTAGAAGCCATTACTATGGTTGAAGGAATGAAAGTGGCAGTAGTAAAAATGACAAAGAAGGGTTTCTGTAGTCCCTTTCAGTCCTTAAATACCCCTAATCCTGAAATCCCCTAATGGGCTTAGCTGCTAATCACCCTATTTGGCCCGGTTAAGTTGTTTTTCACCTTCTAAACTTTAATTCAGCCATATCTCCCAAACGGCAAGTTCGATTGATTAATGTGACCACTCTACGGAAAGGTAAACCATCATTTGGATCTAATGGAAGTGGTTTCAGGTCAAAACTCCTTTCCAATCAAAAGTTATGAGAAAAAAAGATTCGATAGGGGCAAAACGATCATTTAAAAATCGGTAAAAATCGTGTACATTGGAAATGACCCAATAGTCGTTCCCCAAAGTTACACGACCATACGACCTCGTATGAAGACAAAATAAATATCCTATGATCCTCCGATATGTAGAATGCGGGTCGTCACAACAACAGTCTTAGTGAATGATAAAACAGCTAACAAACTTCATCAACAAAGTATAAGAGAATGGGTAAATAAACCAACTAATCTACCCAGCTCCAGAGAAGAACCCACACCTTCCTTCCCTACACCTGACAGTGATAGCCTTTACAATCCATACATCCAAAGGTAACAACAATTCAGCCATGACAATCGGAACAACCATTCATACATGTCAAAGACAGTTTATACAACATCTGGTTATATCTCATGAAAATCACCCTAATTGAACTTGGCATCCCTTAGGCATAGCCCCAGATGCCGAAGCCAATATCAGACAAGCACCCAAAGAATACCTCATTCAAAGTCAGATAACCTTCGTGAGATGGTACAACCAAAGCAACCAGGCATCCAACCGTCCATGACTGACTCTGGCTATCACCGGCAACCTTGCTTTGGAACCATCGTTAATCGTATGACTAGCTAAACAATTTTCCATCAATTGTCAAGGACCATACACGGCGCCCCAGTTCTAGCAAAACCCCACACGCCATACACAACACGTGTCTAGGCCATATACGACGCCCGGGGCACTCGACCTACAACCGGTCTTTAATTGTACCCCCGGTTGAGCCCGCTAGAACCTACGATAACGATAATTCCTTGGCCTTCGCATCTCTAGTCATTATCAATTACGACTATTCATAAGCTCAGAACACTTTAGAGCAATCACTTCACACAAACTCAATACATCCTTGAGTCATTTACACATTCGTCACATCCGACGAACAAATCACCTCACTTTGTCATCCCCCATGGAATTCACTTTGAAGTTATCACCACTTTCGAACAAAGAAAAACATCAATAATGAGGTCCTAAACAATCCATAGTATCACATCAATTTGCTAAAGAAAATAAACCTCAGCACTCATGCCATTCACCATAGTGTTTAGAAGCGTTGCTAAGCTCATCAATACACATCGACCGACCGACCCCTGAAAGCACGTCCGACCGACCTTAGGAAGCACGACCGACCGTCCCGGTCTATTCTTGCCGACCAGATTCAGAGGAAGTTGACCGACCCACTTCAAAGCATCGTAACCGACCCGGTTCACAGCATCGTAACCGACCCGGTTCACAGCATCAAGACCGACTAGGTGCTTCTAACTTTGACCAACCCACATCCTGGGTTAATGACCGACCGACCCCTCTTTGGATGCTTGACCCTTCCTTGTACACGAGATTAACCGACCACCTTTTCCCCTAACCGACCTGACCAGCTTCCAAGTGACCGACCCGACCAGCTTCCAAGTGACCGACACGACCAAACGTTGCACAATCACCGACTGTTCCAACTGGCTTGTTCTCCAAGATAGAGACGACCGACCCGACCAGGATGGTCACGACCGACCCAAAACCTGCACTTCACCAATCCAACTATGATTTTGACCAGAAGTTCATCAAACGATAGATTCGATGAAACCAACTCATCAAACATGGCCACCAACATGGTATGAAACCATTATCAATGCGAATATGACTATTTTCTCCAAAATTATGCAAATCACTCCAAAATCATAATGAATGATCATATGAACAAAATTATAGATCTAACTTGCAAAATCATATGAAATAGCATAAGAATTACCGGTTTAAACTTGCTAAAATAGATCCTAGGGTGATTCAGATGAAAATGGACTTATCAATGCATAGATCTTTGAGAAAACACTTGAATTTGATGAAAAACATGATCAAACACTCATACACTTTATTGAATCCATGTGAGAGATGTAAAGCACTCACCAATTCTCCCAAACAAGCTAAAATGAAATAAATATGATTCCGGACAGCAAGCAATTCAAACCAAGCTCCTCAATCCAATGAATTTGCCCTTAAAACGATGTAAATCTAACTTCCAATGGTGTAGATCTTCGATTTCCTAAGCTAAGATCTCGATTTAATGATGGAAAGGTGCTAAAGGAAGGAGGAACATAGGCCACCTAATGAGGGAATGGGGAAAGTAAACCATTCTCCATACCTCTCACCCCCTATTTATAGTTTCCACCAACCCACAAATGGGCCTCTACAAATCAACCCATTTAGGCCCCCAAACCTGAACTTCCAACTGAAAAACCTTAAAACAGTGATTCCTCCCAAATCGTTAAACTAAATCTTTAATGTAACCACCCTACGAAAAGGCAATTATCATTTCCTTTCCAGTGGCACTGGTCTCACCCTCGAATTCGACCTGAGTCAAAAGTTTTACCCTGTACAAGACTGACATGGGTAAATGGTCACAAACAAAATTGGTAAAAATTATGGACATGTCTCACATCCCCATAACAACATAATAAAATATGAGAATGATCCAACCCTCAAGGAATAAAATAAAAATATTTTACGATCTTCCAATACGTAAAATGCGGGCTGCTTTTCTTCTTCTCTCTCTAACGAAGAGAGGAAGAGGCGATTCCTTCAGTAAATGAAACCGCCTCAGTTTCAATCCATAAAATAAATTTCAGCAATTGATCCTTAATCATTGATAAGCCACAAGCATAACTCTATAAAGTCTCAGATCTTCTAATATTCATTTCTAATTCATCGCAAGTATCAGTTGATTGGTTCTCGTTGTTTAATGCTTTCCCGTGTTTGCCCGACAAGATTAACCAGTCGATCTGCGCTCGACTAGATTTAATGACGTAGCTATCGTTTTGATTTCAAGGAAGGGTTAAAATTTGATTCTAGATCTATGAGCCCCAACTTGGGTTATGAAATTTTCGGTCCACTTGAAACTCCAGATCTATTCTACTTTTCAAATCCAAATCCAAAGCGCTTAGTTCTTCATCGCGTCATAGGTTCCGGGGAGCTTTCAACTTCATTCGCCGGTGTAATAGGGGAATTATTTTGAATTTGGAGAATCAAGCCACTAAGGATTTGGGTTCTGACATCGTCGGCTCTACTGATTTTTCGGTTCCATTTTCCTTCAACCGATTTCTCCAATTCTTCAAAATAATTAGTGGCCAAACTGTGTGAATGGGTAAGATTTTAATTTCGGGGACATAGGCATAATCATTTTCTTTTGCGTTCAGTTCTGGTGCTGATAGTTCATGTACGCTGCTGGCTAAATTTTTTGTTTCACTGTTTCAACTACTCACTCCTCGTTTAGATGAATTTCAGAATACCGATTCACATCAACGGCTATGTTTATGTTGTTCCATTCTTCAGAATTTACTGGAAAACGTTCCCAAAAATTTTTAACTGCTAGATTATATGTTTAATCCATTCATTGGAGTAATTAGCTGTTATGCGGTTATAGTTAAGATGACTTGTTACTATCTTTAGGAATCAGTAAGTTCATGGTTGGTAGATGGTTCACTGGTGTCTTTGATGCATGTTTTTATTACATCAATGGCTTCCAACTTCATTGCCAAATAGAAGTGCTTAGGATCTACTTTGCGTCTAATATTTTAGATGGGCCATTTTTGGGTTAGAACATGGGTTTTATCTGTGAAGAAGTGGGGATTAGATTTAACTGCCTTCATGAGTATTTAATGTTTAGCGCCCACGAGCTATATAGAGCTGCTACTAGTTTTGGTGATGAATTAACGAAGGCTATTGCTGTTCAAATCAATAATTAGGAAGCAACAATTCGTCTGCTCATTTCAACCAGAAATTATGCGTTGTAGCTAACAATTGATTTGGGGATGGAAAGGTCAAAACTTACGAGTAATATCTGGCAAGTACAAGGGAATAAAGCAGCTTCTTCTGTGTGCCTTTAGCACAAAGGAACGTTAGAACCAAGGAGTGCAACGGGATGCGCTTGTGAGAGAAGAGACAATGGCCTCATCATGGGTCTAGTCTATCATATTTAACATTTCCTTATGCTTGTTTTTCGTATGTTTTCTTTATGTATTTGGTTAGTATGCTGACCGTAATTATGTACTGCTCGATTATTAGTTAATAAAAGTGTACCCATTTTCAAAAAAAAATGCAGGTTGTTAGCTCCTCCAAATGAGAAAATGGAGAAAGTAAACTATTCTCCATGCCTCCTAACCCATATCTGTAGCCGGGAAATTAATTTACAAGGAAATTAGCACTAAAAATTTAACCATAAGGACATCCGCCTTATATTTTATTCAGAAAGACAACCGCATCTAATGTTTTATTCAGAAGGACAGAAATAACTCTCATTCAATTTCCTACCGTGAAATAACGAAATCGTGAAATACAAAATCACGAACTCATCTTTTCTAGAAACGGATCCAAAATCCGTGCAACCGATTCAAGAAATAATCTCCTATTTTCATTTTTTTTAATTTTGATGTACAAATTTAAAACTAACTGAAACCCTAAACAAATACGACGAAAAATTACAACGATTGTCGAAACCCTAATTCGTGAAGTACAACAAAGAGATGGAGCTCAAAATTGAACTGACAATCAAATATGGGAAGAAATAGTTTTTCATTTTGTTTTAAACAAAACACAGCAGCAATTTTTAGGTATCAGTTTGCTATTTTTTTAGGTATCAGTTTTCTTGTATTAACTGTGTTATGCTGTTTTGTTTATAATTTTGCTGCTATTTTAGTTTTGTTCTTGTACTGATGCATCAGCTTTACTAATCAAACGAACTTATTTCATTTTAATCAATCAAATTGTGATTCAAACATTTTCTGTATTACTTTTGTCGTCAAAATATTATAGCAGCTTTTAGGTGTCAGTTTTCTTGTTTTAACTGTGTTATGCTTTTTCATGTGATTTTGTTTCTGTTTTAATTTTGTAGTTGTACCAAGCATAATCTTTGCTACTCAAAATGAAATTATTTCATTTTAATCAATCAAATTGTGATGCAAACATTTTTTGTATTACTTTTGTCGTTAAAATACTATAGCAGTTTTTAGGTATTAGTTTTTTTCTTTAAGCAGCAGTTTTCTTGTTTTAACCGTGTTATGTTTTTTTTTCATGTGATTTTGTTGTTATTTTAGTTTTGTTCCTGTACTGATGCATCAGCTTTGCTACTAAAACGAAATTATTTCATTTTAATCAATCAAATTGTGATGCAATCATTTTCTGTATAACTTTTGTTGTTAAAATATTATAGCAGTTTTTAGGTATCATTTTTGTATTTTTTAGGTATTAGTTTTATTGTTTTAACTGTGTTATGTTTGTTTTCATGTGATTTTGTTGCTGTTTTAATTTTGTACTTGAATTGTTGCATCAACCTTGGTACTGAAATGAAATTATTTCATTTTAATCAATCAAATTGTGATGCAAACATTTTCTTTATTACTTTTATCTTGAAAATATTATAGAAATTTTTAGGTACCAGTTTTGTATTTTTTTAGGTATCAGTTTTATTGTTTTAACTGTGTTATGTTTTCTTTTCATGTGATTTTGTTGCTGTTTTAATTTTGTAGTTGTATTATTGCATCAACTTTGCTATTGAAACGAATTATTTCATTTTAATCAATCAAATTATGATGCAAACATTTTCTGTATTACTTTTGTCGTTAAAATATTATAGCAGTTTGTAGGTATCATTTTTGTATTTTTTTAGGTACCAATTTTCTTGTTTTAACTGTGTTATTTTTTTATGTGATTTTGTTATTGTTTTAATTTTGTAGTTGTATTGTTGCATATACTTTGCTACTGAAATGAAATTATTTCATTTTAATTAATCATATTGTGATGCAAACATTTTCTTTATTACTTTTGTCGTTAAAATATTATAGCATCTTTTAGATATCATTTTTGTATTTTTTTTAAGTATCAGTTTTTTGACTTCGGGTATTGTAACTGTGACAAGTGCATATATGTTTTGAATTGTTTGATTTGGCAAATGAATTTTTGATACACAACATTAGTTCTAACTGATACCCACTGATTAAAAAATTTACACCCATCAACTCAATTCAGTTCTCACAAAAATAATACTTATTATCAACAATACCCACTGATATTAATTCGTCACTGGTATTACACCAAATATTATATTGAAGTTACACCAAATATAATGAAGTTACACCAAATACTATATGTTTTACAACTGAATTTTACCAAAAAATGATAGCCGAGTACCGTAAAGAAAGAAAATAATAAAAACTAATACTTATTTTGGTATAAAATTGGTATCTACAAACTGTAAAAAAAAATGATACCTACAATGAAACAGAATTGATATCCAGCGACTAAAGTAAATAAAAAAACGAAACTAATAC
Organism: Allium sativum; assembly: GCA_030737875.1. Classification (NCBI taxonomy): domain Eukaryota; kingdom Viridiplantae; phylum Streptophyta; class Magnoliopsida; order Asparagales; family Amaryllidaceae; genus Allium; species Allium sativum. The sequence continues at coordinate 75,442,615 of CM060917.1, forward strand.
CTACAGTAGTGCAAAAGTGATACCCATGACCTAGAAATAATAATAACACTAAAATTGATACCTACCTATGACGAGAAGGAATTTCGCTCGGTCCGAACCAGTCGCTAAACCGACCCAGACCGTTCGAAACGCCCTATCGTTTGAGAACACGACAAAACAGAACGCATACAGAAGAACATTTCACTGTATATTACAACAATGCACCAGATTACAAGAATATACAGAGTAAAAATGAATATTACACAGAAATATCAGAGATTTAAATTACATTTAAATACATCGCAGCGGAAAATAATACAATACACAACTAGAAGAGATATACGGATACAAAGCTTTCCGGATATCGTTCCAGCTGTAAACCAGGATCCTGTGAATATAAATCTGCAAAACCAAAACTACTAGCTGCCCGTGTCGAAAATAGGGGCACCCAGAGTTTAGGTTAAAACAATAAACTCCAGGTCAGTCATGTGACTGGTGTGAGAACTAAAACAGTTAATCTTTATTTTTAAAGTTAGGTAAATCAAGGGACCACGCCGTATAACACGGAACGGGTTTCCTCCCAAGAATACCAGTGCATAAAACAAACAGCGCAATGCTAAATAAAGAAAAATGAAGCTGTTATAAGACCCAGGTCCTATCACACAATGCAACGCAAGCCGGGGGATAGGGTTTTTACCTTATAACAGCCAAGAATGCTTGATACGTTTAAAACAAATCATTTGATACTACAATAAGTGCATAGTGTATAAAACAACTTCAAATCATAAATATCAATCATAGGCGGCATGAGCGTCTCATGCCACTATGTCGCCATATATAGGTTTACAAATAAAACCGCAAAGTCACGTATTTGGAAATTGGATTTCCGTCTATGAACCGAGGCCAGGGATCGTCCTCTACCGATTCGAGACAATCTAGCCCATGTCTCAGGCAAGTACTCAGTCAAGCCTTGGAGCGACAGGGCCGGTCCACCGATGTGGATTAAAATGCCTGAACACTACGTTTCCCCGCCCTTTGGGGCGTAAATGAGCCAACGAATGACTCCATCGGACCCGGATCGTCCGATCAAACCGAGGCGCCTCGCAACAGCAACAACCACACAGGTGAAAAGTATATAAATGTCAGGGCTGGTAGGTCACTGACACCACCCTAGCTAGAAGGAAACGCATGCCCTCCCTGAGGTCCTCTCCCGTTTTTGGTTCACAACCGGGGTGCGAAACTCGCGAAGTAAACGTCACACAAAGCTACGCCACAAAGGCCGTGCTTTGATCATCACCACCAGACTTTGCTTTTCAACAGAAGCCTCGATCAATTGCCACTTAGGCATGCCACACAGGCAATTCACTCCATGCATTTGATATCCATCAATATATAATCCCTGAGCTCGTATGTCTCAGAGAAGGGCGTTAAGCAAGAGAATAAATTCTCCGCCGCCAAGCAGATATATATTTAATAGAGATCAATCACACGGACTAAAATCCAATGTCAGACACACAGTCCATTTACAAGTTCGTTCTGGGTCTGAACGAAACCGGGGGCACCTAGTCCCCGCATATCCATCGATCTCCAAGTACGTCTGGACGATCACCAACTGTTTCCATCTTCTTGGGTGTACAGCCCAATCAAGATCATCAGTAATTACCCAAACGACGTGAAGACTTCCGGTCTTCGACCACCGTCTTCATCTTCGACACCACGTCGAATTAGTTATTCAGAATGGGATAAACCCGGTCTTTCTGAATAACTCGCGTATATATTCTAAAAGTGTTACCCAAACACAACATACGCCTCATTCCAATTCAGAATATTCTTTTATCCAAATATTCCTATACTTTGGGAAAAGTTCCCATTAAATTTATCCAAGATTAATTCTTTAAATTTATTCTTTAATCTCCTTTGAATATCAATTCAAACTAGTCGGGATTAGCGAACCACACCGAAGTAATCATTTATTTTATTTCCCAATCCCAACCTATTCATCCCATGAAGTAAAATGGGTGATACTTCATATCTAACACCACGGTGTTATCGGTAAATTCAATTACCATTTCACATTCAAATCTAATTAAAGATTTAACTATCGCCTGGAGCAAAACTGGTGGTACTCCATTTTCGATCTTTTCAATCTAATTAAAGATTCATTAAAACTCCACTTAGTTTTAATATTTAACTGGGTTAAAGAATCAGTGTCATTTAAAACACAGTTCACGATAAACCCAAAATCACATTCATTAATTATCGGGTTAAAGAACGAGTGTTATTTAAAACACTGTCCACGATAAACCCAAAAAATCAATATCAATTCAATTCCAATTAAATATTATTTAATTGGTACACTTCATTAAATCTAAATAAAAAGATTTAATCTTTTCTTAACTGGGTTCAAGAACAGTGTTAGTCAAGACACCATTCACGACAAACCCAAATCACATTTGATATTAAATACAAGGCTTTGAATAGAATATATACCGGCTTATATTCAATATCCAATTCTACGACCAACAAATCTCGTATTGGAAATAACGATATAAATATATCTTTCAAATTTCCCTAACCACATCTGTTAAATCACGAATCCCAACATCGAAATATTCCGAAGACAATTTCGATTCAAATCCACTCCAATGCAATCATTGGAAATTCTGGTAATTTTTAAAACCCTTTTCAAATCCAATTTATTTATTTAAAAATAAATAGAATTATAATTCTAGTTCAAAACTAGTTCATTTCGATAAAAATCTATTTTTATCTTTTCAAATATGGGGTTTTTCATCCCAAATCTTCACAAATCATTTCTTATGATTTTACACAAATTATTACTATTTTTAATAATTTTATCAAGGCCCGTACAGTCGATTTCCATCAACGGCCATCGAACTGCACTTATAGCGACCTTTTTCGAATTTGATTTGGACGTATCTCCAAATCCAACTGTTAGATTTCAAATTTCTAACATTCATTAGAAAGCTCTTTTCGATATGAACCCAATGGTTCCGGTTTTAGGAGAATCCGACGGTCGGATCTCCCGTAATGTCCGTTTGAAATAAATGGTCGAAATTCACGAACTGCCGCGGCGCGGCGCGTTCTATTCAGGCCATTATATTATATATATAATATATATAATATATACTTCGTCGATTTTCTTATTCAAAACGAATTATATAAATAGTTTTAAAATTTGTTTCAAAATCTATTTCAACTTCCATTTCAATTCAAAGCAAAATTGAATTCTTCTTTATATATTCGTTTCAAAATTCATTTCTATTCAATTCAAATTTCAATTCAATTTGAATTCATTTCAATTCGTTTTCAATTCAATTTGAATTCGTTTTCAATTCATTTCGAAATCGTTTTCAATTCAATTCATTTCGAAATCGTTTTCAATTCATTTCATTTCGAAATCGTTTTCAATTCATTTCATTTCGAAATCGATATAAATATCGTTCACGTCAAAATGGCGTCAATCTAATCAACACGGCTTCATAAATTTCTATTTTCAAATATTCTATTTCAAATATCTCTTTTTTAAAATGTTTCGTTCAACACATGACCAATCTCAATGGATGAGTACTGTCAACACATGAACCTTTATTTTATATCATTCTTTATTTTTCAAATTGGAATGAGGCCCAATCAATCACCATATAAAGTTAATTATATGGATTCCATACAACACATGTATATAATAGCATTGAAAAATAATCAACCATCAACCAAAGTGCACTACACTGTATAAGCATCAAATATAGATATCCAACGCTTATAACAGCCTGTCAATCAATCGATCGACATATTTAATCTATCAGGATGAGTGAACTTCAAATTTCATCCCAACACCCGTGTGGGGTTTCAAACAATCAAACACAGATTTTATTTGTGCAGTTGGGCGATGTGTAAAATTTATCGACCCAATCAATGTCCTTCAAATAGGTGTACATAAACAAACCGTCCGGTTTGTAAATGAATATTTATTTATTCACATTCACGTTAAAAATTATATTTTTAACGATAAAACATTTTATCCCAACATATGAATTTCTATTCAGTTCATTCTTTTAAATAAAATGATATTTTTATTTTTCTAACTTATTTTAGAAAATTTCGGCGGCATAACGGCACGATACTAGAAACGGGACGAGGCCTAGCCTTATCCCCGGTCTAGTGAAGGCCCACGCCATTCACACATCAATCAAAATCACCAAACAACCAAATTCAAATCAAATCATATAACTAAGCTATGCAACCAAACAAACAAGTCCATGGTCTGTGGACGATTGTGTCGGGTGCTACTAAGCACCGTCTGCATCCTAGTATATATATATAAATAGAAATGAAACTGAAAGGTGAGAAATTCTCACAAATAGCCATCCTAGCTCCACGGCACTTCATTTGCAGAAGTCTTCGTCGTTTCGCCTTTTTGTCACCTTCGTTGACCGCGGCCACTACATATGTAAAAACCGAATTTTTACTACGCTATTCAATATATAAAAATCACATTTTTACTTCGACGTTCAATATATAAAAATCATATTTTTACTTCGAAGTTCAATATATAAAAATCATATTTCAAAAATATAGATTCCGCCTTTTCAAAAATAAAGATTATATATATATATATATATTTTTTTATATTCCTATGATGTAAAGATTATATTTTTATTGCTTTAAAAATATAAGAATCATATCTTACTTCTTCTACTTAATAAAAATTCCGTCTTTTCTATATTAAAAATATGATCTTTATTTTTTTTTTCCAAGTTCAAATCTTTTTTTTCTAAAGTTCAGATCTTTTCTATTTCAAAGCTCAAACCTTTTTCTATTCTAAAGCTCAAACCTTTTCTAAATCAGTTTTTAAACGTTTTTAAAAAAATCAGTTTTAATTGCTTTTTAAAAACCAGTTTTTAAATGCTTTTGAAAATCAGTTTTATAATTTTTTTTATTTAGTTTTTAAACCTAATTAAAATCAGTTTTTAACAGAATAAAAATAAAATTAAAATAAAATCAAATTCTCACCTCAATCTGCGAAGGGGGGGGGGGGGTTGACAGCCAAGCTCGGCGGCGAGAGGAGGAGCAGGCGGCTTCAGTGTCTCGAACGGCGGGGGCCTCGGCTTCAGGGTGGCGATGGGTTTTGGGTGGCTCGCGGTGGGGCGTTAGGGTTTTTTTTTTTTTGAGCGTCGAATGGGAGAGAGGGGAGGGGATCGAGTGGATCGGAGGAAGGGGGTCAGGCGCAGGTGGCTTGGTGGCGGTGGCGAGGTGATTGCGGTTTTCCGCCTTCGCCCCTTTTTTTTTTTCGTTTCGAACTGAAAGGAGAGAGGGGGCCAGAGCGGGTTAACGGGGGGGGGGGGGGAGAAAAGGTTTTTATTTATTTATTTATTTATTTATTTTATTATTTAATTTTCCACAAAAAGCAACTTTTATTTTCGACTTCAAAACGAGGCTCACCGCCTGTCGTCCATAGCTAATTACCCCCATTCCGAACACAATGGGTTATGTATCGTAGGCTGATTCGGCTGTTACAATCCGTTTTCGCTGAATTTACATTTAAATCATTATATTGAATTTTAAACGTACATTTCAATTTACCGAGGTCACATACTAACTCGAAAAATTCCCGAAAAATATTTTCTAGCTTCGTATTGACGATACGGTCCTAACAAAACTAGTTTCGTCGAATTCTGAGACCGTTAGAAAAATGGCCATTTTCCAGTCGATTAAAATCAACTGAAACTGGTCAAACGCGTTTTCCTTTGCCACGCTCACATATTGATTCGAAAAATTATGAAATTTGAAATCTAGCAATAATCTGACATCACAGATCCATCAAAACTGATTTCGTCGAAATCCGAGGTCGTTTGCAAAATTTCCATTTTTAAGGGCCTGAATTCCATAGCGACTATTCAGAATTTTCAACTGGACATATCTTTTGATTCCCGCTATGAAATCTTGATTTTTCGGATTCGTTGGAAAGATATTATCAATTAGATACTAATGTTTTTGGTTTCACTAAAATCCGGATTGTTTTGCACCCGGTACATTCAATTGAAGTTTGAAATCGAATTATCGAACTACAGCGCCATTTTCAATTCTATTTATAATTATATATAAATATTTATATTCTAACGACGACGAATATAAATATATACGTTTGAATTATATTCAAAATAAATTTCTCGTCGATTTTATTTAAAATAATCTATTTTAAATATTCAAAATTCGCTAGAATTGCCAAAATAAAAAATTTAAACTGGCCCAGATTTTCGGGTTATTACAATCTCCCCCACTTAAAACTTTTCGTCCCCGAAAAGGAACAAAGTCGAAAGTGGTTTGATTAATCAACTCTAAGTTCGGTCTGGCTTCCATTCTCCAAATTTTCAGTTTCTGAGAATTTTCAAAATTTGGCTAACACCCTAAATTTTCGAAAAATTTCGCCATAACCTCCCCTGCACTGGGAGCATCGGGGAATTTCAAATAGCTTCCCCGGTCCCTCTAATCTCAAAAAGAAAAAGCCAAGCGGCTAGCCAATAGGCTCATAAAATCATCATCACCCAAACAAAACAGTAAATTATGTAATAAACATGTACCTATTTGTCGGGCAAACAAATTTTATTCTTCGGCTCTAGCCTCCTTGCTATGACCTGTTCAATGTAAGTATATGTATATGCAAGCAAATGCAACCAATTTTCAGTATAATTCAATATGTGATTCAATTAGGCTAAATGACTCAAAATTATCAAACAATTAAACAAACAACACAAACATCAATCAATTAGTGGATTAGAGTTTTCAAATTGATAACTTTGATACATAGTCAAAAATCAGATTTTTGTTGCCAATTCACAACAATAAACCCTATCTAGTTTCGGTTCTCACACCAGTCAATTGGAAATTTATAGAAATCTCACTTTCGTTACTCGAAGATAAATACTGGCGACGGTGCCCCATCACCAGAATTATCCCCGGGCAACTAGAGTATGATTCTATAACTATCCAGTATATTAAAACTTCGAATACACGTTTGCAAGACATATATGCAAAATCTTTATATATTGGATTGTCCAAATTCAATATAAATTAATAATCAAATACGAATAATTGATTTAAATTTTCAAAACAAAATTGGTTTACAATTTTAAAAATATACTCTTCACACTCGTTCTAGGATACTACTGATCCTATCTCTAACGAGCCATTCTAATTGGATATTACTAATCCAATATCTGATGAATTCTTTCGTATGGTTCTAATGTGTCTTGTTCTCGAGCTCTGTAAACCAAAGCTCTGATACCAACTGTGACGAGAAGGAATTTCGCTCGGTCCGAACCAGTCGCTAAACCGACCCAGACCGTTCGAAATGCCCTATCGTTTGAGAACACGACAAAATAGAACGCATACAGAAGAACATTTCACTGTATATTACAACAATGCACCAGATTACAAGAATATACAGAGTAAATATGAATATTACACAGAAATATCAGAGATTTAAATTACATTTAAATACATCGCAGCGGAAAATAATACAATACACAACTAGAAGAGATATACGGATACAAAGCTTTCCGGATATCGTTCCAGCTGTAAACCAGGATCCTGTGAATATAAATCTGCAAAACCAAAACTACTAGCTGCCCGTGTCGAAAATAGGGGCACCCAGAGTTTAGGTTAAAACAATAAACTCCAGGTCAGTCATGTGACTGGTGTGAGAACTAAAACAGTTAATCTTTATTTTTAAAGTTAGGTAAATCAAGGGACCACGCCGTATAACACGGAACGGGTTTCCTCCCAAGAATACCAGTGCATAAAACAAACAACGCAATGCTAAATAAAGAAAAATGAAGCTGTTATAAGACCCAGGTCCTATCACACAATGCAACGCAAGCCGGGGGATAGGGTTTTTACCTTATAACAGCCAAGAATGCTTGATACGTTTAAAACAAATCATTTGATACTACAATAAGTGCATAGTGTATAAAACAACTTCAAATCATAAATATCAATCATAGGCGGCATGAGCGTCCCATGCCACTATGTCGCCATATATAGGTTTACAAATAAAACCGCAAAGTCACGTATTTGGAAATTGGATTTCCGTCTATGAACCGAGGCCAGGGATCGTCCTCTACCGATTCGAGACAATCTAGCCCATGTCTCAGGCAAGTACTCAGTCAAGCCTTGGAGCGACAGGGCCGGTCCACCGATGTGGATTAAAATGCCTGAACACTACGTTTCCCCGCCCTTTGGGGCGTAAATGAGCCAACGAATGACTCCATCGGACCCGGATCGTCCGATCAAACCGAGGCGCCTCGCAACAGCAACAACCACACAGGTGAAAAGTATATAAATGTCAGGGCTGGTAGGTCACTGACACCACCCTAGCTAGAAGGAAACGCATGCCCTCCCTGAGGTCCTCTCCCGTTTTTGGTTCACAACCGGGGTGCGAAACTCGCGAAGTAAACGTCACACAAAGCTACGCCACAAAGGCCGTGCTTTGATCATCACCACCAGACTTTGCTTTTCAACAGAAGCCTCGATCAATTGCCACTTAGGCATGCCACACAGGCAATTCACTCCATGCATTTGATATCCATCAATATATAACCCCTGAGCTCGTATGTCTCAGAGAAGGGCGTTAAGCAAGAGAATAAATTCTCCGCCGCCAAGCAAATATATATTTAATAGAGATCAATCACACGGACTAAAATCCAATGTCAGACACACAGTCCATTTACAAGTTCGTTCTGGGTCTGAACGAAACCGTGGGCACCTAGTACCCCGCATATCCATCGATCTCCAAGTACGTCTAGACGATCACCAACTGTTTCCATCTTCTTGGGTGTACAGCCCAATCAAGATCATCAGTAATTACCCAAACGACGTGAAGACTTCCGGTCTTCGGCCACCGTCTTCATCTTCGACACCACGTCGAATCAGTTATTCAGAATGGGATAAACCCCGTCTTTCTGAATAACTCGCGTATATATTCTAAAAGTGTTACCCAAACACAACATACGCCTCATTCCAATTCAGAATATTCTTTTATCCAAATATTCCTATACTTTGGGAAAAGTTCCCATTAATTTTATCCAAGATTAATTCTTTAAATTTATTCTTTAATCTCCTTTGAATATCAATTCAAACTAGTCGGGATTAGCGAACCACACCGAAGTAATCATTTATTTTATTTCCCAATCCCAACCTATTCATCCCATGAAGTAAAACGGGTGATACTTCATATCTAACACCACGGTGTTATCGGTAAATTCAATTACCATTTCACGTTCAAATCTAATTAAAGATTTAACTATCGCCTGGAGCAAAACTGGTGGTACTCCATTTTCGATCTTTTCAATCTAATTAAAGATTCATTAAAACTCCACTTAGTTTTAATATTTAACTGGGTTAAAGAATCAGTGTCATTTAAAACACAGTTCACGATAAACCCAAAATCACATTCATTAATTATCGGGTTAAAGAACGAGTGTTATTTAAAACACTGTCCACGATAAACCCAAAAAATCAATATCAATTCAATTCCAATTAAATATTATTTAATTGGTACACTTCATTAAATCTAAATAAAAAGATTTAATCTTTTCTCAACTGGGTTCAAGAACAGTGTTAGTCAAGACACCATTCACGACAAACCCAAATCACATTTGATATTAAATACAAGGCTTTGAATAGAATATATACCGGCTTATATTCAATATCCAATTCTACGACCAACAAATGTCGTATTGGAAATAACGATATAAATATATCTTTCAAATTTCCCTAACCCCATCTGTTAAATCACGAATCCCAACATCGAAATATTCCGAAGACAATTTCGATTCAAATCCACTCCAATGCAATCATTGGAAATTCTGGTAATTTTTAAAACCCTTTTCAAATCCAATTTATTTATTTAAAAATAAATAGAATTATAATTCTAGTTCAAAACTAGTTCATTTCGATAAAAATCTATTTTTATCTTTTCAAATATGGGGTTTTTCATCCCAAATCTTCACAAATCATTTCTTATGATTTCACACAAATTATTACTATTTTTAATAATTTTATCAAGGCCCGTACAGTCGATTTCCATCAACGGCCATCGAACTGCACTTATAGCGACCTTTTTCGAATTTGATTTGGACGTATCTCCAAATCCAACCGTTAGATTTCAAATTTCTAACATTCATTAGAAAGCTCTTTTCGATATGAACCCAACGGTTCCGGTTTTAGGAGAATCCGACGGTCGGATCTCCCGTATTGTCCGTTTGAAATAAATGGTCGAAATTCACGAACTGCCGCGGCGCGGCGCGTTCTATTCAGGCCATTATATTATATATATAATATATACTTCGTCGATTTTCTTATTCAAAACGAATTATATAAATAGTTTTAAAATTTGTTTCAAAATCTATTTCAACTTCCATTTCAATTCAAAGCAAAATTGAATTCTTCTTTATATATTCGTTTCAAAATTCATTTCTATTCAATTCAAATTTCAATTCAATTTGAATTCATTTCAATTCGTTTTCAATTCAATTTGAATTCGTTTTCAATTCATTTCGAAATCGTTTTCAATTCAATTCATTTCGAAATCGTTTTCAATTCATTTCATTTCGAAATCGTTTTCAATTTATTTCATTTCGAAATCGATATAAATATCGTTCACGTCAAAATGGCGTCAATCTAATCAACACGGCTTCATAAATTTCTATTTTCAAATATTCTATTTCAAATATCTCTTTTTCAAAATGTTTCGTTCAACACATGACCAATCTCAATGGATGAGTACTGTCAACACATGAACCTTTATTTTATATCATTCTTTATTTTTCAAATTGGAATGAGGCCCAATCAATCACCATATAAAGTTAATTATATGGATTCCATACAACACATGTATATAATAGCATTGAAAAATAATCAACCATCAACCAAAGTGCACTACACTGTATAAGCATCAAATATAGATATCCAACGCTTATAACAGCCTGTCAATCAATCGATCGACATATTTAACCTATCAGGATGAGTGAACTTCAAATTTCATCCCAACACCCGTGTGGGGTTTCAAACAATCAAACACAGATTTTATTTGTGCAGTTGGGCGATGTGTAAAATTTATCGACCCAATCAATGTCCTTCAAATAGGTGTACATAAACAAACCGTCCGGTTTGTAAATGAATATTTATTTATTCACATTCACGTTAAAAATTATATTTTTAACGATAAAACATTTTATCCCAACATATGAATTTCTATTCAGTTCATTCTTTTAAATAAAATGATATTTTTATTTTTCTAACTTATTTTAGAAAATTTCGGCGGCATAACGGCACGATACTAGAAACGGGACGAGGCCTAGCCTTATCCCCGGTCTAGTGAAGGCCCACGCCATTCACACATCAATCAAAATCACCAAACAACCAAATTCAAATCAAATCATATAACTAAGCTATGCAACCAAACAAACAAGTCCATGGTCTGTGGACGATTGTGTCGGGTGCTACTAAGCACCGTCTGCATCCTAGTATATATATATAAATAGAAATGAAACTGAAAGGTGAGAAATTCTCACAAATAGCCATCCTAGCTCCACGGCACTTCATTTGCAGAAGTCTTCGTCGTTTCGCCTTTTTGTCACCTTCGTTGACCGCGGCCACTACATATGTAAAAACCGAATTTTTACTACGCTATTCAATATATAAAAATCACATTTTTACTTCGACGTTCAATATATAAAAATCATATTTTTACTTCGAAGTTCAATATATAAAAATCATATTTCAAAAATATAGATTCCGCCTTTTCAAAAATAAAGATTATATATATATATATATATATATATATATATATATATATTCCTATGATGTAAAGATTATATTTTTATTGCTTTAAAAATATAAGAATCATATCTTACTTCTTCTACTTAATAAAAATTCCGTCTTTTCTATTTTAAAAATATGATCTTTATTATTATTTTTCCAAGTTCAAATCTTTTTTTTCTAAAGTTCAAATCTTTTCTATTTCAAAGCTCAAACCTTTTTCTATTCTAAAGCTCAAACCTTTTCTAAATCAGTTTTTAAACGTTTTTAAAAAAATCAGTTTTAATTGCTTTTTAAAAACCAGTTTTTAAATGCTTTTGAAAATCAGTTTTATAATCTTTTTTTTTATTTTTTTTTATTTAGTTTTTAAACCTAATTAAAATCAGTTTTTAATAGAATAAAAATAAAAATAAAATAAAATCAAATTCTCACCTCAATCTGCGAAGGGGGGGGGGGGTTGACAGCCAAGCTCGGCGGCGAGAGGAGGAGCAGGCGGCTTCAGTGTCTCGAACGGTGGGGGCCTCGGCTTCAGGGTGGCGATGGGTTTTGGGTGGCTCGCGGTGGGGCGTTAGGGTTTTTTTTTTTTGAGCGTCGAATGGGAGAGAGGGGAGGGGATCGAGTGGATCGGAGGAAGGGGGTCAGGCGCCGGTGGCTTGGTGGCGGTGGCGGTGGCGAGGTGATTGCGGTTTTCCGCCTTCGCCCCTTTTTTTTTTTTATTTCGTTTCGAACTGAAAGGAGAGAGGGGGCCAGAGCGGGTTAACGGGGGGGGGAGAAAAGGTTTTTTTTATTTTTTTATTTATTTATTTATTTTTATTATTTAATTTTCCACAAAAAGCAACTTTTATTTTCGACTTCAAAACGAGCTCACCGCCTGTCGTCCATAGCTAATTACCCCCATTCCGAACACAATGGGTTATGTATCGTAGGCTGATTCGGCTGTTACAATCCGTTTTCGCTGAATTTACATTTAAATCATTATATTGAATTTTAAACGTACATTTCAATTTACCGAGGTCACATACTAACTCGAAAAATTCCCGAAAAATATTTTCTAGCTTCGTATTGACGATACGGTCCTAACAAAACTAGTTTCGTCGAATTCTGAGACCGTTAGAAAAATGGCCATTTTCCAGTCGATTAAAATCAACTGAAACTGGTCAAATGCGTTTTCCTTTGCCACGCTCACATATTGATTCGAAAAATTATGAAATTTGAAATCTAGCAATAATCTGACATCACAGATCCATCAAAACTGGTTTTGTCGAAATCCGAGGTCGTTTGCAAAATTTCCATTTTTAAGGGCCTGAATTCCATAGCGACTATTCAGAATTTTCAACTGGACATATCTTTTGATTCCCGCTATGAAATCTTGATTTTTCGGATTCGTTGGAAAGATATTATCAATTAGATACTAATGTTTTTGGTTTCACTAAAATCCGGATTGTTTTGCACCCGGTACATTCAATTGAAGTTTGAAATCGAATTATCGAACTACCGCGCCATTTTCAATTCTATTTATAATTATATATAAATATTTATATTCTAACGACGACGAATATAAATATATACGTTTGAATTATATTCAAAATAAATTTCTCGTCGATTTTATTTAAAATAATCTATTTTAAATATTCAAAATTCGCTAGAATTGCCAAAATAAAAATTTTAAACTGGCCCAGATTTTCGGGTTATTACACTACCGAGGCGTGAAACTGATATCTAAAAACTTCAAGCATGAAAATAACACAAAACTGGTATCTACATAGACATATAACTGATGCCCAGCAGCTGAAATAAAAAAAAACACATTAAATTGATACATACAAGAGGTTAAAACTGATACTTACCATGCAAATCTCATATAGGTGATCATAACAACATCATATCATATCATACCAACAACACATTAGAATTTGATGAAGAGAGATCAAACAGAAAAACAAAAAAAAAAGATACATTTTTATTGCTCCATTAATTTCCGTCATCAACATACACACAATCACTACCACATCAAACTGCCGCAATCTCCTCCAGTTTCATCCCTGGATCTTCCTTCCTTTCCGTATTATTTGATTCATTACATGACCTGTTGTAATAATCACTGGATATTCCAACTTCGACGATCTCTTTGCTTTCTTTCAGCTCTTTTTTGTATCAGATCTGAATCCGCTTTATCATTCTTGTCGTGGTGGCGGCTGAAAAAATGGATCTGAGGAAGAAGTGACGAAGAAGGATTAGGCGCGCGTTCTTGTTGTGGTAGTGGCTCAAAAAATGGATCTAATGAAGAAATGACGAAGAAAAATAAGGCGCGCGTGATTTAGGGTATTAAAAAACAGTGTAATGTCCTTATGGTTAAATTATTAAAAGGTTTGTCCTTAGGATTAAAATTTTAATGGGTTGTACTTATGGTTAGAAAAACTTATCGTTTGTCCTTGTGATCATTTTCCGGTTTATAACCTCCACCAGCCCACTAATGGACCTTCCCCAAATCAGCCCATTCTGGCTTACCAAACCTAAACAACCAACCGTAAGACCATAAAATAGTGATTTCTCCCAAACCGCTGAGCCAAATCTTTAATGTGACCACTCTACGGAAAGAGAAATATCATTTCCTTTCCAATGACACAGGTCTCAATACCTGGTTTGACCTAAGTCAAAAGTTATGCTCTGTACAAGACTAACCAGAGAAAAATGGTCACAAACAAAATTGGTAAAAATTATAGACATATCTCACATCCCCATAAGCAACATATTAAAATATGAGAAAGATATGACTCTCAGAAAATAAAATAAAAATATTTTACGATCTTACGATACATAAAATACAGGCTGTTACAAAATTCACCTAACCTCCAAATGAATTTATTACTTGTCAAGGTAGGTTCAATAAGCTCAGTTTCAGGTAAAAGTTTTTAAATTTGTCTATTTTTTATATTGGAATGGGTACCGCCACTTTTTCCTTGAAGTTCATAACATTCAATATGGACACATTATCCTTTTTCCTGAATCTAATATCCCTCAGCACGGACACATTACCCTTGTAACACTATAATTGTTATCACGTCTATAATCTTTTAATTGTTCAGATTGCTAGAAATCTCTTCAATTCACTAGACTTTATATCTATCCATTTTTCATTCTTTTATTTTCTGCCACATTATCCTCACAAGGTAGAGATCGATTCAGGTAGATTGGGAAATTCATCTCGAAGTTTCTTTATACGAACAATTAAATGAGATTGATTCATGAAGAGATTGATTTAGACCTTATAAGACCACCAGTTTAGATCATTAGCTCTGAAGCTGTTACAAGCATATTCCTTATTTTACTGGAATTGGTACCACCACCTTTTACAAGGGATAACAGTTTTATTGTTGGCTTGTAACTGAACATGGATCAAGTACTGGGGGACATTTGATCCAAAGACCTACTTATTCTTTCCTTTTCATTTTTCTTTGTTATAATTCGTCTTTCATCATAGAAACATGGATTGTTGTTGATGATTCTTGCACAGTCTGATGCTTTTTTAAAATTGATCAAGAAAAGCCATCTTCTCTTGACTAACCCTCAAAATCACCAATAAATTTCCAAACCCTTGGTATGTATACTTTAAAATAAAGAAAGTAGGGTCTAACACCTACCACGTAGGCTAGAATGGCACTTTTCCAACATTCTCTATAAAACTTCTTTTATCTAACTAATTTTATTATCACTAATTTTACACCTACCACGTAGGCTCCTTCTAAACATATTTCAGGCTACTGAAACTTGTTTTCTTATGTTTATTACTATTTGAAAACCGTCTTCGTCAATGAAGGTGCCTTTAGATGATTGAGTACTAAATTAAGAGGGATCTGGTGGTCTATCTAGATTAATATCGGGAAAAGAGGGGAATTTTTAAAAGGATGATTATATTCCCTTGTGGCAACTATAAGAAATCCTAAATCTTAGTTTTTACTATCCAGTTTTTTATGTAAATGAAAATTAATGGAATTTCACCATAGTTCTAGCTTGAACATATTTATATGATATAAAAGGAATTTGTTGCGAGCATCCGGCTGCGAGCGAATTAGGAAGATATATTTCTCCGTCCAATTATATAGCTACTATTATTTTCCCATTGAGATAATCCTTATATTGTATCTGGTTGTTAATTTCCACGGTCATTCAAACAAGCTTCTATTCAAAAACAGTAAGGAGGATGGTCGTTATAGAAATATCATATCCTAGATTCCCATAATTGAATCAAATGAATATATAAGAATTAAGCTTGAACATTGTTCATATGAGCCGGACAACGGACGGAAAATGTTGGATCAATAGACTAACATTAGACTTTTTCGACTAGACATATTTTCGCCTAATTTTTTTCTTATCCTAATTGAGAATCATATGAACATTGATCGAGCAGTTTAAAGCCTCGGATTGAGTAGGATGTAAGATAATGAAAAATATTCCGTAGCCCTGAAAAGTGGGTATGTGCTTCCCGTTATTCGCAAATTGAATACTATATCTGATGAGCATAAATAAAAGTTATGTTCTTCTTGCAAGCGTTACGGTGATGATGGAACACTTCTTCGAATAATATATATATATATATATATATATATATATATTAGATGATTATAAATAAAAATTGCATTTGTTTAGCAAGCACACTTTTCGTTGTTGGCACTGTGTCGTCGTGGTGTTGGAATCACTCTTCTCCTTCCTTCCCTACACAGTGGCCTCCCGCTTTGCCTAAACGTGATCCGGCCCGTCCCGAGGTTTGTTTCTCATTCCACTATATGCCCTTCCGGTAGACTACAGCTTCGTCCCTTTTAATACGTACCCCTCACTCTTCTTTGTTTCGTCCACACTCGACACCATTAGCTTTGGATTTGATGTCTCAAGTGGACTGGCTCCCTGTTAAGCAACCTCATGGTCATCCCTATAAGCACCCTGTTTTGGATCAATAAGAGGCCCCTATTCTTAGCTCTTCTGCTGATGCGGGTCTTAATCTAGGTTCTGATATTGATGATGATGGTCTAATCTTCGAGAAGGAATCGCTTTCCATACTGTCAATCTAAATATTGAACTTTGAGCTTCTTATTCTTTCAATATGCGCCCCTCCGATCAGGAAGACGTTAATGATTCATTTCAAGTCACTTTCTAATGATTACCATGCATTTGTAAGGCTTGCTCAGTTCTATTCTATTGCTACGTTCTAGTATCACTTCGCTTTCCCAGTTTGGAGCATATTCTAACTTCTTCCGATTCAGGGACTTTGACTGTTTCGGACCTAAGCTTACCTATAGATTCTAGTTGCTCCAATACCCAATCAGTTTCTCTCCTTGCAAAGGCTTCGGCCTCTTCATCCCAATCCTTTCATGGGAAAATTCCCTCTCAAGCCTTAGACTCGATCGACATTAACTAAAATATCAAAAGCATTATCTTCATTACAAAAATCATGCTTAATATCTTATTTTGGAAGATTACAAGGATTGGCAACGATCCCATAATTAATAGACTCAAACTCTTGTCCAAAAACATAAACATTTTGTCTGTTCAAGAACTTCCGATTGAAAACCACTCTTTCCTCGTCCTTGTTCATAAGTTAGGATTTCAAATGGTTTATCCAATTTCTCTAGTAAAATCTAGGTCCGAAAAAATTTAATTGGGATGTCACTCTCGTTCTCGACGCTGAGCAGGGTCTTGTTTTCTCCATCAAAATTCTCCTATCAATTTCTCATAAATTATTCACTTGTGTTTATGCTAAGGATAATAAGTAGGCTTTGTGGTCCAATGCCTCCATTTTACCGGCCCTCAATTTCAATTGTTGAGTCATTAGTGGTGACTTCAACATCATAGGTAACTATAACGAGAAGGATGGTGGTAATCCCACGAACGCTCATGTAATCAAGGATTTTACCAATACTATTGTGTTGGTAGGAATGGCGGAAATTCTTTTGTATGTCTTCTCCTTTATTTAGAGCAATAACCACAAAATGGCATCCGAATTTCTACTAAACTCGATAGGGTCTTCAGTAATCAAGGTTGAATTTTCAACCCATTATCTTCAGTCGTTAATCACCTCCATCGAACTAGCTCTGACCAATCTTCCATGCTCTTACATCTATGTTCTCGCGTTGATTCCACTCTAAACCTTACAGATTCTAAAGCTTATGGCCAAGCATCATACTTTTGTTGACATTGTCAAATCTTCTTAGGAGTTTCCCCTTCTGGGAACCCTCTAAGATCTTTTGCTGCAGAACTCCAAAAAAAAAAAAAAAAAATCTTCGCTCTTGGAATATAAATACCTTCTCTAACATTTTGATAGGGCATAAATGTCAAAGAAACAATTTTTTTTTTTTTTTTTTTTTTTTGAAAGGCAAAAAGAAATTTATTATTCACAGAACATTTACAGCATTACATCCTAAAGCATTATACCAAAAGAAGAAAACTATAACGTGCTATACAGTAACTTAAGAGAATCACAAGGACAATCTGGTAGATTTTGTAAACTTTCTGAGAACAGTCATGCAAAGCTGATCAGCATTCCTCATGTGGTCTCCAAAAATCCGATTATTCCGTTCAGTCCAAATTTCATACATAAACTTTTTCATAAGCTTCAACAAAATGCATGTTCTCCTGGTCTTCCACCTGGTAGCTTTATATATGTTGTACCATTCAATACGACTAGATGAAGAAGGCTTATGGAAACCATTAGCAACAAGCAATCTAGACCAAATAACATGTACAAGTGGACACTCAAAAAAGATGTGATCGTTTGTCTCAGCATACGACTTGCATAAAACACATACATCATCAGGTGCAATGCCATAATTAAAAAGCTTACTCTTAGTATTTATAGCATTCGCCATAATTTTCCAAAGTAGGAGATTTTCCTTAGCAGAACTTCCACAATTCCAAATTCTTTTATGCCATGGAAACGTTTGTCGATGTGATAGCATCAAGTTGTAAACATGTTTAATAGAATGATCTTTACCACACCATTGTGTTTCTTTATTACCTGCAAATGCAAAGTTAACACTAATCTCACTCCAAATATTCCGCAAAACAGACGAGCTGGAGTAAGGTAGCAAAAGAGCGCCATCATGGATGTAATCAGTAACAAATGCAGTTTGCGGAATGCCCGAGTTCAACATGGTATTATAATCAACAATCTCACTCAAAATTAGACCCGGTCTAGCCCATGGACTATGCCAAAAAGAAAGGTGAGGAATAATTCGATAGTTACATTGGATGAAAGGCTTGAAAGTGTCTCTTAGCTTCAGAATATTACGCCAGCTCCAACTGCAGCTTTGCGGTATTGACATAGACCAAAAATTCCTATCTCCAATCAAATTATTATGTACCCACAATGCCCATAAACCTTTCTCCTTTGCAAACAATTTTTCAAAGTAGACAGAAATGGCTGCTTTATTCCACACAAGAAGATTTGTTATTCCAAGACCGCCATACTTTTTATCATCATAAAGTTTGTTGAAAGCAAAAGGAATCATCTTTTTAGAATAAGGATCACCATGCCATAAAAATTTATTTAAAGCACTTACAATCATATCAATGAGCTTAGTGGGTAGGATGTAGTGTCTTGACCAATAAGTTGTCATGGCATTTGCTATTGACTGGACTATAGTGAGCCTACCTGCCTGAGACAGACGACAACTAGGCCACTGCAACAATTTACTGATGATTTTCTCATATAGGGGCATGCACTGCTGCTTTGTAATCCTGGAACAAATTAAAGGCATTCCTAGGTAAAAAGAATTAGCAGGCAATTCAGCAAGTCCTGAAAATGATATTATTTCCATTTTCCTTTCAGACGTAACTCCAGCAATCAAAATATGCGATTTGTCAATGTTGATACGAAGTCCTGTAATACTATAAAACCGCTCTAGAATACCAAAGATGCATTGAATGTTGTGGAGAGATGGCTTAGTAAAGATGATAAGATCATCAGCAAAAAGCAAATGAGAAATTAAGGGTCTCTTACATTTTGGATGAAGCTCAAGGTTACCACTTGTAATTTGCTCAATAATAAGGGAGTTCAGCAATTCCATAATGATGATAAACAAATATGCAGAAATTGGATCTCCTTGCCTTATTCCTCTAGTGCCTTTGAAATAGCCATGCAATTTTCCATTCCTTATGATAGAGTAAGTAGGTGTCGAAATACAGGAATATATCCATGCAATAAAAGGTTTTGGAAAGTTCATGCGAGACATCACAGCCAATATGGCTTGCCAAGTGACCGAATCAAAAGCCTTTTTAATGTCCAACTTAATCATACATCTGGGGGAAATGCCTTTCCTCCTATAGCCATGCAAAAGCTCCTGTGTAATCAGAATATTGTCACTAATAGACCTTCCTTTTATGTATGCTGATTGATTTGGAGAAATAATTGTTGGTAAAACACACTGCATCCTCATCGCTAAGATTTTAGAAATAACTTTATAGACAATGTTACAACAAGATATCGGCCGAAAATCAGCGACTGATGCAGGGGAGTCAATCTTTGGAATAAGTGCAATGGCTGTCGCATTCAGGCTTAAGGGTAATGAGTTACTCATAAAGAAATGTTGAACTGCACCAATTATGTCTACACCAATCTGTGACCAGCATTGTTGCAAGAAGTGAGCATTGAAACCATCTGGTCCGCCACAACTATTTGAATCCAAGCTAAAAACAGCAGCTTTAATTTCTGAGCCATCAACAAGAGTAATTAGGCGATGAGAATCTTCCTCAGAGAGAGAGGGGACAACAATATTGAAAAGAGGTCGCACATCATATGTTGGCAAAGGAGATGCAAGGATAGATGAAAAATATTCTACAAAGGCATTGTCAATACCATCATCAGAATTGTGCTCAATACCATTCATATCCTTGATAGAGAAGATTGAGTCCTTATATCTCTTTATCTTGATTGAGTCATGAAAGTATTTAGTATTTCTATCCGCTTCCTTTTCTCTTCTTACATATGCATTCTGTTTCAGACCTTCAAGTTCAAGATTTAAAGCACTCTTCAAGGCACTTTGCAATTGATCCTCAGCTCTAATCAAAGATGCATTATTAGGCGAGTGAGTAAGGTCTTGCTGTACTTTGAATAACTCTTCTCTTATGCTTGTAGATTGTTTAGCTCCAGAGCCAAAAGTGTACGCGGACCAAGCTTTGAGATGTAATTTAAGAATTCTGAGTTTAGCCATGAGTGTCTGCAAGGGGTCACAAGGGGCTTGCTGATTCCAGACCTGCGCTAAAATATTAAAAAAGTCAACATGTTTAGTCCAGTGATTAAAAAATTTAAAAGAGGAACCTCCCTTGCTAATGGCATTAACATTTCCCCAGCGAAAAAGAAGAGGACTGTGGTCTGAGAGAGAAGGAGGGAGAGCTTGATAGAAGGAATCATGCCAGGTGTTTATAAAATGAATGTTAACAAAGATATGATCTAATTTGCAACGAGTAGGAAGTCCAGATCTACTACGATTAGACCATGTAAACTCAAAACCAGATCTACTACAATTAACTATTAAGGAAGTTGTATTAAATTTCATTCCCTCACTGCTCGCATGGCTGGCTAGATTCAGGCTAATAAAACCTTCGTCAAAGCTTGTAGGCTTGAAGAAATTTACTGGACCATACATGGAGATTCCAATTCCAAAATTTTCCACTTTATGGTCAATTGAGATAAAAATAATTTTATTATTCAAAAAATTAAAAGATCTGATGCTTTGTGGTCTTATAGGCCATGAGACATATGACACAATATCTGCTTTCTTTAAAGACTTCTTAGGCACCCCCTCTACCATCTCGTCTAATACTGACTTCTTGTCATATGTTCCCTGCCTTCTCCAAGACCTAGACTTCGTAACCCTGACCAATATCCCTATTAATTAGAAAATAAATTCGATTGTGCTTCAGATGGATAAGAATAATGTTGCCAGACTGAATGGTTTTAATGGATTCTTCTACCATTTATGTAGGGATATTTTTAGATCTGATCTCATCCTGGCCATTTAAGCATTTTTTGGTTGTTTGCCTCTCCTCCAAAGTTGTACCGCCACGAATATCACTCTTATCCCTAAAATGATAATTGTAGTCTCAAGCGGGCTGGCTCCCTGTTAAGTGGCCTCGTGGTCAGCCTTGTAAGCAGCATTTTATGGATCTTCAAGAGGACCATATTCTTGGTTCTTCTTCTGATGCAGGTCTTAATGTAGGTTCTGATGTCGATGATGTCGATCTACTCTTCGAGGAGGAATCGCTTCCCATACTGTCAATCTAACTACTGTACTATGAGCTTCTCATTCTTTCAATATGCCCACCGATATGGAAGATGTTATTGATTCCTTTCATGTCTCTTTCTGATTCTAACCATGCATTTGTATGGCTTGCTCAGATCTATTTTATTGTCGCGTTCTAGTATCACTTCGCTTTCCCAGTTTAGTACATGTTGTGCTACTGAAACTTCTTCCGATTCGGGGACTTTGACTGTTCCAAACCCAAATTTTCCGGTAGATTCTATTTTCTCCAGTACTCAATCAGTTTCTCTCCTTGCAAAGGCTTCAGCATCTTCATTCCATGCCTTTCGCGGGAAAATTTATATCCTCTCAAGCCTAAAACTCGATAGACATGAGCCAAAATATCAAAAGCTTTATCTTCATAACAAAAATATTACTTAATATCTTATTCTGGAAGATTAAAGGGATTGATAATGATCCCATGATCAATAGACTCAAATGCTTGTCCAAAAACATAATGTCTTTGTTTTGTCTATTCAAGAACCTCCAGTTGAAGACCACTCTCTCCTCGTCCTTGTTCATAAGTTTGGATTTCAAGGGGTTATCCAACTGCTATAGTAAAATCTAGGTTTGATGCAAATTTAACTGGGATGTTACTCTCATTTTCGACTCTGAGCAGGGTCTTGCCTTCTCCATCAAAATTCTTCTATCAATTTCTCATAAATTAGTCACTTGTGTATTTATGCTAAGGCTAATAAGCAAGCTTTGTGGTCCAACAACTCCACTTTACCGGCTCTTAATTTTAGTTCTTGAGTCATTAGCGGTGACTTCAACAACATAGCTAAATATACTGAGAAGGCTGGGGGTAATCCCACGAACTCTCACGTAATAGTGGATTTTACCAATACTATTGTGTTGGTAGGCTTGGTAGAAAATCCCTTATATGTCTTCTCCTTTACTTTGAGTAATAACCGCGAAACGATGTTCGAATTTCTGCTAAACTCGATAGGGTCCTAGGCAATGCAATTAAAGCCCCGCAAAATCCCTACTGTAGCCCATAGCGCTCTCTGACCGCTACGCTATTTCAATTTAGCACTGATGAACAATAGCACCGCTTAAAGCCCCGCTATTTTCCGCTTCATCTGCTAAATCAACGTTATTTAGCACCCGCTTTAGCAATATTAATATACAAAGGATGATTTGAACGATTCTCTTTTAAAATAAATCAAAAAAGCCAATGTAAAGAGCTAATTTTAAGTCATATGTGTCTTATATAAGATAGAATTTGTAGTAATCCACAAATCTAGTAAGCATAGCCATGATATTCTTTGATTTTGTTACATAATATTAATTCATATTCATTTCTTCTACACAAATGATGGGAGAATGATAATTGGTTAATTTTAATTGTATAGTTTTACATCTGATTAACATTTTTGCACCTCCGTTATATCCCCGCTTTATCCCCACTACAGCTTTTTACACCTCTACCGCTATAGAACCGCTAAGCGCTTTAACTGCACAGGTCCTAGGTGATCAAGGTTGATTTGTCAACCCATTATCTTCAGTCATTGACCACCTCCATCGGACTAACTCCGACCACTCTTACATCTCTTTTCGCACTAATTCCACTTTAAACCTTTCAGATTCTAAAACATATACGACAAGCATCACATTTTTGTTGACAATGTCAAATCTGCTTAGGAGTTTCCCCTTCTAGGAAACCTCTAAGATCTTTTGCTGTAGAACTTCAAAATGGTAAAAACCTTCTTTGCTCTTGGAATAGAAACACCTTCTTTAACATTTTGATAGGGCCATGAGAGTCGAGAATCAATTAACTATTAAGGAAGTCTATTCAATGTCATTCCCTCCATTACTCACATGGCTGCCTGGATTTGGGCTAATAAAACCTTCGCCGAAGCTTGTAAGTTTGAAGAAATTTACTGGAAACGAAAGGCTTGAATTAAATGGACAATACATAAATATTCCAACTCCAAAATTTTCCGTTCTATGGTCAATCAAAATAAAAATAAGCTTATTATTCAAAAAATTAAAAGATCTGATGCTTTGTGGTCTTCTAGGCCATGAGATGGATGACACAGTATATGCTTTCTTTAAAGACCTCTTAGGCATCCCCTCTACCGTCTCGACTAATACCGACTTCCTGTCTTATGTTCCCCACCTTCTCTAAGGCCTAGTCTCCGTATCTCTGACCAATATCCCCATTTTTTAGAAAATAAAATTGATTGTGCTTCAGATGGATAAGAATAGTGTTGCTGGCCCGAATGGTTTTAATGGATTCTTCCACCATTTCTGTAGGGATATTTTTAGATCTAATCTCATTCTGGTCATTGAAGCAATTTTTGGTTGTTTGCCCCTCCTCCAAAGATGGATCGCTACGAATATCATTCTTATCCCTAAAAGGATAATCCTACTTTATGCTCTAATTTCGGACCCATCAGCCTTTGCAATTTTTCTAATAAAATTGTATCCAAAATTATGGCCAATAAGTTATAAGGTGTTATGCCTATCATTATATCCAGCCGGTAAGTCGGGTTCATTAAAGGCAGATTATCACTAGCAACATTCTTCTTTCCCCAATGCTTGTTTACTAGATCAATCACAAAGCTACGGTATCCAATGTGGTTATCAAACTTGACATGGCCAAGGCCTATGATAGTTTATCATGGTTCTTCCTCATCAAAGAGCTTCGTAAGTTTGGCTTTAGTGAAAGTATTTATTGATCTTGTGTGGAATCTTCTCTTTAACTAATGGTATTCTATTGAACGAGGTCTGGAAACATTTTTCTGTTTGGGAAGGGGTACCGGACAAGGCGACCCACTATCACCCGCTTTATTCATCATCTCTGCTGAAGCCAGTAGTTGGGATCTTCGACAATCGGTGGAAACCGGGAGAATTTCTTTACTACAGTCTGCCGAGTGGTGCCTCCATAGTCACATTCCTTTCATTTTTGATAATATTCTTATCTTCACTAATGGCTATTTGATATCCATTTGCAAATTAATGCATCTTATCTGTGCATATGGAAGATGCTCAAGCTAGAAAATTAATGATTCTAAAAGTCGTTTGATCTGCTCATCTTAATCATCCATGGGTCAACGTTCCACTCTACAACAAGTCGCTGGTCCCGGGCTTAAAACCCTTCTCGTTTCTTATTTGGGTATCCAACTCTATTGGGGGTCAAAAAATCAAATTAAACTTCCATGACCCTCTGGTTATAGCCTAGAAATTGATATTTTGATGGAACGCTTCTATGATCTTGTCCGTGGGTCAACCTGTCCTTATTAATTTTGGTCTTTAGCTTTTTGAGGTCTCATTACTCGATTTCTGCCTTCACTGATTCTTTCTTCAATGAATTTCATCGTATTTGCTTTGATTTCTTCGGGGGCCCAAGTAACATCACTGGGTTTCTTGGAACCGCATTTGCAGCAATAAAATTAGGGGAGGCCTTAGAGTTTATGACATGCATGACATGTACAAAACCTATGGGTGCAAAATATAAGTGTGATTCCTCTACTGAAACTCCCTCTAGTCCAGCTTCTTACATCACAAATATCGGTAGATTAAAACCTTGTGGCTTTTATGGTACTTATGTTGTCGCTAGTGAAACATGGATGCGCATGCAGAAAGTTAAATTATCTTTTGACGCAGACTCGATGATAGCAAGTTCCGACTGGGACAATGGAAGATTCACTCTTAAGATGGCTTGGCATGCTATTCGCACTCAGATCTTACCGTATCTCCAATTCAAATTGATTTGGGACCCCACATTCAACCCAAGGTCTCTATTCTTATGTGGAAGATCTTTCACAATGATCTTCCCCTTGATCACAACCTCTCTAAAGTTGGGATTTATGTTGTTTCAAAATGTTTTCGCCTCTCTGAGGGTCACCTAGAGTCCACTACCCACCTCTTCGACATCTGTGCTTGTGCTAAGTTTATTTAGCATCACTTTGAGTGTCTTAGGGGATTATACTATCCTGACCTCAACTTTAGACCCAGGCGCCTCGGTTGGTGGTTCGCTTTGAGGGATAATAAGTGTGTGTCATCCTATTTCGTATTATCCTAGCCTATATCTTCTAGCACCTCTGGTGATCTTGGAACAACTTTCAAACTGATGATAAACACCTTGATAGAGCTAAAATCATTCAAGTTAATATCAAAAATTTATTCGTGGCTAGGCCATATTGTGGCCATGTTAATAGATTCCCAAATTCCTTTATCAATGATTTTCAAATTTGTGTGTCACCATGACCTCTTGTCACACTTATAATTATTTTATCTTGCGAATCCGCACTTACTTTATATTCTTGCGTACTTCTATTCCTTATCTTATTTAGAAGGAACTCTGGAGCTCCAAGATGTCTCATTCCAAGTGTTCTGAACACTCCCATATCGCTCACCTTCGAGGTGGCGCTGACCTATGTCATACGGAGGCTTCCACTAAGATCGTCCCTGCTACCATCTACCACATGCTTCATGTGGAAATTTTTTCTCTTGTTTTTCTTTCTCCTTTTAATGAGGGTTTCAATTTCTGTATTATTTTTTCTCTTTTTGTTCTTTTATTTTCCATAATCGGCAGCTTTTCCCTATTTATTTTGTTTATTTTATATAGTGCCAACCTCCTCCATTATTTTGATGGTTCTTGATGGGTGAACTGTTTATTAAAAAAATGTTGTACCATAGATAACAACAAAGTCACACACACAACAATATGTACATAATAATTTATCTATTTATAACCTATCAGTTAAAAATATATCAAGTTACAATAATTTTAATATTTAATATATATATATATATCATATTGAAATTAAATTGTTTCAACGATTACAAATTAATAAAAGATAATTCTATGATAAATTTAAAAAAAATTATATTTTAAAAAATCTAGAAACATATTTTTGGGCTAAGGAGAATTTTCTAGCAAATTTTTTAATTAAAGTAATATTTCACGTAAAAAATTTATAATACATGGAAAATTATTAATTTTAAAAAAATTAAGTTAAAAAACCTTAAACTGCTTCGAAGGTAACTACAAAATAATTCCGAGCTTAGGAAAAATTTATGGAATTTTCTAAACTAAATATATTTTAATTAAATAATTAATAATAGGATCGAAATAAAATTAGCTAAAAAATTATGAAATTAAGTTGAAATATCCTAAAACATTTATTAAAGTATCCGACATTATGAATTAATTTAAAAAGAATAGAAAATTGAATTTTATAAATATGGATTATTTTATATGAATTTATTAGATTAGAGATTCGTTAAATATTATTAATAACATAGATATATAATAAAAATTATTTTAAGTAGTTACACCCGTAAAAAACATAAGAAGGGTATGAATAATTTCAGATGAATATTATACATTGTATGTGAAAATATACGTTTTAATTTAATTATACGTGAAAATTAAATCAAAAATTAATATATACATGTATATACACACACATGTAAAATTCTAAATAAAATTTTGTATTGTTATTTAATATCATATTATGAACATAAATCATGAACTAGATCTTCGGTTTCATTACACATATCCAATTTCCATCATGATAACATTTATAAATCTCACATAACTAGTGAAATAATAATAATAATAAAATTAGATGCATAAGTTCATATGATTAACAAATCTTGAAAACACAATAATATGGTCAACACATAAATCAAAATTATTTGGAATAGATGTCCAAAGTCTACGTTAAAATAACGGATATTCTCCCTCTAAAGTACCTTATTTGTTAGATTTCTAATCTAGAATAACCGACCTATCATTATCAAATATCCTTTTGTTTTATACTGAATTTGATATGTAATTCAGGATTAATTTCTAGAAAAGTTAAAATCATGAAAGAGGAAGGGAAGACGGGTAAAAAATGAACCGAAAAAAATCATAATTGAACTTTTGAGATTGGTATTTATAATGATAAAGTAAGAGAGCAACTGTGCAAGTTTCTCACTAGATATTAGCCACATACTCTATAGTCCAAACACAAAGTCCTTGAATATAATAAAACAATTATTATTAATCAAACTACTCTTCCCGGAGATTATGTCTATGAGTTGGCATGAGTTGACCGTGATACTAACCCTAAATAATCGAGGAGATTAATTTCCTTTGAAATATTTTTTCACTTCCAATACTTCCACTCAACCAAAATATATTCGCTTGATTGATGTCATGCCATAATTTGACTATAATCAAAGCGAATCTTTCATAATGAAGACTAGGTGTGTTCGCAAGATGAAAGAACAATGTAAATTAGTCACATGGATATTATCTATTTTACATTGATCATATTAAGTAACAAAAAACGATCAAGTAAGTCATTTTATATTTACCCAATTACTACCAGTACGCAACCCCTAATCACCCCCATCAATCATGAGTAATATACTTGCACTTGGGATAAATTATGGAATTGCATTCTCGTCCCTTCAACCTGGTTCTTGAGAGCTGACCAACTAGGTATTTAGTGAATTGAACTATCTATTGTCCATTGTATCTACCATACGTATCATGATGTGCTTTTTCTCAGCAAATTCTCTAATTAGGCGGCATTTTCAAAGAATATATCATGAATTCTTCTATGCCCTGGGTTCCTTTGCAATATGTATCACTGAATTATTATTACAAATCAATGGTATAGGGTTCCCTATAATGAGTATCACTCTAATATCACTCAAAAAATTGTGTGTTCAAACTATTTCTATGTTACTTCATTGAGGGGATATACTCTGCCTCCATTATTAAATCAACAAATGTTTCCTTTCTAGAACTTTTCAGCAGGTGGCTCCTCTATTGAGAGTAAAGACATAACTAAATGCTGACATCTATCATCTATATCATTTTGAAAGCTAGAGTGTGTTATGTTCATACGAAGGTATCCATATTCATATATTAGGAAAATTCCTTTTTATTTCTAGAAAAATTAGTATATTGTGAGACCAAATTTTGGTACTAGCACCCAAATTCAATGTGAAATCCTCACAATCACAGTAAATGCAGAAAAAGCAGTAGATCATAGGTGACACACAAGGTTCCTATATTGGTTCAACTCAAACCAAGCCTACGTCCACTTTATATTTTCTTATGTCCTAAGAAAATTACAAGTACAATGCCTTCCTATAGCCCCTAGGACTAATTTACATACAACATCCTTGTATTTTTATTAAGAAGTGGAGAAAAGAGAGTGATTTTATACAAGAAATCCTCGTGTTAGGTTGACTGGAGTTGGCCTTGATATGCTCGCAATATCCTAGCGGTGATAACGGTGGAAGCCGCGCAGAAGTGTGGCTAAAAGTCCCTTGAAAATCCTTTATATGGTGTATTTATAGTTGTAGGAGAATTCCGGTTTGGATGCCACGTGGCGGGCATCCCTTTAATCTCGAAATATCATGGAAAACTTGGAGAAAGCCTCTCCAAGTCGTGATATGCCAGGTGGAAGTCGGTCCTTGTAAGTAGGTGGTAGTTATGCCATGAGAATAGGTCAAAGTTGTTTTGCAGCAGCTAATTCCAGGCGGGTCGGATCGGTTCCGAACCGAACCAATGATGTGCACTTTTGTGCAATTGTCCGAAGTTCGTTTCAGGCGGTTTAGTTCAGGTCCTCTTCCTTTCGTATGTTTAAGGTAAGGCGAGGTGGGTCGGATCGGGTTCTCCTCCTCCGATCCGATCCGGAGTTTTCTTGAGCTTGGTTGCTGAAATGTTCGAGTGCTGAACCAGTTCGGGTTTCCTATCCTGATCTGATCTGAGATGTGCCAGATTTCCAATTGCCAAGTTATCCTAGTTCTACGCGCGTTCACAGAAATGGGTGTAACTTCCAAACCGTAAGTCTGTTTTGATCAAACGAAAGCTCTACCGGAAGCTAATTCAGAGGGCTACAAGAGTTACTAGGCTAACCCTGTATTCGATGTTTTCAGCCCTAAAAGAGGTTATCTGATAGGAGTTTTGGATCGTTCTTTGTTTGTGATGCGACTTCAACCAAATCGCTTCATGCCTTTTGACGATGTTTTCAATGCTTGAGCGCGTTGCTAACCAGAAATTCCTTGTGTGACTTCTTTTACTAAAAAGCATGTTAACATTTTTGCCACCTAGAACATATCTTGCTGATTGAAGGAAGATATGCCCTGGATAATCCAAGAAATCCAAGGCCACGCCGGGCCTGCCAACTTTAAGTATAATCCATACCTGCAAATAAGAAGAAACGAACAGATGTGTCAAATCATGATAGCTTTGCTTAACCTTTCCGAGCATAAACCATGCTTGGGTGTCCGATTGAGCATAAACCATACTCGAGGGACGTTCGAATCATCCTGCCAAAACCTGGCGAGGAACCTAACCATCCAGGCATAAGCCATACCAGGATGTTCAAACTGAGCATAAGCCATACTTAAGTGTAATTGAGCTCCTTTGCCAAGTCTTAACGAGACCATTCGCCATTCCCGAGTATAACCCATACTTAGAAATTCAGTGGAGTGTTATCCATACTCATACCGAGATAGAGATATACTTGTCAAAGCCTGACAAGATAGTCCGTCCCCAAGCACAATCCATACCTAGGGTTTCGAGATAAGTATAAGCCATACTTTAATCGAGATTGAGAACCCTACCACAACCTGACAAGATACTTAAATTTGCCAAACATAATCCATGCTCGGAAAGTACTTCCTTATTTGATTCAAAGTACAAAACCAAAGAAAGTCCTGATTGATTTATCATCGAGTCCAGAGAACGGTTTGGGGATAAATCCTAACCCCGTACGTGTGTACTCTGATTTAGCCAATCAGAAAACCTAAAGAAAGCAAGACCATATCTTAAACCCTAAGAAATGTAGAAAATCCGAACTGATATCATCCAGATCAGTTGATGATGAGCCCATGAGAGGTCGATCCAGGTTCATTCTCTCCGGGGATCAGGTGGTGGCAACGCGGATGCAGGCGCTATTGGTTGTTTCACATACTTGGGTAGCTCTCTATGTCTAGCCTGTTCCTTAATCAAATCGCGCAGATGTCTGCAGTCATTTTTATCATGACCGTCCATATCATGAAATATGCAATGTTTTCTAGAATCACGTTCTTTTTGCGATGGCTCCCTCCTGAGAGGCTTTGGGTAGGAGACAACACCGTTTGTGCCATGTAGATGTCAATTAGCATTGAATTGAGTTCAGTACACTTTTCATATTTGGGCCCTCTCCGAAGCTGAGTGTTGCGATCATTCTTGGCAACAACTTTTCCTTTGTCTTTTCCAGAATCAGATGGTCCTCCATCCTTAAGCATGTTGACATCAAAAATCTTCTTTTCAGAAGTTGCATCTTCCTCACAAAGAAATCTATTTGCTTCAAGTTAGAATTCGCTAAGATCTCGGGGTAGGTCTCGGTACAAAAAAAATTTAAACTCCGAGTTATCCGCATCACTGGATACTGCTGCCATCAATACCATGGATGGTTCAGGTCAATCAATTGATATTGATTCTACGTTGAACCTTTTCAGAAATGAGCGTAGTGTTTCTCTAGGCCTCTGCTTGATTGTAGTAAGCGACATGACATTCTTGGGTCGGGCGATGTGGACCTGAAACTGTTCCATGAAGCGGGCGACCAACATGTTCTTGCTTTTGATTGATTCAAATTTCAGCTGCCGAATCCACATAGAAGCTATATCAGTCAAGAAGAGAGGGAAGCATTTAGCCATGACGTTTTCTGATGCCGATTGAACTTCCATGTGTCATTTGTAGCGCATCAGATGCACGGTAGGATATGTCCTACCGTTATAAGGTTCCAAAATAGGAAGTTTGAAATCGAGGGTATTGTGGGAATTCCTGATTTTTTGTGTGAACGGATTGTGATTGACGTTATCCACATCACTTTGATAAGTGCGTCCTCTCAAGAGGCACTCAATCAGATTTGCAACCTGATCTTCATTGAAAAGTTGTTGCAAGTTGCCAAGATCAAAGCTGGTGCCCCCAACATTAGTCCAGAAGAGTTTGCAAGCGTACTGGGGGCTAGGGAAGCCATCCGCTTTGGGTCGGAGAACCGGTTCGGAGGTTCCGAACCGACCCAGTTCTGGCTCTCTGTTCCGTGCCGTTTCCTGATGACACTGAGCTGGAGTTGGTGCCTGGGTGTCAATCCGAACCGGAGCAGAAGACGGTCGAGCCTGGCCATTACCAGGAGTGAGGGGATTGCCCCTAGGTCCATCGAACTCCGCAGTTCGGATCGGTTCAGTAATTCGGATCGGATCTGATCTTGTTGGGGGAGTGTCTCGGGCTGCTGCTCGAGCTGTGTCAACTCCAGTGAGTTATATGTTGTTGCTCGGCCTTCCATTCACCCGAGCGAGAATTCGTCCATCATCTCCTATTGCTTTCGGAGGAGACCATCTTGCATTTCCATATGGGTTCTCAATTCACCAAGAACGCCATCCATCTCGTATCTGGTTAAGTATACTAACGGATTTCCATGAGAGGAAGCCTCCTGGCTCGCCTCGTTTCTCTGCCTTCATCCTCGGGACGAAGGAGTTTTTGTTTGGCCATTAATTCAAAATCCAAGCAATCTGATTCCTTTAAAGCTAGTAGGAGAAGTTGTATCATGTGCCCCCTTCCTGGTGCACTAAAATGTTATACCAAAATTTGGTACTAACACCCAAATTCAATGTGAAATCCTCACAATCACAATAAATGCAGAAAAAACAGTTGATCACAAGAGACACACGAAATTTTTATAGTGGTTCGGCTTAAACCAAGCCTACGTCCACTTTATATTTTCTTATGTCCTAAGAAAATTAGAAGTACAATGCCTTCTTACAACCCGTAGGATTCATTTACATACAACTTCCTGGTATTTTTATTAAGAAGTGGAGAAAAGAGAGTGATTTTATACATGAAATCCTCGTGTCAGATTGACTGGAATTGGCCTTGATATGCTCGCAATATCCTTGCAGTGATAATGGTGAAGCCGCGCAGAAGAATGGCCAAAAGTCCCTTGAAAATCCTTCAAATGGTGTATTTATGGTTGTAGGCGAATTCCGGTTCAGATGCCACATGGCGGGCATCCCTTTAATCTCTAAATATCATGGAAAACATGGAGAAAGCCTCTCCAAGTCGTGGTATGCCAAATGGAAGTCGATCCTTGCAAGTAGGAGGTAGTTATGCCATGAGAATAGGTCAAAGTTGTTGCGCAGCAGCTGATTCCAGGTGGGTCATATCGGTTCCGAAACAAATCAGTGATGTGCACTTCTATGCAATTGTCCGGAGTTCATTGCAGGCGGTTCGTTTTGTGTCCTCTTCCTTCCGAATGTTTAAGGTAAGGCGAGGTCGGTCGGATCAGGTCTCCACCTCCGATCCGATCCAGAGTTTTCTTGATCTTGGTTGCTGAAATGTTCAAGTGCCGAGCTGGTTCGGGTTTCCTATCCCGATCCGATCCGAGATGTGCCATATTTCCAATTGCCAAGTTATTCCAGTTCTATGCGCGTTCACGGAAACGGGCGAAACTTCCAAACCGTAAGTCCGTTTTGACCAAACGAAAGCTTTACCTGAAGCTGATTCAGAGGGCTACAAGAGTTACTGGGCTAACCCTATATTCGATGTTTTCATACCCAAAAGAGGTTATCTGATAGGAGTTTTGGGCCATTCTTTGTTTACGATGCGACTTCAACCAAATCGCTTTATGTCTTCTGACGATGTTTTCAACGCTTGAGCGTGTTGCTAACCAAAAATTCCTTGTGTGACTGCTTTGACTGAAGGACATGTTAACATTGCCCCTAGAACATATCTTGCTGATTGAAGGAAGGTATGCTCTGGATAATCCAAGAAATCCAAGGCCACGCTAGGCCTGCGAACTACAAGTATAATCCATACTTGCAAATAAGAAGAAACGAACAGATGCGTCAAATCCTGACAGATTTGCTTAACCTTTTCGAGCATAAACCATGCATGGGTGTCCGACTGAGCATTAACCATACTCAAGGGATGTTCGAATCATCCTATCAAAACCTGGCGTGGGACCTAACCATCCATGCATAAGCCATACCAGGTTGTTCAAACTGAGCATAAGCCATACTCGAGTTTAATTGAGCTCCTTTGCCAAGTCTTAACGAGACCATTCGCCATTCCCGAGTATAATCCATACTTAGAAATTCAGTGGAGTACAATCCATACTCATACCAAGATAGAGATATACTTGTCAAAGCCTGACAAGATAGTCCTTCCCCAGGCACAATCTGTACCTAGGGTTTCGAGATAAGTATAAGCCATACTTTAATTGAAACTGAGAATCCTGCCATAAACTGAAAAGATACTTAAATTTTCCAAACATGATCCATGGCCGGAAAGTCCTTCCCTATTCGATTCAAATTACAAAACCAAAGAAAATCCTGGTCGGAAAGTCCTTCCCTATTCGATTCAAATTACAAAACCAAAGAAAATCCTGATTGGTTTATCATCGAGTCCAAAGCACGCTTTGGGGATAAATCCTAACCTTGTTCATTTGTACTCCGATTTAGCCAATTGGAAAACCTAAAGAAAGCAAGAACATATGATAAATCCTAAGAAATGCAGAAAATTTGAACTGATCTCATCCAGATCAGTTGATGATGATCCCATGAGAGCTCAATCCAGGTTCATTTTCGTGGAGCAGGTGGTGGCAGCGCGGATGTAGGCACTATTGGTTGTTTCACATACTCGGGTAGCTCTCCACGTCTAGCCCGTTCCTCAATGAAATTGCGCAGATGTCTGCAGTCATTTGTGTCATGACCGTCCATATCATGAAATATGCAATATTGTCCAGAATCATGTTCTTTTTGCGATGACTCCCTCCCGGAAGGCTTTGGGTAGGAGACAACAACGTTTGTGTCAA
This sequence comes from Allium sativum, assembly GCA_030737875.1. Taxonomy (NCBI): domain Eukaryota; kingdom Viridiplantae; phylum Streptophyta; class Magnoliopsida; order Asparagales; family Amaryllidaceae; genus Allium; species Allium sativum. The sequence continues at coordinate 75,477,548 of CM060917.1, forward strand.
TGTAGATGTTAGTTAGCATTGAATTGAGTTCAGTGTACTTTCATATCTCGTCCCTCTCTGTGGCTGAGTGTTGTGGTCATTCTTGATAGCAGCTTTTCCTTTGTCCTTTCCAGAATCAGATGGTCCTCCATCCTTAAGCATGTTGACATCAAGAATCTTCTTTTCCGAAGTTGCATCTTCCTCACGTAGAAATCTATCCGCTTCAAGGTAGAATTCGCCGAGATCCCGTGGTGGGTCTTGGTACAAAGATTTTTTGAACTCCGAGTTATCCAAAACGCCGGATACTGCTGCCATCAGTACAATGGATGGTTCTGGTCGATCAACTGATGTTGCTGCAATATTGAATCTTTCCAGAAATGAGCGCAGAGTTTCTCTAGGCCTCTGCTTGATTATAGTAAGCGACATAACGTTTTTGGATCGAGCGATGTGGACACGTAACTGTTCAATGAAGCGGGAGACCAACATGTTCCAGCTATTGATCGATTCAAATTCCAGCTGCCGAATCCACGTAGCAGTTATATCAGTCAAGAAGAGAGGGAAGCATTTAGCCATGATGTTTTCTGATGCCAATTGAACTTCCATGTGCCATTTGTAGCGCATTATATGCACGGTATAATATGTCCTACCGTTATAAGGCTCCAAAATAGGAAGTTTGAAATCGAGGGGATTGCGGGAATTCCTGATTTTTTGTGTGAATGGGTTGTGACTGACGTTATCCACATCACTTTGATAAGTGCGGCCTCTCGAGAGGCACTCAATCAGATTTGCAAGCTGATCTCCATTGAAAAGTTGTTGCAGGTTGCCAAGATCAGAGCTGGTGCCCCCAACATTAGTCCAGAAGAGTTTGCAAGCATACGGGGGGCTAGGGAAGCCATCCGGTTCGGGTCGGAGATCCGGCTCGGATCGAAGGTTCCGAACCGACCCATTTCTGGCTCTTTGTTCCGTGCCATTTCCAGATGAGACTGAGCTGGAGTTGGTGCCCGGGTGTCAATCCGAACTGGAGCAGAAGAGGGTCGAGCCTAACCATTACCAGGAGTGTAGGGATTGCCCCTGGGTCCATCGAACTCTGCAGTTCGGATCGGTTCAGTAATTCGGATCAGATCCGATCCGGTTGGGAGGAGTGTCTCGGGCTGCTGCTCGAGCCGTGTCAATTCCAGCGAGTTGTATGTTGTTGCTCAGCCTTGCATTCATCCGAGCGAGAATTCGTCCATCATCTCCTGTTGCTTTTGGAGGAGACCATCTTGCATTGCCATATGGGTTCTCAATTCAGCAAGAACGCCATCCATCTCGTATCTGGTTAAGTATGCTGACGGATTTCCATGAGAGGAAGCCTCCTGGCTCACCTCGTTTCTCTGCCTTCATCCTCAGGACGGAAGAGTTTTTGCTTGGCCATTGATTCAAAATCCAAGCAATCTGATTCCTTTCAAGCTAGTAGGAGAAGTTGTATCATGTGCCCCCTTCCTGGTACGCTAAAATGTTAGACCAAATTTTGGTACTTACACCCAAATTCAATGTGAAATCCTCACAATCACAATAAATGTAGAAAAAGTAGTAGATCACAAGAAACACACGAAATTTTTATAGTGGTTCGGCTCAAACCAAGCCTACGTCCACTTTATATTTTCTTATGTCCTAAGAAAATTACAAGTACAATGCCTTCCTACAACTCGTAGGATTCATTGACATACAACATCCTTGTATTTTTATTAAGAAGTGAAGAAAAAAGAGCAATTTTATATACGAAATCCTTGTTTCAGATTGACTGGAGTTGGCCTTGATATGCTCGCAATACCCTTTCGGTGATAATGGGGGAAGCCATGCAGAAGAGTGGCCAAAAGTCCTTTAAGAATCCTTCAAATGGTGTATTTATAGCTGTAGGCGAATTCTGGTTCGGATGCCACATGGTGGGCATCCCTTTAATCTTGAAATATCATGGAAATCGTGGAGAAAGCCTCTCCAAGTCGTGATATGCCAGGTGGAAGTCAGTCCTTGCAAGTAGGAGATAGTTATGCCATGAGAATAAGTCAAAGTTGTTGCACAGTAGTTGATTCCAGGCAGGTCGGATCGGTTCCGAACCAAACCGGTGATGTGCACTTCTGTTAAATTGTCCGGAGTTCATTGCAGGCGGTTCAAGTCCTACTCCTTTCGAATGTTTAAGGTAAGGCGAGGTGGGTCGGATCGGGTTCTCCTCCTCCGATCTGATCTGGAGTTTTCTTGAGCTTGGTTGCTGAAATGTTCGAGTGTCGAGCCGGTTTGGGTTTCCTATCCCGATTTGATTCGAGATGTGCCAAATTTCCAATTGCCAAGTTATTCCAGTTCTATGTACGTTCACGGAAATGGGCATAACTTCCAAACCGTTAGTCCGTTTTTACAGAATGAAAGCTCTACCTGAAGCTAATTCAAAAGGCTACAAAAGTTACTAAGCTACGCCCTGTAATTGATGCTTTCGGGCCCAAAAGAGATCGTCTGATAGGAGTTTCGGGCCATTCTTTGTTTGTGATGCAACTTCAACTAAATCACTTCATGACTTCTGACAATGTTTTCAATGCTTGAGTGCATTGCTAACCAGAAATTCCATGTGTGACTGCTTTAACTAAAAAGCATGTCAACATTTACATTTTACATCCATCCAAAAAATTTCTCCAAGGATAACTTAGTATAATCTTACGCGTCCTAATGCGTATTCCACATTTTACCTAGTTCACAACGTAGTGTACATTATGGATCTTATGACTTAAGCACAGGTTATCTTATTCATATTGTGACACCCCCACACCCCTTTACACACCCCAAACGAGTCATATTAAGAAATATGAGGCATGTAAATATAATAAAACTATGATAAAAACTAAGATCTAAAAGACATGAAGATAAATAAAGTGGAAACATTTCACAAATAAAAATAATCTTATTATTTGGAAATCTACATTTTATTCAAAAATAGTCTTAACAACACAGATGTCACATAATCTCATTCTATAATGTCAATTAGAGTACAGAGCAAATATTTCCCTCTCAAGTACCAATCCAAACTAGAATAGATGAAATGACATAAAGTTGAATCAAGTACATCAATAGAAAGAAAATAAGAAACTTCAAGATGAATCGCCCAACTTCCTAAATCAATCTATGCCTTGTGAGCCCAGTGAAGGAGAAAAGGAAAGAATGGGGAATGGATCAGATATAAATTCTAGTGAACGGAAGAGATTACTAGCAATTTGAACAATTAAGATATAATAGACTTGATAATAGTTCTAGAGTTACATGAGTAATGCATTCGTGCACAACTTAATATTAGGTGATTTCTTATAGTGTTGGATTGTTCAAGCTGATGTTTGCACATCTAATTGCTACAATAGGAATATCAATAGGATAAATCCCTAATTCTACCCTAACGATTAGCCTTTCCAATCCACCACCTAACTAGAATAGTATTTTCACCTAAAAACCTACTCGAACGTGAAAATGCACAAAATGAATTACCATCAGCTGATCCACCAATCGGGCATCCACTAGCACTAGACATATTAGGAAATTATTTACCATAACCGATGCATCACACGCTTTGCCATCATTAGTACACACTCACAATCGTCCTCCAATTATTCACTTATTTGCCCTAACCAGCATGGCATGCCTAATCTTAGTCCCAGGAGCCTGAGATCTCAATCTCCCGACCTGAGTAGTATGATGTCGGTATGCGTTCTAACAAACAATATTATAATTGCTCCCCTTTTATCTCAGTCTCCCATCTTAAGATCTTAACCTCCTGACCTGAGTAGTATGTTTTGGTTACGAGTGATAATAAAAAATATTCTAATTGCACCCCTTCCCATCTTAGTCTTTCGACCTGAGTTTTATTGATTGACTTGGTCTCCCGACCCGAGTCTAACCTATTAATTAAGTTCTATGACACAAGTATTTCCTATGATATTCTACTTTCCTTAAGACAAGTTTCCAATATCATAATAGGTTTTTTCTTTTTGTTTTATTAATTTCATTACGATGTTCTAACTTCCCAAGACAATATTCAGTATAATAATAGCTCTTTTTCCTTTAACTAAAATGTGTGTCATAATTGACTTGCAAGTCTCCAAGGCTTGCTCTTATTTGGTTTATTTTTTATTACCAATCTACATGTTTTACATTGCTTTTCTGTAAATTTAATGTTTTCTATTTAACCAATATTCCATGAAAATTTCTCTCTTTTCAATATTTTTCACATAAGTTGAAGGATTAAATTTACTTTTCAAATATAAAAATTACATAAATATTAACTACCTTAACATTAACAAAAGAAATGTAGATAACTGTAATATACTGGAAAAATAAGAATAACAGTAAAGAAATGGCTGAAAATATACCTGAAAATAAGTTAGGAAACTAAAGAAAATTGTAAACTACAACTATTTGCAACCCTATTATTTTAATTATTCAAATTATAAAATAATAACTACCATTCATCAATCATCCAAAGTTGAAGCAGGCACTCCTCTGTGATGCTTGTTTCTGAGGCCTTCTAATATTTCTAAATTTATATTCTTCATCCAAAAAAAATAGTTCTTAGGTCCTGCACCTCAGTTAAGAGGGAATCCAAGAAGAAGAAGAATGTAATAAATATAAATTTATGTGATATTATTATTTTTCTCAATTTCAATTTGCTTTCTTCATTTTTATTTTTAACTTGTTTCATATAAGGTGTTAAACTAGTTTTGATGTCAACATTTTTGGTGCTTTCACTGGAAAAACAAATTCATAACCTTAGGATCTTTATCTCTGCTAACAGATTTCCAAATTCAGTGAGAAAATCCCATATCTTTCATTATAGCAATGGTTTCCAAAAGAGTTGCTTCCTTCTCTAGACCGGTGAACCAACCACAAGATGAGGCAACAGCCTAACAATGCTTGGAACACAATTGCAACTACTTTAATTGTTATCAGCTTTCCTTCTGCTCCAGTAATGCACCACAACCTCAAGAAAGTCATGAGAAAGTTGAAAGATACTAGAAGTGCCCTGAATGAACAATTGTGTGAGAACATCATGCTAAGGAGGGACATGAAATTGATGGTCGCGCAATGGAATGATTTCAGGAGTTAGAGAGCTCCTACTCAGTCGCATTACCATTAAGAGGAGTTGTCATCATCCTCCAGAAATAGGGAGGCACTGCAGCAACGAGCGAGAACTGGAAAGACTCCGGAAGTCATATGTCGAATCTGATTTGAAGTCGGACCAAGGCAACATGCACTGGTTAATCCGGTTTGGCTCGACCATGCTGAGCCAAATAATGCCAAACCAGATCTAGCAACCTCTCGACGACCTGAAGTCGCTGGTCCAATGTGTGAGGATTACGCTTTAAGACCATATCTTAATCCTACACTTCGTGTGACTAACTAGGGAAAAAAGGGTTAAGAAAGCACTGCCAAGACGAGGGCGCATGTGATGTCAACTGTGAGGGAGATAAGGAGGCATAGACGTGACATTGATTCAAAGTATGGACTTATCATCCGAACTCTAGACTTAACTTCTATGGTCAGGAAGGTTATACCCGACTGTCAAGGTTTCAACAATGAAGATTTAGTAATGATTCAAGTTATATCCCTTTCACCTATGACATCCTTAATGTCAAGTTCCCACACAGGTTCAATTTACTGCAAATATCGTACTATTTGAGAAAGACCATATTGTTTGGGTCTGGATGCAGCTGTGGGTTAGGCGTAACCGCTTTCTCGTTATTATTTGGGTTGAGTGCTGGGCCCTCATTTCCTTCATGGATGACATTGGGGACCAGTTCTTTGTTTTGTTTCTTTAATTCTTCATCTTCATTGTTTCCTTCCATGGAACGATGAATTCAGCCAGTTAGTTTAAACAAATTAACCAAAGGATCGGAGGTTCATGCCCTCCTTCCAGCACCAAAATGTTAACGATATTTTTTATCAACACCCGAATTATAGAATGTAATGTGTGTATTCACGAAATTTGTCGTGGTCATGACTCAGAATTCTCAGGAAATGATCCTAAATCTTGGATGGGTAGGTTTCTGGGCCATGACAACTTCACTATGTATTTCAATAAGAAGAATATAGGCTAACACCTCCTTTGAGTTCATAGATGAAATCATCGCAACATTCGCTAACTTCGATGAGTCCTTTGTACTAGATCTTCCTGGGGAGGAGTCTGAATTACAATGGAGGTCGAACTAGGAATCCATATATGATTCTGTCACATCAATGTTTAAGAAGCATTAGGCTCAGCATGAGGGTATGGATCAATCATTGGGGCTCTATAAGGTGAGGAGAAGGGGAATTCATATTTCTATCAAGTTCCCTTCCTCCGATACTGGAGCACCTTGATTGATCTACTCATCAGAAAGGTTTGTGTCAACTCCCTGTTTCATCATTATGATACTACAAGATTATCAAATCGCATGACACATAGGACTCGGAATTCTCCATTTATAGATTGCAGATAGATTACAAGAATTGACGATTTGCTCTCTTTGAGAAAGAAGGATCTAGATTGAGAAAATGAAAAATTTCTCCTTCATTGCGGCGTATTTGGGATCCTATTTATAGAGAATCTGGGGTCTTTCCATCAGTAGGTTGTTGGTCTTGAACGATTCCTGTCGGCCTCTTTTTCCTGGGTTTCGGGCATCGGCCCATCGGACCTCCTCGTGGTATCAGTTATAGTTTTTGGAAGTGATGGTTCTGGGTGAATTGGGATCTCTCCTAGGTGGAATGGGGCTTGTTGCCGAGACGGATCATGGAAGCATTTCATATTTCTTGGCGGATGCTCTCAGTGTTGGTCCTTCGTTGTGGGCTTTCGGATGTAGGCTTTCGTCTTTATTGTGGGTACTCGGAGGGTCCCTTCCTCATCCCGTACGCATATGTCTGCCGATTTAGAACCGTTGATGGTTCAGGTACTAAGTGGATAAGTACAAGCAGCCCGTATCCTTGCTTGAGTCTCGGTTTGGCTCTCTGAAGGGTAGCTTTCGGTGATACTCGTGTTACTTACGAAAGTAATCCCTTTCTGTATGCATGGAGCCGTTCTTCGAGGGTTGGTTCCAAACCATCTTTATTCTCTGACCCAATACTCTTCCTCCTTTAGTGTGCTGGTATCCATCGGTTGATTCTTGGCTGGTAGATCCCGTCGGGTGAACCTTTGTTGACACCTGGTAGGCTTCGGGTCCATTTTCCCCAGCGAAGGTATCAGCCTGATTTGCTCTTGCGTTCCTTATTCTTTCTTTACATTCATTTGACATCCCTTCACCTGCCGTCTTGTGCCAAGATCATTTTGGTAGTAACAGAACATTATATATATTTATATAATTATAAATCGAGCTCGAAATAGTGCTGCAGTTCGTAATATTGAATTTTGAACTTCAATTGAATATACAGGATCCGATATAAGTCGGATTTCTGTGAAACAAGAAACGCTGGAATCTTATTGATGATAATTTTCTAACGAAAGAGAATAATCCAGATTTCATGTTATAGGTTGTTAGTTATGGCTAAATCAAATTCTAAAATAGTCGATATGGAAATCGTGATAAAATATAACGTTTATTTATTAATATAATAGGGTTTTGTTGTATATAACGGTGTTGTATACACAATTATATGATTTTTGTTTGATGATAACAACCAAATATTTATTTTTTGAAATGTGTTTGTTATTGTACTGTTTCAATAAATACATCACAGACAGAAATATAATATTTATATTTAAATAGAATACGACTGTACAGTCATTCATATATTAACACAGTATTTTATTTAAATAGAGTATTTTATTTCAAACTTTTAAACAGTACAAATTTTAACAACTCCACTACTTGTACATCTTTGTTATACAATACATTTCAGTTCCATATACATATCAGCTCCTCATTACAGAATAACTCAGTCACTCATTTTGTACATACGTTTAGTCTCAACACTCAGTATACAGTCATATTTACACACATACACCGACACGTTAACATATTAACTTATATACAGTCTTTTGTCTTCGGTCTTCACAGCTCACAGTCAGTCCAGTCATCATCTGCTTACCTGTCATATATAGAAACACACACACAGAGTATCTGGAATAGAAATAATATTTTGAAATTCTAACAGATAAAATTTATATTTAAAAAATTTGTTTGCCTCAGAATTTTGGTGTGTTTCTCATCATTTTTCATGACTTGATCTGACAGTGTTTCTGGTGCTCAAATATACGCACGATACATGTATACACATACATGTGTATGTATATACACATATTACAGTGTAGGGATATGAAAATAAGTACAGAATGGCTGCACATACACACATGTATATATATATACACACATGTGTGTGCACTGCCTCGCCAATCCAGTGTGCAACTGAGGAGTAGCCACGTGGACCATCTCAACTCAGTGCAGCATGGTCAACATAGTCAACACATATCATAGTGCACAGTGGCAAGCTAAATGGTCGAGCCATGATCAAGTAAAGTCAAACAAGTACTCAAAACAGCATGTGATATGGTCGTGAGCATAGTTTAAGTCATGGTCTACTTAGCACATACTTTCAAAACAGCATGGAGCATAGGCATGTACAAGTTTTCAAACAGCATAGTGTTCAAACATGTACAAGTGCAAGCAACAACTGGAATGGCAAAACTCAAGGGTGCCAACACACAAATGTGAGTAAGGCAGCACGAAAATACAAGGGGATCATCAATTTCAAGTGGAGACTACACAACAGTGACATGAAAAGTTTACAAGCTTGTGTACATGACAAAGCAACAATTATTACAAGTGACACAAATGTGTGTATGAAGACTTTCAGCATATTCATGGATGGCTCAAGAAATCTATAGCAGTTTTGTTTGACAAATCTCAAAACTATTGTGCAACACATTAGTTTCAAGCATCAGCTCAGCAAATACACATGTGTAATGGTACATGGTCAAGTATGTAGGTCAAAACAATAAACTAGTATGGACAAGTTCAAATCAGAAATCATGTGTGCAATCTATTCATGGTAAAGTGATAAGTGGAGCAGTATATTCAAATGGTCGAGCATATTATATCAACAAGCAGCAAGACAGTGGTGTGAATATAAATACATGAAGTCAAGACAAATGTTCACAGTAAAGCCACTAGCAAGTATGTCCAACAAAAATGGTGCAGGTTCATATTTCATGTATACAAACTGCACTAAACGAATGTCAAGATAAATGGGACAAGTGTGTTCAAGTTAGCATCAAGCATGGATACACACAGCAAGGCCGAATGGTGCAACAAAGAAATCAAATCTTGGCAATTAAGACTGAAAATTATATTTGGTAAGGAAATATTATTTGCATGAATTATGGTTAAGAGGATTTGCATACATGTTTCAAGATTCTCATAGATAATTTCTTTTTGGCAAGAAAGAAAAATTAATGATTTCCAGAAATGAAATCATACAATCAATTTACTTTGGCAAGTTTTCAATCAAGGAAATCAACATTCAGAATTAAATTCAGCAATTCATTTTCGAGAAAATTGCAAATTTGTTTCCTGTTTTGCAATGATGTAAGGAAGAGCAAAAATCACGCAAGGGCCAAATATAGATTTCATTCACGAGTACAAGGCAACAAGTCTCAGCAAGTTATTACTTTCAAAACTCAATCAAAACCGAAATTTGCTAAGGTTCAATATCCCCAAGAAATAATAGAATGTTTCCAGTTTTTTTATTTAATCAGTGATTTATTTTTGGCAAGAAACTTTCTAGTTTGTCAAATGAAAATATATGTTCCAAAATCATGCCCAGATTCATTCGATCAAGTCGAGGAACTAAAAGAGGAATTTTTCATGCAATCAAAAGAGGAAATCACATATTTCAAATCGAATCATTCACGGTTGAAATCAGGGCATTTTTAGGATCTCATAATCCTATTTAATTGCCACATCATTACAGGCAAAGGATGATTGAAAACATAAGCTAATATTTCAAAAGTAGAAATCATTTCATATAAAATTACTCACGTTTTCGATCAGCTCAAAATCGACAAGAGCCAGAGACAAAGATCAGATCTATCGATAAGCCAAGAAAAGGATTTTAGCCTCAAAGCATCAGTGTCACAATCACGATTGGATTTGGAGCAGTAGAGAAAACCCTAATCCCCAAATAGAAGTCACCATTTTTTTATTCCACGAGGGACAAAGAATCGGGACAAATGAAATGAAGGGTGCACCACGTTGAAATGAGCCGGCCAAGCTTCAAAATGAAAAAAGGGGATGATAGTTCCTTTTTAAATCCTAGGGTTTCTTGTTTATGTTTAAATTTGTATTGTTTTTAATTCTGCTTTTGTAAACCGTCTAAACAATTACTAGAGTCTGTAAAATTCTAGGAAACCAATTAGGGTGTTAACTTGTAGTTTACTAGAGTCTGTAAAATCTAGGGTTACTGGTTACAGGGCTATAATCAGGGGAAATCTGATCTAGGAGATCAGACCAGTCTAGGGTTTTGAGTGTAGGGTTACGACAGGAGCGAGGAGTTCGCGAGTTTACAGGGTCTGTAAGCGGGATCTGTTATTAACACCTAGTAGAAACCTTAGGAATGCAGCAGTAGGCAGGATTTTGCCGAAGCTGGGTATATCTTGTGTGATTTACTTTCTGCATTTCTATTTCTTCTATATTTTGTGGTCTGTGAATATTTTAATATCTTCTGAAAATCAATAAAACCTATTCACCCCCCTCTAGGGTTCATCTAGATCCAACAGGTATAAATATAATTTAGATACCGTCTTGACTCGAAATTGACGATATTGAATTGTATGATTTATATTTAAAATTGTACATATATTCTGTTTGGATATATATGATATAAATAATTTATTATTATTTTATTTGATTAGTTGAAAATTTAATTAATATTTAATTAATATTATATAAGCGTTAAAATAACCATTTTTGCAAACAATCTCTGTTTTTGATGAAATTAGTTTCATTAGAACCGTAATGTTAAATTATTGTACGTATTAAATTTGATGACAAACCGATGTCTTATGTGACCACGGCTGCCGTAAACGCCCAGTCATTTTCTATAGCATGTAATTAAATTAATTTAATTTAATAAAGGGATATTTTTGTATAACTTATGCAGACGATCGAATTAAGCCACGAAACCAATTTCGTTGAGTTTGTATTGACGATTAGAGTCAGGATAGATATATAGTTTGTTATTTTTGGAGACCGAGTAATTTGGTGTCCAAAATAGCATTGTGGTGCGCATAAAAAAATAGCATACTGGAAAACAATCCTGGAATGCGAAAAAACTAGTGTCGTTGGATTCATATTAATTAATTATTATAAGATTTCAGTTTTCGTGTCAATCGGACTTACATTTTGATCGTGGCAACGATAAACGCCGTAATAATTTATATTATTTTGGTCAATTCAGATAGGGGTAAATTTGGAGGAATACAAGACTAGCCAAACAAATATAAAATTTAATGAAACAAAGAGATTTCGTAACGATGTTCACAAGGGATAAGTTAAACCGATTTCCGAATATTAGATAGTGAAGAATGAAGTAGCAAATGTTTGAAAGAAAGATAAAAATAAATTGAATGTGTTATAAGATATTTTTCTAAATATCTAAATGAAATGCTTTGCGAATATTAGTAAAGAGAGAAATGATGTTTTCCAAATACTGAGATATTTTAATTAACAATTAGTTAATTATTTTTAATTAAAAAGGCCAAATGATGCTGAATACTGAACCAGTGAACTCATTTTATTTTCATGATTGAATAACTGTTTATTTTGATAGTTAAATAACTGACTATCAAAATCTGGCCAATGCGTTGTTGGTACGGAAAGACCGGGATCGAAATTATATTCGAAAACCATTCCAACCAACAAATATGTGAAGATGGAGATTAAATATGGAGCATTGAAGACCATGGATCTTCATAAGCGGAAGAATTACTAATATTCTCTTGTGTACAGCCAGAGGTACACTGTGATTCTGTCGTGATCGGAATCTACAGATTGTAAGGACTTCTCGCTAATGGTCCTTGGGGGGATACCTATATAGGATGTCATAGGAGAGTACCTTCAGTTCATCATGTTCCTGGATGACTTGTATGGACGAATGTCTGACAGAGTATTTCCTAAAAACCACGTACGTTGATTTTTACAAATATACCGAGTCGGTGGCAAAGAGGGGCACTTCTTTTATACCCAGAGTATATTTGTGGACGTCAATTAGTGATTTGATGGATTTGGTTATGTGACATTCAAAGTGAATGGTGATCAGAAGTTCTTTTAAAAATAAAAGAATTAAAGAAAAGAGTAATAAATGATTGTAATGTCCCGTATTTTTGGCCATCAAATATTTAATTTAATTTAATATTTTAAATATTATATTTGGAATATTAATCATGCAAGTATTTTTAAGCTATTAGTAAAGATTTATTTCTAAATTATATTTTGTTCCACTGCGATGTGAGACTTTAATTTTGTGTTGGTTCTTTTTCTTCTATTCTAATATTTCTTTCTCTCTTATATCACCCTCTAATTTCTTTCTAATAACGTTCTTGTGTTTTCGGTGCTTCGGAAGTCGGCATGTTATACGGTAAATGTATTTATGTCAGTTTTCAGGATCGAAAATCTGTTGGGCCGTTACAATTCATGAAAGGATTTATTCCTTGGTCATTTAAAGTCAATATCATGGCTCACTATAGTCAGCTCAAAGTTAAAGTCTTTGGTTAGAGCATTTCGGTTAAAAATAATTGATATTATTAAACCAAGGATTTTACTTTCTGACTATAAAACTGGGTATCAACGATATTTGAATTTTGATCATTACAAATTTCCATAAGTTTAAAGTGATATAGATTTGACAAAGAGAGCTGGTTAATTAAGATTCTCAATCAGATAACATTTTACAAAGTAAAATTGAATTTTACGAAAATTAAAAGTGATAAATTTGGCCTTAATATCACACCATATTTTAAGTGAGGCTGAACTTTGATATTATAATAATCATATATTAATAGCTGACTAAATTTAGGCCTAAAAATTTGCACAACAAAATCACTGAATGCTTATCTACCATGTGATTTAATTATTTTATAATCATTGTAAATTAATTATTTGATATATTGAAACATTAGTTATGAAGTGCTATTTTGTTTTGATGAATAAATATTACGAAATATAATTATATTAGTTGTAAATATACTAATGAAGACGTGATAGTAATACACATCTAAATTGGACTGAAATGCAAAATATTTTGTTTGGGATGTAAACAGGTTTGGAAGCCCTATAATTTGCTTCCTTGTAATGACCCAACATTTCAACCCTTAAAAGGATAACACTAATACATCCTTGTTATTCACATACTAAGAATTCAAGTGCTGAAAAGACATATCGTTAAGGGAAAATAAATAAAGATGGAACAAATCTCATAAAAATATGAAAAATCTATAATATAAACCGATCTTTACACAAAGTGAAGAAATCTTTTAACATATACATACATAAAATTAGATCAACTGATGTAATATCAACACTGGATAGTTATAGTAGCTTCTCCTTACAACTAGTGATAAAAACAAACACCCAAAGATAACAATATGAAATACAAGAGTATGTCTAGGAACTCTAGCTCCTCTCCCTAAGCTTCTGAGTGGTCTAAACCAAATCTTGAATTAAGCTTTATCTGTCTTAAGCATTATCATAAAATAATGCTTAGGTCATTTTGGTAAACAATTGTGAGAAAATATAAGTCATATTGAATTTATTTTTTAACTTAGAAAACCTTTGAAAATAAAGGTATCTCGTATGACCATCTTGCATATAAACTAAGACGGGATTTTACCTTACGATAACCTAACGAGGATTTTATTTTAAAGGACAAACTTAACAAATCTTTTAGCCAAAAGTATACAAATTTTTGAAATTGGTGAGAAGGACAAAGCTTAGGAAAAAGTGGAATTCAGGGGGCCTACTCCCATTTTAACTTTTACCCTGCGACTTGTCCTTCTCCTCGGTTTTGTAACTTGCCATACTTTTGGCTAAAAGTTTCGCTAACTTTGACCCTCTCTCTATTTTCTACTAATCGAAAATACTTTTATGATATTCATATATAATGCAATAACATCGAAAATCCACAAGTAAAATATTTGTCACTGCTGAAATGCTTACATTTCATGTTTTAACATTACTTGGGCTCAACTAAGTTTATACAATGCTTATTAGAGATTGTACTCCACACAATGACAAGGTAAGTGACTACCATTCGATTTTACACCTCTAAACAAATGCACTTGAGGGTTGATGTACAAACCTCTACGAGCACAGAACCAGATTGCCCCTCGAATATAAGAACATAGATTGTACCATTCCTAGACCAAGCCTAGATTGTGTGCACTATGTCTTGCCCACTCTTGCAACCATCCCAAATTGTACGTATCGAATATATATTAGGAAATGATGATTCTAGTAGGAGAGACCAATATATCCTTATACATGTCCCTATTTTAGCCATTTTCAGTCGATGACGTTAGAGGCTAGGATTACCATTCTTAGGCATATTTCGGTCGAAGTCTATCAGGTGTCAGTATGTTGATAATATTCACCTATACAGTTTTCGTAGGTTTAAACGAAATGAAGGCGCTACTAGTACATCCATTTTAGAATCACCATCAGGATTAGTAGAGAATAGCCCTTGCAATTCTAAGTTCTGTCTTTGATTTCAACATCTTGAGATGTCTTCCATTTTGAAAGCTTTAGCTCGATCGAAGTAGTTTTCGAACAAGCCAATCCCGATTTCCTCAAAATGACAATCGATGGTTCTCTGGAGATATCAAGCAATACATAAGAGTAAGCTTCTCCCGATAACCCTCTAAATGGACGTATTTCCTTGTCATTTGTCTTAAATATTTCCAGAATAAAGCTAGTCAACGTTTGATAGTCATTTATTTAACTACCAAATAACAATCAATCATAGATTTAATTTTCTAAGGAAATTACTAAGCCTTGTTTAATTAATCACTTATTAATTAAGTTTCTTTATTTACTTTCAATCACATAATTTATAAACTTAACCCTCCGATATAAGTATAGATTAACTAAACATGTAAGAAAATTTCATCCAAAATTATATTAAATGGGTCAAAATAGATGCCGTTTAGAACATCATTTAATATAAACCCAAACCACTAATTTATAGGCTTGACTTTTTAATTTTCAAAAATTTGTATATGGAATAATACTTATCTAAAACATCAGTCCGGGATTTCAAAATTAATATTATCCATGAGATAACAATGAAGCCGTTGAAGATTGGATATCTTTACGTGTCAACCCTTGATTCAACAATGTTTTTTATCTTTACGATAGATACAAATTTTAAATAAATGATTTCACGATCCAGAGCCATTGAAGTTTGGATATCTTTACGTGTCAGACCTTGATTCAGCAATGTTTTTTATCTTTACGATAGATAAAAATTTTAAATAAATGATTTCATGATCCAGTACAGTACATTTAGTCAAGGTTTTGTAAACCATTTGGATTTCTCAAATCTTTTCCTAATTATAACTCTTTTACTTAATTTAACTAGCTATCAAGTAAACCTCTTTTATAAACAAAACTTATATGCTTTAAATAATTAGTAAAGCATTTCATAATACAACTAAATCAACTTAAATATCCTTAATAAATAAACTACTTAATATCTAATTTATAAAATGATTAGTTGAGTTTAAATATCTTTTATATATAGTTAATCAACTTAAAACATTATTTTAACAAAGTAACTAATTAAATTGAACCTTGTTAATAAATAATCAATTACTCAAACGTGTTTATTTAAAATGATTAAATAAATTATAAACATCATTAATTACAAAGTTAATCAACTTCGATTAATTACAATTTAAACGATAATGAACCAAAGTATTATTAACTAAAATAATAATTAACCTTTTAAACAATTATTAATTTATTAATTATTATTATCTAACATTTGTTAATTAAATAATATTGATTACCTTCAAACCATTGTAAATAAAATTAAAAATTAAAAATTTCTTAATAGATTAATAATTTGTTTAATTTCAAATCAGCACTTAAATAAATTTCAAATTAATTAACTTATCCCATTGTTTGGAAGATGCTCAGCCATTGCAATGATACTTGAATAATGTACCATTAAACTTATAACGTTATTTAAATCATAACACAAGTATATATAAAATTAACAGATATGCAAATAATTTATAGTACTGATAATCAATATAATAAACTGGAAGATGAAAACATGTATAATTCAATATAACAATTGAACCTTGTTTTATTTTGCTAAATACATGTCTAGTATAATCAGTTAAACTTACATACAACGGAACTTTGTTTTATTCCACTAATTAGGTGTTAGGGATAAATTCATAATTATGGATCGACATAATTATTTAATATGCCTTTAAAATCTCAAAAAAAATCTTTTTGATCAATACAATCAATTATGATTTATTCAATGATACAATCTAAACTCAAAATGTGTACCTTAAATGAGTTAAAAATGATTGATTATAACATTTCAAGCTTATGTTTTGAATTCTTTTCCTTAATGATATAAGGATACATTACCGTAAATCACGTTGGTCCAACACTAATGTGCAAGTTGCTGCACTTCTCTTAGGTGAAAGCAACGAACAAATTCAAAAACATCCTCTTATCTTCCTTATGTAAATTCTACTTTGTGTGTGGATGTATATATAGGGCCATCCCGATACTTTTGGTTTCCCTAGACCTAAACGAAAGTGGAAAACTACACAACTAATATGGAAAAAGTTCAAAACATCATGGAGAAAAATATACGGCTGCTAGGAATCGAACCGACATCAATAAAACTCCACTCTAATAATTTGACCACTCGGCTATACCAACATCAATAACTTGTTGCCTTACTATATTTATGGATAAATATTTTTTAAGGAACATAGGTCATTTTGTTGCCCCCTCCACCACTAATGGTATTGCCCTAAGAGACGAACTTACTCACCTAGCCCTTGGACCGGGACTATGTATATATAAGTATGTATATTATATGTGTATATGTGTGTGTATACATACATACATACATACATACATATATATATATATATCAAAACTCAACTCCTTTATATATTATCAAATGAAGGAACAAACTAGCCTACCCAAAACCCATGTTGCTGCCTGCAATCATCTTCCAAGAGTAATGGAGCAAATACGTTCTAGGCATTCTGATTTCCCCCATTATGGTACGCGTGCATGTGCATGTACTCTAGCCGCGGAGACTGGCGATGGCCACCACGACCTCAACAACACACAACACTTGCCATTGCCATATCAACAAACCTCGAGCCAATCTCCATTGTGGCCTAGAAAAGATTAAAGCTATAAATCTGAAGCCTCGATCATAGTCAAATTAGACTTTTCTTAGAGAAAGCCTCCACGAACTAACTATAATCACCACTGACTGCATCTGTCACCACCACATTACTCGTCACTCATCTACGCACCTCATCAACTCACTATGATTGCCTTCAATGTTCTACACTGCTCCTACCAACCCTTATAAGTCAGAGCAGCTGAAACTGCAATTAAACCATAAATTAAGCTTCCCGACCTCCACGGACAACTGGACCACTAGCTATTGCCTCTGCACCTCCGTAGTTACCCTAGGTTACTCCAACCACTGACAATGCCATTACTGAAGTTTCACTAAATGACCAAAAACAAATCAACTAGTAAAATTCTTTCTAGTCGCGCTATTAAAAGAAATATGAATGACATTGAAAATCACTGTTTGATGAGGGGAAGAGGAGTGCATTATCCATTCATTAAATTTTGACCAACAATTAATGGCTAAATTCAACTTCTTATCAGATATACCCTTCTCCTTCCTCGTATACACAACAACAAAAATAATGAAATCAATTTTATAATAATATAGATCCAATATCCAACAAAATTGCAGTTGGAAGTCTTAACTGAAGATGTATAGAATTGAAATTGTGGATTTCTGAAGCTCATGTGAACATGTTTTTAAAATTTACAGTGGTTGTAGAATGCTTATAACAAGTGCTTTTTTTTGAAAATGTACAATAAGTAATTTACCATATCATTTACAACTATACAAAATTTATATATAAACATTTCAGGGATTTTCAAGCATAAGCACCAACACAAATTTAACGTGTTTTGAGATCTAAAATCATTAAGTATTTCACATAAATAAAGAATGGTCTTTTAGTGTATTGTGGGTTTAAGCATGGAATAATATTACCTAAATATTCACTTATTCATGTATACAAAATATACATACATCATACAGATGGTTTCCAAGCATATAAATACATTAAAATTTAACAAGCTCCGTATTTTTTAACATACCTTTACTTGTTTTAAATGTGAAATAAATTTGAAACAATGATGAGTTTTCTCATCTTTATTCCATGATTGATTTTCCAGAACTTAGCTTCATCTCTCTTTTCAATTTTTAATTTTCAAACAAAAAAACTTGAAAAAGAAAAAAAAAGGATGAAAAAGTTAGATAAAGAAAGAAAAATAAAAGGGTGATTGATTATAAGTGATAAGCTTAAGCATGTACATAAAAGAAGGAAAAAAATGTTAAAATTTAACCTGGCTAAATATCAGTTGTCATCAGTATGCAAATTCTAATCAAACTACAAACTTGTTGGAAGAATGTTGAACATTTGTAACTTCTCTTATCAACTGTCATCATTATGCAAATTCTAATCAAACTACAAATTTGTTGGAAGAATGTTGAAAGTTTTTAACTTCTCTTACCATTTGCATAAGCATTATCATTTGAAGTTGGTTTTCAATCACATCTTTTCTTTTGAAATTATAATTTAAATGTTCACTAATATAACATTATTTCACTTTAAACACTTAAGTAATTAATATGTTTTAAATTAAGCATATTATCGTTTTAGTTACACAAAAATTTATAACAATATTTAAAATATATATTCAAAGAAAAACTGAAAATTCGTAGAACATGTTACAATCATATTCTCAATTTCAAGTCAAATTAATCACTTATATAAACCAAAATATAAAAGTAATTTTTCTAATATAAATTATAAATTTAAAAAGGGGTGTTTAAATTAATAAAACCATTAATTTAATATTTAAATTATATTAAATATTCACAATTCAAATCTAAAAAAATTCGGGTTGTTGCAATTTTTTCCCCTTAAAAGAGCTTCATCCTTGAAATTTCACCACTAGCAAACAATGCAATAGAAATGATTAATTTACAGAATTAACCATCTACTTATGAAAATATTTTCATCCAATATATCTTAAGTCCTTAACTTGTATAATATTCCAATATATAGTGAGAGTAAAAACAATTATCAAGTTCAAACATTTTACATAATGTTCTTCGCTTTGGTTAATGTAAGATCCAAATACCTGAGTTATTTCAATACTCCTTTTCAAAATAACAATATGTATTTCACAAAAGGATATATGTGTGTGTGTGCGCGCGTGCGCGTTTTTTTTGTGTGTGTGTGTGTGCGCGCGTGTGTGTGTATGTGTTTGTAGCTCCAGTAACTTTAAAAAGGCTATTGCGGTCATTGATTAATTTTGATTTTTTTTCTACCTTTATGTTAGAAATTTGTCATTCTCTCCACTAAGAAAATCAAAATAAAACCAAGTTTATAAGATATGAAGCTTGTGTAAGTCTCTAAGAAGGCAATATCATGCCAATATAAGGTCTAAATTAGTGAAAAAAATTCATGATAGTATCTTCTTAACTTAACAAATTTGACTAAAATGTCTTGCATAAAGCGTTAGGTTAGTATAGAATCGAGTGAATGGAGAATAGAATTTTGTTCACACTTTTTTTCTAAGTGTGAACAAAACACTTTCCTCCTATTGGAGGAATCAGCTGGGTCATACATGGACCCCCCCTGAATTCCTCCAATAAGAGCCGAGTGTTTTGTTCACACTTGCTAAAAAGTGTGAACAAAATCGGACTCGTGAATGGAAGCTCAAATCGGTACATTTACCAATGTTGTCAGAATACGCTAGCATAAGAGCATTTCAAAAGAGTCCAAAATAATTTCACAAAGATAAGTTTTCAAAAATTGATCAAACAATCTTCTTTGCATCATAAAAAGCATTTAGGACCTTTGAAAGAGAAAACTTCTTCTTATTTGAGCACTTTTTAAGGTGGGAATACGCTTTCTTGAGAAATGAATCTTTATTAAATAGTTTAACCATTCGTCCTGAGATTCATGCAAAGACATAATTTTTAAGGCCATGATTTGATCAAAACAAGGGTTGAGAAGACTGCCTTTCTCAGGAATAATAGCCTTACCCAAAGCCAATTCTTTCAAAACTTCATCTTTGGAACTGGTCAAAGTAGAATGTTCTTCCCGTAGAACCTGGTTTTCCTCCTTAAGTTTTGAAGTTCCTTGCTCGAGTCGGAAGTATCGTTATGAAGGAAAAACCAACTCTTGATGAACTGAAAAAGAAAATACAAAGCATAACCAAAAATCCAATGTAAAAATAATAATGTTAAAGTTACCGCAGAAGAAGCATACTAAAAGTCTTTCTCTACAAAAGCCTTGCGTTCAGCAGAAGATCTAGGTAGGATTTCAAAGGCAGAAAATAAGGAATAATTTACAAGGTCCTTAACTAACTCGAAAAAATCAACCGTAAGAGGGTGTGAAGAGGAACTAGGAAGTCCAGAAGTATAAATTAAGAGGAGGAATGTATAGCTCGTTCTCCAATTAATCCGGTGAAGATGTAGAATCAAAAGTAATAACATATGAAAGGGTGTCTTCTTTAGTGATAGGACCTTCCGCCAAAGTTTCGCCCATGATGGTCGGTTGGGTACCTCTAACAAATGTCACCAAAGTCTTAGCAATTGCTATGATACCCTCTACCTCTCCTTTATGTATGACAGTGGCTTGATAATCATATATTTTAACTTTCTTAGAATCATGCCCTTCGACATGTGTACTACCCAATCTTTTCTTAGCCAAAAGCCCTGATGTAGTAATGGCCTTTGTTGTAGTAGAAATATCTAACTTCTAACATGAAGAAGAGAACTTGCTAAAAATCAGAGCAATAGATAGTGCACCAGCGAAAGCTACCGAAATCAACATGCGAAGTTTAGGCAACAAAATAGTTCCTAATGACAAACACTATGTCCAAAACTCACTAGAGCGATCAGGACCAATAGGTGACATGATTGAGAAATTGATGGGATTACCAAAAACTAAGTAATAACCACCATTAGGTGAGTGTTTCATCATTGGATTTTTCCCTAAAATATTCTTTCCCTTGCCATCTTCAGTTGTTCAATAATTTTCTTTGTTTTAGCATCAAGGATCTTCGTAAGGACACCTACAAGTAATCATAATGACAATGAGCTTTGTAAAAAAAGGAATAGCAAAGAGTAAGCAAAATGAAAGCCTAAGATAGATACAGGAGTAGTGAATCTCCCAGAGATCCCTGGAGATATCTGATATAAAAGAAATGGTATTCCCGGTCTTTAGACTTTGATGCCTTATGAGATCGGCTTCCTAGGAGGGTTCGTGCTAAAGATTTGACAATTTATATCGCTTAGCTTGGCCTGTACCAGGTGTTCAAGAGCCATAGGACTAAAGGAATAACCCCAGACTCCAAAGAAAGAACTTCTAAATAAAGTTGGTATGTATTTACCTTTGGAGATAGATGAATTAAAGCAATATTGAGTTGTTGAAGGAACCTAGAGATGAAATTTGGGAATGGAAAGAAACCACCATGCTAAATGCGGAGGCGGTATAAGCAAAATGCCCTTGATAAGGGGTTTGGATGGTTTTGTTATCTCTGGGAGGTATGGTTTGAGCTATCATATTCCAAGTCTCCAAATATAGAAACAACATCTTCTTGAGACTTAATTAAAGATCACTTCAAGATATAAACTACCTTCCTTGAAGCTCCCTTCGAATTTTGCAAAGGAGATGCACCTCGGCTTGGACTTATGTGTTGCCTTCTTTTCGCCCGTAATGTTGCCAGGTGATATCATTTCATTATTATCAACCAATATAAAGTCAATTTTTAAGAGAAAAAAATCTAACATTTGTGCCATTCGAAGGATAGAGAGTAATTAATAAGTGCTTGTCATCCTAACCAATTTTGCGCCTTTGAATTGGATAGCAGCAAGAAAAATTGATGGGCTATTGATAAGACAAAACCATCAAGGTATTGTAATTAAGTGCAGAGTTTAACTCATTTTTCGGCTACATCGAAATCCTTTAGATACATAAACTTATCATTCAACCATGTCGAAACCATTCAATATCATGATATGGGGTTTTGGCTAAATCAGAAGCATACAGAATAGTTTCGGGAGAGTCAAAAGGAAATCTCATTTCAAAATAGTATCAATATTTTATGATCTTATCGATACTGAGTCTAAACCGATAGTCATGAATAGCTAAAGATTATTGGATCCAGTAGAAATCGAGAAAGTCGGGTCTCGATTCTTAAAGCCGCTTCAACAAATAATAATATTTCAATTTGGGGTGAAAATAGGATTGAAATCTTGATTATTATCTAATTCCGATTAGATTCATTTAAAAGCATCCTAAATCTATGGCAGAAATATAATAGTTAACTCTAAATCAATGTCAAATATTAACATGAAAATCTTGGATTCAAACCCTAGAAAATTGGATTCTAAATAGATTATGAGCATCGAGTTTAAATTAAGAAAGATAAATGTTTACCTTGTTAGCAGATGATTTAATCTTGAACGATTTTGAATTTCAGGAGAACTTTAGTACTTGTGCTTGAAATTACGATTGCAAGTAAATAGAGAAGAAGAAGAGGATAAATTATTTATGGAGGAAAGGTAAAACAAAGACAACTTTTAGATTATATAGGGTCATTTACATGGGAATAACAAAAGACAGAAAATTTTGACAACTCCATAAAGAAGCTGAAAATACTAGTACAGTTAACTTGAAAAGCCAAGAACACCTCTTTACTATAGGGAAAAAAGGCTATCACCAAACTTTACCGCAACTATAATGAAAGATTAGCTATGGTGAAAGGGTGTTAAAGGCAAGGAGATTTCGAAGGGGTCGAAAGCATATGACTACTTGTTGCACTTTCAGAGAAGCTAAAAAAATACAAATTACATTTTGATAAAGATAAACCCCTTCGAAACGTTGAAGGGCTCACTTCTCTATAACTTAGCAAAGAAACAACATTCAATTGAATTATAAATAATCGAATTTAAACCCTTCGAACCAACCAAAGGGGTGTTTCGATCATACGACTACTAAGGGGAAATCTCTACAACATGAGAAGAACTTTATCTTGGGTGAAAAAGCCTTTCAAAGCAACAGATCCTGTAGTAGTCAATTCCTTCGAAGGGGTCAAACCATCTTATAACTCCACTCTTATCCAAAACCAACCCCTTTGATATAACCAAAGGCATTTGCGAAGGCATCTTTCTTTTATAGGCATCGGGCCTCCATAAAGAACAAAAGCTGCCCTTCGACGATGTTAAAAACTATTCTTAAATCATCCGTTAAAGGCTACAAATTAGATCGGCTATTGCTTCTCTCTTATCAACCGTGTCGATATCATCAAGCCAAAGAATGCATAGGCCACTTCAGCTAGCCCTTCGATTTGACTTCAACGAAGGCATGAAAGCAAAAGCACCAAGGCAGATGTGGTCAAACTACACTCATGGATACGACCCCAGGGGTCTAGAATTAAGATCTGAATTTCTCATTCTAACTTTTGTACTCAAAATCTGAACTATAAACCCTAATTTCTAAATCAAATTGGGGATTTTGTAAATTGTGATACATAAGTGGTTCTATTCCTCAAAATCATCAAAAAAAAGGAAATTAATTTCAATCCATTAAGTTAACTCAAAGGAAATTGTTAACTATTGTATTATTATATCAAAAACTTAACAGATTTAGCCATAAAGAAACCCCTCCTATCTAACTGTCTCCGATATTGTCAAAATGGCTTATTTGGGAGTAAATAAGTTCCAAATAACCCTTAACTATCTGAAGGTTCCCTAAGGTACCTGATTACTATTGGCCTACTCGAAAGCTCCTTATCAATAACATTTATAAAACTCACCTACTACTTTGAAAGGATTCATTTGATAACAAATAAGAACCAGGTAACCATTTATTTGATGAACTCCTACCATATAGCCCTTAAAGGATTTAATCATATAGCTAAAAGGACTCACCTATCAATCAGATAATCCCAATCAGATATTGATTGATTCGAAAGCCCCACAGTAGAAAGACCTAATTGTCTAACTGAAAGGGTCCTACTGTCTACAAAATTTAAGGAATTCAGTTAAAAGAACTTTATCCTATCAAAACCAGAATTGCCCTATTAAAAAGATGACCTTTCGAATATCTTTAAGTCATTTGACACCTTAAGCCAATAAGACCAGACCAATTCATATCTTGACATACATATTCGATAGGAATTTAAGATTAGGCTTCGAATTTGACAACTTATTTTATTGTTCAACAGTAATACAAATTTGATAAGAATTCAAGCTTCCGGCGAGGTCGAAATAGATTGGTACATTGAAATTAACCCGATTCATCCTATCAGCTTTTCATACTTTCAATTTGATACCCAAGTATTCAGCTAAGAGGAAAGACATTACTTAGTTAAATTTTATTCTAATAAGGATTCTACCAAGAATTCTCAATTTCGGGGTGTTGACGAACTACAACACTCTTACCTTTCATAAAAGATAGAAGTTTATTATCTCAAGTTGATTTCATAAAACCCATATAAAATTCTTTAAGAATGGTTCTTTAATTCATTTCTTTAAGTTTCAAAATTTATTCCAATTATAAATACCTTTATTTAATTCCTTTATTAAGTAAATAATTCTTAGCTTTAAATTTTATAAAACGATGTTATAAATTCAAAGCATATTCTTAAGTCATTCAAAACAACCCAAATACATTTATAAATCAAATAATAATTACCTAGGAACTAGTTAATTATTTAATTAATTTTAAGATATTGATGTAAAATCTTTGTTTTATCTAATTTGAGACAATACTTAGCAACTCACAATGGTACTATCATTTATCATAACGACATTCAAGTTGCAACACAAAGTTTACATAACATTGGATGTGTAAACAAATCCATAATCGTCTATAACTTATAACATTGTCTACATTATAGCCATAGATATTTATGTCCATAATATATAATATCATGATGGTGATTTATCCTGCTAAACAAATGTCTAATAACAACTTAGTTTAACAAGAAGAACAAGGTTTATTTCTACTAACGAGTTTCCACACAAACCGATCAATCAGGTTTAATAGCATAATGGTTCTTGGATCTGCTAAGCAAAAGTCATCTGGTTTCTAATCATTGAGATTATTTAGGGGCCATTAACCAGGAAACTTGTTGGATTTGGAACATGCCTATTTAAAAGAGGGAAACAATAAATAAAACTAATCTTCATAAATAATTAATTTAGAACCTTTGAACATTTTATTTAAAATTAAATAACCTTTAAACTCCTTGTTTAATAATAATTAAACCTTTAAATAATAACTAACTATTAAAGAACTAATAAATTTCCAAATTATCTCTTTGAATTATCAATTAAACAAAATTAAATTTTAAACAAATACTTAAATATTTTTCAAAATTTTCAATAAATAAATAATTAAACGATACTTATCTTTAAACAAATAATTCAAAATCATAGTTTATCTTTAACTAATAATTTGAGAATTCATTTATAAGTTAGTCTAAATCAAGTCTTAATTTAATTAGTAATTAAATAAACATTAAACCTTACCTCAAATGAATCAAGAAATAAACCTAAATTATCAGTTAAACAATCACATATCCATAATTAAATTATTTGATAATAGTTAACCTTAAATTATTGGTGAACCATAATTACTTACTTAATAAATGATTAAGCACTAAGTACCTTACTTAACTAAATGAATAATTGTTAATTAATATAGATAAATTATTAAATAATAATTACTTATTCAAATTAGTTTTAAAACATTTTTAGAGAATACTTAATTTTAAAACAATCTTTAAATTCCAAAAACAGCTGGTTTATTGGGAGCTTTACTTGTAGTAATTATCGCTATATGAACCATAATTTCAAATCCTGATTCAATTCAAAAGAACTTTTAAAAAACATTGACTTTAATATTTTTACTACTTAATAAACTTAGAAATAATTTTGGAAATAAAGATATGTGTTTTGAAAACTTAATACATTTGAGAAAGTAAAATAAAAAACACTATTTTTCCATGTCTTAGCATAACATAGACAAGATCAAAAACGTGCGCTCATGTCATCATAAACATACACAACTAAAGGACTTATCTTGCTAACTAACTTTACTTAATCTTCCATTTTCATGTCCATATCACAATATACCCAAGCACGTATATGTATAAATAAATTCATAACCATTTTGTCACAACAAGAATCATACTTATTAACCAAACAGGTAATATTTTTTCACAACCAAACCACACAATATAAAGATAAAATTTTGTAATAAAAATAGATTTTATACTCACCATAACATAGCCAAAATCACTCGAACTGGAATTCAACTAAGAATCTAGCTTCCACTTTGATAAAACATGATATTAGAAAGGCCTAAAAGCCAACAAAGTTCTATCAAGGTGAATATGGCTTGGCCATGGGCTTGAATAAGGCAGCGGAGCTCGGCCTTGAAAAATGGAGAGACTCGGATTATTATCGAATTCATAAAATTCAAACTCGAAAATGGGTCACTTCTAACTGAATTTGGGACATGTTATTCATAAAATTTGGAAATGTTACCAAAGGAGAAGTTCTTGAAATTTTTCTTCTCTGTAGTTAAAAAAGAATAAACACTCGATTTCGATATATTTTGAGGAATATATATTTAAAAAAAAGACTATGTGTTCTCAAATCTAAAAATCTACGCTTGAAAATAAGTGTGTAAGAGCTATGTTTTACATAACACTTGGATTCTTAAGAAATTTTGAAAAAGAAAATTATAGCCAACCATTCTCCTGAACCGAAAAAAAAAGAATTTCTTCAATTAGTATAGGCGAATGGAGTAATGGTTGGATGAAGTGAAAGGGAAAATTTGAGAATATGGAGAAAATTAAGAAATTCTCCCATTTTATAAGTTAGCCTCTCAAGTCAATTACCGTTATACCCCTACCATCCTATCACTCATTTCAGCACACACTATGTTCCTTCCCTTCCTTTCTTTGCCTCAACATTCATTTAATATGTGTAGTACTTATGTTTGACAATGAAATGATGTATTATATCAACTTTTTCCATTTTCTCTATATTCTTTTACACATTTTTCATAAGAAGCCATATCAACATTTTATAAACTTATATATAGACTTCCTAAATGTATTCTAACTTATTATATAAATGAATTTTAATGTTATACAAAAGTGAAACATGACCATAAATTCTGAAAATGATTTCAGGTTGTATTTGTTTTTCTTTAAACTAATTTCAAAATCAAATTTCTTATCATTAGTTATAGATTAAGAGATGGCTATTTCAGTTACAAAATTAGTTATATAATTAAATATTCTTGAACTAAGCGGTAAAACTTCAGGTTTTAAACCTTACTCATTAAAACAATTTTGTCCTCAAATTTCAATATCAAGAATATCCAATATTATTCATAATTTTGCATGATGTACATAGATCATCCATACACAAAATGTGATTTGATCTCTCGAATACATTAGTTCTCTTCCGAATTAGTATCACTTAATCGATTCCTTAGTGAAGGACTCTGATTAAGCTTCTCAACTAGAAACCTCTATTTTCCTTCCATAGTTATATACTATAATAGAAAACTATTGGCTCTAAATCTAGAACAATTGCCAAATGTTTGTCACCAAGAATAGAGTGATAGATTCTCATTGGGAATGGCATGAAACACCTCAAAAACATATCATAGAATATTATATCAAATAATGTGAAAAGAGAAATGATTTACATTCAGCATCTACAGTTATCTTTATTGTTCTTCTAACACCAATTCTATTCCCACCAAGATTATTTACAAAACATTTCACATAGCAGAACTTATGTTTAATTTGTATATTACCCTATTACGACCTGATACTATATTTTATTATCTCATTCATGTTTGATCTTCTCTACTACAACCTGAGTATACACTCTTATCTGATTTGACATTTCCTTTTCGAATTTGACGTTCCTAAGTAAATTCAAGATCTAAATATTAGTCTTATCTTAGGACTCCTTTGAAATGAAACTACATGTTTTAACCATATATAAACACACATACATACATATATACATATTATATTATGTAGCATAAGTAACACCAAAATGTTACTGTAGAACTTGGTACTATTAGTAATATTATATATTCCCTTAGGGAGGATGATATTCAAGAGAAGTGTTTACCATCTAAACACGCATCTTTCCCATTTTAAGTAATTCTCGAGCCACTTGAACTAGTTATTTAAAATACTTTCACTACAACAGAATGTGTCATTAATAACACCATTTAATAACGCTTTTTCTGAAGCGCTATTATTCACACTTAATTATTTACATTTTAATTCAAATTGTATTCACAATCTCGTATAACGATAAACTCTACATAAAAATTCATCTCCCTCCGAAACCACAAATTCCTCCTCTGCCTCCCTTCAAAACAATTTTGTTTCCCTCTTAAAACACAATTATTCTTCTATTTTCTATCTCGAAAACCATTCCATCTCCCTCCAAAATGGAAAACTTTGCTCCAAAATTCTCTGGAAAGAAAGCAAACTTCGCTTGTCTCCAAAATCTCTGCATCCAACCTATTGCAATCACAGTGTTTCCCTATGTTTTGAAAAGAAAGCAAACTTTTCCCAATTTGTAGTTGATGGTATACTTACATACATTTAGTTTCCTTTTTTATGTATACTCTTGTTTCTCTTAATTTATTGTTAATAGTACTCTTGGTAGATTCAATTCATTTTTCGATGTACCCAATTTCATCCCATTTCTTAATTGGAGAGAGAGATATAGAACGTGCGGGGGATAAAGTGTATAAAAGGCGATGGAGGACATCCGCTGTATGTGAGATTGCTATAGTGAAGGCGATTTGACCTACGAAACAAGATCCAGTGAACTCGCTAACCCAAAACAATGGCCACAACTTTGGAAAAAGCGACGGTTTGTTGCAACACCAACAATCGTTCGAATGACAAGAGTTTGATTAAGAGCAGCGGCGTTGTTGATAAGAAAGGATCGGATGTTGTTAGAGCTGCCACCGTAATGAATTCCTTAATTTGAACCATTGATGATCCACTTGTTGCTAAAACCTCTTCCCATAAAGGGATTTTAATAATGATGAGGGCTCAGTTAATCCATCCTTTAGATCCATTATCTACAGCTGAAATCTCTATTGTTGTTGCGATAGTCCGAGCTGCTGAAAAAACACCAGACGTGAACATGGATTTATTTATACCTCAGTAAACATTGATGTTAGTTATATGTGACCATTTTTCATGATAATTTTTAGTTATAGGTGAAGAACAGCAAGTGTTTTATCAAAGTTGTTTTATTTGAACCTGAAAAGGGCATCATTGCATTAGCTGATGCATATATTTTTTCCCGCCATTCCGGCTGTCACTAGTGCCTGGAACAAAAGGTAGACCTATTATTCCTAGCAAGCTTCCTCCTATGAGAGCTAGACTTATTGTCTATAAAAAAACAGTCAAATGAGACAAGTGTTTAGATTGTAGAGTTGAATGAAGTGCACGCTGCAATTCGTGGAGGCCACCATAGAGGCAAAGTTATTTCATTTGAAGTTTTCCCTAATGTCAACCACCTATGGTATGCTCTTCTTTCATGCATATAAT
This sequence comes from Allium sativum, assembly GCA_030737875.1. Lineage (NCBI taxonomy): Eukaryota > Viridiplantae > Streptophyta > Magnoliopsida > Asparagales > Amaryllidaceae > Allium > Allium sativum. The sequence continues at coordinate 75,507,499 of CM060917.1, forward strand.
TGTTTACTGTGATGGCCTGCAAATCCATACTAACTGAGTTGACTAAAACAACACACGTCCAACTCAAATGACACAAAATTATGAGTCAATAGGGTTAAAGAAATAGAAATAGATATAAGATAGAACAAAGAAAACATCAGAATCTCACAGTGGAACTAAACAAAATATAATCACATATATCATAACTTTTTAAATACAAAATTTTGTATTATATATACATACCATATCAGAGTACAACACATATACATCACAGCGAAAATAACTTTAAATAACTAACGGTGAAGCCTCCTACTTCAAGCTCCTTTAAGTGTATCTATAAAATCCTGAAACACTTGACTGCCCGTACAAAGTTGGGCACCCAAGAGTTTAGGGTAAAACAAACAAAATAAACTTTGGGTCAGTCATGGGACATGTGTGAGTAAACTCCAATCATATTATTTAACTTTGGTAAACGTTTTAAAAGAAAAGGATAATAGTAAGACCTGCCCACACATTAACAAGGACAGTTTTTACCTTACTACAACCCAATACATTTTTGATATCAAAATCCGATGATATAATAATAGTGTCTATATCAAATAAATAACCAAATAGAAGAACGTTTGCATCTCACACTCCACATACATAGTATATAATCAAAAACCACAAGGCGCTTATTGGAGGTCGGATTCCAGCTATGACAAGGTATGGGACCACCTCCCGATCAGTGTACTCTAGATGGGATACACTAGGTTTCAATAAGAAAATTTTGCAACCCGGCCACACATGATCGGTTACTCGTTTAGCTTGTGTAGACCGAATGTATTGTCAACCACGATTGTTGGCCATCTAACCACAATCCATAAAATATAGAACCGAAAGAAGAACAAATGAATTTTCTCTAGATCGATGATAATACATCCTGCTTGGGTATGACCCAACTAATCATGTTTCCTGCCCGATTTTTGTCATTTCCTGATTGTTGAGGCTTGAGGCTACGTTTACTTTTTTAGAACATCTAGCCACCATTCACTTTGAATGTCACATCGTCAAACCTGTCAAATCACTGGTTGATCTTCTCAAAAATATTACAGGTATAAAAAGCTAAGAGAAACGAATTCCTTCGCCACCAACGTAATACCTCTAAACGATCATCTTATGTAATCTGTTAGTAATACCCTATTAGACATTCGTCTATACAAGTTGTCCTAGGATTGGACAAGCAGAATAGCCCTTGCATTTTACTCCATCTTCAATTTATCTTCATCATAATATAATTCGCAACGCCTATGCTTATACGGAGTGGTTTTTGGATAATAAATCTAACTAGTCTCTCCGTATTGACAACGATAGTCAAAAAATTCTATAGTTGGTTATTTAACTATCAAAGAAAAACCAACATCCATCCAAATTTGTAACTAAGCGTCAAACAATCACTGGCCCTTCTAATATTTCATTATAAGCTTGTTTTCTTATCGAGTTTTCTATATTGATTTCTAGTTACCAAATTTCTTAAAAATATTCTAACTCCTCAAATTTTCAGAAAATTTCGCTAGCATCTCCTTTGTATGGCTCAATGGGTACAACTACAAATCGCCTCTCTAGGCCCTTTCCATTCAAAAAGAAAATCCAGAGGCCGGGCTACTTGCCCAATAGGCTCGTAAAATCTCATATGGTAATTTAAACAAGTACCTTTTTGTAGGGCACTTAAATTATAATCTTCATACTCTCTTCCTACTCTTCATCACCTACCTTTCCATCATATATTCAACCATTCACAATTTATTTCAAATCAACTCAACACTTTTTGCTTTCACATCGCTAATAAATTTTCTAATTAGCTTTTTTGTTTATTATGCTTTTAATTTGAACACATCACGTTCCACTCTATTTGTATTTACAAATCAAACTCAAACTCCTTGCTCTCCTCCAAATTCTAATCCATGTTTCATATTTGAATTCCAATTTCAATTAACAAGTTCCTTCACTTAAACCAAATTAAGTTCGATTCGAAAAACTCAATTAACTAATTTCTTTTGAAATTAGTTAACTTCATTCGATAATTAAAAATCTGTTTTTTATTCCAAAAATCAATCCATTTACTCCATTTGGGTCCAAATCTATTTTATAACTCAAATCTGGATTTTTCTGATTGAAATTCGAATTTTTGTTCATTAAAAATCCCTTTAAGTAATAAATTAAGTTATTATGGTTTTTAAACGATTTTATAGCGACTTTCTTCAAATTTTGAAATTGATGTAACTCAAAATCTATAAGACGAAATCAAGATTTTTCTCTTCCATTAGAAAATTATTATTCAATAGGTACAAACGTTTTTGGTTTCATCAAATTACGACTTATATCGGGTTCTATATACTTAATTAGGTTCGAAACGCCAATTTATGAACTACCACGCTGTGGTGAGTACGTTTTAATTAAATTAATATAAACATTTAAACTTCATTTAGTAAATAAATTTCAACTCCATTTTCAATATTTTAAAATAAATTAAGTCGTTATCCAAATCTCACTAAACAGTTTCGATTACTCAACTTGTCAATTATATTATTCCACATTCATGACTCGGTTAACAATTTACTCAAAACTCAAATTTTCTATATTCAAATTATTTATAAAATTCGATATAATCGAATTGCAATTATAAATTCCTTTTATAGGAATAATCAATTAATTCAACATCCTTTACCATTACAAACTAATATCATCCCTTGATAATAGTGAAGTCGTTCAAGTTGGGGTATTTTATTTACCTCTCAGACCTTAACCGACAATGTTCTTATCTTGGGATAGATAAAAGCTTGTAATACAAAAAATCAATTTAAATCTCACCTTTTATTCCATTTCTTTCATTTGAAAATCTATTTCCAAATTACTTGATGAAAATTACTTCATCACATATATAAGCGTTGTTTATAAAGTAACTTCCTTTATATATTAAACTGGCTTCCATTTAAAATGCCATTTAAAACTCGATTCTTAATTAAATTATTATTATTATTATAGCCCATATATAAGCATAGAATCTACTTTCATATTAAAATTCTAAATTTCTATTTAGTACAATTCCAATATCTTTTGCAAATATATTTCTATGAATTCGACATTATTAAATTCAAATCATAAATCTGTATGGATTTATTTCAATCCAATTTATATTTCGAACATCGGAATAAATTTCATCATTTTCTTCTTGAACCGATTCCAAATTAACTTTTTAAATTCATACTTGAATTAAAATTTCAAATTATCCAAAAATAGTTATTTTTCTTTATTTATAAATATCGTTTATAAATTTCGCTCCTTGTTTTAAATATTAAAATAAGTTTTCGATTTCAAATTCCATTTGAAATCCAATTTCCACATCGAAAAATAAAGTTTCCTTTTTAAAACTAAAAACCCGTTTTTATGTTATTTTAAAACATCAATATCTAGGGACAGTGATATTCAAACATTCAACACACAAACCATCTATTTAATTCAACACATCACATATAAATATGTAACAATAATAAATACATTTGAGGAATCTAGTTGGATTCCTCCAACCCATTTCCATGCATCCACAGATGTTAGACAACATAAATAAGACCAATCATGCTTCAAGCAGGATATCGCGGTATAGAAGGTCATCTACACACAGGCGTTGAACGGATCAAGAATCACTCAATTCCATTTTGTTTTTGAATTGTTTGGATTTTTTTCTTCTCACCATTTTTTCCTATTGAAGCTTTTCGATTTTGTAAAGTTGGAAGGAAGGGTGTAGTTTTTATACACCAAAAGGGGAAACAAATTTTTCAGTTCGAGAAAGAATATAGGGTTGCACGAGAGAAACAGACGTACATGCCATGAAAATCTTGCCTTCCTTCATTATGAAGCTGGGGAACATAAAATTTGGCTTGACAAAAACATAGTAGGTCTACGCGATTTTAAGCCTTAGGGTGGTGTGATTTTTATTTAGGTCTGAGTGATTTAAAACATATGGTGGCTGATAGGATTTAAATTAGTTTGGTTAGATTTGTTTTAATAAAATAAATAAAATATCTCGCGGTCCCTAACTTCAACCACGAACCCCTTTTTTATTTAGGTCTGAGTGATTTATATTAATCCACTGAATTGTTTCGATTCTGATTTAACTACGAATTCTATTATTTGTTGTTTCCATATACGATAATTCGATATATTAAATAGCATATTGATTATTAAATCGATAAACTCAATATAAAAATCCATTTACTATTTTTAATTCAACATTTATAACTAATTTAAATATTCAATATTAAATGGCCAAAAATTTGGGATGTTACATTTGCACTTTTAGTTATACTTGTCATTAATAATGTCTTTCCAATGTCATTGCAGAATGTTGTAGAATATGCAGAGTGTGAAGTTGTGGTAAAAGAATACCCTCCTTTTCAAGATGCAACTAAAAGGCAAGGTATTGAAGACATGGATCTCGTTATGGTAGATGCTTGGTAAGTTTGTACCAGATAAATTTGGGTTCTCACTTTATTGTTCTTAGTTGTAGATCGTGCCTGCATTTTACTCACGACAATGTTATGTTAGTGTGCATGTTGACAATGTGAGTTCCATTGTCAGCAATAATGGATTTTGGAACTGCTCAACGGACATACCAATTAATTTCCATTGTTGTTAGTTGTTCGCTTTGATACTCAATTACTTTGTTTATATTTGGTATACTAATTGCAAAAATTTATTGTAGGTGTGTTGGCAATCATAGTGAATCAGATGCTCCAAACAGGCGACTTGCTAAGCCACTTATATTCTATAGAACTGAAAGTGATTGTGCTATGGAAAATGGCTATGCACAACTGTTAAAAGGCATACATGTGTTTGTTGATATTCAGCATGTGGAGATAATCGAGTTTGAAGACAAGAAGCTTGTTCCTCTGCCTCCTTCTGACCCACTAAGAAACTACACACCAGGAGAAACTAGAGGAGGTGCTGATCGTAGTGATGTGAAACCTCTTCAAATTATTCAACCTGAAGGTCCGAGTTTCCATGTTAGTGATCACTTTGTTGAATGGAAAAAGGTACACTTTGGAATTAGGCAACCATTTTCTATCTTAATTATTTTTACATGATGATCATGCACTTCATAAATATTGTGCGGCACACTTTGGAGAAGCGCATTATGTATATATGCCCACTTGTCCCTTTTTATTTAACAGTGGAGTTTTCGTGTGGGTTTCACTCCAATGGAAGGATTGGTAATATATCCAGTGGCATATGTTGATGGTAATCGTGGTCATAGGACTATTGTGCATAGATTGAGTTTTGTTGAAATGGTGGCACCATATGGATATCTGAATGAACCACATTACCATAAAAATGCATTTGAGGTAGGGGAGGATGGACTTGGAAAGAAAGCACATTCGCTAAAGAAGGTTAGTATCTATTGCTACTTATTATACTACTATTTCAAAAATGATTATGACTGTTGTCTTGATTATTATATATATGTATATGTATATAAGGATGTGACTATCTAGGCTACATCAAATTTTTTGATGCACATTGTACCAACTATACTAGTGGAGTGGAAACCATTGAAAATTGTGTTTATTTGCATGAAGAAGATTATGGTATATTATGGAAGCATCAAGACTGGAGAACGGATTAGCAGAAGTTAGTTTCATTCATATGCACAGTAGCCAATTATGATTAAGGATTTTTCTAGCATTTCTACCAGGTATTTTGAAATTCCGTATTTGTACATCATTTTGAAACTATGAGTCCTGTCATATTCATTTGCATTCCGTCTAATATGACCATTCTACACTTATTTATTGTGTGGTTTCCATGTGAATGTAGGATGGTAAAATTAAAGAAAAAATTAAATTTACAGGAATATTAAATATGGGGGAATTACCTCCAGGAGAATCAAGAAAATATGACACAGCTATTGCTCCAGGTATATATGCACCAGTCCATCAACATTTTTTGTTGTTGCACACATGGACATGATTGTTGACTGTAAACCTAATGAAACATATAATCAAGTAATTTCCTTCTTTTTCCATATTGTTGAGTGCAGGACGTTTTCTTCTTCAATTTGTGACCACACAATATTTTCTATACATGGTGGCTATCATGTATAATGACTTTGAATTTAATTTAAAATTTAGGTGGTTGAGGTAAATGTTAAGGTTGAAGAGCCAGCCAGAATAATGCAATTGTGATCCTTTAGTTGCTCATTATTAGATTGTAAGAAATACAAGAACAGTGAATCGAAATAGGCAACTTATAGGTTACAAACTTGTGCCTGGTTTAAATTGCTCGCTTTTAGCTAGTCTTAAAGCAATGTTTTTAAGGAGGGAAACATTTATGGAACACAATCTTTGGGTGACTCCATACAAACATGAATGGTTACATGGCTCACTAGTTTGTTACCATTTTTTTATTTCCAAAGGCATCACTTTTAGAATTTTTTGCTAATTGCTCACTAGTCTGTTATTTTCATTGAATTTGGATCTATAATGCGTTTATGTCATTTTCTTTAATGTAACTACTTATCCATCATGAATCTAATGAATCGTCTCAACTATCTCAAGCAACTTTTATTATCCAATAATTTGACAAACATTTTCTTTTACCTATTCTATGTTAACCTGTGCATGCTCTATTAGATTGAGACGGAAAAACTACAAGCTTGTTTGGTGGGAAGCAGAAATGAACAAGAGGATGGTAGACATTATTTATTTAATTTCAAATAGAACTTGACATACCTTATTGTCTTGTTTACTGTTGACACGAGTCCCACATCAAGGAATTTATAAGATAAATTCTATACAAATATTAAGAGTTCATTCTTCACATTGCCAATTGGTTTTGTGAAGGGTGAACTATTAGTATTTATACAGAATTTATTTTATAAATTCCTTGATGTGGGACTTGTCTAAACATTCACTTATAATATATAATATAATATATCAATTTAAGAATCTACCTATAATCGTTTACCTATTGACTTCCAGTTTATAGTAAGACTTCTTATTTTATTTTGTCTTTTAGAAAGAAGGAACATACAAGGGAAAGAAATTTTATGCTATTTGTCATTTCTTTGGATATAAAGCTAGAGGGGCTTTGCCACCATAATTTGGCTGCTATTATACTTATGCAAGTATTAAAGCATGTATTATTTACCTGTATGTCTTAGTTAAACAATTGAACTATACATATTCCGCCTTGGGGGACATATGCTATCTTATATTAGCTGCTGGTTTGAGTTGTTACATGCTACAATTACAAACTTAAAACCGCCTGCCAATGAATGACGATGTTGGATGAAATCAGTTTATAATTTTGTATGGGCGAAAGCACTGACATTATGTATTGATGTGCAGGCAGTGTTGGAGAGGTGCAACTAAATTGTTTGCTTTTTTTTAATGGATTAAAGTAAGAAGGCATATTTTTTTGCAATGATTTTAATTTATTTCCATTGGTTTGAATTTTTAGAAAGCTCTACCAATCACCGACGATGTACATGAAGAAAGGCTTTGAGCACTTGAAGTTCTTAATGATGCATTTGGTACTTGTTTTAAATATGAACTATATTTTGTCTTATGTTAACTCAAATTGACATCAATATGGAATTGAAAACATATGTATTGAATTTGATAACTCATGCATTGAACTTATTTTTTGTTAGTTGATGCTTTATTTCGTTATCATGAATATGTGTTACATTTATTGATTATTATATTTTGCTCATTTATACATTGCTCTTCAAATTGTTATGCATATCCGTTTTGATTGCTATAAATAAAATGTATTATATACGAGCTATAAAAGGATTTATCAATATTATAACATGTTAATTTAATAGCGTCATATAACCGCTATCGAATAAGCTTGTTATAGCAGCAATACTGTGTTATAAAGATTCTCATTTTCATTGAGATTTAGATGTATTATAGCGGTGAGAATGAGCTATTGTCTTTAACTAACATAACGGAAAATTTGTGCCATAAAACCATGCTCTTTTATAGCGGATGTTTTAGTGTTATTAATATTCAATAGTTTTTTATAACATGCCAATATACAACGTTTATCGAACCACTATAGTACTGATTAATAGCGGCTATATGCCGCTATAAAAGACAATTTCTATTGTAGTGTTTTTTCTTTTAAATCCCCTTTTTGAAATAATACTCTTCATATTTCCAAATGTCCATTACAAATTGTTTTGAGTTCATTCGGGTTTGAACTTGTCTTGATTGTACAATAGGGAAGAATATAATTTACTGAATGTACTACAACGTCCGCTTACGAAAACTCTGATCGTTGCTTAAAAGATTATTTAGATTACCGTAAAACAAATGGAGACTCCTATCCTGAACTATCAAAAGAAAATGTATTTACATAAAATTTTCATTCAATTTTTTTAAGCCAAAAGTACTTTCAAGTAAAACTATTAATACTTTCCTAAAACTTTAAAATCATTTTCCAAAAGTATCGGGATTCAAATCCTCAAAATAATTTTACAAGGACCATCATCTAAACCAATTCTATGTAGAATCAACTTTATAAAAACTAACATTCTTAATTTTAGATCATTTTTCTTAAAAATTTAAATGGGTTAAACCCACCTTGTCTAATGAACATCTTGTAATCAAATTGTGAAACTTAGTATACAAGCTCATCATACCTAACTCTTAAATTAGAACAACCAATGAGTGCTCATAAATTGACTAGGTCTAAACAAACCATTAAATGATGATATAATAATATCAATACTTCCTAATAAACAACATAATTATAATTTTTGAAAATTATTCATTTGTATATAAAAATACAATCCTTTGTAAAATTATTCTTTCCAAATTTTCAAAATTATATGTCGATTTTATGTTCAAATATTTAGGAACCCCTATGGATAACATAATATAGATGCATCGGTTTGAATTCCAAAATTCAAAATTGACATACCAATTAATACATTTTTTTAATCAAACTAACAAATACAGGCTTATATCCAATACTATCAAAATCATCGTAGAACCTTACTTTCTCTATCTTAAATGAGTCAACATCACCAAAGCTAAGGTTCTCTCTTAAACTTCAATCTTAATACCAAATGTAATAATATACCTTTAGTAGCACTAAAAAATATAATTAATAAATCATCGGAATTCTTGTACCGATCGTTTAGTCATTTGAAAGACTAGTCATTAACGGGAAAGGAAGAAGGGAAACACAATAGAATCTCACAAACGTACGAATAATATACGATATGAACAAGTCTTTACCAAAATGAAAGAACTTCTATATGCATAATTTATCTACCAGAGTACAACAATTTAACTACAATCAGCACTTGATAGTTATAACAACATGACCTTACAAATGTTGATAACTACAAACAAACGCGCAAGGTAAAAGAAAATACAAAAGTATGACCCGATCCTCCAGCTTCCTTCTTGAATCTCCAAAACATTTAAAGCAAACAAGATATATATGCTCGGCCTGAGCCGAGTTTTGTAGCAAAATAATTCCCTGGTCAATCTAGAATACTTGCATAAGAAAGCACATAAAACTTCTAAAATTAAAGGTGTCTCATTAAGAACTTGTTGTATATAAAGACATATAGGTTTTTACCTTATGACCGCCAAAATATTTTCTATGGAAAATCCAATGATATTATGATAACATCTAGAAGTCAAAATAAGATATTAAAACAGATAAAATGTTTGCACCTCACATTTCAACATGGCTGGACACAACTAAGTATGTAAAACCTCGTATTGGAAATTGGATCTCACATTGACTGAGCACTGAGATACCACTCACTACGTTACATGACTAGAAAATGTACCAAGGACCTCACCTAGATCCCTTGCCAATGTGAGATCGGTCTATCCTTTAATGGATAGTACTGAATATGTCATCACTTCGGTTGCTTTGCAACCGTTGTAGAAGATCTCTCTTGTGCAACAGAAAAATATGTATCTATATTTTAAAAATGACAATGTTCCCTAATGAAAGAAATTCACACAACAATGTTACATCTTCCATGGTTTCAGTTGTTCCCTGTTAATGACACTTAAGGCTAAAGTTACATTTCTTAGCCATATCGAATTAGAATGCTGCATTACCTTCTAATGACAATATTCTAATATCATTTGTCCACATAGATCGGTCAGGTCAAGAATAAATCAAAGCATTACTTCTACCTTATCCTTATGATTAGAGGCAAATAACCCTTGCACTTCAAAGCTCTATCTTTAATTTATGTATCTTCAAGTTGTCTTCTATGTTTAAATGTTAAGTTGGTTCGAAGTGGTTTAAAATAACAGATCGACCCCAAACTCTTTGAAAACTAACAACAACAGTTCCGATAAACTCAACTTTAGTTCTTTCAGAAATAATCAGACAGATGGAAAAGAGCGGCATTCATCTCCTAACCATTTAGGGGCTGAAATTTCAAATTATTTGTCTTAGGGGAACAAAACATGATTCATACATGTAGTATAGCATCATCAAGGATGTCTATGCCTATTACTCACATGTTTTTCCTATATATTTCTAGATTTACGCTTAAACAACACGGATTTAATCACATTTGATTCACTAAGCCTCATTAAATTAATATCTAAATAATTTAAATCCTTATCTTTATTTCCAAAACATTTATATATTTATACCCCTGGGATAAGTACATATATTCCAAAACCATTTTAGAAAGATTCTCTTTTCAAAATCACCTTTAATGGGTTGCTAAAACCCAAACCATTCAAAAAAAAAAAAAAAAAAAAAAAAAAAAAAAAAAAACAGCTCATTCCTCTGCATCCATGAGGACTAGGTCACTCAGCACGTTTCCCCACCGCCACTCTCTTTAACCTCATTTCTTCGATCCTCCTCCCAATCTTTGATCTCTTCACCTCCTCCACCTAGTTTTTCCCATCGCTATATAGATCGGGCCTTGTTTTCTCCTATTAGATCCCCTTCACCTTCAGTTCCTCCGTGCTCCAAATCTGGTTGTGTTTCCACCATGGTGGATTGTGTCTGAATTTTGTTGCATCCTAATCCGTTTAGAGCATCCCGATCCTCAGTGGCATAGCCAGGATTTGTGGCTAGCGATGGCACAATTTAAAATTTCAAGATTTAAACAGCCAACAACAGTATTGATTTTTTTTCAAACTTTTTTCATAAAGGTTTGACAATGAAATACCAGCACTAAAAAAAAAAAAAAAATTATAAGTTCAAGCACATTTTTTATTTTACACTTTTATCAGATGACTAGTCTGTAGTCCTTAAATTACCTTACCTGGGCAAAGAGAGGAAGAGTTCAATCTTTGCATGTTGAAAACGAAGTTTGCTACATGCCTTTTTTTTTAGGGGGATCCTAGGGGGGTCATGTGACCTCCCCACATTCAAAGTGGCTCTGCCACTGCCGATCCTCTATGCCTCACTGTTTTTGTCTGCAGCTTCCTTTTATCTCCCTTTTTCCCTTAACCTGCCACTAAAGTTGGACCAACTACCCTACTGGAATTGGTTTTGGACCGATTTATCGACGAGCTTGGCTTTTTAAGGTGTCATTGGTATTTCGTTGCCTTCCTTGGCTCGAAGACATCTGAGGAATTGTTATTAGGTTCATAGTATGTTAAGGTTTGGAAGCTTTCTCTTGGTGTTGCTGTCAAGGTGGTTTCTCAGGCATTTTTGGTCGAAGCTTTATTGGGTTGCTGGTAGAGTACACGAAATTGGCATTAGGTAGCCTTTATCTTTGCGGAATTTTAGGGTTGTCTCAAGTATGATGTTCATGTCATAATGCTTGCGAGTATTCAATTATGATGACTGATATTTGTTGTTGAGACTTGTGCAACTGGTGTAAGTCTGTATTTTGAGCTTGCTTGCTTAATGCTTTGCTTTGTCTACTTGATGTGTTTCTTTGGGGTTGCTCTATGCAGCTTGACATTGTTAGATTTTTTTTCATTTGCTTGTTGAGCTTGTCATTGAGTTTGGAACTCTTGTTATTATGCATGTGTGTCTTCAAGAAGCTAGGAAGAGTGCAATAGATCATTGCCTGCAAAGGCTTGTTCTTGTGAGGAAGGGACCACTTAAGCCACCAGCGGCGGTATTTAGTGTGTGATCCAGGAAGTTATTGGTTTATATTGTCTTTGATGTATTACTTTTAGCTGCTTTTATTGCTTAAATGTCACACCCTATGTGGTGTGTGTTTATTTTCTGAATAATAGTGGCTAAAACTCTGTAAAATGCTTGTAGCAGATAGACGTACTACCTTCCTCATATGTATTTTGTATCTATTATTTGTTGTAATGGAAAGTGGACGATCCAATTTAACAATCGGTTGGCCTTGACAAAAAAACCCAAATATTTTTATTTAACTTGTCAAATATGAACATCTTTAAACAAAATCATTTATGGAAATAATATCTAATTTCGACGTTGAATCCCGATCTCAAACAGATGCTATCCCTTGGACAATAATGACACCGTTCAAGTTGCGGTTTATTACATGTGAGACCTTGATTTGACAGCACTATTACCTTTAGGAATAGATAGAATTTTATTATCTGAAGTTAATTTCACAAAACCTATAAAAAAAATTTAGGCAGGGTTCTCTAAACCATTTTTTTTAGTTTTACAATCTCCAAAAATGCTACTATGACAAAAAAAGTTTTTGTCAAAAAGTACACTAGAGACAAAAAAATAGGAGGCCCACCCCTTGAATTACACAAATACTCCCCTTAATTCAATGTTTACCCCCTGAATTCCGGAATTACCCCCGTTTCTTACTTTTTAACAAAAAAAAAAATCGGGCTTTCTAGCACTACCCTACAATCTCTTCCGATTATATACACCTTTACTTATTATGAAGCAAAACCTTCTTATGAAACCTATTCATTAGCTTTGAACTCCTTTCACAAAACAATTTTATAAATTCAAAGAATATCTTAAGTTATTCATAATAACCCAATTATCACTTATAAATCAGTTAATAATTAGTTAGGCACTAGTTAACTAATTATTTAATTAACTTTAAAATACTGATTTAAAATCCACTTGTTCATCCAATTTAAAATGAGGCTTAGTGCTTCATAACAGCACTACCGTTTGTTATAGTGACATTCAAGTTGCAACACAAGAGTTTACTTATCATTAGACATATAAATAAACCCATCATCATCTACCAACAGATAACATGTCTATATTATAATCATTGAGATATATATATCGATAATGCATAATAATTGGATGGTGGTTTGTCTTATTAAATAGATGTACAACAACAGTTAAGTTTAAGTAGCAAAACAAGATTTATTTCTGCTAATAAGTGCCCACACAAACCAATCAATTAAGTTATATTATTGGAGAATGCTATTTGGTTATGCTAAGAAAATGTCATTTTGTTCCTAATCATAGAGATTACTTAAAGATCATTGACAAAGAAATCCTTTAGATAAAAGGATATTTTTATTTTAAAAGATACACTTCAAATAAAATTATTTTCCTAAATAAGTAATTCGGAACCTTGAAACTTTTATTTGAAAGTTAAATAAACTCTTTGTTTAATAAAAATAAACCTATGAATAATAGTTATAATTAATCAAATCCCAAGTTGGATCTTTAAATAAATAGTTAAATAATTAATAACTTTTAAATAAATAATTAAATACTTATTTGACCTTTCAATAAATTAAATATTAGTTGATCCTTAAATAAATAATTTAAAACCATAATTTATCTTTAATCAATCATTCAAATTTTCATTAAAAATTAAATTAATCTTAATTAAGTCTAAATTTAATTCTTAATTTAATTAGTAGTTAAATAAATATTAAACCTTATCTTGAATAAATTTATAATTAGACTTTAATTACTAAGTAAACAATCATAAACCCTTAATTAAACCATTTGATAATAATTAACGTTAAATTAATAGGCTAACTATAATTACTTATTTAATAAATTATTAAGCACTAATTACCTTAATTAATTAATAATCATTAATTTTTAAAGATAATTAAGAGTATTTAAGTTTAAAGCAAATTTAAATCTAAAAACAGATCGTTCTTATGGATTTTACTGATAGGGATTATCGTTATACGACCCACACTTCCAAAACCTGATTTAGTTCAAAAAATAATTAAAAACTTCAACTCTAATACTTATACAACTTTACTTAAAAATAAATTTTAGAAATAAAGATAAAAGTTCTGAAAGTTTAATAAAAACATTTCCAAAAAATAAAATAGTGAAACACTAACTTTCTTTGTCTTCGCATAACATATACAAGTTCACAAACTTATTTTCATGTCATAATCAACATGTGCAAGCAAAAGACGTAACTTCTACCTCACTTAAACATCCATTCCAAGTCTGTATCATAACATACCCAAGCATATTTATGTGTACTCAGTGGCGTACGCAGAAATCAAAATCAGCGGGGGCGAATTTCATGAAAAAAGAAAGAAAGATAACAACCATATTTTCATAACAAAAATTAACTCATCTTTGACCAGCAAAAGTCATATATTGATATTCAAGTTAAGTATCATAAAATTTTACAAACAAACCCTTCTAGGTTTCATGTTTTTAATTTTTTGAATAATATCATCAATTTCAATGGTTTCTAGGACAGAATTCACCAAATGTCCAACTACTTTTATGATAATAACATTGTACTAATGACATACACTTATGAAAATCGATCGCCTTACGCCAAGGCATAGAACTGACAAATTGAAGACTCACAGCAAGTCAGCGCAGTTACAAGGAAACAAACCCACATTGCCAATGTCCACCAGAACATAGCATATTGCATGTCAGCACAGACAAATCTTACTGCACAGAAAACTTCCTTGGAAGATAACATTTGATCTAACTCCAACATTGCAACTATAGAAGTTGGGTAACCATTAGTCTTTGCAAAGATCACTAGCAATGGAACTAGTAGTTAAGATTTAGCACAATAACTAGCCATTATAAGATAGCTCAGTAAACAAACTTTGCTCCAAGAATCTTTTGAAGTAAGGCATCCTATGAAAAACCAAAAGATATCAGCATCACGAGATCAGGAAAGTCAGATAGGAGACCCTCTAGAATAGCTGGGCAATTCAATTCATCACACAAATAAGGTCAACAAATCAACAACAGGCATGCCTACCCTTAAGGGAAAAGAGACCTACAAACTCAAGAAAGATATTGGATTACAAAAAATTCTTTTCTTGAAAAAATTTGTGGTTGTTGAAGTTACAGTTGACAATGAATAAAAACCCAATCGAGTATGATGGTATTACCAATCCAGGTAATCGTGTTTTATCTTTTGTAAATCATATGAATATATACATTGATTCCAGTGCAGTCAAATGTAAGATCTTTTCAGCTACTTTTTGTAAAGCATCAATTAAATGGTACAAGAGTTACCACTTACCATAGACTTACCATTTGCAGTTGGGAATAAGAGCATCTCCAACAAAGGGAGAATTCAGCCCCTTAATACTGAATCGGGGTAAAAAACCTACCCAACAAACATTACGCCATGTAACATTCAGCGGAATGTTACGGGACCAATTCAGAATTCTGAATTGGTCCGGCGAGCCGATTTTATCGGCTCGCCATGTCGCGAGCCGATTTTATCGGCTCGCGCCGATAAAATCAGCTCGCGACATGGCGAGCTGATAAAATCGGCTCGCCATCTCCCCTCTCCAATTCCCCAACGGCTATCTCATTCCAATGGCTTCCAACGGCCATTTCCGCCTCGATTTTGATTACCAACGGCCATAAAACGGTTAAAACTTTTCTAACGGCCATATTTTCAGTTATAAAAGCATTCCATTCGCATTCTTTCTTCATCACAACATATTCATAACTTCTTTTTACATCTCTCTACTCCACACCAAGTCTTGCTACATAATGTCTTCCCCATTCGGAGATTTTTCGCATCCGACGATAGATGGAACTCAGTTCTCGCAAGGCAACACGAGCAATATATTTGAAACTCCATCGAGCAGGCAAGGAACCAGTCCGTGGACTGAAGAAGAAGACATTTCTCTATGCAACATATATTGTCATTTCACACAAGATTCTGCAACGGGGAACGACCAAACAGCCGTTGCGTTTTGGAAAACAGTGGAAGAAGCCTTCGTTGAGAGGCATCCAGAATGCCATAGGACGTTATCGGCGATCCAAGGCCGTTTTGGGAAAATAAGTCGTCAAACCCAATATTATGAGTCACAAGTGTACAAACTAAAAATAGCGAATCCAAGCGGCATGGGAGGGGAAGATAATCTGGTATGTTTGTATTTGTACGTACTTTATTTGTGGTTGTTAGCATGTTAATTGATACATTTTCTTTTGGAAAGTAGAAACGACTAGCAAACGAGGGGTTCAAGAAGCTTTTTCCTAGAGAAAATGGGACGAAAAGGCCACACTATTACCAGTTTATGCATTGTTATGATCTGCTTACTAGTCAACCGAAGTAGAACTCAGAACTTTCCAAGAGTCTCTGCGATGTTCAAAGTGCTAGCAAGGGCAAGAAAAAAAGTTCAAAATCGGGTTATTCTTCTAGTCCTAGCGGCTCAGGTGCCAATATTTCTCAATGTGTAGGGGAAAACCTACTTGATGAGTTCAATGCCACGAATGACGAAGATTTTAGACCTGAGGGATGCAAAGCGGCGAAAAGAAGGGGCAAAACAACGGTTGAGCTTGAATCAAAAGTGAACTGCAGACACGAAGAACACAGTCGTAGAGCGGAAAAAAGGCTTGTAGAAGCTAGGGAAAGAACAGAAGTTTTGAAAAGGATTGCTGATCTGGAAGAGAAGAAACTTCAAATTCTTTCCGAGGACTTAGCGTATAAGAAAGAGCACGATGAGTATAAGAAACAGCAAGATGCGTATAAAAAAGAACAAGAAGAGAACGCTATCATTGACAAAGATCTGGATGGAATGTCTTATTTGGAAAAGGAATTTTGGAATGGGATGAAACGTCGTATTATAACGTCAAGGTTTCCGGAGTTGATGTAGTAACGTATTAGTAGTTGCTCGTATTAGTAGATGCTCGTATTAGTAGATGCTCGTATTATGTTGTTGTAGTAACGTTGTATTTCCTTCTGTAGCAACCGCTTTCGTATTTGTATGTCTTATTTCCCTGTATTTTGTGTAACATTATGTGGCAAAGGCTGAAATGTTGTAGGTATTGTATTTGGTTCTGTCAACTTTCACACACCTTATCTCCCTCAACACACAAAGTAGAGCTAGTGTCTGTTCACATCAAGACAGTAAGAAAAAGAGATTCCCTACAGTATTACGTCAGGCGAAACAGTGACCGGTACCATCATGATTTTTTTTATTGATTTGTACACTCCTTGCCTATATATCTCAATGCAATTTACTCACATAATACCTCACTCAAACAACTTCGTTCTCATTCTACTACTTACTCACTCGAAAATGCCTTCTTGGCCATCCGAAACTGACTCTGATGAACAGACGTACGAACAGATGAGACTTCAAGAACTCGAAGACGAATTCGAGTTTCTAATCCAAATTACACCCCAGGATGAACCATCACATGAACAGGGGAACCTCCAGCATCTACAAGAAGTTCAAGTGCCACATGTTCAACTAGCAAACGAACAGACTCTCGCTCAACCACAACAAGAAGTAGAGTTCTACCGAGTACCACCGCATGAACATGAAGGTGAATCTTATCCTGTACTTTGCTACTGCGGTCATGCGGTCGAAGTTGTGGTTCGTGCAGAAGGCGACAATATAGGTCGGCGCATGCAGAAATGTCGATTCTATCCAAATGGATGCAGCTACACGGAATGGATTGACGAGCCGTTGTGCCCAAGGGGAATAGCATATGCAAACCAACTCGAACGAGAGATTAGGCGTCTCGAAAATCTTGTTCAAGAGTTGCGACTGAACGCAATGCGACTCCCTTGAAATTGAATTTGTACTTTTAATGTTTGCGTTGATGTTGTAGTAGGCATGTACTATTATTCGGTGTTGTATCTGTAACGGTCGGTTGTATCTGTATGGTTATTGTTATGCGAAAACCCACTAGTTGAATTATTGTAATCTTTCCTATATAAAAATTTCATGTTCTATATATTTAAAATATAATCTTTCGTATATAATCTTCCTACTAATAAAAATTAATAAGTAGATAAAAAAAACCCAAATATTTAGTCAAATGAACACACATTCCACACCCCCCCAAACTTCCCGAGCCATATAAGTTTGAGTGTCTCTTTATTGGTCTGAGTGTCTCTTTATTGGTTTGAGTGTCTCTTTATTGGTCTGAGTGTCTCTTTATTGGAATCGTTTATTGGTCTGAGTGTCTCTTTATTGGTTTGTGTGTCTCTTTATTGGTTCGAGTGTATGTTTATCGGAATCCTTTATTGGTCTGAGTGTCTCTTTATTGGTTTGAGTGTCTCTTTATTGGAATCGTTTATTGGTCTGAGTGTCTCTTTATTGGTTTGAGTGTCTCTTTACACGTATGTAAGAAGGAGTTAAAAAGGATTTTAAAAGGAGGGTCGTCCACTTATCTGCATAATGTAAACATTTAAGCACGCGAAGGAGTTAAAAAGGAGTTTAAAACTAGGGTCGTCCACTAACCCGTGATATTTACACGTATATAAAAAGGAGTTCAAAAGGAGTTTAAAAGGAGGCTCGTCCACTTATCCTCATAATGTAAACATTTAAGCACCCGAAGGAGTTTAAAACTAGGGTCGTCCACTAACCCGTGATATTTACACGTATATAAAAAGGAGTTCAAAAGGAGTTTAAAAGGAGGGTCGTCCACTTATCCTCATAATGTAAACATTTAAGCACCCGAAGGAGTTAAAAAGGAGTTATAAAGGAGTTTAAAACTAGGGTCGTCCACTAACCCGTGTTATTTAAACGTATATACAAAGGAGTTAAAAAGAAATTAAAAAGGAGGAAATTAAAATTAAACTAATATAACAAACCCCCCCTCCCGAGCCATATATAGGCTCGGGACAGGCGCGAGCCGATTTTATCGGCTCGCGCCCGTTGGGAGATATCAAGGATATCTCCCGTAATGTTACGGGCCGTAACGTTACGGCCCGTAACACTGTTGGAGATGCTCTAAGTTTCTTATAAAATTTTAATGCAACTCCCCATATATAAAGATCCAACTATTAACTCTTATGATTTGGCCAATATTAAGCTGAGGCTAGAAGAATTACTCGATGATTACTTGAAAGTATTTCATGTAGAATCACTAAAAGTAGTGGATGTTAACGGTAGAGTGAAGCTGATAGCGTATACTTAGGACTAGTAAATTGATTACCTTTCTAAAAAGATCTCTATCTGCATGGATGTAGCGTATTACCATACTTTTATGTTCAAGCCAATAAGTAGGCTACATAGTAATTAAAAAAGTTAAAACAAAAATTGAGTGGGGGCGGCGGCCCCCACTCGACCCAACATAAGTCCGCCCCTGTGTGTACTTGTAGTCAACAAATATCTCATCACACTATGCATCATATTTAGCAACAAAACAAGCAATAAAATTCACAAACACAATATAAAGTTAAGAACTTTATAATAAAAAGTGGTTTTTTTTTATTCATCATAACTTAGCCATAATCACTCGGGCTTCACTCAAGCTTGAATACGACCAAGATTCTATCTTCCTCTTCAATTAAACTAGATATACAACTAGATATCTGGAAGGATTGAAGACTAAGAAAGTTATCTCAAGGTGGACACAAGTTAGCAATGGGGTCGAATAGGGTGGTAGAGCTCGACCTTGAAAAGTGGAGGGAATCGATTATTATCTAATTCACGAAAATCAAATCCAAAAATGGGTCATTTTCTAGCTGAATTTTGGACACACTACTCATGAATTTGGAAATTTTGTCAAACATGAAGTTCTTGAAAATCTCCTTTTTTTACAATTTCAACAATACAAACACTCAAATTTGATAAATTTTAAAGGAGACATGGTTTTAAAAAAAGGGGGTATTTTTGAATCTAATATCATATGCCTAATAGTGAGTGAAAGAATTATATTTGTGACATAGTAACTCAAAGGAAATGGAAAAATCAAAATTGCAGCCAACATGATTTTGTTTAATTAGATTTTTTTTTGTTGATTTGATGTAATTAAATGAAGTAATTGTTGAATGAAATGGAAAGAAAAGTTTGATAAACTGGTGAGAAATGAGATCTCCTCTCCCTTTACAAACACCTTAGTCAATTACCCTTCTACCCTTACCATCCCATAACTCATTTCAGCCCACATTATTGTATGCCCTTCCTTTCATTGCTCCAACATTCATTTAATACTTGTAGTACATATGTTTGTTAATGACATGATGTATTATGATAATTTTTCCATTTTCTTTTAATTTTTTCTATAAAAGCCTATATCAACATTTATAAACTTAGAGCAACTCCAACAGTTATTGATTCATGTGCTGAATCAGTAATTGTGGGTTGTTTTGTTCCCCTACAGATGTTGGGGAACGTAATACTCAGGCATATGTTACGGGACCAATTCAGGATCCTGAATTGGTCTCGCGCGCCGACTTTATCGGCTCCTCACATGACGGGCCTATTTTTCGGCGCGCGCCGGAAACATCGGCTCGTCATGTAAGGAGCCGATAAAGTCGACGCGTCACACATTTAGATTTTAAATAAATTTTTTCCTATCCTAGCTTATATTTTAATATGACAAAATATAATAGTTATTATTTTCGTACACAATAGCTATGTTTAGGAACACTGAAATAAACTAATTTAGCTTCAGAACTTAATAATAGCTGGTTAATAATTCGTAGAAATACAGTAGAACGCGATTGGTAAAATAAAAAATTACAACATCATTACTGCATAAATGATCCATAAGGTAGGACCATCATAAAATAAAACACGAGTTCGGACAATCAAGCAAGCTTCCTAACTAGGTATCGCCATATTGGTTCCATAAATGATCCATAAGATCTTTCTGAAGCCGGATATGGAGTTGTGCATCTCTAAACATAACCTAGCGGTTCAAATGAATGTTGAAGTCCTCTTCTGTTAGCGGAGTGTTCTGTCGGAATACTTGAGGTGGTTGTGAAGCACCATCATATTCGTAGTGGCGTTGCCCTTCATCCGTATCTCTTTCAGTTTCTATAATCATGTTGTGTAGAACGATGCAGGCAAACAAGATTGTAGATATTTTTTTCCTAGACCACAGCCGACATGGATTACTTATCATTGCAAATCAAGATTGTTAAACACCGAAAGCACGTTCTACATCTTTCCTTTGCTCATTCTGCATCGCCGCGAATTTGACTTGTTTAGGAGTCAATGGATTTGGACATGTTCTATAACATTTAAGTCATTATTCGAACCGGGGATTCTGAAGAAAGCGTGCTATATCCACAGATCATACGATGCCACAGCTTCCAAAATGATGGTTGGTCGCCTTTCCTTCCCGTTGTACACACCTTGTAATCCCTTGGGGCAGTTCTTCCATTCCCAGTGCATACAGTCCAGACTTCCTAACATTCTCGGCCATCCCGTGATTTTGTGCATCTCTCTGATTCACACTACATCTGCTTCATTCGAAGACCTTAAGTATTCTTCTCCATAGACGTCCACCACGGCTTGATAGAATTTTTCAAGTGTATCAAGTGTTGTGCTCTTTGTTATTCGGTATGCATCGTCCAAAGCATCAGCAGGAGTGCCATAAGCTAACATTCTCATAGCGGCCGTCATTTTCTGAAAACCGGACAACCCCTGCGTCTTCGATGCATTTTGTTTGTACTTAAAGTAATCATTGTTACCTTGAATACCCGCCAATATCAGAAGAAATAAATTTCACCGCATCCTGAATCTTCTACGAAACATATCAGACCCATAAGTGCAGTTGTCATTGAAGTAATCTTGCATCAGAGACTTATGGTATTTAGCATGATTTCAGTGTATAAATCTTCTACGAAACATATCAGGCCCGTAAATGCAGTCCGCCATCACCACCTAATCCTCCACCCCCTCCCGGCCCTCCAGCAGCACCTGATCCTCCACCAGTACATGACCCTCCAACCATACCCGATGCTCCTATATCACCACCCCCTGCTGCTGCTAGTTTGGCCTGTAAATCGTCGATCTGCTCCTGCAAACCCTGAACTATCGCCTGGTGCTCCTGATGTAAGGACTGAGAATGTAGCAGGGCCATCTCCTGAATAGCGGCAATATGTATCCTATGTTGGTCTAGCCGGGGTGGGTACTGCAAATATAGAACATATAAAATCAGTTTCTACAACTTAGAATGTACAAGGTAATAAATCCACAAGTAAGAAGAATACAAGGTAAACATCTGCTGAACCGCTCCAAAAGCGTAAGGGTCAAGAGCGGTATATAGATAACCCAAAATAGCAGTGCCCCAATCAATCATATGCAGCTGATCTAAATCAGCTAATACTGGTAGATAGCCTAATATAATCGTACTCCGTTGGTTCGAAAAGAATGTCGAACCAAGGAGATATAAAATGGTGGTCCGATATACTGCATCATGAAAATCCACTGCATCGAGATGCGCTGTAATGTAATCAAGTAAATAACGGACTGAAACGACACCATAGGAGATATGAACTGCAGACAAATCTGACAAATACTGCAGGTAAGACTCGGCTGACTCATAGGAGGTATCGAATGGGCAGGAGACTCTGTCGGGGCGGCCAATCTCAATCTCCGTAAGCATGTAAAAATCTGCTGGGGTGATACCTAGCTCAAAATCGGGGAAGTGAAATGTGTGTGTCGTAGGCCACCATCTCTCTACTAAGGCCTCTACTAAAGGTCGATCGAAGGACTGGGGAGGTATAGTCTGTAAAAATAGTCCGAACGGACTAGCAAGTAGCCTCTCTCGAATATGTAATGGTAATATGTCAAGGGCCTGTGTGCTAAACTTCGCCCAACTACCGCGAAGAAAGATGCAAGTGTCCTAAATGTTAAAAGTAAAACAGCTCAATAACTATATAATCAACTGTTCATACTACTAAAAATTATAACGTAAATGCACTAAAATATAACTATAAAACCAACAGGTCATGCTCCCTATGTAGTATAGTAAACTATTCACCAGTTCAATAAATGTAAATGTTAAAATTATAATAGTTCAATAACTATATAATCAACAGTTCATATACTCCTAAAAATTATAATGTAAATGTATTAAACTATAACTATAAAACCAACAGATCAAGCTCTCTACGTAATATAGTAAACTATTCAGCAGTTCAATAAATATAAATGATAAAATTAGAATTTATACCGGAACGGTGGCAAGCGCGGTAAACGAACTGTGCGTAAATCCCTCTGGCAACTCAAGAAGAATCCGTAAGTCCTGAATCATAGTCCTAGTTGGTGGAGGAAGGTGCGCTGGACTATCTGCGTCGTCTAGCTGAGCTGGAACTGTACATCTCGCCATCTTCGTTACGCGTGGCGGCATCTCGGCGTCTAGAACAATAAAAAAAATAAGGAAATTGGGCTAAGTATAGGGAAATGAAGGCCTCTCACGCCATACTTACAGGCACGGGGGCCGCGCACGCTGATTTTATCGGCGCGTAAGCTGGCGAGCCGATAAAATCGGCTCGCAAGTGGCGCGCCGAAAAAATCGGTGCGCGAGTGTTGGGAGATATCAACGATATCTCCCTGAATTTTACGGGTCGTTGTAACACGTAATCTTGTTGGAGATGCTCTTATATATATATATACACACACATTTATACTTCCTAAAATGTATTCTAATCTGTTGTATAAATGAATTTGTAATGTTATACAAATTTTTCAATATCAAAAAGTCGAAAGCTCGAAAAACGCCTTTCAATCAAATTTTTTGTTTTACTTTGAACTAACTATATTTGTAAACTAATTTCAAAAATGAATTTCCAATCATTATTATAAATTAAAAGAGGGTTATTTTAATTGTAAAATCATTTATTTGAATATTCAGAATCAATTAAATATTCTCAAATAAAAATAATAAAATTTCATTTCATTACATTTTTCTACTATAGATTTGCAACCATAAGATAAACCAAATGAGTACTATTTTCTACCGGATACAAGGGAACTATCTCATCAATCAGCATTGACGGTTTCTAATCAAATCTCCCCCACAAAAGCAAATCTAGAAAATTCGTTAGTAGAAAAAATTACATATGATTGTTGCAGCAAATAATGAAATTCAGTGACCGAATTCTCTAGCTCAAGCGGTTAAAGTAATGATATTGTAGATAAAAGTTTCAGAGATCATGGGTTTATAACCCAAAATACTATATTAAGTGCTCTGCTTGATAAAACATCATTCTTGTTATAAAAGAGAAAAAAAGGTTGATGTTTAGTTTTCTTGATTGAATCATCAACTTGGTTGCTTGTTAGGAATGAGTCCCTTCCTATGTGGAAAAACTCATATTTAATTAATTGGAGCAATAAGTGTTGCTACGGTATTTCGTGCTTTTATTTGAATAGGTGACTATTTGACCTTTGGTGTGCCTTGGTAATTGCACCTTTATGACAATTGTCATCTTATTAATTATGGTGGTTGAATAGAGACTTCAAGGTGCCTCTTTGGTGGTTATATATACATCCATTTTTGGGTAGCAAATATACAAGAACAACATCAAAACTTTGCCAGCTTCTCCGAGACTTTGTGGGCTGCTTCTACTACTTCGAGATTGCCCTTTGCTGGCGTATTTTTTGCGAGATCTCTCGGCTTTTCTAAGCTTTGTTTCCCGATGATATTTTTTACTTTTCTCGCTTTTGTTTTGATGCTGTTATTGCTAGCTATTGCTGGATAATTTGTGTATCCACTTTGTAACTTGGATTTGGATTTGTGTACTACTTCATTATCATAGTAAGAGAAGTTTGGGAGGACCCTCGTCATTGGTCCCGTGGTTTTTACTCTTCACATCGAAGAGGTTTTCCACGTTAAAAATTTGTATGTGTTCTTACTTTATTATTATCTCGTGCTCTGTTGATTATTTGCATTGATCATTGGTGATTGTGGTGCATTTTGCTGGGTTTGTCTGTGTCATTCATAACAAACTGGTATCAGAGTGAGGTTGGTTAATTTGTAATATCGCCTGATGGATTCTAGTAATATCAACACTAGTAGAATGATTAGTTTGAATGGAGCTAACTATCGTATTTGGAAGAGAAAAATGAGACACTTGTTGTATGTCAAAAGTTGGCATTTACCTGTGTTTGGTGATGAAAAATCAGAAGGTAAAACTGATGATCAATAGTAATTTGAACATGAACAGGTGTGTGGATTTATTCGTCAGTGGGTTGATGATAATGTTTTGAATCATATAAATGATGATGTTCATGCAAGATCACTATGGCAAAAACTTGAATCCCTTTATGCTAATAAGTCTGAAAATAATAAATTGTACCTTATCAAGCAATTGATGGGCTTGAAGTACAATTCAAGCAAGTCACTTTCTGATCACCTGAATGATTTTCATGACATTATTCAATAATTATCAGCTATGAATACAAATTTTGATGATGAAATTCAAGGACTTTTGTTACTTGACACTCTTCCTGATTCATGGGGCACTTTTAGAATGACACTTTGCAACTCAGCACCACATGGCAAAGTTACACTGGATATTGCCAAAGTTGGTATTTTGAATGAGGAGATGAGGAAGAAATCTCATGGTGTGTCTTCTTCATCCAAGGAAGCATATGTTGCTGAAAACAAAGGAAGAAGCAAGAGTAAATCTCCAATTTCCAGAGATAAAAGTAGAAGCAAATCTTGTGGAAGATACGCAAATATGAAGTGTCATTATTGAGATAAATCTGGTCAGATAAAGAAATATTGCTACAAGTGGAAAAGGGACAACAAGGGTGGTAAAGGCATGGAACATAAGAAGCAAGATCAAAAAGATTGCAGTAATGATGATAGAGCTGCTACTGCAACTGGCGGTGATCTTATCATTGTACATGATGAGAGCTATGTGAACCTTGCTAAATATGAGTTGAGTTGGGTCATTGACAGTGGAGCATCACTACATGTGACATCACGAAAGGAATTCTTCACATCTTATACACCTGGTGACTTTGGGGTATTAAAGATGGGTAAAGATGGTGTGGCTTAGGTTGTGGGCATTGGAGATGTATGTTTGGTGACCAACATTGGAGCAAAGTTAATGCTTAAAAATGTAAGACATGTTCCAGAAATCCGATTAAACTTGATCTCTACTGGAAAACTCGATGATGATGGGTACTGCAACACTTTTCATTGCAGTCAATGGAAGCTTACTAAAGGAAATATGGTGCTAGCTCGTGGGAAGAAGCGCACAAGCCTGTACTTGCTGCAAGCCTCAATTCTCACTGATTCTTTAAATGTGGCAAATGACGATCTTGCAAAATTGTGGCATAGAAGACTTGGCCATATAAGTGAAAAGGGGTTAAGTTGTTTGATGATGAAAAATGGACTACCTGATTTGAAGTGTGTAAAATTGGACAAATGTTCTCATTGTTTTGCGGAAAAGCAGAATCGGGTCTCCTTTAAGAAACATCCTCCTTCAAGAAAATCAGGTTTGCTTGATCTTATTCATTCTGATGTTTGTGGTCCATTAAAAGTTAAGGCCTTTAGTGGTGCATTTTACTTTGTTACTTTTATTGATGATTGTTCAAAGAAATTATGGACATATGCTTTAAAAACAAAAGATCAGGTACTAGATGTTTTTAAGCAGTTTCAAGCCTTGGTTAAAAGATAATCTGGTAAAAAGACAAAGTGTTCACGTTCTGACAATGGTGGTGAGTACATTGGTCCACTTGATGAATATTGTAAGGCTCAAGGTATTCAGCATCAATTTACACCAAAGAAGACTCCACAACTGAATGGTGTAGCAGAAAGAATGAATAAGACTTTGTTAGAGAGAATGAGGTGCATTCTTTCAGAGGCTAAGTTGCCAAAACACTTTTGGGGTGAAGCTTTATTTACAGCTACACATGTGATTAATTTGTCACCTTGTTTTTCTTTGAATGGTGATGTTCCGGATAAGGTTTGGCTTGGCAAGGAGGTTTCTTACAGTCATTTACGTGTCTTTGGATGTAAGGCGTTTGTGCATGTGCCTAATGATGAAAGATCGAAGTTGTATTCCAAGACTCGCCAATGCATCTTTGTGGGCTATGGTCTTGACAAGTTTAGCTATAGGTTTTATGATCCTATAGAGAAGAAATTGATTCGTAGCAAGGATGCAGAATTTGTTGAAGATCAAACAATTGAAGACATTCAAAAACCACAAGAAACTGCATCTCATAGTTGCTATGATCTGGTTGATTTAGATCTTCCTCCTTTGACTCCTGCAACTCCTGCACCAACTCCAACTGAGCATGTACAAGAAAATGGCAATGAAGGTCATGTACCTGAGGAAGATGATACCCATGATGAAGATGCTGAAATTGATCATCATGCTTCGCCTAAAACTCAAACAATCTTTGTAAGACGATCTACCAGGGAATGACGTCCTTCCACTAAGTATCCTTCTTCCAAGTATGTTCTCTTAACCGACGGAGGAGAACCTGAGACCTTTAAGGAAGCTATAGACAGTGATGATAAGCAACTTTGGTTGGATGCAATGAAAGAAGAGATGAAGTTGTTGCATGATAACAAAACTTTTGATCTAGTGAAACTACTTGAGGAAAAGAAGGCTTTGAAGAATCGTTGGGTTTACAAGCTGAAGCAAAATGAAAATGCAAAGACGCTTCGATACAAAGCAAGGCTTGTTGTAAAAGGATGCAACCAAAGAAAGGGAATTGACTTTGAAGAAATATTTGCACCGGTTGTCAGGATGTCTTCCATCAGAGTTGTTTTGGGTCTTGCTGCTAGTTTGAATTTAGAAGTTGAGCAGTTGGATGTGAAGGTCGCTTTTCTTCATGGTGAACTTGAAGAAGACATATACATGAAACAACCAGAGGGCTTCAAAGTTAAAGGGAAGGAAGAATATGTGTGCAAATTGAAGAAGAGTTTGTATGGTCTAAAACAAGCTCCAAGGCAATGGTATCGCAAATTTGACTCTTTTATGGGGGAGCAAAGCTACAAAAAGACATATAATGATCATTGTGTTTTCTTGAAGAAATTTGCTAACGATGATTTTATCGTTTTGCTACTTTATGTTGATGACATGCTTATTATAGGGCAAAATGTAGATCGGGTTGCTAGTTTGAAGCAACAATTGAGCAAGACTTTCTCCATGAAGGAACTTAGTCTGCGAAGAACATTTTAGGAATGAGAATTATTCGTGATCGCAAGGCTCGAAAGTTATGGCTATCACAAGAAGCATATATTCAGAGAGTGCTTAAAAGGTTCAATATGGAGAAAGCAACGCCTGTGAGTACTCCACTTTCTATGCATTTTAAGTTGTGTTCTCAACAGTGTCCTTCCACAATAGAAGAGAAGGAGAAGATGACGCATGTTCCTTATGCTTTTGTCGTGGGTAGTTTGATGTATGCAATGGTTTGCACTCGGCCTGATATAGCTCATGCTGTAGGTTTGGTTAGTAGATTTCTTTCTAATCCAGGTAAGAGCATTGGAATGCTATGAAGTGGATTATGAGATACTTATAGGGTACCACTGATATGAAACTTTTTTTTGGGAGTAAAAAGCTTTGTTTTGTTGGTTATTCAGATTCTGATATAGCAGGTGATATTGACTCGAGAAAATCTACTTCGGGTTATTTGGTCACTTTTGCCGGAGGAGCAGTGTCTTAGCAATCTAGGCTACAAAAATGTGTGGCTTTGTCTACTACTGAAGCGGAGTTTATTGCAGTGACAGAGGAATGTAAGGAGTTATTGTGGATAAAGCAGTTTGTTCGTCGGCTTGGATTTTCACAAAAGAGGTATGTGTTGTATTGTGATAGTCAAAGTGCAATCCATCTTGCTAAAAATTCCACTTTTCATGCAAAGTCGAAGCATATTGATGTGAGATATCATTGGATACGCGACGTTATTGATGATAAGTTGGTTGAGCTTGAGAAAATTCATACCGATGACAATGGTTCCGACATGATGACTAAAGTTTTGTCAAAAGACAAATTTGAGACTTGCCGTTTGATTGCCGGAATGACAACCACCTCCACATAGTCGGGAGGGGGAGGTTTGTTGGGAATGAGTCCCTTCCTATGTGAAAAAACTCATATTTAATTAATTGGAGCAATACGTGTTGCTACGGTATTTCGTGTTTTTATTTGAATAGGTGACTATTTGACATTTGGAGTGTCTTGGTAATTGCACCTTTATGGGAATTGTCATCTTATTAATTATGATGGTTGAATGGAGACTTCAAAGTGCCTCTTTGGTGGCTATATATACATCCATTTTTGGGTAGCAAATATACAAGAACAATATCAAAACTTTGCCAGCTTCTCCGAGACTTTGTGGGTTGCTTCTACTACTTTGAGATTGCCCTTTGCTTGCGTGTTTTTTGTGAGATCTCTCAGCTTTTCTAAGCTCTGTTTCCCGGTGATATTTTTCACTTTTCTCGCTTTTGTTTTGATGCTGTTATTGCTAGCTATTGTTGGATAATTTGCGTATTCACTTTGTAACTTGGATTTGGATTTGTGTACTACTGGATTATCATAGTAAGAGAAATTTGGGAAGATCTCCGTCATTGCTCTCGTGGTTTTTACTCTTCACATCGAAGAGGTTTTCCACGTTAAAAATTCGTGTGTTCTTACTTTATTATTGTCTCATGTCCTGTTGATTATTTGCATTTATCATTGGTGATTGTGGTGCATTTTATTGGGTTTGTCTGGATCATTCATAACATTGCTCTCCATAAGATGTTCAAGAGTTCAACCGTTAATTTGTGCAACACAGACAATAACCGTGTCATGTCCAAGATGAAACAGTCCAAGACCTATTGGTTCAGTATTCTACTGCGCAAAATACAATTCTTCTATACCTTTGTTGAGCTGAAAATTTTCTACTGTAAATGCTCCATATAATCACTAACATTGCTAAAATGCAGGCAATTTCAAAGCACCGTCGACTATGAATGGTAATACCACAATAACAAGAAATAAAAAGGCACGCTGACAAAATTGATATGGATAAAAATATTTGTATATTTTCATTCAATTGCTCATCTCAAGTAAATGTGCTGTGGAGTAAACGTGATAAACACAGATCACTGAATTTCATTGGAGAATATTACAAATACCCTTAACTCCGGAATTACAAAATAAATTATGCCCTCTATCAAATAGGTACGGAAAATGAAACATGCTCATTTTACAAATACCCTTGACTCTCAAATTTGACACTTGAATTATTTCAAATTTTGGTACGTAACAACTATATAACCGGTTGTTAAAAGTAAAAACCAGAAAGACATTGAAAAGAAGCAAGTAAACAAACAAATATTAGCCATTCTCTGCTCGATCATATGCATTTGACTTATGTTTCGGGGCAAAGGCAAAGCCTTCGGGGACCTTTCCCAGCAACATCTCAGAAATTCGTATCTGTTGAGAAATATAAAATATGATGCCATACATGAAAATACTAAAATAATAGCTTTCAAATGACAGGTTACCGATGAAAATTACTACCTCGACGTAGTTCATGATATAAAAGCAAATAATAAAATAAAAACATATCTTATAAGTAGCATATGGTATACAGTATGGTAAACTCGTACCCAGTCCGCAGCAGAATCTGAAGCCATCAGGGTTTCCAGATCATTTCGTCCAAAATAACCGGGTGATCTCCAATTTATCCTTTGTGGGACTACATCCAACAAACCAACGGGAATGTACCTATATGTGTAGCTCAGCCATTCCAGTAGAAAATGTCTTGTCGTCTCCACCCCTAAATGCATCAATATTATTAACAGTATTGAGTCTATTGACACGTAATGGAATTATCATGAACCAAAGTTTGCATTAAGTGGATCCTCTTCGAGTGCAAATATATGTCATTCTTTTCAAAACTTAAAATCTATTTCTAATCCTGCTTAACAACGCAATTTACGAAACAGTATTGAATTATTTTCAAAAATCTTTCAACGCAAATGTTTTCTCAAAAATTTGTATTTTTAAACAAAAGTAATTTTTTTTTTCTGTAAATATTGCACTAAAAAACAAATGATCATTTTTTAAACAGATTTTTACTTTAGATTTAGTTGCCTACCAGTGCAGATATAAATTTTGAAAAAAAAAACAGTGAACATAATTCTAGAGATGTTTAACAAAAATTGTTTTAGAAGACGGATTTTATAACTAAAACCTTTTTCAACTACCCCACTTTTCAAATTTTATTGTAAATAATGGCATTCCTAAAGGGACAGCTTGGCTAAAATCCCCATCAAGTTTCAAAATAGTCAAAACATCCTTGCCAAAAAAAATATGTAAATTAGGTCCTTAGAATTAAGTTAACTAATAATTGTATAAATTTATGCAATTATTCAGTGAATAGTTGCAGACATTTATGCAATTATATCAAAAAATTGCGAAAATTTCCGCAACTATTCAATGAAAATTTCCGCAATTTTTCACCAAAAAAATCACCGAATAATTGCATAATCTTGTGCAGTTTTCAGTAATTAAATTCTAGGATCTAATTTATAAACTTTTTTGAGAATAAATTTTATGCATTAAGTTTGATTTTGAAGGACCTAAGCCTAGTATTCACATTCCTAAAGGAACTTCAAAATTGTCAAGAAGAAGCATATTTAGACTATTTCAGCATGCTTACAAGGTATAACTAAATTTTAAGGGGATTCGAAACCACCATTTATGCCTTGGTGACCAATGCGATTTCAAGTTGAGTCAATGCACAACTATTATTTTTGAAGAATTTAAATTGGTATGATTCAAATCGAGTTAGTACCCATACACACACACACCAAATAGTGTAGCCCCGCTAATTTTCACTACACATTCATGTTTCTCTCTCCCCCTTCTGACTTATTTAATTATAAATGTGTGGCTATGGTTGAGGTGCAAAAGGGGTGCCATATAACCCTCCCTCCTCATATTTATATATATATATATATATATATATATATATATATATATATATATAGGGTTATATAGTACCATTTTTTATAGGCACCCCATTTGCATCCGAATGAGGGCCAAACATTTATTATTAAATAAGTTAGTGGGGGGAGAGAGAGTTAGTGGGAGGAGAGAGAAACGGGAATGTGTGGTGGAAATCAAGGAGGCTAAAGGGGTGCTGCACTATTTGGGGTGCTATATATATATATATAGGTAGGTTCAATGGCACCCCAAAAACTTAGCACCCCGATAGCCTACCATTTTTCTATCACACAACTCCTCCCTCTCTCCTTCCACTAACTCTCTCACCTCCTGCTCACTTAAAATAATATAAATGAAAGGTGGAAATTATAGGGCATTTGGGGTGCTCCATTTTTGGGGTGCTCTCGATCCCTTGCCTATATATATATATATATATATATATATATATATATAGGCGAGCGTTCAATGGCACCTCAAATAGTGCAGCACCCCTAAATGCCCTCTGATTTCCACCGCATATTCCGTTTCTCTCTCCCTTCACTCATTCTCTCACCTTCCACTTACTTATTCTAATATAAATGCTTGGTTTGTATAGGGGGGAAATGGGGTGCTCACTATTTGGGGTGTCATTGAACGCTCCTCATATATATATATATATATATATATATATATATATATATATATATATATATATTTGGCACAATCCCAAACGCTCAAGTACATATGTGGATCAGCACCAGCATGACAGAAATAAGACTATGAATGAAACGTTTTGAAATTGGACGGATATTATTATGACTTTCGAAAATGGGTCGAACCAAAACTGAAAAACATTACCTACCTTTAGTATCAGAACCCCAATGCGTAATACCATAATTTACATATTTCTTTAGAATTTCTAAACGCTCTCCTGAAGTAATATCCCAATGTCTTTGCTCCTTGATTTCAGTGAATATCCACGGCTGGACAAAAAAAAATTTGACATATTATGAGAATTATATGATATAATTTTTAAGCAGACAAGCAATGGAACGGTACAGACCTTAATTAGAGCACCTCGGCCAATCATGACACTGGAAAGCTCAGGGCAATCGGACAAGTGCTTATTCCAATCAGTGTATGAAAAAATGTCACCATTACCAATAACTGACAATTCCTTGGGAGCTTTTCTAGCACATTGGTATACATAGTCCCAATCAGCAAGCTTGCTATACCTTTGTTGTCGTGAACGACCATGTATGGTTATTGCACTTGCTCCACACTGACTAATGTCTGATATTAGAGAATCAATACGGTTTCTTCCCTCTAGATACCCAGTCCTTACCTTGAATATGTGAAAACATCACAAGTATGACAACCGTTGAATTGACCTATTAGGTTGGTTTGTTATTACAAACATGTACATGTTAAAAAAATCCTTATCTGCTTATCTAAAATTATAAAATTTGATGGTTATATCTATTTTAAATAAAAACAAACTGAAAATTATAAAGAAAAAAATTGTGAGCTCTTTGTTGAGGTCGAAATTCAAACTTGTGACCTTATATAATAAAGTTTCCTTTTGAAGCTAGATGTTAACATTTGATTTAAGCAAGATTCAAACCCTTGACCAACCGTTCGTGTATAAGGGGCATTTTTGAAACTTCGTCGTCGGATCAAAAATTTGCAGCTCTGTTCCAACTATTAATAAAGATTGATTTACCGAGATTTTTAAGTGTTTCTGATATTTCAATTGTCCCTTTTTCCATGTTTATCTCCAATAAAGTGTTTGTAATACATAAACAGGGAACCCAGTATGAGTGCATTACCTTGACAGTAATGGGCTTGTCAATTGTTCTAGAAGCTGCCTGAATAATGCTCTTCATCCGCATAGGTTTAGTAAGCAAAGAAGATCCAGCGCCCTTATTGCAAACAAGGTCAATTGGACAACCCATATTAATGTCAATGAAATCGACCTCGCATTCGCGGTCTATAAGCTCAACAGTGCGTGCCAGTGTGTCTGGATACGATCCGCATACTTGTACACCAAAAATATCTTCTGATGAATGTCGCCTAAGTAATGCCCATTCCGAAGCTTGTCCCTGAAACATATAACACAATCACTTCCAAGGATATCACACTAAGTAAACTTACAGAAAATAACAGAGTTGAAATCTTGTTTCCAGACACAGCAGGTATACTACTTGAGTTGGTCATGACTGTGTGTTAACAGTCAGATGATAGAAATAATGCACAAGAATTCAAAAGGCTGCTTGATTCACACTATTAGCTGTATAGTAATTAAGACGCTAAGGCGCAAACATTGAGCCTGGGGCTTTTTTGAGCCTTGGGCTTTTTTGTGTGCCTTTTATACGAGTTTGATTCGCTATTTTACTAACTACAAAATTAATTTTTAAACCATATTTTATAATTCATTCAATTATTTACATATTTTATTAATAAGATTCAAATTTTAAACCATATTTTATGATTTGTTGAACAATCAAACTTTTTATTTAACTATTTATAAACAAAATTTTGAATTTAGCCCCAAAAAAAGGCCTCAAACTGCAAAAAGGCGCAAGCCTTGAACCTTGGGTTTTTTTGCGCTTAGGCGCACCTAAGCGCGTGCCTTGATAACTATGATTAGCTGTAAAGTTTGTTCGATCCCCCCCCCCCCCCAAAAAAAAAAAACACACACACATACATATACATATATATACTAATTCAATACATAAAGTAACATAACTAATAAAAAATATTTAATTAAAATTAATAAATAGTTAACAAATAAACAGAATGATATTGGTATTCTAATAATGTAACAGAAAGCGAGGTTGATAGCATTTGGAAGACTGACAAAAGCATAAGAACTGTTTATCCAAGACTCTTTTACCAGGTAATATTCCATTTATATCAGTCGCTATCACCTATCCTATCTTATTCTGCTGGTACAATATTTTTGAATGTTAGGATTGTTGTGCATGCTTGTTTGATTATTGTGCATGTTTGCTTGATGTTGTGCATGCTTGTTATGGATTGTTTGATATGATTATGTTTACTTGACGTTGAATTTCGAGGGCGAATTCGTGAAAGGGTAGAATGAAACAGTCCATATTATTATGTATCGACAGATTGTAGCAATAATGAATTCATAAATGGGAATAGCGTAACAATCCATATTGTTATGCAACGAAGCCTTTAAAAACATTATTGCCGTAACAAAAATGACCATAGAATAGATTAAATATTGATAGCATTGCATTTTGACCTTTTTTATATCCATGGAACTAATTGTGGATGTTTTCGACCTACAAATCTTGTAATGGCAATAACTTCTAATAGAATTCGAATCTGAGTTTGAAAACTAATTCAAAATTAAATATACAATGGTTCGTCTTTCTATGTAGTAGCCATAATCGATTTTTGACCAAGCGACTTGAGAGACCACGTTTTTAAATTTACAATTTTTAGGCATATTTAGTTAGCAGTAACTAACTTAAGTTCATAAGTAGCCATGCTAAGCTATTTCAGGATTTGTGTTAATTGCAGCACTAAAAACGGTTCTAAATCACTGTCCATCTACCCCCCCCCCCCCCCCAACAAAAAAAAAAAAAAAAACTAGTCACCCACTAAACAAGATCATATCTTCTATCAAATCTATCATAAAACCATACCAAATATAGTTAGATCTTGCCAAGTAAGGATGGATTAGAAGTGCAATCAACAAGAGACTGTCAGATTAGCATTTTGGATTACGAATTTTGAATCCATGGTTTTTTTTGGACCGGATTTAGCTAGCTTTCATTGATTTACATATATTTTACATTAATGGATGAGTGATTTATAAATGTGTGTTTAGCTAATTTTCATTTTATAACCTCTACAGTCCATATATGATTTTAACATGTTTTGGATCCACTTTTCAACTTATAAATGTGTACTGAACTGATTTGAGTTTGAAAATGAAATAGAAACGAATTTAAACGTGTATTTTCATGTCATAATTGGCATGTAAAGGTTAAGGCTAGGATATGAATGTCATCTTAATTGTTGCTACGACATAATGCTTGTTCTGTGTGTTTGCATATTTGAATAGATAAACGTCTACTGTACTAAAGGTCGGATTGTTCGACGGGATCATCGCGTAAAAGCCTATATGAAGCTCTCTAATTCGATCGCACAAATGATGAGACATTCATAACGATAGAACAAACTTCGATGTATCGACCGACCTAAAACGTAGAGAGTTTGGTCAACATAAAGTTGTACGCCTATCGAAGCAGCCGAATCAAATTTAAATCAATGCAGAATTAATGAGAGATATAACTAGCCAAAATTTGATTTAGTCAAAACAAATTGACACCGAACCATATAGGTCGGTATGACCCATGTTGGTTGGACATAAACACAATTGATTCGTATATTTTTAGATATGTGCAGAGTGTAGCTCAAGGCACAGATAAGGACCTAAACAGATATGGGGCTGGCTTAAAGACTAAAGAGGTTTGGCTAAGTAAAGCAAGGCTAATTCGAAACCAAAATTAGCCAGGGAAAGAAGAAGCTCAATCACTACCGAACCAAGGTCGGATCGGTACCGACCCAATGAATTTTGAATAAAACACAGAGCCACAGGGAATGCAAGCAAGTGGAGTACCATGATTTTTGAGGAAAAACTAGGTCGATGCTAGCTTGTGTTAATTAGCAGTTTGTGTAGTGACGTCTCAGAGCTAACCTCGAGCATGTCATGCTTTATTTCAGGACTTGCTGAAAGCAACCACGGTGATTTCGGAAATTTATCGACTTGAAGTTTTGATCTACACTGAGCACTTTAAGGGGAAAGTGGCAGTAGCATCTGGCGAACAGCCCGAGTTTTAGAGTAGTGATGACTTGTGGAGTGGATGAAGTGGGTTCCGCTATCGGTACGTATACCCATTGATCGTTGTTAACTCGAAGGTTTTTTGTGTGCTTACAAAGTAGTAAGTGAGGACACTCACAGAGAGTATTTACTATTTAGTGTGCACTTGTATCTCTTCACGTACGTGTGTTTAAACTACTTTGATGATGGCAGCGACTCAAGCAATGATGAAATC
Source organism: Allium sativum (assembly GCA_030737875.1). Taxonomy (NCBI): domain Eukaryota; kingdom Viridiplantae; phylum Streptophyta; class Magnoliopsida; order Asparagales; family Amaryllidaceae; genus Allium; species Allium sativum. Next base: position 75,544,570 of record CM060917.1, read on the forward strand.
GCGATGTTGAGTAGTCGTGGACCTAACTGAGGGTGCTATGTATTATCATATATCCAACAATATTTGAGAGAGACGTGAGACTATTTTATGGTTGTTATGCTTATTATGGTTGTCACATGATGTAGGTATTATCAGTTGTATACCTAAACACTCTGCATTGTACTTATAGTAACATGATGATGATAGTAGATTAGCATATATTGCATTTTTATAATAATTTGTTGGACACAGGGACAAATCATGTATAATTTTATCTATCATGTGTTCATATTTATGATCAAGATTTTGAATCTCGCCCAAAGTGTCGGGGATAGAAAAAAAAGATATTCTCCAAAATTCAGGATTTGATGGCTTGGTTAGTTATCCGAGTATTAAATCTATTTCATTTCCTCTGAGATATTAGCTCGATATTTTATCCAAAATCTGAAATTTGAAACCTTGTTTATGCTTATATCGTTTTTATATATTTTGAGATCATACATCGCTCATACTAGACTTTCATCTGACTCGGGTTATTTACATCATATCTTACATTCTCCGATACTCTATGAGTAGATTGGCACATGGAGCTATGCGGATCATTACATTTATACATTATCGGAGTCTTTATCATTTATTTCGGTCGTGCAGTGCTATAAAGCAATATGGCATCATTATCGTATATATATATCAATTTCATATATCAGCTCTATTACTCCTTTTTGTATAATCTGACAAATAATTTACATCATTCTGATGTAATGTTATTTCTCGTTCATTTGATTATATTACTGATCCATGTGTTTTATGTCCATGTTCTTATATTTTATCGTATGCACAAGGAGACATACTATAGGTTCTTCGTTGATTTATTGTATTATGTATAAACCCTTGACGATTTCCCTCCATCGGGGTACCACTACAATGCATTTTATTCTGTTATCTATATTGACCAAAGATGGAGGGAGGTAGTCACAATTAGCAACCGCCCTTTTCTTCCTCTCAAGCATACAACGTGTTGTAGTTGCAGGCTAAAGTCACAAAATCATACAGTCTACTAAGAAAACTAGTAACATGATTACGAAACCGTATGCTTTCTACGTAACAAGCGTTATTTGTTGCATATATCAAGAATTTTAATCAAGCAGATGAGTTAAAATTCACCAGAAGGCAATCTAGCCACATAAAATGATGGACTGCAGAAGGAAATGGTCATAAAACAAACCTGCAGAAGATTTGTAGCCATTGCCATTTCACCGCAAGTTATATCAGCTCCCAGGCTTTTACAGATTCTTCTGAAAGGAAGATTACCAACAGTGGTCAATGGTGCAAGATACAACTTCTTGCTGAAATCAATAAGTTTAATCTCTCTCCGATGTGGTCGCAATATCACGTCACTTTTACAAGAATCAAAGCTATCATCGATATTTTTTCCTTCCAAATTACCATTTGTACTGATTTCATCCATATTAGATTCAGGAACATGTTTACCTGATCAACAAATATACAATTCATAGGTCAACTGAATTTCATGTTAATGCGCACTGCTACTAGATCAAATTAGTTACCATTATTGGTTTCAATGGGACAGCTTGCTTCATTAATTGGGCACTTGGTCTTCTTTGTAGGTCTTGAATCACTAGGATTAAATACATCTTCCGCACAATCTTTTTCTGAACAAGCTGCTGAAGCGCATTCAGCATTATCTACACGAGATGCTTCGTTATTATTTGTGCCACGTGAATCATTGGTGTCTGTGCCGCATAGATCATTGTTGTCTGTGCCAGCTGTATCGTTCTTGTCACATGCAGAAACAGCATTTGATCCATTAATATCTTCAACATGACTATCATCATGATGAATATCTGCATCTGATTTAGTGCTATATCCAACCTGCAATCGGAATTTTAGTAAAGGGTTGTTTGCTGCAAGTATCAGACGGATATTTTTTTACCCTGTACAGATTCATTTCACAAATCAGCGTACAATTCTAGATTCTACTGATTTGATACATGATCTGGCGATGATCATAGAGATTCTAGAAGGCAAAAATAAGTTATAGTGCTGTTTCCCCCGTTTATGTAACATGGAAGGACTCAACTACCACCATGCTTTGTAAATGCCAAAGTAAAATAAAATTCAGCATCGATATATTTCCAAAATGGCATTATTTCATCGCAGGTGTTTGAATATAATTTTAAGCCCGTAAATGAAGGTATAAAACAGTGGGTTTCTGTAATCGTAAGAAGTGACAGCAACAGATTGAAAATCCATGATGATTGGATCTGAAAGTGAAACTTAACTACAAGCACAAATTAAGTGCTGCCCAACATATAATAATACAATATCCCCATAGGAACAAGATACCCTAATAGTCCAGCATTCACTAATGATTGCATTAGCCACTATTCACAAATGAATAGATCAAGCCAAATAGTCATTTGTTTTCACGTTAGATGCATGGGATGGTTTATCTTCAAGTGCACATTTCCCATATATATATATATATATATATATATATATATATATATATATATATATATATATATATATATCAAAAAATCAATTAGAACACAGAAAGATGACACAAAACTGAACGTAAGAATTTCAACCATTAGATTTCCCCCCGAATTATGCAAAGACAAACAAATCCAATGGTTCACAATTAATGTATTCAACAATCAAAACACAAGGTCCTTTCAACATGGGAATAAGAATATCCAATTATCACATACCCTCAGTCCAAGCAATTTGAGCTGAGCATCGGCTTTTGGGAAGCTGGCTTTATTTTTCCACAAAAGCTTTTGAACATCTTTCTTTAAATGATTTGTCTCGATGCATCTTTGCAAAGTAGTATGACTTTCTGACACTTCGGTTTCTTTGTGTGTATTAAAAAATCTACAAGTTATACCGTAAGGGCATGACTTCTCATTTCTGAGGAAAGGACAACATCCACCTAGATCGGCTGGTTTCTGCATATTTTTTTTTCTTTTATCAACAGTACATGTAAAGACCTGCTTTAGAACTACATTTATATTACACAAAAATTCATAAGTATATAGATAATCATACCTCTGCCAAATAAGCATCTAAGTCGTGATTGAAACGGCAAGCAGTGCCAAACCGGCATGCGTCACTTTTACCATATTTTGCTACTTCAGGGCATATGTTAGATGCAGATTTTTGTTCCTGTGTCATGCACAAAATCACATTAAAAGTTAAGAATTATGCAAAGAATGGTTTATGGCATGAAAAAAACATCAAGAGGATAAAGACACATGAATTGACATTATGGTTAGACCTAAGAGTTCTGTAAAAGTTCAATATGTGAAATAAGCATCTGTATTAATAGTTGTAAGATGTTTGGTGTCACACTTTTTTGGTGTCAACGCAAACCAAAGACAACGTCCCTTTATTTTAATATCGCTAAAAATGGTTTCTAACTTTTTTTACAAATTTAAAAATTATCCTCGTCATATATGACTAAATGTTAGTATCCCTTAAATATATAATCTAACAAATAAATCTCTACAATCATTACCAGATCTTAGCTTCACTTAAACATAGAATCTAGCAAATAATTAAAAAAAAAAATCAAAACTTTTTCTACAACAAATATATTACCACTTAGAAATAAAATCTAACAAATAAACAATTCAGTAATGCTTAAAATGTTCATCTACAAATTCAAACTATCCGTCTATAAATATATTTAAATCTTATGTACACACACATACACTGGGTAAACAAGAACAATGGATACTGGGCTTATTCTTTCAACCTTTGGGTCATGAAACTACAAACGGGTAAACAAACGTTGGTTCAATATAAGTGGAGAGAGAGAACATTCTTTCTACTCTTTTACCGAAGATATTAGAACTCCAATTGACAAAACAGAATTAGCAAGCTATATGTTAATTAGATTGCAGTGCTATGAAATTTGGAATCGCACACGACTTCAATGATTAGGGCAAAACAGAATTTGGAAGAAGACGAAACTCGTCCCACACTGATTTTGAAATATGGCATGGAACAACCAATCGCGATGTAGGGCGCAATTTATTGGTCATATATGTGAAAGATGATAACGGAGATAGACAGATTCATGCAGTCTCCAAGATGATTGGCGACATTTCCAAGCGAGTTGCTGAAGAAGGTCACGTGAGCAAGCGTTGGTTTGCCGGCTAATTGTTTCAACTTGGAGATGAGCAAGTGAAGCAGTTCCAAGTAATTACTTGGGAGAACGTGTGTCAGTTTGCCAATTTGGATTGAAGACTAAGTGGGCCAAGTAGATAATGGATAATGTGGCTATGTATGTGCATACACTTGATCTAGTCTGCGAGTGTTAATGTTTTATTAGCTATCTTAACTTCATAGTTTTAGCATTTGCGATAGACCAAGTAGACTAGGTGGATGTTCTCAGCATTTATGCAGAAGTTGGAGTGTACTATGTGAACAAGTGTTGTAAATACGCATGCACTATTTTTTAGCTTAGATAAACGAATCTTTTTCATATATATTGTTAATACCCTAGGTACCATAGGTATTGATTTTGATGACAACCACCATAAAAACATTACTACTAACATATCTTTGAGTTGTGCAGTTACATGAAATATATTATGGATATATTTTTAGAAATAAACAAGAGTACAAAAGAAAAAGTATAGAAGAAGGATAATCAAAGCAATTGAAGACTAAAACCTATTACAGAGTCTTTGAAGTGATGTGGAGTTGGTTGAACTTTAGACTATCTTGTTAACGATCTCAAGGCAATTATACTTGAAGACAATCGACCATCGACCTCAATCGAATCACCAAAATCCACAAATATAAGGTAATTTGAAATGCTGAAAATCTGAAACACATTTGAAACATTTATAAGTGTTACTACAACACATATGTCGACATATAGGTTGTTGTATGTCGACATATAACGGGTTTTTTAGTTTTTCAATTTCAAATTAAAAAGTTATTTCCCTTCATCCCTTTACCAAAAGACACTTCCTTTCAACCACAATTTAAAGACTCCTGAAAACGAATTTATTCACCAATTTTTCACATTTTCTTCTACGCCTCCATATATTTTCTATACAAATCCACTGAATACTATCCAATTATTCTTGCAAATCCACTCTCTTTCACTTCAATTCTTCACTGATTTTCAAGCCACACAATATCAGAGAGTTATAATTGAATTCACATCATTCTTCCTCAAATAATTCAAAGATATATTGCCATTAGAGGTTTAAAGGATCATTGTACCGAATCTGCAAGAAACCGTATTGAAGATACAACTACTTGTCATTGTTTGTTGTTACTGATAAGAAGAAGGTGTATCTTGTAGCCCGTGAAACAAAGATTGTAAAGGTGTTCTTGCCACCCGTGGAAAGCAAGCGATTATAGTGAAATTTTGCACGGTGAAGCGCATGACTGGATGTAGGATTGGTTAATCCGAACCAGTATAAAAATCCTGGTGTTATTTCATTTAGTACATTTTATTTTATTACTTACTTTGTTTTCAATTTTGAATAGATACAGTGTTAAATTTGTAAATACACTCCACTCCTCTAGTGTTTGAATAGCCTTAAGATCCACTAAAACTTTGTTGTAGAAACCCAATTCCAGAATTGGTATCAGAGCACTGGTTTTCAAAATTAATCAACTGGTTTTTGAAAAGTATAAATGGCTAACGACACTAGTAACGCCTTTATTAATAATTTCATAGAAGGACAATCTACCACTAAACCCACTCTATTTGATGGTAGTAATTATGTTTATTGGGCTTGTACGATGAAATTTTATTTGTAGTCTAATGGTTCAGATGTTTGGAACATTACCCAAGTAGAATACATAGAGCCTCAAACTGAATATTCAAAATGGACACTAGACCAAAAGACACAAGCACTTAATAATTCTAAGGCCATGATTTTTTTTTATTTTTTTAAATGAAAGCCATGAATTTTTTATTTTGCTCTTTAAATAGAAATGAATTTAATCGAGTGTCTACTTGTAATTCTGCATATGAAATTTGGAGGACACAGTACATCATGCATAAAGGCATCACTAAAGTAAAACAGACAAAGATATCTATGCTAACTCACCAGTTTCAACTCTTTCAAATGAAACCAAATGAGTCTATTTCTGATATGTACTCTAAATTTCAAGATATAGTACATGCCTTAATATCATTAGAAAAGAAAATTACTGAAGAAGACCAAGTCAGAAAGATCTTGAATTCACTTCCTAGTGAATGGGATCAGAAGATTCTGACAATCGAATAAGCCAATGATATTAGTACTATGTCAATAAAAGAATTAATTGGTAATCTAATGTCCTATGAAGTAAAGTTGCAGATTAGAAAAAAGAATCAGGGAAATGAGAAAAAATCACTGGCACTTAATGTTATGATCGACAATGATGAACCAAACGATGATGTTGTCGATGATGATATCGAGTATATTACCAAGAAGATCTAGAAATTCTTGAAGCACTGGATAACGAAGAAACTTCGAAAAATTAACAATAATAATTCCAAAAATGGAAAGATTGTTAAATGTTTCGAACGTGATAAACCCGGTCATTTAAAAAGAGATTGTCCCAACTTGAGGAAACCAAAGCACATTTCAAATACGTTCAATAAGGAGAGGAAACAGATTCAATGCAACATGGGATGATTCATCAAGTGATAGTGATTCAGAGACATGTAAGGCCAACGTATGCTTCATGACAATAGATGACCAGGTATGGAGTTTTGATAAAGAAATTGTTAAATTTTAAATGATATGCATCAGAGATATGAAATACTTAGGAAAAAGTACGACATAACAGAAATAGATAGATTAAAAATATCTAATGAAAAATTGAGTAAAGGAATACAATGTCTAGAAGATGAAAGATTTAATGCTCATAAAAATGGAAAGGATTTAACATTTGGAAGTTTTGAAAAACTAAAAAGTGAAAATGAGTCTTTAAAATTAGAAAATCTTTCAATGAAGTCACAGATCACTAATCTGAATGTAAAAATAACATCTCTAGAAAACGTTATTCTTACCCGTAGTAAGGATTTCAATAAAATGAGAACTGATATTGGAAGGGTAATCTAGAGAAATTATTATCTAATTCTAAACATACTAGGAATAAACATGGACTTGGATACACCCTTAAGGCTAAATCAAAGAAAAATAGTACTCAGTGTACTAAGTTTGTTGAAGCCACCAAGTTCATAGCAAAACCTAAGAAATTAAAGTTAAATCCTCCAAACAGGTTCGTTAACTTATGGGTTCCAAAAAGGTTGGATAATACTGAAAAGGAAAAATACATTGATAATTTTATTAACAAGGTTCATTTATCTAATGATTAAATTTTGAAAGGCATTCAAACACTTTATGGGTTTGGCATCTCAAAACTTAACCCCATGGACCCAAACTAAAAAAGTGTACCAGTGTACATATTTTTAAATAACATCATAGTTATTAATGGCGCACGGCGCAAAAAGGCGCAACATCAGTCTGGAGCCTTGGCGCACGGCGCAGCAAATGGCGCGCGCCTTTCTGATTTACTGCGCATGTTTATTTTTTAATTTAACATATAACAACAAATTTAAAAATTTAGTATTTTTTGCTAAAACATATGTAATCAAAGTTTTTACAATTTTGCAAAAAGAAACATCATCATATTTGACATCATTAACATAGAATTTCAAGCATAATAGTTTTCAAAATCCAAAATAACAATATATATTACTAATAAACTAGAAATCCGAATCCGATTCAACAATCATATTTTCCAAAAGTTCTGGTCTAAAACATTAGCTGATGCACTACTTTTGTAGCATGCAGCAATTTGTATGTAGACTTACTGTATGCAGCAGGGAGCATAGGAATGCATACTCACTGTATGCCAAATATTTGTATGCAGCAATTACAAAGTCAACATACTACTGTGTATGCATGCAGCAATTTGTAGAATTGTTTGTATATAACTACATATGATATATATTTGATTTACCTGTTAATAGATATGTTTGTATACAAAAAACAAGAAAAAAACAAAATAAAAAACAAAAGGCGCGTCATTTTGCGCCGTGCGCCATTTTTGCGCCGCACGCCTTTTGCGCCATTTGTTGCGCCTTCTCATATGCGCCGCGCCGCAAGAAGAAATAGCGCAGATGTCGCGCCGCGCCGCGCCGTGCGCCATAGCGCGCCATTCATAACTATGAATAACATATGCTTAAAGTATATGACAAGAAATATATTGAACCTTGGATAAGTATGAAAAGGATTTGTTAGTGGCACAGGCAAAGTTGATAACTATAAAACTCATCTATTTATTTAATAAAGTTTATTTCATGATTTTATTTGGTTTCTCCGCTTGTGTTTTATTTATATGCATATACAAACTCTACATATTATCTAGCAGTAAATTAAACAATTATTTTTACCCTTCTTGTTGATGACAAAAAGGGAGAAAAGGTATGAATATACCAAACAAAATGATTGGGGGAGTGCATAGAATTTGGGAGAGTCAAATATAAAAAATATTATATTTTATCTCTTAAATATTTATATGGTTGTCATCATCAAAAGAGAGTGATTGTTAATACCCTGGGTACCCTAGGAATTGATTTTGATGACAACAACCATATTAACATTACTGGTAACATATCTTTGAGTTGTGCAGTTGCATCAAGTATATTATGGAGATATTTTTAGAAATAAACAAGAGTACAAAAGAAGAATTATAGAAGAAGAATAATCAAATCAATTGAAGACTAAAACCTATTAGAGAAGTCTTTGAAGTGATGTGGAATTGGTTGAACTAATATCTAGTTAAAGATCCCAAGGCAATAATACTTGAAGACAAACAATCATTGACCTCAACCGAATCGCCAAAATCCACAATATAGTAATTTGAAATGCTGAAAATCTGAAACACATTTGAACCACTTATAAGTGTTACTACAACACATATGTCGACATATAGGTTGTATGTCGACATATAGGTTGTATGTCGACATATAACAGGTTTTTCAGTTTTTTAATTTCAAATTAAGAAGTTATTTCCTTTCATCCCTTTATCAAAAGACATTTCCTTTCAACCACTATTTAAAGGCTCCTGAAAACGAATTTTTTCACCAACATTTCACTTTTTCTTCTACTTTTTCTTCTCCATATATTTTCTATACAAACCCATCGAATGCTATCCAATTATTCTTGCAAATACACTCTCTTTCACTCCAATTCTTCATTGATTTGTAAGTTACATAATATCAGAGAGTTATACTTGAATTCACATCATTCTCTCTCTGATTTCATCCTATTTTCTCAAAGAATTAAAAGATATATTGTCATTGGAGGTCTATAGAATCATTGTACCGAATCTGTAAGAATCTATATTGAAGATACGACTACTTGTCATTGTTTGTTATTGTTGATAAGGAGAAGGTGTATCTTGTAGCCCGTGAAATCAAGATTGTAAAGGTGTTCTTGTCACCCGTGGAAAGCAAGCGATTATAGTGAAATTCTGCACGGTGAAGTGCATGACTGAATGTAAGATTAGTTAATCCGAACCAGTATAAAAATCCTGATGTTATTTCATTTATTGCATTTTATTTTATTACTTATTTCATTCTGTTTTCAACTTTGAATAGATATAGTGTTAAATTCATACACATTTCACTCTTCTAGTGTCTGAATAGCCTTAAGATCCATTAACATTGTGATGTACAACCCCAGTTCCCAACACATATATATATATATATATATATATCATGGATCAAGGTTTCGACCGGTACCTCAAAATTTTGAGGATACTGAATCGACACTGGAAGCTATCGGCTCGAAACCGACAGTGCAATTCGATTTCGGAACCAGGGAAAAATAAATTGAATTCTTTTTTAAATTGAATTGTTTTGTTCCAGAAAAAATTGAATTATCGTGATACATGTGAAACAACAGTAAGATTGAAGACGATGAAAAAACAAAAGAAATTGAATAACATATCAAATTAGAAACCTTAATTACCCAAGCGTGAATCAACCGTGAACAACTGAATGATTAATTCAATTTGAAAGCATATAAAATACAGCAATTTGATTGCATATTTACAACATCAATAAAAAATCAATTTGCTTCTGCTCTCGAATTTTCTTCAAACATCGATCTTCACATAGTAACGTTTTCTTCTTCTTCCTTGTCTTAGCTCGCTGTCGAGCGCCATAGATGTTCAATACTGGCTGATTTAATTGTAGATATGCAGTTGCTTTTTTTAAATTGTAGAGAACTGGGAAATGGTCGTTTTGGGATAAAAAAAACGTAGGGTGCGTTCGGTTCACCCTTTTCAGTTTTCGGTTTTTGCCGATACAGAATTGCAATCGACGTATATAAACCATGAAAAATGACCATTTTCGAAAGCGAAGTTAACATATAAAATGGAAAAGAACTTTTTCTTATTTTTCATGTTTTGGGAAACAATAGATAAACGACACATAGTTCATCCTTTCATCGTCCCTTCAACCTCTCTGTTGTCCCCTCCATCTTCCTTCCAGCCCCATCATCGTCCGTTTACTCTCTCCATTTTTCATAGCTCGTGTTGGAAATTCAAAATACAAAACAAAAAATAAACCAAACACCACCGTAAATTTCCATTCTATTAGGAAGGGAGGCAGTTGGGTCTTTCATAATTAAATATTTAGGGTCGAATGTGCGAGGTAGTTGGGTTGCGTTGTTTATGCTTAATAATTTAGTTAGGGTAGTTTATTTAATTTAGGCTTGAAAACCGAAATCTAGACCAAAACCAAAACAAAACCGAAACTTTCGGAATTTATGGAATCATCTGAATCCAACAAAAATTCAAATAACCAGTGTAGTCAAGGCGCTCGCCTAGGCGCGCCTAGGCGCGCCTAGGCGCCAAAAAGCCCTAGGCGCCAGCCTAGGGCTTTTCTGACCTTCAAGGCGCCCGTCGTGCTTGAGGCGCTGGAAAAGCGCTCAAGGCGGCAAGGCGATGAAAAAGCGCTGAGCTGGAAAAGCGCGCTTCAGCTAGGGTTTTTTTCTTTGAGGCCCAAAATCAGCCCATTTCGAACGTATTAGGGTTAGCCGGCTGTGTATTTGACTCATTTTCATACGTCGAACCAAAAAAAAAAAGAGCGGCCATCGAAGACGACATCGAACAAGCAAATCAACAGCAAAAATTACTCTCATCCAATTCAATCTTATCTGATCTGCAGCTCGAGCCTTCAGAAGCTTTTTCTTCTGTAAGTTTTTTTTTCTGGTTTCCTTCTTTGAACAGCACCTGTTTTTCGTTAAACAAAGTGCACCTGTTTTTCGTTAAACAAAATAAGTGTCGTGTTTTTCTTTTTGAAAAAATGCAGTTTTTTTTAAACAAATGCTGTTTATTTTTAACCAAATGCAGAATTTTTTTTTTAAAAGAAAAAATGCAGTTTTTTTTTTTTTTTTGAAGTTTTGAACAAATGCTGTTTTTTTTGAAACAAATGCAGTTTTTTGTGTTGAACAAATGCTGCTTTTTGTTTTTAAGTTTTAACAAATTCAGTTTTTTTTTTTTTAAATCAGTGCAGTTCAGTACAGTTTTTTTTGCTGTAGAACAGCTCAAGTCATGCTCAAGGCGCCCAAAAAAGCCCTAGGCGCCAGCCTGGGACTTTTTGGGGCTTTTTCGCCTTGACTACACTGCAAATAACTGAAAAAGAGACCAAACCAATTTTTCAAATAATTTAGTTAGAGTAGTTTGTTTAATATAGGCTTAAAAACCGAAATTTGGACCAAAACAAAACCGAAACTTTTGGAATTTATGAAATCATCTGAATCTAACAAAAATTCAAATAACCGAAAAGAGACCGCACCAATTTTTCGAACCTATGTATATACACACATGCGTTCTCTCTCTCCATGAAAAGAATTCAATAAACATGATTTCACCGTATCTTTCTGAAATATCAAAAATACCTGCATTCATCAGTGGAATCTCACTACCAATTGCAACAATCACCACCGTTCACTTTCAAATTATCCATCGATGGAATTTTCGTACAAATTTGCCACCGATATCAACAATTTAGAATGAGTATTGTGATGAACAAAATTGTTGCACTTGCAATATACATCTATCATCTCATTTTTTATTAAATAAAAAACAGATATCTTTGGATATTAGATGCACATATATGTGATTTGTACTAACGTGTGTAACCAGTAGGGCTGCACAAAGTATGGGTTGGGTCGGGTTAGACCAAATACTTTATCCGACCCGCATAGGTATGGGTTTAAGGTAGCTCAACCCGTACCCGACCCTATATGAGGTTAGATATGGGTTGGGTTGAAGTATGGGTTGGGTCGGGTTAAGTAAGGTTGGATTGGGTCACTTGAATACAATAAAAAATGAGAATATGAGGGATTTTTTCTAAAAATTATATCAAAATATTCAGCATAATATATCAGATTTTATCTAGCATAATGCATTTAAAATAACTGATTCACTACAAGACATATAATTAAAATTTTATTATAAAACACATCATATGAAATTAATTTACTACATAGTTGAGCAAGTGTTTCATTTTAAAATACATTAAAATGCTCTTTAAAATATATTTATCAAATTCTATCTAGTTTGGATTGACATGAAATATTTTTTTGTACATTTATTATAGAATACATAAACATTATTCTAGGATTATACTATTCTAATTTTAATTGGATGGATATTAAATTAGTTTTTTTTAAATAGGTTTGGGTTGGGTTAAAATGAGGTTGGGTTGAACAAAATGTCAAACCCGACCCGCATATAGTATGGGTTACAAATTGTAACCCATATCCGACCCGAACTAGGATGGGTTGGGTTGGGTTTATGTGGGTTGGGTCGGGTTGGTGGGTTGGGTCGGGTTGGATATGGGTTGTGTGCAGCCCTAGTAACCAGTTGCATCTCACTTTCACTACACCTCAGATCTCTTTGATTTCAACCACATCCCAATTTAAATAATATACATTCTCTCTCATCTCACTTCAGGAGAAAGAAAATATATTATTTAATGCCGAAAATGTAGATGAAATTAAGAGAAATTTGAGGAGTAGCAAAAATGTGGTGTAGCTGGCCTTATGCATATGTATGTTTGTATTATATATAATAAGGCATTCCTTGCTGATTTTGTAAATAAAAGTAACTGACATTTCCCTTGTATAATCCAATGAAGAAAATCAATTAAGTATATGTTACAATTATTTCTTTACCACTTTCAAGCCTTACTACATAAAGAAGATTAGACATCTGGAGGACCTTGTCATAATCCGTGATGAAAACTTAAAGAAATAGTGGAGGCAATGATTACTAATCTTAAGATAAAAGTCAAACAATTTTTTTGATGGGATGTGCAACACACTCGCATAACTGAAACAATATTGATATGTTGCGTTAACAAAAGTGGTGCTAAATGCATCTTAAATTCCTCTTAACCCTTCTATTATCCCAAACATATTTTCAACTAAACTTAAAAGATCAAAACAAGGACAAAATGATTCACGGACGTGTAAACACGCTTGGGATGACTAGACTCAAGAATTTTGAGGAGGAAAATGGCAAGCATTTAACTCGGTGTAGAGCCACTTAAGTCGCTACCGAGTTAATTTTTCTCCATTTTCCACCTTTCAAACATCATAACACCTCTTGTGCTACTCCAACAACAGACGGCCAAGTGGGTTTTCTTGAATTTGATGATCAACTCCAACGACTGAAACGAAGACATTGAAGAAAGTAGAATAACTCAGACATTGATGGAAGATCATTAGAATCGACCCGAAATCAAAAGAAAAAAAAACTTAAAACAACTCAAATAGAAGATTGAAAAAGCAAACAAGAGAAGTTTGATTTGCACTAAAGGAAATAACTCAATATTCAATAAAATGACTCGGTACTGAGTTATCGTTTTGACTCGATGGTCTCGTATTTCACTTGTGCAACTTCGAATCACCTTTTGAACTTCAGTGCAAGCGAGCTTCTAAGTGCGTACCATTGTTTCTCTATAAAAAATAACCTATCCACAATTAAAAAGGAATCTAATTAGACTTTCACTCTACTATTCTACCCTAAACTCTTTGGATTTTGTTCACTCTTAATCTCTTTTGTAAATAGCTCCTTAATTGCATTGTAAATTTACGACCCACTAGATTGTGGTCGGATCAAAAATAACTTGTTGTAATTTGAAGAGAAAACCAATAAAAGATTTAAAGTGGACACAGGTCAAAATTTATGCCAAAGAACTATAAATTCTTGTGTATTCTTGTTTTTCTTCTATTTTTTTTATTTGATTTACTTGAATCGTTGCTTTCATCCGATATTCGAGTGTTGATCCATTTTCTGAGTTAACATTTTGTTTCCATTTTATTTAATCTTTTTTCTTACTTTCTTTATTACTTAATTGTTTCATAAAACCAATATAATATAATAAATCGTATTACCCAAATGGATTGTTCCTATTTTACCATTCAACGAAATTTTGCTACCACTATACGCCATCCGTCTACAATATGTTACCGATGTCATTAGCTTTTCCACAACAGGTGGTATATTGTTGACTAATTATATGTTGCCAATAAAGTATTCAAAGCAAAAAAGGCACAAGGATTGAGCATTATTTTTAATATTTTTTGCACAAAACTATGCAGTTAAAACTGCTACTACAATTAAGAATAGAGCATCAAGAAATCATCACAAAGACAAAATAAAAAATCACAATGACATTAAAAATTGTATTTTCTATGTTATCAAAGCCCTCGCCTAGGCGACAAAAAGCCCTAGGCCCCAGTCTGAGGCTTTTTTACCTTCCAAGGCGCCTACGATGCGTGAGGCGCCAAAAAAGCCTCAAAGGCGCCAAGGTGCTCGCCTTGTGAAGCGCCAAAAAAGCGCTTCTTTTGTAACATTTAAGTAGAAGTTAAAATTTTCAGCATTCGGCCTAATATGAGTCCGGAATCCAACATGGTAAGAAAATTGTGATCGTTTGACTGTTGATTTAGAGTGTATTCTCTGAAAAACGATGCTTTTCTTTCGTCGATCTCTCGAAAAGTAAAATATCCTTGGATTTCTTTCGTCTGACTGTCCAAAAAAAACCTAGTTCATGAAAGGTCAAAACTCTATTTAAGATTGTACGTAATGTCGTTTATTTCAAGTATTTTGTTTCTTGTAGACTTGAGCTTAAATGGCATTGTGCATTATTAGTTTGATTTGTGTTAATTGTATGATGTTTTGTTCTAATATTGCTTTTATATGCCATTTTTGAAACAAAAATTGTGATTTATTAGTTTTTTAGTTGAAAACTGAAAATAAAAGTCATTCATGGCGCGCAAAAAAGCGCTAGGTGAGGGTCTGGGGCTTTTTCGCTTTGACAACTATGATTTTACAATATAAGTGATTTTAAGCTTAAACTTGGGTATGCCATGAAGAAATAGGCAAACTGGGGTTAAAGGCCCAAATTTTATCTTGGACTGTATAATTGATTTGCGCTTTGTTTGCACCTTGCACCTTGTACACCAACTGCACCGTATACTAGTGAAAGGTACACTGTTCCTCTTTGGACTGTGAGTAGGGGCTTTTCTGCATCTAAACAACGCTGGTTGCCGATCCAGTGTTATTAAAAGCGCGCATATGCGCAACGCGCAACGAAGCGCACCTGAAGCGCTTCGCTTCAGGTATGCGATGCGACTTCAATGATGCGCGCGCTTTTGTCGCTTATGCCCCATGCGCAACGCGCAAAGTATGCGCGCTCGATTGAAGTATGCGAGGGTTTAGGGAAAAAAAGGGGGGAAAGTTCAGTTTTGACCGGTTTGACTGTAATATAAATATGTTTGCCCTAGTTTTACAGCTCATACACACTTAGAAACTTCAGCCGCGTCAATACTTCAAAAGAGATTCTTTTCTTCCAAGCTCAGCTCATACAACTACCAGGTAATTCTTTTTTTTTTTTTTTAACTTCCTCTGTTTTTTTTAATCTTTCTCTCTTCTTCTTTAATCTTTCTCTCTTCTTCTTTAATATATTCAGATCTGGAACTTCTGTTTTCTTTTGGTTTTTTTTTTGTTCTTTTGATTGGTGCCTGCAACATGCTTGTCTATTTGCCTCAATAAGTTTTTCAAGTAGTGTTCTCTATATACACTTTAGTACTATATAAATCATTGTATTATATAATTAATGATATACAATTAATGATTTATATGAGAAGAATTTACTGTTGCTGTTAAAACTGATATACAATTAATGATTTATATGAGAAGAATTTACTGTTGCTGTTAAAAGAAATCATTGTATTCAATGTTATCATTAATTGATATTTACTGTTACTGTTGTTGTTAAAAGACATCGCTGCTTTAAACTGTAAAACTGATGGATCTTATTGAGCTTCAATCTCTTGTTTTCAGGCTGAAGAGCACTGCATTGCGCCAGTACCTTATAAAAATGTCCAGGCAGGTTGTTCTTGCATTTGCCAAGAATATACATGATTGATAAATATTGTAGCTCAATTTTATTTTATTTTCCACAGCTTGACATAAATATCACGCCTCATCTCTCTTATGAATGTATAAATTATCTTGAAAATCCCACTGAATTGATTAATGATGCAGAGAAAGCTGCTGAGAAGGCAATGTGGAACTTGGTGTCCTTTACTGAGAATTTACGCAAGCAATACGGGAAAGAACCCCGATCCATGGAGCTGGGAAAATTATGGTAAAATGTCAAAAACTAGAATAAAAATATCATTCTTAAATGACCAGTACTGACTGCTTAATTCATGCAGATACTGTTAAAAATGCTTTATGTTAGACGAATGGCAGCAGATCTCTCTATAAACAATATATTCTCATTCTGGAAAGATAGTTAACATGCGAACAAATATGAGTAAAAAGGTATTCAAGATCATGAAACAATCAATGACGTCAGACTTGCATTGCAATTCTGGTTTTTACTGGCCAAGAAAAGGTTTGTACATTCACTTTAAATACAAACTTCTATGAATTATCAAGCATATAAATCTTAAAATTCACATTATTTACATGATGCGCTTTTCTTCGATGATGCGCGCGCTTCGCGTTTGCGCATTGCGCTTATGCTCCAAGAGGCCTTTGCGCTTCGGTGCGCATATCGCGTTTAATAACATTGTGCCGATCGATAAAATGTTGCACCGATATACGCAATAAGAGGCCTCGTATTTTTGTACTAGTTCCATGATATTTTTCTTCGCTTCCTTTTGAAATTCATTTACTACATAACATATTAATTGGTTAGCTCCTATTCTATGTGCATTGTTTTTTATCAATGCTTCAGCAATTTGGTGTACTTTCCATTAATCAACTTCAGCTTTACATTACATAAATAACAAACCTAGCTTCCAAATCCAAAGCAGTTAACACTTACCTGGCGACGGTCTCTTTTAGCTTGTCGTTTCGATTTCTTCTCTTTACCTAAAATATTAGACCCCTTTCTCTCTTTAGAGTCATCATCCACTCCTACTCTGTCATCGCTCGATCGCAGCTTTGTCGCTGACGGAGGAAGGAGGTGCTCTGGTTTTACCGGAGCTATCGATTTTGCTATTAATTCTTCGGGATTGTACGTAGGTTTGGGGTCTTGTTGCAAGGTCGCAAAAGGTTCTTCTGTTTGGCAGGTTATTTTTTCCTCCCTAGCCATGGTAGTTGAGAGGGACTGAAAGAGGAAAGGGTACAAGAATTAGGGTTTATATCGCGGATTCTAAGCGGGAGACGACAGTGTGAGTTGGCCAGACGAAAATTAGCACCGGCCCAATACAAGTAAGGCCTGGGGTTCGCGCAGTTCAGTCTGGAGTGCGGTTGGAATAATCATTGTAATAATCATTCAAACAGAAGAACCTTTTGTTTTAGGTAAAGAGAAGAACCGTTTTACGATTAATGAGTTTGAGTTTGTTGACACCGTTTCCGGACACCATTGAAAACGGTGTCAACAAACTCGCACACCCGTTTTACACTACACAGTTATGGTTCGATTGTAATAATCATTCAAACAGTTATGTTTCGATTCGGTTTTGATGTAAGACGGTCTGGTTTGAACCCGTATCAAATAGAGGTAACTAGGGAGAAGGACAAACTTTACCGAAAAATTAGACTGAAAAACACCAAGTTTTATTTTTAGTTAGAAGGACGAACTTTGAACCAAAATTAAACTGAAAAAAAATGCTAAATGTAATTAGCATTATATTTAGTTTTTTACACTACAAGAAAATGCTAAATTTAATTAGCATTATTCGGTTTTACATTACAGAAAATGCTAATTATATTTAGCATTGTCCTTCGGTCTAATTTTTTTCAAAGTTTCTCCTTCAGCCTAAAATTAAAACTTGACGTCATTCAGACTAACTTTTTTTCCAAACTTTGTCCTTATGCCTATTTTCCACTATCAAATATGTGTTGAGTATAACAGTATGATTTTTGTTTGATGATAACAAACATGTATATATTATTTTATAAATGTGTTGTAAACAGTACTATTCTATATTTCACATCACACACAGAAACAAATATTTATTTGAATAGAATACTATCACGCAGAATTAAATATTCAAACTGTATTTTTATTTAAATAAATATTTTATTTCGGCGTTTGAAATAGTACATATACATCACTCCACTATTTACATTTCAAATAGTTTTGAATATTTCTGACATGACACATATACATATCACAGAAATTGTACTATTAAAAGATTCAAACAAAATAAACAGATTGAATTGAACAACAAAAATATATTTTTATTTCTATCAATTTGATTATTACAAATAATAGTACAATTATATTCAGTCGTGTCTACAATCACTCTCGTATACAAAAATTCCTCACTACATATCACTCGATCACTCAATTACACACACGGTTATAAAAACATTCACTGGCACTTACACAGTCTTCTTGTGCTCCAATCCAGTCCAGTCATCTCTATATCTGTCACAAAAACACACACGCAGTAAACTGGAACAAAAATAAAATTTAAATACAAGCAAATAAAATTTTATTTTTAAATTTTATTTGCCTTAGAATTACGGTGTGTTTCTCATCATTTTTCTGATTTGGTCTAATATATATTACAAGTATGGCACAATACTACACAAGATCAGAAATGATCAAATATAGCAAGAAAGCCGAATACTTGAAAGTACCAAACTCGAACATGGTTAAACCAAATCAAGAATTGTATCTGTTCTTTTCAGTTTGTTTTTACAGGGTGCAAACTAAAAATGGACAAAAATAATCAAAGCATGTACAAGTGGAGCAAGGAAATTCAAAGCAACAGAGTTCATGGCAGTGCACAAATTCATGGTGATGGAGCAAATATACAAGTATGGCAGTGCAACTCTCATGCAGTCAAGAGCACAAGGCAATGAGTGATAAAGACATTACATCATATATGAGAAATCAAAGTGGACCAACAAGCAAACATGCTTATACATGTAAGCAAGAAGTCAAACAGTGATGAAACAAATTGGTCGAGCCAGTTCAAAGACACAAGTACAGCCCCCAAACACAACTACAAAACTAAAATACACACATGATTCGGCAGCATTGAGCAACAGATAGTTCACATACAAGATTGCCAATACACATGAGCACCAACACAAGTATGAATGTATGGTGCAAGAAGGACACAATCACTTTAATATGGACAGTACAACATGATCAATATAAGCATGCACAAGTGTCTCATGTACAATATCATAAAGGAACAGATGCCAACTATACAACGCAAAAGGTCCGGACATAGTGAGACAAACTAATAACAATGCAAACAAATGAAACAATCCACGAAGCAACATAGTTCAAGTCAGGAGGGAAAACTGCATGGTAAATGAACACACTGGAGCAACATGTTTAGATTCAAGTGGGAAAGTGTTCGAGACAGTGATGAAGTTAGCACCATGTTCACATAGCAAATAAACATTGCAGTAAAGATGAACAAGACTAAAACATAGTAGCAATTTCATGTTCAAACTAGTCAAGGCAGAATGTTGTACATAACATTTACATATGGTTGAGTAAAGTGACAAATGCACAAACATGGTTCATGGCATGTACAATGGCAACAGTGAGAACATGAAGAAAATCAGTATGGCATATAAGTGCTTGCAGCAATTTGGATAGCATCAATGTCTAACAGGGAAGCGTATTCAAGCCAGCATGTACATAGGTCAGGTGCAAGTGTGCACAAACAACGACGGGTGACATGCGTAATGGTGTAGCACAATAAAGGGAGAGCACATTTTTTATGCAAACAAGCAGCAGCAAAATTAAAGCAGATGATACAGCATAGAAATAGGATACTAAGAAATATAATAGGAGGCTTGAAATATTCAAATTACTAATTCGAATTTAACCAAGAAAAGCCCAAAATTCACACGTAAGGACTCCAGATTTCACATGCAATATTTCCATAAAACTGGACTTACAAATTTGTTTTTAATCGAGATTTTTAAGGAAGACACAATCTAAGTCCAAAATTCTTAACAACTTTGAAGATTTCAAAGTCCACAAATTCAAAGCCAAGGATTTCAACTCCAAAATTCACGCAATATTTTCATATATATCAAATACCAAGTCTAGCACGAAATTAGACGAAACTTTATAAATAACACCAATCATCACAAGCATGCAAATCATCCAAGTTCAAACAAACCAAATCAAAAATTCGAATCAAAATCACATACCAGAGATCATAAATAACTTGGATCCGAATCATCTCAGGAGCATACAGAGAACCGAAAATTCCAGAAGTAGTCGAAGTCGAATTTGGGACAAGAAGCATAAACCCTAGAAAAATCGAGCCGCCATTTTTCTAGAGAGAAAGAGATCGTGCCAAAAATAAAAGGGAAGCAACAAATAAAAATGGGCCGACCAAGTGATTAAACGAACAAGGGCCAAGAGGATTTAAAATCTTAAACTAGGGTTTTAGTTTAAGTCTTTTTTTTTAGTATTTTTTTATTTGATTTTAGATTTAGTTTGTCTCTAGAACTAGGGTGACGAATTACGGGGTTGTAATTCGGGGAAATATGGTTTTGGGGATAGAAACCAATGCAGGGTTTTGAGCGTAGGCCGGTTAAGAACAGTTAGGAGCGAGTGTCACGAGTTTATGGGGGATTGTAAGCATAGAGATTATTTTAACACTTAGTAGAAACCTTATGGAATGCAGCAGTTGGCAGGGTTTTGCCGAAGCTGGGTATATCTGTGTGCTATTTATTTTCCACATTTACTCTGATTATTATCTGTGATTGATAATATTTAATTACTCAGCAAAAACTGCAACAAACCCTATTCACCCCCCCCCCCCCCCTCTAGGGTTAATTTAGATCCTACAAGCGGTATCAGAGCAGGTATGTTTTATTTTATTTTAACTCTAGAGTAATGAATCTGTCTAATAACGCCTTTTTTGAGGGTCAGTCCATAGCTAGGCCACCAATGTTTAATGGAACTGATTATGCTTATTGGAAAGTTAGAATGAAAATTTATTTGAGTTCAGTCGATTATGATGTGTGGGATATTATCGAAACAGGTTATAAATCTCCCACAGTTATTGTTAATAATGTTGAAGTTCCTAAATTAGGTGGGATGCTAATGATAAAAATGATTTTCAACTAATGCCAAAGCGATGAATGCTTTAATCTGTGCTCTTGATAAAACTGAATTTAATCGAATCTCTCATTGTGAAACTGCGCAGTAAATATGGCATACGTTGGAGGTCACACACGAAGGAACATCTCAAGTTAAGGAATCTCGTCTCGCTCTACTTAGCAATGAATATGAAAAATTTTCTATGCAAAAGGACGAAGATATAAAGGAGATGTTTGGGCGCTTTTCATCACTGGTTTACAATGCAAAATCTCTTGGCAAAACTTATACCGAAGTGGAATTGATCAGAAAAATATTGAGAGTGCTACCGATGAATATTGAAGCTAAGCTGATAGCAATTCAAGAATCAAAAGATCTGAACAAAATAAGCATGGAAAAGTTGATCGGAAATCTGATTACTTACGAGATGGAGTTAAAAGCAAGAGAAGAACGAAAGAATTTTGAATCAAAGAAAAAGACGATTGCTCTAGATAATACTGTTAAAAGTGACAACGAAGATCCCGCTGAAGAGCTCACCATGGTTCTTAGGAAGTGGGCCAAAAGAAATTACAAGCCACGAAAGAAGAATTCAAAAACCAACAAGTCCGAAAGTTCAGATAGTTCAGACGATGAAGTGTATTGCTATAATTGCAAGAAACCCGGACATATCAAAGCAGAATGCCCACAACTTAAGAATGAAAAGAAGAAGAAAGAAGAAAGCTTTTGCTACTATATGGAATGGCGAGGAAGGAGAAGAAGTTTCTGAAAGTGATAAAGAAAAAGCAAATTTTTGTCTTATGGCTCAATCTGATTCGGAGAGTAGTGAAGAGGATTCAAGCGAGGTACCGAATTTTACTTATAAAGATTTAATTTTAATGTGTCACGATCTTACAAAAACCGTCGATTCTCTTGAACTAAAAGTTAAGAAATTGAAATCTGATAGGTCAAAACTAGTTCAAGAAAATAACAGAATAGAAAGAAAACTTGAAAAAGTTAAGAATCACCGCTTTCTAAATGTGAAAAATGTCAGTTTTTGAGTGATGATCTTTTGAATTTCAAAACTGATTTTGAGTTACTTAAAAGTGAAAACGTGAATTTGAAGATCGATAATCATGATTTTGAGAAGAAAATTGAAAAGCTTAGAGAATCTGTAAAACTTGATTTTGAAAGGCGAAAACAATATGAAATTGAAATTTCTAAGTCCAATGATAAAATCAAAGCACTTGAAAACGAAAATTTGGTTTTAAAACAAACTGATGCTGAAAAGAGGAAAATCGTTATTAATTGTTGTTCAAATTTAATGGAAGAAAATAGCGATCTTAAATCTAAAATTCAACGGCTTGAATCAACTTTGTCAAATGTTTTAAAGGAGAAAAATCGTTGAATATGTTGTTAAAAAACCAATTTCTTGTTGAAAATAAGAAAGGACTTGGCTTTGGAAAAATTTATCCAGTTGAAAAACAAAATTCTAATGATTTAAAAAAATCCTTTAAATGGTTTTGAAAAAGATCGATTTGAAATTTTGAACTCTAATAATTTCAAAGGGTTTGTAAAACATAAACAAAATGAAAACTCGTTCATAAACAATTCATTTAAACGTGTTTGGATTCCAAAAAATAACAAAATGAATTTGAATAAGTCTAAATGAATTGGATTCCAAAGGGTACTTTAATAGATAATAATGGATTGTTATATAAACGGGTTTGGGTACCAAAATGTATAAACGAAGCTAAGAGTGGTAAAACAACTTCTGTTAGACCACTCGATTCTATAAACATGTAGGTACCGAGGAGAGGCTAAGGAATAACTGGGCTTAAGATAGATAAAATTCAAAATTGTTTCATTTTATTGAATTGTTTGAAGTTCCATAGCCATAGAATTCTGAGTTGGAGATACATTGGTTCACATCGATTATTGTAAGTCAGGTATGATCTCTAAACTCGTGTTTTTTAATTTTATTTCATTTTTATTTCCCTTTTATTGTTTATTTCTTTTTATTGTATTTTTTATGCTGATTTATATTGACTAGGCAGTAATATTTTGAGAATTTTTTGAACACTGCTAATCAGATTTTTAAAATTTATGATGCTCTAGAATGACGAATGAAATTTCACACATTTTTGTTGTTTTGAGTTTCTTCATGTTCACTTTGAAAAATATTGAAAAACTGAACTTAATACAGTGAACTACTTGAAAGCCATGATGGATTAGTTGTGAAAATTTCTTTTTTTTTACTTAGCCTGATTATATTGATTCTGAAATCATTCGTGATTGATTGTTGAATATCTTGCATTTGGATAATTCTCAAGTGATTTCAAATAATTACCCTTAGATTTGAATCAGTGACTGTTTCTTGTGCTTGTTTAAAAATTCACTTGTGCTTCTTGCTTTGAAAATGATCTTGTGCTGCTCTGATAAAGGAAAGTGATTTAATTCGTTTGAATATCTTAGTGATTGGACGATGGTATGGAAAATCAGTGATTGGATTTCATTGAAATTCATAGGCAATTCAAATTAAATATACAAGTTGTTTTAAAATTGTCTAGGAGCAATCAGTACAAGAAATATTAGAAAATTTTCAAATTCTACTGATTGATTTTTTTAAACTGTTTTTCAACTTGCATTGATATTTCAAAAACCCACTTGAAATTGATATTTTCAATTTAAAATTATTTTGGTTATTTATTCAAAAATTGATATTATTGATCGATTTGAACCGTTTTGTGACTCATCAAAATTATTAATAGATTTATGAAATTGTGGTGAGTTATGACTATGGTATAATTCATAACTAGAGGAGATGTTATCTTAAAATCTCATGATGATTGGACAGATTTTATAATATCTTTGAATTAGAGCTTATTTCACGACCATTGTAACGTACCGTATTTTACAATATTATAAATAATTTATTTAATTATTTAAATAATGGTTTGGTTATTTAAAATGACCAGAATTAAATAATATTGAATATTTAATTAATATAATAATATATTTGAATTCCAGAATAGTCAGAAATAGTGGAATTCACAATATTGTGTGAATTGGATCATATATAATATATAATTCGGTATAGAGTTGAATTATATTAACGAATATATTATATAAATGACAGTTGAACGTATAATTATATTATAATTAAAATCGAGCTCGAAATGGCGCTGCAGTTCGTAATTTGGCGATTCGAACTTAATATACAGAATCCATTTTAAAACAGATTTCTGTGAAACAAGAAACGTTCAGAGCTGGTGAAGTATACTTTTCTAATGGAAGAGAAAAATCGGGATTTCGTCGTGTAGATTTTGATTTATGTCCAAATCAAATTTTCAAAAAGTCGCTACGGAATTCCTTTATAATTTATAACGATTTATTTATATTATAAATGGATTTTTTATATAAATTGAATATCGATTTAATTTGGGATTTTTAAATGTCAAGTTATAAATCCCGATATATTTATTTCGGAGCTGGATTATATTCTATGTGCATATATATGATAATATTTAATTTAATTATTTTTAAATATATTTATATATTTAAATGGGTTATTTAGAGCTTTAAAAATAGCCAGTTGTGCAAACGAACTCCGTTTTCGACGAAACAAATTTCGTTGGATCCAGAATATTAAATTATTGTTAGATTTCAAGTTTCGTGATTTTTGGAGTCAGTATGTGGCCGTACCGTTTTTTAATGTGAAAAACAGCCAGTATTTTGATGGTTAAACGTTGTGTGAGCAAACGGAGTCGGAATTCGACGAAACCAGTTTCGTTGGGTCCGTAAAGTCGAACTGTAGTTGCATGTCCATTTTTGTGATTTTTGGATATCATATGTGATCGTAGGAATTTTTAGAAGACATATACAAACAACGACTGCTTAAAAATAAGTATAAAATGGAATATAAAAATAATATTCTTTTTCTATAAATACGCCACAATCCTTCTAACCCTAAAGACTTTCATTTTCTGGTCAAACCAATTGTCCGCCGTGAGTTTTCTTTTTCCAAAGGAGAAAATCGATCTTCAAAAATAGATAACAATTCAAATAAATCTCTATAAATCAAGAGAGGAGTATGTTTGGAACCGTGAGGAGCTGAGGTTCATCCTGGAACCCATATTGGGTTGTGCGACGCTGGTTTGAAGATCCTCGAAAAGCAACAGTTGATCTAGGGTTCAAGAAATCAAGGTATCTGTAAGAACCCGCAACTTCCCCGTGAAGGAAAGCGACGGATACTTCGAGAACAACACACAAAAGAACGCATACGGAAGAACATTTCACTGTTACTACAACAATGCATCAGATTACAAGAATATACAGAGTATAAATGAATATTACACAGAAATATCAGAGATTTAAATTACATTTAAATACATAGCAGCGGAAAATAATACAATACACAACTAGAAAGAGATATACGGATACAAAGCTTTCCGGATATCGTTCCAGCTGTAAACCAGAATCCTGTGAATCTAAATCTGCAAAACCAAAACTACTAGCTGCCCGTGTCAAAATAGGGGCACCCAGAGTTTAGGTTAAAACAATAAACTCCAGGTCAGTCATGTGACTGGTGTGAGAACTAAAACAGTTAATCTTTATTTTTAAAGTTAGGTAAATCAAGGGACCACGCCGTATAACACGGAACGGGTTTCCTCCCAAGGATACCAGTGCATAAAACAAACAGCGCAATGCTAAATAAAGAAAAATGAAGCTATTATAAGACCCAGTTCCCATCACACAATGCAATCGCAAGCCGGAGGATAGGGTTTTTACCTTATAATAGCCAAGAATGCTTGATACGTTGAAAACAAATCATTTGATACTATTATAAGTGCATAGTATATAAAACAACTTCAAATCATAAGTATCGATCATAGGCGGCATAAGTGCCCCATCCCACTATGTCGCCATACTAGGTTCTACAATTAAAACCGCAAATGTCACGTATTTGGAAGTTGGATTTCCGTCTATGAACCGAGGCAAAAGATAGTCCTCAACCGATTCGAGACAATCTAGCCCATGTCTCAGGATCAGAACGCATCAACCCTTTAGATCGTCAGGGCCGGTCCACCGATGTGGATTATTATGCCTGAACACTACGTTTCCCCGCCCTTTGGGGCGTAAGCGAGCCAACTAAATGACTCCATCGGTTCGAGAACGACCGATCAATCCGAGGCGCCTCGCAACAGCAACAACCACATAAGTCAAACTCGTCAGGGCGTGTAAAACCACTGACGCCACTTTTTTTAGCTAGAAGGAAACACAAGTCCTCCCTGATGTCCTCTCCCGTTTTTGGTTCACAACCGGGGTGCGAAACTCGCGAATTCACGTTACACAAAGCTGTGCCACACAAGCTGTGCTTTGATCATCACCACAAGACTTTGCTTTTCAACAGAAGCCTCGATCAATTGCCACTTAGGCATGCCACACAGGCAATTCACTCCATGCGTTTGATATCCATCAATATATAACCCCTGAGCTCGTACGTCTCAGAGAAGGGCGTTAAGCAAGAGAATAGATTCTCTGCCGCCAAACAGATATATATTTAATAGAGATCAATCACACAGACCAAAATCCAATGTCAGACACACAGTCCATTTACAAGTCCGTTCTGGGTCTGAACGAAACCGGAGGCACCTAGTACCTCGCATATCCATCGATCTCCAAGTACGTCTGGACGATCACAAACTGTTTCCATCTTCTTGGGTGTACAGCCCAATCAAGATCATCAGTAATCACCCAAACGACGTGAAGACTTCCGGTCTTCGACCACCGTCTTCATCTTCGACACCACGTCGAATCAGTTATTCAGAATGGGATAAACCCGGTCTTAATGAATAACTCGCGTATATATTATAAAAGTGTTACACAAACACAACATACGCCTCATTCCAATTCAGAATATTCTTTTATTCAAATATTCCTATACTTTGGGAAAAGTTCCCATTCATTTTATCCAAGATAAATTCTTTAAATTTATTCTTTAATCTCCTTTGAATATCAATTCAAACTAGTCGGGGTTAGCGAACCACACCGAAGTAATCATTTATTTTATTTCCCAATCCCAACCTATTCATCCCAATCCCAACCTATTCATCCCATGAAGTAAAACTGGTTATACTTCATATCTAACACCACGGTGTTATCGGTAAATTCAATTACCATTTCACGTTCAAATCTAATTAAAGATTTAACTATCGCCTGGAGCAAAACTGGTGATGCTCCATTTTCGATCATCTCAATCTAATTAAAGATTCATTAAAACTCCACTTAGTTTTAATCGTTAACTGGGTTAAAGAATCTGTGTCATTTAAAACACGGCTCACGATAAACCCAAAATCACATTCATTAATCATCGGGTTAAAGAACGAGTGTTATTTAAAACACTGTTCACGATAAACCCAAAAATCAATATCAATTCAATTCCAATTAAATATTATTTGATTGGCACACTTCATTAAATCTAAATAAAAAGATTTAATCTTTTCTCAACTGGGTTCAAGAACAGTGTTAGTGAAGACACCATTCACGACAAACCCAAATCATATTTGATATTCAATACAAGGCTCTGAATAGAAAATATATCGGCTTATATTCAATATCAAATTCTACGACTAACAAATGTCGTATTTGAAATAACGATATATATATCTATATCTTTCAAATTTCCATAACAACATCCGTATAATCACGAATTCCAACATCGAAATATTCCAATGACAATTTCGATTCAAATCCACTCCAATGCAATCATTGGAAATTCTGGTTATTTTTAAAACCCTTTTCAAATCCAATTTATTTATTTAAAAATAAATGGAATTATAATTCTAGTTCAAAACTAGTTCATTTCGATAAAAATCTATTTTTATCTTTTCAAATATGGAGTTTTTCATCCCAAATCTTCACAAATCATTTCTTATGATTTTACACAAATTATTACTATTTTTAATAATTTTATCAAGGCCCGTACAGTCGATTTCCATCAACGGCCGTCGAACTGCACTTACAGCGACCTTTTTCAAATTTGATTTGGACGTAACTCCAAATCCAACCGTTAGATTTCAAATTTCTAATATTCGTTAGAAAGCTCTTTTCGATACGAACCCAACGGTTCCGGTTTCAGGAGAATCCGACTGTCGGATCTCCCGTAATGTCCGTTTGAAATAAATGGTCGAAATTAGCGAACTGCCGCGGCGCGGCGCGTTCTATTCAGGCCATTATATTATATATATAATATATATTTCGTCGATTTCTATTTAAAACGAATTATAAATCGTTTTCAATTCATTTTCA
Source organism: Allium sativum (assembly GCA_030737875.1). Lineage (NCBI taxonomy): Eukaryota > Viridiplantae > Streptophyta > Magnoliopsida > Asparagales > Amaryllidaceae > Allium > Allium sativum. Next base: position 75,573,455 of record CM060917.1, read on the forward strand.
AAACGGTTTCAACTTCATATTCAATTTCAAATCAATTCATTTCGAAATCGTTTTCAATTCAATTCATTTCGAAATCGTTTTCAATTCAATTCATTTCGAAATCGTTTTCAATTCAATTCATTTCGAAATCGTTTTCAATTCAATTCATTTCGAAATCGTTTTCAATTCAATTCATTTCGAAATCGTTTTCAATTCAATTCATTTCGAAATCGTTTTCAATTCAATTCATTTCGAAATCGTTTTCAATTCAATTCATTTCGAAATCGTTTTCAATTCAATTCATTTCGAAATCGTTTAAAATCGATGTAAATATCGATCACGTCAAAATGGCGTCAATCTAATCAACACGGCTTCACATATTTCTATTTTCAAATATTCTATTTCAAATATTTCCTATTATCAAAATATTCTTTATTTTCACGATTGGAATGAGGCCCAATCAATTACCATACAAGGTTAATTATATGGATTTTCATACAACACATGTATATAATAGCAACGATAAATAATCAACCATCAACCAAAGTGCACTACACTGTATAAGCATCAAATATAGATATCTAATGCTTATAACAGCCTGTCAATCAATCGATTGACATATTTAATCAATCAGGATGAGTGAACTTCAAATTTCATCCCAACACCCGTGTTGGGTTTCAAACAATCAAACACATATTTTATTTGTGCAGTTGGGCGATGTGTAAAATTTATCGACCCAATCAATGTCCTTTAAATAAGTGTACATAAACAAACCGTCTGGTTTGTAAATGAATATTTATTTATTCCCTTTCACTATATTCATATTCACGTTAAAAATTATATTTTTAACGATAAAACATTTTATTCCAACATATGAATTTCTATTATTCATTTACACAATAAAATGGTATTTTTATTTTTCTAACATATTTTTGAAAATTTTGGCGGCATAACGGCACGATACTAGAAACGGGACGAGGCCTAGCCTTATCCCCGGTCTAGTGAAGGCCCACGCCATTCACACATCAATCAAAATCACCAAACAACCAAATTCAACTCAAATCATATAACTAAGCTATGCAACCAAACAAACAAGTCCATGGTCTGTGGACGATTGTGTCGGGTGCTACTAAGCACCGTCTGCATCCTAGTATATATATATATAAATAGAAATGAAATTGAAAGGTGAGAAATTCTCACTTATAGCTATCCAGGCTCCACGGCACTTCCTTGCATAAAATCTTCACCAATCTCTCCTTTGTCGCTTTGTTGCCCGCTTTCACTACATATGTAAAAATCGAATTTTTACGATGCTATTCAATATATAAAAATCTGATTTTTCTTTCTTTTTAAATTTCTAATCTCCTTCTATTTTAAATCTTAAAATAAATTAGTTTATAAATCATTTTAAAAATCAGTTTTTAATACCTTTAAAATCAGTTTTTAATACTTTTTAAAATCCAGTTTTAATACTTTTTAAAAGCCAGGTTTAATACTTTTTAAAATCCAGTTTTAATACTTTTTAAAATCCAGTTTTAATACTTTTTAAAATTCAGTTTTTATACTTTTTAAAATTCAGTTTTTATACTTTTTAAAATTCAGTTTTTATACTTTTTAAAATTCAGTTTTAATACTTTTTAAAATCCAGTTTTTATACTTTTTAAAATTCAGTTTTTATACTTTTTAAAATTCAGTTTTTATACATTTTAAAATTCAGTTTTTATACTTTTTAAAATTCAGTTTTTTATACTTTTTAAAATTCAGTTTTTTTTTTACTTTTTAAAATCCAGGTTTAATACTTTTTTTAAAGTTCTAAAAAAAAACTCAGTTTTAAGTTACATAAAAATAAAATAACTAAACAAAAAAAAAACTTACAGGGGGGGGGGGGGGGGTTTCGCCGTTCGTCGGAGCTGGCTTCGGGGGAGGGCGGGCGTCGACTTCGGCGGCAGGAGGAGGAGCAGGGTGGGGTCTCGACTTCGCTGCGGCGCAGGGGAAAAGGGGTCGCGGGGCTCGGTGTCACAGGCGAGAGGGGAAGAGGGGGGGGGGGTTAATCGATGAGGCGCGGTGGTCCTCCGATGGTGGCGGCGGTTTTCGCAGTCGCCTTCCCCCCTTTTTTTTTTTCTCTTTGATTTTGATTCTGTCGATTGAACGGGGGGGGGGGTGGCCAGAGGGAAATAAGGGGGAGAAAGGAAATTTTTTATTTTATTTTATTATTTAATTATTTAATTCAATCTAAAGTTGACTTTTACATACGATCCCTGAACGAGGTCCACCGCCTGTCGTCCATAGCGTTTTACCCCCATTCCGAGCACAATGGGATATGTATCGTAGGCTGATTCGGTCGTTTCGATCAGTTTCTGTTAGATTTACATTTAAATCGCTATATTGAATTTTAAACGTGCATTTCAATTTACCGGGGCCACATACTAACTAGAAAAATTCCCGAAAAATATTTTCTAGCTTCGTATTGACGATACGGTCCTAACAAAACTAGTTTCGTCGAATTCTGAGACCGTTTGAAAAATGGCCAATTTCCAGTCGATTAAAATCAACTGAAACTGGTCAAACGCGTTTTCCTCTGCCACGCTCACATATTGATTCGAAAAATTACGAAATTTGAAACCTAGCCATAACTTTACATCCCGGACGCAACAAAACTGGTTTCGTCGAAATCCGAGGTCATTTGCAAAAGGTCCATTTTTAAGGGCCTGAATTCCATAGCGACTATTCAGAATTTTCAACTGGACATATCTTTTGATCCCCGCTATGAAATTTCAATTATTCGGATTCGTTGGAAAGATATTCACAATTAGATCCTATTATTTTTGGTTTCACTAAAATCCGGATTGTTTTGCACCCGGTACTTTCGATTGAAGTTTGAAATAGAATTATCGAACTACCGCGCCATTTTCAATTCTATTTATAATTATATATAATTATTTATATTCTAACGACGACGCGTATAATATATACGTTCGAATTATATTCAAAATAAATTTCTCGTCGATATTATTTAAAATAATTCATTTTAAATAATCAAAACTCGCTATAATTGCCAAAATAAAAATTTTAAACTGGCCCAGATTTTCCGGGTTATTATAGTATCGAGTCATCAATTCGTGAATTGGAGTTGATATATGGAATCCTTGTGAGAAATAGCTACATGAGTGAAACTTTGGGGAGGATCCGATATTGTTGATGTCGCACCCTTCTTTGGGATGTCGTACTGTGTCACGGAAGTAAGTTGAGTTGGGTTGCGAGCTGTAGACAGTTAGGGTAGGGAGGTTGCTCTCGATTTGAGGAGTACATTGGTTAATTTAGTTTGATTTTTGGTGTTGAGGTTAGGGAGATGGGTGCGTGGAAAAGTTTGAGAATGGAGGAGCAAGTCATAGGAAGTGCGACGGGGAAGAAAGGATAAAGGTCCGGATTGGATTCCTTAAGAAGGGTAATGGGCCAAGTTGAGGGGTGAGGCCTAAAATAATTTTAATTTAAGTGTTTTAATTTATTTAATATTGTATAATAAACTTGTAAATTAAATATCTGGGTCGTACGATATCAGAATTTCGAACGGTCAGATCCGCTGGGATCGTATGGACGACGACTACACAATGGAACTGACTGGGAGTGGATTGGAGCTCGTTACAATTTATAGTGAAATAAATTGTCTGAATCAAATCAACGACAGTTATTCGTTATTTAGCGATGACCGTCCAATGTGAGTAAAACTTACCAACTCTACCAGTTCATATTTTTATAACGTATATTTAGAACTGATAAATGATGATTGATTGCTGTGTGTTGACTTTTTGGATGAATTGTTTGTTGATTGGTTGAAATTTATAGATCTAGTAATAACGATATATATATATATATAAATCGTTAATCAAATATTGATTCTGTTTATCAGAATATTTCATATTGAAATGAAATCGATGTTATATTATATGGTTTAACATCTGTGATGCAGGGGAACAAGTCGAAGGGATCCAACTGGATTCCTCAACAATTATTTTACTGTTTTTCATATATTGTTATATGTGATGTGATATATAATCTGTTGTTGATTATGTGTGTTTGAATGATACCGATCATTGTTATATGGTACGTTAAATACCATAAGGAATACTGGAATGTTAAAAAGGAAATTTTCAATGTTATATTGAAAAAGAAATTTTTATAAAATCAAAGGATTTTATAAAAAGAAATATTTATTTAGAAAATAAATAGAGTTATAAAAAGGAAATATTTATTTGTTAAATAAATAGAATAAGATAAAAGGGAATATTTATTTGTTAAATAAATAGAGTTATAAAAGGAAATATTTATTTATGAAATAAATAGAGTTATAAAAGGGAATTTTAAATGAGATGTAAGTGTTGGAAATAAAAAGGAGATTTCGTATGAATAATTCTATAAATAGTTGTATGAATAGAATTGGAAATGTAATATTATTTATAAATACGAAATCAAACTGAATTGATATATCGAAGAAATATTATTCACATTCGTTGTGAATAATGGATTTAAAATAGTTATTTTATAAATTAAAACATATAAAGAAAATTTGGGATTTGAAATCGAAATTCAAATGGGAATTTGAATAAGATAGGAAATAGGATTAAAATCAAATTAGAGTTAATCAAATTATAGTTAATCAAATTAGAGTTAATCGAATAGAGTTAATTAATTATAGTTAATCGAATAGAGTTAATTAATTAGAGTTAATCGAATAGAGTTAATTAATTAGAGTTAATCGAATTAGAGTTAATCGAATGGAGTTAATTAATTAAAGTTAATCGAATTAGAATTAATCAAATAGAGTTAATTAATTAGAGTTAATCGATTAGAGTTAATTGAATAGAGTTAATTAATTAGAGTTAATCGAAAGTAGTTCATCGAATATAGTTGATTCGAAAGGAGTTAATCGAGTATAGTTTATTCAAATAGAATTAAAGAAGTTAATCGAATATAGTTTATTCGAATAGAATTAAAGAAGTTAATCGAATATAGTTTATTCGAATAGAAATAAAGGAGTTATCGAATACAGTTTATTCGAAAGGAGTTAATCGAATATAGTTTATTCGAAAGAAGATTATCGAATATAGTTTATTCGAAGAAAGGAGTTAATAGAATAGAGTTTATTTGAAAGGAGTTAGTCGAATATAGTTATTCGAAAGAAGATTATCGAATATAGTTTATTCGAAAGAGAGATTATCGAATATTAGTTATTCGAAGAGAGTTAATCGAATATAGTTTATTCGAAAAGGAGTTATCGAATAGCGATTATTCGAAAGAGAATTATATGTTGAATTCGATTATATCGAATTAGGGAAAGTACTATTCACTTTCCGTTTTTAATCAAGATTTATTTATTTATTAATGAATTAGTTATTTGTTTATTTATCCAATTAAATAAATTAAAAGTTATATTGAAGTTATTATATTTCAGAAGCATGGGATTTTAACACTATTGTTAAAATCAAATGATTTCTGTAAAAGAAGTGGATTCGTAAAAAGAATCTGAGAGTTACGTAAGGAAGTTTATTAGAGGTTTAAAAGGTGAACCTTGTCTATTTCGAAGTTAGAAATGTTGTTCAGTTAAGGTCTGAGAGGTAGTTATACCCAACTTTATTGACTCTATTTTTAACTAAGGAATGGTTAAGGTTCGATAGTGAAGATTGGTTAAGTGAATTTAGTTAATGAGTGTAATGGTTTGAGTGGGCATAGTGATGTTTTATTTAACATCTGTTTAAATCCAAATGTAGGAGTTTTGGAAATGTTTTCCAAATAAGATTCAGAAATGTTTTTTAATATAGAAAATAAGAAATGGAAATGTTTTCCAATGTTAATAACGTATATTTTCTAAATTTAGAAAATAAGAAATGTTGAATATATGGAAACAGGAAATGAATAAATTAATGAACTAAAGAGATAAACGTTAAATGATGATTGATCGATATAATTTCCATCTGGAAATAATATCGTTGTTAGCACACATGTTTTTCTTTGATAGTTAACTCACCGACTATCGAAGTTTCTGACCATTTTTCCGTCGTCAATACGGAGAGACCGGGATCAGATTCATTATCTGAAAACCACTCTGTATGGGCATTAGCATTGCGAATCAAATATGATGAAGATATTTGAAGACGGAGTTATGCAAGGGTTGTCCTGTTTTCAGAATAGTGCCTTCGGTTTGTCCAGTCCCAGGACAACCTGTATGGAAGAATGTCTGACAGAGTATATTTGATGGATCACGTAAGTTGATATCTTCAAACGTATGTACATTTGGTGGTGGAGGAATTCGTTTCTCTTAGCTGTATGCCCGTTGTATTTTTGGGGAAATCAATTTGTGATTTGTCGGGTATGACGATGTGACATTCAAAGTGAATAATTGTGTGATCTGTCAGAGATAAGCGTGGCCTCTAGCCTCACAACCGGGAAATGACAAAAATCGGGCAGGCAGCATGGCTATCTGGGTTGCTTCCATTAGTGTGTATTATCACCTATCTAGAGATATTCATTTCATTCTTTAATCTATTCGATGCTGTCCCATTCGGGAAACGGTTGCTGATCCCAACCGTTGGTGATATACATTCGATACTCTCAAGCGAAATGAGTGGTCGGTCATGTGTAGTCGGGTTGCAAGATGTTCTTGTTGAACCCATTGTATTCCTCTCTAGAGACACTACCAGAAGGTGGTTCCATACCTTGTCATAGTCGGTAATCCATTGTCCAATAAATGCTCGTGGTTTTGATTGTATACTGTATATGTAGAACGTGAGATGAAAGCGTTTCTGCTAGATGATCATTATATTGTGGTTGATAGACACTATCATAATATCAAAAGAATTTTGATATAAAGACTATTTTGGATTCTCATAGGGGAAAAACCCGTTCTGTTATACGATGTGGTCTTATAAGATATCGTTTAATTACTCAAACTGTTTTATCCACACCAGTCCCATGACTGACCCAGAGTTTGTTTTGTTTTGTTTTCCCTCAACTCTTGGGTGCCCAATTTTGTACGGGCAATCAAGTAGTCAGGATTTTTTAGATATACTTGGAGAGCTTGGAGTAGGAGGCTTCAGGATTATATAGCTATAGTTATTTCCGCTGTGTTGTAAGTGTTATACTCTGATACTGTTATTGTATACATATACTGATCTTATTTCAAAATTATGTATCTATTATATGTTGTTCAATCCGCTGTGAGATTCGTATTTACTCTGATGTTGTATGTTCTTCTTCTTCTTCTATTCTAAGTTTCTATCTTATCTATTCTCACCCTCTAATTTCTTTCATGGACTATCCGGTGTTTACGATGCTTGATAGTCGACAATGGGTTATATGTCGATTACTCAGGATCGCGAGAACCCGGGTCGTTACAGTGGTATCAGAGCTTAAGGTTAAGTAATTACCTTGGCTTTGTGGCGTGACTCAGTAGAGATGGGGTTAGTAATACCCTATATTGAGTTGAGTGTATATATATACGAGTGAACGTATTTGTTATTTAATATAAAATTGTTTTATATTGTGGAGATTTATTGGTTGAGTTGTTTATGTATAACGACCCGAACTTCCCCGTAAAGGAAAGCACGGATTGAGATGAAAACAAGGCACATCGAAACGCAAACAGAAGAACATTTCATTGTTTATTACAACAATTCCATCAGAATACAAGAATATACAGAGTATGAATAAATATTACACATATGATAAATATCAGAGATTACAATAAATTACATAGCAGCGGAAAAACAATACAAACACAACTAGAAGAGATATACAGATACAGAGGTTTCCGGATATCATTCCAGCTCTAAACCAGGATCCTGTGAATACAAATCTGCAAAACCAAAACTACTAGCTGCCCGTGTGGAAAATAGGGGCACCCAGAGTTTAGGTTAAAACAATAAACTCCAGGTCAGTCATGTGACTGGTGTGAGAACTAAAACAGTTATTAATCTTCATTTTAAAGTTTGGTAAATCAAGGGATCACGCCGTATAACACGGAACGGGTTTCCTCCCAAGAATACCAGTGCATAAAACAAACAGCGCAATGCTAAATAAAGAAAAATGAAGCTATTATAAGACCCAGGTCTCATCACACAATGTAACGCAAGCCGTAGGATAGGGTTTTTACCTTATAATAGCCAAAGCATGCTTGATACGTTTAAAACACATTATTTTGATATTACTATAGGTGTATAGTGTCAAAACAATTTCAATCATAAATATCAATCATAGGCGGCATGAATGACCCATACCACTATGTCGCCATACTAGGTTCTACAAATAAAACCGCAATATCACGTATTGGAAATTGAATTTCCGTCATGAGTCGAGGCAAGGGGCAAGCTCCTCTCCGATTCGAGACACACTAGCAAATGCCTCAGGACCACACACAGCGATCCCTTGGATCCTCCAAGGCCAGTCCTCTCTTACTTTTGAGGATTGGCAATTCCCGAACACATGTTTCCCGGTCCTATAGGACCTATATCCGAGGCGCCTCGCATTCCAACAACCACATAGGTGAAAAGTATATAAATGTCAGCCAGTTTCAGCATTGACACCACCCCTAGCTAGAAAGAAACGTCGTGCACTCCTTGGGTCCTTATCCCGTTTTTGACTCATACCGAGGTGTGAGGCTCGCAAATTCACGCTATACACAAAGCTATGCCACACATGCCTTGCTTTGATCATCAACCACAAGACTTTTCTTTTCAACAGAAGCCTTGATCATTTGCCACTTACGTGTTCCACACTGGCAATTCACTCCATGCGACTGATGTCCATCGATATACAACCTCTGAGCTCGTACGTCTCAGAGAAGGGCGTTAAGCAAGAGAATAAATTCTCCGCCGCCAAACAGATGTATATTTAATAGAGATCAATCTACACAGAATAAAATCCAATGTCAGACACACAATCCATTTACAAGTTCGTTCTGGGTCTGAACGAAACCGGAGGCACTTTCCTCGCATATCAATCGATCTCCAAGTACGTCTGGACGATCACCAACTGTTTCTCTCCTCTTGGGTGTACAGCCCAATCGAGATCATCAGCAATCACCCAAACGATGTGAAGATTTCCAGTCTTCAAGCACCGTCTTCATCTTCGACATATCGTCGAATCGGTTATTCAGAATGGGTATAAACCCGGCCTTTCCGAATAACCCGCGTATATAATAAACAAATGTTACACAAACACAACATACGCCTCATTCCAATTCAGAATATTCTTTTATTCAAAAATCCACATTCTTAAGGAAAGGTTCCCATTAATTTTACCAAAGATAAATTCTTCTAAATTTATTCTTTAATCTTCCTTTGGATATCATTTCAAACCATATTATGGTTTTTCAAACTAGTCAGGATTAGCGAACCACACCAAAGTAATTATTTATTTTATTTCCCAATCCCAACCTATTCATCCCATGAAGTAAAACTGGTCATACTCCATATCTAACACCACGGTGCTATCGGTAAAATTAATTACCATTTCACGTTCAAATCTAATTAAAGATTTAACTATCGCTTTGGAGCAAAACTGGTGGTACTCCATTCTCGATCACCTTTCAGATTTGATAATTTAAATTATCAATTCACATTTCAATCTAATTACAAATTCATTAAAACTCCACTTAGTTTTAATATTTTCAAAAATCAATATCCTGTCTTTAACTGGGTTAAAGAACCAATGTCATCTAAAACACGATTCACGATAAACCCAAAATCACATTCTATTGTTAATCGGGTTAAAGAACAGGTGTTATTCAAAACACCGCTCACGATAAACCCAAGAACCAATTTAAATTCAATTCCAATTAAATATCATTTAATTGGTACACCTCATTAAATCTAAATAGAAGAATTTGATCTTTTTCTCAACTGGGCTTAAGAACAGTGTTAATGAAGACACCATTCACGACAACCCAAATCACGTTTGATATTAAATACAGGGCTCTGAATAGAAAATATATCGGCTTATATTCAATATCGAATTCTACGACCAACAAATATCGTATTGGAACTAATGATATAAATATATCTTTCAAATTTCCATAACCATATCTGTATAATCACGAAATCCAACATCGAAATATCCCGAAGACAATTTCGATTCAAATCCATTCCAATTCGATTATTGGAAATTCTGATTATTTTCAAAACCACTTTCAAATTCAATTTATTTATTTCAAAAATAAATTTATTTTAATTCTAGTTCAAAACTAGTTCGTTTTGATAAAAAACTATTTTTATCTTTACAAATGTGGGATTTTTCACCCTAGTTCTTCCCAAATCATTTTTTATGATTTTACATAAATTATTACTATTTTTAATAATTTTATCAAGTCCCGTACAGTCGATTTCCACCAATGGCCATGGAACTGCACTTACAACGACCTTTTTCAAATTTGATTTGGACATAATTCCAAATCCGACTGTTAGATTTCATATTTCTAATATTCATTGGAAAGCTATTTTCGATACGAACCCAACGGTTCCGGTTTCAGGAGAATCCGACGGTCGGTTCTCCCGTAATGTCAATTCGAAGTCAATGGTCGAAATTCACGAACTACCGCAGCGCGGCGCGTTCTATTCAGGCCATTATATATATAATATATATATATTATATATATTTCGTCGATTTCCTTTTAAAACGTATTTTATAAATCGTTTTAAATTCGTTTTTGAAACGATTTCAACTTCATATTCAATTTCAAATCAAAATTGAATATTTTATATCATTACTATATAAATGATAATATTTTCAAAACGTTATATTTTGAAATCACTTCTTTTTCTATATTCATTTTAAAAACGAGTATAATCGATATAAATATCGCTCACGTCAAAATGGCGCATCTCTAATCAACACGGCTTTATATATTTCAATAAATTCGTTATTCTATTCAACAAATGAATATTTATTCTATTCAACACATGAATCTATATTTCTTTTAACACATGAATATTCTCAACACATGAGCACTGTCAACACATGACTATTTTTGTGATTTAATATATTTTATAAAATTGTGATATCTATCGTTTGATTTTTAATCAGACTCCAACCGTAAGATAGTTTCTAATCTTAAATATGATATAGATGTAAATTTTATTGTTTAAATATTCCTTTCAACACATGATAATTTTCAACACATGATTATTCTTTATTTTCCCAATTGGAATGAGGCCCAATCAATTACCATATAATGTTGATTGTATGGTTTCCATACAACACATGTATATAATAGCAACGACAAATAATAAACCATCATCCAAAGTGCACCACACAACTGCATAAGCATCAAATATAAATAATTAACGCTCACACAGTCTGTCGACCAATCGATCGACATACAATGAAATAATTGGGATTAGTGTATGCCAAATATCATCCCAATACCCGTGTGGGGTTTCAAATCAACAAACACAGATTTTTATTTATTCACATACCCGTTAAAAAATATATTTTTAACAATAAAATATTTTTAACTACATAAATATTTTATTTCATTTCACATCACACGATCAAATTTCACCACAACAAACAATCAAACATATAAGTCATCCATGGTCTGTGGACGACGGGTGTCGGGTGCTACTAAGCACCGTCTGCATCCTAGTATATATTTTTAACTAGAAAAGAAGATTTAAAGTGAGAAGTTCTCACCGACTAGCTAACCCAAACGCCTCGACTCTTCATATATAGAAAATCTTCGCCGTGCTCGCCTTTTGTCACTTTCGTTGCCCGTAGCCACTACATATATAAAAATCACATTTTTATATTGTTGCTATGTATATAAAAATCATATTTTTATAATCACTCCATATGGATAAAAATTCTATTTTTACATCGCTACTATATAGATAAAAATTTTATTTTTACATCGCTACTATATAGATAAAAATTCTAATTTTACATCGCTACTATATAGATAAAAAATCTATTTTTACAACGATGTTCATATAATAAAGATTATATTTTTATCACGTTATTCTCTATATAAAGATTTCGCCTTTTCAAATATAAAGATTTCGCCTTTTCAAATATAAAGATTTCGCCTTTTCAAATATAAAGATTTCGCCTTTTCATTTCATCACTATAAAAATCACATTTTTATTTCAACATATATATAATAAAAATCAGATTTTTATTATCTACATTATATAAAAATCATATTTTTAACTTACTACTCGAATAAAAATTATATTTTTAACCTTTTTATATAATAAAAATTATATTTTTCCTATATACGAATAATCAGATTTTAAAATGCTATTTTATTTTAAAACTGAAAATTAAAATTGAATAATAAACACTCACTGTCTTCTCCAGAGGGGTAGCTCACGTCCGCGGTGGAGGCGAGGTCCTCCAGTAGGCAGCGACTGTCGTTGCTTCTCCGGCGTCGATCCTTGGGGTGCTTCGGTTTGGGTTCGACAGGGGATTCGCTGTTTGAATCGAGCAAGGAGGGGGACGGAGGGTCTGGGCGTGGTCGGAGACTGGCAGAGAGGGTGGGCGTGGAGTCAATGGTGGAGGCGTGGGCGGTTTTTAGGAGGGGCTAGGGGTTCATACGACTTGAGGAGGAGGAAGAAAAGGGGGTCGGGGGAGATGGCTTCTGGCGCGGAGGGAGGCGCGAGGGGAGGAGGAGATGCGGAGGGAGGGGAGATGGTGGAGGCGGCGCTGCCAACGAGGAGGGGGAGCGGCGATTCTTCGATGTCGGGATTTTTTTTTCTGCGTTGACTGATTTTGAAAAGGAGGGGAGAGAGAGTAAGGAGATGAGGGCTTATATAACAATATACATATTAATTTATTTTAATCTCTCTTCAAAAAGTAACCTTTTATTTCGAAGTCGAAATCAAGCCCACTGACCGTCGTCCATAGTTAATTACCCTTATTCCGAACACAATGGGATATGTATCGTAGGCTGATTCGATCGTTTCGATCAGTTTTCGTCAAAATCAACATATAACTCTATATATTGAATTTGAACGCGCATTTCAATTTACCGGGGCCGCATACTAACTCGAAAAATTCCCGAAAAATATTTTCTAGCTTCATATTGACGATACGGTCCTAACAAAACTAGTTTCGTTGAATTCTGAGACCGTTTGAAAAATGACCAATTTCCAGTCGATTAAAATCAACTGAAAAAGGTCAAACGCGTTTTCTTTTGCCATGCTCACATATTGACTCGAAAAATTATGAAATTTGAAACCTAGCAATAATTTGACATCACGGATCCAACAAAAGTGGTTTCATCGAAATCCGAGGTCGTTTGCAAAATGGCTATTTTTAAGGGCCGAAATTCCATAGCGACTATTCTGAAATTTCAACTGGGCATATCTTTTGATTCCCGCTATGAAATTTCTATTTTTCGGATTCGTTGGAAAGATATTCTCAATTAGATTCTAATATTTTTGGTTTCACTAAAATCCTGTTTATTCTGCACCCGGTATGTTCAATTGAAATTTGAAATCGAATTATCGAACTACCGTGTCATTTTCAATTCCTTTAATATATATAAATAAATATTTATATTCTAACGACGATCTATAAATATATACGTTCGATTCTATTCAAAATAAATTTCTCGTCGATATTATTTAAAATAATTCATTTTAAATATTCAAAATTCATCAAAATTGTCAAAATAAAATTTTTAAACTGGCTCGCATTTTCCGGGTTGTTACATTCTCCCCCACTTAAAACTTTTCATCCCCGGAAAGGAACGAAGCCGAAAGTTGTTTAACTAACCAACTCAACTTTCTTTTTTTTCGCTACGGCTTAAGTTCTTCAACTTTTCAGTTTCTAAGAACTTTTCAAATTTTCCAAAAATTTGGCTAAGACCCTAAATTTTCAAAAAAATTCGCCATAACCTCCCCTGCACCGGGGACTTCGGGATATTTCGTATAGCCTCCCATGGCCTTCTTCAACTCAAAAGAAAAAGCCAAGCGGCTAGCCAATCTGCTCATAAAATCATCATCACCCAAACAAAACAGTAAATTATGGTAAACATGTACCTATTTGTCGGGAAAACAATTTTATTCTTCTACTCTAGCCTCCTTGTTATGACCTGTTCAATGGATATACATGTATATGCATGCAAATGCGACAAATTTTCAATACAATTCAATATTTGATTCTATTAGACGTAATGGTTCAAAATTTCAAACAAATAGACAAACAACACAACCATCAATCAATTAGTTGACTATCGTTTCAAATTCATAATTTGATATATATACAGAAAATCATGTTTTTGATGCCAAATCACAACAATAAATCTATGTAAGTTTTGGTTCTCACACCAGTCTAATGGAAATATATAAATATCACACCTTCGGCACTCGAACACAAAGACTGATGATGTCGCGACATCACCAGAATTGTCCTTGGGCGACTAGAGTGTGATTCTATATCTATCCAATATATTAAAACTTCGAATATATGTTCATGACGCGTATATGCAAAATAATCATATACTAGATTGTCCAAATTCAAAATAAATAAATATTCAAATATGTATAAAATGGTTTAAATTTTCAAAACAAAATGGTTTTCATTTGAAAAATATACTCTTCACACTCGTTCTAGGATACTACTGATCCTATCTCTAACGAGTCATTCTATTTGGATATTACTAATCCAATATCTGATGAATTCTTTCGCTCGGTTCTAATGTGTCTTGTTCTCGAGCTCTGTAAACCAAAGCTCTGATACCACTATATAACGACCCGAACTTCCCCGTAAAGGAAAGAACGGATTGAGATGAAAACAAGGCACATCGGAACGCAAACAGAAGAACATTTCATTGTTTATTACAACAATTCCATTAGAATACAAGAATATACAGAGTATGAATAAATATTACACATACGATAAATATCAGAGATTACAATAAATTACATAGCAGCGGAAAAACAATACAAACACAACTAGAAGAGATATACGGATACAGAGCTTTTCGGATATCATTCCAGCTGTAAACCAGGATCCTGGGAATATAAATCTGCAAAACCAAAACTACTAGCTGCCCGTGTGGAAAATAGGGGCACCCAGAGTTTAGGTTAAAACAATAAACTCCAGGTCAGTCATGTGACTGGTGTGAGAACTAAAACAGTTATTAATCTTCATTTTAAAGTTCGGTAAATCAAGGGACCACGCCGTATAACACGGAACGGGTTTCCTCCCAAGAATACCAGTGCATAAAACAAACAGCGCAATGCTATTATAAGACCCAGGTCCCATCACACAATGTAACGCAAGCCAGAGGATAGGGTTTTTACCTTATAATAGCCAAAGCATGCTTGTTACGTTTAAAACACATTATTTTGATATTACTATAGGTGTATAGTGTCAAAACAATTTCAATCATAAATATCAATCATAGGCGGCATGAATGACCCATACCACTATGTCGCCATACTAGGTTCTACAAATAAAACCGCAATATCACGTATTGGAAATTGGATTCCCGTCATGAGTCGAGGCAAGGGGCAAGCTCCTCTCCGATTCGAGACACTCTAGCAAATGCCTCAGGACCACACACAGCGATCCCTTGGATCCTCCAAGGCCGGTCCTCTCTTACTTTTGAGGATTGACAATTCCTGAACACACGTTTCCCGGTCCTATATGACCTATATCCGAGGCGCCTCGCATTCCAACATCCACACAGGTGAAAAGTATATAAATGTCAACCAGTTTAAGCACTGACACCACCCCTAGCTAGAAAGAAACGTCGTGCACTTCTTGGGTCCTTATCCCGTTTTTGACTCATACCGAGGTGTGAGGCTCGCGAATTCACGCTATACACAAAGCTATGCCGCACAGGCTGTGCTTTGATCATCAACCACAAGACTTTGCTTTTCAATAGAAGCCTTGATCATTTTCCACTTACGCGTGCCACACTGGCAATTCACTCCATGCGACTGATGTCCATCGATATACAACCTCTGAGCTCGTACGTCTCAGAGAAGGGCGTTAAGCAAGAGAATAAATTCTCCGCCGCCAAACAGATGTATATTTAATAGAGATCAATCTACACAGAATAAAATCCAATGTCAGACACACAATCCATTTACAAGTTCGTTCTGGGTCTGAACGAAACCGGAGGCACTTTCCTCGCATATCAATCGATCTCCAAGTACGTCTGGACGATCACCAACTGTTTCTCTCCTCTTGGGTGTACAGCCCAATCGAGATCATCAGCAATCACCCAAACGATACGAAGATTTCCGGTCTTCAACCACCGTCTTCATCTTCGACATATCGTCGAATCGGTTATTCAGAATGAGTATAAACCCGACCTTTCCGAATAACCCGCGTATATAATAAACAAATGTTACACAAACACAACATACGCCTCATTCCAATTCAGAATATTCTTTTATTCAAAAATCCACATTCTTAAGGAAAGGTTCCCATTAATTTTACCAAAGATAAATTCTTCTAAATTTATTCTTTAATCTTCCTTTGGATATCATTTCAAACCATATTATGGTTTTTCAAACTAGTCAGGATTAGCGAACCACACCAAAGTAATTATTTATTTTATTTCCCAATCCCAACCTATTCATCCCTTAAAGTAAAACTAGTCATACTCCATATCTAACACCACGGTGCTATCGGTAAAATTAATTACCATTTCACGTTCAAATCTAATTAAAGATTTAACTATCGCTTTGGAGCAAAACTGGTGGTACTCCATTCTCGATCACCTTTCAGATTTGATAATTTAAATTATCAATTCACATTTCAATCTAATTACAGATTCATTAAAACTCCACTTAGTTTTAATCTTTTCGAAAATCAATATCCTGTCTTTAACTGGGTTAAAGAACCAATGTCATCTAAAACACGATTCACGGTAAACCCAAAATCACATTCTATTGTTAATCGGGTTAAAGAACAGGTGTTATTCAAAACACCGCTCACGATAAACCCAAGAACCAATTTAAATTCAATTCCAATTAAATATCATTTAATTGGTACACCTCATTAAATCTAAATAGAAGGATTTAATCTTTTTCTCAACTGGGCTTAAGAACAGTGTTAATAAAGACACCATTCACGACAACCCAAATCACGTTTGATATTAAATACAAGGCTCTGAATAGAAAATATATCGGCTTATATTCAATATCGAATTCTACGACCAACAAATATCATATTGGAAATAACGATATAAATATATCTTTCAAATTTCCACAGCCATATCTGTATAATCACGAAATCCAACATCGAAATATCCCGAAGACAATTTCGATTCAAATCCATTCCAATTCGATTATTGGAAATTCTGATTATTTTCAAAACCACTTTCAAATTCAATTTATTTATTTCAAAAATAAATTTATTTTAATTCTAGTTCAAAACTAGTTCATTTTGATAAAAATCTATTTTTATCTTTACAAATGTGGGATTTTTCACCCCAGTTCTTCCCAAATCATTTCTTATGATTTTACATAAATTATTACTATTTTTAATAATTTTATCAAGGCCCATACAGTCGATTTCCACCAATGGCCATGGAACTGCACTTACATCGATCTTTTTCAAATTTGATTTGGACATAATTCCAAATCCAACCGTTAGATTTCAAATTTCTAATATTCATTGGAAAGCTATTTTCGATACGAACTCAACGGTTCCGGTTTCAGGAGAATCCGACGGTCGGATCTCCCGTAATGTCAATTCGAAGTCAATGGTCGAAATTCACGAACTGCCGCAGCGCGGCGCGTTCTATTCAGGCCATTATATATATATATATAATATATATATATATATATATATTATATTTCATCGATTTCCTTTTAAAATGTATTTTATAAATCGTTTTAAATTCGTTTTCGAAACGATTTCAACTTCATATTCAATTTCAAATCAAAATTGGATATTTTATATCATTACTATATAAATGATAATATTTTCAAAACGTTATATTTTGAAATCACTTCTTTTTCTATATTCATTTTAAAAACGAATATAATCGATATAAATATCGCTCACGTCAAAATGGCGCATCTCTAATCAACACGGCTTTATATATTTCAATAAATTCGTTATTCTATTCAACAAATGAATATTTATTCTATTCAACACATGAATCTATATTTCTTTCAACACATGAATATTCTCAACACATAAGCACTGTCAACACATGACTATTTTTGTGATTTAATATATTTTATAAAATTGTGGTATCTATTGTTTGATTTTTAATCAGACTCCAACCGTAATGTAGTTTCTAATCTTAAATATGATATAGATGTAAATTTTATTGTTAAAATATTCCTTTCAACACATGATTATTCTTTATTTTCCCAATTGGAATGAGGCCCAATCAATTACCGTATAATGTTAATTATATGGTTTCCATACAACACATGTATATAATAGCAACGACAAATAATAAACCATCATCCAAAGTGCACCACACAACTGCATAAGCATCAAATATAAATAATTAACGCTCACACAGTCTGTCGACCAATCGATCGACATGCAATGAAATAATTGGGATTAGTGTATGCCAAATATCATCCCAATACCCGTGTGGGGTTCCAAATCAACAAACACATATTTTTATTTATTCACATACCCGTTAAAAATTATATTTTTAATGATAAAATATTTTTAACTACACAAAATATTTTATTTCATTTCACATCACACGATCAAATTTCACCACAGCAAACAATCAAACATACAAGCCATCCATGGTCTGTGGACGACGGGTGTCGGGTGCTACTAAGCACCGTCTGCATCCTAGTATATATTTTTAACTAGAAAAGAAGATTTAAAGTGAGAAGTTCTCATCGACTAGCTAATCCAAACGCCTCGACTCTTCATATATAGAAAATCTTCGTCGTGCTCGCCTTTTGTCACTTTCGTTGCCCGTAGCCACTACATATATAAAAATCACATTTTTATATTATTGCTATGTATATAAAAATCATATTTTTACAATCACTCCATATGGATAAAAATTCTATTTTACATCGCTACTACATAGATAAAAATTCTATTTTTACATCGCTACAATATAGATAAAAAATCTATTTTTACATCGCTACTATATAGATAAAAATTATATTTTTACGTCGTTACTATATAGATAAAAATTCTATTTTTACAACGATGTTCATATAATAAAGATTATATTTTTATCATGCTATTCTCTATATAAAGATTTCGCCTTTTCAAATATAAAGATTTCGCCTTTTCAAATATAAAGATTTCGCCTTTTCAAATATAAAGATTTTGCCTTTTCAAATATAAAGATTTCGCCTTTTCATTTCATCACTATAAAAATCACATTTTTATTTCAACATATATATAATAAAAATCAGATTTTTATTATCTACATTATATAAAAATCATATTTTTAACTTACTACTCGAATAAAAATTATATTTTTAACCTTTCTATATAATAAAAATTATATTTTTCCTATATACGAATAATCAGATTTTAAAATGCTACTTTATTTTAAAAATGAAAATTAAAATTGAATAATAAACACTCACTGTCTTCTCCAGAGGGGTGGCTCACGTCCGCGGTGGAGGCGAGGTCCTCCAGCAGGCAGCGACTGTTGTTGCTTCTCCGGCGTCGATCCTTGGGGTGCTTCGGTTTGGGTTCTACAGGGGCTTCGCTGTTTGAATCGAGCAAGGAGGGGGACGGAGGGTCTGGGCGTGGTCGGAGACTGGCGGAGAGGGTGGGCGTGGAGTCAATGGTGGAGGCGTGGGCGGTTTTCAGGAGGGGCTAGGGGTTCATACGACTTGAGGAGGAGGAAGAAAAGGGGGTCGGGGGAGATGGCTTCTGGCGCGGAGGGAGGCGCGAGGGGAGGAGGAGATGCGGAGGGAGGGGAGATGGTGGAGGCGGCGCTGCCAACGAGGAGGGGGAGCGGCGATTCTTCGATGTCGGGATTTTTTTTCTGCATTGACTGATTTTGAAAAGGAGGGGAGAGAGTGTAAGGAGATGAGGGCTTATATAATAATATACAAATTAATTTATTTTAATCTCTCTTCAAAAAGTAACCTTTTATTTCGAAGTCGAAATCAAGCCCACTGACCGTCGTCCATAGCTAATTACCCCTATTCCGAACACAATGGGATATGTATCGTAGGCTGATTCGATCGTTTCGATCAGTTTTCGTCAAAATCAACATATAACTCTATATATTGAATTTGAACGCGCATTTCAATTTACCGGGGCCGCATACTAACTCGAAAAATTCCCGAAAAATATTTTCTAGCTTCATATTGATGATACAGTCGTAACAAAACTAGTTTCGTTGAATTCTGAGACCGTTTGAAAAATGGCCAATTTCCAGTCGATTAAAATCAACTGAAAATGGTCAAACGCGTTTTCTTTTTCCACGCTCACATATTGACTCGAAAAATTATGAAATTTGAAACCTATCAATAATTTGACATCACAGATCCAACAAAAGTGGTTTCGTCGAAATCCGAGATCATTTGCAAAATGGCTATTTTTAAGGGCCGAAATTCCATAGCGACTATTCTGAAATTTCAACTGGGCATATCTTTTGATTCCCGCTATGAAATTTTGATTTTTCGGATTCGTTGGAAAGATATTCTCAATTAGATTCTAATATTTTTGGTTTCACTAAAATCCGGTTTATTTTGCACCCGGTATGTTCAATTGAAATTTGAAATCGAATTATCGAACTACTGCGCCATTTTCAATTCCTTTTGTATATATAAATAAATATTTATATTCTAACGACGATCTATAAATATATACGTTCGATTCTATTCAAAATAAATTTCTCGTCGATATTATTTAAAATAATTCATTTTAAATATTCAAAATTGTCAAAATAAAATTTTTAAACTGGCTCGCATTTTCCGGGTTGTTACATTATGGGTTCTGGTCGATCTGTTTGATCCACTGTATCGGTAGGGGTTTATAAACGCTTGAATACGATGAACGGACATAGTGTGTTTTGGAAAGAGGGTAATGAAATAATTTTACCCAAATATATTTTGATATAAAGAAAATATATATATTGGAAATATTATAATATTGGATGTGTTGATTGTTATATTAATCGAATAAGGTTAAAATTGAGTTGGTTATACTTATATAACCAAATAAAATTCGTATAAGTATTACGAAATGAATTAAAACTGAATTTAAACCAGAATTGAAATTTGAAACTCTGGGGTTTGGAAAGGTGTTTATAAATGGATTTGGAATTAATATATGGGAATTTTAAAATCCTGGGAGATATTAAATTGTTTTAAAGCGTTGTAAATGGTATTTTGAAATGAATTTCAAAATGGAAGTGTTTAGATATAGTTTTGAAGGTGATACAGTATTGAACTCACTTCGATAGCTGTAAATAGATTCCGATGATGATCGTGACATCATCGGTGTTCATTTTCGAGTTTTTAAGTGACGGATTAATACCAAAGGTTTTGTTTTTGGAAATGTTTTGCGAAAACAAGTTGTTTGAATTTCGAAAAGGATTGTTTGATTTTTGAGAAAAGCGAAGCTGTTTAAAACTCCCAAGGAGAGATTGATGAATTAAAAACAAATTAAATAATACTTGTGAAAGCAAATTGAAATTAAAGTAAAGTCAGTTAAATGGTAACTGAAATTGAATTGAAATAGAATGATTGGATTGTTAGATGGGAATCTGGAATTATATTGGATTGGTAAGTTAAGAGTTGAAATTAAAAATGGAATCTGAGTTAAGTACAGAATTCGGGTTAGGTATAACCGAATGGTTGGGATGACATTGGTATATGTAGAATTGGTAACACATGAAAAGGATATATCGATATGGCTGACAAAAAGGTACCAGTTTATATTCTATATGGGTTTGAGATTTTGATGAGCCGAATTGGCAAACCGCTTGGCTGTTTGATTTTCTTTTGGGTTGAAGAGGGCCTAGAGAGGCGAGTTGGAGTTTGAGCTATTGACCAGTACAAAGGAGGTGCTGGCGAAATTTTTCGAAAAGTTAAGCTGCTAGAAAATTTTCAGGATTTTTGAAAATTTTTGTTAGTAGAAATGAATAAATATTTAATTAAAATTAAATTGGTTCAGTTGAAATTGAAGTTAAGAAGTGAATAAATAAATTTTACCTAGTTAATTGGGTTTGTTTTCTACCTTAGCAATTTCGAGGACAAAATTATTTTAAGGGGGGAAGAATGTAACGTCCCGTATTTTTACAATATTATAAATAATTTATTTAATTATTTAAATAATGGTTTGGTTTTTTAAAATGACCAAAATTAAATAATATTGAATATTTAATTAATATAATAATTTGATAATATATTTAAATTCCAGAATAGTCGGAAATAGTGGAATTCACAATATTGTGTGAATTGGATCATATATAATATATAATTCAGTATAGAGTTGAATTATATTAACTAATATATTATATAAATGACAGTTGAACGTATAATTATATTATAATTAAAATCGAGCTCAAAATGGCGCTGCAGTTCGTATGGCGATTCTAACTTCAATTGAATATACAGAATCCGTTTTAAAACAGATTTTTGTGAAACAAGAAACGTTCAGAGCTGGTGAAGTATACTTTTCTAATGGAAGAGAAAATTCGGGATTTCATCGTGTAGATTTTGATTTATGTCCAAATCAAATTTTCGAAAAGTCGCTATGGAACTCCTTTATAATATATAACAATTTATTTAGATTATAAATGGATTTTTTTACACAAATTGAATATCGATTTAATCTGGGATTTTTAAATGTCGAGTTATAAATCCCGTTATATTTATTTCAGAGCCGGATTATATTCTATGTGAATATATACGATAATCTTTATTTTTAAATATTTAATTTAATTATTTTTAAATATATATATATATTTAAATGGGTTATTTAGAGTTTTAAAAATATTCAGTCTTGCAAACGAACTCCTTTTTCGACGAAACTAATTTTGTTGGATCCGGAATATTAAATTATTGTTAGATTTCAAGTTTCGTGATTTTTGGAGTCAGTATGTGGCCGTACTGATTTTTAATGTGAAAAAAGTCAGTATTTTTATGGTTAAAAATACGCTGTGTGAGCAAACGGAGTCAGAATTCGATGAAACCAGTTTCGTTGGGTCTGTAAAGTCGAACTGTAGCTGCATGTCCATTTTCGTGATTTTTGGATACCATGTGTGATTGTAGGAATTTTTAGAAGACATATACAAACAACGACTGCTTAAAAATAAATATAAAATGGAATATAAAAATAATATTCTTTTTCTATAAATACACCACAATCCTTCTAACCCTAATGACTTTCATTTTCTGGTCAAACCAATTGTCCGCTATGAGTTTTCTTTTTCCAAAGGAGAAAATCGATCTTCAAAAATAGATAACAATTCAAATAAATCTCTATAAATCAAGAGAGGAGTATGTTTGGAATCGTGAGGAGCTGAGGTTCATCCTGGTACCCATATTGGGTTGTGCGCTGGTTTGAAGATCCTCGAAAAGCAATAGTTGACCTAGGGTTCAAGAAATCAAGGTATCGAGTCATCAATTCGTGAATTGGAGTTGATATATGGAATCCTTGTGAGAAATAGCTTCATGAGTGAAACTTTGGTACGGATCCGATATTGTTGATGTCGCACCCTTCTTTGGGTTGCCGTACTGTGTCACGAAAGTAAGTGGAGTTGGGTGCGAGCTGTAGACAGTCAGGGTAGGGAGGTTGCTCTCGATTTGAGGAGTACATTGGTGAATTTAGCTTGATTTTTGGTATTGAGGTTAGGGAGATGGGTGCGTGGAAAAGTTTGAGAATGGAGGAGCAGGTCATAGGAAGTGCGACGGGGAAGAAAGGATAAAGGTGCGGATTGGATTTCTTAAGAAGGGTAATGGGCCAAGTTGAGGGGTAAGGCCCAAACTAATTTTAATTTAAGTGTTTTAATTTATTTAATATTGTATAATAAACTTGTAAATTAAATATCTAGGACATATGATATCAGAATTTCGAACGGTCAGATCTGTTGGGATCGTATGGACGACAACTACACAATGGAACTGACTGGGAGTGGATTGGAGCTCGTTACAATTTATAGTGAAATAAATTGTCAGAATCAAATCAACGACAGTTATTCGTTATTTAGCGATGACTGTCCAATGTGAGTAAAACTCACCTACTCTACCAGTTCATATTTTTATAACGTATATTTAGAACTGATAAATGATGATTCATTGTTGTGTGTTAACTATTTGGATGAACTGTTAATTGATTGGTTGAAACTTATAGATCTAGTAATAACGATATATATATATATATATACACATAAATCGTTAATCAAATGTTGATTCTGTTATCAGTATATTTCATATTGAAATGAAATCGATGTTATATTATATGGTTTAACATCTGTGATGCAGGGGAACAGCTCGGAGGGATCCAACTGGATTCCTCAACAATTATTTTACTGTTTTTCATATATTGTGATATGTGATGTGATATATAATCTGTTGTTGATTATGTGTGTTTGAATGATACCGATCATTGTTATATGGTACGTTAAATACCATAATAATGGAATGTTAAAAGGAAATTTTCAATGTTATATTGAAAAAGAAATATTTATAAAATCAAAGGATTTTATAAAAAGAAATATTTATTTAGAAAATAAATAGAGTTATAAAAAGGAAATAATTATTTGTTAAATAAATAGAATAAGATAAAAGGGAATATTTATTTGTTAAATAAATAGAGTTATAAAAGGAAATATTTATTTATGAAATAAATAGAGTTATAAAAAGGAATTTTAAATGAGATTTAAGTTTTAGAAATAAAAAGGAGATTTCGTATGAATAATTCTATAAATAGAAGTATGAATAGAATTGGAAATGGAATATTATTTTTAAATACGAAATCAAACTGAATTGATATATCAAAGAAATATTATTCACATTCGATGTGAATAATGGATTAAAAATAGTTATTTTATAAATTAAAACATTTATAAAGAAAAATTGGGATTTGAAATAGAAATTCAAATGGGAATTTGAATAAGATAGGAAATAGGATTAAAATCAAATAAGAGTTAATCAAATTAGAGTTAATCGAATTAGAGTTAATCGAATAGAGTTAATTAATTAGAGTTAATCAAATAGAGTTAATTAATAAGAGTTAATCGAAGAATTAGAGTTAATCAAATAGAGTTAATTAATTAGAGTTGATCGAATTAGAGTTAATCAAATAAAGTTAATTAATTAGAGTTAATCGATTAGAGTTAATTGAATAGAGTTAATTAATTAGAGTTAATCGAAAGGAGTTAATCGAATATAGTTGATTCGAAAGGAGTTAATCGAATATAGTTTATTAGAATAGAATTAAAGAAGTTAATCGAATATAGTTTATTCGAATAGAATTAAAGAAGTTAATCAAATATAGTTTATTCGAATAGAAAGAAAGGAGTTATCGAATATAGTTTATTCGAAAGGAGTTAATCGAATATAGTTTATTCGAAAGAAGATTATCGAATATAGTTTATTCAAAGAAAGGAGTTAATCGAGTAGAGTTTATTCGAAAGGAGTTAGTCGAATATAGTTATTTGAAAGAAGAATATCGAATATAGTTTATTCGAAAGAGAGATTATCGAATATTAGTTATTCGAAGAGAGTTAATCGAATATAGTTTATTCGAAAAGGAGATATCGAATAGAGATTATTCGAAAGAGAATTATACGTTGAATTCGATTATATCGAATTGGGGAAAGTACTATTCACTTTCCGTTTTTAATCAAGATTTATTTATTTATTAATGAATTAGTTATTTGTTTATTTATCCAAATAAATTAATTAAAAGTTATATTGAAGTTATTATATTTCAGAAGCATGGGATTTTAACACTATTGTTAAAATCAAATGATTTCTGTAAAAGAAATGGATTCGTAAAAAGAATCCGAGAGTTACGTAAGGAAGTTTATTAGAGGTTTAAAAGGTGAACATTGTCTATTTCGAAGTTAGAAATGTTGTTCAGTTAAGGTCTGAGAGGAAGTTATACCCCAACTTGATTGACTCTATTTTTAACTAAGGAATGGTTAAGGTTCGATAGTGAAGATTGGTTAAGTGAATTTAGTTAATGAGTGTAATGGTTTGAGTGGGCATAGCGATGTTTTATTTAACTTCTGTTTAAATCCAAATGTAGGAGTTTTGGAAATGTTTTCCAAATAAGAATCAGAAATGTTTTTTAATATAGAAAATAAGAAATGGAAATGTTTTCCAATGTTAATAACGTATATTTTCTAAATTTAGAAAATAAGAAATGTTGAATATATGGAAACAGGAAATGAAAAATGAATAAATTAATGAACTAAAGATATAAACGTTAAATGATGATTGATCAATATAATTTCCATCTAGAAATAATATCGTTGTTAGCACACATGTTTTTCTTTGATAGTTAACACACCGACTATCGAAGTTTTTGACCATTTTTCCGTCATAAATATGGAGAGACCGGGATCAGATTCATTATCTGAAAACCACTCTGTATGGGTGTTAGCGTTGCGAAACAAATATGATGAAGATATTTGAAGACGGAGTTATGCAAGGGCTGTCCTGTTTTCAGAATAGTGCCTTTGGTTTGTCCAGTCCCAGGACAACCTGTATGGAAGAATGTCTGATAGAGTATATTTAATGGATCATGTAAGTTGATATCTTCAAACATATATACATTTGGTGGCGGAGGAATTCGTTTCTCTTAGCTGTATGCCCGTTGTATTTTTCGGGAAATCAATTTGTGATTTGGCGGGTATGACGATGTGACATTCAAAGTGAATAATTGTGTGATCTGTCAGAGATAAGCGTGGCCTCTAGCCTCACAACCGGGAAATGACAAAAATCGGGCAGGTAGTATGGCTATGTGGGTTGCTTCCATTAGGGTGTATTATCACCTATCTAGAGATATTCATTTCATTCTTTAATTTATTCGATGCTGTCCCATTCGGGAAACGGTTGCTGATCCCAACCGTTGGTGATATACATTCGATACACTCAAGCGAAATGAGTGGTCGGTCATGTGTGGCCGGGTTGCAAGATGTTCTTGTTGAACCCAGTGTATTCCTCTCTAGAGGTACACTATCGGAAGGTGGATCCATACTAGCGGTTTTGATTGTAAACTATATATGTAGAACGTGAGATGAAAGTGTTTCTGCTAGATGATTATTATATTGTGGTTGATAGACACTGTCATAATATCAAAAGAATTTTGATATAAAGACTATTTTGGATTCTCATAAGGGAAAAACCCATTCCGTTATACGGCATGGTTTTATGAGATTTTGTTTAATTGCTCAAACTGTTTTAAACTGTTTTACTCACACCAGTCCCATGACTGACCCAGAGTTTGTTTTGTTTTCCCTAAACTCTTGGGTGCCCAATTTTGTACAGGCAGTCAAGTGGTCAGGATTTTTCAGATGTACTTGGAGAGCTTCGAGCAGGAGGCTTCAGGATTATATAGCTATAGTTATTTCCGTTGTGTTGTAAGTGTTATACTCTGATAATGTTACTGTATACATATACTGATTTTATTTCAAAATTATGTATCTATTATATGTTGTTCATTCCGCTGTGAGATTCGTATTTATTCTAATGTTTTATGTTCTTCTTCTTCTTCTATTCTAAGTTTCTATCTTATCTATTCTCACCCTCTAATTTCTTTCATGGACTATCTGGTGTTTCTGATGCTTGATAGTCGACATTGGGTTATATGTCGTTTACTCAGGATCCCGAAAACCCGGGTCGTTACAACCATCTTCGATGTCTACCATATTTCTATCATTCATCATGATTTTATTTAATTTGGGGAGTTCAAATTATGCTTTGAAATAAAAATAAAAATAAAAGAAGAAAAAAAGAAATATATTTATATATATATATATTATTTTTCCTTGGTATTCACTCCCATTTTAAAGTCCTTGCGGTTATGCGTGGGTGAATTACCTTAATCTCTATGTGCTTCCATTCTCACTTAAAAGACCTTTGGGTTGTTCATGGATGGAACTCATTAGAGAGGATAAAGTTGAGTTACTACTAACCCCATTCAAAAGACCATTGGGCTATGCATGGTTAGCAAGTGCTTAACACATTTTAAGCTTATTTAAAATCCTTAAAATTCATATTCAAATATTCTATTTTATTGAACTCTCCTCATTCTATAAAATCCATCGTAAATCCATTCATTCTGAAAGTGAAATTTTGTTTCTGATTTAAAGATTATTACGATTTTTGTTTGATTAAATGAAATTTACGATATATATTTTCCCTCTTGGTTTGAATATATATTTCTACTCTATATTCATCACTGTTTCGATTTCTATTATCCTTTTGATGATAACAAAAGGGAAGAATGGTCAAGATTTTGGTTGATGAGTATTCAATTCAAAAATATTTTAAGATTGGAAATTAAATATCTAGAGGGAGAATGGACAGTTGAATTTCATTGTTCATATTTTCCACATATATAGGGGGAGTTCAGTTACAGGGGGAGCAAACAAATAGGGGGAGTAATATATTTCACGTTCAAACACATTTAACAGATTCAAAATCTTGTATATGTTTGTCATCATCAAAAGGGGGAGATTGTTGAGTATAACAGTATGATTTTTGTTTGATGATAACAAACATATATATATATATATATATATTATTTTATAAATGTGTTTGTAAACAGTACTATTATATATTTCACATCACACACAGAAACAAATATTTATTTGAATAGAATACTATCACGCAGAATTAAATATTCAAACAGTATTTTTATTTAAATAAATATTTTATTTCAGTGTTTGAAATAGTACATATACATCACTCCACTATTTACATTTCAAATAGTTTTGAATATTTCTGACATGACACATATACATATCACAGAAATTGTACTATTAAAAGATTCAAACAAAATAAACAGATTAAATTGAACAACAAAAATATATTTTTATTTCTATCAATTTGATTATTACAAATTATAGTACAATTATATTTAGTCGTGTCTACAATCACTCTGGTATACAGAAATTCCTCACTACATATCACTCGATCACTCAATTACATACACGGTTATAAAAACATTCACTGACACTGACACGGTCTTCTTGTGCTCCAATCCAGTCCAGTCATCTCCATACCTATCACAAAAATACACATGTAGTAAACTGGAACAAAAATAAAATTTAAATACAAGGAAATAAAATTTATTTTTAAATTTTATTTGCCTCAGAATTATGGTGTGTTTCTCATCATTTTTCTGACTTGGTCTGATATATATTACAAGTATAGCACAATAGTATACAAGATCAGAAACGATCAAGTATAGCAAGAAGTCGAATACTTGAAAGTACCAAACTCGAACATGGTTAAACCAAATCAAGAATTGTATCTGTTCTTTTTAGTTTGTTTTTACAGGGTGCAAACTAAAAATGGACAAAAATAATCAAAGCATGTACAAGTGGAGCAAGGAAATTCAAAGCAATAGAGTTCATGGCAGTGCACAAATTCATGGTGATGGAGCAAATATACAAGTATGACAATGCAACTCTCATGCAGTTAAGAGCACAAGGCAATGAGTAATAAAGACATTACAGCTTATATGAGAAATCAAAGTGGACCAACAAGCAAATATGCTTATACGTGTAAGCAAGAAGTCAAACAGTGATGAAACAAATTGACCGAGCCAGTTCAAAGACACAAGTGCAGCCCCCAAACACAACTACAAAACTAAAATACACACATGATTCAGCAGCATTGAGCAACAAATAGTTCACATACAAAACTGCAAATGCACATGAGCACCAACACAAGTATGAATTTATGGTGCAAGAAGGACAAAACCACTTTAATATGGACAGTACAACATGATCAATATAAGCATGCACAACTGTCCCATGTACAATATCATAAAGGAACAGATGCTAATTAACAACGCAAAGGTCCGGACATGGTGAGACAAACTAATAACAATGCAGACAAATGAAACAGTCCACAAAGCCACATAGTTCAAGTCACGAGGGAAAATTGCATGGTGAATGAGCACACTGGAGTTTAGATTCAAGTGGGAAAGTGGTCGAGACAGTGATGAAGTTAGCACCATGTTCACATAACAAATATACATTGCAGCATAGATGAACAAGACTAAAACATAGTAGCAGTTTCATGTTCAAACTAGTCAAGGCAGAATGTTGTACATAGCATTTACATATGGTTGAGTAATGTGAAAAATGCACAAACATGGTTCATGGCATGTACAATGGCAACAGTGAGAACATGAAGAAAATCAGTATGGCATATAAGTGCTTGCAGCAATTTGGATAGCATCAATGTCTAACAGGGAAGCATATTCAAGCCAGCATGTACATAGGTCAGGTGCAAGTGTGCACAAACAACGATGGGTGACATGCATAATGGTGTAGCACGATCAAGGGAGAGCACATTTTTTATGCGAACAAGCAGCAACAAAATTAAAGCAGATGATACAGCATGGAAACAGGATAGTAAGAAATATAATAGGAGGCTTGAAATATTCAAATTACTAATTCAGATTTAACCAAGAAAAAACCCAAAATTCACACGCAAGGACTCCAGATTTCATACGCAATATTTCCAGAAAATTGGACTTAGAAATTTGTTTTTAATCGAGATTTTTAAGGAAGACACAATCAAAGTCCAGAATTCTCAACAAGTTTGAAGATTTCAAAGTCCACAAATTCAAAGCCAAGGATTTCAACTCCAAAATTCACGCAATATTTTCATATATATTAAATACCAAGTCTAACACGAAATCAGAGATAATTTTGGAGTTCGAAATTCTATAAATAGAACCAATCATCACAGGCATGAAAATCATCCAAGTTCGAACAAACCAAATCAAAATCACATACTAGAGATCATAAATAACTTGGATCGTATCATCTCGGGAGCATACAGAGAACCGAAAATTCCAGAAGTAGTCGAAGTCGAATTTGGGACAAGAAGCATAAACCCTAGAAAAATCGAGCCGCCATTTTTCCAGAGAGAAAGAGATCGTGCCAAAAATAAAAGGGGAAGCAACAAATAAAAATGGGTCGGCCAAGTGATTAAAGGAACAAGGGCCAAGAGGATTTAAAATTTTAAACTAGGGTTTTAGTTTTAGTCTTGTTTTTTAGTATTTTTTTTAATTTGATTTTAGATTTTCAATTTGTAATTGAATTAAGAGTTTTTCTTGTTTGTCTCTAAAACTAGGGTGACGAATTACGGGGTTGTAATTTGGCAAAATCTGGTTTTGGGGATGGAAAATCTGGTTTTGGCGATAGAAACCGGTGTAGGGTTTTGAGCGTAGGGTTAAGAATGGTTGGGAGCGAGTGTCGCGAGTTTACAGGGGATTGTAAGCGTAGAGATCATTTTAACATCTAGTAGAAACCTTGGGGAATGCAGCAGTAGGCAGGGTTTTGCCGAAGCTGGGTATATCTGTGTGTTATTTATTTTCCGCATTTACTCTAATTATTATCTGTGATTGTTATTATTTAATTACTCGGCAAAAACTGCAATAAACCCTATTCACCCCCCTCTAGGGTTAATTTAGATCCTACAGTATGAAATAAGAGAATTATTTCCATCAATAATTAATTTATAATTATGTGACATTATATCACTTAAAGGTTAAAACACACATTGTTATCATGAATTGAAAAACTAGTTTCTAACTATATAAATACTTCAATTTTACATTTCATGAAATATGAAATTGTTTTAGTACATTAACCAAACATCAATATTAATCAATGCATAAACATTAAGTAAAATAAATTACAATTAGCATAAGAAAAAAATGATATTAATACTATTATACTGAAGTTATAACTTTTTTCTTTGTGATAACGGTTATTATTGACGAGCGTTGCGACACACGCTTTGCGCGCGATAAATGACGTATGCTTCACGCATGAATTGTTTTTCTATAAATTATATATGATTAATATATTCAATATAAAATAATTTTTATAAATATTTAGTCCTATTATTATGTTCAAATGATGTGTAGTCAATTTAAATTTTTATTTATGAATCCCAACATCTATTTTTTTCCTTATCAGCTTGAATATTATTTATATTTTTGATTAATAAATGATGCTTACTTATAAGATCGTGATTTTAAGCATGGAAGGATATTTTGAATTTGCAAAGAAGTTTGATTATATCATATTTTAAAGGTATTGAAATTTATTAATATACGTAAACAAACACTTTGATTTCTAGTAATCAATTAAAAAAATGAATTTTTAAATAAGCTTGTATTGCGATGTTATTTATGTTCACCCCTATTAAGCCCAATAAAAAAAATGATATTTGTGGATTTAAGTGTGTGCATGTATAACATTCTTTATTTAGCACCATTTATAGCTCCTGAACATAACTAATATTAGACACAAGTTTATATTTAAATATTTAATCCATATGAGACGAGAGATGGAATATAATACCCTTGTGTCCTCCTATTTCCGCCACAAGCCTGATTCAAATTAATATGTTTTTCCACTTGCGACTAAAAATTATCTGCATCAAAAAACACAAATACACCAAAATCGAGTGAAAGCACTATTTCTATAAGACTAAAGGTAAAATAATAGTGAGTACACAAATTTTATAGTGATTCAGCTAATTCTCCAGCATGCATTCACTTTAGCCTTAGTTATTGGTTGTTGTCTCTATGGAATCCTGGATTATAACCAATCTAGCAGATCGGACCACAATCTAATGGATATTAAATTTACAATGGAGACTCTAGTGTATTTGAAGAAGATAGGAGATGATGTAGGTAGGTTGTAAAAAGATAAGAAAAGTTCCTAGAGAAGATCATGAAGAGATCAACCAAGCTCATCTTGGGTTGTTGTAATGCTAGTATTTGTGGAGAAGTTTGTTATTCGATCAAGTGGACACTGTAGTAATAAGTCCAAATGTAAGACCTTAGGCTAACATGAGGTCTAGTTGACCTAAAAAATTTAGGCATCTCTGACAGGTTTTTATGAATGAAAAGTCGTCTTTATCCTTGCTTTATCATGTTATCCCTGATTTGATGTGTTCCAACTCTTTTCGGTGAAGATCAAGTTCCTCTAACGAATCACTTGATATGATTTGCCTTGTTTTGCTTTTTTTTCCTTTTGCTTTCTTTTCATGTTAGCTGTTTATTCCTGGAAAAAAAACATTTTAACATGATTTCTTAGATATGAGAAATTCAAAAGGTTTGAAAAGGGAAAAAAGGTTCCTGATATCGAAAGGTTCCTCTTAGTACTGAGAGGTCCGACTTGCGTAATTCTTTCAGTAATTTATAAAAACCAATTTTCTGATTGTAGTTGGAATCTACTTGGTCAAAAAGCCAATTAACATATATGTACGTGTATGTGTATGCATGTGCATATATATACACACACGCGCGCGCGCATGTGTGTGTATTTTGCACATATAATTAGCATGTTATGCCACTGAATTGCGCAGTAGCTCATTAGCTTTATGGTTTCCATTGCAAGCTATGAATTAAATAATGTGGCTAATGGACAGAAATATAAAGCTATATTATTTAATTTGAAACTTGTGTAGGAAACCATGGGCAACAGGGTGTTGCACTGTTTTGAGGGAATGTCTTTGAATGCTCCTCATATGCGTGTGCGTATGTGAGAGAGAGGGGGGAAGGGGAAGAGTTGAGTGTTCAATGGCATCCCTATTTTTTGCAGCACTTTTGCAGTCTTTTGATTTCTACCGCACATTCCAATTAAAATAATAGGATTCCGTACAATTGTTCAATCAGAATGTTTGGTGAAAATCAAAAGACCACAAAGGATGCTTAAAAATATACGGGTATCATTGAACGTCATCCTCATTACTATTCTCACAAAGTCTTTATAGCACTCAGGAAACAAATGTAGGAAGTGAAAACTATTGCATGTTGTCCATTAAATACAAGACCATTGAAATCTTTAATGGAATGACCCAATAAAGGAAGTTGTGATGCATTCCATTTGTATGAATCATGAGCAAGCAACATTAGACCAGGAATATTGCCAAAGAATCAAAAGAGGGAGTCAGATCTTGACGATGCTTTATGGTGGCGTTAAACCACTTACTAATGTAGTAGCGATAGCTTAACATCCTGTAACGACCCGTATTTTTACGGTATTATAAATAATTTATTTAATTATTTAAAATATGGTTTGGTAATTTAAAATGACCAGAATTAAATAATAGTTAATATTTAATTAAATTAAATAATAGAATAATATATTTAAATTCCAGAATAGTCGGAAATAGTAGAATTCACAATATTGTGTAAATTAGATCATTTATAATATA
This sequence comes from Allium sativum, assembly GCA_030737875.1. Lineage (NCBI taxonomy): Eukaryota > Viridiplantae > Streptophyta > Magnoliopsida > Asparagales > Amaryllidaceae > Allium > Allium sativum. Next base: position 75,607,780 of record CM060917.1, read on the forward strand.
TAATTCAGTTTAGATTGGATTATATTAACGAATATATTATATAAACGTTAGTTAAACGTATAAATTATAATATAATTACAATCGAGCCTGTAATGGCGCGGTAGTTCGTAATTTGGCGATTTGAACTTTAAACGAATATACAAAATCTGTTTTAAGTCAGATTTCTGTGAAACAAAAAACGTTCGGAGCTGATGAAGTATATTTTTCTAATGGAAGAGAAAAATCGGGATTTCGTCGTGTAGATTTTGAGTTGTGTCCAAATCAAATTTTCGAAAAGTCGCTATGAAATTCCTTTATAATTTATAGCAATTATATTATAAATGGATTTTCAATATAAATTGAATACGTATTTAATCTGGATTTGAAATATCAAGTTATAAATCCTGATATATTTAATTTGGGGTCATATGATATCGTATGTGAATATATATATTGTAACAGCCCGGAATTTTAGGGTAAATTTAAAATTTTTATTTTTTTATAAATTTAATGGATTTAGTATATTTAAAATAATTTATTTTAAATAGTAACGACGGAGAATTTATTTAAATCGAAGTTAAAACGAATAAATTTTATTTAAATTATAAAAGGAGTTAGAAATAGCGCGACAGTTTTAAAATTTGAATTTTAACTTCGACTGACTGTACAGGATGCAAAATAAATCGGATTTTAGCGAAACCAAAAATATTAGAATCTATTTAAAAATATCTTTCCAACGAATCCGAAAAATTGAAATTTCATAGTGGGAATCAAAAGTTATATCCAATTCAAAATCTTAGAAAAACGCTATAGAATTTATATATATAATATATAAGGCCCAAAACACTACTTTTTACATACGAATGAATTTGGACTCGAAACCACCTCCATTGGGTTCAAAATGATGTTTCTGCATTGAAAAAGGTAAAAATACTGATATATTTCGAGATTCGAAATTTATTTATTTACATATGTATTTTTAATATAATTTATTTACGCCTTAAAAATAGCCATTTTTCAAACGGTCTTCAAATCGACGAAATTAGTTTTGTTGGGACCGTATCGTCAAAACAAAGCTAGAAATAATTTTTCTGTAATTTTTGGAGTTAGTATGTGGTCGTAATAAATTTTACAGTGAAAAACAGTCAATTTTCAGACTTTAAAAATTCGCTATTTATTCATACGGACTCGGAATTCAACGAAACCAGTTTCTATGGATTCGTAATGTCAAGAAATAATTATGTTTCAATTTTCATAAAAAAATGGAATTCGTAGGTGTTAACACGGATTTTTAAACCGAGAAAACGGACAAAATTTGAAGAAGATAAATTACATAAGAGGTTAAAATAAGGGTAGTGGGCCAAATTAAATTATTAACCCATATAAAATATCATAATTACTGTCATTAGCTGAACCCTAAGACAAAACATAGCCACCTTCTTCTTCCTCTATTCCATGGCGGCTCCCTCCTCTAAAATTTATTTTGCAAATAAGTCCTTGAAAACAAAACAATTTATATCACTCAATCAGAAACAAATCAGACCAAACCCTTTCTGGGTTTTGTTCATCTTCTTATCCTCTATCTACCATGAAAAATTCAAGACTATCGTCACACGGATTTCGGATTTTGGCGAATAACCCACAAACCGTCGAGAATTAGACGACGACCCAGTTGAAGAAAATGTAGAGGAGAGTTCAGGCTACGACTTTGGCTTTGGTTGTTCGACCTGAAAGTGGAAGGATTGGCACGAAAATTGAGATGAACTGAAAAGCACCAAAACAGAAATTCCGGCGTAGCTAAAAACGTAAATCAATAAATTTCGGCGAATCTAAGAAGTTTCAGGCGAGGGGCCGAACACGAAAGTTCTTCGTCTACGTGAGGGGAAGGTACTCACCAATTTTCAGGGTGTTTGGATCAGCGAGGCGGCCTGTGGGACCCGCGAACGGATTTCCGTTCACGGCGAGTTTCCCGATGATCGGAGAAGCTCTAGGGGCGACGCTTTCTGGTGGTAGTGCGTCTCGCAAAGACGAAGAGAATGGCGGTGGTCCGGTGACGTCAGGTGACTCCAGGCGACGGGAAACGGCGGTCAAAGGTGGTGAGGGGCTGTTTGACCGAGATTTGGCGTAATTTTGTAATTCAAACTTTGAAATTGTATATCTCTCTCATACGAAGTCGAAATCTGACGATTTCAGATCCGCTGCGATCGTGGAGTCGAGAGCTTCGCAATGACACTAACTACGTTCAATTATGAGCAAGTTGAAAATTTGGGTAATTTTCATAATTTAAATTAATTATTTAATTATTACAAACTTCGAAAATTATAACTTTTTGTTACGAATTCGAAATCGCACGAAACAGGATTTGATGCGATCGTGGCGTCGAGAGCTTCGCGTAGACATCAATTTTGTCAACTTTAGAGCATGTTGGATTTTGGGCCAAAATTAGACCCGAACCGTCAATTAAAGCCCGGCAAAGGTGAGAACTCCTTCTCACTAAATTTTTGAACAGTTATTTATTTTTATGATTTGATAATAAATTAATTATATGTGATGGAAGTAATTGTTTGTTGAATGAATGATGGATTGGAATGTCATGTTATGTTATGTTTTGAAATTGGAAATTTTAACAAGATAATGTAATGCTATATTATTTATGATTATTTAAATAATGTTTACACAGCCATAACAAGTTTCCTGACTTGTTTATGTTGATTAGACGATAAATTTTCACACATCGTCCAAGTGCACAAATAATAATATATTATTTGAATTTGTGTTGGTTGAAACCCCACACGGGTCTTGGGTTGATATTCTGACTACACATCGCCCTTGTGATTAGTTTAAAATGCATTTTGGCTGTTATTGAATGTTTTATCATTATTATGGAATTAATGCGATGTTTGAAATCCATATAATTAAAATTATATGGTAATGGATTGGGTCTCATTCCAATTTTGAATTAAAAGAATATTTTAATTTAATATTCAGTTAATGGAATTAATTGACGTATGATTAGGAAGATTATATCTTTATTGTTTAAAAGTGATAATAAAAAGGGTTAATTTAGAACAATTACATCTTTACGGTCAGTATGATAAGATTAGAAGGTTTGATTTCAAAATTTGAACATTTGAAAAGATTATTATTATGATATAATAATAATATAGAAAGTTCAATTTTTCATTAAAAATTGAAATGTCAGTTAAGATATTCGGAAACAAAGGGTTTTATAAAATTAGTAACAAATAAATGTAAAGATCATACCTTTATTTTAAAATAATATTTAAAAATATTATTTTCAGTGAATTAATTATAATTATTAATTATATTTGTACTTGGACAAGAGGTTGGGTTACATTTGTGGTATAAGTCTGCCCGGACCCGCTCGGCATATCCAGCAGCCACAAATGTTGAGCCTAATGTGAGAGGTCCAAGTGCGCAAATACGAATTGGGCCATGACACGAGGTTAAGCCCAATTTGTGGGATAAGTCTGCCCGGAACCAACCGGCATATCCAGCATCCACAAGTCGCAGGCTTAATGTGGGAGGTCTGGCCCAGTACAAAATATAAATGAATAAGAGAACGAATTGGGCTATTTAATTTGTTTTAAATAGAAACGCCATTTTAACCCGAATATATTTATCGATTTAATTTATCCATTTTGTAATGAATATTAAAAGAGTTAACTTCAAAATTTATATTTTGTAAATAATATTATTTTAATATGATAATAGATAGAATATTCAATTTTGATTTAAAATTGAAAATACAGATTGAATTAAAATATTACATTTTTCAATGTAATAAAGAGAAAAATTGAAAATAAAGATTAGAATTAAAATATTACATTTTTCAATGTAATAAAGGTTGAATTAAAATATTACATTTTTCAATGTAATAAAGGTTGAATTAAAATGATTACATTAAAAGATTTCATTTTTTATTTTAGATTGATTACATTAGGAAGAATACATTTTTATAGTTCATTTGTTTCATTAAAAAGATTAGATAATAAGAATGACATTTTCACTATAATATGGTTTTCAATTATGTTTTGCATTAAGAAGAATTTGATGTTAAAGTATGATTCGTGATTTAGAAATCCTTTAATTAAAATTTAATAGAAATTTCTAAAGAGAAGTTTTCCAATTCAATATATATTAAATTGGAATTGAAAGAGAAAAAATAGATTTTGAGGTTGTCGTGTACAGTGTCTTTAATAACATTGTTCTTAAACCCAGATTAGAGAAGAATAAATCTTTTAAATAAGATTTAATGGAATTTTCCAATCAATATTTAAATAGGGATTAAATAGTAAATATAAATTTGGAAAAGATAAGTCTTTTAATTAAGATTATTAGAGTTTCCAATTATATTTAGTAATTGGAATAAATTGAAATGTAAATTTGGTTTATCGTGAACTATGTTTTTTAACGACATTCGTTCTTTAACCCAATTTACAATGAAGTAAAATTTGGAATTTATAAATCCTTTATGTGGGTTTAATGAAAATCCTCCAAAGTAAAGCTTTCCAATTTAATATATTAAATTGGAATTTAATGGAATTCGGTTGGTTAATAATTGAGATGAACTTCTATGGATGAAGAGTGTTACTATATACGGAATTTAAAAGGCCTAGCCGTTATTCCATTTATATTATTAGTCGGATACATAAATTTATATCGATTATATGTTGATCTGATTTCTGTGAAGATTCCATATTTTATGGAAGATGATTTTGGGTTTATCGTGATCTGTGTTTTAAATGACACTAGTTCTTTAACCTAGTTAAAGATAAGATTTATTTCTTAAATTTGGTTATCATCAAATAATGATTATTGATATTAAAACCGAATTGGAGTTTTAATAAATTCTTAATTGGATTGGATAGAATAAATTCAAAGGATTTTATCTTTGATAAAACTAATGGGAACTTTTCCCTAATAATGTGAGTATTTTAATAAAAGAATATTCTGAATTGCAATGAGGCGTTGGATATGTTTTTATAACACTTGATTATAAAATACGCGAATTATTTAGAAAGACCGGGTTTAACCCATTCTGAATAATAAATACGACGATCAAGTGTCGAAGATGAAGACGGTGGTTGAAGACCGGAGTTCTTCACATCGTTTGGATGGTTATTGCTATCTTGATTGGACCGTACACTTAAGACGATGGAAAAGTGGTGATCATCCAAACGTACTTGGAGATCAATGGGAATGTGAAGAATAAGGTGCCTCCGGTTTCGTTCAGACCCAGAATGGACTTGTAAATGGATTGCGTGTCTGACATTGTATTCCTTTATATTGTATTCGTTGACCTCTGTTTAACGTATAGTTGTTTGGAGGTGGAGAATTTATTCTTCACTTAACACCTGGTTGTATATTGATAGATGATCAATGATATGGTATGGTCTGACAATGTGGCATGCCAAGATGCAAATGATCAAGGCTTTTGTTGAAAAGCAGGGCCTTGTGGGATGATCAAAGCATAGCCTGTTTAGGCGTAGCTTTGTGTATAGCGTGACTTCGCGAACCTCACACCCCGATATGAGTCAAAAATGGGATATGGACCGTCGGGAGTGCACACGTTTCTTTCTAGCTAGAGTGATGTCAGGGACCTACCAGCGCTGACATTTTACTTATGTGGATGATGGATTTTGAGGCGCCTCGGATTTATAGGCCGTTAGTGATCATATGGTGGTCCAAAAGGACCGGGAAGCATGTGTTCAGGCATAACTAATCCACTACCGTTAGGTGGGGACCGGCCCTACCTCTCCAAGGGTTCACTGCGGGGGATCCTGAGGCATTTGCTAGAGTGTCTCGAATCGGAGAGGACGATCCCTTGCCTCGATCTCATGATGGAAAACCAATTTCCAATACGACGCCATGCGGTTTTGATTGTAGAACTAGTATGGCGACATGATATATGGTACCCATGCCGTCTATGATTAATACATTTACTTTCGAAATTGATTTCTGCACTATGCACTTATAGTAATATTAAAAGATATATTTCGCGTACCAAACATATTTGGCTATTATAAGGTAAAACTCTATCCTCCGGCTTGCGTTGCATTGTGTGATGGGACCTGAGTCTTATAATAGCTTCATTTTCCTTTATTTAGCATTGCACTGTTTATTTTTATGCACTGGTATTCTTGGGGGTTAACCCGTTCCGTGTTATATGGCGTGGTCCCTTGATTTACCTAACTTTAAAATCAACTTATTAACTGTTTTTGAGTTCTCATACCAGTCCCATGACTGACCTGGAGTTTATTGTTTTAACCTAAACTTTGGGTGCCCATATTTCCACACGGGCAGCTAGTAGTTTGGTTTTGCAGATATTATATTCACAGGATCCTGGTCTACAGCTGAAGCGATATTCGGAAAGCTCTGTATCCGTGTATTTCTTTCAGTTGTGTTTTGTATTAATTTTTTTCCGCCGCTATTTAAATGTAATTTAAACTATGATATTATTGTATTTCTAATGTATATTATTATTCATACTCTGGAAAATTCTTGTACTCTGATGTAATTGTTGTAACAGCAATAAAACGTTCTTCTGTTTTGTGTTCTGATGTGTGTTGTTCTCAAAGCAATCCAGCTTTCCTTTACGGGAAAGTTTGGGTCGTCACATTTGGTATCAGAGCTTTGGTTTACAGAGCTCGAAAATAAGACACATTAGAACCGAACGAAAGAATTCATCAGAGATTGGATTAGTAATATCCAATAAGAATGACTCGTTAGAGATGGGTTCAGTAGTATCCTAGAACGAGTGTGAAGAGTATTATTTTCCTTAAAATAAAAATAATAAAACAAATTTAGTTTTAAATTTTTTATCTTAAAATACGTATTTGAGATATTATTATATTTTAATTTGGACAATCGAGTATATAAAGATTTTGAATAGACGAGTAATTAACGGATCTTCGAAGTTTTAATATACTGGGTAGATATAGAATCACACTCTAGTTGCCCGGAGATGATTCCGATGATTGAGGCCTCATCATCAGCATTTATGTTCGAGTTTCGAAAGTGGTATATCTATATATTTCCATTGACTGGTGTGAGAACCAAAACTAGATAGGGTCTATTGTCGTGATTTGCACTAAAAACATGATTTTTGATTATATATAAAAATTACATATGTTTGAAAAGGTAATTACCTAATTGATTGCTGGTTGTGATGCTTGATTATTAGTTTAACTAATAAAATATTGGATTGATAATTATTAAAACCACTATATAATAGAATGATAAATTTAGCTAAATCAAATTTAAATTGAACTGAATTGAAAGTGATTAGAATGAAAATTGATTTAATTAAGTAAGCAACTTTTAGCTCCGTTCCTTTTCGAGGACGAAAAGATTTTAAGTGGGGGAGATTGTAACAACCCGGAATTTTGGGGTAAATTTAAAATTTTTATTTTTTTATAAATTTAATGGATTTAGTATATTTAAAATAATTTATTTTAAATAGTAACGACGGAGAATTTATTTAAATCGAAGTTAAAACGAATAAATTTTATTTAAATTATAAAAGGAGTTAGAAATAGCGCGGCAGTTTTAAATTTTGAATTTTAACTTCGACTGACTGTACAGGATGCAAAATAAATCGGATTTTAGCGAAACCAAAAATATTAGAATCTATTTAAATATATCTTTCCAACGAATCCGAAAAATTGAAATTTCATTGTGGGAATCAAAAGTTATATCCAATTCAAAATCTTAGAAAAACGCTATAGAATATATGTATAATATATAAGGCCCAAAACACTACTTTTTACATACGAATGAATTTGGACTTGAAACCACCTCTATTAGGTTCAAAATGATGTTTCTGCATTGAAAAAGTATAAACACTGATATATTTCGAGATTCGAAATTTATGTATTTTTAATATAATTTATTTACACCTTAAAAATAGCCATTTTTCAAACGACTTTCAAATTCGACGAAATTAGTTTTTTGGGACCGTATCGTCAAAACAAAGCTAGAAATAATTTTTCTGTAATTTTTAGAGCTAGTATGCGGTCGTAATAAATTTTACAGTGAAAAACAGTCAATTTTCAGACTTTAAAAATTCGCTATTTATTCATACGGACTCGGAATTCAACGAAACCAGTTTCTATGGATTCGTAATGTCAAGAAATAATTATGTTTCAATTTTCATAAAAAAATGGAATTCGTAGGTGTTAACACAGATTTTTAAACTGAGAAAACGGACAAAATTTGAAGAAGATAAATTACATAAGAGGTTAAAATAAGGGTAGTGGGCCAAATTAAATTATTAACCCATATAAAATATCATAAGTGCTGTCATTAGCTGAACCCTAAGACAAAACATAGCCACCTTCTTCTTCCTCTATTCCATGGCGGCTCCCCCCTCTAAAATTTATTTTGCAAATAAGTCCATGAAAACTAAATAATTTATATCTCTCAATCAGAACCAAATCGGACCAAACCCTTTCTGGGTTTTGTTCATCTTCTTATCCTCTATCTACCACGAAAAATTCAAGACATATCGTCGCACGGATTCGCCGGGATCTGAGTTTGAACACAGAAAACTGATTTCAGATTTTGGCGAATAACCCACAAACCGTCGAGAATTAGATGACGACACAGTTGAAGAAAATGTAGAGGAGAGTTAAGGCTACGGCTTTGGCTTTGGTTTTTCGATCTAAAAGTGGAAGGATTGGCACGAAAATCGAGATGAACTGAAAATCACCGAAATAGAAATTCCAGCGAAGCTGAAAACGTAAATCAATAAATTCCGGCGAATCTAAGAAGTTTCAGGCGAGGGGCCGAACACAAAAGTTCTTCGTCTACGTGAGGGGAAGGTACTCACCAATTTTCAGGGTGTTTGGATCAGCGAGGCGGCCTGTGGGACCCGCGAACAGATTTCCGTTCACGGCGAATTTCCCGATGATCGGAGAAGCTCTAGGGCCGGCGCTTTCTGGTGATGGTGCGTCTCGCCAAGACGAAGAGATTGGCGGTAGTCCGGTGACGTCAGGTGGCTCCAGGCGGCGGGAAACGGCGGTCAAAGGTGGTGAGGGGCTGTTTGACCAAGATTTGGGGTAATTTTGTAATTCAAACTTTGAAATTGTATATCTCTCTCATACGAAGTCGAAATCTGACGATTTCAGATCCGCTGCGATCGTGGAGTTGAGAGCTTCGCAATGACACTAACTACGTTCAATTATGAGCAAGTTGAAAATTTGGGTAATTTTCATAATTTAAATTAATTATTTAATTATTACAAACTTCGAAAATTAATATCTTTTTGTTACGAATTCGAAATCGCACGAAACAGCATTTGATGCGATCGTGGCATCAAGAGCTTCACATATACATCAATTTTGTCAACTTTAGAGCATGTTGGATTTTAGGCCAAAATTAGGCCCGAACCGTCAATTAAAGCCCGACAAAGGTGAGAATTCCTTCTCACTAAATTTTTGAACAGTTTTTTTTTTTAATTTTATAATAAATAAATTATCTGTGATGGAAGTAATTGTTTGTTGAATGAATGATGGATTGGAATGTCATGTTATGTTATGTTCTGAAATTGGAAATTTTAACAAGATAATGTAATGCTATATTATTTATGATTATTTAAATAATGTTTACACAACCATAACAAGTTTCCTGACTTGTTTATGTTGATTGGACGATAAATTTTCACACATCGTCCAAGTGCACAAATAATAATATATTATTTGAATTTGTGTTGGTTGAAACCCCACACGGGTCTTGGGTTGATATTCTGACTACACATCGCCCTTGTGATTAGTTTAAAATGCACTTTGGCTGTTATTGAATGTTTTATCATTATTATGGAATTAATGCGATGTTTGAAATCCATATAATTAAAATTATATGGTAATGGACTGGGTCTCATTCCAATTTTGAATTAAAAGAATATTTTAATTTAATATTCAGTTAATGGAATTAATTGACGTATGAATTAGAAAGATTATATCTTTATTGTTTAAAAGTGATAATAAAAAGGGTTAATTTAGAACGACTACATCTTTACGGTCAGTATGATAAGATAAGAAGGTTAGATTTCAAAATTTGAACATTTGAAAAGATTATTATTATGGTATAATAATAATAATATAGAAAGTTCAATTTTTCATTAAAAATTGAAATGTCAGTTAGGATATTCGGAAACAAAGGGTTTTATAAAATTAGTAACAAATTAATGTAAAGATCATACCTTTATTTTAAAATAATATTAAAAAATATTATTTTCAGTGAATTAATTATAATTATTAATTATATTTGTACTTGGACACGAGGTTGGGTTACATTTGTGGTATAAGTCTGCCCGGACCTGCCCGACATATCCAGCAGCTACAAATTTTGAGCCTAATGTGAGAGGTCCAAGTGTGCAAATACGAATTGGGCCATGACACGAGGTTAAGCCCAACTTGTAGGATAAGTCTGTCCGGAACCAACCGGCATATCCGACATCCACAAGTCGCACGCTTAAAGTGGGAGGTCTGGCCCAGTACAAAATATAAATGAATAAGAGAACGAATTGGGCTATTTAATTTTTTTTAAATAGCAACGCCATTGTAACCCGAATATATTTATCGATTTAATTTATCCATTTTGTAATGAATATTAAAAGAGTTAACTTCAAAATTTATATTTTGTAAATAATATTATTTTAATATGATAATAGATAGAATATTCAATTTTGATTTAAAATTGAAAATAAAGATTGAATTAAAATATAACAATTTTCAATGTAATAAAGAGAAAAATTGAAAATAAATATTAGAATTAAAATATTACATTTTTCAATGTAATAAAGATTGAATTAAAATATTACATTTTTCAATGTAATAAAGGTTGAATTAAAAAGATTACATTAAAAGATTTCATTGTTTTTATTTTAGATTGATTACATTAGGAAGAATACATTTTTATAGTTCATTTGTTTCATTAAAAAGATTAGATAATAAGAATGACATTTTCACTGTAATATGGTTTTCAAGTATGTTTTGCATTAAGAAGAATTTGATGTTAAAGTATGATTCGTGATTTAGATATCCTTTAATTAAAATTTAATAGAAATTTCTAAAGAGAAGTTTTCCAATTCAACATATATTAAATTGGAATTGAAAGAGAAAAATTAGATTTTGGGGTTTTCGTGTACAATGTCTTTAATAACATTGTTCTTAAACCCCGATTAGAGAAGAATAAATCTTTTAAATAAGATTTAATGGAATTTTCCAATCAATATTTAAATTGGGATTAAATAGTAAATATAAATTTGGAAAAGATAAATCTTTTAATTAAGATTATTAGAGTTTCCAATTATATTTAGTAATTGGAATAAGTTGAAATGTAAATTTGGTTTATCGTGAATTATGTTTTTAACGACATTCGTTCTTTAACCCAATTTGCAGTGAAGTAAAATTTGGAATTTATAAATCCTTTATGTGGGTTTAATGAAAATCCTCCAAAGTAAAGCTTTCCAATTTAATATATTAAATTGGAATTTAATGGAATTCGGTTGGTTAATAATTGAGATGAACTTCTGTGGATGAAGAGTGTTACTATATATGGAATTTAAAAGGCCTAGCCGTTTTCCATTTATTTTATTAGTCGGATACAGAAATTTATATCGATTATATGTTGATCTGATTTCTGTGAAGATTCCATATTTTATGGAAGATGATTTTGGGTTTATCGTGATCTGTGTTTTAAATGACACTAGTTCTTTAACCCAGTTAAAGATAAGATTTATTTCTTAAATTTGGTTATCATCAAATAATGATTTTTGATATTAAATCCGAATTGGAGTTTTAATAAATTCTTAATTGGATTGGATAGAATAAATTCAAAGGATTTTATCTTTGATAAAACTAATGGGAACTTTTCCCTAATAATGTGAGTATTTTAATAAAAGAATATTCTGAATTGGAATGAGGCGTTGGATATGTTTTTATAGCACTTGATTATAAAATACGTGAATTATTCAGAAAGACCGGGTTTAACCCATTCTGAACAATAAATACGACGATCAAGAGTCGAAGATGAAGATGGTGGTTGAAGACCAGAGTTCTTCACATCGTTTGGTTGGTTATTGTTATCTTGATTGGACCGTACACCCAAGACGATGGAAAAGTGGTGATCATCCAAACGTACTTGGAGATCGATGGGAATGTGAGGAATAAGATGCCTCCGGTTTCGTTCAGACCCAGAACGGACTTGTAAATGGATTGCGTGTCTGACATTGTATTCCTTTATATTGTATTCGTTGATCTCTGTTTATCGTATAGCTGTTTAGTGGTGGAGAATTTATTCTTCACTTAACACCCGGTTGTATATTGATAAATGATCAATGATATGGTATGGTCTGACAATGTGGCATGCCAAGATGCAAATGATCAAGGCTTTTGTTGAAAAGCAGGGCCTTGTGGGATGATCAAAGCATAGCCTGTTTAGGCGTAGCTTTGTGTATAGCGTGACTTTGCGAACCTCACACCTCGGTATGAGTCAAAAACGGGATATGGACCATAGGGAGTGCACACGTTTCTTTCTAGCTAGAGTGATGTCAGGGACCTACCAGCGCTGACATTTTACTTATGTGGATGATGGATTTTGAGACGCCTCGGATTTATAGGCCGTTAGTGGTCGTATGGAGGTCCAAAAGGACCGAGAAGCGTGTGTTCTGGCATAACTATTCCACTACCGTTAGGTGGGGACCGACCCTACCGCTCCAAGGGTTCACTACGGGGGATCCTGAGGCATTTGCTAGAGTGTCTCGAATCGGAGAGGACGATCCCTTGCCTCGATCTCATGATGGAAAACCAATTTCCAATACGACACCATGCTGTTTTGATTGTAGAACTAGTATGGCGACATGATATATGGTACACATGCCGTCTATGATTAATACATTTACTTTCAAAATTGATTTCTGCACAATGCACTTATAGTAATATTAAAAGATATATTTCGCGTACCAAGCATATTTGGCTATTATAAGGTAAAACTCTATCCTTCGGCTTGCGTTGCATTGTGTGATAGGACCTGAGTCTTATAATAGCTTCATTTCCCTTAATTTAGCATTGCGCTGTTTATTTTTATGCACTGGTATTCTTGGGGGTTAACCCGTTCCGTGTTATATGGCGTGGTCCCTTGATTTACCTAACTTTAAAATCAACTTATTAACTGTTTTTGAGTTCTCATACCAGTCCCATGACTGACCTGGAGTTTATTGTTTTAACCTAAACTCTGGGTGCCCATATTTCCACACGGGCAGCAAGTAGTTTGGTTTTGCAGATATTATATTCACAGGATCCTGGTCTACAACTGAAGCGATATTCGGAAAGCTCTGTATCCGTGTATTTCTTTCAGTTGTATTTTGTATTAATTTTTTTCCGCTGCTATTTAAATGTAATTTAAACTCTGATATTATTGTATTTCCAACGTATAGTATTATTCATACTCTGGAAAATTCTTGTACTCTGATGTAATTGTTGTAACAGCAATAAAATGTTCTTCTGTTTTGTGTTCTGATGTGTGTTGTTCTAAAAGCAATCCGGCTTTCCTTTACGGGGAAGTTTGGGTCGTCACATATATGATAATATTAATTTTATTAATATTAATTTAATTATTTTTAAATATATTAATATTTAAATGGGTTGATTTAAAGCTTTAAAAATAGTCCTTTTTGCAAACGAGCTCCGTTTTCGATGAAACTAATTTTGTTAGATCCGGAATATTAAATTATTGTTAGATTTCAATTTTCGTAATTTTTGAAGTCAGTATGTGGCCGTACGGGGTTTTAATGTGAAAATCAGTCAATAATTTGACTTTAAAAATACGTTGTGTCAGCAAACGGATTCAGAATTCGACGAAACAAGTTTCGTTGGGTCTGAAATGTCGAACCATAACTGCATGTCCATTTTCGTCGAATTTGGGTATTGTATATGATCTTACAGATTTTTAAACAACGAATATGTATAACGATTGATTATAATTGAATAAAATAATCAATTTAAAATAAATTAAATTATAATTTCTATCCTATAAATACTATACCATTTTCCTAAACCCTAACTTCATTCAGTAGTCAAACTAAAATCCGCCGCTACCCAATTCTTCATACCAACGTGAGTTTTCTTCTTCGGAAAATGAAATCAAATTCAAATAAAATCCTAAAATCACAAAACTTGATTTTCTGAGTTCGGTGGAGCTTGTGCTTCCCTCTGTTGGAATCTGGTGGGGCACAATGCGTGTTTACTGGTGCTCGAAAAATTACAGTCGACCTTGGGCTAAGGTTAGTAGGAGATTGAAGTCTTGATTGAAGAAATGGAGTTTAGTAGAGTGTTGGTGGTAGGAAATACCATTGGTTTGCAAAAGTTTGGAGTATTCGGTGATGTTGATTATCGATACCTGTTGAAATGGTTTCGTGAGAACTCACGAACGCAAGGAACAGGAAGCGTTCGAGCTTAAGGATATTGCGATGGTGATGTTGAGGGTTCGAAGAGGAATAGCACGGTGGTTGTGGTTTGTTGAACGGTGACGTGGGGGATGAGATGGAGGAAGGCACGACAATGAAGCTTGTACAGAGGAGTGCTGCTCCAACGCGAGATAGAAAATGGAATCGAGTTCTTTCTTTTGGGGATAGAGTGAAAGAGGGTGTGAGGGGTAGAAGATTGGCGTTTTTACTGGAGTGAACGATTGTATTTGGGTTCGATGTTTTCTGGATGCAGAAATGGGTTTATATTTCTGCGAGTTGAATATTGATGGTGCGAGTTTGACAGCAAGGGTATGGCGTGTTCGAGATCTTTATGAACAAGATTTTGGTAATTTTAGTATGGTTTTAAAGTGGATGTAGAGGACTTTGGATGAAGGAATTATACTGATGGTTATGGATTTTTTTCACGGCTTCGAATTCAATGAACGGGGAAGAAGAGTTTTCGCGGGTCTGGATAATTATAGATGGGTATGGGCTTTGATTCAAAGGTTGAGGAAAATAAACTAAGTTGTTTAAATTTAAAATATTCGTATAACTTGTATAGATCATAACTATCGCATACTGTATCAGAATTTTGAACGGTCAGTCATGTTGGAATCGAATGGACGAGGGCTACGCAGTGGAACTGACTGGGAGTGAATTGGAGGTCATTACAATTTATAGTAAAATAAATTATATGTCTGAATCAAGCGATAGTTATCGTTACTTAATGATGATCGTCCAATGTGAGTAAATCTCACTAACTCTGTACAGTTTATATTTTTATAAATATAATTTAGTGTTGATAAATGATGATTGATTGCAGTGTGATGATTGTTTGGTTGAATTGCTAATGTATTGGTTGAAATTGTAGATAACAATATAAATATAAATCGTTAATAAAACATTGATTCTGTTTATCAGAATATTTCATATTGGAATGAAATCGATGTTATTTGTACTGTTTAACATCTGTGAATGCAGGGAAACAGGTTGGAGGGATCCATCTGGATTCCTCAATATTATAATACTGTTTGTTTTCATATATTGTGATATATGATATGTGATTGATTATGATGATACTGGTCATGTTATTTGGTATTTTAAATACCATATGAAATACCGAAAAGTAAAAAGGAAAATTTCAAAGTGAATATTGAAAATGAAATATTTATATATGAAATAAATAGGATATTATAAAAGGTAATATTTGGAAAACAAATATTGGAAAATGTAATTAAGGAAATGTTTGGGGAATAAATAGAATCATATAAAAGGATATATATGAAATGAATAGAATTATATAAAAGGATTTATATAAAATGAATAGAATTATATAAAAGGATTTATATGAAATGAATAGAATTATATAAAAGGATTTATATAGAATAAATAGAATTATATAAAAGGATTTGTATAGAATAAATAGAATTATATAAAGGGAATTATAAATGAGATTTAAATGTTGGAAATGAAACAAGATTTGTATGAATATTTTGCAAATAAAATATAAATAGAATTTGGGTTTGAGATATTGTTTTTAAATACGAAACCAAACTTTTCTGATTTTATAAAGAAATATTTTTCACATTCTACGTGAAAGTTAGATTAAAGTCAATATTTTGCTAATAAATTATTTATAAAGGAAATAAGGTTTGAAATAGGAATTAAAATGGAGTTAAAGGAATTAGAAACTGACTGGAGATTAGTTAAGTTGAACAGCTGTCTGGGTATTCATCTGATGTTGGTTTCGGCCTTCGGGGTTAATACGTAGGGGGTTGTTCTCTTACTAGTTTACAGTTAGAGGCTGATATATGTGAGAAGATAGTGATGCGTGAATCATAAATGGAAACGTTTTCCAAAGTTAATAACGTATATTTTCTAAAATTAGAAAATAAGGATTTGATGAATATATGGAAACAAGAAATGGGGAAATGAATAAATGTTGATTGATGATTGATCGATAGAATTTTCATCTGGAAATAATATCGTTGTTTACACACATGTTTTTCTTTGATAGTTAAATCATCGACTATCGAAGTTTTTGACAATTTTTCCGTTGTCAATACGGAGAGACCGGGATCAGATTCATTATCTGAAAACCACTCTGTACGGGCGTTAGCGTTGCGATCAAATATAATGAAGATAATTGAAGACGGAGTTATGCAAGGGCTGTCCTGTTTACATAATAGTGCCTTCAGTTTGTCCAATCCCAGGACGACCTGTATGGAAGAATGTCTGACGGAGTATATTTAATAGATCGCATAAGTTGACCTCTTCAAACGTATTTACATTTGGTGGCAGAGGAATTCGTTTCTCTTAGCTGTTTACCCGTGATATGTTTGGAGAAATCAATTTGTGATTTAGCGGGTATGACGATGTGACATTCAAAGTGAATGAAGATGTGGGTTGTAAAGGATACGTTATGGCCTTTAACGTCACAACCAAGAAATGGTATAAAATCAGGTAGGTCGCATGACTAAGTGGTTAGCTGCAAATTAGGGTGTATTGTCACCTGATCTAGAGAAATTCCATTTACTTCTATAATCTATTTCGATGCTTTCCCTTTCGGGAAACGGTTGCTAATCCCAACCGTTGGTGATAATACATTCGGTACACTCAAGCGAAATGAGTGACCGGTCATGTTTAGCCTGGGTTATAAGATGTTCTTGTTGAACCTGGTGTATTCCTGTCTAGAGATGTACTGTCAGAAGGTGATCGCATACCTTGCCAGTTGGAATTCATTACCCAATAAGCGCCCGCGGTTTTTGATTATATATTATGTATGTAGAACGTGAGATGAAAGCGATTATATATTATGTATGTAGAACGTGAGATGAAAGCGTTCTGCTAGATGATTATCATATTATGGTTGATAGACACTATTATAATATCAAAAGAGTTTGATATAAAGATTATCGTTCTTTCAAAAGGATTTTGAAAGTCAAATCAAATGTTTTGGATGCTCATAAGGGAAAAACCCGTTCCGTGTTATACAGCGTGGTCTTATAACGTATCATTTAATTACTCTAACTGTTTTAAATGGTTTTACTCATACCAGTCCCATTATTGACCCAGAGTTTATTTTGTTTTGTTTTCCCTAAACTCCTGGGTGCCCAAATTATATGGGCAGTCAAGTAGTTAGGAATTTTACAAATATTGTGAAGAGATTGAGCAAGAGGCTTCAGGATTATATAGCTAGTGTTTATTTCCGCTATGATGTAAGTGTTGTACTCTAATATACAAATACAGATTTGTGTTTCAAAATTATGTTGTATACTATATTTTATTCGTTCCGCTGTGAGATTAATGTTTACTCTGATGTTGTAGTTGTTCTTCTACTTCTTCTATTCTAATTTTCTATCTTATCTATTCTCACCCTCTATCTTCTTTCTATTAAGTATTCGGTATTTCTGATGCTTGGATAGTCGACGTTGAGTTTATGTTAATAACCAGGATCGCGAAAACCAGGATCGTTACAGTGGTATCAGAGCTAAAGGTTAAGTAATTACCTTGGCTCTGTGGCGTGACTTAGTAGAGATGGTGTTAGTAATGCCCTAGATTGAGTTGAGTGTATATATACGAGAGAGCATATTTGTAGATTTTATAAAAACTGTTTTATATTGTGGAGATTTATTGATTGAGTTGTTTATGGGTTATGGTCGATAGTTTGATCCACTGTACTGGTAGGAGTTTATAAACACTCGAATATGATGAACCGACATGATATGTTTTGAAAAGAGGGTAAATGATATAATTTAACCCAAATCATATTTTGATATAAAAGTATGATTAATATTTGAAGTATTATCGTATATTGAATGTGTTGGTTGTGATTATAATCAGATAAGATTATAATTGAAACGGTTATGTAAATAACCAATCAAATTTCGTATAAGTATTATGAAGTGAATTAAATCTGAATTTAATTCAAAATTGAAATTGAAACTCTGGAAATTTGAATAAGTGTTTGTAAATGAATATAGATTGGATATAAGAGAATTTTAAAATCCTGGGAGATTTTAAATTGTTTTAAAGCATTGTAAATGGTATTTTGAAATGAATTTCAAAATGGAAGTGTTTAGATATGGTTTTGAAAGTGATATAGTATTGAACTCACTTCGATAGATGGAAATAGATTCCGATGATGATCATGACATCATCGGTGTTCATTTTCGAGTTGTAAGTGACGGATTACTACCAAAAATTTTGTTTTGGAAATATTTTGCGAAAACAAGTTGTTTGAATTTTGAAAAGGATTATTTGATTTTTTTTTTTAGAAAAGCAAAGTGGTTTAAAAACTTCCAGGAAAAAGAATGTTGAATTATAATGGACTGATCGTTAAAATTAAAAACAAGATAAATAGTAATTATGAAAGCAAATTGAAATTAATTAATTAATGAAGTTTATGGATGAAACTTAATGAGGTTAAGTAAATTGGATTGGTGAGTTAACGATTTGGAATCAAGAATGAAACTCGAGTTGAAATGAGATATGGGTTGAATATTAGCGAATGAATTGATTGGAGTTGAGTGAGATGACATTGGTATATGTTGAATTGGTAACAGATGCAAAGGATATAATGATATGCCCGACAAAAAGGTACAAGTTTATATTTCTATTGGATATGAGATTTATGAGCCGAATTGGCAAGCCGCTTGGCTGTTTGGTTTTCTTTTAGGTTGGAAAAGGCCTAGAGAGGCGAGTTGTAGTTGTACCGATTGAGCCGTACAAAGGAGGTGCTGGCAGAATTTTCCGAAATTTATGGTGTTAGAAAATTTTCAGGATTTTTGAAAATGTTGGTTGTTCGGAATAAATTAATAATTTAATTGAAATCAATTAGTTTAGAAGTTAAAAGTAAATGAATAATTTTCAACCCAGTTAATAGAGTTTGTTTTCTACCTTAGGAGTTTCGAGGATGAAATTATTTTAAGGGGGAAGAATGTAACGACCCGTATTTTTACGGTATTATAAATAATTTATTTAATTATTTAAAATACGGTTTGGTAATTTAAAATCACCAGAATAAAATAATAGCGAGTATTTAATTAAATTAAATAATAGAATAATATATTTAAATTCCAGAATAGTCGGAAATAGTAGAATTCACAATATTGTGTAAATTGGATCATTTATAATATATAATTAGGTTTAGTGTTGGATTATATTAACGAATATATTATATAAACGATAGTTGAACATATAAATTATAATATAATTATAATCGAGCCCGTCATGGCGCGATAGTTCGTAATTTGGAGATTTGAACTTTAAACGAATATACATAATCTGTTTAGAGTCGGATTTATGTGAAACAAGAAACGTTCGGAGCTGGTGAAGTATATTATTCTAATGGAAGAGAAAAATCGGGATTTCGTCGTGTAGATTTTAAGTTGTGTCCAAATCAAAATTTAAAAAAGTCGCTACGGAATTCCTTTATAATTTATAGCGATTTATTTATATTATAAATGGATTTTCAATATAAATTGAATACGTATTTAATCTGGATTTGAAATATTGAGTTATAAATCCTGATATATTTAATTTGGGGTGATATGATATCGTATGTGAATATATATATATATATATATGATAATATTATTATTAATTTAATTATTTTTAAATATATTAATATTTAAATGGGTTGATTTAGAGCTTTAAAAATATTCATTTTTGCAAACGAGCTCCGTTTTCGACAAAATTAATTTTGTTAGATCCAGAATATTAAATTATTGTTAGATTTTAATTTTCGTCATTTTTGGAGTCAGTATGTGGCCGTACGGGATTTTAATGTGAAAAACAGTCAATAATTTGACTTTAAAAATACGCTGTGTCAGCAAACAGATTCTGAATTCGACGAAACAAGTTTCGTTGGGTCCGAAATGTCGAACCATAACTGCATGTCCATTTTCGTCGAATTTGGGTATTGTATATGATCTTACGGATTTTTAAACAACGAATATGTATAGCGATTGATTATAATTGAATAAAATAATCAATTAAAAATATAATAAATTATAATTTCTATCTTATAAATAGTATACCATTTTCCTAAACCCTAACTTCATTCAGTAGTCAAACTAAAATTCGTCGCTACGCAATTCTTCATACCAACGTGAGTTTTCTTCTTCGGAAAATGAAATCAAATTCAAATAAAATCCTAAAATCACAAAACTTGATTTTCTGAGTTCGGTGGAGCTTGTGCTTCCCTCTGTTGGAATCTGGTGGGGCGCAATGCGTGTTTACTGGTGCTCGAAAACTTACAGTCGACCTAGGGCTAAGGTTAGTAGGAGATTGAAGTCTTTATTGAAGAAATGGAGTTTAGTAGATTGTTTGTGGTAAGAAATACCATTGGTTTGCAAAAGTTTGGAGCATTCGTGATGTTGATTATCGATATCTGTTGAAATGGTTTCGTGAGCACTCACGAACGCAAGGAACGGGAGGCGTTCGAGCTTAAGGATATTGCGATGGTGATGTTGAGGGTTCGAAGAGGAATAGCACGGTGGTTGTGGTTTGTTGAACGGTGACGTGGGGGATGAGATGGAGGAAGGCACGACAGTGAAGCTTGTACAGAGGAGTGCTGCTCCAACGCGAGATAGAAAATGGAATCGAGTTCTTTCTTTTGGGGATAGAGTGAAAGAGGGTGTGAGGGGTAGAAGATTGGCGTTTTTACTGGAGTGAACGATTGTATTTGGGTTCGATGTTTTCTGGATGCAGAAATGGGTTTATATTTCTGCGAGTTGAATATTGATGGTGCGAGTTTGACAGTAAGGGTATGGCGTGTTCGAGATCTTTATGAACAAGATTTTGGTAATTTTAGTATGGTTTTAAAGTGGATGTAGAGGACTTTGGATGAAGGAATTATACTGATGGTTATGGATTTTTTTCACGGCTTCGAATTCAATGAACGGGGAAGAAGAGTTTTCGCGGGTCTGGATAATTAAAGATGGGTATGGGCTTTGATTCAAAGGTTGAGGAAAATAAACTAAGTTGTTTAAATTTAAAATATTCGTATAACTTGTATAGATCATAACTATCGCATACTGTATCAGAATTTTGAACGGTCAGTCATGTTGGAATCGAATGGACGAGGGCTACGCAGTGGAACTGACTGGGAGTGAATTGGAGGTCATTACAATTTATAGTAAAATAAATTATATGTCTGAATCAAGCGATAGTTATCGTTACTTAATGATGATCGTCCAATGTGAGTAAATCTCACTAACTCTGTACAGTTTATATTTTTATAAATATAATTTAGTGTTGATAAATGATGATTGATTGCAGTGTGATGATTGTTTGGTTGAATTGCTAATGTATTGGTTGAAATTGTAGATAACAATATAAATATAAATCGTTAATAAAACATTGATTCTGTTTATCAGAATATTTCATATTGGAATGAAATCGATGTTATTTGTACTGTTTAACATCTGTGAATGCAGGGAAACAGGTTGGAGGGATCCATCTGGATTCCTCAATATTATAATACTGTTTGTTTTCATATATTGTGATATATGATATGTGATTGATTATGATGATACTGGTCATGTTATTTGGTATTTTAAATACCATATGAAATACCGAAAAGTAAAAAGGAAAATTTCAAAGTGAATATTGAAAATGAAATATTTATATATGAAATAAATAGGATATTATAAAAGGTAATATTTGGAAAACAAATATTGGAAAATGTAATTAAGGAAATGTTTGGGGAATAAATAGAATCATATAAAAGGATATATATGAAATGAATAGAATTATATAAAAGGATTTATATAAAATGAATAGAATTATATAAAAGGATTTATATGAAATGAATAGAATTATATAAAAGGATTTATATAGAATAAATAGAATTATATAAAAGGATTTGTATAGAATAAATAGAATTATATAAAGGGAATTATAAATGAGATTTAAATGTTGGAAATGAAACAAGATTTGTATGAATATTTTGCAAATAAAATATAAATAGAATTTGGGTTTGAGATATTGTTTTTAAATACGAAATCAAACTTTTCTGATTTTATAAAGAAATATTTTTCACATTCTACGTGAAAGTTAGATTAAAGTAAATATTTTGCTAATAAATTATTTATAAAGGAAATAGGGTTTGAAATAGGAATTAAAATGGAGTTAAAGGAATTAGAAACTGACTGGAGATTAGTTAAGTTGAACAGCTGTCTGGGTATTCATCTGATGTTGGTTTCGGCCTTCGGGGTTAATACGTAGGGGGTTGTTCTCTTACTAGTTTACAGTTAGAGGCTGATATATGTGAGAAGATAGTGATGCGTGAATCATAAATGGAAACATTTTCCAAAGTTAATAACGTATATTTTCTAAAATTAGAAAATAAGGATTTGATGAATATATGGAAACAAGAAATGGGGAAATGAATAAATGTTGATTGATGATTGATCGATAGAATTTTCATCTGGAAATAATATCGTTGTTTGCACACATGTTTTTCTTTGATAGTTAAATCATCGACTATCGAAGTTTTTGACAATTTTTCCGTTGTCAATACGGAGAGACCGGGATCAGATTCATTATCTGAAAACCACTCTGTACGGGCGTTAGCGTTGCGATCAAATATAATGAAGATAATTGAAGACGGAGTTATGCAAGGGCTGTCCTGTTTACATAATAGTGCCTTCAGTTTGTCCAATCCCAGGACGACCTGTATGGAAGAATGTCTGACGGAGTATATTTAATAGATCGCATAAGTTGACCTCTTCAAACGTATTTACATTTGGTGGCGGAGGAATTCGTTTCTCTTAGCTGTTTACCCGTGATATGTTTGGAGAAATCAATTTGTGATTTAGCGGGTATGACGATGTGACATTCAAAGTGAATGAAGATGTGGGTTGTAAAGGATACGTTATGGCCTTTAACGTCACAACCAAGAAATGGTATAAAATCAGGTAGGTCGCATGACTAAGTGGTTAGCTGCAAATTAGGGTGTATTGTCACCTGATCTAGAGAAATTCCATTTACTTCTATAATCTATTTCGATGCTTTCCCTTTCGGGAAACGGTTGCTAATCCCAACCGTTGGTGATAATACATTCGGTACACTCAAGCGAAATGAGTGACCGGTCATGTTTAGCCTGGGTTATAAGATGTTCTTGTTGAACCTGGTGTATTCCTGTCTAGAGATGTACTGTCAGAAGGTGATCGCATACCTTGCCAGTTGGAATTCATTACCCAATAAGCGCCCGCGGTTTTTGATTATATATTATGTATGTAGAACGTGAGATGAAAGCGATTATATATTATGTATGTAGAACGTGAGATGAAAGCGTTCTGCTAGATGATTATCATATTATGGTTGATAGACACTATTATAATATCAAAAGAGTTTGATATAAAGATTATCGTTCTTTCAAAAGGATTTTGAAAGTCAAATCAAATGTTTTGGATGCTCATAAGGGAAAAACCCGTTCCGTGTTATACAGCGTGGTCTTATAACGTATCATTTAATTACTCTAACTGTTTTAAATGGTTTTACTCATACCAGTCCCATTATTGACCCAGAGTTTATTTTGTTTTGTTTTCCCTAAACTCCTGGGTGCCCAAATTATATGGGCAGTCAAGTAGTTAGGAATTTTACAAATATTGTGAAGAGATTGAGCAAGAGGCTTCAGGATTATATAGCTAGTGTTTATTTCCGCTGTGATGTAAGTGTTGTACTCTAATATACAAATACAGATTTGTGTTTCAAAATTATGTTGTATACTATATTTTATTCGTTCCGCTGTGAGATTAATGTTTACTCTGATGTTGTAGTTGTTCTTCTACTTCTTCTATTCTAATTTTCTATCTTATCTATTCTCACCCTCTATCTTCTTTCTATTAAGTATTCGGTATTTCTGATGCTTGGATAGTCGACGTTGAGTTTATGTTAATAACCAGGATCGCGAAAACCAGGATCGTTACAGTGGTATCAGAGCTAAAGGTTAAGTAATTACCTTGGCTCTGTGGCGTGACTTAGTAGAGATGGTGTCAGTAATGCCCTAGATTGAGTTGAGTGTATATATACGAGAGAGCATATTTGTAGATTTTATAAAAACTGTTTTATATTGTGGAGATTTATTGATTGAGTTGTTTATGGGTTATGGTCGATAGTTTGATCCACTGCACTGGTAGGAGTTTATAAACACTCGAATATGATGAACCGACATGATATGTTTTGAAAAGAGGGTAAATGATATAATTTAACCCAAATCATATTTTGATATAAAAGTATGATTAATATTTGAAGTATTATCGTATATTGAATGTGTTGGTTGTGATTATAATCAGATAAGATTATAATTGAAACGGTTATGTAAATAACCAATCAAATTTCGTATAAGTATTACGAAGTGAATTAAATCTGAATTTAATTCAAAATTGAAATTGAAACTCTGGAAATTTGAATAAGTGTTTGTAAATGAATATAGATTGGATATAAGAGAATTTTAAAATCCTCGGAGATTTTAAATTGTTTTAAAGCATTGTAAATGGTATTTTGAAATGAATTTCAAAATGGAAGTGTTTAGATATGGTTTTGAAAGTGATATAGTATTGAACTCACTTCGATAGATGGAAATAGATTCCGATGATGATCATGACATCATCGGTGTTCATTTTCGAGTTGTAAGTGACGGATTACTACCAAAAATTTTGTTTTGGAAATATTTTGCGAAAACAAGTTGTTTGAATTTTGAAAAGGATTATTTGATTTTTTTTTTAGAAAAGCAAAGTGGTTTAAAAACTTCCAGGAAAAAGAATGTTGAATTATAATGGACTGATCGTTAAAATTAAAAACAAGATAAATAGTAATTATGAAAGCAAATTGAAATTAATTAATTAATGAAGTTTATGGATGAAACTTAATGAGGTTAAGTAAATTGGATTGGTGAGTTAACGATTTGGAATCAAGAATGAAACTCGAGTTGAAATGAGATCTGGGTTGAATATTAGCGAATGAATTGATTGGAGTTGAGTGAGATGACATTGGTATATGTTGAATTGGTAACAGATGCAAAGGATATAATGATATGCCCGACAAAAAGGTACAAGTTTATATTTCTATTGGATATGAGATTTATGAGCCGAATTGGCAAGCCGCTTGGCTGTTTGGTTTTCTTTTAGGTTGGAAAAGGCCTAGAGAGGCGAGTTGTAGTTGTACCGATTGAGCCGTACAAAGGAGGTGCTGGCAGAATTTTCCGAAATTTATGGTGTTAGAAAATTTTCAGGATTTTTGAAAATGTTGGTTGTTCGGAATAAATTAATAATTTAATTGAAATCAATTAGTTTAGAAGTTAAAAGTAAACGAATAATTTTCAACCCAGTTAATAGAGTTTGTTTTCTACCTTAGGAGTTTCGAGGATGAAATTATTTTAAGGGGGAAGAATGTAACGACCCGTATTTTTACGGTATTATAAATAATTTATTTAATTATTTAAAATACGGTTTGGTAATTTAAAATCACCAGAATAAAATAATAGCGAGTATTTAATTAAATTAAATAATAGAATAATATATTTAAATTCCAGAATAGTTGGAAATAGTAGAATTCACAATATTGTGTAAATTGGATCATTTATAATATATAATTAGGTTTAGTGTTGGATTATATTAACGAATATATTATATAAACGATAGTTGAACATATAAATTATAATATAATTATAATCGAGCCCGTCATGGCGCGATAGTTCGTAATTTGGAGATTTGAACTTTAAACGAATATACATAATCTGTTTAGAGTCGGATTTATGTGAAACAAGAAACGTTCGGAGCTGGTGAAGTATATTATTCTAATGGAAGAGAAAAATCGGGATTTCATCGTGCAGATTTTAAGTTGTGTCCAAATCAAATTTTAAAAAAGTCGCTACGGAATTCCTTTATAATTTATAGCGATTTATTTATATTATAAATGGATTTTCAATATAAATTGAATACGTATTTAATCTGGATTTGAAATATTGAGTTATAAATCCTGATATATTTAATTTGGGGTGATATGATATCGTATGTGAATATATATATATATATATATGATAATATTATTATTAATTTAATTATTTTTAAATATATTAATATTTAAATGGGTTGATTTAGAGCTTTAAAAATAGTCATTTTTGCAAACGAGCTCCGTTTTCGACAAAATTAATTTTGTTAGATCCAGAATATTAAATTATTGTTAGATTTTAATTTTCGTCATTTTTGGAGTCAGTATGTGGCCGTACGGGATTTTAATGTGAAAAACAGTCAATAATTTGACTTTAAAAATACGCTGTGTCAGCAAACAGATTCTGAATTCGACGAAACAAGTTTCGTTGGGTCCGAAATGTCGAACCATAACTGCATGTCCATTTTCGTCGAATTTGGGTATTGTATATGATCTTACGGATTTTTAAACAACGAATATGTATAGCGATTGATTATAATTGAATAAAATAATCAATTAAAAATAAAATAAATTATAATTTCTATCTTATAAATAGTATACCATTTTCCTAAACCCTAACTTCATTCAGTAGTCAAACTAAAATTCGTCGCTACGCAATTCTTCATACCAACGTGAGTTTTCTTCTTCGGAAAATGAAATCAAATTCAAATAAAATCCTAAAATCACAAAACTTGATTTTCTGAGTTCGGTGGAGCTTGTGCTTCCCTCTGTTGGAATCTGGTGGGGCGCAATGCGTGTTTACTGACTTACAGTCGACCTAGGGCTAAGGTTAGTAGGAGATTGAAGTCTTGATTGAAGAAATGGAGTTTAGTAGATTGTTTGTGGTAAGAAATACCATTGGTTTGCAAAAGTTTGGAGCATTCGTGATGTTGATTATCGATATCTGTTGAAATGGTTTCGTGAGCACTCACGAACGCAAGGAACGGGAGGCGTTCGAGCTTAAGGATATTGCGATGGTGATGTTGAGGGTTCGAAGAGGAATAGCACGGTGGTTGTGGTTTGTTGAACGGTGACGTGGGGGATGAGATGGAGGAAGGCACGACAGTGAAGCTTGTACAGAGGAGTGCTGCTCCAACGCGAGATAGAAAATGGAATCGAGTTCTTTCTTTTGGGGATAGAGTGAAAGAGGGTGTGAGGGGTAGAAGATTGGCGTTTTTACTGGAGTGAACGATTGTATTTGGGTTCGATGTTTTCTGGATGCAGAAATGGGTTTATATTTCTGCGAGTTGAATATTGATGGTGCGAGTTTGACAGCAAGGGTATGGCGTGTTCGAGATCTTTATGAACAAGATTTTGGTAATTTTAGTATGGTTTTAAAGTGGATGTAGAGGACTTTGGATGAAGGAATTATACTGATGGTTATGGATTTTTTTCACGGCTTCGAATTCAATGAACGGGGAAGAAGAGTTTTCGCGGGTCTGGATAATTATAGATGGGTATGGGCTTTGATTCAAAGGTTGAGGAAAATAAACTAAGTTGTTTAAATTTAAAATATTCGTATAACTTGTATAGATCATAACTATCGCATACTGTATCAGAATTTTGAACGGTCAGTCATGTTGGAATCGAATGGACGAGGGCTACGCAGTGGAACTGACTGGGAGTGAATTGGAGGTCATTACAATTTATAGTAAAATAAATTATATGTCTGAATCAAGCGATAGTTATCGTTACTTAATGATGATCGTCCAATGTGAGTAAATCTCACTAACTCTGTACAGTTTATATTTTTATAAATATAATTTAGTGTTGATAAATGATGATTGATTGCAGTGTGATGATTGTTTGGTTGAATTGCTAATGTATTGGTTGAAATTGTAGATAACAATATAAATATAAATCGTTAATAAAACATTGATTCTGTTTATCAGAATATTTCATATTGGAATGAAATCGATGTTATTTGTACTGTTTAACATCTGTGAATGCAGGGAAACAAGTTGGAGGGATCCATCTGGATTCCTCAATATTATAATACTGTTTGTTTTCATATATTGTGATATATGATATGTGATTGATTATGATGATACTGGTCATGTTATTTGGTATTATAAATACCATATGAAATACCGAAAAGTAAAAAGGAAAATTTCAAAGTGAATATTGAAAATGAAATATTTATATATGAAATAAATAGGATATTATAAAAGGTAATATTTGGAAAACAAATATTGGAAAATGTAATTAAGGAAATGTTTGGGGAATAAATAGAATCATATAAAAGGATATATATGAAATGAATAGAATTATATAAAAGGATTTATATAAAATGAATAGAATTATATAAAAGGATTTATATGAAATGAATAGAATTATATAAAAGGATTTATATAGAATAAATAGAATTATATAAAAGGATTTGTATAGAATAAATAGAATTATATAAAGGGAATTATAAATGAGATTTAAATGTTGGAAATGAAACAAGATTTGTATGAATATTTTGCAAATAAAATATAAATAGAATTTGGGTTTGAGATATTGTTTTTAAATACGAAATCAAACTTTTCTGATTTTATAAAGAAATATTTTTCACATTCTACGTGAAAGTTAGATTAAAGTAAATATTTTGCTAATAAATTATTTATAAAGGAAATAGGGTTTGAAATAGGAATTAAAATGGAGTTAAAGGAATTAGAAACTGACTGGAGATTAGTTAAGTTGAACAGCTGTCTGGGTATTCATCTGATGTTGGTTTCGGCCTTCGGGGTTAATACGTAGGGGGTTGTTCTCTTACTAGTTTACAGTTAGAGGCTGATATATGTGAGAAGATAGTGATGCGTGAATCATAAATGGAAACGTTTTCCAAAGTTAATAACGTATATTTTCTAAAATTAGAAAATAAGGATTTGATGAATATATGGAAACAAGAAATGGGGAAATGAATAAATGTTGATTGATGATTGATCGATAGAATTTTCATCTGGAAATAATATCGTTGTTTGCACACATGTTTTTCTTTGATAGTTAAATCATCGACTATCGAAGTTTTTGACAATTTTTCCGTTGTCAATACGGAGAGACCGGGATCAGATTCATTATCTGAAAACCACTCTGTACGGGCGTTAGCGTTGCGATCAAATATAATGAAGATAATTGAAGACGGAGTTATGCAAGGGCCGTCATGTTTACAGAATAGTGCCTTTGGTTTGTCCAATCCCAGGACGACCTGTATGGAAGAATGTCTGACGGAGTATATTTAATAGATCGCATAAGTTGACCTCTTCAAACGTATTTACATTTGGTGGCGGAGGAATTCGTTTCTCTTAGCTGTTTACCCGTGATATGTTTGGAGAAATCAATTTGTGATTTAGCGGGTATGACGATGTGACATTCAAAGTGAATGAAGATGTGGGTTGTAAAGGATACGTTATGGCCTTTAACGTCACAACCAAGAAATGGTATAAAATCAGGTAGGTCGCATGACTAAGTGGTTAGCTGCCAATTAGGGTGTACTGTCACCTGATCTAGAGAAATTCCATTTACTTCTATAATCTATTTCGATGTTGTCTCTTCCGGGAAACGGTTGCTGATCCCAACCGTTGGTGATAATACATTCGGTACACTCAAGCGAAATGAGTGACCGGTCATGTTTAGCCTGGGTTACAAGATGTTCTTGTTGAACCCAGTGTATTCCTCTCTAGAGATGCACTGTCGGAAGGTGGTCCCATACCTTGCCAGTTGGAATTCATTACCCAATAAGCGCCCGCAGTTTTTGATTATATATTATGTATGTAGAACGTGAGATGAAAGCATTCTGCTAGATGATTATCATATTGTGGTTGATAGACACTATTATAATATCAAAACAGTTTGATATAAAGATTATCGTTCTTTCAAAAGGATTTTGAAAGTCAAATCAAATGTTTTGGATGCTCATAAGGGAAAAACCCGTTCCGTGTTATATGACATGGTCTTATGAGATATCATTTAATTGCTTAAACTGTTTTAAATGGTTTTACTCATACTAGTCCCATGAATAACCCAGAGTTTATTTTGTTTTGTTTTCCCTAAACTCTTGGGTGCCCAATATTGTACGGGCAGTTAAGTAGTTAGGATTTTTACAATTATACCTGAAGAGTTGGAGCAGGAGGCTTCAGGATTATATAACTATTGTTTATTTCCGCTATGATGTAAGTGTTGTACTCTAATATACAAATACATATTTGTGTTTCAAAGTTATATTGTATACTATATTTTATTCGTTCCGCTGTGAGATTCGTGTTTACTCTGATGTTGTAGTTCTTCTTCTTCTATTCTAATTTTCCATCTTATCTGTTCTCACCCTCTAACTTCTTTATATTAACTATCCGATATTTCTGATGCTTGGATAGTCGTCCTTGAGTTTATGTTGATAACCAGGATCGCGAAAACCAAGATCGTTACAGTGGTATCAGAGCTAAAGGTTAAGTAATTACCTTGGCTCTGCGGCGTGACTCAGTAAAGATGGGGTTAGTAATGCCCTAGATTGAGTTGAGTGTATATATACGAGAGAGCATATTTGTAGATTTTATAAAAAATGTTTTATATTGTGGAGATTTATTGATTGAGTTGTTTATGGGTTCTGGTCGATAGTTTGATCCACTGTATCGGTAGGAGTTTATAAAATTTCGAATACGATGAACCGACATGATATGTTTTGAAAAGAGGGTAAATGATATAATTTTACCCAAATCATATTTTGATATAAAAGTATGATTAATATTTGAAGTATTATCGTATATTGAATGTGTCGGTTGTGATTGTAATCAGGTAAGATTATAATTGAAACGGTTATGTAAATAACCAATCAAATTTTGTATAAGTATTACGAAGTGAATTAAATCTGAATTTAAATCAGAATTGAAATTGAAACTCTGGAAATTTGAATAAGTGTTTGTGAATGAATATAGATTGGATATAAGAGAATTTTAAAATCCTGGGAGATTTTAAATTGTTTTAAAGCATTGTAAATGGTATTTTGAAATGAATTTCAAAATGGAAGTCTTTAGATATGGTTTTGAAAGTGATATTGTATTGAACTCACTTCGATAGCTGGAAATAGATTCCGATGATGATCATGACATCATCAGTGTTCATTTTCGGGTTGTAAGTGACGGATTACTACCAAAAATTTTGTTTTGGAAATGTTTTGCGAAAACAAGTTGTTTGAATTTTGAAAAGGATTATTTGATTTTTTTTAGAAAAGCAAAGTGGTTTAAAAACTCCTAGGAAAAAGAATGTTGAATTATAATGGACTGATCGTAAAAATTAAAAACAAGATAAATAATACTTGTGAAAGCAAACTGAAATTGAAATTAATTAATTAATGAAGTTTATGGATGAAACTTAACGAGGTTAAGTAATTGGATTGGTGAGTTAGGGATTTGGAATCGAGAATGAAACTCGAGTTGAAATGAGATCTGGGTTGAATATTAGCGAATGAATTGATTGGAGTTGACTGAGATGACATTGGTATATGTTGAATTGGTAACATATGCAACGGACATAATGATATACCTGACAAAAAGGTACAAGTTTATATTTCTATTGGATATGAGATTTACGAGCCAAATTGGCAAGCCGCTTGGCTGTTTGATTTTCTTTTGGGTTGGAAAAGGCCTAGAGAGGCGAGTTGTAGTTGTACCGATTGAGCCGTACAAAGGAGGTGCTGGCGGAATTTTCCAAACTTTAAGGTGTTGGAAAATTTTCAGGATTTTTGAAAATGTTGGTTGTTCGGAATAATTTAATAATTTAATTGAAATCAATTAATTCAGAAGTTAAAAGTAAACGAATAATTTTTAACCTTGTTAATAGAGTTTGTTTTTTACCTTAGCAATTTCGAGGACAAAATTATTTTAAGGGGGGAAGAATGTAACGACCCGTATTTTTACGGTATTATAAATAATTTATTTAATTATTTAAAATATGGTTTGGTAATTTAAAATGACCAGAATTAAATAATAGTGAATATTTAATTAAATTAAGTAATAGAATAATGTATTTAAATTCCAGAATAGTCGGAAATAGTAGAATTCACAGTATAGTGTAAATTGGATCATTTATAATATATAATTCAATTTAGAGTTGGATTAAATAACGAATATATTATATAAACGATAGTTGAATGTATAAATTATAATATAATTATAATCGAGCCCGTAATGGCATGGTAGTTCGTAATTTGACGATTTGAACTTTAAACGAATATACAAAATCCGTTTTAAGTAAGATTTCTGTGAAACAAGAAACATTCGGAGCTGGTGAAGTATATTTTTCTAATGGAAGAGAAAAATCGTGATTTCATCGTGTAGATTTTGAGTTGTGTCTAAATCAAATTTTCGAAAAGTCGCTATGGAATTCCTTTATAATTTATAACGATTTATTTATATTATAATTGGATTTTCAATATAAATTGAATACATATTTAATCTGGATTTGAAATATCGAGTTATAAATCCTGATATATTTAATTTGGGGTCATATATACATACGATAATATTAATTTTGTTAATATTAATTTAATTAATTTTAAATATATCAATATTTAGATGGTTAATTTAGAGCTTTAAAAATAGCCATTTTTGCAAACGAGCTCCGTTTTCGAAGAAACTAATTTTGTTGGATCTGGAATATTAAATTATTGTTAGATATCAATTTTCGTAATTTTTGGAGTCAGTATGTGGCCGTATGGGATTTTAATGTGAAAATCAGTCAATAATTTGACTTTAAAAATACGTTGTGTCAGCAAACGGATTCGGAATTCGATGAAACAAGTTTCTTAGGTCCGAAATGTCGAACCGTAATTGCATGTCCATTTTCATCGAATTTGGGTATTGTATATGATCTTACGGATTTTTACATAACGAATATGTGTAGCGATTGATTATAATTGAATAAAATAATCAACTAAAAATAAAATAAAATATAATTTCTATCCTACAAATACTATACCATTTTCCTAAACCCTAACTTCATTCAGTAGTCAAACTAAAATCCGTCGCTACCCAATTCTTCATACCAACGTGAGTTTTCTTCTTCGGAAAATGAAATCAAATTCAAATAAAATCCTAAAATCACAAAATTTGATTTTCTGAGTTCGGTGGAGCTTGTGCTTCCCTCTATTGGAGTCTGGTGGGGCGCGATGCGTGTTTACTGGTGCTCGAAAACTTATAGTCGACCTAGGGCTAAGGTTAGTAGGGGATTGAAGTCTTGATTGAAGAAATGGAGTTTAGTAGAGTGTTTGTGGTAGGAAATACCATTGGTTTGCAAAAGTTTGGAGTATTCAGTGATGTTGATTATCGATACCTCCTGAAATGGTTTCGTGAGCACTCATGAATGCAAGGAACGGGAGGCGTTCGAGCTTAAGGATATTGCGATGGTGATGTTGAGGGTTCGAAGAGGAATATCACGGTGGTTGTGGTTTGTTGAACGGTGACATGAGGGATGAGATAAAGGAAGGCACGACAGTGAAGCTTGTACAGAGGAGAGCTGTTCCCACGCGAGATAGAAAACGGAATCGAGTTCTTCCTTTTGTGGATTGAGTGAAAGAGGGTGCGAGGGGTAGAAAATTGGCGTTTTTACTGGATTGAAAGAATGTACTTTTGTTCGATGTTTTCTGGATGCAGAAACAGGTTTATATTTCTGTGAGTTGTTTGAATTTTAATGGTGCGAGTTTGACAGCAAGGGTTTGGCGTGTTCGAGATCTTTATGAGCAAGATTTTGGTAATTTTAGTATGGGTTTTAAAGTGGTAGTGGAGGACTTTGGATGAAGGAATGATACTGATGGTTATGGGTTTTTTCACGGCTTCGAATTCAGTGAACGGGGAAGAAGAGTTATCGCAGGTCTAGATAATTAAAGATGGGTATGGGATTTGATTCAAAGGTTAAGCCCAATAGAAATTAAACTAAGTTGTTTAAATTAAAAATATTCGTTTAACTTGTATACATCATAACTATCGCATACTGTATCAGAATTTCGAACGGTCAGTCACGTTGGAATCGAATGGACGAGGGCTACGCAGTGGAACTGAATGGGAGTGAATTGGAGCTCATTACGATTTATAGCAAAATAAATTATCTGTCTGAATCAAGCAGCAGTTATCGTTATTTAACGATGATCGTCCAATGTGAGTAAATCACACTAACTCTGTACAGTTTATATTTTTATAAATATAATTTAGTGTTGATAAATGATGATTTATTGCTATGTGATGTTTGTTTGGTTGAATTGCTGATGTATTGGTTGAAATTGTAGATAATAATATATATATAAATCGTTAATCAAACATTGATTCTGTTTATCAGAATATTTCATATTGAAATGAAATCGATGTTATTTATACTGTTTAACATCTGTGAATGCAGGGAGACAGGTTGGAGGGATCCAACTGGATTCCTCAATATTATAATACTATTTGTTTTCATATATAGTGATATATGATGTGATATATAATCTGTGATTGATTATGATGATACTGGTCATGTTATTTGGTATTTTATGTACCATATGAAATACTGGAAAGTAAAAAGGAAATTTTCAAAGTGAATATTGAAAATGAAATATTTATATATGAAATAAATAGGATATTATAAAAGGTAATATTTGGAAAACAAATATTGGAAAATATAATTAAGGAATTGTTCGGGGAATAAATAGAATTACATAAAAGGATTTATATGAAATGAATAGAATTATATAAAAGGATTTATATAAAATGAATAGAATTATATAAAAGGATTTATATGAAATGAATAGAATTATATAAAAGGATTTATATAGAATAAATAGAATTATATAAAAGGATTTGTATAGAATAAATAGAATTATATAAAGGGAATTATAAATGAGATTTAAATGTTGGAAATGAAACAAGATTTGTATGAATATTTTGCAAATAAAATATAAATAGAATTTGGGTTTGAGATATTGTTTTTAAATACGAAATCAAACTTTTTTGATTTTATAAAGAAATATTTTTCACATTCTATGTGAAAGTTTGATTAAAGTAAATATTTTGCTAATAAAATATTTATAAAGGAAATAGGGTTTGAAATAGGAATTAAAATGGAGTTAAAGGAATTAGAAACTGACTGGAGATTAGTTAAGTTGAACAACTGTCTGGGTATTCATCTAATGTTGGTTTCGGCCTTCGGGGTTAATACGTAGGGGGTTGTTCTCTTACTAGTTTACAGTTAGAGGCTGATATATGTGAGAAGATAGTGATGCGTGAATCAGAAATGGTAACGTTTTCCAAAGTTAATAACGTATATTTTCTAAAATTAGAAAATAAGGATTTGATGAATATATGGAAACGAGAAATGGGGAAATGAATAAATGTTGATTGATGATTGATTGATAGAATTTTCATCTGGAAATAATATCGTTGTTTGCACACATGTTTTTCTTTTATAGTTAAATCACCGACAATCGAAGTTTTGGACAATTTTTCCGTTGTCAATACGGAGAGACCAGGATCGGATTCATTATCTGAAAACCACTCTGTATGGGCTGTCCTGTTTACAAAATTGTGCCTTCGGTTTGTCCAATCCCAGGACGACCTGTATGGAAGAATGTCTGACGGAGTATATTTACTAGATCGCGTAA
The DNA here is from genome assembly GCA_030737875.1 of Allium sativum. NCBI lineage: Eukaryota > Viridiplantae > Streptophyta > Magnoliopsida > Asparagales > Amaryllidaceae > Allium > Allium sativum. Next base: position 75,643,797 of record CM060917.1, read on the forward strand.
GTTGACCTCTTCAAACGTATTTACGTTTGGTGGCAAAGGAATTCGTTTCTCTTAGCTGTTTACCCGTGATATGTTTGGAGAAATCAATTTGTGATTTAGCGGGTATGACGATGTGACATTCAAAGTGAATAAAGATGTGGGTTGTAAAGCATACGTTATGGCCTTTAGCCTCACAACCAAGAGATGGTATAAAATCGGGTAGGTCACATGACTAAGTGATTAGCTGCAAATTAGGGTGTATTGTCACCTGATCTAGAGAAATTCCATTTACTTCTATAATCTATTTCAATGCTGTCCCTTTCGGGGAACGGTTGTTGATCCCAACCGTTGGTGATAATACATTCGGTACACTCAAACGAAATGAGTGACCGGTCATGTTTAACCTGGGTTACAAGATGTTCTTGTTGAACTCGGTGTATTTCTCTCTAGAGATACACTGTCGGAAGGTGGTCCCATACCTTGCTAGTTGGAATTCATTACCCAATAAGCGCCCGCAGTTTTTGATTATATATTATGTATTAGAACATGAGATGAAAGCGTTCTGCTAGATGATTATCATATTGTGGCTGATAGACACTATTATAATATCAAAACAGTTTGATATTAAGATGTTCTTGTTGAACCCCGTGTATTATCTTCTAGAGATACACTATCGGAAGGTGGTTCCATACCTTGTCATAGTTGGAAATGCATTACCCAATAAGTTCCCGCGGTTTTGATTGTATATTATATATATGTGGAACGTGAGATGCAAACATTCCATTAGATTTCTATTTATTTGATTTAGACACTATTATAATATCAAAAGAGTTTTGATATAAAGATTATCGTTTCTTTCAAAAAGATTTGAAAGTTATATCAAGTGTTTTGAATTCTCATAAGGGAAAAACCCGTTATGTGTTATACGACGTGGTCTTATGAGATATCGTCTATTTTCTCAAACTGTTTAAAATCGTTTACTCATACCAATCCCATGACTGACCCAGAGTTTATTTTGTTTTTCCTAAACTCTTGGGTGCCCAAATTTGTACGGGCAGTCAAGTAGTTCAGGATTTTACAGATCTATCTAAAGGAGCTTGAAGCAGGAGGCTTCAGTGTTAGATATATAGTGTTTTCATTTCCGCTGTGTTGTAAGTGTTGTACTCTGATAAGTGTATGTTATATAGTTAAACTTTTGAATTTCAAAAGATATGATATATTATATTCTGTTCCGCTACGATGTGAGATTCTGTGTTGTTATTTATGATCTTCTTCTACCTTTTTCTTCTAAAAAAATGATTCATATTTTTGTGATATTTGGGTTGGACGTGTGATGTATGTTGTCAACTCAGATATTACGGATTTGCGGGCCATTACAGTTGGTATCAGAGCTTAGGTTGAGCGAATACCTAGGCTGTGGTGTTGTGCTCATTAGAGATAGGGTCAGTAGTACCCTAGAATGAGTTGAGTGTATATATATGAGAGAGCGTATTTGTTAATTGATATAAAAATTGTTTTATATTATGTTGTCTTGTCTGTTAAGTGAGTTATGAATTCTATTTGAATCATGGGACGCCACGAAGTCGATAAGAATGTCTAAACACTTAAATAGAAAATTTCGACATAGTATTGTTTTAAGGTGGGTAAATGAAATAATTTTGCTCAAAATTCTATTTTTTTTGATATAGAGAAATAGTTTTCTAAAAAATTATAATATATGGATGAGTTGGTTGCTATTTTTATAATCAATTGAGATTATAAAATTGGAATGGCTATATATAACCAAATATAATTTGTGTATGAATGAAATATATACAAATGAGATGAATTAAAATTAAATTCAAACCAGAATTTGGAATTTAAATCCTGGGAAGTTTGAAAATATTTTCTGAAGTATATTAGAACAATATAGCTTTGTGTTTGAAGGATTCTGAATAAAAATCATCTTGAAATGAATTTTGAAAGTAATAAAGCACTGAACTCACTTCAGTGGCAGGGAAATAATTCTGATGATGACTGCAGCATCATCAGTGTTCATTTCCGAGTTTCTAAGTGATAAATTGCTATCTTAGAAAAGTTTTGATGGGAATTTGTTTGAAAGAAAACAAGTTTAGTTGGAAAATTCAAATGTTTTGAATTTGAAAAGATTATAAATATACGTATAAATTTATGTTATTTCAAAATAATTTGAAATGAAAACCTCGGGAATTTGAATTCTGGAATTAAAATTTAACTTAAAGCAAGTTAAATGGATTGAAGAAAATAAACTGATTCAAATCAATGTGAATGAAAATGAATTAGATATTAATGAATGGGTTGAAAATCATTCGAAGTAAATAAATAAAGACCAAAAGTTTTGGTAAGACTAAAATTGGTGAAATGTGAAATGATGAGTTTCAGCATAAGTGAGTTTGAAAAGTTAACGGGTTTGTACCATTTTTCCTACCTTAGTAATTTCGGGGACGAAATTCTTTAAAGAGGGGAAGAATGTAACGACCCGGATTTTCGAACAATTCATTTTTTTATATTTAATATGGTTTTAAATATTGAGTTTATAATATAAATTGATTTTTATATTCAGTTATCGATTTAATAATCGAATACGGTTTAATTTCAAGAATACTGAATTATCGTAATCTGAAAAACGAGAATGAATTTGATGTTAAAATAGAATCAAAACAATTCAGATGATCAATACAAATTCTGTTTGAATTAGAATAATAATATTTATTTATTATCAATGAATTAATTGGTTTATATTTAATTTGTATCGATATAAATTTATATCTTCTCGATATGATCAGATTAGACTCCGTAGCATGTTCCAATGTGTCCAAAATAGTGGTTAAACCCTATAAACGTCAGTTGTTGCGCTCGAATTGGAGTTCGGAACCCCGAATATATTATTATAAAATATAATGGATAAGCTCGAACTCAAATCGTGGTTAAATCAAATCACATTTAATTTATATGTAGCATACACTGACAAATTCCTTAACAACTAAGTTTCCATTTTTCTATAAAATCGTGATTACCTCCCATTTCTACTTCTCTTGGTATTTTTCCAGTTCTCAGCAATGTGAAAAAATTAGTTCCTCTTAAATTCATTCCAAAATTCTTGAAATAAATTTCGATCCTTTTTCATTTCTCAGTTCAGAAACAAAACGCAAATCCCTCTCCCTTGTTTCCTCTATTTTGAAACATAAATCGAAAGGGTCCCCGTTAGTTCTGTGCTCGATTTCGAGTGGTAGTGGAATTAGAGCAAGAACACGATGATTGTTTGAAGGGTAGTTTCGGGTTGGTGCGGTTGTTTCTGGGTGTTCGAAAAGATGATTTGCTCGAACCTAGGTTTTGTTTCATCAACTTCGTGGAGGCCAGGGGGTTGATTCGAAGCTGCTGGAGGAGGAGTGGAGGTTCTAGTTGAGTTCGAGTAGTACGTGGTTCAACATTTTTATGGCTTGGGATTAACCGATGTTGGTATGCGGTTGTTTTGGGGGAGAGATGTTCGAAGTCACGTTGTTTTCCCAGTGTGGTCAGAGTGGCTCGTTCAGTTCTGAGAGCAAATCGAGAGTCGATGTTGGGGAAAAGGGGAAAAGTCGAAGTCACTATGTACATTGAAGGACGGGATTTCCTAAAGCTTGACGTTTTCAAAAGGGCAGCTGAAGTGAAGTTCAAATACATTGATGTCGAACTGTTTGGATTTCTGGAATGAGTACTGTGATTTTTGGAGCTCGCAAGTTGGTAATCACGATGGCAGGAAATGGAGCCTGCGACAGGAAAAGCTGGTGATGGCCGTTCAGTAATGGACGTGAAATACCAAGGAGAGGACACGTTTTTTTCTTTACAGTGGAGGAGATTCATATTTCTAATTGAGTGATTAAGGTATGAATTCAAATTAAAATGGGTAGTTAACTTAAGTGTTTATATTAGTGTAAAATAATTTTAATTTTAATGCATGGAAAACTATTTATATAATTAGAAATTGATTAAAGTAAATTAGTTTATTTAATTGGAAATTGATTAAATATATAGAAATTAGTTAGTAAAGAATAAAATATGTAGACTAATCAATTAAGGTTTAAATTAGAATTTAGTTTACACATGAGTAATTAATTAAATTAAATTCGTATAAATTCGATAACTGAAATTATATTTATTTTTGTTTACATTAGAAAATAGAGGTACGAAGGAATTGTGAAATCTATACGATAGGCTTAAATGGGGTACTCGGCAAATTGAAACCACAGTGAGTAAATCTCACTCAGATTTTATTTAGAATTATTTTTATCAATTAAAAATAATTGTTCGTTGATTGTTTGGTTGCATTAAAATATTATTGTGGCTATAAAATATATATTAGTTATTTAGGATTGGTTGTTGTGGTTATATATATATATATATATATATATATTGGTGGTTGGATTCCCACAATACCATCAACGGATGCCTACAATATCATTAGTGGATGACCGTATACGCCCCACGCTATGATAGTGGATAACCCTCTATACATCGATATCCTGCCTCGAAGCAGGATGGGTATTATTTATGTCAGCTAACGTCCGTGGATGCAGGAAAAACAGGTTGGAGGAATCCAACTGGATTCCTCAAAAATATTATTATTTGTTTGTTCTCATATATATTGTCATATATGACGTGTTAGAAAATCCGTGGTTGATAATTGGTATTTTTGAAATCAAAAGGGAAAATTCTATTTATCTAAAATAGAATTTGAATTTAAATTGGACTATAAATATATTAACTTGTTTGAATACATAAAACAAGTAGTGAATTTATAAACATTGTTTATAAATTAATAACTTGAGATTCGAAGTGAAATTATAAATAGTGTTTATAAATAAAGTGGAAAAAGTATCATTGGATAATTTGAATATATAATTCAAATGTGAATTTAAAAATATAAATGGGAAATCGTTTTAAAGAAATAAACGATGGAATTTATTTGTTCAGAATATAAATTGAACTAAATTAAATCCGTAAGGATTTATGATTTGAATTCGATTAATTCGAATTTATTTAAATAGAAGTTAAATTGAATATGAAAATAAATTGGGGGTTATATATTTAAGTTATTATAAATAGAAATATTCCAAAATAAGATTTTGGTTTTAAATAAATTTCGAAATAGACTTGTTTAAATATAAAACAAGGAAGTTTATAAAACGGTGTTTATAAATATAATGAATTAATTATCAAGAGATAATTTGAATATTTAAATTCAAATATGAATTTAAAAATAGAATTTGAAATCATTCGAAAGGGAACAACGGTTTTTATTCCGTAATTCGGAATATCAAAGGGATGGAGTTTCAAATAGAAATTTAAAAAGGGAACTTGTTTAAATATATGAAACAAGGAAGTTGAAATTATAAATAGTGTTATAAATTTGGTAAAATGAATTATCATTTGGATAATTTGAACCACTAAAATTCAAATAGGAATTTAAAAGTAAGTTGGGAAGTGTTTTGAAACAAAACGATTGATTATATTTTGGAATTCGGAATATAAGCTGAATTGAGAAAAATTCAACGGGTTTATAATTGAAATTCGATTATATCGAATTTTATAAATAATTTATTTATAAAAGGGATTGGAATTAAATATAGCAGATTGAAGGATAAATAAATTTATTACCGAGTAAGGGAAAATCGACAATTATAAATAATCGAAAATATTATGTTGAATTGGGAAGCTGATTTGATATATATTAAAAATATATCAGAATGGAGTTGAATTTATTTTAAATGAAGTTTAAACGTTTATATATATATAAATATAATTAAAACGAACTCGCTACAATGCGGCAGTTCGTAAATTGGAGTTTCGAACTTCAATTCAGTATATAGAACTCAATTTAAGTCGGAATTCTTTGAAACAAGAACCATCAGGACCGACTGAATAATAGTTTTCTAATGGAAGAGAAAAATCTGGATTTCGTCTTACAGATTTTGAGTTATGTCAAAATCAAATTTTCAGAAAAACAGCGCCAGAACCATTATAAAACCATAACGGTTTATATAAATAAATAAAAGGATTTTACAGAAATAATATCTGAATTGCCATTAAAAAAATCCAGACCAGAGATGTAAAATAAATATGAACTCCAGTGAAGTAAGTGAAATGATTTTTGAGACAAAAATCATATTTTTAGTTATTGAATAAAACTACCTAATTTGAGTAATAATTAGTTAATCGAAATTCGATATGAATATGGACTTTGAATAAGTAAAGGAGATTTGAGAATTTTTATTCGAAATCGAATATGGAACTTGAGTCGAAATGGGATTAAATTAATTCATAAGCAAGATAAAATGATAATTGAACATGATATGTTCAAATATAAAGTGGAACGGGCAAAAGAGCTAATAAAAAGATTAATGAGCGAGTTAAGTTAGAAATGACCAGATTGAGTTAAAATAAATTAGAAATGGACACATATGTGTTAGACAGGTATGGAATGAAGTATATGAAATGTATGAAGTTTATAAATTTAGTGCCCGACAAAAAGGTACACGTTTAAATTCCATACGAGTTTTTTTGCACCGAATCGGCAAGCCACTTGGCTTTTTGATTTTATTTTTGAATGGAAAGGGCATAGGGAGGCGAGTTGAGGTTTGAACTATCGACCGGTACAAAGGAGGTTATGGCGAAATTTTCCGGAAATTTAAGGAGTTAGAATATTTTAAGAAGATTTGATAATTATGAATCGATATATATTGAATTCGATAAGGAAACGAAATTAAAATAGAATGTTATAAACAAAAGGGAAATCTATAATTAAATCTGATAAAATTAGAAAGAGAAATGCATGCGGGTTTAAAAATGAATAATTGGTTTTATGATGTTGATTATTCGAGGTAAGTGGTCTTGTCCGTTTTGAAGTTAAGGATGTTTTCAGTCAAGGTCTGAGAGGTAGTTATACCCCAACTTGTTTGATTTCATTTTTAACCAATAAATAGCAGGATCCAGTCTCGAAGAGAAATGTTCGAATAAGAGTTAGTTGAATGTAGTATTTTGGGTTGTTGTAACGATGTTTTACACAACATTCGTTTTAACCCAAGTAAGTGGAAATTTGGAAATATAATAATAAGTATTTCCTGAGTATAGAAATAAATGAATGGTCGTGGAAGAAATAAGTAATTGGAATGTTTTCCAATTATAAATAGAATATATTTTCTAACTAAAGAAAATAATAGAAGGCGGTATATGGAAATGTTTTCCAAATAGCGCAAGAGGCCAAGATGATTATCGAAAATATTTGGTTAACAAATATTGATAGAGAAATGGAGAAGTGTTTAATTAATGAAATATTAATTAAAAGGCCCAGTGATTTGTTTGATGCTTTGAATAAATGTTTGTTTTTCTTCGATAGTTAAATAACCGACTATCGAAGTGTTTGCCAATATCGTTGTCAATATGGTGAGATCGGTTGGATTATTATCCGAGAACCGCTCCGTATTGGCAGTAGCATTGCGAATCAGATTATATGAAGATAATCGAAGACGGAGTAAAGTGCAAGGGCTTTTCCTATTAATGGAAATTGTGCCTTCGGTTTCGTTCAGTACCAAAATGAACATATAAGGACGAGCGTCTGACAGAGTATTTCCAATGATCGATTATGTTGGTATGTATAGAAATATATGGTGGCGGAGAATTTATTCTCTTAGCATAGTATCCAGAATATATTTGTGTAAATCAATTAGTGATTAACGGATCTAACAATGTGGCATTCAAAGTGATTGTGCTATCAATGAATGATAAGTAATCGTAGCATCAGGCCTCAACAACCGGGAAATAACAAAAATCGGGCAGACAGCATGGCTATGTGGGTAGCTTCCATTAGGGTGTATTATCACCTATCTAGAGAAATTCATTTAATTCCTTATTCTATTTGATGTTGTCCCATTTGGGAAAATGGTTGCTGATCCCAAACGTTAGTGATATACATTCCATACACTCAAGCGAAATGAGTGGTTGGTCATGTGTGGTCGGGTTACAAGATGTTCTTGTTGATCCCAGTGTATTCTCCTCTAGAGATACACTATCGGAAAGTGGTTCCATACCTTGTCATAGTTGGAAATGCATTACCCGATAAGTGCCCGCGGTTTTGATTGTATATTATATATATGTGGAACGTGAGATGCAAACGTTCCACTAGATTTCTATTTATTTGATTTAGACACTATTATAATATCAAAAGAGTTTTGATATAAAGATTATCGTTTCTTTCAAAAAGATTTGAAAGTTATATCAAGTGTTTTGGATTCTCAAAAGGGAAAAACCCGTTCCGTGTTATACGGCGTGCTCTTATGAGATATCGTCTATTTTCTCAAACTGTTTAAAATTGTTTACTCATACCAGTCCCATGACAGACCCAGAGTTTATTTTATTTTGTTTTACCTAAACACTTGGGTGCCCAAATTTGTATGGGCAGTCAAGTAGTTCTGGATTTTACAGATCTATCTAAACGTGCTTGGAGCAGGAGGCTTCAGTGTTAGATATATAGTGTTTTCATTTCCGCTGTTTTGTAAGTGTTGTACTCTAATAAGTGTATGTTATACAGTTAAACTTTTGTATTTCAAAAGATATGATATATTATATTTTGGTTCGCTACGATGTGAGATTATGTGTTGTTATTTATGTTCTTCTTCTACCTTTTTCTTCTAAAAAAATGATTCGTATTTTTGTGATATTTGGGTTGGACGTGTGATGTATGTAGTCAACTCAGATATTACGGATTTGTGGGCCATTACAGTTGGTATCAAAGCTTAGGTTGAGCGAATACCTAGGCTGTGGTGTTGTGCTCATTAGAGATAGGGTCAGTAGTACCCTAGAATGAGTTAAGTGTATATATACGAGAGAGCGTATTTGTTAATTGATATAAAAATTGTTTTATATTATTTTGTCTTGTCTGTTAAGTGGGTTATGATTTCTGTTCGTATCGTGGGACGCCACGAAGTCGATAAGAATTTCTAAACACTTAAATAGAAAATTTCGACATAGTATTGTTTTAAGGTGGGTAAATGAAATAATTTTACTCAAAATTCTATTTTTTGATATAGAGAAATAATTTTCTAAAAAATTATAATATATGGATGAGTTGGTTGTTATTTTTATAATCAATTGAGATTATAAAATTGGAATGGTCATATATAACCAAATATAATTTGTATATGAATGAAATATATACAAATGAGATGAACTAAAATTAAATTCAAACCAGAATTTGGAATTTAAATCCTGAGAAGTTTGAAAATATTTTCTAAAGTATATTAGAACAATATAGCTTTGTGTTTGAAGGATTCTGAAAAAAATCATCTTGAGATGAATTTTGAAAGTAATAAAGCACTGAACTCACTTCAGTGGCTGGGAAATAATTCTGTTGATGACTGCAGCATCGTCAGTGTTCATTTTCGAGTTTCTAAGTGATGAATTGCTACCTGTTAGACCAAAAATTGGTTCTAACTCCCAAATTAGCTATGATTTTAATGAAATAGAACTGAAAAGCAACGAAGAACACACGATTTATAGTGCTTCCGCGTTAAAGAACCTACGTCCACTTTCTATTCTTTTAATTGATGATTTGAATGCAAGTACAACAATGATTCTCACTCAACTTCGCAATTACAATGCATAAGCTCACTCAAATCTCAAAAATAAACTTTAAGAGATGATTTTGATCTGAATATGATTGTGAAATTCAACTATGAAGGAAGTTAGAGCTGAGAATTTGCCAAAAGATCCTTTAAAATGCCTCTTGATGGTGTATTTATAGGTGAAAAATCTCCTCGAAGTGGCTCCGGTTCGGAACTACGTGGCACCTATCCCATAAGAGTCGGGTTCAGAGGCCTCCAGATGGTGACAGCGCATCGATTTAGTGGGAGATCGTGGGAGGAAATGGTTGTGCTTGGTCCGAGTCTTCAGGAAACGTGTGTAGAAACGACCACAGGCTCAGAAAAAAAGGGTTCAGGTCGGCCGCCTCTGATCCGATCCGATGAGGCTACTTGCCTTCTTTTAGTGTCGCTGAAGTACTTCTCCGAACCGAACCGATGTGATGTCTGCGTCTTTGATTTCTGCTTCTTTCCTACGCCGGTTCCCTCCGATCCGAACCGGTTGATGGCTTTCCCACTATTTGCTCTTTGTGTAGCCTAGTTCACAAAGTAGGCTAACATTTTGCCCCCTCGAAGTACACTCTTATTTAAGATAAAGTGTGCTTCGAAGTAGTTTACAAAACAGTCTTTGAATTAAAGCCGTTGAATGATCGCTTCCATTTACTTGTTGAGACGTGCCACTTCATAAAGTTATGCCTTTTGTTGCTTATATATATCCATAAACCACATGAATTACTTTCTTCATTTTCAAACAACTTTGAGAGCTCTTTTTAATGTCCAGTGATTCCTCCAGGTAAGATTTTCTTTATTTTTCCTTGAATTCAACCTGCATGCCAAGTCAATGTGTATAATCCCTTTCGGTTTGAATCCGACCCGAATGGATTTCCCTCCTGTATTGCTTAACAGTGGACTAACAGGCCATAATGCATTTGTGGGCCTGAATCCCGGTCCGAACGGGGTAAAAAAAGACTGGGAATACGAGTGGTCACCATAAACTTATATAAGTCCGCCTCCCGTCTTCTTCTTCCTCTCCTTCTTTTATTGCTCTCGCCCAACAGATTTTCCACCGAAACCCTAAAACGTCAAAAACTCTGAAACTCTCTCGTTCGTCTTTAAATTAAACAACTTAGTAGGTTTAAAATCTCGAATTACCTTGCTGTAATCGTTTTCAGTTTAGATTTGTGGTAAAATTGGACGATTCGAACATGGTGTTTGCTTAATTATGACGCCGTGGCCTTCTCCACCCTCCGCCATCGTCGTTAATGGCGTCAACGCCATCTCGAGGCAGTGATGGAGGGTGTTAGGATCCATTGTAAAACATTTGAGTATATAAGCGCTTAGTCTTAATAGGGGCTTTTGACATGAAGTTGGGTTCGATATCGACTGAGTGGGATGGAAAAATGGTGAAGATGAAGAAGAGGAGAGGAACTGGGATTGGTTCGGACGGAGAAACTTTGGAGTGAAGGGAAGGGAAAGAAGTTTACGCGACCGGATCGGGACGGAGCAAAAGGCAAAGGGGAAAACAAAGCTCACTTGAACGGGTCGGGTCGGAGTGAGAAATTAGGAAGAAGAGCGGCATGGATACTCAAGTCAATCCGAACCGCTCTGTGTTCCTTCTTCCGAACCGATCTGGTTTGCCTGTCGGGCTCTAACTTTTTCTTTAAACTAAGACGAGGTTTTGCTCCCCGATCTGATTCCCACACGTATCTGAACCGAACTGAATTATCATGACTTAATGAACAAGAACCTATTTAACTGGATAAATCAAAGCTTGACACAATCTTCCATTTAAGGGACAGTCAGGATAGTGCCCTATGAACATAAACAAGAATCAAGAACTGTTCTGAAACATTATTACTCCTTTGAATCTTTATATCACGCTCTCATGTGTTTACTTTGCATCTTTGGTACACGTAGCACACACTTTAGTTCACATACACACACGGGGGGATGCGGGCTATCTTACTCTAACTTATGTTATTACTTCTTCAGTAGTCTAGTAATCATGGCTGAGAGATGTTCATCTAGGTTAGCAAAGAAGATAGAAGTTGCTGAAACTTCTGAGAAATTTGCTCTTGTTGACATATCTTCTTCCTCAGACACTGAATAGGACGATGAGGGCCCAGATTATGAAGTAGGAGCACATAACAGCGAAACACCTTCCGATAGTGAAGTTTCTCTGGGCGATGAAGAGGAAGGAGGGATAGAAGATAATCGAGCTCCTGATGAGTTTGAGTCTACCATTATATTGGAGTTACCCAAAGATTCGGTTGAATCGATGATTGATGACGACAGACTTGTTCGAATATGTTTAAAGCACGGGGTACTGAAAAGAGATACCCTGGTGCCATCGAAAGCTGATCGTCCCCACAATCCTCCGGAAGGATTTATGGCAGTTACTCGATTGATGTGTATGGTTGGGGCTATTCCACCGTTCCCGCCTTTTGTCGTCGACTTTCTGAGACAGATGCGGATTTCCCCCATGCAGTTACACCCCAACTCTTATGCTTATTTATATACCTTATATATAGCATACAAAGAGGTTTTAGGTATAGAGCCTACCTTCGATGACGTCCACTTTTTTTATAATTTCAAGCATCGGACTCAAGAGACTCCTTCCTTCTCCTATTTTGAATCAGTTCCAAAGAGGAAAATTATTTCAGCTCCATTTAGCAGCAAGGCCGGCGATTCTAAGCTCGAATGGTTTTATATCAGGCAACAGCCGGGGTGTGCCAGGAGATGGACCAAATCAAGTAAAGCTTCGATTCTCTAGATCTCAATTTTGAATGTTCATGCCAACACATTAACCTGCTTTCTCTTTTATTCGCAGTTGATAACCCAAAACAAATATCGGGTCAATTGTTCTTTGATCGTTTGCATTGGCTTCTCAACGGCGATCAAAAGTTTCTAACCATCGACGAAGTTCTTAAGGATGAGTATCTCCATCATCACGGGTTACTATCCATTACCCATAGCATAGGTCATGGGTCGGGTCCATATGTATACATACCCCCAGTGGACATTATTCCTGAAACAGGCGAGGGCTCGAGAAGTCCAATAATACCTCTTCGGACTTCACCTTCTCCATCTTCAACTCAAGACGACGAGTTAGCCAACATAGCTGAAAAGCACAGAGAAGGGTATACCGTTCCTGATGATGCTATTTCTCCTGAGAAGTCAACGTCCCCCAAAGAGCTGCCAATAGACGCTTCTCAAGGAGATGTCCCTACTACCAACGATTCCACATTTCAGGGTTTAGGAGATCTCCCCCTACCTGAAACCATCTATACTTCAGAGGACTTTGGCACAAATCCTTTAATTTTCACTTCCTCAGAGGAGACTACTCCCGTGAAGGCTAAAGAGCCCACTCGCGCTGGCATGGCTTCGGACTCGGGTTTGTCGGGGGGAACACTACTTAGGATTCACCCAACACAATAGCACCACATTTCACAGCACTCGTTTCTCATGTGAACACTGATTCTGAATTCCTTTACATTGTTGCGCAGGTACAATGTCTCGCCCCTACTATGATGTCAGGAAAATATGTCGTAGCATGTCTAGACCCCCTTCTGATGTCGAGCATGATCACCGTGAAAGCCGGGGTAGAGATGACAGAAGGCCTCATGATTCTTATCGGCCACATACCCCGCGTTCTCGCTCCCCCGTCCGGTCGGATCCAGACCGATATAAAAGCTATCAGAGTCGTCGAGGAGAAGACACATCGCAACCCAAAGACCGAACTTCTCCTCAAGACAAACACAGTCGGGAGAAAAGTCCACCGAAACATACCGATTCACGAGACAAACATTAGGTTTCTGAGAAGCGACCTGGAAAGGGTGATACAGCCATCGTACCTACTAAGCGTAGAGACACTGAGCTAACATACTGCAAAACTCCACCATTGGATGCTGAGTCCAAAGTTAAGCGGGCATATCTGGAGAAGCAGTTTCTAGACCATTATTTTGAAAATCTGACTTTCTTACCTGCTCTCGAGTCTATTTCCTCAAAGTGGGCAGATGAGGCTAAAGCGAAGATTGATGCAGTCGAGAAGCAATACTCGGAGATGTTCAAGTATTCACGTAATCTCTCCAGAATCATTCAGACTTTAATTACAGATGTTAATTCGATGAAAAAGACTGCAGATGCCAATGAAAAGGCCTTGAAATATTTGGAGAAGGACCTTGAGGACACACAGGCTCAACTTGCCATTGCTCAACGAGAGGCTAGCAACTTCAAGCAGCAATTTGAGGAGTTACAGAAGCGTTATCATGACTTGCTGGAATCTCATACTCAAGAGCGTTTGGAGTTGAAGAAGCAAGCGGAAGATGCTAAGTCGGACAATGTCAAAATGCAACTGGCTTACAATACTCTTGAGCAAGAAAAAGCTGAGTTAGCAAGAGAAAATGCTGAACTAGAGAAACGAAATGCTGACTTGGAGTCTAAGTTAATGGAAGTCGAGAATAGGGCTACCCTAGCTGAGGGGAATGTGGAAAATGTCATTAAGTCTGCTGAAGAGACCCGTAAACATCTATCAGAGGCTCAGGAAGAGGTGCATGGTTTTGGTGAATTACTGATTGAATTCTTCACGCACATAATTCGTCGCCGAAACATCTCTTGGATTGAAGACTATCCAACTACCTTAGTTCATGTATGGAGTCAAATCATCGAATGGGAGAAAGAGGATCTTAAGGTAGACTTCATCGACGAAGATAAACTTATGGAAAAGTATCTGAGAGATGATGAGCCGGCACGCCTGGCCGAGGGGCGTCGCCTCATTGCCGCTGCTATGGAAGAGGAGAAGCGGATGACCAAACAAAAGAATATCCCAGAGGCTGGTTCTTCTTCCGTACCGCTGAAACTACTGAAGTCGAGGGATATGATCCCGAGAACCCGGGGATTCCTCAGGCGTCTCTTTTATCTCCTATACCCGAATCAGCGTTAGAGACTGTAGTCACTCCAATTGAGAAACCATCCGAAGGTATTTCTACCTTTTCACCTCAATTCGTCAAGGCCGTCTCCACTTTTCACCACATAATTGGGCAATCGATGGAGGAGCCTTTATTTTCTCCTGAGTTGATAACTGTTGCTTCTCATTCTGTAGGTGTTGAACCGACCGAGAAGACTGACATGCATCGGGGAACCACCACTGGAGTAAAATCCACGGAAAAGACTCAAGGAGGACAGGATAAGGCTACCATTGTAGAGTCAGGAGGGGGAGCTGAACTGTCTAAGGCCGACACTTCTCATGATGACGAGATGATAGATGCCTTAAAAGACGACGGTGGTAATGAAGGGCATGAAGATCCTGATGTGGCTGTAATTGGGGATTCAAAAAGTGCCGATGACATCACTTTGGCTGAAATGAAAGTCGAACAAGATAAATGTATGCAGCTAAAAGTTGAAGACCTGAACCCCGAAAGCCTTAAGCCTCTTGCAGTGGTGGATCCTGGATCAAGGTTAGTCATTAAGCTTTCAACTAGGTCTATTACAGAAGAGCTTGCTAAAAAGTCTTCTCTTGATTCCAGTGTTCCGACTCCTGGGAAAAAAATCAACTGATTCTAGCACTTCGATTGCAGAGAAGAAAAAGCCATAGCGCATTATGACTGATGCTGAAAAAGAGGCTAAGAATGCTCAGAAGGCTGCCAAAAAATCCAAGTCCGCTCCAAAGCCCAAGTGATGAAGTGCTTTGTTTTATTTTGATACTCAATTGGTCCGAAATTATTGCAGCGAGTGCGGACCTCGCTTTTTTTTGCTTGATTTCCTTGTACAAACTCACATGTTTGTAAATAAAAATAGTTTATTTCCTGCAGTGTCTGATAGTTGTTAGTTTAGTACTTAAGTGAAAATGCAAAAGCATGTCATATTGAAGTTATGTAATGAGGTCATTGTTGAGGGGAATATGTATGCACATACATGCCCCCAGTCAATCTTGGATAACTGAGCAAGAATTATTCAAGATTGATTAAATTAAAAATCCAATTGCCCCCGATTCTCTGTCGGGGCCATATTCCTTTCGTCATTGATGCCTATTCTTTCTAGCATCTTTATACTCTCATGTCTCATAACCAGGTTAGAGTATCGTTGAGGCGGTCTCTCATCTGGGTGCACCTTCACGCCTCAAGGGACGTCGTCTTCCCGTCCTTTATACTCTCTCTCGATTCTTGAGAGTTAGAGTTAAGAATGTCGTCTTCCCATTCTTCTGTGTTTTATCGTACAAACAGTCATTTTATTTGCTCCTGCACATAGGTCATCTCCAACTTTCCAAATTTAATTTAACATTTCGTGTTTCATGGTCATGATAGAATAATTGTTGAAGATATAAATGATGCAGAAAAGTAAATGACACACGATATTTTTATAGTGGTTCAGCTAAGTCATAGCCTACATCCACTTCATAATCCTTTGTTCATATAAACAGACTTTCTAAGGCAAGTCGTGCCTTTTTACATAGCTCATAAAAACAAAAGGGATGACATTTCATATCTAGCTCAGATATTGTCGTAAGTGCTGAGCGTTCGAGGCTCTAGGAATCTCCTCACCATCCACGGTCGTTAGCTTGAATGCTCCTGTATCAAGCTTCCGTTGGATGGTGTATGGCCCTTCCCATTTTGGACCCAACTGGGTCGAAGGCAGGAAGACTCGTTTCAGTACTAGGTCTCCTGGTTCAAAGGTTTTGAAGCGAACTTTCCGGTCATAATAACGTGCTACTTGATGTCGATGTCTCGAGGTACGTAAGTCGGCTTCATCTCTTTTTTCTTCAATCATATCAAGATATTCTAGGAGGAGTGCTTTTGTCATCAGATCATAATACGCAACTCGATGAGAAGGGACTTCTAATTCTACCGGGATCACTGCTTCTGACCCAAAGGAAAGTGAATAGGGAGTGTGGCCGGTAGCCGTCTTAAATGTTGTCCTGTTGGCCCATAAAGCTAATGGCAACTCGTCTACCCATCTAGCTTTGGCCTGCTCCAACCGCTTCTTCAGAATTGATTTAATGACCATGTTTATGGCTTCAACCTGGCCATTTGACTGCGGGTGAGCTACTGCAGTGTATCGTTTATCAATCTTGTATTTCTGGCAGAAGTTTCTGAACTTGATGCTGTCAAACTGCGTCCCATTATCAGTTATGATGGTCTTCAGTATCCCAAATCGACAAATAATGTTTCTGACCACAAAACTGATCACCTTCCTCGCCGTGATGGTTGTTAAAGGTTCAGCTTCCACCCATTTTGTGAAGTAGTCCACGGCAACGATCGCGTACTTAGCTCCTCCTCTGGCAATAGGTAACACTCCAATAATGTCAATTCCCCACATGGCAAATGGCCATAGACTTACCATCGACTTGAGCTGGGTTGGAGGCACTCTAGGAACTTTGGCGAATCTTTGACATCTATCGCAGCGTCGTGAATAATCAGCCGCGTCTTTATTCACGGTAGGCCAAAAATATCCGTACCGTAATACTTTCTTTGCTAAGGTTTAGCCCCCAGTGTGATCTCCACACTCACCTTCATGTACTTCTTGTAGTACACATTTAATGTCGTCGTGTGCGATACACCGTAATAGGGGCATTGAAAACCCTAGGCGATAAAGGACGTCGTCCTGTAAAATGTATCTTGCAGCCTTGCGTCTTACAGCTCGTCTTTCGCTTTTTTTTAACGGGAGGGTTCCATTCTTGAGAAAATTCTTAATCGATGTCATCCAGGATTCTCTCTCTGGTCCAACTTCCAAGGCTAGCTCTGCTTCCATTAGGTCGAAACTCGGTGATTCCAACACCTCTATCGGAACCATTTCAGTCTCTTTAGGATTATCAGAACTTGCTAGCTTTGCCAGTCGATCTGCTTTCTTATTTTCCGTTCTTGGAATGTGTGTTATGCTATAATGCTCCAAACCTTCCAACAACTACTTTACCTTTTTGAGACAAGTAATGAGTCGAGGTCCTTTAGCAGTAAATTCTTCCCGAACTTGGCATACAACTATCTTGGAATCGCAATATATATCTAGCGTCTTCACTCTCAATTCTTTGGCGAGTTTCAGTCCGACAATCAGGGCTTCATACTCGGAATCATTGTTAGTAGCAGCAAACTCTAATCGTAATGCATAATAAATAGATCGTCCTTCAGGAGTTATTAAAACAACTCTGGCGCCGGACTTTCGATCATTCTCGGCTCCGTCCGTATATAGTTTCCACGGACTAAGCTTTAACTCTCGATCCAAAGTAACTATCTTGTCACCCACCGTTTCCTCTTCGGTAATTGTAAATTCAGCTATAAAGTCAGCCAATGCCTGCCCCCTTATTGATCTTTGTGGCTGAAAGTTCAAATCAAATTGACTCAGCTCAATATTCCATTTAAGTAATCGCCCCGATGCTTCGGGTTTTTGCAACATTTGTCTCAAAGGTTGATCGGTATATACAACTATTGGGTATGCCTGAAAATAATGGCGAAGTTTGCGGGAAGGAATCATGAGGCTATAAGCAAGCTTTTCTATCTTCGGATAATTACGTTCTGCAGCAGCTAGTTTTTTGCTTACGTAATATACAGGTTTCTGGACTTTATCCTCTTCACGTACTAATGCCGTACTGACGGCGTGAGATGATACCGCCAAGTAGACGAACAAATCCTCATGTTCCACAGGCTTTGATAATATTGGAGGCTTTTCTAAGAAGTCTAATAGATTCTGGAACGCCTCCACACAGTCGGGAGTCCACTCCAAATTTCGCTTTCCCCGTTTTATGAGATCGAAGAAAGGTACACATCTATCTGTAGCTTTGGAAATAAACCTACTCAATGCAGCAACTTTTCCGGCCAAGCTTTGAACGTCTTTGATCTTGCGTGGTTCTTCAATGTCCCTTATTGCTGCTATTTGGTTAGGATTTATCTCAATTCCTCGAGAACTCACAATAAACCCCAGGAATTTTCCAGATGCGACCCCAAACGAGCATTTTAGGGGGTTTAGCTTCATCCCATACCTTCGAAGAATATTAAACATTTCAGCTAAGTCCCTTGTATGCTCGGAAGACTGTTTAGACTTCACAAGCATGTCATCCACGTAATCCTCCATGGTCTTCCCGATTTGATTGTAAAACATGCGATTGACTAGGCGCTGATACGTGGCTCCTGCATTCTTTAACCCAAATGGCATTACCACGTAACAATATAACCCCAAGTCTGTGATAAAACTTGTATGCTCTTGATCTGGAATGTGCATGGGAATTTGATTGTACCCAGAATAGGCGTCCATAAAAGATAAAAGCTCATGCCCGGCCGTCGAATCTACTAGCTGATCAATTCTGGGGAGAGGAAAGCTATCCTTCGGGCAGGCCTTGTTCAAATCAGAAAAGTCGATACACGTTCGCCACTTCCCGTTTGACTTTTTGTCCAGGACATGATTCGATATCTAGTCAGGATATTTCGAATCCTTAATGAATCCATTTTCTTTTAATTTCTCCACTTCTTCTTTTAAAGCTGCTGACCGCTCTGGGCCTAACATCCGTCTTTTCTGCTTGACTGGTGGGTGCTTTGGATTAATACATAAAGAGTGGCTCATGATGGTGGGCGAAATCCCACGCATGTCAGCGTGAGTCCAGGCAAGCACATCCAGATTTTCCTTTAAGAAATCAGCCAATTCCCTCGCTCGAACTGGATCTAGTTGTGAGCTGATCTTTAGTACTTTTGTTGAATCTATTTCATCAATGGATATATCTATTGTTATTTCGTTGGGAGTTGCCTTCCTGTCCCCGGGTTCTCTATCCTCTCTGGGATCTATATCCTCGAGCACGTCTGAGGGCGACTCTCTTGGGGCAGGACCCCTTAATTGCTATGATGAGTTCTCCTTTGGAGGGGCGGAATCGTCCTTAGCTTCTATATTCAACCCCTTCATTAGCTTCTTTAACTCCGTCACGTAACAAACTCGTCCCGTAGCTTGGTCGCCCCTCATCACCCCAATTCCTGAGTCAGTCGGGAATTTAAGCAGCAAGCACCAAGGTGCAATACATGCCCTGAACTCGGCAAGGGCCGGTCGGCCTAGGAAGGCATTGTAGGGCGACGCCACGTCCAAAACTACAAATGGCAGGATCCTTACTCTCTGGCGATCTCCCTGCCCTAGTGTGACTAGTAATTCCACAAATCCCATCGTAGCCGTCGATGCTCCGTTGAAGCCACGTATCCATCCTTCACATGGCTTTAAATCTTTTGCTTCAAGTCTCATTTGTTCGATAGCTTTCTTGAAGAGGATATTGACCGAGCTTCCGTCGTCCACTAACACTTTATGGACTAAAGCAGGGCCAATTGTCGTTGTAATCACTAGTGGATCGTTGGTTGGAGATTGAACTCCGGAATCATCTCTATTGCGGAATACGACGTCGTCTGACATCGTCTTTTGTTGTTTTACTGGAGTAATGTCTTAGTGGCTACTGCATTCTCCTACCTAAAAATGCTTGGCGGCGTTGACGTACTGATCTATTGCTTTAAAACTACGACCAACTAGGTGAGGTCCACCTATAATAGTATTAATGACGATCCTCTTACCTTTTTGCTGGGCTGTGGGTTTCGAGGTAGGCTGGTTTTGGTCCGGGGCTTTTCCCCCTTGCCCCATGTCCCTTGGGGTGACCTTGTACTCGTCTAACTTTCCTTCTCGCAGCAATCTTTCGACAATATCTCTCAAATGATGGCATTCATTGGTGGAATGACCGTGGGTTCCATGAAATAAGCAAAACTTTCCTGTTGCAATTTCTTTCTCAGTGGAGTCTCTAGATGGTGGTTTTTTGTACTGCAATATGCTATATGTATCTAAATAAATATTCTCCAACGTATCATTTAATGGCGCATAATTTTCAAAAGTCTGGAATCTGGATCTTTTACTAGAACTATTCCCTCGGTTTCTGTTCCTTCTATTGTCGTTCCCGTTTCTGTTGCTATTACCTCCACTCTGGTTGCCAACATTTACTTCCACCTTCCCTGAACTGTCACCAGATTGTTTCACAGCAATATTACTCTGAACACCTTCCCTCGAGGCCCCTTCAGACTTTCTCTTCTGATTTTCCTTGGCTTCTTCTCGCCTTAAGCGGATATTAGCTTTTTCATAGAACAATTCTCTAGTAGGAGGCGGTTTCCCCGACAAGTAATCCTCGAACTCTGTATCAGGATCTACCCCTTCTATCAAGGCCATTAAAATAGTGGGCTCATGAGGATCGCTAACTTCGGTGACAGCCAGGTTAAAGCGATCCAAGTATGACTTCAGAGATTCTCCTGGGGCCTGTTTAATCCGTGATAATTCTACGACGCTCTTGGATTTTCGGGCATGAAGTCGAAACTGATTCATGAAGCGCTCACTCAATTCTGTGAAATTTGATATCGACCGAGGAGGGAGTCAGGTGAACCACATTAACGCTACGTCTTTAAGATAAATTGGAAAAGCTCTTGTAGTCCGAAGAAGACGAATCATCTGTAGCAAGGCGGCGTGTTGGGGAAGGGGTCTTCTGCCTCCGGAGCTCCTATAGTTCTCTACCCATAGTGATCATGTTTTCCTGCATGAGAAGGCTGTCATGCCTTTGGGCTTCCAATGCTTCTTTAGTGCTCTGGAGCATGTCAAGAAAACGTGAAAAATCCCCCAGGGTAATGGGTGCAGATGGATCAGGCTGAACATTAGCCATCGAGGCTGGAATCGGAGCGTTGGAGGGAGCTCGAGTAGAAGTTCCAACTTCATTATGGTTCGGATCGGATCGATTTGCAGTGGCCTGGCCGGGGCGGTTCGAATGGAGAGAGTGAGTGCATTCGACCTCATCAGACCGGATCAGATCGGTGCCTTCCATCCGGTTCGGATCCTCCTGGTCGGAACAATCTGCTCCAAAGCTTTGAGCGCGTGACCTCGTTAACACGATGGCTTGCTGATCTTCTCTAGCATCGTTTCCCCTAGCGCCTTGCACTTCTATTCATTTGGTCTTAGCCATGATACTCGATTCTTCAACAGTTAGTCGACAAGCACTTAAGGATGTCAAAAACAGAGGATTAACTTCTTTGAACTTGAAATCCCAAATAGTAGAATGATAATCCCAAAAAGGCTGAGAATTCGAAGATTTCTAAGTGAAAGCACCAAAATGTTAGACCAAAGATTGGTTCTAACACCCAAATTAGCTATGATTTTAATGAAATAGAACTGAAAAGCAACGAAGAACACACGATTTATAGTGGTTCGGCGTTAAAGAACCTATGTCCACTTTCTGTTCTTTTAATTGATGATTTGAATGCAAGTACAACAATGATTCTCACTCAACTTCGCAATTACAATGCATAAGCTCACTCAAATCTCAAAAATAAACTTTAAGAGATGATTTTGATCTGAATATGATTGTGAAATTCGGCTATGAAGGAAGTTAGAGCTGAGAATTTGCCAAAAGATCCTTTCAAAAGTCTCTTGATGGTGTATTTATAGGTGAAAAATCTCCTCGAAGTGGCTCCGGTTCGGAACTGCGTGGCACCTATCCCATAAGAGTCGGGTTCGGAGGCCTCCAGATGGTGACAGCGCATCGATTTAGTGGGAGATTGTGGGAGGAAATGGTTGTGCTTGGTCCGAGTCTTCAGGAAACGTGTGTAGCAACGGTCACAGGCTCAAAAAAAAGGGTTCGGGTTGGCCGCCTCCGATCCGATCCGATGAGGCTACTTGCCTTCTTTTAGTGTCGTTGAAGTGCTTCTCCGAACCGAACCGATGTGATGTCTGCGTCTTTGATTTCTGCTTCTTTCCTGCGCTGGTTCCCTCCGATCCGAACCGGTTGATGGCTTTCCCACTATTTGCTCTTTGTGTAGCCTAGTTCACAAAGTAGGCTAACACTACCTTAGAAAAGTTTTGATGGGAATTTGTTTGAAAGAAAACAAGTTTAGTTGAAAAATTCAAATGTTTTGAATTTGAAAAGATTATAAATGTACGTATATATTTATGTTATTTCATAATAATTTGAAATGAAAACCTCGGCGATTTGAATTCTGGAATTAAAATTTAACTTAAAGCAAGTTAAATGGATTGAAGAAAATAAATTGATTCAAATCAATGTGAATGAAAATGAATTAGATATGAATGAATGGGTTGAAAATCATTAGAAGTAAATAAATGAAGACCAAAAGTTTTGGTAAGACTAAAATTGGTGAAATGTGAAATGATGAGTTTCAGCATAAGTGAGTTTGAAAAGTTAATGGGTTTGTACCATTTTTCCTACCTTACTAATTTTTGGGACGAAATTCTTTTAAGAGGGGAAGAATGTAATGACCCGGATTTTCGAACAATTCATTTTTTTAATATTTAATATGGTTTTAAATATTGAGTTGACAATATAAATGGATTTTTATATTGAGTTATCGATTTAATAATCGAATACGGTTTAATTTCAAGAATATTGAATTATCGCAATCTGAAAAACGAGAATGAATTTGAAGTTAAAACAAAATCAAAACAGTTCAGATGATCAATACAAACTTCTGTTTGAATTAGAATAATAATATTTATTTATTATCAATGAATTAATTGGTTTGAATTTAATTTTTATCGATATAAATTTGTATCTCTCGATATGATCAGATTAGACTCCGTAGCTTGTTCCAGTGTGTCCAAAATAGTGGTTAAACCCTATAAACGTCAATTGTTGCGCTCGAATTGGAGTTCGGAATCCCGAACATATTATTATAAAATATAGTGGATAAGCTCGAACTCAAATCGTGGTTAAATCAAAATCAAATCACATTTAATTTATATGTACCATACACTGACAAATTCCTTAACAACTAAGTTTCCATTTTTCTATAAAATCGCGATTACCTCCCATTTCTACTTCTCTTGGTATTTTTCCAGTTCTCAGCAATGTGAAAAAAATCAGTTCCTCTTAAATTCATTCCAAAATTCTTGAAATAAATTTCGATCCTTTTTCATTTCTCAGTTCAGAAATAAAACGCAAATCCCTCTCCCTTGTTTCCTCTATTTTGAAACATAAATCGAAAGGGTCCCTGTTAGTTCCGTGCTCGATTTCGAGCGGTAGTGGAATTAGAGCAAGAAATTGTTTGAAAGGTAGTTTCGGGTTGGTGCGGTTGTTTCTGGGTGTTCGAAAAGATGATTTGCTCGAACCTAGGTTTTGTTTCATCAACTACATGGAGGCCAGGGGGTTGATTCGAAGCTGCTGGAGGAGGAGTGGAGGTTCCAGTTGAGTTTGAGTAGTACGTGATTCAACGTGTTTTTGTCTTGGGATTAACCGATGTTGGTATGCAGTTGTTTTGGGGGAGAGATGTTCGAAGTCGCGTTGTTTTCCCGGTGTGGGTCAGAGTGGCTCGTTCAGATCTGAGAGCAAATCGAGAGTCGATGTTGGGGAAAAGGGGAAAAGTCAAAGTCGCTATGTACATTAGAGGATGGGATTTCTTGAAGCTCGATGTTTTCAAAAGAGCAGCTGAAGTGAAGTTCAAATACGTTGATGTCGAACTGTGTGGATTTCTGGAATGGGTACTGTGATTTTTGGAGCTCGCAAGTTGGTAATCACAATGGCAGGAAATGGAGCCTGCGACAGGAAAAGCTGGTGATGGCAGTTCAGTAATGGACGTGAAATACCAAGGAGAGGACACGTTTTTATTCTTTATAGTGAAGGAGATTCAGATTTCTAATTGAGTGATTAAGGTATAAATTCAAATTAAAATGGGTAGTTAACTTAAGTGTTTATATTAGTGTAAAATAATTTTAATTTAAATGCATGGAAAACTGTTTATATAATTAGAAATTGATTAAAGTAAATTAGTTTATTTAATTGTAAACTGATTAAATATATAGAAATTAGTTAGTAAAGAATAAAATCTATAGACTAATCAGTTAAGGTTTAAATTAGAATTTAGTTTACACATGAGTAATTAGTTAAATTAAATTCGTATAAATTCGATAACTGAAATTATATTTATTTTTGTTTACATTAGAAAACAGAGGTACGAAGGAATCGTGAAATCTATACGATAGGCTTATATGGGGTACTCGGCAAATTGAAACCACGGTGAGTAAATCTCACTCAGATTTTATTTAGAATTATTTTTATCAATTAAAAATAATTGTTCGTTGATTGTTTTGTTGCAATAAAATATAATTTTGGCTATAAAATATATATTAGCTATTTAGGATTGGTTGTTGTGGTTATTATATATATATTGGTGGTTGGATTCCCGTAGTATCATTAGTGGATGACCCTATATGCCCCACGCTATGATAGTGGATGACCTTCTATACCGCGATATCCTTCCTTGAAGCAGGATGGGTATTATTTATGTCGGCTAACGTCTGTGGATGCAGGAAAAACAGGTTGGAGGAATCCATCTGGATTCCTCAAAAATATTATTATTTGTTTGTTCTCATATATATTGTCATATACGATGTGTTAGAAAATCTGTGGTTGATAATTGATATTTTTGAAATTAAAAGGGAAAATTCTATTTATCTAAATAGAATTTGAATTTAAATTGGACTATAAATATATGAACTTGTTTGAATACATAAAACAAGTAGTGAATTTATAAACGTTGTTTATAAATTAATAATACGAGATTTGAAGTGAAATTATAAACAGTGTTTATAAATAAAGTGGAAAAATTATCATTGGATAATTTGAATATTTAAATTCAAATGTGAATTTAAAAATAGAAATGGGGAAATTGTTTTAAATAAAAAACGATGGAATTTATTCTGATGTTCAGAATATAAATTGAACTAAAATAAATCCATAAGGATTTACGATTTGAATTCGATTAATTCGAATTTATTTAAATAGAAGTTAAATTGGATGTGAAAATAAATTGGGTATTATATATATAAGTTATTATAAATAGAAATATTCCAAAATAAGATTTTGGTTTTAAATAGATTTCGAAATAGACTTGTTTAAATATAAAATAAGGAAATTTATAAAATGGTGTTTATAAATATAATGAATTAGTAATCAAGAGATAATTTGAATATTTAAATTCAAATATGAATTTAAAAATAGAATTTGAAATCATTCAAATGGGAACAATGGTTTTTATTCCGCAATTCGGAATATCAAAGGGATGGAGTTTCAAATAGAAATTTGAAAAGGGAACTTGTTTAAATATATGAAACAAGGAAGTTGAAATTATAAATAGTGTTATAAATTTGGTAAAATAAATTATCATTTGGATAATTTGAACCATTAAAATTCAAATAGGAATTTAAAAGTAAGTTGGGAAGTGTTTTGAAACAAAACGATTGATTATATTTCGGAATTCGGAATACAAGCTGAATTGAGAAAAATTCGATGGGTTTATAATTGAAATTCGATTATACCGAATTTTATAAATAATTTATTTATAAAAGGAATTGGAATCAAATATAGAAGACTGAAGGATAAATAAATTTATTACTGAGTAAGGGAAAATCGACAATTATAGATAATCAAAAATATTATGTTGAATTGGGAAACTGATTTGATATATATTAAAAATATATCAGAATGGAGTTGATTTGTTTTAAACGAAGTTTAAACGTTTATATATATAAATATAATTAAAACGAACTCGCTGCAACGCGATAGTTCGTAAATTGGAGTTTCGAACTTCAATTGAGTATATAGAACTCGATTTAAGTCGGAATTCTTTGAAACAAGAACCGTCAAGACCGACTAAATAATAGTTTTCTAATGGAAGAGAAAAATTTGGATTTCTTCTTATAGATTTTGAGTTATGTCAAAATCAAATTTTCAGAAAAACAGCGCCAGAACCATTATAAAACCATTAAGGTTTATTTAAATAAATAAAAGGATTTTAAAGAAATAAAATCCGAATTGCCATTAAAAAAATCCAGACTGGAGATGTAAAATAAATATGAACTCAGTGAAGTAAGTGAAATGGATTTTGAGACAGAAATCATATTTTTATTTATTGAATAAAACTAACTAATTTGAATAATAATTAGTTAATCGAAATTCGATATGAAAATGGACTTTGAATAAGTAAAGGAGATTTGAGAATTTTTATTCGAAATCGAATATGGAACTTGAGTCGAAATGGGATTAAATTAATTCATAAGCAAGGTAAAATGATAATTGAACATGATATGTTCAAATATAAAGTGGAATGGGCAAAAGAGCTAATAAAAAGATTAATGAGCGAATTGAGTTAGAAATGACCAGATTGAGTTGAAATAAATTAGAAATGGACACATATGTGTTAGACAGGTATGGAATGAAGTATATGAAGTTTATAGATTTAGTGCCCGACAAAAAGTACACGTTTAAATTCCATATGAGTTTTTATGTGCCGAATCGGCAAGCCACTTGGCTTTTTGATTTTCTTTTTGAATGGAAAGGGCCTAGAGAGGCGAGTTGAGGTTTGAACTATCGATCGGTACAAAGGAGGTTATAGCGAAATTTTTCGGAAATTTAAAGAGTTAGAATATTTTAAGAAGATTTGATAATTATGAATCGATATATCGATATAGATAGAATTCGATAAGGAAACGAAATTAAAATAGAATGTTATAAACAAAAGGGAAATCTGTAATTAAATCTGATAAAATTAGAAAGAGAAACAAATGCGGGTTTAAAAATGAATAATTGGTTTTATGATGTTGATTATTCGAGGTAAGTGGTCTTATCCGTTTTGAAGTTAAAGATGTTTTTAGTCAAGGTCTGAGAGGTAGTTATACCCCAACTTGTTTGATTTCATTTTTAACCAATAAATAGCAGGATCCAATCTCGAAGAGAAATGTTCGAATAAGAGTTAGTTGAATGCAGTATTTTGGGTCGTTGTAACGATGTTTTACACAACATTCGTTTTAACCCAAGTAAGTGGAAATTTGGAAATATAATAATAAATATTTCCTGAGTATAGAAATAAATGAATGGTCGTGGAAGAGATAAGTAATTGGAATGTTTTCCAATTATAAATAGAATATATTTTCTAACTGTAGAAAAGAATAGAAGGTGATATATGGAATTGTTTTCCAAATAGCGTAAGAGGCCAAGATGATTATCAAAAATTTTTGGTTAACAAATATTGATAGAGAAATGGAGAAGTGTTTTAATTAATGAAGTATTAATTAAAAGGCCCAGTGATTTGTTTGATGCTTTGAATAAATGTTTGTTTTTCTTTGATAGTTAAATAACCGACTATCGAAACGTTTGCCAATATCGTTGTCAATATGGAGAGACCGGTTGGATTATTATCCAAGAACCACTCCGTATTGGCAGTAGCGTTGCGAATCAGATGATATGAAGATAATCGAAGACGGAGTAAAGTGCAAGGGCTTTTCCTATTAATGGAAATTGTGCCTTCGGTTTCGTTCAGTCCCAGAACGAACGTATATGGACGAGTGCCTGACAGAGTATTTCCAATGATCGAATATGTTGGTCTGTATAGATGTATATGGTGGCGGAGAATTTAGTCTCTTAGCATAATATCCAGAATATATTTGTGCAAATCAATTAGTGATTAACGGATCTGACATGGCAATGTGGCATTCAAAGTGATTGTGCTATCAATGAATGATAAGTAATCGTAGCCTCAGGCCTCAACAACCGGGAAATGGCAAAAATCGGGCAGACAGCATGACTATGTGGGTTGCTTCCATTAGGGTGTATTATCACCTATCTAGAGAAATTCATTTAATTCCTTATTCTATTCGATGCTGTCCCATTCGGGAAAACGGTTGCTGATCCCAACTGTTGGTGATATACATTCGATACACTCAAGCGAAATGAGTGATCGGTCATGTGTGGCCGGGTTACAAGATGTTCTTGTTGAACCCAGTGTATTCTCCTCTAGAGATACACTATCAGAAGGTGGTTCCATACCTTGTCATAGTTGGAAATGCATTACCCAATAAGTGACCGCGGTTTTGATTGTATATTATATATATATGGAACGTGAGATGCAAACGTTCCACTAGATTTCTATTTATTTGATTTAGACTCTATTATAATATCAAAAGAGTTTTGATATAAAGATTATCGTTTCTTTCAAAAAGATTTGAAAGTTATATCAAGTGTTTTGGATTCTCATAAGGGAAAACCCGTTCCGTGTTATACGGCGTGGTCTAATGAGATATCGTCTATTTTCTCAAACTGTTTAAAATCGTTTACTCATACCAGTCCCATGATTGACCCAGAGTTTATTTTGTTTTGTTTTACCTAAACTCTTGGGTGCCCAAATTTATACGGAGAGTCAAGTAGTTCAGGATTTTACAGATCTATCTAAAGAAGCTTGGAGCAGGAGGCTTCAGTGTTAGATATATAGTGTTTTCATTTCCGCTGTGTTGTGAGTGTTGTATTCTGATAAGTGTATGTTATACAGTTAAACTTTTGTATTTCAAAAGATATGATATATTGTATTTTGTTCCGCTGCGATGTGAGATTCTGTGTTGTTATTTATGCTCTTCTTCTACCTTTTTCTTCTAAAAAAATGATTCGTATTTTTGAGATATCTGAGTTGGACGTGTGATATATGTAGTCAACTCAGATATTACGGATTTGCGGGCCATTACAATACAGGTATAGTTCTTATGATTTGTCGCTGGATGGTCTATTATATAAGTATAGGTTGGCGGTAAGTATCCAATACATTCTTCTCCACGTTCGCCATACTCTCCTGACTTGTTTTTGAAGGATATAGCCACCTTAATAATTGGTATGGATTGATACTTATCCATAGCCTAATGGGTCGATACCAAACATTCATCAGAGTTAACTTTCGAATTTTGGAGATTGGTCATCTTGCCATTAGTCTCATGGGTCTTGGTTTTTTTCTATACTTTGCTTGTTCCTAAATCTAATAGATGGGTCTATGTAAGTACGAAGTTATTGAATTAAAGTGCTAAGGGAGGTCGATGGGCAGGAGTATTTTAATGAAGCTATAAAGTTTGAAATAGGCTCTAAGGACCATAGCTTGCATGTAGTGGGAGTTTAGTGCCAATAATTATAAGATAACATGGTTCATTTTCGGACCATATACAATCAAACTCATGTGGTGGCGTGGCTCCACTTATTGACTTTTTCATTTTTATACTTTCACATAAAGATGACACGGTAATGTAAGCTTACCATTAGCGTACTAATACCAAACAATCGGTAAGTAATACTAAGTTAAAAAGTTAGGATATAACCTAGAAACAATTAACTTGATAACTAATCATATTCAAAAATGATATTCCCTTTATATTATATATTTATTACAAAATACTATAAATAAATTGTCATTTAGTTTAAATATATACATCAGAAGGTCCATAAATTAACATTTGTGATAGCGGCTACAGATAGTTGTGATTATGAGTATGATATTGTATAACTATATAATGACTGACTCGATAGTTTTATGTTGGTTAATATAACAAAGACCAAATGGAAAATACCAAAGTGGCTAATTTACACAACTTCATTCACTTATGAATCTTGTTGATCTTCAATATGGAATATCTGTTTTAATTTGAGTTAATTCATGGCATGAAATCCATCAAATGACTATGGTTCAATCGAGCGGAAGTGTTGAAAGTGAAAAATTGTTTAAGATAACATTTGTCTCCTCGGTTAAACGGGTTTAGTGCTATGATCGATTGAAGTGAAATTAAATTCAATAGACCTAACGAAAATAGGTCGCTTGATAATAATAATTATTATTACTGAACCAATGACTTTATTTTAATGGTTCACCATACACATACTTTCCAAAAGTATTATTGAGTAACACCATCAAATAATGCAAGGAATAGACCTATATGGGATACACATAAATATTTACTTGAGCTAATATTGATATGTATTTAAAAATCAAATAAATTACTTATCTTTACATACATAGTATCAAATAAAGAATAAACAATTGAAATGATAGTATATAACATATTATATACATAATATATCCAAACATGCATAAGAGACCAAACATATGATATACATAATATAAAATACAAGATAGTCTAATCATCAGTGAACGTGAAATGTATCGAACTGATCTAAGTATTATATAAATAATAAATAGATCAGACTATATCTAAATCCAAGTCGATAACACATATGAAACTCTATATATACTAGTTATAAATAAATATTCTAATGTTGTCTCACACTCCTAAATATTATATATGCAGAACACCACAAAGCCGATTGTAAAAATGTCATCGCTCATATAAAAGCTTATTAAGTCAAAAAAAAACATGAAACAAATCAAATCAATGAATCATCCATATCCTAGGATCATTAGTTAAATCTAGAAATCATCGATAAGGAGATATCGGCATGCACACATCAAGCCAACTTATAACGTATCTAAAGTATATCACTCGATCTCAATAAATAAAATATCCTTAATATCAAAATAAATGATCATCTCAAAAGCCAAATCATAGTAATGATGACACACGTTAAAGGAAGATTTAGTAGGCGACACATCGTTATGGTAATATAGCAGGAAACACACGAAAATGAAAAAGATACTTGGCGATACATGCCTAAGAAGGATATAAGGGTTGATTATATCCTAGATGCAGCCTTAGGATAATTGTAGTTTATCGTTTAGAATGTAAGTATAATGTCCAAATCACACACATCAGAAATAAATGGAGACTTGCATACAAACTTACTCCTAAAGTTTCAGTTAAATTGATGAACATCACGACTCATATCCTTTGCATGTCATAAATACATTGCAAGGTTACATTGGTCACATCCTTGCATACGCCACAAAATGGTAAATGGTTATTAGCTGAGGTGACACGTAGGGCCTATACATTGTTAATACATGGCTATATATGTTGTTGACACCAAACTAGATAGACTGCCGACATACAGCTATGGTGTGGCTCATCCAAGGCATGACCAACGCGATTGGGTCACTAAGATGAATAGTAGCCACCCGTTTCATCTTTTGCAACAGAAAGGAAGTCGGATAGTGATAGACTTATACAAAATATATAATGTCTAACGTACAGCTATTGTGCGACCTGCCCTATATGATACCTAAAAATCAACATCTACTAACATCGTCTTACTTTCAAATATCGTAAATCATGGATTGTTAAGGTAAATTAGAAAAAAACACTAAATCAAGACATTAATAAGATCTCACAGTGGAATGACAAGATATAACATACATAATATATGTGAATAGAAATAGAGTGATAATATATACGAGACAACTGTAGTGAAAGCGACTAACAAATAAACATAAATATAAAATAGCTAGAATACCTTAGCTCTAAAAGCACAAAGTTTTAAATAAATATATGATATAGTGGTCTAGTATGTAAGTAGCATGTTTGTCATGTACAATAAAGTAACAAGTATGTGTGTGTGTATGTGTGTGTGTGTGTGTATGTATGTATATATATATATATCAAAACATCGATGTCATGCCCCCAAAACACTCCAACTAGGCATTCACATAGATATCACTAAAAGCACGAGACTCGAGAGCTACTCAATCGAGTACTTGAGAGTTGTCATGACATAACAGCCAAGGACAACAAAATTGGCCAGACATAAAATCTTGTGTGAGGGGAACTACTCCAAAAGCTAATGCGTTATTTTATAAAATACAACATTAGGATAATTCCAACATGGGTAAGCCTTTGTTATAGATCATCCGATAAAAGGGAGAATTGAGTGATTGATTGTGCTTGTTGGAGTGCCCTTTTGGAAATAGATTGAGATCACAATCAAACTCACAATAACATTTAACTATAGTACAATATTGGTTTCAACTGCCACTCTACTCCAAATGCACGTATATGTATACCGACTCGTGCATATATACATAAGCGTGTGTTTAAATGAGAAAACATTAATTGAGCTTAATTTTCTATTTTACAGATATCATATCATTTTATAAAATACCTTTATAATACATTCAAGTCAACATCTGAATCAGTCGACTGAATAAGAACTGCAATCGACTGAGGCCATTGGTTGACTTAACGAACATCTCAGTCAATTGAATCCTACCTACTACTCTTAGTATGAAAGCAGGCTCACTCAATCAATTGACCGGTCCCACCAGTCGACCGAATGCTTAGTAGTAGCCTAATTTGCACTTAAAAGCTTCAAACGACCATAGCTTTTGATTCATATCTCCAAATGACTTGATGTTTTTTCCATTGTAATTGTGATAAAATTCTCTTAAATTTATGGACTTTAAACCATGAACTTGCATAAGTTTTAAAGTGGATGTTTCCTAAACGCCTTTGATGTACAGCTTCGTATTCGAGATTCGCTGTTAAAATATCATTTTGGCTACTTATAAACATGCTTATCAAAATGGTAACTGGGCACCTAGCGCTATATCATACTCATTCTCAATTGAGTTCATATCACCAATAAATTTCCTTAGAACAAATGCTGATGGCGATGATTCGAGGAATCATTCCAAAACTCAAAACAAACAACAAAAATCGTCATTTCACCCATAACGTCTTCAATGTGCAATAGTGTATCAAGAGAATTCATGACCATTCGACATGAAGAGATGCCCTTGTTGTTGATAATATGAGAAAAGAGAGAGTTGAGTGATCAATTACACTTGTTGGAATGATCTTTGAGAAATAAACGGATTTCGCAACCAAACTCACAATAATATTTAACTATAGTACAATATTGGTTTCAACTGTTGCTTTGCTACAAATACACATACACATATACTTGCTTATGCATAGGTACACATACATACATTCAAATAAGCAAACATTAATTGAGATTCATTTGCTATTTCATGCAATACCATATTGTTTTATAAAATATTTTCTTTGCTTATAAATCACTTCAATAATAAGTATAGAGTTTGCAAGCTACTTAAATTAACTTAACAACATTTTTCAAATTTATTCAAATGTATTAATTAATTGTTGTTAACGACTTACACATCATTACTTTACATAATTAATCCCAAATCAAATAATAACATCATAACAAATCACCGAATCAGCCCAAACCATATTTTTAACTTACTAACTATTTTTAAAACATAGTAATAGTTTCCTAAACAATTAATTATCTAATTTAAACATGTTTATAACATGACTACCTGTTTAATTTCAAGATAGAAATCTCCATGTCACTTTATATGATTTTATAATTATCAATAAATGAAAATATGAAGTATATTATACAAATCGATATGGAGAATCATCTCACTTGCCTCTTCTTCTCTAAACCAAGCTACAAATCACCAAAACTCATTCTTTGCTCTCTTAAAATTAGAGATTTCTCTTCAAAATCTGATTCAAGCAAATTCATTTGCAAGTTTTGTAGGAAATCCCTTATGAGGAATTATCATGATTTTATTTGACTCTATAAAATTTATTCGATGGAGTTATGGCTTGGGGATTAGAAGTGGATTAGAGATGATATTAGAAGGGAAAAGACACAGAGTAAATGTGGAACTGAAAGTGAGAGTGAAAATATGAGAGGTTTAGCTTTATATAGGCTAGCTAAATAGACTTAGCTCAAACTCGTCTCTTTAGCAAAAATCACTATTTTTTCCTAATAAATTTGAAATCGAATCATATCGAACCTTATACTTGGTCAAATCCTGGATGTCATTTCAAACCCAATGCAAAAGGTTTTTGGGCACAATTCCATCGTATCCAAAAGTTTGCCTTTTATATCGATTTATGGATCGATCGCAAGCTACTAGCTAAAAATCCATCTATCAAAATAAATTGATGCTCATACTCAATCAAATTCGCAATATAAATCCAGACTCAAAAGAAGTGGTCTTTAGTCCTAATTCGGTCGTTTGTAAAAACAAAATATAATAGGTGATCAATCACTTGACGATTAAACATTCACTACAAGAAAATTGATTTTTATTGCAAAAATTGGTTGCGTTTATTGTTGAATGCAATAAAAATGTTTTACTAATAGTATGAACGAGGCAAAAAATATTTCATGTTCCCGCCTTAGTAAAAATCATCCCATGAGGTCCAAAAAAACGTGACCGCCTATTTTTCTATTCCTCCCCTTTGTACTTCCCTTTATTTTGTTATTTGAACCGCGTCCATTTCTTCCTCTTTCGGTAAAAAAAAACCTAGCTTCTATCCAATGGTTCTGCATCAATCCTCAATCGCTAGTCATCCCTCTTCCCCGATTACTAATCTTACTCTGAATTTGCAATCCATTTTATTTCAACCCAATTTCTAGGGTTCAACAAGAATCACATTTGACCCGCGCCACAACGTTGCTAATCGCAAGCTGCGTTTCCATCTACATCGCGTCCGCTTGATGCTCCGACTTCTATTGCATCGAGGGTTTGCGATTCAAGTTTCCTGCTAAACCTAGGGTTGATTATCTGAACCAAATTTGAGTATGTGAGTACAAGTATAATTGTTTGGTTAAATTATACTCAGAAATATTATATTATCTCTTGTAAAGTTTATCTACTTTTAAGTTTGTGATTCAACTTGCTGATGCTAAGTGCCATATATATGCTTAACTGGTCTACATGAACATTAAATTTAGGTCTATTTTGATATTACCATATATACGCTTTAAGTTGTTTGAACATGGTGAATAGCGATAACTTTTAAAGAGATTCATGTAATTTACAGGGATGCATAAGCTGTCAAACTATTACTTCTTGCAAAAATGGGTGGCTGGTCTGTTTTATATCCATTCCTTGGTCTCATGGTGTATTTGCTCACTAATTGGAGGATGACCTCCAATTCTCACAGCGAAATGGATGTAAAACAAAGAACAAAGAATGAAATGAAATCTTGGCTGTAAAAGAAATATGAATCTTAATTGTAGAAAATTGATTCTATACACTGAAAGTTGATTTGTATCAACATGTGACATCCTTTAAACTTGTTTCAGATGACAATTGAACATGTAAATCCAGGCCTACTGTAGAAGCTCAAGGAGGAGGCGTGTGTTCATTTTTTGAAATATTGTAATTGATTCCTTTGAATGTGTTGAGAAGTAAGAATCAATATATGATGTAACACATTATTGAACTTTATATGGAGGATGAGATCTCTTGTTGCAAATTGGGAAAGGAGGGAAGTGCTTAGTAGTGAGAATACAACATCCAACAATACGATTGATGTAATGCCTAGTACAAAAGTTGTTTTTATGGTAAACTTCCATTTGATATCTTGCCTTACTTTTTCCTTAGTACATGGGCTGATCATGTAAATGGTCATCTTCAGTAATAATTATGTAGCAGCTATCAAGTAAACATGTATTTACCAAAATACAATATCTAGCATTTGAAAATATCTTAGCCATTAATTGGATTTATTATTATAACCATGGGCCAACTGACCATCAGTTAAATATGTATGATAATCGAATTTGTGAAGGTACGTAAGATAGATATCTGAAGGACTTAAGAGCTTGTTTTGGTAACTTTTCATTACTATCTTAAAGGCGAGTTTGAGTTAGAATTTTGTAGAGTTTTCAATGAATGGTAAAAAGGAAAAAGCGATCAAGTAGATAAGATTAAACTATGGCAAATTATCCCTATACGGAATATGACTCGAGCTATGTGTCATGCTTAGAAGTTTTCTTTTTAATTTTTTTTGGGTGTAAACAAGCCTTTACAAAATGGGGTAAGATTTGGACTTTAATGAATAGACCTATCAATATCTCGCCCTTTGATCTGTATTTTGTCCTGATTCGAACTGGATAATTGGATTCGGTGTAACACCCCATGTCCATTAATGTCACTCTCAAAGGGAATGCATTAAATTTCATGGAGTATTATTGGTATATAGAACAGAATATAGCAAGACAGATACATATATTGGTACTTGAAAAATTAAAACAACTTTTATTGCAGCGGAGAAATAGTTTGGTTACGATAACATCAAAAACCAACAAAAAAACCAAGTACACTTAATATCCATCTTGACAAATTATTTTCTGAGTACATAAAGTAAAAAGAATAACCCCAACATAAGTAGCCATAAAAGAGATAAGCTGAATTTTACTTTCGGCAATCCAAGCACTTCCAAAAGAGAGGAGAAGAGATCCAAATCAAGCTCCACTAGCACCCTGAGAACCTGGTGTGGGGGGGAGGGGGAGGAGGAAAAAAGAGGCGAAAACAAAGGGGGTCAGACATAAAGTCTGGTGAGTCTAATAACTTTAACAATATAATTATTAAAGTAATTAGGATAAGGCATAAACTGGTAAAACAAGGAATGACTGTGAAACAAATGGGCATGACAAAACCAACAAGAGGAATAACTCTACTGCACCAATACTAGTCACCCTAAAAGTTGATCCTGCCTACTGAACAAAATAATAATAATGGTAGTTTCGTGCACCCCTAGCTATCTTCATAGGTGCCGCCTGCTCCTATCTCCACTAGTTTTACCCACTACCCTCCCCATTCTAATTACAAAATTTATTCATAATATATTAGTTGTACTCCGAGCTGCCTTCATAGGTGTCGCCTGCTCCTATATCTACTAGTCGTACCCACTATCTTCCCCATTCGATTGGCTCCCTAACTCATAGATACCCGTGTTGGTCCCACAGTGGGGTGTATCACTCCCCAAAGTGCCAACCCGATACCACTAAAGATGCATGGCTTATACCTACACGATGCAACAACGTCTTACCTACCAGCCCGGGCCCACGCATTCACATGACCCCGTTGGACTTGCGTTGCCACCGCTAACCCGTTTTGACCTCTTACAATCAAACCCAGTATGCGTGTCCCGTCCTCGATGTAGATCGAGCTCACTTAGATACTAAATGGGTTACTGGTTGAAAAGGATCCCCACACTTGACACAAGCTTTCCACCTATGCTTGGTCCCCACTAGGATTTCCCACTCAACCCCCTCTTATTCATGTCTTCTTACATGTTTCAACTTGGTTAAGTGTTTATAATTATATCCCACATGTCACCCATGTTACCCACTTATCAACATGTGTTATTGGCTAAGCTTGTCTTCACCTTATCCGCTTATCAGATATATATATATATATATATATATTATTGGTTAAGTTGGTCTTAACCCTATCCACTTATATATTATTGGTTAAGTTGGTCTTAACCCTATCCACTTATATATTATTGGCTAAGTTGGTCTTAACCCTATCCACTTATCAGATCAATATGTATTATTGGTTAAGTTTGTCTTAACCCTATCCACTTATCAAATTAATATATATATTATTGGTTAAGCTGGTCTTAACGCTACCCACTTATCAAATTAATATATATTATTGGTTAAGCTGGTCTTAACCCAACCTGCTTATCAGATTATTGGTTAAGCTGGTCTTAACCCAACCTACTTATCAGATTATTGGTTAAGCTGGTCTTAACCCTATCCACTTATATATTATTGGTTAAGCTAGTCCTAATCCTACCTACTTATCAGATTATCGGTTAAGTCGGTCTTAACCCTATCCACTTATCATGTTTTATGTATCATATATATATACATACATATACCGTATAACATATTTTACTTAATTTATGATTAAGTACATCTTAGTTCACAGATACATTGGTTAAGAGAATAACTCCCCAAGTATCAACCTCGAAGACCGAAATCAACATCAGATTGGTACTCAGAGAATTACTCAACTCAACCAAACTTCTATTTGTCATTCATATTCGTCTTTAATTAGCATTAATTAATTATTATTGCACAGATCTCTCACATTAAGCCGATTGCTTGTGGCCGCCGGATATGCCGCGCGGTTCCGGGCGGACTTCCACCATAAGCCAGACTTAACCTCGTGTCTAAGCATCTTTTAATTATGCCTACGACCTCTCACATTAGACTGCCGTTTGCGGTTGCTGGATGTGCCGGGCGGGTTCGGGCAGTCTTATACCACAAACGAGTCTAACCTAGTGTCTTAGGCATTTATTACACATTTAATTTATGCCTTTGACCTCTCACATTAGACTACCGTTTTTGGTTGTTGGATTTGCCGGGCAGGTCTGGGCAATCTTATACCACAAACGAGTCTAACCTCGTGTCTTAGGCATTTATTATTACACATTATTATTTAACCCCAATTTGAATTAATATCCCTATTCAAATTGTCAATAATTTCCAAATTAATCTATGTCCATAATTGTCACATAAATTATGTCCATAATTTTCAGGTATATAAATTATACCAATTAATGTCTCAAATTAATTATATGCCTTTAAAGCCATTTTATGCCAATTCCCAATATGTATATTTAATATTTTCCCAATGTCCCCACGCCGTTCGTACATTTAATATGAAATATGTTAGACTTGCAAATAGTCTAACTCATAAAAAGAAAAGAAACATCATAACTTTCAGAACACATAAAATAGATCTAACTTGCAAATAAGAATCATAACATAAATTTGCATGTCCAATATCTTGCATAGGCAATGGACATATAGAACATAAATTTGCATAAACTATGTACTGCCATGGATCTAAATATAAATCTAAACATAAAATTGTGAACTTGCATATATGACTATGGTTTTCACCTAAACTTGCATATGGGTTCCATACAAACTTGCATATGAATTTAAACATGTAAACTAATTTCACATGTTTTACATATAAACTCGCATACATATATATACTTGATTCACATATAAACTTGTGTATAATTCATATATAGACTTGCATATGATTCACATACAAACTAGCATATGATTTACATTCAAACTCGCATATAAACTGATGTCATAAAATGAATCAAGTTAAACATATGTGATTGGTCATACGAAATAGATCCACTAACATAAGTTAACAAAATTGTCATATGTTCACAAATAGACGATAACAAAATCAAGTAACGTCACATGATTCAACAAGCATGTTCTCATAATCCAAATTATAACTCATCCTAATTAGTTTATTAATTATTTTGTGAAAGAAATTGTACTCACAAAGACGGATTAGAGAAGAGAATAATTCGTTCGTTATTTGTATTAGAATCCTGACTTGCAATTCCTAAGCTTTAAGAAGAAGAAGAACTATTCCAGCAGCAGCATGGAGGCCAAGAGATTAATTTAGTTTTAGGTTTAGAGCTTGAGTCTATGCGTGCTTTTATAGAAGTTTAGATCAATATAAGCCGTTAGATTATCATAGGAGCAATCACAACAGTCCAGACTGGATAGAGTTATCCAGAATTGCTACCTATGCCCTAGTGACTCAACAACAGTTAGAAAAGACTTAGCAACAAGTCAGAATCGTCATAGTTCAAATCTTCCTGAGAGGGTAGGTCGACCCCTAGGTCGACCTGTGTAGGGGAGGTCGACCCCCTGGTCGACCCCTTGGTTGACCTAGCCTAGGGCGGGAAAAATCCTGCCCAGCCCGCTTCTTTGTTTGAATTCAAATTTTTGAATTTTAATCTGAACTGTTTTTAATTTATTTAAATTTATGAAACTTCTGAGGGCCATAACTTCCTCATACGAAGTCCAATTTATGAAAACTTGGACTCTATTCCAGGCAGAATTTCGAGACGAACGCAATGGCGTAGCCCGTTTCCCTTAATTCTCACTTTAACAATTAAGTATTCTTTAATTAGTTCTTAAAATTGTTAATTTTAATATTTAAAATTACGGGGTGTTACATTCTCCCCTCCTTAAAGGATTTCGCCCCCGAAATCTCCAAGTTAAGGAGAATGTATATCCTAACATCCAATCATCCATCTACTCAACCATCAAACACAGGCATCCATTGTCCTTACAAGATTTCTAATGCCGTATGAACATATGCAAAAAGTGTGTGTATATATTCCTTATCCAATGCAAAATCAGGCGGTTTACTGATTCAGTTGACCTCCTTAATGCAAATCATGATAGTGCCATACGTCCATTATGTATGCGAAAGAATCCTAACGACACATATTATTTCTACATGTGTGCACAACCATTCGTCAAAATGCAGCATCCATATGATAACACAAGCATTATACATCCATTAATTTAAATATGCACACATATTTATATGCAGTATGAAAGTGATTGAGCCGATCTAGTGCCTAATGTGTGTGTACATGCATCCATGAGCAACCACTAGCAACCACTCGCACCCATTTGCATCCACCAAACATAACATGTCTCAAACACATGTTTACAACCATAGGGTTTTTCCTACCTAAAGATCGAAGATATCATCGCAAAGACATATTAAACGATAAGACAAGTATCAACAAAGCGGTAGAAAAAGGAGAAGTTAAAAACATACCCTAAAAAGGAAAGGGTACAGCGTACACATCTTGTCTTCCATTTCTCAAGTCACGTCTCCTTGATCATTTCCCCGTTGCACCTTAACCAACTTGACCTCTCTGTTGCGTAGTTTTATGACCTCCGATCCAAGGATGCATATTGGGGCTCATATAATCAGGGCATCTCACTCCACTTCCACTTCTCTACGCCTGCTCGACTCTATTACTTCCACGATATCTTGTAAATACTTCCGCAAATGTGACACGTGAAACACATCGTGAACACCACTAAGCTCGTTGCCTCTTCTCATGTCCCTCCAAAATCTAGGATACATAACCTCAAAAGATCTTCAAGGATTTTATTCACCCCTTTCTGTCCGTCCGTCCGTCTGTGGATGATAAGCGATACTCGTACTTGCCGCCTTTTGTATATCACCTTTTCCTCTTGCATCAAAAACTGCTCCAAGCCCTGTCCCGCAAGAACCGGTATACACTGTGAATGGCTTACTTCCATCTGGCAAAACTAAAACTAGAGCTGTCATCAAAGCCTTCTTCAAATGCTGGAAAGCATCGTCATAGTCAACATCCCAAGCAAAAGTCAAGTTCTTCCTCGTTAACCGAGTAAGTGGGGCTGATATCTTCGTGAAGTCCTTAATGAACTTCCTATAATAGCCCGCCAGCCCTAAAAAGCTTCTTACTTTTGTTGCGTTTTTAGGAATCTTCCAATCTTGGATTGCCACCACCTTTGCGGGATCCACAGCTATCCCTTCCTTAGAGACCACGTGTCCTAAGAACCTCACTTCTTTTCTCCAAAAATGGCATTTGGAGAACTTAGCTTTGAGTTGATGCGCTCGTAGGGTCTCTAAGACTTCCCTAAGATGTAGGGCTTGCTCTTCCTCGCTTCTAGAGAAAATCAGGATATCGTCCACAAAGACTACCACAAACTTGTTTAGAAACTCCCTAAACACCCTACTCATTAAGTCAACGAAATATGCGGGTGCATTAGTCAAACCAAAAGGCATGACGAGCCACTCGAAGAAACCGTCAAGAGTTCTAAATGCAATCTTATCTATGGTGTCTTCAACCACCCTTAGCTGATGAAATCCTGTAGCCAAATCCAGCTGCGAGAAAACCGAAGCACCAACCAACTGACCGAATAAATCATCTATCCTCGGCAATGGGTGTCTGTTCTTCTTTGTGAGCTTATTTATCTCTCTATAGTCCACGCACAATCTAAGTGAACCATCAGCCTTCGTAGCAAAAACAACTGGAGCACCCCATTCTGAAATACTTCTTCTTATGAACCCCTTCTCAAGCAACTCTTTCACTTGCTTACTGAGTTCTCTTCTCTCCCTCGGAGTCGTGTGGCGCACTGGTAATGCAACTGGCTTTGCATTGTCTACTAAGTATATTCGAAAGTCTATCTCGCGCCTCGTGGGAAACCCCAAACTTCATCAAAGACGTCACCATATTCACGGACCACACGAACGGATTCCAAGTCATCATTGGATGCGTCAAGAGATTCTAGGTAGCTAAGCATCACCGGACCTCTAGGGTCACAAGAAATATAAAGGGCCTTGCCACAACGAGTCAACAATCCAACTACCCTTCTTTCATAGCCTAGGATGGCACTGTGTCTAGCTAGCCAATCCATGCCTAGAATCAAGTCGTAGCCCATGAGTCCAAGAACGAAGGCGTTGCATTCAAACCCAACGCCCAAGATAAACACTCTCAAATCCAAAAAAAAAAATCATTGAAAGATGAGCCGGACCACCAATAGGATTTGAGACTACTATGGGATCCATAACTAGACTAGTATTTAGGTGCAGTGTTTCAACTAACGAAGCAGATACAAACGAGTGTGAAGCGCCAGAATTCAAACAAGGTTCGAACATGATGATTAAAAAGAAAAACCAAACTTCCAACCAAGATATTTATACCTCTATCAGGTATGCCATCCGTGAGGGAATGCGTCT
Source organism: Allium sativum (assembly GCA_030737875.1). NCBI lineage: Eukaryota > Viridiplantae > Streptophyta > Magnoliopsida > Asparagales > Amaryllidaceae > Allium > Allium sativum. The sequence continues at coordinate 75,686,521 of CM060917.1, forward strand.
GACCTCCTGAAGATCCTGTACTTTGTCCTTACCTTTGCCTTTTCTTTGGACGATCCTAATAAGATGTCCTATTTCTCCGTAATGATAACAACTAGTCTTCTTCTTCTTTCTAATGTCTTTGTTTAAGTAGTCAGGTATTTCACAAGTGTGGCCCTTCCTTTTCTCTTGGCCCCTTGTTATCCTTACCGCCTTTCTTTGGATCTACTTTCTTATCATGTGTCCTATCCATGTCTCTCCTGCACATTCTCCATTCGTGACCTCCTACCAAAATGAGGCTTCGTCCTTCATTAACCAAGTAGCTAATTGAACCTTCCTCCCATCGTCTATCTTAAAGGTACCAACAAGTCCTCCACTTCCTTCTAACTTTGACAAACGTCCCAGTCCCATGAAGCGGTTTTCCGCCCACCGTACGGAATTTCTTACATATCTTAGAAAAATCTTCTATACGTGGAGGAAGAAATTCAAAAAAGGAAAGAGGAAGAGATTTAAAACGGAGAATCGAAAGAAAGATATATGGCTCTTGGGGGTTATGTTTTTAAAGCAAACTTATCACTTGAAAATACTCTCCTTAAAACCTATTTTTGAAAGTATTTCTTTATAAAATGCTTTTGAAAAACAGTTTTTCAAAATCTCTTATCTGTTCTGGTAACCTTCAGCTCTGATACCACGTGTAACACCCCACGTCCATTAATGTCACTCTCAAAGGGAATGCATTAACTTTCATGGAGTATTATTGGTGTATAGAACATAATATAGCAAGACAGATACATATATTGGTACTTGAAAAATTAAAACAACTTTTATTGCAGCGGAGAAATAGTTTGGTTACGACAACATCAAAAACCAACAAAAAAAACCAAGTACACTTAATATCCATCTTGGCAAATTATTTTCTGAGTACATAAAGTAAAAAAGCATAACTCCAACATAAGTAGCCATAAAAGAGATAAGCTGAACTTTACTTTCGGCAATCCAAGCACTTCCAAAAGAGAGGGAAAGAGATCCAAATCAAGCTCCACTAGCACTAGTCCCACCCTGAGAACTTGAGGAGTTGGGGGAAAGGAAGAAAAGAGGCGAAAACAAAGGGGGTCAGACATAAAGTCTGGCGAGTCCAATAACTTTAACAATATAATTATTAAAGTAATTAGGATAAGGCATAAACTGGTAAAACAAGGAATGACTGTGAAACAAATGGGCATTACAAAACCAACAAGAGGAATAACATAACGTTAATTGCGTTCCTAATCACTATAGGATAATTACTCTACTGCACCAATACTAGTCACCCTAAAAATTGATCCCGCCTACTGAACAAAATAATAATAATGGTAGTTTCGTGTACCCCTAGCTGTCTTCATAGGTGCTGCCTGCTCCTATCTCCATTAGTTGTACCCACTACTCTCCCCATTCTAATTACAACATTTATTCATAATATAGTAGTTGTACTCCTAGCTGCCTTCATAGGTGCCGCCTGCTCCTATCTCCGCTAATCTTACCCACTACCTTCCCCATTCGATCGGCTCCCTAACTCGTAGATACTCGTGCTGGTCCCACAGTGGGGTGTATCACTCCCCAAAGTGGCAACCCGATACCACTAAAGATGCACGGCTTATACCTACACGATGCAACAACGTCTTACCTACCAGCCCGGGCCCACGCACGCACATGACCCCGTTGGACCTGCGTTGCCACCGCCAAACCGTTTTGATCTCTTACAATCAAACCCAGTAAGCGTGTCCCGTCCTCGATCTAGATCGAGCTCACTTAGATACTAAATGGGTTACTGGTTGAAAAGGATCCCCACACTTGACACAAGCTTTCCACCTATGCTTGGTCCCCACTAGGATTTCCCACTCAACCCCCTCTTATTCATGTCTTCTTACATGTTTCAACTTGGTTAAGTGTTTATAATTATATCCCACATGTCACCCATGTTACCCACTTATCAACATGTGTTATTGGTTAAGCTTGTCTTAACTCTATCCGCTTATCAGATCAATATATATATTATTGGTTAAGTTGGTCTTAACCCTATCCACTTATATATTATTGGTTAAGTTGGTCTTAACCCTATCCACTTATATATTATTGGCTAAGTTGTTCTTAACCCTATCCACTTATCAGATCAATATGTATTATTGGTTAAGTTTGTCATAACCCTATCCACTTATCAGATTAATATATATATTATTGGGTAAGCTGGTCTTAACGCTACCCACTTGTCAAATTAATATATATTATTGGTTAAGCTGGTCTTAACCCTACCTACTTATCAGATTATTGGTTAAGCTGGTTTTAACCCTATCCACTTATATATTATTGGTTAAGCTGGTCTTAACCCTACCTACTTATCAGATTATTGGTTAAGCCGATCTTAACCCTATCCACTTATCATGTTGTATGTATCATATATATATATATATATATCGTATAACATGTTTTACTTAATTTATGATTAAGTACATCTTAGTTCACAAATACATTGGTTAAGAGAATAACTACCTAAGTATCAACCCCGAAGACCAAAATCAACATCAGATTGGTACTCAGAGTATTACTCAACTCAACCAAACTTCTGTTTGTCATTCATATTCGTCTTTGATCAGCATAAATTAATTATTAATGCACAGACCTCTCACATTAAGTCGATTGCTGGTGGCCTCTGGATATGCCGGGCGATTTCAGGTAGACTTCCACCACAAGCCAGACTTAACCTCGTGTCTAAGCATCTTTTAATTATTCCTACGACCTCTCACATTAGACTGCCGTTTGCGGTTGCTGGATGTGCCGGGCGGGTCCGGGCATTCTTATACCACAAACGAGTCTAACCTCGTGTCTTAGGCATTTATTACACATGTAATTCATGCCTTTGACCTCTCACATTAGACTACCGTTTGTGGTTGCTGGATTTGCCAGGCGGGTCCGGGCAGTCTTATACCACAAACGAGTCTAACCTCGTGTCTTAGGCATTTATTATTACACATTATTATTTAACCCCAATTTGAATTAATATCCCTATCAAATTGTCAATAATTTCCAAATTAATCTATGTCCATAATTGTCACATAAATTATGTCCGTAATTTTCAGGTATATAAATTATACCAATTAATGTCTCAAATTAATTATATGCCTTTAAAGCCATTTTATGCCAATTCTCAATATGTATATTCAATATTTTCCCACTGTCCCCACGCCGTTCGTACATTTAATATGAAATATGTTGGACACGCAAATAGTCTAACTCATAAAAAGAAAAGAAACATCATAACTTGCATAACACATAAAATAGATCTAACTTGCAAATAAGAATCATAACATAAATTTGCATGGCCAATAACTTGCATAGGCAATGGACATATAGAACATAAATTTGCATAAACTATGTACTGCCATGGATCTAAATATAAATCTAAACATAAAATTGTGAACTTGCATATATGACTATGGTATTCCCCTAAAATTGCATATGGGTTCCATACAAACTTGCATATGAATTTAAACATGTAAACTAATATCACATGTTTTACATATAAACTCGCATACATATATATACTTGATTCACATATAAACTTGTGTATAATTCGCATACAGACTTGCATATGATTCACATACAAACTAGCATATGATTTACATCCAAACTCGCATATAAACTAATGTCATAAAATGAATCAAGTTAAACATATGTGATTGGTCATATGAAATAGATCACTTAACATAACTTAACAAAGCTGTCATATGTTCACAAACAGACGATAACAAAATTAAGTAACGTCACATGATTCAACATGCATGTTCTCATATAATCCAAATTATAACCCATCCTAATTAGTTTATTAATTATTTTGTGAAAGAAATTGTACTCACAAAGACGGATTAGAGAAGAGAATAATTCGTTTGTTGTTTGTATTAAAATCCTAACTTGCAATTCCTAAGCTTTAAGAAGAAGAAGAACTATTCCAGCAGCAGCATGGAGGCCAAGAGATTAATTTAGTTTTAGGTTTAGAGCTTGAGTCTATGCATGATTTTATAGAAGTTTAGATCAATATAAGCCATTAGATTATCATAGGAGCAATCACAACCGTCTAGACTAGATAGAGTTATCCAGAATTGCCACCTATGCCCTAGTGACTCAGCAACAGGTCAGAAAAGACTCATAAACAAGTCAGAATCGTCACAATTAATATATGCCCGAGGGGGTAGGTCGACCCCCAGGTCGACCTGTGTAGAGGAGGTCGACCCCCTGGTCGACCTGGCCTAGGACGGGAAAAATCCTGTCCAGCCCGCTTCTTTGTTTGAATTCGAATTTTTGAATTTTTATCTGGGCTGTTTTTAATTTATTTAAATTTCTGAAACTTCTGAGGGCCATAATTTCCTCATACGAAGTCCAATTTATGAAAACATGGACTCTATTCCAAGCAGAATTTCGAGACGAACGCAATGACGTAACCCGTTTCCCTTAATTCTCACTTCAACAATTAAGTATTCTTAAATTCGTTCTTAAAATTGTTAATTTTAATATTTAAAATTACGGGGTGTTACATTCGGACTTCAGTTTTTGATTAGTATCATTTTAGCCATTATTTAATGGATCAACAGATCATGACTACTTTGACCTATAGGTGCATTGTTATAATTTAAGAAAATGCATTAGAAAAAGTGATAATAATAATATTATTGGTAATTTTTTGTCTCCTAGAATCTTTACACAATCTATGAGTATGGCCAATTAGCTACACAGTAAATAAAAATAATAAGGAAGGAGAACATGGCATGGAGCATCACACTTCAAATGAAACTGGATTAATCTATTATTTTTATAACGTATTAATTAGCCTATTGGTACTTCATATTAATTTTGTGTTATCATCTAATGAAATTTAATGCAGACCAGGTATTTTTTTTAGAATTATTTGCCGAAATGTTAAATGGATCGTAATGGTTGATCACATAAATTTTAATCCTTCGAATCTTTTGTGGATTCAGCTTTCTGTATATTATGTATCATGGGTACATATATATTTGGAGTAAAGGATTTCATTTTATATATTTTAAATTATCGAATATGGTTAATTATAAGTTGTGCTTTTAAGTTTAGTGAAATTTTCTTTCGGAGGGATCTTTTTATAAATGCTTTAGCTTTTATTTGTTATCTTCTAGTTAGCTTGTTAGATATATCATACTGCCTTTTTCAAGATCCAGATATGAATTTTAAATTGTATGGTAATAATGAATGATACCTATTATGTGGAATAATATATAATGGCAAAACTTAGATTTCAATTTCTTTACAGAAACTCTTTCACTTTACATATGCACATATACTTATATAACAATGTTCTACAGTGTTGATGTATCATATTATCAATACATCGTATGGGTGCATAAATACCTGCCATATATTTTTCATAACTATCAGTGGCGAAAGAATTGTCAAGAGACTGCATTTGTCTAAAGATCTTACAATACCCGAAAATACAACTATCCAAGATGCTTGTAGAAGAATGGTTGCTCGTAAAGTTGATGCTGTGCTCTTGACTAATTCCAGCAGTCTTTTATGTGGTATATTAACAGATAAGGTGTTATTTTCATTTGAATTACTGAATTTTTAATTAATTTGTTTACTGCAATTTGTACTCGAAAAATGATTCTTTCTTCTTTTGAATATTAGGATATATCAAGAAGGGTTATTGCTTATGAAGTTAAAATTGAAGAAACACATGTTTCCAAAGTCATGACCAGGAGTCCCATTTTTGTTCTGTCAGAGTTCTAGCTATTGAAGCATTGCAAAAAATGGTGCATGGTTTGTAAATACTATATTTTGTCATTAGCAAGGGCAAACTTTTTAGAAAAATGTAATCTTGCAGGAAATAACTATCTTTATTAACTCTATAATCTTCGCTAGTGCACTTTGTTATCCCCAAAATTGTGGTGCAGAACTTAGATACAATATCTTATTCCCTTCTTCATTGTGAATCGAGAAAGATTTAATTTTCTATCCCTTTTTCTGTATGCAACATTTATGACCATATTTTAGAGTCTTCATATTCTCATTGGCCATAGGAAAATAGACAAAATAAACGTGAAATGATTTGATAAAACAAATGGTTTCTTTGACTTTGTTTGAGCTGAATGTAAGTTACTGTTTCATATCCAATTTGTTATGGGCTTTGGTTAATTTTGAGCTAATACTCAGGCAGAAGGGAATTGAAGATAAATTGATGGAAAGATAATAGCCTATGCTAGCAAAAATGAAAACAAGTGAAAAAGAATCATGTTTATTGACAATATAAGAATGAGGTCTCCTGTCATTTCTCTCTGTTTACTGCTATTATAATTAAATCCAGCCTTCGCATTTCAGGGAAGTTCACACATTTACCTGTTGTTGAGAATGGTGAAGTTATTGCTCTACTTGATATAGCTAAGTGTTTGTATGATGCAATCACACGTCTAAAAAGAGCAGCAGAGAAGAGAAAAGCTATTGCAGCTGCTGTTGAGGGAGTAGAGAAGCAATGGGGTTCCTCGACTTCTGGTATTCAATAATAAAGTGGTGTTTTGCAGATATCAGTTATCTATATATGCATAATTAACGTCAGTTTTCTCCATAATTCATCTCAACATTTATTTACCCATATAAAACTCTTGTGTTATCAAAGCGCGCGCTACAGCGCCAAACAGAGTATAGCGCAAGCTCTGCGCTATGGAACCTAAAATAGCGCAGAGGTTCCCTATAGCGCATAAATAGCACGCTATTTTATTGAAGCGCAAAATAGCGCATAGCGCAGAATAGCGCGCTATTTGATTTTTTAATTTTGTATAGTAATTGAAGCCCAGACCCATTGAGATTCCAGTTTCTAGCATTTTTCGATCACATTTTTTGATTTCTAGTTGCTAGTTTCTAGCATTTTTCGATCACATTTTTTTGTTTATTAGCACAATAGCTTAGATGAAAGTTTAAACTTCTATGATATTGTAGAGAATTTAGCTTGTTTATCATCTCATTTCAACCTTATTTTCTGATTTGAATTCAGGATCCATATGCCACATACTTATGTTGTTCATCTTGGAAATAGCAAAGAACTTATGGAAGTTGCTAAAGATAGTGTGGCTAGGAGACTTCTTCGTGAGCATGTACGTGAGGACCTAGTCTCCGCTATCATTAACATCGGTACCTTGGTTATTTCAGATATTTATTTCATGTTTAGTGTACTCAAGAGTTCTTTGTACTAGAGTAAATTTGTATATCAGTGGTTATTGTATGTGAGTTTGGTCATTTATTCAGAAAACTATTGTATTGAAATGGTTATGCATATTCTACTTGATTATGTGGTTAACTGTTTTTCTGATTGTTTGAACATGATGATTATGTGAATGATTATTGATTGATATTGTAGAAATAAAATAGACTATTAACAGGAAATAATTGCAGGAAAAAATATAGCAAATTAATCAATAATTTTTAGTAGCATTTTAAAAACGCTACAGAAATACATGTAGTGGTGTTGAGTAAACACAACAGTAAATCAGGGGTAAAATTGAAAATTTTATTAGTAGCATCTTAAAGTTTTTTTATAACGTTTTTAAAGCGCTATTAAAGTATTTATGGTGGCGTTTAGAAAAAAAAAAGAATTTATAGTGGCGTTTATTAAAAGTGCTACAAATATTTTTTATTTTTAGTGGCATGTTTTCTTGTAACAATTATCGAAACGCCACCAAAAATGGTTGGTGGCGTTTTTTAGGTGCTACAAAAAAAATCATTTTTCTTGTAGTGATTTAAATATTTAGTTGTTAAAATTGCGGGGTATTACATTATCCCTTCCTTAAATGGATTCCACCCCCAAAAATTCGCATGAGAATGAGAAAGTAACAAGACAAACTAAACTTTTCAGATCTTATTTTCGAAAAGTTCCAATAGTACTTTCATTTGTTCTAACAACACTACAAAATTCCTATATTACAAGGTGTCACACAATAGGAAGGTGGCCAATGTCTCCCATATTCCCAAAAAATTCATACCTCTCTTAAGAAAGTTACTCATTATCAAAAGCCAATATAAGCAGACAAGTATTTAAATAGAAAAACATTCATTTTCAAGTACTTTAATTAAACTATGGAAAAAAGGATAACACTAACTCCGAATACGAATATGTATAGCTTTACCGTAGTAACTGATGCTATCGTAGTCATACATGACAATCAATTAAAGAGTAAGCTTAAGTGAGTCGGTCTCTAAATCTGTTGCTGACCTGACTCCCAGTTACATAAAGTGGTAGCGGGCTCGCATAGATCTTATCTCAATCATATAATAAACATGGATATCATGTGATCTATTCCAAATAGACAAAATGTTATATCGAAATTTTCAATAGAATAATGATTTTCTTCCTAAGAGCAATGTTATTGCAATCGCGGAAAACTATAACGAACTATTTTGTTTCGAGAAAAATTACAGTGCATGCCAAAAGAAGCCATCTCAAGCAATGTTCAAGGTCGAGACATCACACCAATAAGTAATAAAAATTGGCAGACGAAGCATCAATCGAAGGCATCTAGTGGTACAAATTTAATGAAAAACTGGGACAGGAGATAGGTCATTAATCTGAATTCCAAAAACTACAACATTGGATATATATATATATTATATCTATATGAAAGCTCAATGCTCCTCTAGAGTCCTTTTAGTTCCATTTCTGTCATTAAAACAATACACTGACATGTGTCAAGAGCAATATATCAACTGTAACGACCTGAATTTTCTGTACCATTTAGGCTAACATAAAACTACTCATGTCCAATTCAAAGGGCAAAGGAAAGCAGATTGTTAATAGAAAGAAGTTAGAGGGTGAGAAGTAGAAAGAAAGAAATATTAGAATAGAAGAATAAGAAGATCAGAGTCTCACAGTGGAACGAATAAAATATAATATATCAAAACTCTTTACACAAAAAGAAACTAAATACATCAGAGTACACACTAATTCAATACAACATACACAACATAATATAAATCAATACCAAAAGATACAGGTATATGTCTTGACTCCAGCTCCTTTTCTGAAGCTCCAAGCGAAACTAACCTGGAAATATATTCGGTTTGACTCGATCACATTTTGAAGCATAACAAAATCAACCTGAATCAGTTTGGATTACTTTCAGTGATAAATTCACATTAAAAACAATTTTATTAACTTTAGAAAATCCTTTAAAAGAATAAAACTCTCGTAAGAAACGACCACACATAAACATGGAACGTGTTTTTACCTTACGATAACCAAATCACTTTTGTATCAAAATCCGCTGATATTATAATAATGTATATCAAACCATAAATAAGTAAGAATATAGACAGAAAGCTTACAACTCACTTTCCAGCATAGTTGGTTTACAACTAAAAATGTACGGCTTGTATTGGAGTTTGGATTTCCAACGTGACAAGGTATGGGACCACCTCCCGAATAGTGTATCTCTAGAGAGCAATACACTAGGGTTCACAAAAACATCTTGCTATCCAGCCACACATGACTGGCCACTCGTTCAACTTAAGTGTACCGAATATATTGTCACCCTACGGTTGCGCAACCGCCGTATTCCGGAAGATACAAAAGCGATAGAAGAAACAAAATAATTTTTCTCTAGATGATAACAATACATCCTAATGGTAATGACCCACATAACCATGTTTCCTACTTGATTTCTGTCATTTCCCAGTTGATGTAGCTTGAGGTCACGATTACCTTTTTGAGACATCATAACCATTCTTTAAATGCCACATCGTTAGATCCGTCAAATAACTAATTGATGTCCATAAAAATACTTTGGGTGTTAAGCTAAGAGAAGGTGTCTTCTCCGCCACCCAACTCGGTATCTTTGTAAGCATACGTGACCATTTGGGAATACTCTATCAAACATTTATCCATACAAGTCATCCAGGAACAAGATGAACCGAAGACACTCTCCTACTGCATCCTATACAGGAATCACCCAAAGGATCAGTAGCGAGAAGTCTTGCAATCCGAAGATTTCAATCACGACAGAATCACGAGTTATAATAACTCTAGCAGCTAACCAGAGAAATTTAACGAGTAGTTCTTCCGCTCATGAAGATCCAGGGTCTTCAATGCTCCATCTTTGTAAGCCTAAAAGTTAGTCTCGAATGCACAGTTAGTTTCATAGTGGTTTTGGGTTCAGTTCCCGTCTCGATCTCTTCGAAGTAACACGTCAAAAGTCAAAAGGAATATTGATTTGATAGTTGGTTCTTTAACTATCAACAACAACGTTGTCAAGTACATCAACAAATCAGGCCTTTAAAAACCTTCATTAAAAACATTTCACTGATTCTTAGAAATCGATTGCATAATTTGTCTTAACAAATCCTTCTTGTTTCCGTTACGTGAAAACATTAATTAGTACTTATATTTGTAGAATAACCATATTACCAAACTCGTCTCTTTATTTTCCTTATCTCGAAATATCGCTATATTTCACAAAAAATCTTTTATTTTATTTAAATTATGGCTTCATAATCCATTCCTTACTATCTCTTTCAATTATAACCCTTTTATACAATTTCATTTATAACTTGGCTTATATTATAATAACTCATTTATCGAATTCTTTGCCAAAATCATTTAATATTTTATTGTAAAACTTAGTTCGGATTCTTTTATTAAAACTCCAATTTCATCCTTTCTTTTAATCACAACGTTTACTTTATTCAATTTTTAAGTATATGTCGAATTAAAATCATCGCCTTTACTTTTTTAAAACCTTATTTATAAACTTGGGTTTAACATAAAACCCTTTAAACATATTTCCTTGCATTCTTGCAGATCTCCTTTCTATCTCAATTCTTTTTACTCAATTTGGATATTAAGCAAACATTTATTTTTAAACTATCGCATTGACTTAAAATCTCTTTTATAAACTTCGGATTTTATTTTAAAAATCCGTTTGTGTACTTCTTTTTCGAAATCCAACTAGATTTCATTACAAAGTCGTTTACTTTCTTACATGAATTTCATTTAAGAAGTAATTACTTTAATTATTATTAATTAAAATAATAATTAACTTCATCATTAACTAAAATAAAAGTAGTTAACTTTGTTATTAACTTAAAATATAATAATTATTTTTTTATAAAAAGTTATTAACAAACTACTCGAAAATTATCTTAAATATAGTTAATTCATGATTGACTAACCTTTAAGAACATTCATTAAGTTAAAGATTATCCGTAAGTACTATTTCTATTAGATTGATTGAAAAACAAATTAATCTAATAATCAGTTTCAATTAAAGCAGTTGACTTAGTCAACTAGTAAACATCAGTTAACTGATTTCCATTAATCAATTCTATTAAATTAATTAATAATTTAATTAATTTAATATTACCACTTAATTGTTCTATCAAAACAATTATTTCAAATCATTAACCGTAGGTTAATTCCTTGCTTATTCGCTTATAAAACTTATAGAAACCTTATTATATAATCATTTTATAAAACTTTATAAAAATAAGTTATAAACCTTGATTTCTTTACAAAACTTCATTTTATACATAAATTATAGAAATATAGTTGAAATCTAGCTTTAATTATAAAAAATAAATTTCATAACTTCAATTGCATCAATTCGCCTGACGGCAAATCAACGTCTAAAAAGATGAGTTTTAGGCCATTCGTTGCCAACCACTTAATAAGTGCTGTCTGTTGATTAAAGCACAACAATCGTTGAATTTCAATTCAATGATCAATATCCAACTAACAAATCAACCACCAATGAGGATATAACGTTATTTGGGATAAACAATTCACATATAAATAAGCTAAAATCAAATAACATACAATTTATTTGAGGAATCTAGTTGGATCCCTCCAACCTACTCTTCCCTACATCACAGTTCATAATAACGTATTATAATAGCATAAATAAATTTCTAATTTAAACAATTAAATGTTTGAACTACAAATATCAACAAACATCGATCAACAACCAACAATATTCATCCATAGCATTTAATCATCCAATTTACATTATCAACGATAAATTCAGTTATATGAATTAAATCACATCATAGAATTCCAGATGGTGTGAGAGTTAACTCACCATTTCTCTTTGATTGATGACGTTGCGTTATTTATATAGTTTCAACAGGCATTTGAAAATATATAAAAATCCAATCGCTTTTGATTCCAATCAAACCAGCTCGACTGCGTAACCTTCATCTCTGCGATTCTAACGTCTCTTATTTCATGCAATTCTATTAACGTATGAAATAATTACGAGTATTACAAGTTTTATGTAATGGCGCGTTTTGTTAGCTGTTGAATAATTAATTTATTTAATGATTTATATATCGATTTGGCGATATCGATAACTTAAAGTACAACGTTCGAACTTATAATTTATAATTATAATTAAAACGAACCTGAAACGTCGCGGCAGTTCGCAATTTGGCGATTTGAACTTCAACTGAATGTACAGAGACCGTTTGAAGTCGGATTTCTGTGAAACAAGAAACGTGTGAAGCTGGTAGAGTATATCTTTCTAGTGGAAGAGAAAAATCGAGATTTCGTCGTGTAGATTTTGAGTTATGTCCAAATCAAATTTCAGAAAAAGTCGCTGTAGAATTCCTTTATAATTTGCGACGCTTTATTTACGTTATAAAAGGGTTTTTCAATATAACTAGATATCGGGTTTGAATTTAGACAAGGTTCTTTTGGGACATAGTGATAATTTAATTTTTAGAATTTTATAGTAATTTTTAATTAATTTAATAAGCGACTTTTTATTTGAAGTATTTCGCACCCTGAAATCAACATTTTGAAGTTTCAAAATATGAGTCCATCTACCGGTATTATTATATTTTTGTGATCGTGACACATTGCTAGACATGACCGTACTCTTATTTCTGTCCATAGCAGCTTACATATGAACGAAATTTTGGGTATCAGAACACATAAGTGTTTTTAAAACTAAATCAAAATATACAAATCCAAGGCAATACATTCGGGGAAGGACGTGTTCAATCCAAGGAAATACATTCGGGGCAGGACGTATTCAATCCAAGACAACACATCAGGGGGGGGGACGTGTTCAATCCAAGACAATACATCAGGTGGGGGACGTGTTTCATGCAAAGCACTACACTGCGGACGTGCTGTGTATTCCTTAACCATGAAAGTATAGGATATACCTTAGAATATTATAGTGTACTGTTTCCCTTTTCCTTAACCACTAAGGAATCCGTGTATATATATATACACCCAAACACTACTGCTACCGTTCCCTTCATCCTCTTCAAAACCAGAAACCTCACCGTCCTCTCTCTCTCATTCCTTTTTCTTTTCTTCATTTCTGACTTGGAACTCATCTTTCAATGATGAGAGAAAAGGTGGCCACCAATGTCTTGATGATTGGAAGAACTTCGGAAGTACCTGCGATGGTGGTGGGTTCATTCGAGACAAAGGAGCTTGGGGGGTTGCGAATGAGTAGAAATGGCCGTGAATGGATATGCGGTTTACCCCCTGTAGCTATTGCGAACGCAATAGGAAGGTAACATGGAGTTTGTATGGGTTTTTGCAGGTCCGAGTATTATTGTATAGGAGCAGTAGTTTGATGAAACATGAGGAAGTCTTGCGGTGCAAGTGTTTGGGTATATGCTGAGGTTAAGTGGATTTATGAGTAACGAAATACGTGCGGTGAGGTCCTTGTTTTGTTTGGACCAGTAATGGCATTTGCTACTGATATTTGAGTATGCTTTCGGTTTGGAAGAAACGCAAATGGCAAGGATGGTTCAGGAGTTTTCAAGTGGCCTTGGAAGTAAGAGTGGAGTACTACGTTTTGACACAGTGGATAGGGAAGGACGTAAGTTATCAGAAAAGAAAATGGGTGAAGGTGCCACTGCGTTCAGAACAGTGAAGACATCGAGTTGAATGTTTGGGTGAAGGGATTGTGAAGTGTAGAAAGAGGGGCCTAATGATACTGGTATTTGTTTAATAAAGAAGTAGTTTTCTGTTTGGAAATTGGTATGAGATGAGTTCGGCTAGGGGTTGTTTAAAATAGAAGCAGCGGTCCTGAAGTCTGAACTGGGAAGAAGGTATGGGCGCAACTGGGCTTTTGAATTGATGATGGGCCGGATAGAAGGAAATAAGGTGAAGGCCCATAGATTTAATAATTTAGTTTTATTTTTAAAATCTAAATAGTACGTTAACTTTAAAGAGTCGTAACTTTATCATATATGGTCAGAATATCGAACCGTGAGTTGCATTGGGATTGTATGGATGGTGGGTACGCACTGGAACTGACTGGGAATGGATTGAAGCTCATTTGAATTTATGGCGAAATAAATTGTTTGATTCAAATCAAACAACAGTTTATCGTTCTTTAACGATGAACTGCAAATGTGAGTAAATCTCACAAACTCTAAACAGTTTTATTTTCACGTTGTATTCTTAGGACTGTTAAATATTGTCTGTTTGATTGTGTGTTGACTGTTTGATTGAACTGCTAGTCAGTTAGTAGAGATTATATATATATGTATATATATATACCGTCAAATAGTTATATGTTGATTCTGTTTATCAGAATATTATACTGGTGCTGTCTAACATCTGTGGTGCAGGGAAACAGGTTGGAGGAATCCAACAGGATTCCTCAACAGTTATTTTACTGTGATTTTCATATTGTGATATATAATGTGATGTATATAATCTGTGTGATTATGTGTGGTGGGACGATATTTATCGTTGTTATATGGGGTGTTTAATACCATGAGAAATACCAGAATGTAGGAGAGGGGTTTTCAAAGTATATTTTGAAAATAGTATTTATATAAAATCAAGGGATTATATATATATATATATAAGAAAATGGATTCTGAATATAAAGGAATATAGTTGGTAAAAACAAATATAAAAGAATTATATTTGTAAATCAATATACAAGGGAATATATATGTTAATCGAATATAAGGGGGTATATTTGTTAATCAAAATATAAAGGAATTATATTCGTTAAAAGAAATATAAAGGATATTTATTTAGAGATTTAATAAATAGAATTAAACTAAAGGAGATATTTATTTGTTAAATAAATAGGAGTTAACCAAGTGAATTGGTCGAGTTAACCAAGTGAATTGGTCGAGTTAACCAAGTGAATTGGTTGAGTTAAACGAAGTGAATTTGTTAAGTTAAACTAAATGATTAATCGATGTGAATTAGTTAAGTTAAACTAAAGGATTAATCGATGTAAATTAGTTAAGTTAAACTAAAGGATTAATCGATGTGAATTAGTTAAGTTAACTAAGTGGTTAATCGAAGTAAATTAGTTGAGTTAAACTAAGTGAACCGGCTAGAGTTAATCAACGTGAATTAACTAAGTTAAACTAAGTGGATTAGTCCAGTTAATCGAGACAAGTAAATCAAGTTAGGGTAAACCATTTGAGTTAACCAGTTAGAGTTAACAATTTGAGTTAACCAGTTTGAGTTGATCAGTTAGAGTTGACCAGTTAAAGTTGACCAGTCAGAGTGGATCAGTTAGAGTTATCCAAGTAGAGTTAATCGAGTAGAGTTGTCGAATATCACATATCCGAAGTAGAGTTATTGAATATAGGGTATTCGAGTGAAGAGTAATCGAATATAGTTTATTCGAGTGGAGAAATCAAATGTTATTCATTTGAGAAGAGTTATCGAATATAGTTTATTCGAGTGGAGAAATCAAATGTTATTCATGTGAGAAGAGTTATCGAATATAGTTTATTCGAGTGGAGAAAATCAAATGTTATTCATTTGAGAAGAGTTATCGAATATTATTCATTCGAGAGTTAATCCGAAGGAGTTATTCGAAGTTAGTTAATCCAAAGGAGTTATTCGAAGTTAGTTAATCCAAAGGAGTTAGTCGAAGAGTTAATCGAATATAGTTTTTCGAAAGAGGGTGTAAATCGAATATAGTTATTCGAGTAAAGTTAAAAGAGTAATCGAATTTAGTTATTCGAAATGAGTTATTCGAATTTGATATTTGAATAGAGTTAAACACATTAGAGTGATTCGAATTACTTATTCAAATAGAGTTAAACACGTAAGAGTTAATTGAATATTAGTTATTCAATTAGAGTTAAATCGAATTTAGTTATTCGAAAGGAGTTAATCAATTTGAGTTAAGTTAATCGATTTGAATTAAGTTGAATCGAAATGGAGTAAATCGATTAGAATTAAGTTAATCGAGTTAGAGTAAATCGAATATTGGTTATTCGAAGGTAAGTTATTCGAATTAGTTATTCGAAGGAGTTAATCAAATGAGTCGATCCAAAGGAGTTAGCCGAATATTAGTTATTCGAATAGAGTTAAAGGAGTTATCGATTTTAGTTTGATCGAAAGGAGTTATCGATTAGTAAATCGAAAGGAGATTTTCGAATATAGCATATTCGAAAGAAAGAGATCGAATATTGTTTATTCGAAAGAGAGAGATATCGAATATGAGTTATTCGAAGAAGAGTTAATCAAATAGAGATTACTTGAAAGAGAGCTATACGTCGAATTCAATTATAGCGAATTCGGGAAAGTACTATTTACTTTCCAGGGTTTAAATCAAGATTTAGTTATTGATTTAGAAATTAGGTGTCTGTTAAATTATTCAATTTAGGAGATAAAGTTACAATTTAGGTTAGATATTGCAGAAGTAGAAATTATAACGTTATAGTTATAATCAAACACTGTCATATAAGAAGTGGATTCGTAACCTGAATCCGAGAATTTGCGTAAACAAATGATTGGAAAAAGTGAGTGACGAGCTTCATCTATTTCACAGTAAAGGACGTTGTTAAATTAAGGTCTGAGAGGTAATTATACCCCAACTTGATTGACTTCAGAATTGACAAAGGAATAGTTGTGGTTCGATAGAAAAGGTTGATTGGAAATATAGTTAAGTAATAAGCGATTAATGGATTTAGCGTAACAATGTTTTATACAACGTTCATTGGAAATCCGTAAATGAATTGTGGAAACGTTTTCCAAATATAGTCAGATATGTTTTCTAAACATAGAAAATGAAATGTTTTCGTGATAAGAATTTAAGAAATAGAGTTAAGCAAATTCAGAAACTGACTGGAGAGGGTAAGTTGAACGGTTTTCTAAGTGACGATCGGATGTTGGTTTCGACGTTCAGGATTGATACTTAGAGAATTGTTCTCATACTAGTTACAGTTAGGGACTGATAGTTGCGAAATAATAGTGATGTGAAAATAAGCTATGGAAATGTTTTCCAATGATTAATAACATATATTTTCTAAATATATGAAATAAGGAAATATGAACATATGATGATTGATCGATCGAATTTCCATTTGGAAACAAGATCGTTGTTTGCACACCGACATGTTTTCATTTGATAGTTGAATCACAGACTATCAAAGTTTTTACCATTTTAACGTTGTTAATATGGAGAGACCGGTTGGATTATTATCCAAAGAACCACTCTGTATTGGCATAAGCGTTGCGAGCAATATATGCCAAAGATAAATTGAAGACGGAGTAAAGTACAAGGGCTGTTGTATAAGTCTTAGATAACAGTGACTAAGATGGATATACTGAATAGTGCCTTCGGTTTGTCCAGTCCCAGGACAACGTATATGGAAGAAGGTCTGACAGAGTATATCCAATGGATCGCGTAAGTTGATCTGTTCAAACGTATTCACGTTTGGTGGCGGAGGAATTCGTTTCTCTTAGCTGTATACCCGTGTTATTTTTGGATAAGTCAATTTGTGATTTGGCGGGTATGACGATGTGGCATTCAAAGTGAATGGTGATCAGATGTTCTGAAGATAGACGTAGCTTCTAGCCTCACACCAGGAAGTAACAAAAGTTGGGCTAGGCAGCATGGCTAGTTGGGTCATTCCCCAAGCAGGGTGTATTGTCACCGATCTAGAGAATATTCATATTTATACTTCTTTTTGATTCTGTATCTTCGGATGACGGTTTGATGGCCTATAACCGTGGTGGCAATATATTCGCGACACTCAAGCTAAATGAGTGAGCGGTCATGTGTGGCCGGGTTGCAAGACGTTCTTGTTGAACCTGAGTGTATCACCTCTAGAGTACACTATTCAGAAGGTGCTCCCATACCTTGTCTGTTGGAATCCATTCTCCGATAAGCGCCCTGCGGTTTATGATTTTATACTATGTATGTAGAACGTGAGATGCAAGCGTTTTCTGCTAGTTGATATCTATTTGTACATAGACATTATTATAATATCAAAAGGTTTTTGATATAAAGATATTTTGGATTCTCATAAGGGAAAAACCCGTTCCGTTATGCGGCGTGGTCTTATGAGATATCGTTTACTTGTTCATATACATGTTTAAATTGTTTTACTCATACCAGTCCCATGACTGACCCGGAGTTTACTTTGTTGTTTTCCCTAAACTCTTGGGTGCCTAAATTTGTACGGGCAGTCAAGTAGTCGGGATTTACAGATATACTTGGAGAGCTTGGAGCAGGAGACTTCAAGATTTTATAGCTATAGTTATTTCCGCTGTGTTGTAAGTGTTGTACTCTGATAAGTGCTGTTGTATATATATAACTGTTTACTTCAAAATTATGTTATATATTATATGTTATTCGTTCCGCTGTGAGATTCGTGTTACTCTGATGATTCTGATGTTCTTCTTCTTCTTCTATTCTATTAGTTCTATCTTTTCTTTCTCACCTTCTAAATTCTTTCACTAACGTCTCGGAATTTCCGACTCCCGAGGAGTCGGAAATTTCCAGCCGTTACAGTTGGTATCAGAGCTTAAGTTAAGTGATTACCTTGGCTCTGTGGCATAACTCGATAGAGATGGGATTAGTAATATCCTAGATTGAGTTTGAGTGTATATATATATGAGCGCGTAATTGTTACTCAATATAAAATGGTTTTATATTGTGGAGATTCATTGGCTGAGTTGTTTATGAGTTCTGGTCGATCAGTTTGATCCACTGTATCGGTAGGAATAAATAAACACTTGAATACGATGGGTCGTCACGATATGTTTTGAAAGAGGGTAAGTGAATTTAACTTTACCCAAAGTATATTTTGATATAGAGATATATTCATATATATCAAAATTTTAATATATTAGATATATTGGTTGTAATTATGATCGAGTAAGATTATATAGTGAAAGGGTTATACATAACCAACAGAATTAATATAAGTGAAATCAGATGAGTAAATCTGAATTTAAATCAGATTTGGAATTAAAATAAGGAAATCTTAAGTTCCTGGGAGATTTTGAAAATGTTTTTCAAACTGAAAATGATATAGTATTAAACTCACTTCGATAGCTGGAAAATAGATTCTGATGATGAATCTGGACATCATCAGTGTTCATTTTCGAGTTCTAAGTGACGGATTACTACCAAAGGTTTTGTTTTTGAATTGTTTTGAGAAAACAAGTTGTTTAGAAATTCAAAGGTTTTGAATTGGCATTATGATTTCAAATTGATTTGAAAGAAACCCAGGAACTTAAGTTCTGGAATTAAAATTTAACTAATGAAGTTAAATAAAATGAGATGGTAAAAATAAATTGAAATTTAACTTGAACCGAGTTAAATAAAATTGAATTGGATTAGAGATAATCTAGAATGGAACCAAATTGATAAGTCAATAATTTGGAATTTGATATTAGAGTTCGAATGAAATTCGATTTGGATTTGAGGATATGAACTGATTGGAGATCAATTGGAATGGATAACATTGGTATATGTTGAAGTGGTAGCAGATGCAAGGGATAGAGTTGATATGCCCGACAAAAAGGTACCAGTTTATATTATATATGGATATGAGATTTATAAGCCGAATTGGCAAGCCGCTTGGCTGTTTGATTTTCTTTTGGGTTGGAGAAGGCCTAGAGAGGCGAGGGGTGGTTTGTCATATTGACCAATACAAAGGAGGTTATGGCGAAATTTTCCGAAAATTTAAAGTGTTAGGAAATTTTCAGAATTTTTGAAAATTTTAGTTAGTCGGAAGAATAAATATTTTAGTCAATATTAAGCGGTTCGGTTGAAATCAGAAATAAGGGGTAAACCAATCTTAGGAGTTCCAACATATAGGGTCAACCTCTAACTTAGCAATTTCGAGGACGAAATTATTTTAAGTGGGGAAGTCTGTAATGGCGCGTTTTGTTAGCTGTTGAATAATTAATTTATTTAATGATTTATATATCGATTTGGCGATATCGATAACTTAAAGTACAACGTTTGAACTTATAATTTATAATTATAATTAAAACGAACCTGAAACGTCGCGGCAGTTCGCAATTTGGCGATTTGAACTTCAACTGAATGTACAGAGACCGTTTGAAGTCGGATTTCTGTGAAACAAGAAACGTGTGAAGCTGGTAGAGTATATCTTTCTAGTGGAAGAGAAAAATCGAGATTTCGTCGTGTAGATTTTGAGTTATGTCCAAATCAAATTTCAGAAAAAGTCGCTGTAGAATTCCTTTATAATTTGCGACGCTTTATTTACGTTATAAAAGGGTTTTTCAATATAACTAGATATCGGGTTTGAATTTAGACAAGGTTCTTTTGGGACATAGTGATAATTTAATTTTTAGAATTTTATAGTAATTTTTAATTAATTTAATAAGCGACTTTTTATTTGAAGTATTTCGCACCCTGAAATCAACATTTTGAAGTTTCAAAATATGAGTCCATCTACCGGTATTATTATATTTTTGTGATCGTGACACATTGCTAGACATGACCGTACTCTTATTTCTGTCCATAGCAGCTTACATATGAACGAAATTTTGGGTATCAGAACACATAAGTGTTTTTAAAACTAAATCAAAATATACAAATCCAAGGCAATACATTCGGGGAAGGACGTGTTCAATCCAAGGAAATACATTCGGGGCAGGACGTATTCAATCCAAGACAACACATCAGGGGGGGGACGTGTTCAATCCAAGACAATACATCAGGTGGGGGACGTGTTTCATGCAAAGCACTACACTGCGGACGTGCTGTGTATTCCTTAACCATGAAAGTATAGGATATACCTTAGAATATTATAGTGTACTGTTTCCCTTTTCCTTAACCACTAAGGAATCCGTGTATATATATATACACCCAAACACTACTGCTACCGTTCCCTTCATCCTCTTCAAAACCAGAAACCTCACCGTCCTCTCTCTCTCATTCCTTTTTCTTTTCTTCATTTCTGACTTGGAACTCATCTTTCAATGATGAGAGAAAAGGTGGCCACCAATGTCTTGATGATTGGAAGAACTTCGGAAGTACCTGCGATGGTGGTGGGTTCATTCGAGACAAAGGAGCTTGGGGGGTTGCGAATGAGTAGAAATGGCCGTGAATGGATATGCGGTTTACCCCCTGTAGCTATTGCGAACGCAATAGGAAGGTAACATGGAGTTTGTATGGGTTTTTGCAGGTCCGAGTATTATTGTATAGGAGCAGTAGTTTGATGAAACATGAGGAAGTCTTGCGGTGCAAGTGTTTGGGTATATGCTGAGGTTAAGTGGATTTATGAGTAACGAAATACGTGCGGTGAGGTCCTTGTTTTGTTTGGACCAGTAATGGCATTTGCTACTGATATTTGAGTATGCTTTCGGTTTGGAAGAAACGCAAATGGCAAGGATGGTTCAGGAGTTTTCAAGTGGCCTTGGAAGTAAGAGTGGAGTACTACGTTTTGACACAGTGGATAGGGAAGGACGTAAGTTATCAGAAAAGAAAATGGGTGAAGGTGCCACTGCGTTCAGAACAGTGAAGACATCGAGTTGAATGTTTGGGTGAAGGGATTGTGAAGTGTAGAAAGAGGGGCCTAATGATACTGGTATTTGTTTAATAAAGAAGTAGTTTTCTGTTTGGAAATTGGTATGAGATGAGTTCGGCTAGGGGTTGTTTAAAATAGAAGCAGCGGTCCTGAAGTCTGAACTGGGAAGAAGGTATGGGCGCAACTGGGCTTTTGAATTGATGATGGGCCGGATAGAAGGAAATAAGGTGAAGGCCCATAGATTTAATAATTTAGTTTTATTTTTAAAATCTAAATAGTACGTTAACTTTAAAGAGTCGTAACTTTATCATATATGGTCAGAATATCGAACCGTGAGTTGCGTTGGGATTGTATGGATGGTGGGTACGCACTGGAACTGACTGGGAATGGATTGAAGCTCATTTGAATTTATGGCGAAATAAATTGTTTGATTCAAATCAAACAACAGTTTATCGTTCTTTAACGATGAACTGCAAATGTGAGTAAATCTCACAAACTCTAAACAGTTTTATTTTCACGTTGTATTCTTAGGACTGTTAAATATTGTCTGTTTGATTGTGTGTTGACTGTTTGATTGAACTGCTAGTCAGTTAGTAGAGATTATATATATATGTATATATATATACCGTCAAATAGTTATATGTTGATTCTGTTTATCAGAATATTATACTGGTGCTGTCTAACATCTGTGGTGCAGGGAAACAGGTTGGAGGAATCCAACAGGATTCCTCAACAGTTATTTTACTGTGATTTTCATATTGTGATATATAATGTGATGTATATAATCTGTGTGATTATGTGTGGTGGGACGATATTTATCGTTGTTATATGGGGTGTTTAATACCATGAGAAATACCAGAATGTAGGAGAGGGGTTTTCAAAGTATATTTTGAAAATAGTATTTATATAAAATCAAGGGATTATATATATATATATATAAGAAAATGGATTCTGAATATAAAGGAATATAGTTGGTAAAAACAAATATAAAAGAATTATATTTGTAAATCAATATACAAGGGAATATATATGTTAATCGAATATAAGGGGGTATATTTGTTAATCAAAATATAAAGGAATTATATTCGTTAAAAGAAATATAAAGGATATTTATTTAGAGATTTAATAAATAGAATTAAACTAAAGGAGATATTTATTTGTTAAATAAATAGGAGTTAACCAAGTGAATTGG
Organism: Allium sativum; assembly: GCA_030737875.1. NCBI lineage: Eukaryota > Viridiplantae > Streptophyta > Magnoliopsida > Asparagales > Amaryllidaceae > Allium > Allium sativum. Next base: position 75,709,478 of record CM060917.1, read on the forward strand.
TCGAGTTAACCAAGTGAATTGGTCGAGTTAACCAAGTGAATTGGTTGAGTTAAACGAAGTGAATTTGTTAAGTTAAACTAAATGATTAATCGATGTGAATTAGTTAAGTTAAACTAAAGGATTAATCGATGTAAATTAGTTAAGTTAAACTAAAGGATTAATCGATGTGAATTAGTTAAGTTAACTAAGTGGTTAATCGAAGTAAATTAGTTGAGTTAAACTAAGTGAACCGGCTAGAGTTAATCAACGTGAATTAACTAAGTTAAACTAAGTGGATTAGTCCAGTTAATCGAGACAAGTAAATCAAGTTAGGGTAAACCATTTGAGTTAACCAGTTAGAGTTAACAATTTGAGTTAACCAGTTTGAGTTGATCAGTTAGAGTTGACCAGTTAAAGTTGACCAGTCAGAGTGGATCAGTTAGAGTTATCCAAGTAGAGTTAATCGAGTAGAGTTGTCGAATATCACATATCCGAAGTAGAGTTATTGAATATAGGGTATTCGAGTGAAGAGTAATCGAATATAGTTTATTCGAGTGGAGAAATCAAATGTTATTCATTTGAGAAGAGTTATCGAATATAGTTTATTCGAGTGGAGAAATCAAATGTTATTCATGTGAGAAGAGTTATCGAATATAGTTTATTCGAGTGGAGAAAATCAAATGTTATTCATTTGAGAAGAGTTATCGAATATTATTCATTCGAGAGTTAATCCGAAGGAGTTATTCGAAGTTAGTTAATCCAAAGGAGTTATTCGAAGTTAGTTAATCCAAAGGAGTTAGTCGAAGAGTTAATCGAATATAGTTTTTCGAAAGAGGGTGTAAATCGAATATAGTTATTCGAGTAAAGTTAAAAGAGTAATCGAATTTAGTTATTCGAAATGAGTTATTCGAATTTGATATTTGAATAGAGTTAAACACATTAGAGTGATTCGAATTACTTATTCAAATAGAGTTAAACACGTAAGAGTTAATTGAATATTAGTTATTCAATTAGAGTTAAATCGAATTTAGTTATTCGAAAGGAGTTAATCAATTTGAGTTAAGTTAATCGATTTGAATTAAGTTGAATCGAAATGGAGTAAATCGATTAGAATTAAGTTAATCGAGTTAGAGTAAATTGAATATTGGTTATTCGAAGGTAAGTTATTCGAATTAGTTATTCGAAGGAGTTAATCAAATGAGTCGATCCAAAGGAGTTAGCCGAATATTAGTTATTCGAATAGAGTTAAAGGAGTTATCGATTTTAGTTTGATCGAAAGGAGTTATCGATTAGTAAATCGAAAGGAGATTTTCGAATATAGCATATTCGAAAGAAAGAGATCGAATATTGTTTATTCGAAAGAGAGAGATATCGAATATGAGTTATTCGAAGAAGAGTTAATCAAATAGAGATTACTTGAAAGAGAGCTATACGTCGAATTCAATTATAGCGAATTCGGGAAAGTACTATTTACTTTCCAGGGTTTAAATCAAGATTTAGTTATTGATTTAGAAATTAGGTGTCTGTTAAATTATTCAATTTAGGAGATAAAGTTACAATTTAGGTTAGATATTGCAGAAGTAGAAATTATAACGTTATAGTTATAATCAAACACTGTCATATAAGAAGTGGATTCGTAACCTGAATCCGAGAATTTGCGTAAACAAATGATTGGAAAAAGTGAGTGACGAGCTTCATCTATTTCACAGTAAAGGACGTTGTTAAATTAAGGTCTGAGAGGTAATTATACCCCAACTTGATTGACTTCAGAATTGACAAAGGAATAGTTGTGGTTCGATAGAAAAGGTTGATTGGAAATATAGTTAAGTAATAAGCGATTAATGGATTTAGCGTAACAATGTTTTATACAACGTTCATTGGAAATCCGTAAATGAATTGTGGAAACGTTTTCCAAATATAGTCAGATATGTTTTCTAAACATAGAAAATGAAATGTTTTCGTGATAAGAATTTAAGAAATAGAGTTAAGCAAATTCAGAAACTGACTGGAGAGGGTAAGTTGAACGGTTTTCTAAGTGACGATCGGATGTTGGTTTCGACCTTCAGGATTGATACTTAGAGAATTGTTCTCATACTAGTTACAGTTAGGGACTGATAGTTGCGAAATAATAGTGATGTGAAAATAAGCTATGGAAATGTTTTCCAATGATTAATAACATATATTTTCTAAATATATGAAATAAGGAAATATGAACATATGATGATTGATCGATCGAATTTCCATTTGGAAACAAGATCGTTGTTTGCACACCGACATGTTTTCATTTGATAGTTGAATCACAGACTATCAAAGTTTTTACCATTTTAACGTTGTTAATATGGAGAGACCGGTTGGATTATTATCCAAAGAACCACTCTGTATTGGCATAAGCGTTGCGAGCAATATATGCCAAAGATAAATTGAAGACGGAGTAAAGTACAAGGGCTGTTGTATAAGTCTTAGATAACAGTGACTAAGATGGATATACTGAATAGTGCCTTCGGTTTGTCCAGTCCCAGGACAACGTATATGGAAGAAGGTCTGACAGAGTATATCCAATGGATCGCGTAAGTTGATCTGTTCAAACGTATTCACGTTTGGTGGCGGAGGAATTCGTTTCTCTTAGCTGTATACCCGTGTTATTTTTGGATAAGTCAATTTGTGATTTGGCGGGTATGACGATGTGGCATTCAAAGTGAATGGTGATCAGATGTTCTGAAGATAGACGTAGCTTCTAGCCTCACACCAGGAAGTAACAAAAGTTGGGCTAGGCAGCATGGCTAGTTGGGTCATTCCCCAAGCAGGGTGTATTGTCACCGATCTAGAGAATATTCATATTTATACTTCTTTTTGATTCTGTATCTTCGGATGACGGTTTGATGGCCTATAACCGTGGTGGCAATATATTCGCGACACTCAAGCTAAATGAGTGAGCGGTCATGTGTGGCCGGGTTGCAAGACGTTCTTGTTGAACCTGAGTGTATCACCTCTAGAGTACACTATTCAGAAGGTGCTCCCATACCTTGTCTGTTGGAATCCATTCTCCGATAAGCGCCCTGCGGTTTATGATTTTATACTATGTATGTAGAACGTGAGATGCAAGCGTTTTCTGCTAGTTGATATCTATTTGTACATAGACATTATTATAATATCAAAAGGTTTTTGATATAAAGATATTTTGGATTCTCATAAGGGAAAAACCCGTTCCGTTATGCGGCGTGGTCTTATGAGATATCGTTTACTTGTTCATATACATGTTTAAATTGTTTTACTCATACCAGTCCCATGACTGACCCGGAGTTTACTTTGTTGTTTTCCCTAAACTCTTGGGTGCCTAAATTTGTACGGGCAGTCAAGTAGTCGGGATTTACAGATATACTTGGAGAGCTTGGAGCAGGAGACTTCAAGATTTTATAGCTATAGTTATTTCCGCTGTGTTGTAAGTGTTGTACTCTGATAAGTGCTGTTGTATATATATAACTGTTTACTTCAAAGTTATGTTATATATTATATGTTATTCGTTCCGCTGTGAGATTCGTGTTACTCTGATGATTCTGATGTTCTTCTTCTTCTTCTATTCTATTAGTTCTATCTTTTCTTTCTCACCTTCTAAATTCTTTCACTAACGTCTCGGAATTTCCGACTCCCGAGGAGTCGGAAATTTCCAGCCGTTACATTTTATTCCAATGAAATTATAACCAAATTAATTAATTAAAATTATTAATGTTAATTGACCCTTGTTTTACCTTAACCACGCGATTATCGGCTTTAAGCCTTCGTTCCCTTTCTCTTAAATACGAAGACCCCTACACCATTAAACCTCGCACCACACGACTCCTTTCTTCGATTGCCACTACCTCCTTAAGCCGAGCTACACCATCGCGACCCCACCATCGCCTCTACTCGTCCAGGCGTAGCCACGACCCCAAGCACAAACGCTGAAGTTCCTTCACCGTGCCACAACCCTGATTTGAACGCAAACCACTCATGCCCCCACTTCTCTTACCACCGATTGCCTAAAGGCGCCACACCACCACCGAACTGACGGCCTCGCTCCCTTCTTCCAACCTCCTTTAGACCTCCCTGATCGAAACCTCCTCCATCAACCATAAATCGATCAAACCCGAACGCAGCTCCTCCGAAACAACCAATCGACCACCCAACGATTCCTCCCTCCTCCGACCATTTCAGGCGATCAGACCAACACTAAAGTTGTAACATCCCGTATTTTTGGTCGATTAATTTTGAACATTTAAAACATTTAAATATTGGATTTGAATTGAAATGGAGGTTAATACAGAGTTTATTTATTTAATTTGTGCAATAAGAAACTTTATCGATAAACATAAGTGTTTGGAATCAATTGATTATTTAATTGATATTATTAATACGTGAAAATTGTGGTTTTTCAAATAATCTCAGAATTCAACGAAACTAATTACATTAGATCCGTAATAGTGTGTTATTATCGGATTTTGAATTTTGTAGCGTTTGGATTTATCAACTGAATGTGCGATCAGAAAACATCTAGGAAAAATTAAATCGAAGTTAATTTTAAATCGTCAATTTAAATTGATCCCATGCAATCGAATTAAGCTTCGAAACCTATTCCAATGTGTTCAGAATAGTGGTATAACCCTAGGATTGTCAGATGCTACGCTCAAATAAGAGTTCCAAATCACGTGATATTTTAAATTAAATGAGAGCACATCAATTCAACTCAAAATAAAATAAAAACTTGTACCAAAATTTTTTCCTTCCTTCCTAAGCTAATGAAGGTACACAACAATCCCTAGTAAACGCAGGCCTATAACTACCTTCACTTTGAAATTGCGTAACTTTGGTTCCCCACCTTCACCCCTAAGTAATCAATAAATTAATGGCTCGTATGTTTGGTTCCCCAATTTCATCTATAAATTGAGCTATAGCGTTTGTATTATTTCTCCTTTCTGAAATCAACCGAAAGCAATTCAAGTCTTTGCCTTTGATTTTTTTCTTCCCAATTTTAAATCCACGAAACAGTTCAACCCATTTCTTCTTCAGTAAATTGAAATCGAACCTCCGATTAAAAAAAGGGAATAGAAAAAGAATCGCGAATTGAAATCACAAATTCCCTTGAAGCTCGAAGTCGGTAGCTGGAGGTGCGGGACGGGAGGGTACGATGATAGGGTTAAGCGGAGTTTGCTATGTAGAATGGCATAGAGATTTTAAGGGAAGTCGATATTGGTATTGAATGAGGACTGAGTGGAGTACGAACATACATTGAACGAACTGGAGTTTGATTATTGATAGGGTAATTTGGAGGTGCAGAAGTGTATTGTACTGAGGTTTTGGATCAGTAGTTGAATGATGGGGAAGTTCAGTCCTTGTTTTTGGAGAAAGGCGAATACATGGCATGACAGGAAATAGGTCATTGCTTGGTAGGAGGTTTGTCTATATATGAGAGATGATGAGTTTTGTCGTATTGCAGTGGTGGACTGGTTGTAGGATATTGGTTCGATCTGGATGGTGTAGCAATAGCGGGCAGTGGCACTGCAGTGATTGTAGATCGTCAATGGGGTGTTCGAGGAAATGTCAAAGAAAATTTGGGCCAGTTTTTAGGGCTGTTTGGGGATTTATGTCGTTAATTGGTTGAGAGATTTGCAAGTTAGCAAGGTATATGGTTTTTACGAAATTTAAATACATAAAATAATTTAATTATTTATTTTAGTAGCTAATTTAAATTAATTATCGTTTAATAGATAAATAAAATCAAACAATCGTAGGTGCAAGATAGATTGACTCGAGACGTTTCATAGCAGCGCGACTCAAAATATAAACGGGATATTCGACAATTGAAATCAAGGTGAGTTAAACTCACTCAGTTAAATTATTAGGAACTATTTTTAATAGTTCAATTTAAGTTATTGAACTATAAATTAATTTATATAAACTGAATGATAGTATATATATGGTATAATATATATAGTTGGTGATTGGATATATTCTTGCAATATATATAATATATATGTGTATATATATATATATATGCGGAGAGTTCCTATGCGCCCCACAATATATATAGTGGATGACCTTCTATACCGCGATATTCCATCTTGAAATAGAATTGGTATTATTTATGTTGTATAACATATGTGGATGCAGGAAAAACAGGTTGGAGGGATCTAACTGGATTCCTGTATCGACCCCGATTTTGCTCGGACCTAATCGATCGTTAAATCGACTAAGACCGTTCAAAACCCGAATACGTTAACTCTGGGAATACAACACATTAGAACAAATAACAGAAGACTTTTATTACATCATAATAATGTTACATCAGAGTACAAAATATATTAGAGTACATCGATAAATAATAATACAGCGGAAGATTAAATTACAATAAATGTAATACACTACAGCGGAACAATTAAATTAACACAGCGGAAGTCTATCAATGCTCTGGACACAGCTTTAAGTTTCGATCCAGAATCCTGCTCAATATATCTGCAAAATAAGCTACTTGACTGCCCCTGTGGAAAAGAGGGCACCCGAGTTTGCAAAGTGAAACAAACTACGGGTCAGTCATGGGACATGTATGAGAAATCTTTCCTAACTTAATTGGTAATAAGGTTAATCACAGGACCACGCCGCTAACGCGGAACGGGTTTACTCCATTGGATTGGCAGTGCATAATTAAAGTAAATCGTTAAACAACGCAATGTTTTTAGAAAAATGAAACCATTATAAGACTCAGGTCCCATCACACTATGCAACGCAAGTCGGAGGATAGAGTTTTAGCTTATAATGGTCAAAAATGCTTGATACGATAAAAACGGATTTGATATTATTACTAGTGTATATATGTTTTAAAAACATTTCAATCATAATGTATTAATCATAGATGGCATAGCTACCATATACTATGTCACCATACTAGTTCTACAATCAAAACCGCATGGTGTCGTATTGGAAATTGGGTTTCCATCTAGAATCAAGGCTAGGAACGATCTCCTTACCGATTCGAGACACTCTAGCAATGTCTCAGGATTCGGACGCTGGCGAACCCTTGGATACAGCAGGGCTGGTCCACAAATACTTTAGTAGATTAGTTATGCCTGAACACACGCTTCCCGGTCCTATTGGACCTATAATACGACCATTGGAGACCGATAAATCCGAGGCCTCGAAATCCATCATCCACATAGGTAAATGTCAGGGTGTGTAAAACCCTGATATCACTTCTAGCTAGAAAGAAACGTGTGCACTCCTTGCATTCCCTTGCTCCGTTTCTGACTCTTACCGGGGTGTGAGGCTCGCGAGGTCACGTTATACACAAAGCTATGCCTAAATAGGCTATGCGTTGATCATCAACCACAAGGCTCTACTTTTCAACAAAAGCCTTGATCATTTGCATCTTGGAGTGCTGCATTGACAATCCATGCCATGCGATCGATAACTACCAATATATAACCTCTGAGCTCGTACGTCTCAGAGAAGGGTGTTAAGCAAGAGAATAAATTCTCCGCCACCACAGATATATATTAAATAGAAATCAATTTATTTACATGGAATGAAATTCAATGTCAGACACACATCCATTTACAAGTCCGTTCTAGGTCTGAACGAAGCCGGAGTCACCTTATTCCTCGTCCCATATGTCCAATACAGAAGTGAGTGCTCGCATATCCAGACAATCAACAAGTACGTCCAGACAAACTATCACTTTTAACCCTTTACTGGTAGCTAGCCAATGCCGGGCATCAGTAGTCATCCATTCGATGTGAAGATCGCCGGTCTTCAACCACCATCTTCATCTTCGACTCTAATCGCCGTAGTGATTATTCAGAATGGGTTAAACCCAGTTTTTCCAAATAACTTGCATATTTTATAATCAAAAGTCAAGTGTTATAAAAACACATCCAATGCCTCATTCCAATTCAGAATATTCTTTTAATAAAATATTCACATTATTCTATCAAAGATAAATTCCTTAGATTTATTTTTAAATCTTTCTTTTAAAGATTTGTTAAAACTCCGATTTGGTTTTAAATATCCAAAAATCATTATTTAATGATTATTTAAATTTAAGAAATTAATCTTATCTTTAACCGGGTTAAAGAACAAATGTCATTTAAAACATAGTTCATAATAAACCCAATTCACATTTCATTTTATTCTAATTACTAAATATAATTGGAAACTCCAATAACCATAAATTAAAGATTTATTCTTTTCTCAACTGGGTTTAACAACAGTGTTATTTAAAACACTATTCACAACAAACCCAAAAATCCAATTTATTTTATTTTAATTCCAAATAAATATTAATAAATTGGAAAACTCCATTAAATCTTGAGTAAAGATTTATTCTATTTCTTTATTAAAATAATGTTTTCAAAATATTAGATTTTGGAAATTACTACTTTTTATTCGATTCATTATAAAATGAATAAAAATGATCGATAAACCCGTTCGGGTTAAAATGGCGTTTCAACTTATAATGGGCTAAATAGTCCAATACATTACCATGTCCATTTATGGTTTATAATGGGCTAGACCTCTCACATTAGGCCTACAACTTGTGAATGCTGGACATGCCAGTCGGGTCCGGGCAGACTTATCTCACAAGTTGGGCTTTACCTCGTGTCATAGTCCGCTTCGTATTTGCGCACTTAGACCTCTCACATTAGGTTCAACATTAGTGGCTGCTGGATATGCCGGTCAGGTGCGTGCAGACTTCCACTACAAACGCAACCTAACCTCGTGTCGAAAGTGCAATTATAATTTATAATTGTAATTATTTTACTGAAAAATATTCATTATTTTAAACTATTCTTTATTTAAAATATCTTTATTCTAAAATATTCTTAATTTAAAATATCCTTTATTCTAAAATGCCCTTTATACTAAATTGTTATTTATTTTATAATATTCTTCTTACCAAATATTCTTTATTTCTGAATCGGAATGCGACTCAATCAAATACCATATAATTTTAGTTATATGGATTTCATACATCGCATGTATATAACAATAATGAGAAATAATCAATAAACAATCCATTCACATCCAGAGTGAAATTTTATAATTGTGTGAGCATTAAAATAATTAAATAAATAACGCTCATCACAAACTGTCAATCCATCGATTGATAACATCTAAATATTGGGACTAGTGTGTGATAAATGTCATCCCAATACCCGTATGGAGTTTTCAAACAACAACAATTTATATAAATAAATCATTGGTTAATAATTTAACCAATTATAATTTGGTTTAAAACTTTTTTTTATTTAACATGAATATAATCTAAATAAATGACATATTTATTTAACATGAACATGGTCTAAATATATGACATTTTTAATGTAACATAACCATAATCTAAATATATGACATTTTTAATGTAACATGAACATCATCAAAATATATGGCACTTGAGTGTAACATGAGCATCATCTAAATATATGACATGTGAGTGTAACATGAGCATCATCTAAATATATGACATTTTAATCCAATATGACATTTCTATATAAAATGACATTTTTAATCTAACTTGATATCTTATAACAAAAATGATATTTTTTAGGGTAATCCTAATTCAACATAAAAATGATATTTTTATTCTAATGTACATTATTTCCAATGTATACATATTTATGACGTAATCATTTTTCTAATGTATACATATTTCTAATATAACTACATTTTCAATATGACATGACATTTCTAAACATATGACATTTCAATGTTGCATAACATCCCTAACTAAAAATGATGCTTATATTTTAATATAACATGATTCAACAAAATGGATATTTTGTTTTAACGCTAATGTGATTTAACAAAAATGAATATTTTGTTTTGACACTAATATGATTCAACAAAATGAATGTTTTGTTTTAACACTAGTATGATTCAACAAAATGAATGTTTTGTTTTAACATTAGTATGATTCAACAAAATGAATGTTTTGTTTTAACACTAGTATGATTCAACAAAATGAATGTTCTGTTTTAACACTAGTATGATTCAACAAAATGAATGTTTTGTTTTACTCTTTTCTATATAACAAAAATGAATATTTTGTTTCACTAGACATTTTTTAAAAATGTTATTTTTAATCTAACATGACATTTCTAATGAAAATGATATTTTAACTAACATGACATTTCTAATGAAAATGATATTTTAACCAACATAACATGTTTAACAATAATGATATTATTGTTCTAATAAAACCTTTCTAATAAAAATGGCATGTTTAATCCAGTGTAATATTTCTATCAAAATTGACATTTTTATTTTAATGTAACATTCCTAGCAAAAGTGACATTTTTATTTTAATGTAACATTTCTAACTAAATTTACATTTCTTAACCAAAATGTTATTTTAGTCTAAATAAACATTTCCTAACAAAAATGTTATTTTTAATCTAAATAAACATTTCTTATAAAAATGATTTTTTTGTTCTAATAATTCTAATTCTACAAAAACACATAAAAAGGATAACTTTATTTCGTTGACATTCTATCTTGACAAAATAAATAAAATAATAACTTTGTTTTGTTAACCATTCTTATTTTAACAAAATTGATGCTTTTGTTCTAATATGACATTATCTAAATAAAGTGATATTTTCTTATTGTCTCATCTCTAAAATGAAAGCAAAACTACATTAAAAATCTAATCTTTTTAATGGAAACAAAATTACATTAAAAATGTGATCTTTTTAATGGAAACGAAATTACATTAAAAATGTGATCTTTTTAATGGAAACAAAATTACATTTTTAATTCTAACATGACATTTATAACATAAAGGATATTTCTATACTAATATAATATTTCTAACATAAATGATGTTTCTGTTTTAACAAAACTTTTCTAAACAAATGATGCTTGTGTTTTAACAAAACATTTCTAAACAAGTGATGCTTTTGTTTTTTTAACAATAATGATATTATTATTCTAATAAGACATTTCTCAAATAAATGACATTAATGTTCTAATATGACATTTCTCGAATAAATGACATTAATGTTCTAATATGACATTTCTCAAATAAATGACATTAATGTTCTAATATGACATTTTTCAAATAAATGACATTAATGTTCTAATATGACATTTATAGCATGACACATCGTTATTCTAATAAATGACAAAATTAATATAGTCGACATTTTTCAAATAAATGACATTAATGTTCTAATATGACATTTATAGCATGGCACATCGTTATTCTAATAAATGACAATTTAATATTGTCCATCCTAATTCAATAAAAATGACAATTTATATTGTAAATTCTAATTAAATAAAAGATGACAAATTTTATATCGTCAATCCTATTGGTAACAATTATCTAACTAAACAAAATTGATGTTTTGTTTTAGCACAAAACTATTTACCAAAAATATCATTTTTGTTTTAAACTTATTTTATCTCAACAAACATTATCCATCCAATCAACAGATCAATCATAACAGTAACAAACAAACCAAATCCAATCGTGATCAACACAAACTGAATTTATAGCATAAATGTAAGAATTTATAAGTACGATAATAATTAACTAGTTTTAATTATATATAAAAAAGGAAATCTCACCATGATTTTAATTATGTACAGTTCAGATTTTGAATTCCCCCAATTCTGATTTGCTCCTTTTCAGATCCGGTTTGTTCCATCGTCTAGGTCTCAATTTTTCGATTCCAACGCAACAGATTTCATTCGATTCTGAAGTCATATGATAAAGTTACGATATTATTTACATTTGATAACAAAATTAAAATAATTAATAATTTAATTGAACTAATTACATCGTTTACCCCCTAATCCTTCTTCCTCATATCACATTCGCTACAGATAAATCAAACCCACTACTCCAAAAGATAACTGACGGCGCACTCCCCCTAAACGCCGCCGTACCACCATCCATCACCTCCCCCTGGTAGTTGCTCGCGTCTTCTTCCTATTCTACGTGAATTTTCTGTCACCGCGAACCCAATTGCTTACTGTCTCTATGAAAATCGATGCGAACGCTGCCACTTTGAAGCTCGATTTCCCATAAATTAGCGCACAAGAATCGATCTCAACCGTTGGTTGTGACGAGCTCCCCTAGTTCTACACCTTTCCCTTTAGAAATTTTGGAAACCATCGACTAGATTGAAAGAAAAATGAGGAAGAACGAGAGAGCATTTCAGCCATTGAAAAGAGAAGGGGCGGCGGCTACGTATTTTTTCTATAATTAGGGTTATGGATTAATTTTAGGGTATTTATAAATTTATTTAATTCTTTTTTTTGTAAAATTAATTGCTACTTAAGTTTATTTAGAGATGAAACTTCCCATTTCCTTTCGTTTAATGTAATCAATTGATGAGGGGGAGAAAAAGACGTTTCATTTCCTTTCTTTAAATTATTTAATTATTTTCTTTTTAACCCCTTATGTTTTATTCTATTTAATTATTTTTCATTCAAATTTCAAAAGTAAATAACAAAGAGAAGAAAAGGAGAAATAAGTGGCATAGTTTTGTTTCTAAATGAATTTGAACCATTTCATACGTCTTTAATTATTCATTTAATTTACTTAACCCTTTAATAAATAAATAAATATATGAGGTGTGTTTCCAGATTTAAAAGGGTAGAAGTTTCACATAAATGGAAGAATATAAAATGTGGCTTGCATTCATTTAGGACATGGAACGCATGCATTAAATTGTTAACAAAGGAATGAATGTATTGCGTTTAATAATAAAAAAAACGTGCCTGAAAATGAAAGGCCAATGGAATAAAGTAGCGTATAAATATATTATATGACATAATTTCCATATATAAATTAATATTGCACTTTTGACACGAGGTTAGGTTGCATTTGTAGTGGAAGTCTGCTTGTTTTAGTTGTTGACTGTTGAATTAAAATTCAACATTTGTTTTTTTATTAACCAATGGGCAAATTGGTTGATTAATAGCAGTAGATGGCCTAAAAATCCACTGGTTTTATAATCGTTGATTTACCGTTAGGTGAACTGATTGAAATGAAGTTATAAATTTATTTTATAACTGAAAATAGGTTTTTAAATCTATTTTATATAAGTTATTTCGAATAAAAGTTTTATTGAAAGAAAATCAATATTTATTATTTCATCGTTTATAAGTAATTACAAATAAATTTTATAAGGCAAGTCCTTGTGTTTAAACAAGTTTTATAAGCAGGTAATTTCAGAAATAATCTAAGGGTTAATAGCTGGGATTAATAGTTTATAAGAAATAATTAAGTGAGATTATTTAAATTAGTTATATTATTAATTAATTTAAAGGAAGGACTAATTGGAATTGACTGGCGAATTAATCATGTTTTTGAGTTGACTAAGTCAATTGCTTTAAGTGGAATTGACTAGTATTACCGCACAACGGTGGAAAAACCGACCGTTAAGTTATACAAATTTGAACTACAAAACTATTTGTTATTGTTTCAACTTTAATTTTGTTTAGATATTTGAAATAGTTAGCAATGCTTCTAAAATAAAGCTTATAAAAGATGGGTTTGTTGCAAATAACTTTATTTGTTGGAATTTATATTAGTTGTGAGATTACATAAATTTAACATTATGACACTATCCGCTAGACAAAGTCACATAGTGAGTACGACCAGTTTACGTGTTCCATGGCTAATTTAATCTCGTAAAGATGGGTTTTATTGTTTATACATATAAATAATGGTTGTTTGAAGATGTTTTTTTTATACATTTTAACTTTCTTCAAAGATATAAGCATCAGTTATCATGCTTGAATTTTTTTTATGTTAGTAATCTGCATATTAGTCTACAACGATGCTAATGTGTATACTAGTCTACATATTATGGCATTAGATATGCGTAGGTTCTTGCCAAATCGTTTAAATAACAGCAATTAACAGAGCAATTTTCAGTTCAATTATTTTTCCCTTCGCATATTTCTACTAATTTTACATTTTTGTGATAAAAGCACTATGTTTTCACTTTTCACCATATGAAAGCAATGATTGTGATAAAACTTGCAAAATTGCATTGCCAGATACTTCAACTACTTCAAATTAAGGAAATCCTATCTTCTCTGTTTTCAATTTTTTATTTTGTTAAACAAAAGCTGCATTAATCGTTGATTGGTTAAAAAGAATTTTACAATATTATGTCAGTCATCAATGAATTCGGCGAATGAACTAAAATATTAAGATGAGAGTCCAATAGCTTGAAGGACTGCTTTAGTCTTCAAAGTCAACTTTGACTAAGGTTTAGAAAGCGAATGAAAGCAGTTAATAAACTATTTTTATACATTTTATCAGATGTAATAAGTTGTAGTCAATATAGAAATATTAAGTAGGCAACACATCCAAAATTATTAAACCGCTAGATTAACACCTAGACACTAACATGCTATTTCAAATTCTCAAATTGACAATATCCTATCAACTGAAAATAAACAATATACAAACATACTTTATTAACTTCAAAAAAATTTACATAGTACGATTAGCATTCTAACCTGAAATACAAATGAAAGAAACATAATATAAAAATACAAAACAATCCATGATGAGGTTAGAACTCTCCACTACAAGTGCCTTCTGCACTTCAACCCACATTCCTCACATAGTTACAACCCTGTCGGTCGAACGTAGCCTGGTTCATGTAGAAATCTATATGTAGAACAGTCCTCAAAATAAGTGGCAGTTTGGAGGACATCAATTGCCTTGTGAAAATGATAGAAAACCAGTGAATCGAGTCTGCATAGAAGCTTCCATAGAATCTGTTCATCCAATTCCAAGTTTCCATACCGTCTCTGTATCAAAGTGGTAACCCTACAATCTTGCTCCAAAAATTACTGTGCAGTTGATATTTTGATGCTTCCAACATAATCCATCCTTTTCTGCAAATCCTAACAACAATCGATCTTAAACTAATGCCAAGATTGTTTATCAAAAGCTTAAGTTTGGTTCACAAGTCCTCAATAGCAGTTTGAAAACAGCCGAAGATGCTTGTGCTGTTAACCATACAAACATTCATATTGGAGAAACATCAATTATCATTTATTGTTTCAGTAAATTCAAGTAAGAATTTACATCCAACAATTGTGATACTTGGTGGAGTTTAATTCAGTGAAAGCCCAAACGTAAAGCACAAACAACAGTAATTTGAAAACTGAATGGAAAGGTTGCAAGTATCAATATGAACAGCACGTACCCGTCTGAAGCAAATTCCAGACACCACTCATCAAATCCATAAAATTTGAAATACCGGAGTCCACAACTGCAAGTTTCTATTATGTACCACTTTATCCCAAGAAATAATCTTATATCAGAAATTCTTACCAAAACCGAAATCACCACTGACCCGTGAAGTCCAGAAATAAGCAAAAGGTTCGGTTGAAGGAGATTGAAACTGAATTAACTCAGTTACGCCGAATCATGCCGAAACCCAATCCCTTAATGGCTTGAACCTCTATAATTCGAACAGGATCGCCTGTATACGATCTGCTAAACAGTGGAAAGTACGGTGAATAATAAAGATCTAATTTATGGGGTAGATGATTATCGATGAAAGGAAAAAATGTCTTGCAATAGTGCTGGACCCATATCTTCCAGACTTTCTTTCATGCATTGCTGCACATCAAACTACTCCAGTCTTTGCTCCTTGACGTCCCATGTTCAATTGCATAACTAATTAATAGTTATGGCTCATAAACATGATCTCATGTGCAAATTAACGCAATTGCCTCATGTATGATATTCCATTACTGATTACTAAAGAAGATACAACAAGACTTTTCATTTGCATCCAATAATTTGATGAAGATGTAAATTGGATTTACTATATTCCATTTTAAAAAAAAATCTCCATCGATAGCATGTTCCTTACACAAACGAACTATTTGGCACATGTGCACTGATGGATTGATATCATCATTAGTCGAGAAACCAGTAACGTATTTCACTTTTGTTCATCTTGGTGTTCCTGTTTTGACTTCTTCAATTGCACCTCACATAGTTTCCCAAGTAAAAATTGCATAATAAACCAAATGAGAACCCTATAAACCATCAGTAAACCGAGACAGTAGATTGGATTCTGCTAAAATTCACAAGCTTCAACCTTGTTACAATGTGTCAGCTTCATTGGGATCGGTACAGAGGATTAACACGCCATCCTCCAGTTTGAAAAACAGTTTAGGGATGTAAATTGGAAGAATTGTCCCCATCGTTACCTTTGTTTTTTGAAACTTAATAAACACATTAAGTAATTCGTAATACAGATGACATCTTTCAGTTTTCAGCAAGATATTTTGACATTGAGGACCGATTTCGCCATGGAAATATAACAAGTTTCAAATGATAATTATGCCCAAATCACAATAATAATTATCATATCCAATGTCAGTTGAAGTCGCCTCCCAGTTCACGCCAAATAAATTTCACGCCAAACCGGAGGTGGCTAACACCCAAGGAAAACATGGGAGAGAGAATCGAGATGAAGTTGTTTCCAGTTGCAGTCGTTGGTCGTTTTTCCCTAGTCAATTCGCGATATAGCCATTGAATTTGAAGGAGGAAAGGATATCGGAGAAATACACACTTTTATTGTTCGATCCGTAGAATCCAATAAGAAATGGTAAGAGAGGAGAAATCGCGGCATCAGATGTGGATGAGAAATCGCGGCATCAGATCTGAGGAAGAGAAAGAAGGAAACTATGGAGATAACATTAATGTTGAACGAAAATTAAGGCTTAATTTATTGGCTCAGACAATTTGGTTTTGGCTCTTACAGTATGGAAACCTCCCTAACGGTCGGTTTGATTATTAAATTAGTTTGTTGTCAATTAATTTAATGGAAATTGTTTTGGCAATAATTATTAGAATTTAATACGGTTTCTCAAAAGATTTAACAAATCTTTAATTAATTAATTTTAAAGACGATTATTGAATTTTTAATTATATAGTGAAGTTGTTTTTTTTAAAGAAAGGTTAACTATTATATTAATAGTTAATGATGAATTAAAGTATTTCTATTTTAAATAATAGTGTGGAAATGAATTATTATTTAGTTAATAATAATTAGAGTGATAATCCAGTGACTAGAATTCATTTAGTGAAGTTTATGAAATAAACGAACCTGTTTATAGTTAAAGGAAATTTAAGCGAATTTATATTAATAGTCAAGTTTGAATTGAATTCTTATTTGGAATTCTATTTAAATGGATTTTATAAAACCCAAAGTATGGTAAAGTCTCAAATCCAAGTTTGTAAACAAGTTAATATGATAAATGATTTCAACCATCGAAACCAGTTATAATTCGATTATAACCTTCATAGGGTTAAACTTAGAAGTGAGGGGATATGAGATGAGATCGAATGGACGCCTAAAGTGGATTGAATTTGGCTATGAAGGTTAAAATCTAACGATAAGATTTATATACGAGTATTTTATGAAATGAAGTTTTATTAAAATAAAACTGAGTTGAGTTGTAATAAACCGTATAAGGATATTATAATGATTATTTATATAATCAAGGCTTTGTATAGAACCTGATTTTACGAAGGTTAAAACAAAATTGAGTGGGTTATCGTAAGGTAAAAACCTTCCATGCTTATGTCGGGACTGGTCTCACGACTATCCTTTTATTTCAAAAGAAGTTTCTAAAGCTAAAATCAAATGGATGATACCAATAATTTAGTGAGTTTTTCTCACGCTGGTTCACCAGCTGATCCGTGGCGTTTGCAATGCTTAGGTCAGAACGAGTTTTACATGTTCAGGATTGAATGTTATGAATTTTAGGAGACGAGATGGATGAGTTCTTACATATGATTTGTATATAGAAATTATTCTATTGTGTGTTATAAATGAGGACATGTTGTAATAACTGTCCAGATGTATTGAATATCTGATGTACACTGATTATTGTAAGTATCATTTAAGTTCTCAATAAAGATTTATTTCTATATTATATTTTATTCCGTTATGATGTGAGATTATGTGTCTTATTGTTAGTTTAGTTCTCCTTCTTTCTTCTATTCTTAACTTTCTTTCTCTCTATTCTTAACTTTCTTTCTCTCTATTCCTCGCCCTCTCATTTCTTTCTTTTAGCTTTCTGGATTTTTGGTACTTGAGTTCGGACACGTATATAGAGAGGAGGTATTAATTAGTGTCAGAAATTCGAGCATTGAATTTTCCGAGACGCTACAGTTGGTATTAGAGCTAATGGTTTAGTAATAACCTCGGCTTTATGGCGTAAATCAATAGAGATG
Organism: Allium sativum; assembly: GCA_030737875.1. NCBI lineage: Eukaryota > Viridiplantae > Streptophyta > Magnoliopsida > Asparagales > Amaryllidaceae > Allium > Allium sativum. The sequence continues at coordinate 75,727,719 of CM060917.1, forward strand.
GGGTTAGTAATACCCTAGATTGAGTTTGAACGTATGTAACAACCCGTATTTTGATAATGTGTTATAACCATAAATCTAGGCAGAATTAAATTTTAAAATAAGAACCAAGGGAAACGGGTTGTGCCATTGCGTTCATCTCGGAATTCTACATGAAATCGAGTCCGAGTTTTCGAAAATGGAGTCCGTATGACCAAGTTATGGCTCCCCAAAGTTTCAGAAATTTTCAGAGTTCAAAACAGTTCGAATTCGAGTTCAAATTCGAATTTCAAAACCCAGACAGACTGGGTGGGAAATTTCCCGCCCAGCACCCCAGGTCGACTGAGGAGTCGACTGGGCAGTCGACACCCCCAAGACCAGGTCGACTGCGCAGTCGACTTGGGTGTCGACCTGGTCCCCGAACCTAGTTTGGGCCTGGTTGCTCCTGCTTGACCCTGTTGGCTTGTTTGAGGGTCTGTGACGATTTTTAGCGGTTCAGATCGATTCTAGAGTTTATCCTATGGCCTAAACTAGTTGTTGCAACTATAAAAACACCCTAAGACCTAGGCTAATCCACAACAAATCTTTCTAACACCATTATGCTGCTGTGTCTCCTCTTGAACCATGGCCGTCGCCTCCAACTTGAAGCTTAAACATTCAAACTAGATCCAAATCGAAGGCCAACGTTTCTACAACAATTCAAGGGAATAGATCGACATCTCAACAACGATTCTACGACAATTTCTGTTCTTAGTTCTCAAAAACCACGATCTGTAAGCCCCAGTTACTCTTAGATCTAAACTCTAAACTTAATATGGACATGTGTAAATTGAAGTTGAACATAAACATGATAACTACTTGAGACCTACTCTTGTATATCTTTGATCTATGACTATTCCTTTTTGATCTATTATTTTAGATCTACTCTTGTTAACCCTAGATCTATTCACCTTGAACCTAGTATCGTTCATATTGAACCTTGATTTGCGGAATACTGATAAGAACTTGATTTAGGGGCCTGTTCATGTCATAACCTAAACCCTATCATTATTTTAACATGCCTGTGATGTTGTGATGTTGAAACTATTGCTAGTCACAAGTTTAGGATTATCATCTTATGTCATTTATTGCTATGTTTATCACCCTATTTCATATGCCAGTGATGTTATGGTCATATCTCAAGTTACACCATGCTTGCCTTGAAATCACCTTTGCCACTTTATACCCATCCTTGTTATGTTATTCCCTAGTTACATCTATTGCCTTGATTCGAATTCACGAGCGTTAGGGATGCGATTTGGGTAGTTTAGGAAAACCTGAATTTAGTATGAACTTGAAAACATGAATATCGTTATAACTTGAGCTTGAATAGGAACATGAACTTGACATAAAATTATACTTGAAAATATGAATTTGGGACATGACACTTAGATAACTTGAACGTGGCCAACTCGAGGTTGGGTTGAGTTTGCAGTATAAATCTGCCCGGAACCGCCCGTCGAATCCAGTAACTGCAAACAATAGGACCCAATGTGAGTAGTTGGTCATATCGCACTCGAAACCCGAGGTTAGACTAGGTTATGGTGTAAAACTGCCCGGACCCGCCCGGCACATCCAGTAACCATAACCAAGTCTAATGTGAGAGGTTAGGGGTGCATTAAGTAAATTAATGCCACTGGATAGGGTTAAGTCATGAACCACTTGAATATACTTAACCAACTTGACACGTTGATTTGATAGGGTTAAGTCATGAACCGCTTGAACACACTTAACCAACCTGACACATGATTCGTAGGACTAAGTCTTGAACTAGAACGACACACTTAGTCAATTTGACATGACACGTAGATGGGGTTAAGTCTCAATTTTAAATGACAACTTAACCTGATGAGCGAAACCCTAGTTACGCGGTCCTTTTCAGCAGTAACCCACTAGATGTATCACGGTATCCTGGGACTAGGCAGGGTGGGGCACGATTGCTGGGCTGATTGTAAGCGACCAGAACGACGGCTGAGTTGGTGCGCCATTGTAGGTTCAGGCGGACTAGGGTCGTGCACTTAGTCCGGAGTTGAAAAAGCAGGCATTGGGCATCAGTAGGATTATCAGTGCATTCTTGATTCGTGTCGGTGGTTGGCACCCAAGGGCTTGATACACCCTATGGTGGACCTAGCACAGGTGACTACATTTGTGATAGGGCTGTATGACACAGACACACGACGAGCTAGACTTGTAGGGAGCCGATCGATTAGATCATACCGTTGACCCCGAATTGGGTCACTTCACGATATTGGGCCAAGGGGTTATTTCTTGATTTATAGTTGACACGGGATTAGTATACCAGTATAGTTGGTATGGCGAACCTTGAATACGCAATGTTAGACTTGAGTTATCTTGTTAGCTTAGTTATCATGTCAGACTTATCATCATTCCTATGTTTAATTCCAGTTTATTCATGTCTTGTTAACTTTACTAGTTTCTATGCTGATAGTCACTAGGGCTTACCAGTTTTTTGACTGACCCGTTTTCTTTCGCCTCTTTGTCTTTCGTTCCCCCTCCCCCCCAGGTTCTCAGGGAGGAAACTCTGGCTCTTAGCTTGGACTTTGCTTGCTTTCTGACAGCTCATGTGCGGTTTGGTCTTGAGCTATGCTATGGCGGCACTCATGCACTTTTTGGGGAATAATATTTTACTTATGTTGTTTTAAGTACTTTGCTTCTTTAGAACTTGATGTAATGAAATAATGACTTGGCATTTTGATGTAAGAGGTTTTGACTCTATTTTTCAGTAATGAGATTTGGTTTTAAAGTTTATATCCGCTGCTTTATATACTCTATTTTATCTATGTTCTGTCTTGTGTTATCTCTGTGCTTGTTTACTAGATAATACCCCTCCAAAACTAGGGCATTCCCTTTGTGAGTGACCCTAGCGGAGGTGGGGTGTTACAACGTATATATGAGAGAGTGTATTTGTAGATTTTATATACAAAATGTTTTATATTGCATTAATTGATCTATTCAAGTGTCTAGAGAGCTGACAACTGACACAATTTTATTTTGTAAAGAGAGTAAATGAAATAATTTTGCCAAATTATATTTTGTATAGAAAAGAAACAGTTTTCTTAAATTATGTTGGTACTTGATTGTTTGATTAATTTGAATGGAATTCAAATAAGATTATGGAATTGGAATGGATTAATATAACCAGAAGAAGATAAAATAATTGATTTTTTTGAAATAAAAACCAGAACTTGGAAATATCAATGTTGAATATGAATTTAATTGGTTTGATTAAGTTGGTTGTGCGTTATTTATTAATTTATTGTTAAATTGGTTGGATAGGACCCTATCAACAATTAATAAAGTTAAATGAATAAATTGGAAGCTAAGGAATAGATTCTAATATGATAAGTTGAATGGATTAGAACTTGATTTAAAGGTAAGTTAAATAGATTTGGATTAATATTGAAACCATATTAAATTAAAAAGAACTCGCCGCGTCATGGCAGTTCGTAATTTGGCGATCTGAACTTCAATTGAGTATATAGGATTCAATATAAGTCAGCATTCTTTGAATCAAGAATCATCTAGATCTATTGGACTATAATTTTCAAATTGAAGAGAAAAATCAAGATATCATATTATAGATTTTGAGTTATGTCAAAATCAAATTTTCAGAAAGTCGCTATGAAATCGTTTAAAAATTAAAAAGATTTATTAATTCAAATGGAAGGATTTTAAGAGAATAAAATTTAGAATTGAGTTATTAAGTAAATATGAATTTAGGTGAATTGAATAAATGGATTTTTGTAAATAAAAAATCAAAATTTGAATTATGAAATGAAGATAACTGATGTAGCAAATCAATTAGTTATCAATGAAATATAACTTGGTTAAGAAAGTGGATGGATGGATTAAACTTTGGAAATCAATATGGATGGAAAATCTTGAATTCAAGTTAAGATGCCAATTAATTAAATGTTGATAATCTAAATGGAGCTCGATGCATTCATTTTAAGTGTGTCGAGTGAAATAAGAAGTGAATTGAAATAAATCCCATTTGAGTGGAAGTAATTGAATATGACTTAGAATATTATTCAATTGAGTTTGGGCTATGGAACTTTGTTTTTAAATGGAAATGAATATGTGTATATTGTATATTAAAAATAAACTTGGATAATATAAACTTGAGTTGAAAGAAAATAAACGAAGAATAAATAAAATTAAGTTTGATTGAAATTGAACTTTGAACTCAAGTGTAAATTTATATGGACTTGTAAATTGAAAATTTAACCTGGAACTTGAGTTATAAATAAAACTCATCTTGTTTATAAGTAAAAGAATATACATTTGAACGTAATTGTTTAAATTATCATGTGTTGAGTAAGATAACAAATTAATGGATGAATTCAGGAGAATTGGAAGCAAGAAGTTAAATTGATTATAATCAATTAGAAATGGATGTGTATATAATTGAGCAGGTTTATTGAATAGAAGCAAATGTGAGAAAAAAATGGATGCTCGACAAAAAGGTACATATTTAATTCAGTATGAGATTTTATGAGCTTATTTTGCAAGCTGCTTTTCTTTTTGATTTTCTTTTTGAATGGAAAGGGTCAAGAGAGACGATTTGTAGTTGTACCGGTTGAGCTGTACAAAGAAGACGCTGGCGAAATTTTCCGAAAAATTAAGGAGTTAGAATTTTTTTAAGAAATTTTAGTAACTAAAAATTGACTGTAACGACCCGACGGATTCGATGCCTGAATTCCAGCGACAATAAATAAACCCTTATTACTGGCCAAAATCCAAGTATCGAAAACACTAGATAGTTAATAGGAAGAAATTAGAGGGTGAGAAAAGATAAGAAAGAAATATAAGAATAGAAGAAAAGGAGAAAAACAACACAACACAAAGTCTCACAACGCAGCGGTATAAAATATAATATAGAAATAAATCTTTATTGAGCTTGAAATAACACTTACAAATCATCCGAGTACATCAATACATCTGCGCAGTTATAACACAATGTCCTCAAATACAACACATAGCAGAATAATACTATATAGATCATACGTCTGGACTTCTCCAACACATCTTTGGACTTCACAGCATTCAATAACATGAGCCTGTAAAATTTGGTCTGACCCGAGCATTGCAAATGCCAGGATCAGTCTGGTGAACCAGCGTGAGAAAACTCACTAAGTCTATAGAAATCATCCAACTTGATTTTAAGTTAAAAATCCTTTCGAAAGAAAAGGATAATCACAAGACCAATCCACACATAAACACCAGCGGATTTTACCTTATGATAAGCCAAAACATTTTTAAATCATATCTTTTTTGATATTGTAATAATGTCTAAATCAAATAAATAATCATCTAGCAGAACGCTTTCATCTCACGCTCTACATACATAATCTATAATAAAAAACCATGGGCGCTTATTGGAGAATGGATTTCCAACTATGGCAAGGTATGAGACCAACTTATGACAGTGTACCTCTAGAGAAAATACACTAAGGTTCAACAAGAACATCTTGCAACCCTAGCAAAAAATGACTGGCCACTAATTTCGCCTGAGTGTTCTGAATATATTGTCACCTTACAGCTGTGCAGCTACTGTATTCCTAGGAGATACAGAAACGAAAGAAGAGTAAATGAAATTTCTCTAGATGGTGACAATATACCCTAATGGGAGCGACCCACATAACCATGCGACCAACTCGATTTTATACCATTTTTCGGTTGACAAGGCTTGAGGTTAAAATTACCTTTTTAGAATATATGGCTATTATTCACTTTGAATGTCACATCATCAAATCCATTAAATCACTAATTGATGCCCACAAATATACTCTGGGTATTAAGCTAATAAGTTTCCTACTTCGCTACCAATTTGTTATATTTGTAAAAATCAACGTACATGACATTTAAGAAATACTTTGTCAAACACTCGTCCATACAAGTCATCCAGGAACAGGATGAACCGAAGGCACCCTTCTACCACATCCTACGAATCACCCTAGGGATCAGTAGTGAGTAGTCCTTGTAATCCATAGATTCTAACCACGATAGAACCACAGTTTATCGCGGGTTGCAAGTCAAAATTATAAGTGGTTCTTCCGTTTTATGAAGATCCACGGTCTTCAATTACTCCATCTCGATCATCATCTGATATTTTCCACATTACGTATAGGCCAGATTTTGATAGTCGGTTATTTAAATATCAAAATAAACAACCATAAAAATAAAATAGATCCACCAGTTCAGTACACAACGTCACTTGGCCTTTTTAAATATTCCATTCGTTAATGAAAACCTTTAAATCTCCCAATATTTAGAACATAGATTTTTACTTCTTATTTAATATGAGAATATTTAATTATCATTCCACTTCTACTTTACTAACTTCTTATTGTAAATTAGTAAGTGAATAAATCTCTAAGTATACAACCCCGAAAGGCCGAAACCAACATCAGATTGACACCTCAAAAGTTACTCAACCAACGTACAACAATTCCAATTTCTTGTATACCACATCACATTCCTTAAAATAATTACTATATAAGTCTTTTATTCTAATATAAATAGAATCCTTTATAAAAAATTCTTATAAACTTATTTCAAAGTCTAATTTTGTTTTATCTCGAATAAACCTCATCTCTTTTTCTAAAATATACGATTTTAGATTGACTCCTTATAACTTAGCTCGCCTAACCATTTTATTTCCATTTAGGTTTCTTTTTCGATTTTCATTTCATATTTTCACCCTTCTAAGTTTTTTCATTCCATTCATAAACCATTTTAAAGTTTATATCTTTGATAGCTCGTACCAATACTTGAAAATGTTTACAAACTATTCAATAAAACATAGTTCCGTTATCGCTTTGCCCAACTTGGATTTTATAAAATCAAGTTAAATAGAATTCTAATAAGAATTCCATTTAAACTTAACTTATATATTATTATTAATAAAAATCGCTTAAAAATTTGTTTATCCATAAAAAAAATCTTATGACTTCATAAAATTCATTCATTTGATTCTAATTTCAAGATTTTCTCTTTTTATTACTATTCATTAAATAATAATCAATTTCAATTTTATTTAAATTATAAATAGCTTACATCCTCATTAACTTAACATAATTTTTCACCTTCCTTTCAAGATTATAAAAATAATATTCGACTTCATTAAATAATTAACAATTCAATAATTGTTTTTAAATTTGATTAATTAAAAGATTTTTCAATCTCTTGAGAAATCATATTACGTCCACAACTATTTGTCCCCTACTCTTCTTCCTCCCTCTCTCTCTTTCTTTTTCTCTCTCTCTCTCTCTCTCTCTCTTCTTCATTGGGCTTCTGACTTCTCTGACTCCTTTTCTTAATAGGGGCTCGACATCCGTGATAGCCCTTAATCTCCCTTTTCTCTTGACATCACTTGTATTTTCATACGAAACTATCTTCTATCTTGTCATGATTCTCCCAAGGTAAGTAAAGGAAAAGGATATGACTTCATCTTAGTGATGAGCATAACCCCTAAATAAAACTTCAAAAGTTCGTTCACTCTCTTCACTCTCATAGTGTTCTCTACTTATATTCATGTTGTCCGCCCTTGCAGTCTTCAACTTTTCATCCTTCTCCCGTAAGGTCGTCTCCAAAGCCCTAGCCTCTTCTCTCAACTTATCCAATTGACTATCGTATCCTTGCACTTTCACTTAATCTCTTCCAACTCTTTCTTCGTTTCCTTGATAGCAACAAGCGCTCCCTCCATCTTCACTATCCATATTAGTGGGTCACAAGTTATACCATTGTCTAAAATAAAACAAAGTGAGAATAAGTAATAAGGGCTATAGAAGTCCCCTTATCTTAATGTTTTCCCGAAAACCATATTTAATTTATTGACATACACCAAAGATAGAAATTGGGGTTTAACACTAGCCTCGATAAGGGAAGATAGATAGTTTATTCCCTAAAGCAACCCTAGTAATCGCCAAAACTTCCACAATATTCTTGGAAAGCATGCTTGAAACCTTCTCTTTATAATTTCCAATATGATTAGACTAAGGAATCTTTATTGCTTTGAAATTAGGTTTTTTTATTTGAAGATGATGGCTTAGACCCTTTTAGAATCTTTTCTGTATGTCATGAAGATAAACTATTTTGGAAAGTAAAGGTCGTAGAACTTAGAAATAGGAGAGATGAAAGAATAATCAAATAAGATTTGGAAAAGTGTTATGTTAAGAGTAAAGGTAAATAAACTAAATGATCAACAAATAGGATATTTATAGTCATCTTCTTTGAAATCATGATTGGTTTCATCATCATTATTACTAGAAAAATTAGTGACCCCATTGTGCCTTTTGGAAGGTCGAAACCTGTGAAGCTAGTGAAGTGTTGGATGAAAACATTACTTTTAGCTTATCTTTGGTAAGAATCAAATCGCATGCTACACCATAAGTGGGCATATTCGGTGCTTTTTGTGGGCGTTGCAAGCAAAGCATTGGAAAAGCTATGCTTCCTTTTGACTTTCTGCAACAATACTCAAAAGTTGTTGCATTAGATGTGAATGCACTGCTACGGTGGGAATTCTAGTGTTGTGACGTGCAACACCAGTTAAAAGTACACCTCATCAATCCACACCCTCATAAATGAAAAATCACAGCCCTCAATCAATGTTGATCAATCCACATTACCCTTCCTCTATATCCCGCTAATATTTTCATTCCCGCGATACTTCTTTTCATTTCTCCACCATCCAGATCCCAAACACGCTTCTTCATTTTGCAACTAATCAACCTTTACTCCACCAAAATCAACTTCTAATTTCCCCAGATTTAGGATGTAGTTCGCTTTTTCTTTTTCAGCGAAATCAACCTTCCTCTAATTTCCCCAGATTCGCATCTCATCTTCTTCAGCGAGATAAATCTACTTCTTTTTCATTTTTGTGTTGTACACTTTTTTGTCAGCTGGTGATCTCTACTTCCTCTTTAATGGCCACCATCTGTTTCTAACACAAACTAGGGTTTTGTTTCAGCTTCCACTTGGATCGATTTCTTTGCTCGTGTCAATGTTGGTCCTTTTTTGGAGTTTTAATCTTGCCATAGTTCTTTGATATAAAATTTGGATATTGTTAGCCTACTTTGTGAACTAGGCAACACAAAGTCAAGAAACCAAACATTGAAGGGTATTTTTAATTATAAGACTTCGGTTCGGATTGGAGGAAAACACTACAATTCAGATTGATAGCTACAGTTGTTCGGGTCGGGTCAGAGCAACATATCGGTTCGGATCGGATAGAGTCTTCTGTTCGGATCGGTGATCTCTTACTGAGTAGATTGGTAAGGCGTATCTAATCGGATCGGAAGGCAACTAAATCTCGAATGGATCGGAAAGCCACCTATGTGCCACAACAATGAAGCGGAGCGGAATAGGTTAGAGAAGGAGAGTCGCGCCCAAGCCAATCCGGTTCGGATCGGGTATCCCGATCCGAACCCCTTATCTGCACGTCTCCGACCTGCAACCATGATCCATGTTATTCTCCTGCAAAAGCGCCTGGATATCCGGACCGGCTATGACCAGTTCATACCCATAACGTCCTTCTCTTTGATGCGTTGTCAACATGATAGTTCATCCGAACCCGAAGAGAGTGCGATGGATGACACGTGGCCCGACCCGGATCAGGTCTCAAGCAAATTCACACCTATAAATACCCCGTCTGGAGATAAAGAGAAGGATCTTTTTTTCAGCACTTAGAGAATTCAACCACCTCCATTATCCGAACTCCATTACTCCCGGAGAATCCAAATCTTTTTCATTATTTGCTTTAATCTATTAAGTGAATATAAGTGAATTGTGAGTGAATCTTACATTGTATTTGCAACTGAATTATTGAATATAGTGAAAAATAAGTGGACGTAGGCATTTATTCGCCGAACCACTATAAATCCTGTGTGTTCATTTTTATTTTTATCTCATTTCATCTTGTTCTAAATCAATTTGGGTGTTAGAACCACTTTTGGGTCTAACATTTTGGTGCTTTCACTGAGAACCTCATCTAAATTCTCTATTTTCCGGGATCTCTTTCTACTTTTTGGACCGTTGAGTTCAAAGAAGTGAATCCTTAAGTTTCTCCGCTTTTTTACATTTGTTGAAGTGATTGTCAAAGACTCATGGCCAAGGGAAAAGGCAAGGAAGTTCAGTCTGTTCGAGGAAATGGAGCTGGAGAAGATCAGCAAAATGCTGTTGTAACAAGGTCTCGGGGGCAGAGTTCAGCAGCAGGAAGAATCAATGCAGGAAATCCGAGCCGACAGCAGGGGGAGAGCTCCGATCCGATCCGGGTAGGAGACTCTAAAGCAGTGCATTCCCCCACTCTGAACCGACCCGAGCTGCTCGCTGCGAACCGATCCGACCAGGCACCCCAGCTCCGATCCGATCCGACTTCTTACCTCCGACCCGACCCGATGCTTGGTGAAGCTGGAACCTCTACTCGAGTCCCTACGAACGCTCCAATTCCAGCTGCCAGGGTTGGTGATCAGGTCAATCCATCTGCGCCCATCACTCAAGGAGATTTTTCGCGCTTGCTTGACATGCTTGAGAGTACAAGGGAAGCCATGAAAGTTCACGAGCGCACTAATCTCATGATGCAGGAAAATATGAGGCTCATGAGTCGGGAGATTAGTGAACTCCGTCGGCAAAGAACTCCATCACCGGTTCGTCACACACCAGTAGATCAATCTTCATCTTCCGAGGAAGAGAGGTAGGGCTGTCAACGGATACTTTCGGATACGGATAGTGCCATATCCGTATCCGCATCCGAAACCATTTTCGGATATCGGATATCCGTATCCGCGGATACGGACGGATATCGGATAATTATCCGCTCCGCCAACAATCGATAAATCAATGAATATACATGAATATTTTTAGCTTAATATTAATCTTTTTCAACCTAATTGATTACTAAATTGCTAAAAACAAATAAATATGATGATAATATATAATTTTGAGCAATTAACATGCGTTTAGTAGACTTTTAATTTTGCAAATCAATAAATTAGTATATTTAATTATGCTAAAATACACATAATTTAAGCTATAATCGGGAAAAAAAGCGGATGGATAATTTTCGGATGCGGATATGCCTATATCCGCATCCGCATCCGCTTTCCCGGATATCGGATATTTATCCGCTTTTCGGATACGGATGCGGACGGATTTCAGATTTTTCGGATATCCATTGACAGCCCTAAAGAGAGGCCCCGTGAACGAAGGCCACTCGAGCGACCTCAGAACGTGGAGCAGCTGACATTTGGATCTCTGGGATCTCGTGAGGATATCGCACGAGCATTAGGAAACAATGACCCCACTCAGGGGCAAAGACTCCAGTCCCCTCTTCCCGAGATCGACCGGGAACGCAGGGAACGAAATCGAGCAGAGGCAGCTCGAAGAAGAAGGGCGTCTCCTGAACAAGAGCCCAGAAGGAACTCAGATGCTAGGGCCAGGGAACCTGAGCGGCCCCTAACTAATGCTGATGTACAGGCAATGGTTCGCCAAATTATGTCCGAGAGCCGGAATTATACAAATGAGGACTATGGTATTGAGCGAAGCCATACTCCGTTCACCGATGATATCCTCGACTTCCAGTTTCCCCGACGCTTTAACTTGCCACAAATGGACAAGTACAACGGAAGGACTGATCCGGGACAGCATTTGATGAGGTATTCGTGGCTCATGAATGCTGCTGCTGCCCCAGATGAAGTGAAGTGCAAAGCATTCCCAATCTATCTAGAAGATGTGGCATTGTTCTGGTTTACCCAACTTCCTCCTCGTTCGATTTCTAATTACAAGGAACTAAGCGAGCGTTTCATGAACCAGTTCCGACTACATGCCCGAAAGTCCAAAAGTGTTATTGAATTATCGAGAATCAAACAGGCACCGGGAGAATCTCTAAGGGCATATCTTGATCGTTTTAACCAAGCCGTAACTGAGGTCAGTGACCCGCACGAGCCCACTATTCTGATGGCATTGAAGGAAGGAGTCGATCCTGAATCTGAGTTTGGAGACTACCTTTCAGGGAAAACACCCCCCACAAGGGCGATATTCTACGAAAAAGCCGATATTTATCTAAGACGAGAGGAGGCCAGGGCAAACCGAAAGAGAAAGTCTGAGACAGCTTCAAAGGAGAATGTGCAGAGTAATATTGCCGTGAAGCAGTCTGGGGAAAGTGCTGGCAAGGTTGAAGTAAATGTTGGAAACAAAGGTGGAAACAGCAATGCTGGAAGCGGGGGTAACAACAACAATAATCGTAATTCAAACGGTAACAGAAGAAACAGAAATAGGGGAAGTGACCCTAACAAAAGACCCCGATTCCAGAACTACGAGAATTATACACCATTGAACGACACCCTGGAAAATATTTACCTGGATACGTACAATTTGCTACAGTACAAAAGACCGCTACCTCGTGATTCGACCGAGAAAGAAATGGCGACAGGGAAATTTTGCCTGTTTCACGGAACTCATGGGCATTCGACCAATGAATGTCGGCATTTGAGGGATGTGATTGAGAAGCTGCTGCGTGAAGGAAAGTTGGATGAGTACAAGGTTGCCCCGAGGGACAGGGGGCAAGGAGAGCAGGCTCCAAAACAGATCCTACCTGCTCCTAAGCCTACAGCGCAGCAGAAAGGTAAAGGGATTGTCATCAACTCCATAGTAGGCGGACCTCACCCGGCAATTCGAAGTTTTAGGTCAATGGAACAATATGTGAATGCTGCCAAGCATCTAGACGTGAATGAGGGTGATGATTTGGAAGATGTCACTCCAATAAAACAACAGAAGACCATGTTTGACGACGTGGTATTTCGAAGCCGAGACAATACTGGGATACAATCGCCCACCAATGATCCGTTGGTTATTACTACCACCATTGGGCCGGCTTTGGTCCATAAGGTATTAGTAGACAACGGAAGTTCCGTTAATATCTTGTTCAAGAAGTCATTTGATCAGATGAAGCTTGAGCCCGAAGATCTGAAGCCTTGTAAAGGATGGATTAGAGGCTTCAACGGGGCGTCGACAGCTCCCCTGGGATACATAGAGTTGCCCGTGACCCTGGGGCAAGGAGAACGTAGAAGAGTGCGAATGCTACAGTTCGTAGTATTGGATGTAGATTCGCCTTACAACGCGTTTTTAGGGAGACCTGCCCTCGCTGAATTCAGAGTTTGTATCGCCCCTTGGTGTTTGTTACTTAAGTTCCCAACCGAAGCCGGAACTGGAGTAATGAGAGGGGATCAGGTTTCCGGACGGGCTTGTTATGTGGCCGAGTTGAAAATGTTGATGAAAGGACTTGACGTTGAGAGTAAGGATGCCTCGTCTCCCTCAAAGGGGGACTCGGCATAGCAATTAGAGAAATTGACCCCAAAGGAGTTGCCCAAAGGAACACCTGAAGACCTGGATCCTAGAAAAGACGAGGAACCAGAGGCTAGGAATGCAACTCCTAATGAAGCGACAGTGGAAATTCCCATTGATGAAGCTGATCCGACAAAAGTTTTGAAAATTGGTTCTCAATTGGATCCACGTCGAGCTAAAGAACTAACGGACTTCTTGAAGGCAAACCTGGACGTGTTTGCCTGGACCCATGCTGACATGTGTGGGATATCGCCCTCCATTATAAGTCACAAATTGAATGTGAATCCGAAGCATCCACCTGTGAAGCAAAAGAGGCGCATGCTGGGCCCAGAGAGGTCGGCTGCTCTCAAAGAGGAAGTAGAGAAGTTGAAGCAGAATGGATTTATTCGAGATTCGACATATCCCGACTGGATATCGAATCCCGTCTTAGTAAAGAAGCCAAACGGAAAGTGGCGGACTTGTATTGACTTTTCAGATTTAAATAAAGCTTGCCCGAAAGATAGTTTCCCACTTCCCAGAATTGACCAGCTTGTAGATTCGACAGCAGGTCATGAACTTCTTTCTTTCATGGACGCATACTCTGGATACAACCAAATTCCTATGCACGTACCAGACCAAGAGCATACAAGTTTTATTACGAATTTGGGATTATATTGTTATGTTGTAATGCCATTCGGATTGAAAAACGCTGGAGCTACTTACCAGCGCTTGGTGAACAGAATGTTTTATGATCAGATAGGAAAAACAATGGAAGTTTATGTGGATGATATGCTTGTCAAATCGAAACAGTCTTCCAGTCATACGCAAGACTTAGCAGAGATGTTTGGTATCTTGCGAAAGTATCGGATGAAATTGAATCCTCTGAAATGCTCGTTTGGAGTGGCATCGGGAAAGTTCCTTGGCTTTATTGTGAGTTCCCGAGGAATTGAAATCAACCCTAGCCAGATAACAGCGATTAGAAACATAGAAGAACCGAAAAGAATTAAAGACGTCCAAAGTCTGGCAGGGAAAGTAGCGGCGCTGAGTAGATTCATCTCCAAAGCCACAGATAAATGTGTTCCATTTTTTGATTTGATAAAAAGGGGAAAGAGGAACTTCCAATGGACTCCGGATTGTGTTGAGGCCTTTCGAAATCTGCTGGAACTGCTAGAGAAACCGCCAATTTTATCGAAGCCTATAGATCATGAAGAATTGTTTGTTTACTTGGCGGTCTCGGCTCACGCTGTCAGCACAGCCCTGGTTCGAGAAGAAAATAAAGTACAAAGGCCGGTATATTATGTAAGTAAGAAATTAGCAGCGGCAGAGCGCAACTACCCAAAGATTGAGAAGCTTGCTTACAGCCTCCTGATCGCATCCCGAAAACTTCGTCACTATTTCCAAGCCCATCCAATAACCATATACACCGACCAGCCCTTGAGGCAAGTATTGCAGAGACCCGAAGCATCGGGAAGGTTGATCAAATGGAACATAGAACTAAGTCAGTTTGATTTGAATATTCAAGCCACGAAAGTCAATCAGGGGGCAAGCTCTAGCAGATTTTATTGCGGAATTCACCATTCCAGAGGAGGAAATAATCAATGACAGAGTGGTTAAATCCGAGGATGAACTAAAGATGAATCCGTGGAAACTATATACAGATGGAGCCAAGAATTATCGAAGGTCCGGAGCTGGAATTGTCTTAGTCACTCCCGAGGGACGATCGTTATATTACGCCCTGCGATTAGAATTTTCGGCAACTAACAATGATTCAGAATATGAAGCCCTGATTGCCGGGCTGAAGCTTGCTAAAGACCTCGGAGTAAAAATGATGGACATATTTTGTGACTCTAAAATTGTTGTTTGTCAAGTGCGAGAAGAATTCGTGGCTCGAGGACCTCGACTTATCGCCTACCTCAAGAAAGTGAAAGAGCTATTGAATAGCTTAGATCGGTACAGCATAACACATATTCCCAGAGTTGAAAACCAGAAAGCGGACAGACTGGCAAAACTGGCTAGTTCCGACAATCCAGAAGAAACTGAAGTAATTCCAATTGAAACATTGGAGTCGCCAAGCTTTGAGTCAATGGAAATTGAATTCGCTTTTGAAGCGGAACCAGAGAAGGAGTCATGGATGACCCCGATTAAGAATTTCCTTAAGAATGGAACACTCCCATCAAAGAAGAGTGAGAAAAGAGTTGTAGTCCGCAAAGCTACCAGATACGTCATACAAGATGGTATTCTCTATAGACAAGGATTTTCTATGCCCCTGTTACGATGTATCGCACACGACGACATCAAGCGTGTACTGAGAGAAGTACACGAAGGTGAGTGTGGAGATCATACAGGAGGTCAAACTTTAGCAAAGAAGATATTGCGATACGGATACTTCTGGCCTACAATCAATAAAGATGCAGCTGATTATTCACGACGCTGCGATAGGTGCCAGAGATTCGCCAAAATCCCCAGGGCACCGTCGACCCAACTTAAATCAATGGTGAGTCCTTGGCCATTTGCCACATGGGGAATTGATATCATTGGAGTTTTACCGATTGCTAAAGGAGGAGCCAAGTATGCAATAGTGGCCGTGGACTATTTTACGAAGTGGGTGGAAGCTGAGCCCTTGACTAAGATCACAACAAGAAAGGTGATAAGTTTTGTGGTCAGAAATATTATATGCCGGTTCGGGATTCCAAGGACGATTATAACTGACAACGGAACCCAGTTTGATAGTACAGAATTCAGAAATTTCTGTCAGAAGTATAAGATAGACAAGCGATATACTGCAGTTGCCTATCCGCAATCGAATGGGCAAGTAGAGGCAATAAACAAAGTTATAAAATCCATCCTCAAGAAACGGTTAGAGCGTGCAAAGGCAAGATGGGTTGACGAATTGCCCCTAGCTTTGTGGGCATATCGAACAAAATTTAAAACGGCCACCGGTCATACCCCTTTCTCTCTTTCCTTTGGCTCAGAAGCAGTAATTCCAGTTGAACTGGAAGTTCCTTCCCACAGGGTGACATATTATGACCCGATGACGAATCGGGCGCTCTTACTTGAGTCTCTTGATGAAGTCGAAGAAAAAAGGGATGAAGCGGATTTGCGTGCGGCAAGACATCGACGTCAGATGGCATGCTACTATGACAAAAAAGTTCGCCTCAGGACTTTTGAACCAGGAGATTTGGTGTTAAAGAGAGTTTTTCCGTCCCTTCCTCATCTCGGCCCAAAATGGGAAGGACCCTTTGTCATCCAACGGAAACTTGAAAAAGGAACCTTCAAGTTAACGACCGTAGATGGCGAAGAAGTCCCTCGAGCATGGAATGCCCAACACTTAATGCGATATTTGGATTAGAAATGTTGTACTTTTTGTTAATTTTTCTGCGAACTCTGTAATAAGGCACGACTTGCCTTGGGAAAATCTGACGATATGAATAAAGGACTATAAAGTGGATGTAGGCTACGACTTAGCTGAACCACTATAAAAATATTGTGTGTTATTTACCTTTATGCATTATGTATATACATTTATCAGTTATTCTGTTGTGATTATAAGATACAGGATAACTCACAGCCTAAAAAGGTTGAAAACGGTTTAGACATAAAAAGAAGCACAATGATTATTTGTGCAATAAGACATAAAAGAATGAGAAAACGACATTCTTAACTCTAACTCTCCAGAGAAAGAGAGAGAGTATAAAAGCGTCTCCGACTGAGCGCTGAAAAGGAAATTCTCCTCCTAACTCTAACTTTCCAGAGAGAAAGAGAGTATAAAGGCGTCTCCGACTGAGCGCCGAGAAAGAAATCTTTTCCCGTTGAACGACCGGGGAATAAATAGATTACCAAGCTCGAACTCTAACTCTCCAGAGAGAGAGAGAGAGTATAAAAGGAATGCCCGAAAAAACGACAAGCACTGTCGGCACATGAAATGCTACCCGTCAGAAAATCGGGAGCATTCGGGTTGATTGATTAAGCATTAATAATTTATTAGAATCAACTGAGGGCATATATGTGTACACATATTTCTTTGCTCCGTGACTTCATTTCATAACTATAGTAAGACATGCATTATTACATAAGTGCAGAACTACTGACAAACAAACATTGCAAAAAATGAGTTATTTTTATTTACACTGAATGAATTTGTATAGGAAAATAGCTGAAAAAGAAAATGCAGGAGCTACTTGTGTAGCAGCAATTATTGGTTCACAAAAATGCTAAAAAGATACAGGGCCATTCACTATTTAGATTTGGAATGAGCCTTGGATTTCTTGGCGGCTTTTTCCGCATCCTTTGCTTCCTTCTCGGCTTCAGTCAAGATTCGTTTTGATTTCTTTTTCCCTGAAGATGCGGTACTGGAGCCAGTAGACTTCTTCCCGGAGGGCGGGACACTGGAATCAAGAGAAGATTTTTTAGCAAGTTCTTCGGTAATAGATCTAGTTGAGAGCTTAACAACTAACCTTGAACCCGCATCCACAACTGCGAGGGGCTTGAGGACCTCAGGGTCTAGTTCTTCGGCCTTTAATTGCAAGCGCCTGTCTTGATCAGCCTTCATGGCAGCTAAGGTAACGTCATCAGCGCTTTTCGACTCCCCAGTTATTGCAACTTCCGGTTCCTCTTCATGCCCCCCGTCTCCTCCATCGTCCTTTAAAGCTGCTATCATTTCTTCATCATGAGGAGTGGTGACCTTAGTTGGCTCACTTCCTTCTCCCGAGTCTATAGAAGCAGCCTTGTCTTCCCCTTCTTTGGCCCTGTCAGCGGGCTTTGTCCCAGCAGCAGCTCCTTGAGCTACATCTGTCTTTTTAGATGATTCAACACCTACAGAATGAGAAGCAACAGTTATCAACTCAGGCGAAAACAAAGGGTCTCTCATCGATTGTTCAATCACGTGGCGAAAGGTAGAAATAGATTTGGCAAATTGAGGAGAAAAGACAGGGATACCTTCCGAAGACTTTTCTGCGGGGGTGGCCACTGCCTCTGGTGTTGCTTCAGGAATGGGAGATAGCAGAGATGTTCGGGAAATTCCCGGATTTTCGGGATCATACCCTTCTACTTCGGGAGTTGCAGGAGCAGAAGAAGAGGAACCAGCTTCGAGAATGGTTTTTTGTTTAGACTTCCGTCTCTCTTCTTCCATGGCCTCAGCAATAAGGCGGCGTCCTTCAGCTAGGCGCTCCGGTTCATCATCTCTCAAGTATTTCTCCATCAATTTATCCTCATCAAGGGAATCGACCTTAAGTTCTTCTTTTTCCCACTCGACGATTTGATTCCATACTTGAACCAGAGTGGATGGATAGTCCTCGATCCAAGAAATGTTTCGACGACGAATAATGTGTGCGAAGAATTCAATCATTAACTCGCCGAAGCCCTGAATATCAGCCTCCGCCTCTGATAGTTGCTTGCGGACTTCCTCCGCAGATTTAATAGCACATTCCACGTTGCCCTCGGCCAGAGCAGCCCTGTTCTCTGCCTCCAACAATTTTGAAGCCAAGTCAGCGTTCTTCTTTTCTAATTCAGCACTCCTTTTTGCTAACTCGGCGTTTTTCTGTTCAAGCTCAGCATAAGCAAGGCGTGTCTTAGCAGCCTCTGACTTGGCCTCGTCAGCTTGCTTTTTTAGTTCAGAGCGCTCCTGAGTGTGAGACTCAAGCAAGTCATGGTAACGCTTTTGCATGTCCTCAAATTGTTGTTTGAAATTAGAAGCATCCCTTTGAGCGACAACTAACTGAGCTTGAGTGTCTTCTAAATCTTTTCCTAGGGCTTTTAGAGCCTGGGTATCCTCCTCCGCGGTCTTTTGCATTGAATTGGTATTTGTGATTAGAGTGCGAATGATTCTAGAGAGATTGCGTGAATACTTGAACATCTCGATATATTGTTTTTCCACCAAGTCAATCTTTGCTTTGGCCTCATCTGCCCATTTAGATGAAATAAGTTCAAGGGCAGGTAGAAAAGTCAGAGTTTCGAAGTAGTGTTCGGGAAATTGCTCTTTCAAATATGCCCGCTTTATTGCAGTTCCCGCGTCTGGTGGGGGAGGAGCGAGGATCGTCAATTCAGTGTCCCTTCCTGAAGAGGATTCTGTAGTCTCTTTGTCTGTCCTAGGTCGTTTAGTAGCAGGGACCTTTTGCTTACTTCGAGACCCGGCTTCCTTTGGAGGACTTTTCTCTCTACTGCGTTTTTCGTAGGAAGAGGAGGAGTCTTTGGATTGTGGTCTGTCCTCTTCCCTACGGCTTTGATAACCCTTATATCTCTCTTGTTCCGATCGAACTGGTGAGCGAGAACGTGAGGATCGAGAACGATGGGGATCATAAGGTCTTCTCTCCTCCCTACCACGATCATCCCGGCGATCATACTCGACATCTTGAGGAGGATTGGACATGCTGCGACGAAGCTTTCTTATATCGTAGTAGGATCGAGACATTGTACCTGCACGATAAAATAAACGAAGTTTAGAATTAATGGATTCATGGAGAAAGAAGTGCAACGAATGCTAATGCTGTAGTGTAAAGTGCATCCTAAGTGGTATGTGTCCCCCCAACCAACCCGAGTCTGAAGCTAGACTAGTGCGGGCAGGCTCTTTGGCCTTAGCGGGAGTAGTTTCTTCGGAAGAAGTGAAGACTAAAGGATCCTTTCTGAAATCCTCTGAAGTATATATAGTCTCAGGTAAAGGGAGATCCCCCAAACCCTGAAATATGTGCTCATCAGTGCTAGGAACATCCCCTTCGGAAGCGTGAAGTGGCGACTCTTGGGAAGATTTTGACTTGTCTAGAGAAGTAGTTTCCTCGGGGGCAATATACCCTTCACGATGCTTTTCGGCCAGATTAGCCAATTCATCATCTTGTGTGGAAGATGGAGAAGGTGAAGTTTGAAGAGGCACTGTAGGAACTCCCGAGCCCTCTCCTGTCTCTGGAACTATCTCCACTGGAGGGATGTATGCATAAGGGACCGTCCCATGACCGATGCTACGGAAAACGAATAGCAGCCCGTGAAAGTGAAGGTATTCATCTTTAAGGACCTCGTCGATAGTCAGGAATTTTTGATCGCCATTAAGAAGTCGGTGCATCCAATCAAAGAACACCTGATCCGATATCTGCTTGGGATTGTCGACTGCAAATAAAAAGGAAAACAAGTCAGGGTGATGATTCAAGTGCATAGAGTCCGGATTTAGAAAACCAACGCTTTACTTGATTTTGTCCATCTCCTGGCGCATCCAGGCTGTTGCTTTATGTAGAACCATTCTAGTCTGGAATCTCCAGCTTTACTGCTAAATGGTGCAGAGATTATCTTCCTTTTTGGAACTGATTCAAAGTAGCAGAAGGATGGAGTTTCTCTAGTCCGATGCTTGAAATTATAGAAGAAATGAACATCATCGAACGTGAGCTCTACGCCTAGGATTTCACGATATGCTATGTACAAGGTATGCAAATAGGCATATGAATTGGGATGCAACTGCATGGGGGCAATCCGCATTTGTCTTAAGAAATCAACGATGAAAGGAGAGAATAGAGGAATGGCGCCGACCATGCACATCAATCGAGTGACCGTCATATATCCTTCTGGAGGGTTGTGGGGACGGTCAGAGCGTGAGGGCACTAGGGTGTCCCTTTTCATTATTCCATATTGTAGACAAATTCGAACAAGTCGATCGTTGTCAATTGTTGATTCAACGGAGTCTGAGGGTGATTCCAATATGATGGCTGATTCAAATTCATCGGGTGCTCGATTATCACCAATCCCTCCTTCCTCCTCGAAACCCAGAGAAACTTCATTCTCTGAAGACACCTCGTCGCTTTCCCGATGACCAACCCCGTAATCTGGACCCTCACTGTCCCATTCCGGATCAGACGAAGAAGATATATCCTCAAGAGTGATTTTGTTAGAAGTTTCCGGGGCTTCTTTCCTCTCAGCTAGACGGGAAGAGCGTCTGGGCCTCATTGTCATGGAACTATTGAAGAAGCAATAGCACGGATTAGAGTAAATTATCCCGTGCCCCCCTTTGTGTATGTGTGTGAACTAAAGTGTGTGCAGCAAATATGGGAAATGCAAAATAAAAGTACAGCAATGTAGGACGAAGCTTTGAAGAGAAAGTGATAGTCAGAGTTGTTCTTAATTCTCGTTTATGTTCGCAGGGCACTATCCTAACTGTCCACGAAGTTATTGTCTAGAGTGAATGTTAGTTGAATTAGTTGGGTAGTCTTTGTGTGCCAAGTTTGATACGTTCGGTTCGGTTCGGATATGCATATGACAATTGGCTCAATACAAATACAGATATAGGGTCGGTTCGGATGCTTCATTAAAGCAAGATCAGTTCAAGACAAGGGAGACAATGGGTTCGGATAAAGGACTGATCTGATCGGATCGGGTGACCTGATCCGAACCGAACCAGCATCACTTAACCAGTCCATTTACTTCAACCCCTTATCCCATTCTCTTCTCCGACCCGAACCGACATTTTCCTTCCTTCCCGTCTTTCTAAAGTATGCAACCCGAACCGATCCCCTTTCCTTCTCCTTCCTTTCTGCTCCTTCGTCTCCTACCCGAACCAACTCCAATTTGTCATCACGCTCTTCATCTTCTTCCTCTTTCTCCCCACTCACAAACAAATCCATTCCATCACCAAAGCTCCAGTTGAGGACAAATATTTGCCCTCTCCAGCCTATCAGCGCCTCGAAGTGATGGCGGATCCACCAGTAACGACGTGGAGTTCGAGCAAAGCCCCATGGCTAAACCATCCCAATCAACCACGAATTGAAATCAAGAGCAGTTATAACGAAGTTATTCGAGATTAAAAAAGCTACCTATATGTCTGATTTGAGAAATCTACAAGGAATAGTTTCAGGATATTAGAGTTTCTGAAGTTTTCGATACTAGGGTTTGGAAGCGGCGGCAGAAAAGAAGAAGAAAAGAAAGAAGACGGTGGTGGATTTATATAAGGGGTGGTGTTGACTCCTCATATTCCTATTCTTTCTCACCCGCTCGAACCGGAGTGAAGGCCCAGTATCACAACTCTGCCTGAAGGCCCAATGTCCAAGAACCAAATCCACGAAAACGCATCGGATCGGAATCCGAACCGAATAAATTTCACACATTAATTTAGCATCCGACTCGAATTGAGTTCAAAAGAGAGATAAAAGAAAAGCATACCCGAGAGAAGCACTATGTGTTGTGAAGAACTTCCGGACTTAAATCAAAAGTGAAGAAAATGAATCAAATATTTCATGACATATATATAGGCGATAAGAGACATGGTTTCATGGAGCAACGCATCTCCACAAACGAATAGAAATGACTTTCTGAAGATTCAATTTCAAGGACTAGTATTCGAACGACATCAAAGCACGCTTCATCTCCAACAGAAGCATCCTTTGAGGGGGCAAAATGTTAGCCTACTTTGTGAACTAGGCAACACAAAGTCAAGAAACCAAACATTGAAGGGTATTTTTAATTATAAGACTTCGGTTCGGATTGGAGGAAAATACTACAATTCAGATTGATAGCTACAGTTGTTCGGGTCGGGTCAGAGCAACATATCGGTTCGGATCGGATAGAGTCTTCTGTTCGGATCGGTGATCTCTTACTGAGTAGATTGGTAAGGCGTATCTAATCGGATCGGAAGGCAACTAAATCTCGAATGGATCGGAAAGCCACCTATGTGCCACAACAATGAAGCGGAGCGGAATAGGTTAGAGAAGGAGAGTCGCGCCCAAGCCAATCCGGTTCGGATCGGGTATCCCGATCCGAACCCCTTATCTGCACGTCTCCGACCTGCACCCATGATCCATGTTATTCTCCTGCAAAAGCGCCTGGATATCCGGACCGGCTATGACCAGTTCATACCCATAACGTCCTTCCCTTTGATGCGTTGTCAACATGATAGTTCATCCGAACCCGAAGAGAGTGCGATGGATGACACGTGGCCCGACCCGGATCAGGTCTCAAGCAAATTCACACCTATAAATACCCCGTCTGGAGACAAAGAGAAGGATCTTTTTTTCAGCACTTAGAGAATTCAACCACCTCCATTATCCGAACTCCATTACTCCCGGAGAATCCAAATCTTTTTCATTATTTGCTTTAATCTATTAAGTGAATATAAGTGAATTGTGAGTGAATCTTACATTGTATTTGCAACTGAATTATTGAATATAGTGAAAAATAAGTGGACGTAGGCATTTATTCGCCGAACCACTATAAATCCTGTGTGTTCATTTTTATTTTTATCTCATTTCATCTTGTTCTAAATCAATTTGGGTGTTAGAACCACTTTTGGGTCTAACAGATATCGAGACACTTGTGAATCAGGAAGATAAGGCTGCGCAAACTGGTATGATTTGGATTTTTCTTTTTCTTTAATATTTCGCTATTGCTTTGTACAGACAAACTGTAACGACACGGATTTCGCCCGTACCTAATCGATCGCTAAATTGACCAAGACCGTTCAAAACCCGAATATGCTAACTTTGGGCATACAACACATCAGACCAAATA
This sequence comes from Allium sativum, assembly GCA_030737875.1. NCBI lineage: Eukaryota > Viridiplantae > Streptophyta > Magnoliopsida > Asparagales > Amaryllidaceae > Allium > Allium sativum. Next base: position 75,751,548 of record CM060917.1, read on the forward strand.
ATAACAGACTTTTATAAACATTACAATAATGTTACATCAGAGTACAGAATATCAGAGTACATTGAATATAATACAGCGGAAGATAAATTAAAATAAATTAATACTGTGTAGCGGAATAAATAAACTAACACAGCGGAAGTCTATCAATGCTCTGGACACAGCTTTAAGCTTCGATCCAGAAACCTGCTCAAGAAATGAATATCTACAAAACAAGCTACTCGACTGCCCGTGTGGAAAATATGGGCACCCGAGTTTGCCAGTGAAACAAACTACGAGTCAGTCATGGGACTGGTATGAGAAATCTACTTAACTTATCTAATAATAAGGCTAATCACAGGACCACGCCGCTAACGCGGAACGGGTTTACTCCATTGGATTGCCAGTGCAAGAAATAAAGTAAATCGTTAAACAACGCAATGCTTTTTAGAAAAATGAAACCATTATAAGACTCAAGTCCCATCACGCAATGCAATACAAACCGAAGGATAGAGTTTTACCTTATAATGGTCAAAAATGCTTGATAAGATAAAACGAATTTGATATTATTATTAGTGTATATGTGTTTTAAAACATTTCAATCATAATATCAATCATAGACGGCATAAATACCATATACTATGTCGCCATACTAGTTCTACAATCAAAACCGCATGGGCCGTATTGGAAGTTAGATTTCCATCATGAACCAAGGCAAAAGATAGTCCTTACCGAATTCAAGACAATCTAGCCCATGTCTCAGGCTCAGTCGCAACTGCACCTTGGATCTTCAGGGTCGGTCCACCAAAGTGCAATGGTTGGATTAGTAATGCCTGAACAATACGTTTCCCTGCCCTATGGGACATAAATAGAGCCACTAGGGACTCAAATAATCGAGGTGCCTCATTCCATCATCCACATAGGTAAAAATGTCAGGCCTTGTAAAAACTATGACACCACTTCTAGCTAGAAAGAAACGTATGTCCTCTCTGCAGTCCTTACTCCCGTTTCTGGTTCATACCGGGGTGTGAGGCTCGCGAAGTAATGCTATACACAAAGCTATGCTATTTAAATCTGTGCTTTGATCATCAACCACAAGGCTCTGCTTTTCAACAATAAGCCTTGATCATTTGCATCTTGGCATGCCACACTGACAATTCACGCCCTGCGACTGATGTCTTCCAATAAATAACCTCGAAGGGTGCTAAGAAAGAGAATAAATTCTCTGCCACCAATGGATAAATATTAAATAGAAACCAATCAGCACAGAATAAAATTCAATGTTAGACATACATCCATTTACAAGTCCGTTCTGGGTCTGAACGAAACTGGAGACACGGAACATATCCGGACAATCAACAAGGACGTCCGGACAACTACCACTGTAACCCCACATGGGAGCTAACCGATCCAGGGCATCAGTAGTCATCCAATCGATGTGAAGATCGTCGGTCTTCAATCACCGTCTTCAAATCTTCGACTTCCAATCGTCGTATAATTATTTGAAATGTGATTTAACTCGGACTTTTCAAATAATTCTCAAATATAGATAGTTTAAATCTATCTTTTCATTCCATATCGTTTATAATATTTTATAACGATTTATCGCTATTTTTATTTATTTAAAAATAGTCATTTTTAATTAAACGACGCTTCGGGTCACTACATGGCCCTGGCGCTGCTTCCATCAAAATTTGATTTACACATTTCCCCAAATCTAACCATTGGATCTTAACAAATCATATATCATTGGAAAGATCTTTCCAAAACGAACCCAACGGTTCCAGTTTTGGGAAAATCCGACGGTCGGATCTCTCGGTATAATTGTTTGAAGTTACGATTTCAAAACGCGAATTGCAGCAGCGCGATTCGTTTTATTTTAATTTATATTTATATATATATGTATAATTATAATTCGGTCGACGATTTCAAACTATTTATTCTCCAAATAATTTCGTAAACTTCATATTCATGTTATTTTCTTTATTCCTTACATGACAATAAAAATGTAAATTTTAATTGTTTATCATTTCCATTCCGAACGAGGAATATTTTTCTCCATTTACCTCTATTACATTAAAAATGAAATTTTTTAATGTTAACTTGTTTTATTTTAAAATAATGAACATTTTTACATTTCCTTACCTTACATTAAAAATGTGATTTTTAATGTAATCTTTTTTTTTCTATTTTTATTTCATGAAAATGTAATATTTTTCCTTCATTCTTTTATTACATAATAAATGTAATCTTTTCTTTCATCTATTTGATTACATTGAAAAAGGAAATCTTTTATTCTATCATTATTTGCATTTGAAAAATATAAACTTCCATTTCACCTTTAATTACATTGGAAAATGTAATCTTTCATTTCTTCTTTAATTACATTGAAAAAAAAATGCAATTTTCATTTCTTCTTCAATTACATTGAAAAATGCAATTTTTCATTTCTATACATTAAAAATGTGCATAAGAATATAATTCCCCCCTTTTTTTATTTATATTGCATATAAATATAGTCTTACTGTATTACATGCAAATGAAATCTTTTTCATTGGATAAAAATGTACCTCTTTCCTATTTCATAAAGGAATGTAAACTATTTTATTACATAAAAATGTAAACTTTTTACATTACATAAAAATGTGAAGCATTTCTATTCCTTTATTACATTATGTCAAAATGTAATCTTTTCTATTCTATTATTACATTATATAAAAACGTAACTTTTAAACTTCTTTTACCACATTATATAAAAGTGTAACTTTTTATCCTATTATTAAAAAGAATGTAATCTTTTTATCTTTTTCTCTAACGATTCATTTACATCGAAAATGTGAATTCCAATGTAAAAACATTTTTATATAACAATGATTCTTTTTAATGTTTCATTAACATTAAAAAAATGTAAAATTAAAGGTAAACACATTTTTATTTTACAATGGTTATTTATAATATTCATTAACATTGAAAATGTAAATTTCAATGCAAACATGTTTTTATTTCTAAAACATGAATATTTTCCTAGTTTTCCACAATTACATTAAAGATGAAATTTTTAATGTTAGCATGTTTTTATTTTAAAACATAAACAATTTTCTCCTATTCTATAGTTACATTAAAAATGAACATTTAAATGTTAGACATGTTTTATTTCAAAACGTGAACACCTTTCACATATTCTGTATTTACATTAATTTTTTTTTTAATGTTAACATGTTTTAAATTTCGAACATGAACACTTTTCTATGTTCTACATTCACATTAAAAATGGGACTTTAACGTAATCATTTATATTTTAAAAGATGAACAAATTCCTATATTCTAAATTCACTTTAAAAATGGTATTTTTGATGTAATCCTATTTTGTTTTAAAACAATGAACAATTTTCCTATATTCTATATTTACATTAAAATTGGTATTTTCAATGTAATCATATTTTGTTTTAAAACAATGAACAATTTTCATATACAATAAAAATGTAGATTTTTATTGTTTAACCTATGTTCATTTCAAAACAATGAATATTCCCCTTATTTCTATTTTCAATAAAAATGTGAATTTTGGATGTTCAAACAAATTTCATATATGAATATTTCAGAAAATTTTGGCAACTTAACGAAAAGGTAATTAAAACCGGCACCGTCCCGATGTACGGCTCCTCGCGCTACCTTAAAGCCTCACAGCTTTTGACAAGGGGGGTTTCAATAATCTATTTCGTACGCAGACGAATATATTTTTACAATATCAATCAATTTCAATTTCTTTTTTTTTCAACCACAACAAACATCAAAATTCAACCAATCACAAATCAATCAAGTCGTCCATGGTCTGTGGACGACGGGTGTCGGGAGTTTCTAAACTCTGTCTACATCCTAATATAATTTTATTTGTTTTAATTATGAATTCAGATATCTCACCTTGATTTGACGACGCCAAAATTTTTAACAAGCTCTAAAAATTCTCCGATCAGTTTTAAAATGTAGATCTCGTCGTGTTGAGTCCAACGCTTTCAGTTTCGTCGAATTCTGATAAGAAACGAACGAGTTATGATTTTACAAAGGTTGTAAACAATTTTGAATAAAATAAATTATTTAATTAGTTAAAATATACTCTTTCTTCTACCTCAGGAACCAAGGCCGACCGTTTTCACAATTATCTTCAAACCTAGGGTTCGATCCTGCTCAAAATTGAAGGTGATTGATGCCGATCAGATAGCACCACTTCGATGCCCTCAGAGAGAGCTTTTCGGCGCCCCCAACCTTGGTCAACTCGCACGCCGCCTGGGGGTGTGATTCGCCAGTGAACGGCGGAGGTTCAGGCGCGGAAATCGAGAAGGATGCTCAGCGATGGGTGGCGCAACCCGTATGGATGGAAAGCTTGAAGAAAATTCTACAGAATCCTCAAAAGATGTGCTTGATTTCGTTGAGAGGATGAAGAGTTATTGAGGAGGGAAGTTTGGAGTGGCGGTGGCCATTGAAATCGATGTATGGCTGCTACGAAGGAGATGTACAAGGGTTGTACTGTATACTGTAGTTTATACCGTATTTCTAATTATTTTATTTTTATTTAATTCATTTAAATTTCTATATCGCTTCTAATTCCAAATCAAACCCAACGAGTGATGCCCCTAGCCAAATACCCCCATTCCGGACACAATGGGATATGTATCGTAGGCCCATTCGACTATTTCGGCCAGTTATTCTTCAAATTAAATAATAAAACATTTAGTTATTTAATTTGATCAAACATTTTAATTTACCGGGGCCACAGACTGACTCTAAAAAATCCCGAAAAATAAATCTGGCTATGTTTTGACGATACGGTCCCAACAAAACTAATTTGGTCAAATTTGGGACTGTTGGAAAAATGGTCATTTTCAAGTCGATCGAAATTGACTGAAACTGTCAAAACAAATTTTCTTTTGCCACGTTCACATATTGATTCCAAAAATTATGAAAATTGGAATCCTGCAATAATTTGACATTCCGAATCCAACAAAAGTGGTTTCGTCGAAAACGGAGGTCATTTGAAAAATGGCTATTTATACGGGCCATATATTATATTAAATTCCATAGCGACTATTCTGAATATTCGACTGACCATATCTTTTGATTCCCGCAATGAAATTTCAATTTTTCGGATTCGTTGGAAAGATATTCTTAAACAGATTTAAATATTTTTGGTTTCACTAAAATCCGATCTATTTTGCATCCTGTACGGTCAGTCAAAGTTTGAATTCAATTTTCCAAACTGTCGCGCTATTTCTTACTCCTTTTAAAGTGAAAATATATATATTCATTCCAACTTCGATTTAAATAAATTTTTAATTGTTATTATTTAAAATAAATTATTTCAACTATTCAAAATTCAATAAAATAGTCAAAATAAAAATTTTAAATTGGTTTTGATTTTCCGGGTTGTTACACAAAGTACTTTTCTATTTATATTTTTGCATCACAGTCATATGCATATCGTATATACACACAAAGTTTCTCTGTAGATTTAACTTGTTGCTTCTTTCTTAATTTCACCATGAGCAATTTAAAATATTGTTCCACATGTTTGCACAATTCAAATTTTACTGTATATCTAGCATTAAACGCGTTGTAGTATTGCTTATGCTAGATTAACATGTTTTTTTTATCAACAGAGCCAGTCTTGTCAATGTACATCAATCTTTACTATAGTAATTGTAGACAACTTCTACATTTCATTTTAAAGACACAAAGGTCTCTTTGTTGTTGTTTTAATTTCGGTTTATACTAGCTCCGACAGTAGTCTGTATAATTGTCGTTGAAGTGTAAATATGAAACTATTTATATGCCACTATTAAAGAAAAACATTGACCATTGTCAATTTTTATGCATCTATGTATCAATCTATGCTTTGTGGTTAAGCCATTTGTTATTTCTTTAAACTAATACACTTAATTTTAAGAATATGTACAAATTTCTACCATTGCACCTCTTGACCACTTAAGCATGGACTCTAAATGGCTGGATTTGAATGTGAAGGTAGCTTTGGTATACTTAATATAATTATACTCACACACATACAATAATTGAATAATCCATCTTTTATGCATTTTACAAATTACAACCAAGGAGCTGTGTTATTTCTAATTCAGAAATAACGAAGTTAGGATTTCTCGACCACGAGATTTCTTAATATTCACATTAGTTAAGTAAAAAAACAATAATATGGAAAAAGAAATAACTTTTATGACCTAAGAGGTTTCCTGCTAGCCATAGTTGGACTTATGTATCATAAATTTATTTATTTACGTGCTTATACATTTTTTGCTCACTTTGTACAAATTAACTTGCTATTAAAAAACATTTTCCTATGAGCTTTTTACGTGCAACCTCCACCAACCTCCAATTATCTACAGCTGGCCTGAGATATGAACTTTTTATTTTTAGTGATGAATTGTGCAATACGATCTAGAGTTGTAGTGGCATCATATATATATATATATATATATATATATATATATATATAAACACACACACACGCATGTCTAATGTTGAAAGCATTGTTTCGTAAAAGTATGAATATATGTGTGGTTCAGTTTGTACCTAAAATTAATAATTTAACCAATTTTTTGTATGAGACGTGCATACTCAATATTTGACATATTTCGGAATTGCACATATATGACTTCACCTAACAGAGCCTACTAAAAATTGTCAGCATATTCGAACTTGATATGCATTAGGCTAAAAAATTATGCTTATTTAAGAGTTCATGTACCAGTAAGTACATATTTGAAACCAAATGTGGATAAGGATCCCTCTGTTCAAAAGCCAAAACATGTTTAAAAGAAAAGAAGAATTGTGGAAAACTTAGTGTTACCGAAAAACAAAGTGTACTTACAATCAAACGATCAGGTGTTATATGAAAGGATAGCTTTTACCCAAAAAACCTTATGAGCATGCACATGTTAAAAGAAAACATTTTGGAATGGTGTTTTCGCCAAATCATGTGTTCATACTATAAATTCTATGAAACTACTACTCAGATATAATGTCCTAGAATTCAATGTTTACGTTAATTGATTAAAATCAATTGATCCCTTGATACATTCAGTGATGATCGTGATTGAATTGCTAGTCAAATATGAAGCAATATTTAATTGTTTCTTATAATTGAAGAATTATTTACTAATGCTACTGTGTTTTGAACAAAATATGGTTGCTCAATCTCAGATCGCATATCCGTAGTTCCGGGAAGTCTCGCATTTTTGATACTCTTATCTCTTCTTTTTAGGTTAATCGACTCATTTCTAATTTTTGGTATGCAACCCACTAGTAAGTTCCTCAATGACTTATTTAGGGATTCCTTCAGATACTACTAGTATGTCCCATGCTCGATCCTCTCTTTATATGATAGATCACAACTTCTATGTATTTTTGGGCTAATAAATTTCTTTTACATGCTAGTAAACTTACTTTAATTAGGTTTGTAGTTCTTTACAATTTATAGCCTTTACATTTTATCCTTACATAGTACCTAATTTTGCAAACTAAGCGGGTTACAAATCATTTTCTATTGATAAGCAAAATGCATTTGAAGAAACTTATTGTTATTGCATCTAGGGAAGTTGAAGAACCTTTAATCTTTTGTGGCTTGGGTATAATAAAATTAGGCATATGAAATGCAGCTTCTAATAAACACTTTGGAACTTTGTGAACAATGATGATTCCATTTGGATCAGACTAGAAAGCATTATCTTAGTAGCAAGGATTTCTGATAAAATTGCATTCCCCAATATCTTTCATGTTTTAGGCATAGGGAAATAATATTCCTTTTTTACAAGTTATAAATAATATGCATAATTTTGAACAGTTTTGGAAAGACCTATGTGCTGATAGCAATCTCATTACCAAGAGTCATTTTCTGTGATTTGAAATATGGAGATGCGATCTGAGATTCAATTGAAGATTCTGTACTTGGATATGCTAAACTAATTCAGGTAAGATCTCTACAAAAATCACTTACATGTGTTGATGTTGAATACTAAGTTGTTGGTGACATTGTAGTATCAATGTTGTTGTAGTTATTGATGATGCAAACTAGATCAGAAATCTTCTTAAGACTGAAATATTTCTGTAGCTTTCAAAGACTGAAATTTAATGTCTAATTTGTTATGGCTATTGAATGAAAGCTAAAAGCTAATTAATTTCCATGTTTAATAGTTTTTCCAATGGTGGGTTAACGGGTTGGGTCTAGTTTACATAAACAACTCCACAATGAAGTACGAAAGACTGGTTCTAGCCAAGTGCTGAATTATATCCATACACTGTTGGGTACATTGGGTTTTCAACTTTGGCATTTAACATACTCAAAACTACCTCATGATATCCATAGACAAAATAAAGGTATAATTGTTCTTCGTGTATGATGTCGTTCTTTATCTATTGCAGTTTCATTTAAAAATAGAGAGGAACTGGCATTCGTGTGCAGAATACTGGTAATAGAGTACTTGCTTGAGCATGTTATTTAACTTGTACTTTTAAATCATGTACTTAATCGTATGTGTTGTCATTTGTGGTATATTTGAAGAATTGTAACGGTATGTAGAATATTCTGGATGGTTTGAATGTGACGATGAATGTTTAGGTTGGGTTTCTTCTATGTACAAAACTGATATTGCAAAAAATTTAGTTAAAGCATAGGATTTGCCTTTTTCTGATATTGCATTTGCTTTTTCCTAATGTTGCATTTCAAAATAATGGTGTTGCATTACATAATACAGTGGTGTTGCATTAAATAATATATTATTAATTCCACTGTGATATGGCATGTGGGCCTCACAGCTGATGTGGCATGTGACACGTGAGCAGTTGACGTGGGTAGCTGATGTGGCATGTTACATGTGGTCAACTTACGTGGAAAGCTGATGTGGCCCCACTATCATGACCTGGAAGCCATGCTCTGACTTATGCTTAAGGCAATGTTGTATGTTGTTGCATTACTTGCTAGTAGTATTGCAGTACAGTTATAATGCAATACTTTCTCTCTGTGACATTATATTACAAAAAGTGTTGCCTTAGAGAGCAACGACCGCAGATGCCAAGCCCCTATGATGTTGCCTATTTGAAAAATTGGCTTAAGGTAACGCTATTTTGATCTAAAACCACATTGAAAAGCGTCGAATATGCCCACTTATGGCGTGGTGGCGGTACTTTTCTACAAGTGGAATTTCCATAAATTATTTAGATTTGTTCAAAGAATTGGTTGATAAGGTTTAAGTCACTACTCTTCTTGGGTTTTACTAACAAGAATTTAGGTAAAGTAGAAATTTAATAATCAAAATGTAAATGGTAATCGAAAGATAAGAACTACACAAGGTTATACTAGTTGTGTTGAAAGAAGTAACCATTAGGCTGGAGGAACCTTTTATAAGGAACTAAAGGGCGATGTTATTTTGCTGACAAGATTCATTAAAAGAGATTTGCGTAAAAACTTGAGGTAGTATGTGTGGGAATCGACAAACGTATTAGATTCCATCAAGGTAAAAAGTAATTGATCTCAGCTGTGGACATATCCTTTGTTGGAGAATGGAGTTTTGATGACAACAACCTTAATTCAATTATCATTGATTATAAAATATATACTAACATCTTTATCTAGAATATATATATATATATATATATATATACATACATACATACATATATGCAGGATTTGTATACATGACTTAAATACTGAAAACTGCACAGTTTTAGAGTTTCGAGAGATTCATAATTCAGAGGAGATTCAAGACTCATGAGTAATCAAGTTATCAAGTGTTCAAGAGCTCAAGAAAAATGTAGTAATAGTCTAGTATATATGTAAGACTCGGAACAACACTCTAGGTTCAAATTCATTTTTTTCTTTAGATTCGAATTTTTAAAATTCAAATTCGATTTTCAAAATTCAAATTCTATTTTCAAATTATTCTATCTTACTTATGATTTCAAACAAGTTTAAAGTTTTAAATTTTTTTTTGAAATTTGGTACATATTATTAATATTAAAAGTCTAATATACATGTGTCTAGTAAGATGGCAATCCAATTACACAGGCCCAAGGCCCATAACCAATTATACATGAATAATCTACTAAACTTGCACTTTATCCATTATCAGAGAGGTCGATCCCCCATCTCATAAGTAATTCAACATGTGACAGATTCGATGGCGCTTTGCTTCGGTTTCCTCGAATTAAATATTGCACTTCTCTTTCAATCTGTTTAACCTTGCTTGAAGGGTACGTATGTCGATTCTTGAAGGTACAAGCATTCCTTTCTTCCCATAAGAAGTAAAAGGTTGCGGTGAAAACTGCGAATGCCAGGTCTTGTGCTTGATTTTTGGTTGGAAAGGTGGATAATAAGAGTGCGGCCTCATCCTCAAGGGTGGGTAGATTGGTAGGTTGTAAGATCAACTTGTGTTTTAAGGAACAACAGGTAAAGGCGGAGTATTCACAATCAAAAAACAGATGGTTGGTGGTTTCAGAGGCTTTGTTGCAAAGCAAACATGTGGTGTTTGATAAAAGGCCATGTCGATGAAGTCTATCCTTAGTGGAAAGTTTATCAACTGCTGCTAGATAGGAGACGAAGGACATGCGCCTGGAATTTTTATTATGCCAAATAAGTTTGAAGATCGGTCTATGCATCCCACTGGATCTGACTCGATTCCAGGCTTTGTGAAATGCAAAATCTCCGCCATCACACCACTCATACGAGTCGCAAGATTTATAGGGGAAGATGTTGATATTTAGAAACTGGGGTAAGATTTCTCTGGTAGCAGGGTGATGGGTAAGATCAAGCTGATTATTTCTGATGATTGTGTCAACTGTCTCTAGCGGATTCCCGATGGTTGCAATTCTGTTGACGCCTAACAGATCGACCAAACACTTGCAGTTCAGCCAAGGTTCAGACCACAAAGAGGTATTATTTCCATTTGCAATCAGTTTATTAAAGTATTTCTTTCCAGAAGATCATAATCTTAAAATAGATTTCCATGTAGAAGAAGCATTATTAGACACGGAAATAGACCAAAATTGTTTACCATGGCAATATCGTCTTAGCATCCATTTACTCCATAAATTGTCTTTAGATAAGAGATTCCACATTAATTTTAGACAGGCAACTTTCTTTATATCAGGTAAGAACTTCAAACCAATACCTCCTTCTTGTTTCGGTTTACACAGAGTAGACCATGCCACCTTATGTTTTGAACCGCCCCAGAAGAAGTTAGCGCAGAGAGAGTGAAGTTTGTCCAGAGTGTAATCAGGAATCTGGTTGATGAAAAGCCAGTACAAGATGGTAGGGGTAATTACAAAGTGTATAAGTTCGGCCCTGCCTGTAATGCTCAATGACTTGGTCTCCCATCCCTGAAATTTTGCTTGTATTTTATGAATTAAGGCATGACATTCGGAATAATGCAGGTTGTTGGTTGAAAGGGGGACTCCTAGGTATTTAATGGGAAGTTCACCGAGTTGGAAGCATAAAATGTCTTGTATAGCTTGAGTGTCACCAATTGCTGAACTGAAAAATATTCTTGTTTTTGCTGAGTTGACTGTAAGTCCTGCGTAGTAGTGAAGATTGTGAAAAATATGCCTTAAAGTCGCAGCTGATTGTTGAGTAGACTTGGAGAAAACCATTAAGTCATCGGCGTACAAAAGGTGGGTAATAACAAGATCAAAGGTGAAAACTGGATGAAACTGAGTAGATATTGTTGCCTCCTCCATTAGATACGAGAAATACTCCATCGCAATCGTGAATAGGTAAGGTGAGAGTGGATCGCCCTGACGTATCCCTCTTGTAGACTTGATGAACCCTTTAGGAACTCCGTTAAACAAAATAGAAAATGTAGCTGTGGATATGCACTCGTAAATAATATTAGTAAAGCGAGTAGGAAACCCCATTAGATTCATAACGTGACAAACAAACTCTCTATTTAGCATATCATATGCCTTTTGTAGATCCACCTTGACACAGGATTTTTTAACTCCACCTTTTTTAAAGTCTCGGAGCAGTTCATGTGTTAGAAGTATATTGTCACCAACATTTCTTCCAGCAATAAAGGCACATTCATTTTGAGAGATAATATGTTGTAAGAAAGGTTTTAGCCTATTGCAAAGAATTTTTGCAAAATTTTTGTAGTATAAATTATAGCATGAAATCGGCCTATAGTGTGTGATATTGGTTGGTGTGTCAATTTTAGGTATTAAAGTGATAAATGTGTGGTTGGTTCCCTTTGCAATTTTAGCAGACCTGAACATATTATTGAGGCCATGTAGTAGATCTTCCTTGATTTCATCCCAGTGAAGTTTAAAGAATTTTGAGTTTATACCATCCGATCCGGAGCTGGATTCATCATGTATGGAATTAATCGCCTTCTTTATTTCTGGAGTGGAAATATCTTAAAGTATAAACTGCTGCCCAGCGGAGTTAATAGTTGTAGACGGTTGAAATGCTATAAAATATGTGTTAGGAGATGAGTTAAACAAGGAAACATAGTATGAGATAGCCTCTTGCTTAATGTCTGTTTGATTGTAAAGAAGTTGTCCGTCTGAAGTTATAAAAGCCCTTATGTTGTTTTTAAACTATCCGTATGTCATTTTAGAGTAGAAAAATTTAGAGTTAGTATCCCCATCCTGCAGCCATGACACTTTTGCTCTTTGTTTAATACCCCATAGCTTAATTCTTTGCTGTGTTAGCTAGTGAGATTTAGCCTGAAGCATTTCATCGTATAACGTAAAATTTTCTAGATCTAAGTCAACAGCTGCCTCCAGCATTTTAAACTTGTTTTCTGCATCCTGCAAGCAATCTATTTGCGTGCTTCTTCTCCTATTCCATGCTTTTAATTTCTGTTTGCATGCAGTCAACTTGGCTTGAAACTGATAACTTGGTGAACCCCATGTCCAGGCTTGTAGTCCTCTAGTAACACAGTCTAAATAATCTTCATGCATATGCCAGTCATTACAATATCAGAACGAGTAACCTTTAATAGGAGAAGTGGGTATCAGTTCGAGCAATAAAGGGTTGTGGTCGCTTGTCAGTTGGGATAAAGACAGGGCTTTTAAGTTTTGAAATTTATGAAGGAAGCTATTGTTTGCAAGTATTTTATCAATATGTGTGGCAATTCCTCTTCTTCTCCATGTAAATTGGAAACCTAATGGTTTTATTTCAACTAAACTGGATTGCAGTAAACAGTTCTGAAAGTGCCTAATATGCTGAAAGGGAATGGATAAGCCACCATTTTTTTATCCATAGGAGATAAAGCGTTATTGAAATCGCCCATCAGTAGCCAGGCATCAGAAACTCCTCTTGATTCCAACACCAAAGAATTCCGTAATTCCAGTCTTTCTGTAAAGGAATTACTCCCGTAGAAGATTGTAAGCATGAGACGCAAACCACCTGAACTTACTATGAAGAAAGATAAATGTTGAGTAGAGACGGTTAATAATTGAATCGTCCATACTTTGGCATCCCAAAGCATCAAAATACGACCATAAGAGTGGCCAGAATCATTTGTCATGAATTTCCAATGCGAAGGCAGTTTGGAAACAAATTTTTTCAAATTTTCCTTATTTAATTTATTTTTTATTAAACCAACAATGGTTGGTTTAAATTGTTGCAGAAGGTTGAATACATCACATATACGTTGCGATGTATTCATCCCCCTGACGTTCCATGTCAGGATAGTCATTTTGTGGAGGACGAGCTCCTCAAATGCCTTTTAGGAGGAGTTGATTTTGGTTTTTGAACATGTGCTAAATAATTAAGGTACTTGGTCACCATTTCTTACACATTTGGTTCTTCTTCTTGTGCAGGTTGTTCATTGATGATTTCAGCCACATGTTCTAGGGGATCTGGATGTAATTCTGGTGGCAAAGTGGTGTCTGTTATGTCATCTTGTTGATTAGGACTGGTAGATTTTTCTGGTTGGTCGACAGTGGTAGGTTGTTGAGTGGATGAGGTAGGTTGATCATCTTTAGGTTTCCAATTTGGTTGATCTACTAAATCATGAATTGATGTTTTATGACCAAAGATTTTTCATTTCTCACATTTGGATGGGATAAATTCATATTTGACGGAGACATCATGTTGCAACCCTATATGTAACAGTACTGGGATTTTCTTTTTTAACTCAGTGTCAATGTCAATGGCAACTTGCATACGAGCAAATTTTGTAAACTTTTTAGTTGTTGTGCTTTCATCCAACTTTATCGGTTTGCCCAAAAAACTAACGATCGTTTGGATCGCCTCTTTGGTCCACATCTCCATCCGGAGATTATGTAAACGCAACCAGATTTGCACTTCGGAAGAACTGAATTTATCATACTCATAGCCCGGATACCAAGCGTCTACCGTTAACAATTTTCCAAAATAAGAATATGTATAGCACTTTCAAATTGCACAACGAATTGGTATTGGGATGCTATATGGACGTATAGTTTCCGGTTGGTTTCCATACTTTAGAAATATAATTCTTCAGTTTGATAATTGAAATTCGAAATCCAATGGATGAAGAATGATAGTATTGGCCCAAGCATCTTCAGATTTGTTGAATATATTTTGGGGAAGGAAAACATGTGTTTGTTGAGGTTGGACAAATTCAAGGTTGCAAGTTGGATTGGCGCAAGAGGTTGGAATTTGTGGGTCATGGGAAATGGGCGGTTTAGGTAATGGTGGCGTATTTGGCAGTGGACGGTTTGGAGAGCGAGAGATGTTTGGAGAGGAATCTGACAAGGAAGGAGAACGTACAACGTTTGCATATGTTTTGGAAGATTGGCGGTTATCAGACCTTGGTGGTGCGGTGGAAGTGGAAGAAGGCTTAGAAGGTTGTGATGAGGAAGAACGTGGGTAGCTACTGGATGCCGCCATGTTTCTTTAAAGTTTTAAATATATATAAGTTTATATATATATAGCTTTATAATCTTATGATTTTATAGTTTTAAACCTTATAATTTTATAAATATGTTTATATAATATATATTTATGTTTTCATGTGATTTTACACTTTAGAATACTCATTTATAACATTAAGTTTTAATTCAAGAATTTCCAGTATAATAAGTATGGTCAAACACTTGAAAAATAGGTTTTAAAAATAAAAATTATATGTATATGTGACATATATATATATATATGGGTATGTCGACATACAACTGTCAGAAATTAAATTTTCAAAGGAAGTGTCTTTTCACTTTTTGTAACGTTCCAGAAGCGTTGCAACCTTTCAAATCTTATAAATAGGGGATGATTTCGATTTTTTCAACATTCTTCTTCTCCATCTGCACCCCTCTTCATCCCACCATTAATATATCATATTTTATTGATTTATACACTTCTACTTTGTCGATTTCTACTCTAATTATATAAAACTTCTTCTTTTCTCACTCTATATCCACTACTCTCTAAATTGAAGTGCTATTGAAGAGTTATAATGCTGTTGTAATCATTTGGGAAGTGTTTGAGAAAGGGTGTGTTCCTTGTAGCCCTAAGATCAAGGAAAGGGAGTGGTGGTAACCTTGTAGCCCTGAAATCAAGTATGATTGGAGTGGTGTTAACCTTGTAGCCGTGAAATCAAGGGGATTGTACTTGGATGTTGATAATAATAAAACTCTACGCAATACAGCGTTGCATGAGAATGGACGTAGGAGTAATCCGAACCAGTATAAAATCCGGTGTGTTCTTTCCATTTTCTACATTTGATATTTATCTGTTTCTGTGTTTGATTTTGTATCTGTGATTATCTTTGTTGTGTGTGATTCATATAGTAGATCATATAAGTTTATGATTTTCATAAATTCCTTATAAGCACTATTCACCCCTCCTCTAGTGTTAGTCTAGCCTTAAGATATGTATTCCGCGTTCCCTAACAATTAGTATCGGAGTGTAGGTTTTCAAAATTTCATCATCTGATTTTTGGAAATATCAAAAGGCAAAGTTTAAAAAGTTTCATAACACTAGTTTAAACTCACAATCTAATTTTTGAAATTTGATTTTTTAAAATTTAAATTTGAAATTTAAATTTTTTATATATGGATATGTTACAAAACCATCATGATTTTATTGTTTAAATTGTAGTTAGTTATTTGGAAAAGTCATTTAATTATTTGAAAAGTTATTTTGTTTTGCAGGAGAAGTGTAATGACCCGGGATTTCGGCCAACTAATTTTAAATATTTAAAATAGATTTAAATATTGAGTTGAGAAAATAAATGAATTTTTATATTGGATTATCAATTTATAATCGATATACGATTTATTTCGAATATATTTATCGAAATACGAGAGCTGTAATAATTCAATTCGAATTGAAAACGTAGGCAAAATTAATTCAATTAATTAATTAGAATTCTGTTCGAATTTATAAATGATAATATAAATTTATTATCGAAGAAATAAATTGTTGTTAAATTAAACTATATTGATTTAAATTCATATCTTCTACAGATGATCAAACCGGACTTTGAAACCCGTCCCAGTGGGTTCAGAATAGGGGTGTTACCCTAAAATTGACAGTCGTTGCGTTCAGAAAGGAGTTAAGAACCAGGGTGTATTTTAATTAAAGGATACGGGTTTTGATTTAATTAAAACAAAATATAGAAGAGATGTGTCTTCCACCTTCACCACAAAATATGACAGCCATGTGCTCCCTTCTCATCCACTAAGTATAAAAATCGTGGCCTCCTCCTTGTCCATCCGTCCACTCTATAAATGACCGAACTCCCTGATATCAAAATAAAACACCACGATAACTCTTACTTCATTCTTCCACAAATCGAAAAGGGCTGCTCTCATTCTGTAAAGTAAATCGAAAAAAAGAGAGAATCAAAATCGCGAGTTGCGATCAGAAGCTCGACGGTCTCTTCATGCTCAGGGGTGGGTATGGGCGCTCGCGAGATCAGCAAAACCAATCGAAGAACGCGGAAATTCCCAGAAGCTCGCAACTTCAATCAGCTCACGATTTGGGGATGCTCGGATTTGAGCGACAGTCACAGGTGCTGGCGACGTTGGTTCTTGCGCATGTTTGGTGCCAAACGAGTTCGATCTATTAAAGGAAGTCGCGATCTGTCCTGTAGTTGGTGTTCGACTCTGATAAAGTCGCGATGGGGTTCTGAGTGTTGCTGACGATGGATTCGAGGTCAGTAATGGTTGATTGGGGGGTAAAAAAGGAGATTTTCGTGGGTACAGGGAAGCTCGATGTTGCTGTTAAGATTTGGTTGCTTCAGGGGTGGTACGATATGAAGTTTCATGTCAGGTAGATGCTGAGGTGAATTTCGAGTTGACTGGAGGAGCTTTGGCTTCCAGTTTACTGTTCGCAAGTCATCAAGCAGATGTGGTTGGGGAAAACAAGGGAGAATGGGGTATAAGCAGTATTTTTTTGTGGTGTAATGTGAAATGGTAGTTGGGGCTTTTTCGGTTGATTCGCTGTAGCAGCTTTGAGGGGGCTGAGGTGTTGGTGCTCGACAGTTCGAAAATGAAGAAGTTATAAAAAGGAGAAATGGCTTAAGTGTCGATAAAATGGAGTACTGGAAATCCTATGGGAAATTACTTTGAAGTGATTTTGGATTGAAGTGAATTAAAGCTAGCTATGGTTTTCATTTAAATTGAACATTTGTTTGATTTAATTGAAAGTGAATCGCTATCTCAGCAAATTAAAACCACGGTGAGTAAACCTCACTCACCATTTAATTAGAATTATTTCTAGTTGTTAAAAATAATTGCTATGCTTGTTTGAATATTGTTTGGTGGGTTTAAAATATATATTAGTTATTTAGGACTATTATATATATATATATATATATATATATATATATATTGGGTTGATGATTGGTTGGATTCCCGCAGTTTCATTAGTGGATGCCCGCAGTTTCATAGCGGATGATTACCCTATACGCCCCACGCTATGATTAGTGGATGACCTTCATACCGCGATATCCTGCCTCGAAGCAGGATGGGTATTACTATGTTGACTAACGTCTATGGATGCAGGAAAAACAGGTTGGAGGAATCCAACTGGATTCCTCAAAAATATATATTATGTTTGTTGTTTGTTTGATTTCATATATATTCCTATATGATGTGTTAAAAATCAAATGATTGAAAATTGGTTGATTGATTGTTTAAAATATCCCTGGGCTTGAATATTGATTCATAAAAATATCGAAGAGGGTATTTGAAATTTAAAAAGGGGAATTCTATTTTTTATAAATAGAATTTGAATTTTTAATGAACTATAGAAAACATTAACTTGTTTTGAATATATATGAATGAATATTGAATTTATAAACTTTGTTTATAAATAAAAGGATGGAATTTGAATCGAATTTATAAAGTTGTTTATAAATAAAAGGATGGAATTTGAATCGAATTTATAAAGTTGTTTATAAATAAAAGGATGGAATTTGAATCGAATTTATAAAGTTGTTTATAAATGAAAGGATGGAATTTGAATCGAATTTATAAAGTTGTTTATAAATGGAAAGGTGGGATTTGAATTGAAGTTATAAACGTTGTTTATAAATAATAAGAGAATTCAAATGGACTTTGAATATAAGGAATTGAACTATAGATTTGAATATAGAAATTCAAATGGACTTTAAACTATAGATTTGAATATAGAAATTCAAATGGACTTTAAACTATAAATTTGAATATAGAAATTCAAATGGACTTTAAACTATAGAATTTGAATATAGAATTCGAATGGACTTTAAACTATAGATTTGAATATAGAAATTCAAATAGACTTTAAACTATAGATTTGAATATAGAAATTCAAATAGACTTTAAACTACAGATTTGAATATAGAAATTCAAAGGGACTTTAAACGATTTGAATATAGAATTCAAATGGACTTTAAACTATAGAATTTGAATATAGAATTCGAATAGACTTTAAACTATAGAATTTGAAAATAGAATTCAAATGAAGTTTTAAATAAAGAGAATTCAAATAGAATTGAATTAGAATTTGAATAAAGTAATCGATAAGGAAACGAGAGTATGAGTATAATTAGAATTTGTTAATATGCAGTTAAGATATATTTGAACATGTCGTGTTCAAATAAGAAGGTGAAATAGACTGAAAAGTTAAGTAACAGATTTAATTAACAAATTGAGTTAAAACGATTGGTATAGTTAAAATAGATTGGACAGGTATAGATACAGGAGACAGGTATGGAATAAAGTATAGAAGTGAAATAAATAGAATGCCCGACAAAAAGGTACGCATTTAATTCATATATGAGATTTTATGC
Source organism: Allium sativum (assembly GCA_030737875.1). Taxonomy (NCBI): domain Eukaryota; kingdom Viridiplantae; phylum Streptophyta; class Magnoliopsida; order Asparagales; family Amaryllidaceae; genus Allium; species Allium sativum. Next base: position 75,770,789 of record CM060917.1, read on the forward strand.
GCCGTATCGGCAAGCCGCTTGGCTTTTTCTTTTTCTTTTTGAGATAAGAAGGACCGGGAAAGCTATTTGAAATTTCCCGATGCTCCCGGTACAAAGGAGGTTATGGCGAATTTTTCCGGGAATTTAAGGAGATAGAATATTTTTAAGATAATTTGATGGTTAGAAATTAACATATCAAAATATATAGAAGTCGATAAGAAAACGAACTTAGAAATAGAATAGTATAATCAAAAAGGAAGTATAAGAATAAAACCTCGTAAGGATAAAAGAGAAAGTATATATGTGTTTAAAAGTGAAAAAGTAGTGGTATGATATTGGTTATTCAAGTAAGTAGTCTTGTCTGTTTTGACGTTAAATGTTATTCAGTCAAGGTCTGAGAGGTAATTATACCCCAACTTGGTTGATTTCATGATATACCGATAAGTAGCAAGATACAGGCTCGAAGATCAATGTGGAATAAGAATTCGTTAGATACTGTATTTGGGTTGTCGTAACGATGTTTTACACAACATCTGTTTTAACCCAAATATGTGCAAAGCTTGGAAATAGAATAAATGAATATTTTCTAAAGTTTAGAAAATAAAAGAAGGCGATATATGGAAATGTTTTCCAAATAACATATAAGGCCAACATGGTTATTGAAAATATTTGGTTAACAAATATTGATAAAGAAATAGAGAATAGATTTAATTAATGGAATATTAATTAAAGGTTCGGTGATTGTTGGATGTTTGGTTGAACACTTGTTTTATTCGATAGTTAAATCATCGACTATCGAAACACTTGTTTTTATTCGATAGTTAAATCACAGACTATCGAAGTTTTGACCATCGTTGTCAATATGGAGAGACCGGTTGGATTATTATCCGAAGAACCACTCCATATCGGCAGTAGCGTGCGAATCAGATTATATAAAGATAATCGAAGACGGAGTAGAGTGCAAGGACTTTTTCTATTAATAGAAATAGTGCCTTCAGTTCATCCTGTTCCTGGGTGACTTGTATGGATGAATGTCTGACAGAGTATTTCCAGACGATCACGTACATTGATTTCTTCAACCGTACCAAGAGTGGAAGCGGAGAAGGAAACTTCTTTTAGCTAACACGTAATGTACTGTTGAGGACGTCAATCGGTGATTTGATGGATTTGACGATGTGGCATTCGAAGTGAATCTGGTGTGATGATAAAGCGTAGCTTCTAGCCTCATCAACCGGTAAATGACAGAAATCGGGCAAGCAGCATGGCTATGTAGGTCGCACCTATTAGGGTGTATAATCACCTGATCTAGAGTTTCATTTACTTCTAAAAATCTATTGTCGATGCTGTCCCATTCGGGAAACGGTTGCTGATCCCAACCGTTGGTGATATACATTCGATACACTCAAGCGAAATGAGTGGTCGGTCATGTGTGGCTGAGTTGCAAGATGTTCTTGTTGAACTCGGTGTATTCTCCTCTAGAGATATACCAGCAGAAGGTGGTTCCATACCTTGTCATAGTTGGAAAACCAAATACCCAATACGTGCTTGCGGTTTTGATTGTATATTATATATGTGAAACGTGAGATGCAAGCGTTCCACTAGATTGTTATCTACTTGATTTAGACATTATTATAATATCAAAAGAGTTTTGATATAAAGATAAGTCAAGTGTTTGGATTTTCATAAGGGAAAAACCCGTTCCGTGTTATACGGCGTGGTCTTATGAGATATCATTTAGTTTTCTGAAACTGTTTTAAACTGTTTACTCATACCAGTCCCATGACTGACCCGGAGTTTACTTTGTTGTTTTCCCTAAACTCTTGGGTGCCTAAATTTGTACGGGCAGTCAAGTAGTCGGGAATTTACAGATATACTGGAAGAGCTTGGAGCAGGAGGCTTCAGGATCATATAGCTATAGTTATTTCTGCTGTGTTGTAAGTGATGTACGTTGATATTGATGTATATTCAAGTACAGGTGTATATTTCAAGTTATGTTATATATATTATATGTTATTCGTTCCGCTGTGAGATTCGTGTTACTCTGATGTTGTGTTCTTCTTCTTCTTCTTCTATTCTAAGTTTCTATCTTATCTATCCTCACCCTCTAACTTCTTTCTATTAATGGTTCGAATTTCCGTGATATTTGGGGTTGGACTTGTGTTTTTGGTCAGCTCAAATTGGTCCGGATTTTCGGGTCGTTACAGTTGGTATCAGAGCTTAGGTTGAGCGAATACCTAGGCTGTGTGGAAATGTGCTCATTAGAGATAGGATCAGTAGTATCCTAGAATAAGTTGAGTGTATATGTATATACGAGAGAGCGTACTTGTTATTTGATATAAAAACTATTTTATATTGTGTTGACTAGTCTGTTGAGTGGATTATAAATTTTGGTCGAATCGTGGGACGCCACGAAGTCGATAGGAATTTATGAACACTTGAGCAGAAGATTGGACACGATATTGTTTTCAAATAGTTGAGTTGATTGTTAGGATTATAATCAAATTAGATTATAAAACAGAAATAGTTATATATATAACTAATGGAATTTGTACATGAAATCAAATATACAAAGGAGATGAAATTGAAATTGAATTCCAACCAGAGTTCAGAATTTAAATCCTGGGAGTTTGGAAAATATTTTTTTCTAAATGGGTTTTGAAAGAAATAAAGCACTGAACTCATTCAGTAGCTGGGAAATAATTCTGATGATGATCGCAACCTCATCAGTGTTCATTTCCGAGTTTCTAAGTGATGAATTGCTGCCTTAGAAAAGTTTTTGATGGAAATTTGTCTGAAAAGAAACAAGTTGTTTGAAAATTCAAATGTTTTGAATTTGGGATAGGTATAAATATATGTATATATTTATATAACTTTAAAGGAATTTTGAAATGTGAAATGGGAATATAGATTTCAAATAGAAGTAAAATAAAGGAATTTGAGTATATATGTAATTCAAATAGAAGTGAAATAGAATTTGAATTCAAAGGAATTCAAATGAGTTTGAATAAAGAAAAATTCAAATAGAAATTGTATAAGAAAAATTGGAATGGAATTTGAATTCAAAGGAATTCAAATGGATTTGAATAAAGAAAAGTCAAATAGAGATTTGAATATTAGAATTCAAATGGAATTTGGTTAAATAGAATTTCAAAGAAAATATAAAGTGGAGGTTGAATATTAGAATTCAAAGAAAATATAAAGTTTGAAATAAAATTTGAATTCAAAGGAGTTAAAATAGAATTTTAAATTCAAAGGAATTCAAATAGAAATTGAATAAAGGATTTCAAATGGAATTTGAATAAGGGATTTGAAATAGAATTTAAATTCAAAGGATTTCAAATAGAGAATTGAAGATAAGAAATTCAAATGGGATTTGAAGATAAGAAATTCAAATGGGATTTGAAGATAAGGAATTCAAATGAATTTGAATAGAAGGAAATTCAAATAGAAATTGAGTAGAAGGAAATTCAAATATAGAGTTTGAATAAAGAAATTCAAATGGAATTTAAATATTGTAAATATATAGGATTTGAATATTAGAAGAGAACTAGATCGGGAATATTATGTTAAAATGGAAAATGGATTTGATATATATATCAGAATGAAGTTGAATTTATTATAAACAAAGTTAAACGTTTATATTTATAAATATAATTAAAACGAGCTCGTCGTAGCGCGGTAGTTCGTAAATTGGCGATTCGAACTTCAATTGAGTATACAGGACTCAAATTAAGCCGGAATTCTTTGAAACAAGAAATCGTCGGGACCGGTTGAACAATAGTTTTCTAATGAAAGAGAAAAATCTGGATTTCGTCGTATAGATTTTGAGTTATGTCAAAATCAAAAATTTAGAAAAGCAGCGCCAGAACCATTATAAAAACCATAACGGTTTAATGGAATAAACAAAAGGATTTTAAGGAAATAAAATCCGAATTGGAATTAGAAAATCCAGACTGGAGATATAAAATAAATATGAACTTCAGTGAAGTAAGTGAAATGATTTTTAAGACAAAAATCATATTTTAAATGGTTAAATTGAATTAACTGAATTGGAAAATAATTAGTTAAAGGAAATTTGAATCGAAATTGGGTTTTTGGATAAGTGAAAGAGATTGAGAATTTATATTCGAAATCGAATATATATAACTCGAGTTGAAAATATAATTAGATTAGTTTATAATTAAGTTGACATATATTTGAACAAGTTATATTCAAATAAAAAGGGTGAACTAGGCAAAACGGTTAATCATCAACTAGTTAATGGGAATTTGAATGATTGAGATTGAATTTAACTTAAGTAAGTTAAATGGATCGAATGAATAAATTGAGTAAAATCATGTGAATGAAATATGAATTGGGAAATTTAGAAGGGAATATTTGTAAAAACATTTACAAATAGATTAAATGGAAATATTTATTTATAGAAAATAAATAGAATGTTATACATGAGATATTTATTTGTTAAATAAATAGAATTTAATCAAAGGAATATTTAGAAGATGAATAGAAAATGGAAATCTGTTTTTAATGGATAAATAGAAAAGATTTATTTATAAATAACAGTTTATAAATTAAATTGAATATTTATCATTGGATAGATGAAATATATAAGTCCGAACTTATATAGAGAAGAGATATTGGTTTTTAACACCGATAGTTTTAAATAGAAGGGGTACACAACACTTGTATAAGTGAAGTAACGTATTAAGGAGAAAATTTATAAAGTGAAGAACCGTTACTAAAAGTAAATCTTTATAAATGAATAAACGTTATCCAATAGGAGTTACTCGAATAGGAGAAGTCGATTAAAGTTAGAATAAATCGATTAGAGTAAGAATTAACCAGTTAGAGTTAATCAGTTAGGGTTAATCCGTAGAGTTAATTGAATATTAGTTATTCAATTAGAATTTATCGAATATTTGTTATTCAAATAAGGAGTTAACCAGATAAAGTTAATTGAACATAATTAATCGAATTAGAATTTAATTGAATGTTAGTTATTCAATTAAAGTTGATCGAACATAGTATTGAGATAGAATTAGTCAAACATAGTTACTCAGGATAAGTTGCCATTTCGTACGACTGCTAGCGTAATTCGCAGGGCTGCAGATAGCCTAGGGCGGTCGGATGTTTCCCGAGGGAATCAAGTGTAACCATTGTGATCGCTGCGATCTAGAATTAAGCGAAAGGAGTTATCGAATATAGTTTATTCGAATAGAGTTAAAAGGAGTTATCGAATATAGCTTATTCGGAAGGAGTTAAGTGAAAAGAGCTAATCAAACAGAGTTAATTGATAGGGTTAATTGATAAGAGTAAATTGAATAGAGTAAATCGAATACAGTTTATTCGAAGAAAGGTTTTCGAATCTAGTTATTCGAAAAAGAGATTATCGAATAAGGGAGGAGTTATCGAATATGGATTTATTCGAAAGAGAGTTACGTAAGGAAGTTTGAAATGTTGAGTATCAACATAAATAAGTTTTGATAAAGTTATTGGGTTTTTAGCACTTTTCCTACCTTAGCAATTTCGAGGACGAAATTATTTTAAGTGGGGAAGAATGTAATGACCCGGGATTTCGGCCAACTAATTTTAAATATTTAAAATAGATTTAAATATTGAGTTGAGAAAATAAATGAATTTTTATATTGGATTATCAATTTATAATCGATATACGATTTATTTCGAATATATTTATCGAAATACGAGAGCTGTAATAATTCAATTCGAATTGAAAACGTAGGCAAAATTAATTCAATTAATTAATTAGAATTCTGTTCGAATTTATAAATGATAATATAAATTTATTATCGAAGAAATAAATTGTTGTTAAATTAAACTATATTGATTTAAATTCATATCTTCTACAGATGATCAAACCGGACTTTGAAACCCGTCCCAGTGGGTTCAGAATAGGGGTGTTACCCTAAAATTGACAGTCGTTGCGTTCAGAAAGGAGTTAAGAACCAGGGTGTATTTTAATTAAAGGATACGGGTTTTGATTTAATTAAAACAAAATATAGAAGAGATGTGTCTTCCACCTTCACCACAAAATATGACAGCCATGTGCTCCCTTCTCATCCACTAAGTATAAAAATCGTGGCCTCCTCCTTGTCCATCCGTCCACTCTATAAATGACCGAACTCCCTGATATCAAAATAAAACACCACGATAACTCTTACTTCATTCTTCCACAAATCGAAAAGGGCTGCTCTCATTCTGTAAAGTAAATCGAAAAAAAGAGAGAATCAAAATCGCGAGTTGCGATCAGAAGCTCGACGGTCTCTTCATGCTCAGGGGTGGGTATGGGCGCTCGCGAGATCAGCTAAACCAATCGAAGAACGCGGAAATTCCCAGAAGCTCGCAACTTCAATCAGCTCACGATTTGGGGATGCTCGGATTTGAGCGACAGTCACAGGTGCTGGCGACGTTGGTTCTTGCGCATGTTTGGTGCCAAACGAGTTCGATCTATTAAAGGAAGTCGCGATCTGTCCTGTAGTTGGTGTTCGACTCTGATAAAGTCGCGATGGGGTTCTGAGTGTTGCTGACGATGGATTCGAGGTCAGTAATGGTTGATTGGGGGGTAAAAAAGGAGATTTTCGTGGGTACAGGGAAGCTCGATGTTGCTGTTAAGATTTGGTTGCTTCAGGGGTGGTACGATATGAAGTTTCATGTCAGGTAGATGCTGAGGTGAATTTCGAGTTGACTGGAGGAGCTTTGGCTTCCAGTTTACTGTTCGCAAGTCATCAAGCAGATGTGGTTGGGGAAAACAAGGGAGAATGGGGTATAAGCAGTATTTTTTTGTGGTGTAATGTGAAATGGTAGTTGGGGCTTTTTCGGTTGATTCGCTGTAGCAGCTTTGAGGGGGCTGAGGTGTTGGTGCTCGACAGTTCGAAAATGAAGAAGTTATAAAAAGGAGAAATGGCTTAAGTGTCGATAAAATGGAGTACTGGAAATCCTATGGGAAATTACTTTGAAGTGATTTTGGATTGAAGTGAATTAAAGCTAGCTATGGTTTTCATTTAAATTGAACATTTGTTTGATTTAATTGAAAGTGAATCGCTATCTCAGCAAATTAAAACCACGGTGAGTAAACCTCACTCACCATTTAATTAGAATTATTTCTAGTTGTTAAAAATAATTGCTATGCTTGTTTGAATATTGTTTGGTGGATTTAAAATATATATTAGTTATTTAGGACTATTATATATATATATATATATATATATATTGGGTTGATGATTGGTTGGATTCCCGCAGTTTCATTAGCGGATGCCCGCAGTTTCATAGTTGATGATTACCCTATACGCCCCACGCTATGATTAGTGGATGACCTTCATACCGCGATATCCTGCCTCGAAGCAGGATGGGTATTACTATGTTGACTAATGTCTATGGATGCAGGAAAAACAGGTTGGAGGAATCCAACTGGATTCCTCAAAAATATATATTATGTTTGTTGTTTGTTTGATTTCATATATATTCCTATATGATGTGTTAAAAATCAAATGATTGAAAATTGGTTGATTGATTGTTTAAAATATCCCTGGGCTTGAATATTGATTCATAAAAATATCGAAGAGGGTATTTGAAATTTAAAAAGGGGAATTCTATTTTTTATAAATAGAATTTGAATTTTTAATGAACTATAGAAAACATTAACTTGTTTTGAATATATATGAATGAATATTGAATTTATAAACTTTGTTTATAAATAAAAGGATGGAATTTGAATCGAATTTATAAAGTTGTTTATAAATAAAAGGATGGAATTTGAATCGAATTTATAAAGTTGTTTATAAATAAAAGGATGGAATTTGAATCGAATTTATAAAGTTGTTTATAAATGAAAGGATGGAATTTGAATCGAATTTATAAAGTTGTTTATAAATGGAAAGGTGGGATTTGAATTGAAGTTATAAACGTTGTTTATAAATAATAAGAGAATTCAAATGGACTTTGAATATAAGGAATTGAACTATAGATTTGAATATAGAAATTCAAATGGACTTTAAACTTTAGATTTGAATATAGAAATTCAAATGGACTTTAAACTATAAATTTGAATATAGAAATTCAAATGGACTTTAAACTATAGAATTTGAATATAGAATTCGAATGGACTTTAAACTATAGATTTGAATATAGAAATTCAAATAGACTTTAAACTATAGATTTGAATATAGAAATTCAAATAGACTTTAAACTACAGATTTGAATATAGAAATTCAAAGGGACTTTAAACGATTTGAATATAGAATTCAAATGGACTTTAAACTATAGAATTTGAATATAGAATTCGAATAGACTTTAAACTATAGAATTTGAAAATAGAATTCAAATGAAGTTTTAAATAAAGAGAATTCAAATAGAATTGAATTAGAATTTGAATAAAGTAATCGATAAGGAAACGAGAGTATGAGTATAATTAGAATTTGTTAATATGCAGTTAAGATATATTTGAACATGTCGTGTTCAAATAAGAAGGTGAAATAGACTGAAAAGTTAAGTAACAGATTTAATTAACAAATTGAGTTAAAACGATTGGTATAGTTAAAATAGATTGGACAGGTATAGATACAGGAGACAGGTATGGAATAAAGTATAGAAGTGAAATAAATAGAATGCCCGACAAAAAGGTACGCATTTAATTCATATATGAGATTTTATGCGCCGTATCGGCAAGCCGCTTGGCTTTTTCTTTTTCTTTTTGAGATAAGAAGGACCGGGAAAGCTATTTGAAATTTCCCGATGCTCCCGGTACAAAGGAGGTTATGGCGAATTTTTCCGGGAATTTAAGGAGATAGAATATTTTTAAGATAATTTGATGGTTAGAAATTAACATATCAAAATATATAGAAGTCGATAAGAAAACGAACTTAGAAATAGAATAGTATAATCAAAAAGGAAGTATAAGAATAAAACCTCGTAAGGATAAAAGAGAAAGTATATATGTGTTTAAAAGTGAAAAAGTAGTGGTATGATATTGGTTATTCAAGTAAGTAGTCTTGTCTGTTTTGACGTTAAATGTTATTCAGTCAAGGTCTGAGAGGTAATTATACCCCAACTTGGTTGATTTCATGATATACCGATAAGTAGCAAGATACAGGCTCGAAGATCAATGTGGAATAAGAATTCGTTAGATACTGTATTTGGGTTGTCGTAACGATGTTTTACACAACATCTGTTTTAACCCAAATATGTGCAAAGCTTGGAAATAGAATAAATGAATATTTTCTAAAGTTTAGAAAATAAAAGAAGGCGATATATGGAAATGTTTTCCAAATAACATATAAGGCCAACATGGTTATTGAAAATATTTGGTTAACAAATATTGATAAAGAAATAGAGAATAGATTTAATTAATGGAATATTAATTAAAGGTTCGGTGATTGTTGGATGTTTGGTTGAACACTTGTTTTATTCGATAGTTAAATCATCGACTATCGAAACACTTGTTTTTATTCGATAGTTAAATCACAGACTATCGAAGTTTTGACCATCGTTGTCAATATGGAGAGACCGGTTGGATTATTATCCGAAGAACCACTCCATATCGGCAGTAGCGTGCGAATCAGATTATATAAAGATAATCGAAGACGGAGTAGAGTGCAAGGACTTTTTCTATTAATAGAAATAGTGCCTTCAGTTCATCCTGTTCCTGGGTGACTTGTATGGATGAATGTCTGACAGAGTATTTCCAGACGATCACGTACATTGATTTCTTCAACCGTACCAAGAGTGGAAGCGGAGAAGGAAACTTCTTTTAGCTAACACGTAATGTACTGTTGAGGACGTCAATCGGTGATTTGATGGATTTGACGATGTGGCATTCGAAGTGAATCTGGTGTGATGATAAAGCGTAGCTTCTAGCCTCATCAACCGGTAAATGACAGAAATCGGGCAAGCAGCATGGCTATGTAGGTCGCACCTATTAGGGTGTATAATCACCTGATCTAGAGTTTCATTTACTTCTAAAAATCTATTGTCGATGCTGTCCCATTCGGGAAACGGTTGCTGATCCCAACCGTTGGTGATATACATTCGATACACTCAAGCGAAATGAGTGGTCGGTCATGTGTGGCTGAGTTGCAAGATGTTCTTGTTGAACTCGGTGTATTCTCCTCTAGAGATATACCAGCGGAAGGTGGTTCCATACCTTGTCATAGTTGGAAAACCAAATACCCAATACGTGCTTGCGGTTTTGATTGTATATTATATATGTGAAACGTGAGATGCAAGCGTTCCACTAGATTGTTATCTACTTGATTTAGACATTATTATAATATCAAAAGAGTTTTGATATAAAGATAAGTCAAGTGTTTGGATTTTCATAAGGGAAAAACCCGTTCCGTGTTATACGGCGTGGTCTTATGAGATATCATTTAGTTTTCTGAAACTGTTTTAAACTGTTTACTCATACCAGTCCCATGACTGACCCGGAGTTTACTTTGTTGTTTTCCCTAAACTCTTGGGTGCCTAAATTTGTACGGGCAGTCAAGTAGTCGGGAATTTACAGATATACTGGAAGAGCTTGGAGCAGGAGGCTTCAGGATCATATAGCTATAGTTATTTCAGCTGTGTTGTAAGTGATGTACGTTGATATTGATGTATATTCAAGTACAGATGTATATTTCAAGTTATGTTATATATATTATATGTTATTCGTTCCGCTGTGAGATTCGTGTTACTCTGATGTTGTGTTCTTCTTCTTCTTCTATTCTAAGTTTCTATCTTATCTATCCTCACCCTCTAACTTCTTTCTATTAATGGTTCGAATTTCCGTGATATTTGGGGTTGGACTTGTGTTTTTGGTCAGCTCAAATTGGTCCGGATTTTCGGGTCGTTACAAGAAGAGTAGTGATGGTTGGTGAAAAGACATCAAGAGGAAGAAATGGATATATATATATATAATGTAAATCAACAAAGAAATGGGTACCATATCAATTTACAACTTTGGATTTTCATCTACAACCTAACTTCATACTGTAATTTTCTTCATTTGCTTCGTAATGCCGCTGGTTTCATGTGAATCCGTCAAGAATTGACCAAGTAATGATCAAATGAAGTTTTGGTGAATAAAGAGAGAAGGAAACCAAAACTGTCGATGATTATCTTCAAACTGCATCCATAGGTTAGACTATTTTGCCCCAAAATCTTTCCCATATTACAGTTCTTGTTCTTGCAGTCGTTTTGATGGGTAGATTCTTGAATTCTAATCAAAATTGAGTGAGATATGACTATTTGAAGTTGGCTACGCAAAACTGAAAATTGTGTACGGGATTTCTTACATCTCTCCTACTGTTTCGACTTGCTGCACCCTAATACAATCCAAATTCATCCCAAACCGTTACAAGATCGTAGCCCTTGCATTCCACTTCGATTTTTCACTGGTTTCATCTAATTCTATTGAAAAATGAGGGAGATATGGCTTCTGTAAGATTGATAGAAAAAGAAAAACGGGAAAAAGAGGAAGAAGAGAGAGTTTATGAAAAGAAGTGGACGTTGGGCTTATTTATAAAAGAATGAAGTGTCCATTCATTTGAAATTCAAATTCAAACTCAAGGATTTGGTGTAACACCCCACCTCCGTTAAGGTCACTCACAAAGGGAATGCCTTAATTTCAGTGGAGCATTATAGGTAAAAGATGCAGATAAAATTACAAGACAGACAACTAAAGCAGCGGCAAATAAATAAAACTTTATTTCATTGATAAACAGCTTGTACAAAGATTGTTTTACAATACCAAAGTACAAGCTGTTTATCAATGAAACAAATTTTTATTTATTTGCTGCTGCTTTAATTGTCTGTCTTGTAATTTTATCAGCATCTTTTACCTATAATGCTCCACCGAAATTAAGGCATTCCCTTTGTGAGTAACCTTAACGGAGGTGGGGTGTTACACTTGGTATCAGAGCTGAAGGTTACCAGATCAGATAAAAGATTTGAAAAATTATTTTCAAAATGGTTTCAAAAGATAACGGCAGGGGGTACGTCTGTGTAGGTTCCGACGGTTTACGGGCGTGCACGTACTCCAGAGTGGAAAAAGCAGGCACGGGGTACCAATAGTTATACACTGTGCATCTTGAATCGTGTCGGGTCGCTATCATAAGGCCTGATACACCTTATGGTGGGGCCAGCACAGAGTATCTACACGCAAGAGAGGGCTGACTGACACAAACACATGGAAACTTAATACAAGTAGGTAGCATAATCCCTAGTTGGACCTAGGTCGCGTAAACCCTGAATCCGAGAAGCGTTCAATAGGTAGCATAAACCCCAGTGGCCCTGGGTAGCGTAAACCCTGGTTGAATCTAGTAAGCACTCGATAGTAAACCCTAGATTAGATATAGGTAATAAACGGAATCCCCATAATAGATATACACTTGAAGGCAATCGCAAATACGGGGATTGAGATCACGTTATCATATGATCATAGATTACTAGTTTGGACACCCGTTAGGTAGTGCAGAGATATAGAAATCAGTATAAACAGGGTAGTTGCGAAGCAGAGAAGGAGTGGAAGCGCATTCAGTTTATCAGTACATTAAGTTTATCAGTACATTCAGTTTATCGGTACATTCAGTTTATCGGTACATTCAGTTTATCTTTCCATATCCCATGCTTATCCTATATTATCTTGTTACTATGGTTTAGTCTTATATTTAGTTTATTCATGTCATGACCCTTTTCCTCTTTTAAATACTAAGAATCACTGGACTTACCAGACTTTATGTCTGACCTAGTTTGCTTTCGCCTCTCCCCCCCGGTAGTCGGGGAGGGAATAACTCAGATTTGTTTGGACTGATACTCTTTCCAAGCTTGAAGACTCTTTGACATGTTGCCTTGGACTCTCTCTTCTACTGCTGTGGCTAGCTCATGCTTTATATGGGGAAATCATTTTATGCTTCTTTATTTTTGTAAGCAAGACAGGATACTTTAGTATTGTAAAACAATCTTTGTACAAGCTGTTTATCAATGAAATAAAGTTCTATTTACATGTCGTTGCTCTAATTGTCTATCTTGTAATTTATCTGCATCTTTTACCTATAACGCTCCACCGAAATTAAGGCATTCCCTTTGTGAGTGACCTTAACGGAGGTGGGGTGTTACATTTGGCGTCAAGTTGGTTATACTACTAATTCATCAATATCTTTCTTATACGGTCTTCAAATGCAGCCATAGGCGGATTCAGTAAGGGGCAAGCGACCCCCCTGAAATTTGAAAAAATTACCGATATAGCCTAATTTCTAAGTTTACTTAAAACAAAAAATTAACGTATTCTTTATTTCTTGCTCTCTCAGCCGACCACTCTCATTATTTCTTTTTATTCAAATCAAAATTAGGTTATTCCCAATATTGAGAGCTGCAAAGAATCCGCCTATGCGAGCTGCATCTCAAACTAAGAGCCAACTCTTCCATTCATCTCCTACCCGACATCTTCATCTCCGATCCAACATCTCTTCATCGCCTTCACTATTCTCAGATTGAGTGGCTGGTGATATACACGTAAATGTGTATATTTTATCTGCTTATTTATCTTGTTTTCTTTTTAAAATAATTTATATTGTGTATTTATTTGTTGTGTTTTCAGATTGTTGATAAAAAGCACGGTTTAGAGCATTTGATGGATAAAGCATGAAGTATTTTCTTAAAAAGAGTGAAGTTTGAAATTGCAAAAGCTTGAAGAGTTTATAACTTGAAGAACGGTTGCAAAATGAGCTCAGCTTAGTAGATTTAGCTCGCTAAAGACTCATGCTGCATTCACATTGGCTTATTTGCAAGGCCTCTCACTCTACAGCTGCGTTCACACTGGCTTATGTGTTATTTGGGCTAAATCTTTAGTCCCACGTTGTGTAATTAGCCAATTAGTCTTTTTCATATCAGCTATACACTTATATCTTGTTCATTTAAAAACACACTTAGTTTTATTTTGTAATCTTTCTCTTGGAATAAAACTCTTCTTCTCTTCTCTGTAGTTTTTATTTCATGTTTATTATTTTCTTTTTATTTTCTTCTTCTTTAGCTATGTCTAGCTAATCTCCTTTTATTAGGGGGTGATGACGCTTAGATTAGATTAAATATGAATCACATAGCCCAAGAGATTAGAACTTCATGTATATAGATCTAGATCTGAACCAAGGGCTAGATCTGAACCTTTATATTTTGTGTCGTTTAGGAGATATGCTCCTTTACAGGGTATAGTCATGTTCTATCTAATGCTTATTAGATTTAGATCTAACTTTTTAGGATTTGAAATAAAATAGTGAATCTGTCTTGATAGCCTATGGTTGTTTAAGAGCTTGCTCCTGCATAAGCTATACTGGTTGTTATTCACATATTTGTTTCTAGAAACCTAATTATTGTTGATTCATGTTTGTGACAGAAACATGAATTAGATCTGTATTAATTCGATTGGCTATTGATGAATGTTAATCTAGTTTATGTCATTGCTCCCTAATTGCTTTTTTCTTATCAAAAACTCGTTTTTTGTTTATTTTTTGTTAATTGGCAACCAATCAAAATTCTGGAATAACTTGATTGGATTTATTAATTAAAATATTTTTGGTCCTAGAGTTCGACACCCTCTACAACAACCCTTGTTGTTTAGGAAAGCCGAACGAATTATACAATTGTTAATTTGTTCGCAAACAAATTTTGGCGCCGTTGTCGGGGATCAAAATAATTTTTATTGGTAAATCCTTCGGGTTATATTTTTATTTTTAGTTTTTCTTTAAAAAAACACAAAAATATTTTTATTTAATTCCTTTTGCTTTCATATATAGATTTTTTTTCGTTATTGGTCTGATTTGGTATTAAATAATTGATTACGTAATCTTCCAATTAAGAAAAAAATAATAAAAAATCTTGCCTTTTGTTTCAATTCCTTTCTTTAATTTCTTTTCCGTTTTAAATACAAGTTCCTTTTCTTTCTTTCATTCATTTATTTCCAATTTTTCTACAGATTTATTTCCTTTTTTCAACATTTCCATATAAATAAATAAAAAAGTGTTTCCTCTTCTTTGCTTTTCTACTGTGTGCATCTTCTTCTCTTCTTCTAGCTTCTACACAACGCCATCATCCTCACTAGTTCATCTACACAGTCTGCACTCCAACCAACCCCTTACCCATCCATCACCATACTTCACAAATTTTCATTCTCTGTTCAAACTTCTATTTACAAATTTCTACCAGTTTCAGTGCACCATTTCCATACTTTCACTTCAGCCATCGGCCATCTATTTCCACCAGTCATAATCTCCACGAAACCACCTGCCGACTACTCCATCCAGACCATCACAACACACAACTCCTCCCCCAGCAATTACATCCACACTTCATTTCCCTCAAACCAAACAAATCCCAACACTCAAACTTCATCTCCTACATACGCCATAAACCACACTTCCACATCACCACACAAAAAGCATACCACACCAACGCAGTACCAAGTGCCTGCATACGCTACTTCTTCCTAAACCGATCACTTCAGCATACCCTCAACTCCCAAACTTCAACCACTCCATTCAACTACACGAACTCCTCTTGGCTACCACAGAACCTGACCATGGCCACAACAAAAGCCATCACAATGTTCACCTGATCAAAATTGCCTCTCGGCCCTCAAAACCACTACAGCAACAATCAGAACCCCCCTTTGAATTGAAACCAAGTCCCATCACAAACCCCCTCTGCAAATCCAGTTCGAAATCATACTAGCATCATCATCCATGCATAGAAATCCTCTCTCTTGACCAAACACCCATCTACCACCAATTATTCCAGTTCGACCTGATTTCAAAGTTCGCAACAGCCGAACTCACCAATCGAACTGTCCTCGCGCCAGTGACCAACACAGTCACCAAACTCCTGTATAATCCGCTTCCTACCCAAAGTTCAAATCACTGAACCACTAAAATCCATATTCGGAACTCAAGCTCGATCGATACCACCAGAAAACCCGAAACCCCCGAAGTCCATACCCCCAATACCAAATTGATAGCTGACAATTGCCCTCCTTATACTCGCAGACCCGACGCCAAAAAGCCAAAAACCACCACTCAAATCCAATTCACTCAAATCATTTACCAATAACCGCCTCTTTTACCCAAATCGATTTGCAAAATCGCGCCTTTCCATTGTATTTTGTTTTTAAGTTCTTTAGAGAATTTGGACTGAATGGTTTAACAAAGAAAAAAAGGGGAATGAGATCCTGACTGAGGTGAAGCAGTTTGTACCAATCATATGGTCGGGTGTGTTGAGCCATAGGGTTGGGCTTGTGGCCTTGTTTTGGATCCGAAGTTGCCTTGTTTCAGTCTGTTTGTAGTTGCCTTTAAAGCATTTAGTTTTTTTAAGCTTGTAGTTGCTTTATTTAGGTTTGTCTGGATTTCATTGCGTTATTTTCTTCTATTTGTGTTTATATTCATTTGATTTTATTGTCTTAAAAAAAATCATTTTCCTTTGACTATTTGTTTTGATATCAATTTTTTTCTCTTGGTCGTGTTTTTCACTCATCTTGTTTTTTTTATTTCATTTTGATTTCGCTTTAAAAAAAATGAGAGTTTAAGAAACCTCAAACGAAAATCAATAGCCAAAGTGATGGAATAGGATCAAGCAATTTGCAATTAGCATATTTTGGATTGTTGGAGCTGTTGCACACCAAGTGGGGTATGAACGCGCTAGCGCTACTCAGTTGCACTGGATGGACCGCCGATGCGACAACCCGAACTTCCCCGGTCTCCGAAGAGAAGAGAAAGAACAGATTGTCTGAGAACGCGACACATCAGAACGTAAACAGAAGAACATTTCATTGCTTATTACAACAATTTACATCAGAGTACAAGAACATACAGAGTATGAACAAATAATATACATTTGATAAATATTAGAGATTTAAAAATTACAATGCAGCGGAAAATAATACAAAACACAACTGAAAGAGATACACGGATACAGAGCTTTCCGAATATCATTCCAGCTGTAAACCATGATCCTGTGAATATAAATCTGCAAAACCAAAACTACTAGCTGCCCATGTGGAAAATAGGCACACCCAGAGTTTAGGTTAAAACAATAAACTCCAGGTCAGTCATGTGACTGGTGTGAAAACTAAAACAGTTATTTAAAATTTTACTTTAAAATCAGATATATCAAGGGCCCACGCCGTATAACGCGGAACAGGTTTCCCCCTAAGAATACTAGTGCGTATAACAAAACAGTGCAATGCTTTTTGAAAAAAAATGAAGCTGTTATAAGACCCAGGTCCCATCACACAATGCAACGCAAGCTGGAGGATACGGTTTTCCCTTATAATAGCCAAACATGCTTGGTACGTTTAAAACAAATCATTTAATACTATAATAGGTGTATAGTGTCAACACAGCTTCAAATATAAATGTATCAATCATAGACGGCATAGTATCCCATGCTACTATGTCGCCAATACTAGACTCTACTATCAAAACCGAAATGTTACGTATTGGAAATTGGATTCCATCTATGAGTCGAGGCCATGGATTGCTCCTCACCGCTTCGAGACACTCTAGCAAATGTCTTAGGACTCCCCGCATAGAACCTTTGAATCGGTTGGGCTGGTCCTCCCTTACGTTTGAGGATTTGTTACTCCTAAACACACGTTCCCGGTCCTATCGTACCTATATCTATCGGCTCCGTAGAGACCGACATATCCGAGGCGCCTTGCAATCCAACAATCATACAGGTAAAAATATAAAAATATCAGGGCTTGCAAAACCCTGACACCACTCATAGCT
This sequence comes from Allium sativum, assembly GCA_030737875.1. Taxonomy (NCBI): domain Eukaryota; kingdom Viridiplantae; phylum Streptophyta; class Magnoliopsida; order Asparagales; family Amaryllidaceae; genus Allium; species Allium sativum. The sequence continues at coordinate 75,788,536 of CM060917.1, forward strand.
AGAAAGAAACGTCATGTTCTCCCTATGGTCCAATCCCGTTTTTGACTCATACCGAGGTGTGAGGCTCGCGAATTAACGCTATACACAAAGCTATGCCCTCTAAGGCCGTGCTTTGATCATCAACCACAAGACTCTTCTTTTCAACAGAAGCCTTGATTACTGCATCTCTTCATGCCACACAGGCAATTCATGTCATGCAACTGATGTCTATCGATATATAACCTCCGAGCTCATATGTCTCAGAGAAGGGCATTAAGCAAGAGAATAAATTCTCCGCCGCCAAACAGATATATATTTAATAGAAATCAATCAACACAGAATAAAATCCAATGTCAAACACACATCCATTTATAAGTTTGTTCTAGGTCTGAACAAAACCGGAGGCACCTTATTCCTCGTCCCATATGTCCAATACAGGAGAGAGGTCCTCGCATATCTGGTCGATCTTCAAGTACGTATGGACGATCACCACTTATTACCTTGTCTTGGGTGTACAGCCCAATCAAGACATCAGTAATCATCCAAACGATGTGAAGACCTCCGGTCTTCAACCACCGTCTTCATCTTCGACTTATCGTCGAATCAGTTATTCAGAATGGGTATAAACCCGGCATTTCTGAATAACTCGCATATATTATAAACAAGTGCTATAAAACACAACATACGCCTCATTCCAATTCTGAATATTCTTTTATTTAAATATTCACATCCTTTGGGAAAGGTTCCCATTAATTTTATCAAAGATAAATTCTTTAAATTTATTCTCTAATTTTCCTTTGGATATCAATTCAAACCAAATTAAGGTTTCCCAAACTAGTCAGGATTAGCGCACCTTACCGAAGTAATCATTTGTTTAATTTCCGAATCCCAACCTATTCATCCCATAGAGCAAAACTAGTCATACTCCATATATAGCACCACGGTGTTATCGGTAAATTTAATTACCATTTCACGTTAAAATCTAATTAAAGATTTAACTATCGCTAGGATCAAAACTGGTGATACTCCATTCTCGATCATTTCCCAAATTTGATAATTTAAATTATCAATTCCCATTTCAATCTAATTAAATATTCATTAAAACTCCATTTAGTTATAATCTTCCCAAAAATCAATATTAATGATTATTTAACTTTGAAAACACAAACATACTACATCAACAATCTACACTGTACTATTGATTTCTGCCGATATATAACCTCTAAGCTCGTACGTCTTAGAGAAGGGTGTTAAGCAAGAGAATAAATTCTCCGCCACCAAACAGATATATATTTAGCAGAGATCAACCATACAAATCGAAATACAATGTTAGACATGTAATCCCATCTTTAACTGGGTTAAAGAACCAATGTCATTTAAAACACGGTTCACAATGAACTCAAATCCTCTTCCATAAAAATGGAATTTGCATGGAAAACAGATCAATATATAATCGATATCAATTTCCGTATCTAACTATTAATATAAATGGAAAAACGACAAAGCTCCGCAGAAGCTCATTTCGATTTTTATCAAATCGAATTCCATTCAATTTCAATTTAACATATTAAATTGGAAAACTTTACTTTGGAAAATTCCCGTTAATCTTAATAAAAATATTTATAAATTCCAAATCACATTTCACTGTAAATCGGGTTAAAGAACGAATGTCGTTAAAAACATAGTTCACAATAAACCCAATTCACATTCCATTTTCAATTCCAATTAAATGTTAATTAATTGGTAATTCTTCTTTAAACCATAATTAAAAGATTTATTCTTTTCACACTGGGTTTAAGAACAGTGTCATTTAAAACACATTTCATGACAAACCCAAAATCCAATTCAATATTAAATACAAGGCTCTAAATAGAAATTATATCGGCTTATATTCAATATCAAATTCTGAAATCATCAAATATTGTATTGGGAATAACGATATATATATCTTCCAAATTCCTTCATAATATCCGTATAATCACGGAATCCAATATCGAAATATTCCGAAGATAATTTCGATTCAAATCCATTCCAATACATATATTGGAAATTCTGGTTATTTTTAAAACCATTTCAAATCCAAATTATTTATTTAAAAATATTGGATTATAATTCTAGTTCATACCTAGTTCATTTTGATAAAAATATATTTTTATCTTTTCAAATATGGAGTTTTTCATCCCAATTCTTTCCAAATCATTTATTATGATTTTACATAAATTATTGATATTTTTAATAATTTAATCATGGCCCGTACAGTCGATTTCCATAAACGGTCATCGAACTGCACTTACAGCAACCTTTTCCAAATTTGATTTGGACATGATTCCAAATCCAACTGTTAGATTTCAAATCTCTTGTATTCGTTGGAAAGCTCTTTTCGATACGAACCCAACAGTTTCGGTTTTAGGAGAATCCGACGATCGGATCTCCCGTAATGTCCACTCGAAGTCAATGGTCGAAATTCGCGATCTACCGCGGCGCGTTCTATTCAGACCATTAAATATATATTATATATATTTCATCAATTTCCATTTAAAACGTATTTTAAAAATCGTTTTAAATTCGTATTCAAAACGATTTTAACTTCATATTCAATTTTAAATCAAAATTGAATATTCCATATCATTAATATATAAATGATAATATTTTCAAAACACTAGATTTTGAAATCACTTCCTTTTCGATATTCATTATAAAAATGAATAAAATCGATATAAATATCGTTCACGTCAAAATGGAGTTAATCTAATCAACACGGCTTAATATATTTAAATATTTTCGTGTCCATCCAAAATCAGACATCAAAATCATGTTTTGATCCATTACTGAATATTATTTTAAAATATTAGTTATTTTAAAATATTCATTATTCGCCATTTTAAAATATTCATTATTTTAGAATGTTCATTCCTTCCGAATTGGAATCAGACACATCCAATTACCATATTATTTGATTTATATGGATTTCATAAACACATGTACACAACAATAATCAAACACAGTCAACCATCATCCAGAGTGCATTACACAACTGCATAAGCATTAAATATAAATAATTAACGCTTACAACACTCTGTCAACCCATCGATTGACATACAACTAAATATTGGGATTAGTGTATGTCCAATATCATCCCAATACCCGTGTGGGGTTTTCAAACAACAAACACTGATTATTATTTGTACAGTTGGGTGATGTGTAAAATATATCGTTCCAATCAATATCAGTAAAATGTGTGTAAGTAAACAAATCGTCTGATTTGTAAATGAATATTTATTTTATTCATGTACACGTTAAAAATTATATTTTTAACTATAATTTTTTTATTTCAACTCATGAATATTTTATGCAGTTCATTTATACAATAAAATGATATTTTTATTGTTCTAATATTTTTAGAAAATTTCGGTAGCATAATGGCGCGATACTAGAACCAGAATAAGGTCTAGCCGTATCCCTCGCCTACTAGTGGCTCGTGTCATGTACATACCAATTCTAATCAATTCATTTCATTTCCCAAACCAAATTCAACCAAATAATCTAATCAACCAAACAACCAAACAAACATGGTTTCAAACGAAGGTGTCAGGTGCTACTAAGCACCGTCTGTATCCTAGTATATATTTTTAACTAGAAAATAAATTAAAGTGAGAAGTTCTCACCTTTGGGATCCACTCCTCCAATTTTATTTCATAATTTCCGAAAAGTTTGGATTCCGTTCAGCTTCCCATCCATTCCATCGCAATCTGTTTCACGCGGTATATATATATATATATATATATATTAAAAATAATATTTTTATTGTAACGAAAAGGAATTTCGCTCGATCCGAATCGATCGCAAACCGACCAAGACCGTTCGAAACCCCTGATTGTTTTGAGAACACGACAAATCAGGACACAAACAGAAGAACATTTCATTGCTTATTACAACAATTCATCAGAATACAAGAATATATAGAGTATGAATCAATATTACACATCATAAAATATCAGAGATTACAATACATTACATAGCAGCAGGAATTTTTTTACAAAACACAACTGAAAGTAATACACGGATACAGAGCTTTCCGAGTATCGTTCCAGCTGTAAACCAGGATCCTGTGAATATAAATCTGCAAAACAAAAACTACTAGCTGCCCGTGTGGAAAATAGGGGCACCCAGAGTTTAGGTTAAAACAATAAACTCCAGGTCAGTCACTGGTGTGAGAACTAAAACAGTTATTAATCTTTATTTTAAAGTTAGGTAAATCAAGGGACCACGCCGTATAACACGGAACGGGTTTCCTCCCAAGAATACCGTTGAATAAAACAACAGCGCAATGCTAAATAAAGAACAATGAAGATATTGTAGGACCCAGGTCCCATCACACAATGCAACACAAGCCGGAGGATAGGGTTTTACCTTATAATAGCCAAAGGATGCTTGATACGCTAAATTTCATCTTTTATTATTACTATAAGTGTATAGTGTCAAAACATTTTCAATCATAAGTATCAATCATAGACGGCATAAGTGCCCCATACCACTATGTCGCCATATATAGGTATACAATCAAAACCGCACATGTCACATATTGGAAGTTGGATTTCCATCTGTGAACCAAGGCAAGAGATCGTCCTTACCGAATTCGAGACAATCTAGCCCATGTCTCAGGGACAGAACGCATTGACCCTTGGAGCGTTAGGGCCGGTCCACCGATGTGGATTAAAATGCCTGAACACTGCGTTTCCCCGTCCTTTGGGGCGTAAATGAGCCAAATGACTCCATCGGCTCCACACAGTCACCGATATATCCGAGGCGCCTCGCTACCCAACAACCACATAAGTCAAACTCGTCAGGGCGTGTCAAACCACTGACGCCACTTCTAGCTAGAAGGAAACGCATGTCCTCCCTGATGTCCTACTCCCGTTTCTGGTTCACAACCGGGGTGTGAGGCTTGCGAATCAACGCTACACAAAGCTATGCCACATAGGTCGTGCTTTGATATCAACCACAAGACTCTGCTTTTCAACAGAAGCCTTGATCATTTGCATCTTAGCATGCAACACTGGAAAACCACTCCATGCAACCGATATCCATCAATCACACAGAATGATATCCAATGTCAGACACACCATCCATTTACAAGTCTGTTCTGGGTCTGAACGAAACCGGAGGCACCTTGTACCTCGCATATCCATCGATCTCCAAGTACGTCTGGACGATCACCAACTTATTCCCTCCTTTTGGGTGTACGACCCAATCAAGATCATCAGAAATCATCCAAACGATGTGAAGACCTCCGGTCTTCAACCACCGTCTTCACCTTCGACTTATCGTCGTATCAGTTATTCAGAATGGGATAAACCCGGTCTTTCCGAATAACTCGCGTATATAATAAACAAGTGTTACACAAACACAACATACGCCTCATTCCAATTCATCAGTCACTAACCGTAAATTAGTAAGAGAACAATTCCCTAAATATTAACCCCGAAGGCCGAAACCAACATCAGATCAATACCCAGGAAACCATTCATCTTAACTAATCTTCAGTTAGTTGCTAAATTTCACATTCTTAGGGAGAGGTTCCCATTAATTTTATCAAAGATAAATTCCTCAAATTTATTCTTTAATCTTCTTTTGAATATCAATTCAAACCAAATTATGGTTTATCCAAACTAGTCGGGATTAGCGAACCTTACCGAAGTAATCACTTGTTAAATTTCCCAACCCCAACCTATTCATCCCATGAAGTAAACTGGTCGTACTTCATATCTAACACCACGGTGTTATCGGTAAATTCAATCACCAATTCACGTTCAAATCTATTTAAAGATTTAACTATTGCCTGGAGCAAAACTGGTGATACTCCTTTCTCGATCATTTCAATCTAATTAAAGATTCATTAAAACTCCACTTGGTTTTAATCTTCCCAAAAATCAATATTAATGATTGTTTAACTTGGGAAATCATATCCTGTCTTTAACTGGGTTAAAGAACCAAAGTCATTTAAAACACGGTTCACGATAAACCCAAAATCACATTCTATTCCGTCAGCCTTTAACCGTAAATTAGCAAGTGAACAATTCCCTAAGTAATAACCCCGAAGGCCGAAACCAACATCAGATCAATACCCAAGAAACCATTCAACTTAACTAATCTTCAGTTAGTTTCTGATTTTCTTAACTCCGTTGGGTCTAAGAACAGTATTATTGAAGATACCGTTCACGACAACCCAAAATCACATTCCATTTATTATCGGATTAAAGAACAAGTGTTATTCAAAACACCGTTCATGATAAACCCAAAAATCAATTCAAATTCAATTCCAATTAAATACCATTTAATTGGTATACTTCATTAAATCTAAATAAAAAGATTTAATCTTTTTCTCAACTGGGTTTAAGAACAACGTTAATGAAGACACCATTCATGACAAACCCAAATCACATTTGATATTAAATACAAGGCTCTGAATAGAAAATATATCGGCTTATATTCAATATCAAATTCTACGACCAACAAATATCGTATTGGAAATAACGATATAAATCTATCTTTCAAATTTCCATAACAATATCTGTATAATCACGAAATCCAACATCGAAATATTCTAAAGACAAATTCGATTCAAATCCACTCCAATTCAATTATTGGAAATTTCTGGTTACTGTTAAAACCCTTTCAAATCCAGTTTATTTATTTTAAAAATAATTGAATTATAATTCTAGTTCAAAACTAGTTCATTTCGATAAAAACCTATTTTTATCTTTTCAAATATGGAATTTTTCATCCAAATTCTTTTCAAATCATTTCTTATGATTTTACATAAATTATTACTATTTTTAATAATTTTATCAAGGCCCGTACAGTTGATTTCCATCAACGACCATCGAACTGCACTTACATCGACCTTTTCCAATTTTGATTTGGACATAATTCCAAATCCAACCGTTAGATTTAAAATCTCTAATATTCGTTAGAAATCTCTTTTCGATACGAACCCAACGGTTCCGGTTTTAGGAGGATCCGACGGTCGGATCTCCCGTAATATCCATTCGAAGTCAATGGTCGAAATTCGTGAACTGCCGCGGCGCGGCGCGTTCTATTCAGGCCATTATATATATATATATATATATATATATATATATATATATTTCATCGATTTCCTATCAAAACGTATTTTATAAATCGTTTTAAATTCGTTTTCAAAACGATTTCAACTTCATATTCAATTTCTAATCGAAATTGGATATTCCATATCATTAATCTATAAATGATAATATTCTCAAAACGTTATATTTTGAAATCACTTCCTTTTCTATATTCATTATAAAAATGAATAAAATCGATATAAATATCGTTCACGTCAAAATGGCGTCAATCTAATTAACACGGCTTTATATATTTCAATAACTTCGTTATTCTATTCAACATATGAATATTTTCTTCAACACATGAATATATATTTTATTCAACACATGAATATTTATTTTATTCAACACACGAATATTCTTTTTATTCAACACATGGATATATATCTTATTCAACACATGAATATTTATTTTATTCAACACATGAATTTTCTTTTATTCAACACATGAATTTATATTCTATTCAACACATGAATATTTATTCTATTCAACACATGAATTTTTATTCTATTCAACACATGAATATATATTTTATTCAACACATGAATATTTATTTTATTCAACACATGAATTTTCTTTTATTCAACACATGAATTTTTATTCTATTCAACACATAAATATTTATTCTATTCAACACATGAATTTTCTTTTATTCAACACATGAATTTATATTTTATTCAACACATGAATATATATTCTATTCAACACATGAATTTTTATTCTATTCAACACATGAATATATATTTTATTCAACACATGAATATTTATTTTATTCAACACATGAATTTTCTTTTATTCAGCACATGAATTTATATTTTATTCAACACATGAATATATATTTTATTCAACACATGAATTTTCTTTTATTATATTCTTTATTTTCCAAATTGGAATGAGGCCCAATCAATTACCATATAACGTTAACTATATGGATTCTCTACAACACATGTATATAATAGCAACGATAAATCATCAACCATCATCCAGAGTGCACCGCACAACTGCATAATCATTAAATATAAATAATTAACGCTTACACAGTCTGTCAACCCATCGATTGACATACCTCTAAACAATCGGGATTAGTGTACGTCATATATCATCCCAATACCGTGTGGGGTTTCAAATCAACAAACACGGATTTTTGTTTGTGCAGTTGGGCGATGTGTAAAATTTATCGTCCCAATCAATATCAGTCAAATCAGTGTATATAAACAAATCGTCCGATTTATTTATTACTATTTATTTTATATACACGTTAAACATTATATTTTTTACTATAAAATATTTTCCACCATAAAATATTTTATTCCATTCCACATCACACAATAAAATTTCACCACACAGCAATCAAACAAACAAGTTATCCGTGGTCTGTGGACAACGGGTGTCGGATGCTACTAAGCACCGTCTGCATCCTAGTATATATTTCAAACTAGAAATTAAAATAAAAGTGAGGAGTTCTCACATTGGGTTCCACTCCACCAAAAATTGTAGAAGGCTCAGAAAAATATCCGGTCTCTTCTAGAATGTAGAAGACGTCCTCACGGTCCCGGTGTCTGTTGTTTCACTGGATTTCAACCACATAGCAAAAAGATACGATTTTTATAAGTTTGATCAACCTTGCGACGGTTTTATGGTGTTAAAACTGTTAAAAATAAAACATCAATACCTTTTCTTGTTTGATTCAAACTAGGGTTGGGATTTTACTTCCAATCCATGCATCAATTGAAGGATCAGGCTACACCACGATGGAGTGCTCCGAACGACGCGCCAGGGGGTGCCAACCGCCACCAGCTCGAGCTCAGATCGAAGGAGTAAACTAGGCACGAATGGATGAACTTCACGGCCTCGATTCTTGCGATTAACGAAGGGATGGGGGTCGAGAGTGGTATGGATTTGGAGACGGAGGAAAACTCTACAAAAACCCCAACAGGAGTGTTCGATATTAGTGCGTGGATGGGAAGATAAAGAAGAGAGAAGGGAGGAAGCTTTATCGCCGTCGCTCTGAGAGGTATCGGGGAAGAAGCATCGGGGAGAGAGAATAGATTTGATTGGCCGATATTTTTTTTATTTATATATTTTTAAAATCCCAAAAATACAACTCTTCACATACTAACTCCAATCCAAACCCAACGACTGTCGTCCCTAGCTAAATACCCCCATTCCGAACACAATGGGATATGTTTCGTAGGCCCATTCAACTGTTTCAGTCAGTTTTTCTTCAAATTAAAGTATAAAACATTCAATATTTGATTTGAACGTACATTTCAATTTGACGGGGCCGCATACTGATCCCAAAAATTTCAGAAAAATAAATCTAACTATGTTTTGACGATACGGTCGGAAAAAAACTAGTTTCGTCGAATTCTGAGACCGTTTGAAAAATGGCCATTTTCTGGTCGATCCAATTTAACAGAAATTAACCAAACACATTTTCCTTCGCCACGCTCACATATTAACTTCAAAAATTATGGAATTTAAAACCTAGCAATAATTTGTCATCCCGGATCCAACAAAAGTGGTTTCGTTAAATTCTGAGGTCATTTGCAAAATGGCTATTTTCACGGGCTATATAAATACTATAACGACCTTTCTGAAAATTCATTTGGCCATAACTTTTGACTCCTGCTATGAAACTTCGATTTTTCAGTTTCGTTAGAAAGATAATCATAAACAGATTTAAATATTTTTGGTTTCACTAAAATTCGTTTTATTTTGCACCCGGTACAGTCAGTCAAAGTTTGAATTCAAATTTTGAATCTGTCGCGCCTCTTCAGACCTTGTTTATAATTTAAAATAATTATTTTATTTTCAAACATTGATTCAAACATACTTTTTGTCCTTATTATTTATTTTAAATATCCAAAATCCACTAAATAGCCAAATTATAAATTTTAAACTGGCTCAGATTTTCCGGGTTGTTACATTTATAACGTTGTTTATATAATAAAATTCATATTTTTATGCCGCTACTCCATATATAAAAATTTAATTTTTATATTGCTACTTCCTATATAAAAATCTTATCTTTTCAAATAAAAATCATATTTTTATATTTATAAAAATCAAATCTTTTTATTATTAAAAATCATAACTTTTTATTACTTAAAATCATAACTTTTTATTATTAAAAATAATAAAGTTTTATTATTAAAAATCATAACTTTTTATTATTAAAAATCATAACTTTTTATTATTAAAATTCATATTTATATCGCTTCATTCAAACAAATAAAAATCAAATCTTTTTAGTTATAAAAATCAAACCTTTTTAGTTTAAAAATCAAATCTTTTTACCGTTATATATATATATATATTTATTAAAAATCACATCTTTATTTCGTTATTATATATATATATATATAATTTACACAAATATATATAGATTAAAATCACGTATTTATTTCGATGTCTACACTATAAAGATCGTGTTTTTATTCTCATAAATGAATAAAATAAAATGAATAAAAACTCACATTCAGTTTTGGGTGGCGGAGGAGGCTCGGGGGAGGCACTGTTGGCCGGGGGCGGGGCAACAATGGTCGGAGCAGCGGGTTTGGATGGTTTTCTGGTGAATGGGGGTCCTACAGCGCGCTGACGTGGCGGAGGAGGGTGGTGTGGGGTCGGAGATGGTCGGAGGTGGCGAGGTTGGCCAGCAGCAGCGCTGAAATGGGCCATGACGACTAGGGTTTCTCGAATTGGGGTTTTTAATTGGGAAAAGGGAAGAGGAGGAGGCAGCGTTAGCGGCGGAGGGGGGGGTCTTGCCATCGGCGAATCCGTGGGGAGGGCGGCGACAGGGGTGGCGATCGCCAGGGGTGGCGATCGCCAGGGGCGGCGGCGCGTTTGAACGAGATGCGCGGTTTTTTTATTTTGTTTTGTTCAGCTGAAATGAACGGGGGGTGTAAGGGGAGATATATATTTTATATTTAATTTATTATTATTTTAATTCAAAAAGGTGATTTTTTGTCCGAACTACAATTCACATCCAATGACTGTCACATCAAGCTAATTACCCCCATCCCGAACACAATGGGATATGTCCTGTAAGCCAATTCAACTGTTACGATCAGTTTCTCTTTAAATTAAAATATAAATCAATATATATTTAATTTAAACGTACATTTTAATTTACCGGGGCCACATACGGGCACCATAAATTCCAGAAAAATAAATCTAGCTATGTTTTGACGATACGGTCCAAACAAAACTAATTTTATCAAATTTGGAGACCGTTTGAAAAATGGTCATTTTCCAGTCGATTAAATTCAAATTGAATTGACCAAACACGTTTAAATTCACCACGCCCACATATTGATTCCGAAAATTAAAAAAATTGGAATCAAGCAATAACTCGACATTCCGGATCCAACAAAAGTGGTCTCGTCGAAAACGGAGGTCGTTTGCAAAATATATATTTTTAAGGGCTATATATTATTTAAATTCCATAGCGACTATTCTGAATTTTCAACTGGACATAACTTTTTATTCCCGCTATGAAATATGGATTTTTCAGATTCCTTGGAAAGATATTTTCAAATAGATTCAAATATGTTTGGTTTTACTAAAATCCGGTTTATTTTGAATCCTATACATTCATTTAAAGTTTGAAATCGAATTTTCAAACTACCGCGCCATTTTCAGTTCCTTTTATAATTAAAATATATATTTATATTCTAACTTCGATTTAAATAAATTTATGCGTTCTAATTCTATTCAAAATAAATTTCTAGTCGTTATTATTTAAAATAAATCATTTTAAATATTCAAAATTCATTAAAATTGCCAAAATAAAAATTTTAAATTGGTTCTGATTTCCCGGGTTGTTACAATCTCCCCCACTTAAAATATTTTTGTCCTCGAAAAGGAACGGAGCTGAAAGTTGTTTAACCAACCAACTCAAATTTCATTCTGGCTTTCATTCTTCAACTTTTTAGTTTCTAAGAATTTTCCAATTCTTCAAAAAAATTGGCTAACACCGTAAATTTTTGAAAAAATTCGCCATAACCTCCTTTGTACAGGAAGACATTTAAAACCTCAACTAGCCACGTAAGGCCCTCATCATCCAAAAAGAAAAACCAAGCGGCTAACCAATCGGCTCATAAAATCATCCAAAACCCAATAAAATTTTAAACATGTACCTATTTGTCGGGCATACAATTTTATTCCTCTTCTCTAGCCTCTTTGCTATGACCTGTTCAATATATATGCATGTACATGTATGCAATTTCAACCAATTTCAATTCAGTTCAAAATTTGGTTCAATTTGGCTTAATTTTGTCTTACATTTTTCTATTGATTTCATTAGTCCAATATTTTTATTTAGTCACACTAATTATCATACAACACAACCAGCAATCGGTTTGTTGATTAACGTTTCAAACATAAAATTTTAATACATGTCAAAAATCATATTTTTAGTGCCAAATCACAACAATAAACCCTACCTAATTTTGGTTCTCACACTAGCCAATTGGAAATATATAGACATCCCGCCTTCGAAACTCGAGCACAGACTCTGATGATGAGGCCTCATCATCAGGATCATCCCCGGGCGACTAGAATGTGATTCTATATCTATCCAGTATATTAAAACTTTGAATACACGTTTGCAAGGCGAATATGCAAAATCTTTATATACTTGATTGTCCAAATTCAATATAAAATAAGTATTCAAATACGTATTATAAGTTTTAAATTTTCAAAACAAAATTTGTTTTCATTTTTATTTTAAAAATAACACTCTTCACACTCGTTCTAGGATACTATTGATCCCTTCTCAAGCGAGTCATTCTCCTTGGATATTACTAATCCAATCTCTAATGAATTCTTTCGTTTGGTTCTAAAGTGTCTTGTTCTCGAGCTCTGTAAACCAAAGCTCTGATACCAAACTGTGACGACCCGAACTTCCCCAGTCTCCGAAGAGAAGAGAAAGAATGGATTGTCTGAGAACACGACAAATCAGAACGCAAACAGAAGAACATTTCATTGCTTATTACAACAATTTACATCAGAGACAAGAATATACAGAGTGTGAACAAATAATATACATTTGATAAATATCAGAGATTTACAAATTACAATGAAGCGGAAAATAATACAAAACACAACTGAAAGAGATACATGGGTACAGAGCTTTCTGAATATCATTCCAGCTGTAAACCAGGATCCCATGAATATAAATCTGGAAAACCAAAACTACTAGCTGCCCGTGTGGAAAATAGGGGCACTTAGAGTTTAGGCTAAAACAATAACTCCAGGTCATCATGTGACTGGTGTGAGAACTAAAACAGTTATTTAAAACTTTACTTTAAAATCAGATATATCAAGGGCCCACGACGTATAGCACGGAACATGTTTCCTTCCAAGAATACCAGTGCATATAACAAAACAGCGTAATGCTTTTTGAAAAAAAATGAAGCTATTATAAAATCCAGGTCCCATCACACAATGCAACGCAAGTCGGAGGATAGGGTTTTCCCTTATAATAGCCAAACATGCTTGGTATGTTTAAAACAAATCATTTGATACTATAATAGGTGTATAGTGTCAAAACAGCTTCAAATATAAATGTATCAATCATAGACGGCGTAGTATCCCATGCTACTATGTCGCCAATACTAGGATCTACAATCAAAACCGAAATGTCACGTACTGGAAATTGGATTCCATCTATGAGTCGAGGCCAGAGATGGCTCCTCATCGCTTCGAGACACTCTAGAAAATGTCTCAGGACTCCCCGCAGAGAACCTTTGAATTGGCTGGTCCGGTCCTCCCTTACGTTTGAGGATTAGTTACTGTTTCCCCGTCCTATCGGACCTATATCCATCGGCTCCGTGGAGACCGATATATCCGAGGCGCCTCGCAATCCAACAACCACATAGGTAAAATATAAAAATATCAGGGCTTGCAAAACCCTGACACCACCCATAGCTAGAAAGAAACGTCATGTTCTCCCAATGGTCCAATCCCCTTTTTGACTCATACCGAGGTGTGAGCCTCGCGAATTAACGCTATACACAAAGCTATGTCCTTTAAGGCCGTGCTTTGATAATCAACCACAAGACCCTGCTTTTCAACATAAGTCTTGATCACTACATCTCTGCATGCCACACAGGAAATTCATGTCATACGACTGATGTCTATCGATATATAACCTCTGAGCTCGTACGTCTCAGAGAAGGGCATAAAGCAAGAGAATAAATTCTCCGCTGCCAAACAGATATATATTTAATAGAGATCAATCAACACAGAATAAAATCCAATGTCAGACACACATCCATTAACAAGTTCGTTCTGGGTCTAAACGAAACCGGTGGCATCTTATTCCTCGTCTCATATGTCTAATACAGGAGAGAGGTCCTCGCATATCCGGTCGATCTCCAAGTACGTCTGGACGATCATCACTTATTACCTTGTCTTGGGTGTACAGCCCAATCAAGACATCAGTAATCATCCAAACGATGTGAAGACCTCCGGTCTTCAACCACCGTCTTTATCTTCGACATGTCGTCTAATCAGTTATTCAGAATGGGTATAAACCCGGTCTTTCCGAATAACTCGTGTATATTATAAACAAGTGCTATAAAACAAAACATACGCCTCATTCCAATTCTGAATATTCTTTTATTTAAATATTCATATCCTTTAGGAAAGGTTCCCATTAATTTTATCAAAGATAAATTCTTTAAATTTATTCTTTAATCTTCTTTTGGACATCAATTCAAACCATATTAAGGTTTTCCAAACTAGTCGGGATTAGCGCACCTTACCGAAGTAATCATTTGTTTAATTTCCCAATCCCAACCTATTCATCCCATGGAGCAAAACTGGTCATACTCCATATCTAACACCACTGTATTATCGGTAAATTTAATTACCATTTCACGTTCAAATCTAATTAAAGATTTAACTATCGCTACGAGCAAAACTGGTGATACTCCATTCTCGATCATTTCCCAAATTTGATAATTTAAATTATCAATTCCCATTTCAATCGAATTAAAGATTCATTAAAACTCTACTTTGTTTTAATCTTTCCAAAAATCAATATTAATGATTATTTAACTTTGGAAAGACAAACATGTCGCATCGAAAATCTACGCCATACTATTGATTTCTGCCGATACATAACCTCTATGCTCGTACGTCTTAGAGAAGGGTGTTAAGCAAGAAAATAAATTCTCCGCCACCAAACAGATAAATATTTAGCAGAGATCAACGATACAAATCGAAATACAATGTTAGACATGTAATCCCGTCTTTAACTGGGTTAAAGAAACAATGTCATTTAGAACACGGTTCACAATAAACCCATATCCTCTTCCATAAAAATGGAATTTTCACAGAAAACAAATCAATATATAATCAATATCAATTTCCATATCCGACTAATAATATAAATGGAATAACGACAAAGCCTTTTAAATTCCATATATATTAACAGTCTTCCTCCACAGAAGCTCATTTTGACTATTATCAAATCGATTTCCATTCAATTCCAATTTAATATATTAAATTGGAAAACTTTATTTTGGAAAATTCCCGTTAAATCTTAATAAAAAGATTTATAAATTCCAAATCACATTTCACTGTAAATCGGGTTAAAGAACGAATGTCGTTAAAAACAAAGTTCACAATAAACCCAATTCACATTCCATTTTCAATTCCAATTAAATGTTAATTAATTGGTAATTCTTCTTTAAATCTTAATTAAAAGATTTATTCTTTTCTCACTAGGTTTAAGAACAGTGTCATTTAAAATACATTTCACGACAAATCCAAATCCAATTCAGTAATAAATACAAGGCTCTGAATAGAAATTATATTGGCTTATATTCAATATCAAATTCTGAAATCAACAAATATCGTATTGGGAATAATGATATATATATATCTTCCAAATTCCTCTACAACATCCGTATAATTACATAATCCAATATCGAAATATTCCGAAGATAATTTCGATTCAAATCCATTCCGATTCATATAATGGAAATTCTGGTTATTTTTAAAACCATTTCAAATCCAAACTATTTATTTAAAAATATTGGGTTATAATCCTAGTTCATAACTAGTTCATTTTGATTAAAATATATTTTTATCTTTTCAAATATGGAATTTTTCATCTCAGTTCTTTCCAAATCATTTATTATGATTTTACACAAATTATTGATATTTTTAATAATTTTATCAAGGCCCGTACAGTCGATTTTCATAAACGGTCATCGAACTGCACTTACATCGACATTTTCCAAATTTTATTTGGTCATGATTCCAAATCCAAACATTAGATTTCAAATCTCTTGTATTCTTTGGAAAGCTCTTTTCGATACGAATCCAATGGTTCCGGTTTTAGGGGAATCCGACGGTCGTATCTCCCGTAATGTCCATTCGAAGTCAATGGTCGAAATTCGCGAACTACCACGGCACGGCGCGTTCTATTCAGGCCATTAAATATTTATAATATATATATATATATATATATCATTGATTTCCATTTAAAACGTATTTTATAAATCATTTTAAATTCGTTTTCGAAACGATTTCAACTTCATATTCAATTTTAAATCAAAATTGAATATTCCATATCATTAATATATAAATGATAATATTTTCAAAACATTAGATTTTGAAATCACTTCCTTTTCGATATTCATTAAAAAAATGAATAAAATCGATATAAATATCGTTCACGTCAAAATGGCGTTAATCTAATCAACACGGCTTTATATGTTTAAATATTTTCATGTCCATCCCAAATCGGACAATAAAATCATGTTTTAATCCATTACTGAATATTATTTTAAAATATTAGTTATAAAAAAATATTCATTATTCGCCATTTTAAAATATTCGTTATTTTAAAATATTCATTCCTTTCGAATTGGAATCTGACTCAGCCAATTACCATATTATTTGATTTATATGGATTTCATATACACATGTACACAACAATAACCAAACACAGTCAACCATCATCCAAAGTGCATTACACAACTGCATAAGCGTTAAATATAAATAATTAACGCTTACAACGGTCTGTCAACCCATTAATTGACATACAACTAAATATTGGGATTAATGTATGTCCAATATCATCCCAATACCCGTGTGGGGTTTCCAAACAACAAACACTGACTATTATTTGTGCAGTTGGGCGATGTGTAAAATATATCGTCCTAGTCAATATCAGCAAAATGTGTGTACATAAACAAATCGTTTGATTTTTAAATGAATATTTATTTTATTCATATACACGTTAAAAATTATATTTTTAACTATAAAATATTTATTTCAACTCATGAATATTTTATACAGTTCATTTATACAATAAAAATGATATTTTTATTGTTTTAATATTTTTGGAAAATTTCGGCAGCATAACGGCGCGATACTAGAACCGGAATAAGGTCTAGCCTTATCCCTCGCTTACTAATGGCTCGCGCAATGTACATACCAATTCTAATCAATTCATTTCATTTCCCAGACCAAATTCAACCAAATAATCTAATCAACCAAACAACCAAACAAACATGGTTTCAAACAAAGGTGTCGGGTGCTACTAACCGTCTGCATCCTAGTATATATTTTTAACTAGAAAATAAATTAAAGTGAGAAGTTCTCACCTTTGAGATCCACTCCTCTAGTTTTATTTCAGAATTCCCGAACAGTTTGGATTCCGTTCAGCTTCCCATCCGTTTCATCGCAACCTGTTTCATGCGGTATATATATTAAAAATAATATTTTTATAATGCTGTTTATATAATAAAAATCATATTTTTATGCCGTTACTCCATATATAAAAAACTAATTTTTATATCGCTACTTCCTATATAAAAATCTTATCTTTTCAAATAAAAATCATATCTTTATATTTATAAAAATCATAATATTTTATTATTAAAAATCATAATTTTTTATTATTAAAAATCATTTTTTTATCGCTTCATTCAAATATATAAAAATCAAATCTTTTTATTTATAAAAAATCTAATCTTTTTAGTTTAAAAATCAAATCTTTTTACCACTATATATATATATATATATATATATATTAAAAACCACATCTTTATTTCGTTATTATATATATATAATTTACATTTTTATACACTAATATATATACATAAAAATCACGTATTTATTTCGATGTCTACACTATAAAGACCATGTTTTTATTCTCATAAATGAATAAAATAAAATAAATAAAAACTCACATTCAGTTTTGGGTGGCGGAGGAGGCTCAGGGGAGGCACTGTTTGCCGACGACGGGGCAACAATGGTCGGAGCAGCGGGTTTGGAGGGTTTTTTAGTGAATGGGGTCGGAGGTGGCCGGGTTGGCCAACGTCAGCGCTGGAATGGGCCACGGTGACTACTGTTTCTCGAATTGGGGTTTTTGATTGGGAAAAGGGAAGAGGAGGAGGCAGCGTCAGCGGCAGAGGGGGATCTGGCCATCGGCGAATCGGTGGGGAGGGTGGCGACATTGGTTGCGATCGCTAGGGGCAGCGGCGCGTTTGAACGAGATGCACGGTTTTTTTGTTTCGTTCAACTGAAATGAACGGGGGGTGTAAGGGGAGATATATATTTTTTATATTTAATTTATTATTATTTTAATTCAAAATGATGAAATTTTGTACAATCTCCAATTCACATCCAACGACTGTCGCCCTTAGCTAGTTACCCGCATTCGGAACACAATGGGATATGTCCCGTAAGCCAATTCGACTATTACAATCAGTTTCTCTATAAATTAAAATATAAATCAACATATATTTAATTTAAACGTACATTTTAATTTACTGGGGCCACATACGGGCCCCAAAAATTCCAAAAAAATAAATTTAGCTATGTTTTGACGATACAGTCCTAACAAAACTACTTTCGTCAAATTTGGAGACCATTTGAAAAACGGTCATTTTCCAGTCGATTAAATTCAAACTGAATTAACCAAACACATTTAAATTCACCACGCTCACATATTGATTTCAAAAATTATGAAAATTGGAATCAAGCAATAACTTGACATTCCAGATCCAACAAAAGTGGTCTTGTCGAAAACGGAGGTTGTTTGCAAAATATATATTTTTAAGGGCTATATATTATATAAATTCCATAGCGACTATTCTGAATTTTCAACTGGACATAACTTTTTATTCCCGCTATGAAATCTGGATTTTTCAGATTCGTTGGAAAGAAATTTTCAAACAGATTCAAATATTCCTAGTTTTACTAAAATCCAATTTATTTTGAATCCTGTACATTCATTTGAAGTTTGAAATCGAATTTTCAAACTACCGCGCCATTTTCAATTCCTTTTATTATTAAAATATATATTTATATTCTAACTTCGATTTAAATAAATTTATACGTTCTAACTCTCTTTAAAATAAATTTCTATTATTTAAAATAAATCATTTTAAATATTCAAAATTCATTAAAATTGCCAAAATAAAAATTTTAATTCTGTTTTGATTTTCCGGGTTGTTACAGCCAATCTAAGTGAGAATTTTCTAAACTCTACAGGTGCTCTGCTGCAAAGAAAAATATGTAGAAATCGCTTGTAAAAATCTTCTGCAGGGGTCGTGGCTTGCTTGTAAAATTTTATTTCTACATTTTATAATTCTGTGACTGTTCCATCACTGAATATTTTGCCTATTGATGTGTGGTTTAAAATTTTAAAACGAACGTGAGATTAATTGAAAAGTTTGATTTTAAAATCGAATCGAGAATTCCCTAAAGCTCATAGGACAAAATATTAGTTAAATTGACAATTAGGACTGATACTCTCAAGGTGTCTAAGGAACGTAGAGTCTAGAACTCAAACAGGTTCTTAAACCTTCAGTCATGTTTCTACAGTGATTCGTGGCACACTGATAACCCCTGTCCGAACCTGGCCTGGACTTGTATTCATATAATCTGTAGTTGTTAATTTTAACGTATTTTTTAAGAGCTTTTGAGCCACAAGTTTTGCAACTGATTTTTCAATGTATAATTCTATTCTTCTGGCACATGCGCTTGCCCCATGTACAACCAAAATTGCAATTCTTTTCAAAATTAAATGATTTTGGTTTCAATTCAAATCAGAATGAATTTCAAGCTAAAAACTTTTCGAATAATTTGCACCAATCTCATCAAACGGTTGCTTCCAATATGAAAACTGCCATTCTACGATTAAGGAGAATTTACCTGAGGCAAGTCGACTATTAGCGCAAATGGATAAAAAAAGGGCTGAATTTCAAAATGATTTCAACACGGGTTTCAACAAATTTTTTGAACACCAAAATGATTTCCATAATACGATGGTTATGAAATATGAAAAATGTGTTGCGAACAAGCTAAATTTTTGGCGATGTTGGTGGTGGAAATTAAATGATGAACGACTTCTGAGAGATGAGGTAGATGAATTTTTAAGGTCAACCAGTGAGGAACACATAGGAACGACGACTCTGAAAAACAACATTTTGAAGTCTGATGCGTCTACCGATTTTATTGAAGAAGGCCTGAGTGAAATTGATCAATTAATACATGTAATTTGGATTTGTCGCAAGGAAATCAAGGAATGGGCTCGAACTTTAAATGAAAAACAAGATTCTGAAAACAAATATATCGAAAACATGCGTATCATTGAACAACTAGCTCAATACACTATTGAACTTTGGCAAAATCTAGAGAAGTTATTACTTGAGGGAATTGATGATGTTGATGAATTTGAGGATTTAATGGAACTTGGCTTGACTTACATCGAAGAACTAGCTTAAAGAATAACGAACAACAAACAAAGTTGCACTAGGATAGTTTATCACATTTCCCTTCTGCAAACTGAAGTTACGGACTTGTACAACAACTTTAAATCCCAATCTAGTGACAAACAAGTTTTTGCCAACGCTTCTTTTGAAAATAATAATCATCCAGCAATTTCGTTACAACATGACATAATGATTATTGATGATTCTGATGATATGACTGTTGATGAAATTGAAAATTTTGGAAAATCTCTTGTGCAAAACACTGATTTCTGTGAAACTGAAATTCAAACTCAAACCGATGCTTCTGCTGAAAATTCAACTCTTACTAAAATCGAAAATTTTCAACTAACAACTTTTGAAAGTGATGAAAATCTTAATGAAGTTGGTGAAATCTCTGTAATTGATTTGAATTCAGATTCTCTTAAAAACGAAGCTGTCAATCTTCAATTTGAGCTTCCTCTCTCAGTTCTGAAAAATTTAGCAACTTTAGATTGTCAACTTGGAAGAAATGACGAAGTTGGTAACAACTGTTTAGGTGAGGACGACTTTGATGAGCGAAAACTTTTTGAACTGATGGACAATAATGTTGTTAGGTCTGAAACTGAAAATGAAACATTTGAAAACTTTGAAATTCTTGACAACAACGAAACTGTTGACGGTGATCTTAAACACAATGGCAATTTTTCTGAAACTGTTGAAACCCCTTGCGAATTTATCGTTTCAACTGAAGCTCACTTTGATCACTTGTTTTTCAATGATAAATTTCTGCAGTATATGAACTCTTTTTGGAATAACACTGTTTTTGAGAAAACACGATTTCAAAATTTACTGAAAGTTCATTTGTTTGGTTTTGACTTTAGGTTTACGAATGAACCTTTAGTTAACAAAATTTCAAATATCAAAGCAAAACCGAACAATATTTCTCAAAATAAGTGTGGGGGTGAGAATGATGCACATGTCTCTCAATTTATACATCATCTGAACAAGTCAAACTTTATTTTTGAAACTTTTGCTGAACCTCGACTCGATGACCTCTCTTTGGTTGCTATAGAAATTCAATTCGATTTAAGACCAATTGTAAGCTCAAAATTTTAAAATTAGCAACTCAAACTTTTGAAAAAACAAAATTTATTTTCCCAAATCTAACACGTAATATAAAATCCTTTATGATTTGGTTTTCTGTGCTGAAGCTGTGTCTCATAATCTTAATGAGGCTGATCCATTGGTCCATTATGGATCGGTTCATCTACTCGATGACTACATATTTTCGGCACGCGCATCCGGTAAGCCACGCGTACCTGGTAAGCCACGCTTAACCTCTTATTTTCTTTCCCTTTCACTAAGATATGTCTGGTTAACGACTGTGGGGACACAGTCACACTCAAGTGTGGGGGGAAATTCATATTACATCAGCAATCAAATTTTATGAACTAGGTCATTCGTTGAACAAGGACTAACTTAATATTCATAAATAACACCTTGGTTCTTATTTGATAAGTTGAATTGTTGGGTGATGGAAATGACCATTATTTATTCATTTAGTTGTAATGTGTCGTTTTAAGATGCTAGCTTGAGACTGTGCATATGTTAGTCATGTTCTGGAGTAAGCGTGTCAACCCTTGTTATACATGTTAGAATGTGCAAGTAAAAATAATCAAAAACAAACAAACAAACAAATAGTAATGATTTTGCACCTACAGTTGTTGGATTTTCTGAGTTTGTTTTCCTGCATAATATTTTTTTCTCACTCAAATATTCAAAATCGTAAGTTCTAAAATCCACTTGGCTCAATTAAGGAGAAATGACTCATTGTAGCGTCCATCTTCGATACCCCACATTATTCAAACCCAAGTTTTAGTCAATTTACATCCATGTTTCGACAAGTTTTTCTTATATTGGTATACTTAAGAACGTTTCATTTAAAGGTTAAAAAAAGTCATTTTTATACCAATATTACACTACCCACTCCGTACTTGTTTTAAGGTAGGATAACCATATACCACATCTTATTTTATATGGGTTATCTATCTTACGAAACTTTGTTTATCATTCCTTTCAGCTTTTTATATAACATCAATCTAGACTTGTGTGATGAAATAGGGTTATAGAAGTAAAGTAACTAGGGCACAAAACTTTCCTTTCACGAAGTGTTGGTTATGATTCGCTTAGTAGAGAAGGAATCAAATGAAATAATGCGCGGTATCATTCCATTCCATCTCCACTCATCATTCATCATGAAAAAAAAGAAAAAAGAAAAAAAAGAAACAATAAAGAGAAAATCTCTGAGAATAAAATAGTCATTCATCATTCTTGACTATAAAGCATTTCCATTCCATCCACATCCATCATACTGTACTTAGAAGCGAGGATTGTAGTAGAGGAGATGAAAGGAAACAAAACATTCATATGTGCCTTAGTATTACTTTACATTTTGTAGCCTGAAGTTCAACTAATATACTTGCCCTCTTATCAATAATATTTTTAGAACTTACAAAATTTTCCTTCATCTATGCATAACGAACATCCAATACAGTACAGTTACACTAGTGCAAAATTCTAATTTTCAAATTTCAATTTCAAATTCTGTTTTCAAATCATTTTCAAATTATTCTATCTTACTTATGATTTTTAAATAAAGTTAAAGTTTTAACATATATAATAATTATATAGTTTTAAACTTTATAAATATGTTTATATAATGTATTATAATGATTTCATATGGTTTTATACTTTAGAATACTCATTTATATCATTAAGTTTTAATTCAAGAACTTCTAGAATAATATATACAATTAAACACTTGAAAAATAGTTTTAAAAATATTTTGTACATGCTTATGTCGACATACATATATGTCTATGCCGACATACAACTGTCAGAAATTCAATTTTCAAAGGAAGTGTTTTTTCACTATTTGTAATGTTCGAGAAGTGTTGCAACCTTTCAAATCTTATAAATAGGGGTTGTTTTCGAATTTTTTGATCATTCTTCTTCTTCATCTTTACCCCTCTTCATCCCACAATTAATATTTCATATTTTATTACACTTCTACTTTGTTGATTTCTATTCTAATTATAAAAAACTTCTTCTTTTCTCTCTCTACTCATTACTCTCTGAATTGAAGTGATGTTGAAGAGTTATTGGATTGTTGTAATCATTTGGGTAGTGTTTGGGAAAGGGTGTGTTTCTTGTAGCCCTGAAATTAAAGAAAGGGAGCGGTAGCCTTGTAGCCGTGAAATCAAGGGTGTTTGGAGCGGTGTTAACCTTCTAGCCGTGAAATCAAGGGATTGTACTTGAATATTGATAGTATTAAAACTCTGCGTAATTCAGCGTTACGTGGGACTGGACGTAGGAATAATCCGAACCAGTATAAAATTCTGTGTCTTCTTTCCTTCTCTGCATTTTATATTTATCTGCGCTTGTGTTTGATTATGTGTCTGTGATCATTTCTATTGTTTGTGATTCATATAGTATATCATTTAAGTTTTAGATTTATGTAAATTCCTTAGAAACACTATTCACCCCCTCTAGTGTTAGTCTTGCCTTAAGATCCGCATTTCGCGTTCCCTAACATAAGTTTCATTTTCTCAAAAGAAATCTTTCTTGAAATGATTATAACTCATTTTTTGAGATTTATAATGAATTAACATTTATTTCTTAACATATTAAAGAAACAAGCCAATTATTGGTGTTATAAACGTGTCGTTTTTCATATTGTTGTTGGCTGAGGGTTTGCTTTCGATAATGGTGAGCAAACAAAATGAGTCGTTGTTCTGAGCGATGAATTGAACAGTTAAAATGAAGTGAAAGAATGATGTGTTTTTGTGCATTTGAGCGGAGAACTGAATAAAGTATTGAGCGGTAACTCTGTGCGAAGAATTAAACAATTGTTTGTTAGAATTTGTGATACAATATTTCCATTTGCTGAAGATTGGAAGATATTATTGATTATGGTGATAAAATATTTCCAATTAGAGAAGATTTGGGAAATATTGTTAGTTTGACAATATAATATTTCCAATTTGCAGAAGATTTGGAAGATATCAGAAATTTATTGTTCTTTTATTTGTAAAAGGGACAGGCAATAAATTACCTACATAAGTGGAAGGATTTGAAGAAGGTTTCTTTCTGGGATAGTGAAGTAAGGAATTAATTCCCTAATTGGTGGGTTAAATAAGGAAGCCTACCAGGAGAATTGGAGAATTAATTAGGCATTGATTTATATCATAAATCAATTACTTCAACCCCAAGCATTAATCCTTATATAAGGATAGGGATTAGGCGAATGTATTATCATCTCAAAAAATGTGAGGTGGATCATCTCTAAAAGTTCTTCTTCTTCCCTACTATCAGTCTTGTAACTTTTTCTTTTTGAGAAAAGTAATAAAATCTCCTCTCCCTAAGTGGACGTACACTAACTATCTGTTGTTTGTTTTGCCTCACCATCAATACGTTCATGTTCTTTTTTTTTTCGCAACAATTGGTATTAGAGCTACGAGGTTGATTGAGAAAGGGTGTTAGACATTATGGAAGAAGATAAGGAAAATTCAGCAATTTTATCAAGGCCATATGTCAAAGGGACATATATGGAAGCAGGATCTCAGTTAGCAATAGAAAGATGGAATGGGGATAAAGACTTCAAGAAGTGGCAATGGAGGATGAAAGCTGTTTTGATGAGGAATAATGTTCATCCTGTGGTATTTGCTCCTGACGAGTTGACGGATGATATTTCAGCCGTGGAAAGGAAGGAGATGGAACGATGGGCGTTTACTACTTTACAATTAGCAATGGGAGAAAATGTCATTTCAGAGATAAGCGGTGAGAACACTGCTAAGGACATTTGGACCAAGCTGGATAAACTCTATCTAAAGAAGTCACTAACCAACCGCTTGATTTTGCTGAAGACGTTTTTCACCATGTGGATGTGAGAGGGTACTTCAGTGAAGGCACATCTTGATGTGAAGGCAGGTCTTCTATCTGAGGACTTGAAGGATCAGATAAAGGGGTTGAGTGAAGGTAAAGGAGGAAGTAGTAAGGAAGCCTTATTAGCTGGTATGGAGAGAGGGGAGAAGAAGAAGAAAATAAAGTCAAGAGATGGGAAGCACTGTACTTGGAGAGTCAAGGGTTGGAGCCTACAGTTCTCGTGGAAAGATGTCAAAGCTAGGCATACGAGAAGGGAATTTGAGTTTCTGCATAGGCAGAATATGATTAATGGGGAAAGCTTCAAAAAGGTGGGATTTTGCCAAGAGGATGTGCTTGATAAGCGGAAGAAGGGATCGTATGAAGTTGGTCAGAGATCAAAGGAGAAAGCAGTGGATATGCATAAGCCTTTGCAGACTGCTAAGTTCGGGCGTTGCTCGAACTGGAATCGCTTATCGAAATGCTAGGTGCCACGTGGTGGCACAGTGTGGGGAGAGAGTTGAGATGGTTCATGGAGACGTTTGTTTTCATGGTAAAGATTGATAAGTCTTACTTGAAGGGGTTATTTTGTACACTTTGTTGGCAGGCGGTGGTGTTGCCGGAGTTTGTTGACAAAGTGCAATGGGTGATGGTCATGCTGAAGCTCATTGGGGGAAGTAACCATGGTGTCTTGTCTGAGAAGATGCTTAGAGTAAGAGGATGTAGGTGGAGTTGGTATGCTTTCAAGGAAATATAGTATCAAGGTGGAGATTGTTAGAATTTGTGATACAATATTTCCATTTGCTGAAGATTGGAAGATATTATTGATTATGGTGATAAAATATTTCCAATTAGAGAAGATTTGGGAAATATTGTTAGTTTGGGAATATAATATTTCCAATTTGCAGAAGATTTGGAAGATATCAGAAATTTATTGCTCTTTTATTTGCAAAAGGGATAGGCAATAAATTACCTACATAAGTGGAAGGATTTGAAGAGGATGTAAGGAATTAATTCCCTAATTGGTGGGTTAAACAAGGAAGCCTACCAGGAGAATTGGAGAATTAATTAGGCATTAATTTATATCATAAATCAATTACTTCAACCCCAAGCATTAATCCTTGTATAAGGATAGGGATTAGGTGAATGTATTATCATCTCAAAAAATGTGAGGTGGATCATCTCTAAAAGTTCTTCTTCCCTACTATCAGTCTTGTAATTTTTTCTTTTTGAGAAAAGTAATAAAATCTCCTCTCTCCAAGTGGACGTACACTAACTATCTGTTGTTTGTTTTGTCTCACCATCAATATGCTCCTGTTCGTTTTTTTTCCGCAACATTGTTTATATGTATATTTTAGAAATGTGATTGCAAATACTTTTAATAAAATATACAGATAGTTTAAATACGAAATGCATAGATAAAATAAATGCAAAAAACATACAACCAACCTCTGCATCTACTTCAACTAATTATTACATGGTGTCATTATCCTTGTTGGTTAAAGATGACTAACATTGTTTCATGTGTCTACTTTATGCAATCTCTGCTAGCAACCAGCTTTTTGCCAAGTCATCATTCAGAAGATCGATAATTTTTGTTTTTTTAAGGTTGCGTTACAATAGTCAATGTTTCGCCAAATTCAATATCTTCAATGGAAATCCATTGAATATAAGCAATCATAATTTAAATATATTTCTAATGATTCTACGATGTTTGTCTTGTTTACTATATCTGGGCTTGTTGAATGAGATTTTTTGTATGGCGTTTATGCATCATTTCTATTATTTCGTTAAATTTTTCATCGATTTCACCATGATTTCGTCTTCGTGCAGTTTTTTTGCATTGTACTGGTATTAGAAGATGTACCAATATGGATCGTTGGACGAAATCGTGGTGTTTGTTGATTTGAGGATTATAATTAGAATTTAAATTTGTAACTGTTCCAAATTAATCATTTGATTGTCCAATAGAAAAGGATTCCAAACGAAATGTGGCTGTAGTTGGCAGAGGTATTTGTTGTTTGATCTTTTCTTGAGTTTGTGTGTTAGCTAGTATATACGCATTGCTCTCTGCTGCACTTGTACCTTGAAATGATTATTGCATTAAATCCAAAAAAATTACGTCATTTATTTTGTATTTTAGAATACCCGAACTAAATTCTGGAAAATAAACTGAATTCTGCTAAAACTTGAATTCAACCAACAAAATATAATTGTTTTTTATACTTATAGCAACACGATGTCTTCACCATTCTCTATTACATGAAATAGTCTCTCTTCCAACATCCCAACCACTTCTAGTTTATTGGCTCATAGCCTTCCATTTCACACACTCTTGTTTAAGACTATCGTACTTATGCCTAACTTTTTCTTCATCAATTGCAATTACATTGACATGTTTTCTGTATCAGTATTAAAGTTGAGCATCATTGTCGTATGTATTCCTTTTCCATGTTTATCGCAAGTCTCGTACGCTCGATAGAACAGTTAAGAAATAGTGTTTCAAATTCGAAATTTTACTGATAGGCCTTATCCCGACCGTTTGCAAATATTTATAGATCATCAAAATAACGTAAAACTGAAATTTGATTTAAAAAGAAGCTAAAAAAAATATGTCATAGAAAATGCAGCAATATTCACGAATTTAATGAGCGATATCTGAATTGGGCAACATATTTGACTAGTGAAAATCGAAGAAGTTCAGATTTGAGTTTGTGAACGAGGAAGATGTGAAGTGATGAATGAGGAAGAGAGTAGAGAACACTTTTAGTTATATGCAAATTAATCTATTTATAATCATTTTCAATCCGGGTTAGACCGTCAAAAATTGAAATTGACTTCCCAGTGGAAAAAAGCTTTATTGATTTCTATATAATTATATATATTCAAAACCCTCAATTACCTTAAATGCAAGTTAATCAACTCCCAAACACAAATCAAACCAAACTTGCCTAAAAACTTTAACAATCAAATCATGATGCTCATCACCATTCAAAGACAAATAACAAGCCAGCAACCTCTCAAGCTCATCCGGCCGTCCGATCCCCTGCTCCAGAATCATCTCAACCATCGACTCTCTAAAATCCGCAGCCACGTCCGTGGACCTCTTAACCACGGCATACCTCTCGAACCCCTTCGGGTCCCGTCTCGGCGACCCAACCCGGACCTTCTGTCGTATCCTTATCGGATCCGCACTCTTGGGCTTCTTCTTCTTCTTCTTCCGGGTCTGCGCGGAGTTCAGAAAAAGCAATTCGGACTCGGACCCGAGGGACGCATGCCGAGGCCTACCGTTAAGGTTTTGAGGAGGGTGCTCGTCCACGGAGAGGCGGCGGCTGACGATGCCGGTGTACGGAGGTGAGGATGACGCGGTGCTGCTCCGGTTTTGAGGGCTTGTGGATTTGGGTTGATGTTTGAGTTTGGATATCCAGTAGGAGAACGAGAATTTGGATGGGTCGGTTTGGGTGCGGTTGTCTTGGTCTGGTTCTTGCTTTGTGCTTTTGCTTCTTTTCCAATTCATTTTTTGTGTGTAGGAGAATAGGAAGAGAGAGCTGAGTTGAAATAAATAAGTGGAGGAAGGAGAGGGAAAACAGTTTGAAAGAGTGGGGGAGAATGAACGGTTGCTGTTTATTTATGGGAGTTGACTGGAATTTACATACGCCAAAATCTATTTATCCGTTCTTTTTTATTACCCGAATGGAGTGTCGACGTTAGTTGAATGCAACGAGAAGAAGAGCACATCAAAACAAAAAAAATGCTACTACGATAAAAAAAGTTTTTATCAAATAGTACACCAAAAACATGATTTTGGTACGGATCATATATTAAATTACCGTATTATCCCTCATTTCTTCAATTTCCCTAAATTATAGTATTATGGCATTTTGATAGAAATTTGTTTTTGTCATAGCAGCAGAACTCACATCAAAATAAGTTATGGCTTGATCAGCAACTGAAACCTGAAAAATCTTAGTTTGTCCACTTGGGTAAAACAGAACAACCTTTGTTGATCGCATAACTAACTCTGCCAATAATAATTACGAACAAATATCCTAGTATATTTATCCAATTTTACAAGTGTAAGATAAATGACAATATTTTTCATAGTATTCCTTATTTTAGTGGGTACAATCAAAACATTATTCTTTACTCTGCTTTCATATGTTGTTCACTCTTTTGAAAATAAAGATGTATTTATCACACAATGTCAAACAGCCAAAAACGAAAGCAACAACTGAATTCGGCTTATTCAATCGTTTGACATTAATTAAAAAAAAAAAACCAACTGCAATTTAACATTCTTTTCGAAACCATTACCGACGAGGAAATTTAAAAAGCAATGTTATCCTTAAACAAAAATCCCCGCCGGGGGGAGGGGGGGTGAGGGCTGACGGTTTCAGTGCTCAAAGTTAATAAAGCCGAAGACACAGATGAGAAGGAGGAACTACAGTTGAGAAAACTATAAAGCTTGTTATTTTATTCAGTAAGAAATTGTTTTTGATTGATACAAAATAGAACAGAAAGACCTGATATATATATATATATATATATATATATATATATATATATACAGGTGAATGTAACGGTAAAATACATTATTTCGGGTAAGCAAAATATAAGTATGGCAATGTGACGTGGCTCGGTATAGGACAAACTTATCTATAATTAAATGTTTTGCTGACTCGTCGTTCTATTCCAGAATTCACTATCTTTCCTTTTATTCCCCCCTTCAACCCTAGGGTTGGCCATGTCAAAGCCTAGTTTGCTTCTGATCTTTTCTCCATTCACTTTGTACTTGACTTAAGTGTGCTGGATCCGAATTATGACCCTCAATTGGGTCTTTCTCCCTTGTCATTCAAACTGCAGCTTTAATATTTGGCTTCGAGCTGTCGATTTGAAGTTCTGGTTGCTGGTTAGCTACACTTGACGCTGATTTTGTGTCGATTGTCCTGATATTCAGGGCGTCGCGTAGTCTGGTAAATTTTTTAGCTGAGATAGCCTTGGTAAGTATGTCTGCTTTTTGATGGTAAGACGGTATGTAATTTACTTGTAGCTTTCCCTCCTTTACTTGCTCTCGAACGAAGTGAATATCGATTTCTATGTGTCTAGTTCGTGCGTGCTGAATAGGATTAGTTGTCATGTATATCGAGCTTTGATTATCACACTAGATTGTTGCTTTTTGATTGTTTAATAGATTTACCTCCTTTAATATTGATTGCAACCATATTATTTCTGATGTAGCGTTGGCAATGCTTCTATACTCCGCTTCCGCACTTGATTTTGAAATTGTTGGTTGCTTTTTCGATGTCCATGATATTTGATTGTCTCCTATATAGATACATTACCCTGTTGCCGATCTTATATCATCGGGATCTATTGCCCAGTCCGAGTCAGTGAATCCTGTGATATTTAACTCTTTTCCTCCTTTTATCGTTAAGTCATACTGTATAGTCCCCTTTAAATATCTCAGTATTCGTTTTACTGCTTTCAAGTGTTCATCCCTTTGGATCCTGTAAAAATTGTGAAACTTTGTTAACACTGAATGAAATATCTGGTCCTGTTATGGTTGCATATCGCAATGCTCCCACAACACTTCTGTACTCCTTTATATTATTTATAGATTCTCCCCTATTTTTAGAAAGATGCTGACTAGATATCATGGGTGTTGGTTGAGGTTTTGCTTCATGCATATCAGTCTTTATCAGGAGTTCAGTTATGTACTTCTTTTGACTAAGAACCATTTCTGTTTTTGATCTTCTTTGGGCTTCTGTTCCCAGAAAATATGATAGACTGCCAAGATCCTTTATTGAAAATTGCTCATTTAGATACTGAGTCAGTTGCTTTAGCTCACCTTCATTGTTCCCTGTTACAATTAAGTTGTCAACATATATTAGTACATATGTTGTATAGTAATTAATTGATTTGATGAATAATGAAGTGTCAGATTTAGTTGGTCGATATCCCTGTGTCACTAGAGTTGATTTTAATATGTCGAACCATACTCTAGGAGCATGTTTTAGACCATAAATTGCTTTCTTCAGTTTGCATACATAATTTGGATTCTGAATGTTGCCCTCTGGTTGTTGCATGTAGATTTCCTCTTGTAACACTCCATTGAGAAATGCATCGTTGACGTCTAAGTGCTTTATATTCCATTGTTTAGTGAGAGCAATCGTGAGAATGGTAGCTGGTTTGACTACAGGTGAAAATGTTTCATTGTAGTCAAATCCATATTCTTGTGTATATCTTTTAGCTACCAACCTTGCTTTGTATCTTTGAATAGATCCGTCTGGATTTCTTTTTGTTCTATATGTCCATCTGCATCAAATTAAATTTTTTTTGGTTGGTAGTTGAACAAGTTCCCATGTTTGATTATTCACCAGAGCTTTGTACTCTTCGTCCATGGCGTCTCTCCGGTTTTCATATTGTGCAGCTTGCTGGTATGTAACTGGTTCTTCTGAGTTGATAGTTGTTGTGAGCAATTTTGGTTTAAAAATACCACTTTTCGCCCCGGTTATCATTGGATGCCCAATATTTGTTGGAGATTTTGTCTCTGATTGGCTCTCTTGATTGACTGTGGTTGCTGGCATATTGCTGTTGTTTGTACTTCTGATGTTGCTTTCATTATTTTGGCTCTCATTTTCTTCTTGTTGTTGTCTTTCAGGTGAATAGTTGGCGAGGCTGATTGGCTCTTCATTGATGGTATTGGGTGTAACTGATCCGGTAGTGCAGTTTTGATTGCCTTCAAGAGCCACTGCATTGCTAGTACCTGCTAGAGAGTCTATATAGTATGGTATGCTAGGTATGCTACTCTTACCTGTGATTACTTTATTTGTGGTTTTGATGTTTGAACTTCTAATTTGATGGAAATACCTCTTCATTAAATACCATATGTCTGCTAATGAAAATTCTGCCATTTTCATCTATACACCTGTATCCTTTTTTCTTTATAGTATATCCAATAAATGTACATGGTTTGCATCTGAAATTTAATTTATTTGTGTTGTATGGTTATAAGTATGGGAAACACAAACATCCGAAAATTTTAAGACTTTGGTAGTCTGGTTTGATGTTATATAGTTTTCCAATGGGACTTAAGTCTTTCAACACTGTTGTAGGCATTCTATTTATTAAGTACACGGCAGTATTGAAAGCTTCTGACCAAAATTTTAGTGGCAGCTATGCATGAGCCAATAAAGTTAGTCCAGTGTCACGATGTGTCTGTGTTTCCTTTCTACTAAGCCATTCTGTTCATATGTGTAGGGGCAAGTGGTTCTGTGTAGAATTCCCTTAGTTTTGAAGAATTCGCATAGGTTTTTATACTCAGAGCCACCATCAGATTGCAACACTTTAATTTTGGTATTGAACTGATTTTCAACCATATTAGAAAAATTAACAACAGTAGCATAAGTGTCAGATGTTGCTTTCAGAAAGTAAATCCAGGTGTACTTAGTGCAAGCATCCACAAATGAAATGTAATACTTGTAGTTAAAGTCGGTGCAAACAGGGGCAGGTCCCCATAGATTAGTAGCTATCAATTCAAATGGTTGTGTGTAGTTAGTTAAAGAATTTATAAACTGTAGTTTGTGGCTTTTGCCCATTTGACAATAAGTGCAAACATAGGGATAAGATATATTATCAAAAACAATTTTATTATTCCTAAGAACTGTTTTGACTACGTTTACACTAGGATGACCTAACTTGTAATGCCATTTATCAAAAGTACTTCTATTATTTTCTTCAAGTAGCATGACAGAATTGTAGCCGCTTTTCTCTTTAGTATTGTTGTCTTGACCATCAACTTTAAACTGATGCAGTCCATTAATAGTGTTCCCCTGCAATAAAATTTCCTTAGTCAGTATGTCCCTGACTAAGCAATATTTCGAGAAAAATTCAAAGTAAACATTGTTATCTTTTGCAAATTGTGATAGACTTATCAGATTTTTCTTAATATTGGGTACCCTAAGTAGGTTATTTAAATATAGTTGTTTTTTACCATTAATTATAGCATTTCCCATGTGAGAAATTTTTACGCACTTACCATTACCCAAGCTTATGCTTTGATTACCTCGATGCTCCTTGTTTCCGAGATTAAGATTTTCCAATTTGCTAGTGATGTGATTTTTTGCTCCCGAGTCTGGATACCAGTTGTCGTCATGAATATCTTCTCCTTTGGCTTTGTCATTTTGATTATAAACTCTGCTGTTATTGTTTTGATTTATCCCTTCTGTTTAAGACACAACCATGTTGACATTTGGATTGCTTGCTCTTTGATTATCGTTACATTGATTTGGTACATAGTTTGAGTTAAATCGAAAGTAGCACTTCACCGCAGTGTGTCCAATTTTCTCGCAAATTTGACATTTAGGTCCGTCGTTAGGGCTCCACCTGCCATGTCCTCGTCCACGATTAGAGTAACCACCTCTTAGACCAGTGTCGTTGTACCTATTACTTTGCTTTTTCCCTCTGTTGCTAGTAGTGAAGTTCAGTGAGTATTCACTTTCTGATGGCTTTTTGTCATTGATTCTTACTTCGTGAGAGAGTAGTATAGCGCAGACATCGTCGAGTGGCGGCGTTGCCTTTTGTGATGTTATGACGGCTACTATGGCTTCATATTCGTCTCCCAGTCCATTTAGTAATGACAATACATGTTCAGCTTCATCTATGTTGCTGCCAGCAACCTTCAACATATCGCATATATTTTTAACTTTTGATATGTATTCTCTCATACTTAGATTTTATTTTCTACAGTTTGTAGTTGTCTTTTATAAAATAGCGACTTTGCAGGCGATTGTGAGTTGAATACTTTCTCCGTAGTTAGCCATATATCACTTGCTGTTTTACAGCCGATGACATGAGATAGTAGGCTTGGACTGATGGATGACAATAGCCATGCACTGATGAGTCTTTCCTATCTATGATATTTTGTATGTTCGTCGTTGCTAATGACTCTGTTTTGATTGTCAGTTATATATCTTGCTGGAGTTGATAGTGTGCCATATAAGTAGTATTCCAATCCGTAACCTTGCACAGCAGTTTCCACCTGAAGTTTCCACGATAAATAATTGGTTTCTTCAAGTTGGATAGTGATTAATTGGCTTTGTAGGCTGATGATTGTCTTGATCAGTTGTTCGGCAGATTGCATGGTAGCATTGATGTTGGAAGTAGCAGAGTTCTCTTCAGACATGATTATAGATCACAGATCTGAATCCACGAAAAGCAGGTAAGTGGTGAGAACTTTCGTTGCCTTTTGAATTGGGGATTTTTGAGAACTTTAATATGGTCTTGGGTATTGTAGGTGATGATTGTATGATGGGATTTAATTTCAGATGGGTAAAGAACCAGGTGACGATGGTTCTTTCTTGATTTCAATCAGCTTGAATCGTTGTAGACGTTAGGCTGTTGCTGGCTTTGATACCAAGTTAATAAAGCTGAAGACACAGATGAGAAGGAGGAACTACAGTTGAGAGAATTATAAAGCTTGTTATTTTATTCAGTAAGAAATTGTTTTTGATTGATACAAAATAAAACAGAAAGACCTGATATATATACAGGTGAATGTAACGGTAAAATACATTATTTCGGGTAAGCAAAATATAACTATGGCAATGTGACGTGGCTCGGTATAGGACAAACTTATCCATAATTAAATGTTTTGCTGACTCGTCGTTCTATTCTAGAATTCACTATCTTTCCTTTTATTCTTCATTCTATAAAAACTGCTGAAATTTTGTTCAGTCTGATGTCTATAGAGCTGCTCACCAATTTTTTAAACATGGTAGAATGATGAACTCCTTCAACTACACGACGATCGCACTAATTCCGAAAATTAAGAATGCTTGTTACGTGAGTGACTTTAGCCCGATTTCCTGCTGTAATGCAATATATAAACGTGTTTCTAAAATTTTAGCTTCCAGAATTAAGTTGGTTTTATTGGACATTATTTCAATGAATCAATCCGCGTTTTTACCTACGAGGAATATCCTTGATAACGTGCTAGTGGCGCATGAACTGCTTAAGGGCTATAATTCCAAAAATTGTTCGCCTAGGATCATGCTTAAACTAGACATTAGGAAAGCGTTTGACACTATACAGTGGACTTCTATCACTAGATTAATGAGCAATATGAATTTTCCGCCATGCTTTGTTTCTTGGATCTACTCTTGTATTAGACTACTCGATTTACTGTTAACATCAATGGTACACTGGCTGGATTTTGTGAGAGTAGACAAGGTATACGGCAAGGCGATCCTATATCTGCGTATATTTTCATTTTAGTGAGGGAACTTCTAACTAGAATGCTTAATGAACTTGTTGATAAGAACTTATTTAAGCTTTATCCCAAGTGTAGTAATCCAAGAATCCCCTCTCTGATTTTTTCTGACGATCTCATTATTTTTTGCAAACCTAACATGCTCACTCTAACGAATATTATGAAGGCTTTAGACAATTTTTACTCTATGAGTGGCTTGAAAATTAATACGAACAAATCTAAATTCAAAGCCGTTGGGATTTCTAATTTGCATAAGAAGCAAATTCAAAATTTAACTGGTCTTGCCTATAATGCTGAAACTATAACTTATTTGGGTCTACCGCTTGCCACTGCAAGAATTACTATATGACATTGCTTACCTTTATATGAAAAAAATTACTGCCAGACTTGACTGTTGGTCCGCTAGAAAGCTCAGTCAAGCTGGACGACTAACCTTAATCAAAGCTGTAATTGTTTCTATGCAAGTATACTGGGCTCGGACTTTTATCCTACCTCAAAAATTGATACACATGATCAGAATAGCCTTCATGAGGTTCCTCTGGAAAGGCAACATCCACTCAAAGTACTTAGCGCCGATCTCCTTCTCAAACCTTGAGAAACCTGTCTCGAGAGGTGGGCTGGGCATCATAAATATGAATAAGTGGAACATAGCGGCCTTAGGTAAACAAATGAGCGATGTCATGTTCTTCATGGAGAGCTTGTGGGTGAAACGGTCTTATAGTCACGTTATCAAGACAGCAGCTTATGGATGCTTGAGAAAAAGCAAAATCACAGCTCCACTTGGCATTAAGCTGAGGTACCATTTCTTACCTTATTTTAAATTCGGTGACAAATCTTAGTATCATCATATTCTGGGACGATCCTTGGCTTCCGTTCGGGAAAATTCTTGTGAACCCAGTCTCTTACCCTGAAATTATGCAATCTAGAATCAACATTCATGCCACTGTTAATAAAGTTATTGAAAGAAACCGACTTGCACTGCCGAACTCTTCCAACCAGAATATACAATTTGGGCTCAAATTAATAAGAGCAGAGTCTTCAATATTCCCCCTAAACAAGCTTCTTGGAATTAACTAGGTGAGCTGTTTACTATCAGTAAAATGTTTTATGAGCTTCAAGATGTTTCAAGTATGATAAAATGCAGGTGGAGTAAAATCATTTGGAGATTGGATAGCTCAGCGAAGGATAACCTAAATCTATGGAAGGCTTACCACCAAGCATTGCGAACGAAAGACAAAATGGCAGCAAGAGGAATTCATGTTCAGCTGGAATATGCCTTCTGTAATGCGCAACCTGAAACAATTTTCCTTCTCTTCTTCACTTGCGCAGTCACTGGTTCGATCCTTAGTGCTACTCTGCATAAGCTCGGGATAACACCACGCAGTGATGCGTTTGATTTTGATGTTATACTGAAACTTTTCAAGGGAAAATCTCCTCGAGCTAGGACGTGCAGCTACTTGATTAAGAAATTATTCCATAAAGTCTGGACTGAGAGGAACATGCGTATATTCCAACCTGCGAAAGCTACTTATAAAGCTCTACTTCAGAATCTCTTTTGGCGTGAAACTCGCGATGGAGTTAAATTCTTGCGGTTCACTTTTGACCCAGGAATCCACAACTTCTAATTTATACTTTGTATATACTTGTGATGTTTAGCCTCTTTAAGGATTGATATGTTGTGTTTTCCTTGTTTTCTCTTTTCTTTTTTTTTTGCCTCCTCGTTTCTATATACTCGTCTTTAGTGTATCAGTAAAATGCTAGGCGACCATTCAACATCGTCGGCCTTCCAAAAAAAAAAAATCAATTTTTTATGATAAGTTCCCTTCATCGACGGAATTAGAGAAAAAAGTGCAGAACAAATCTGCAAATATTAGCTTAATATTTGCACGTGTATTTGCAAATATTCACATAAAGGGAATAATTGTAACAAAATTAAGTCGTAGATACATCTACAATTATTTAATAAAATTGCATACTTGTATGTAGTTCTACCAAGAGTGAGTTGCTTTTTATTTGTTTTCGATTGGCATTAACGTTCATAATTTTTCTGCAATGATGTTAATAAAATTTGAAACATACATTAAAAACTGCATAAAAGCGAACAATTATTGGATACAGTTACATGTATAAAAGAAATTTTTGAAAAAATGCATATATATCAGCAAGCATTGTGAAGCGTCATGTTTTCATTTTTTTTTTCTTTTTGATGAATTTTTGTAACTTTTCTTATGTAAATATGAAGACGGATTGGAAAAAAAAAAGTCTGAAAGTTTTTTACGTGGTTTTGTGACTTTTTGATAATTTTCAAAATTAGAGACCGGATTTATATAGGGATTTTTAGCCTTAAGGACAAAATAAACAAAAAATTATTCTATAAGGACAAGGGATTAAAATTTTACCCATGAGGACAAATGTTAGTGTAAATGGAGGAATTCAGGGGCCCATTATAATTCCTCCCTTTACAGTAAGGCTTGTCCTTATGGACAAAATTCTAGTCTCTTGTCCTTATAGAACAATTTTTTGTTCATTTTGTCCTTTAGGGTATTTTCCTGATTTTTTTATATCAGGAAAATAATTACAAGGACAAAATTAAAGGCTTTTTTCTCCATAAGGACAGCCCACTTAAATTTTACTCTAAAGGACAACACACTCCTTTTCTTCTCTCACGTGTCTTATTTCGTCTAATCCATTAAAGATTTAATCCTTAAATCACGTGCGCTATTTCCTTGTTTCATTATCCATTTCTCATCGAACAAAATTTTGGATCTCGCTGTCATTGATCGCGATTTTTATTCCTTCAGTTTTCGAATCAAATTTTTAATCTGATCGCATAAATCCAAAGAGATCTGAAATCCTAAATCAACGCATAATTCCAAGATGGAAAATCGATCTCTCATCAATAAAACAGGAAAATCGAAAGACATTAGTGCTGATTTTCTCCATTCATTTTGCGTTTATCATACAATTCTTTCACTGTTTGCGATAGGTTTTGATTGTTTCTATTGGTAGTTCATGGATTCTACTTGTGCTACAGTCAGGTATTATTTTTTACTTTTTCCAGATTTTTAATTATTTTTTTCATTAGTTTTATTCTCGTTTGTTCCTTTTTTCATGTTGTAATTTATAAGGACTGCATTGCTGAATTAAATTTGTTTTATATTAAAACCTCTTTTGCGTTCATTACTGTAAATGTTACTTTGATTGTTTGTATTGTATTCACAAAAAATTTACTAAAGCAGATTTTAGGTATCATTTTAGTATTTTTTATGGTAGCATTTTTTCTCTTTCATTTGAATGTGCAACAGTTTGTAGGTATCATTTTAAGATTTTTTTTAGGTATCATTTTTAATGTATTACCCTTGTTTTATTGGTTTTTGGTATCTGTTTGCATCTTTTTAACTGGCTAACTGGTTTTTTGACATTACTTTTTTGTTCCAGTGGTGATGGCACTCTTCTTATCGTACTTGTCTTCAACGATACCTCTTTCAGTACTCGGTTGTCGATTAAAAGCTCATTGTATGCTTTGAAAAACGAAATATGTGAGTATTGGTCTCAACATACTCCAAAGTCCATTGAAATTAGCTATGTGCTTGAGGATAGAATTAAAATTGTTGAGACTGACTCTGATCTTCAAAGTATAGTTTTATTTCAATTACATAAGAAGAGTGCTTTTTTCTGTTTTGATGTTAAATTGAAGGAATTTCTGTTGGAAAATGTGATTGATGGTTCTTCCGCACTTTCTACTAATGTTTTAATTCCTTTGTCTTCTGATCAATGTTTGGATGCGAACATTGTTGTTCATAGGAAGAGTTATTTAAAAGATTTGATGAAAAGAGGATCTACATTAAAATTTACTGATTTTACCGGTTTTTGTTTCGAAAGCGCCAAGGAGTTCAGAGAATTCTTAATGGCCTTTCAAATTAAATCAGGTCATGAATACCATTTTCTTAAGAACAGTGCTACTAGGATCACAGCTATTTGCTCATCGTTTTCTACTGGTTGTTTGTTTAAAGTGCATGCTTCTTGTGATGTTGGCCAACAAAATAGGTTTTTCATCAGAAAGCTGGTTGCTGAACATTCTTGCGGGGGTGGTCTAACAAATATGAGTAACCCTTCTCTATCAAGCTCATTTGTTAAATCATTGACAATAGATGAAATTAGAGATCATCCGAGTAAGAAACCAAAAAACATCATTGATGATTTTCGAAGAGAGTTTAATCTGAATTTATCTTATTCTTATGCTTACAAAGGAAAGCAAATAGCTTTAATGGAACTGTATGGCAACGATGCAATGTCGTACAATGATTTATCTTGGTATTTAGGTGCACTACAGACTCACAATCCGGGTTCTTATGTCGCTATGAATGTTAACTCTTCTACAAATCAGTTTGAGAGAGTGTTTGTTGGTTTTGGTGCTTGTATTCATGGATTCAAACATTGTCGGCCTATGATATTTTTAGACGGTACGCATCTGAAAGGTAGGCCAGGAGTCTTAATGGGTGCTACTGCTAAGAATGGCAACCAAGGTATTATTTTAAAATAATTTATAGACGATTTACAGCATCATTGTTTAGCTATACAGATTTTAGTTATCATTTTTATTGGCATTACGGTATCATTTTCTTCTCTGTCTTTAGTATACAGTTCGTAGTTATCATTTTAATCCTTATATAGGTATCATTTTTTATCCAAAATTTTATAACCATCAGTTTTTGTTGTTTGCTGCTATCAGTTTGATTCATACAGTTTTTAATTAGCTTTTTTGTATGTCTGCATTTATCATTTTTTTTAAATAATTATTACCTACTGAATTTTTATTCATAATTTTTTTGCAGGTTTCTTCCCTCTAGCTATGGCCATAGTTTCAATAGAAAATGTGGATAATTGGAGTTGGTTTTTAACTCATTTGAAGAAAATGCTCAACGAAGATCGTAATTTGGTTTTTATGTCTGATAGACATCAAGGTCTTATTCCGGGTGTTCATGAAGTTTTTCCTAATTCATACCATAGTTATTGCTACCTCCATATGGAACAAAATTTGCTATCTGCTGTTAAGTCTAAAAATTCACTCATTTCGATTGTGGAATTGTTCAGTACATGTTCTCGAGCGTCTAATGTTCATGAATTTCAAGTTGCTCATTCTAAGTTTTAAAAGTTGGTGGTCCTGCAGCGGTAAATTTTTTGAAAGATAAACCTTTCGATAAATGGGCTGATTTTTTTTTCCATGGTAAAAGGTATGGCGAGTACAGTTCTAATGTGGCTGAAAGTTTCAATAGCTGGATTTTAGAAGAACTGGCCTTACCAATTACATCTTGTTTGGATGGGATACGAATAAAAATCATGGAACAAATGGCTAAACGTCGACAAGAATCCCGTTTGTAGACTACCATTTTGTGTCCAAACATGGAAAACCGATTAAAAGACTTAGTTGAAGAAGGTTTTGGTTGGGATGTATTCAAGGCTTCTGAACACCTTTTTGAAGTGAAATCACCAATTTCTCATCGTGTTGATCTAAAAGACTGGACGTGTAGCTGTAACCAGTGGAAAGTGACGGGTTTTCCATGTCCTCATGCGATAAAATGCATTAATAAAATGAAATTAAATGTGTATGATTTCATTGAGAACTATTTCACTGTGGAAGCTTATCGATCTTCATATAGTCATACAATTAATCCTATACCTACATATGACAAACCGGATGTTGATTCAAGTAATGAAGGAATAATTATGCCACCAAAGGATAAACATGGTGCCGGTAGACCTTCATCAGAAAAGGAAAGGAGGATTTGCTTATTTCCCGAACAAGCAAAACAGATGTAGAGTGTGCAATGAATATGGTCATAATAAGCGCAATTGTCAAGAATCAAAAAATAAAAAATGAAATTCATTACATTTGTTCTAGGTTCCATTTGTATCTCCATATATACTTGTCACGTAAACTTGTATGCGTTTGCAATTTAGTTGTTGATGATCTGCAAATGTACTTAATAATCTACATTTTTAATAAAAAAAATCTTTGCTTATTTTGTTTATATTTGATTATAACGTTCATGTGTTATTGGTGTGATGTTTTTTTTTTGGTTGTTCTGATCAATGATATTGGATCTGCATGTTAAATATTAATTCTTATCAATTGCATAAATTTATTCAATTAGTTATTCTTTATGTTTGATTAGCTGGTTATATTTTTTATTTCTTTGTAGTGTTCATTTTAGTTTTGTTATCATGTATAGAAATTTTTATGGTATCATTGTTATAATTTTTAAGGAGTCATTTTTAATTAATCATACTTTCAAAGTCCATGGGTATCATATTTTCTTCACTGTAGTAATCATTATTCTTTTGAATTTTAAACTACAGATTTTGGTTATCATTTTTTATTTAAAATAGATATCATTTTTATAATTTATATCATTAATCAGTTTCTGGGTATCATTTTTTAATTACTGTAGTTATCATTTTCTGAATTTTGTTTATTTAACAACATTTTTGCACAAATACAAATTAATAGGCAAAAATATTGAAGTCAGTTCAGTTTTTCAACATACAACTTAGTGACTACACTCTTTGATGCAATTTTGCACTTGTTCATTCTTTCCCATTTATTTTTCTGAGTATTTAACATATGAATATTCCATAGATATCATTTTTTAATCAATTCAGTTATCATTTAATTACTGTCAATGTTTAGTCAGTTTTTGATTATCATTTTCTATATATTGTAGGTATCATTTTTTTATTTCTTACTCACTGTACAGTTTTTAGTTATCATTTTCCAGCTGATGTAGTTATCATTTTTTACATTAATTAAGTTCACTTTATTTCTACAAACATACAAAAATATGAGACTGAATAAAATTTTTGATATGAAATCAATCTTTTCCATTCCAAAACAGCTATGTTGCAAGTGTGCAAAGTTATCATTATTCATTCATTCATGATTAGTATTTCACACATTCACCCAATCATTACTGGAATTTAAAACAATATCATCTGCTTAAAATTCACACCAACAGAAAATACATTGTTTTCCAACCTTCTACAACATACAGCACTCTTTCACTCATTTTTTCATTGATTTTTTTTTTTACTATTCTTGGTCAATCCAGTAATAAATCGAACTAAATTCCAGCAGCAAGCATGATTGGATATGACTTCACGAACAATTAGTGCTCTTATTTTATCCATTTTCTCCTTTGAGACCTTCATAGGAATTTCAGCTTTGTTGTCTGCAATCAAATTTATGATGACGAATATCCCACAGTCCACTCTGTATAAATGAAAATTAATGAAGTTTAGAAAATACTCATTTATGTCGGGTTCCAATCAATTATCGGTACAAACTAATACTTCTTTTGTATTGACCATATAAATCAAAATTAAAAAAAAAACCATCACAACAGAAAAAAAAATTTAACCTGTCACCATGTTGCTGTGCACATGGTTCTTGAAAAATTTCCCCTTCAACTATCTTCTTATCTACAATTTTATTTTCTACCCAAATTTGTTGCAGAATTTCTTCGACCTTCTTTCGCTGCAATTATAATTTTTTAGTAGTCGTTTAAACACAATACATACATTACAATTTTCTTACCACTTCATATGCTTCGTTTAAATGAAGATTATTGAACTTGTTTGATCTTCTTGGTCTCAAAGAATCATAGTGAACCCATTGCATGTTTGCATATGCTAATGTCAACAGCGTCCAATGGTTGTCAAAATGTAATGGGAAGTAAATCTTTTCTGTAAAACCGTTCAAGGCTGCTTCTTTTAAGAAAGGAGTAACCAAACATTTGATAATTGAACTCCTTCCCTCCATAATTGCTTTCTGCTCAGTGCAAAGTTTAATTTAATATTTATTGAAGACGTGAATACTACAATAAGATTTCTTAAAATCATTGATTCAACTTACTGTCATAAGTGTAGATATTGCGTAATTGTTATCGACTAAATCACATTTACGGGTGCACCAGTCGATTATCTCAAAATACAATGAAA
Source organism: Allium sativum (assembly GCA_030737875.1). NCBI lineage: Eukaryota > Viridiplantae > Streptophyta > Magnoliopsida > Asparagales > Amaryllidaceae > Allium > Allium sativum. The sequence continues at coordinate 75,832,572 of CM060917.1, forward strand.
ACAATATATTATTTAAAGTAAATAAACATGTTACAATATCTTATAACAGATTTATCTCTTCAAATATATTTGTTTTAGTACGCCATAATTTGAATCTATATTTTTCATTTTCTAAGTATCATTTTTTTATTTAAATAGATATCATTATCTTATTCATTATACTGATCATATACCAAAATTAAAAATTTGGTAATCAATTTTTTTAAAACATTGACAGAAATTAAATGATAACTGAATTCATTAAAAAATGATAGATTTGGAATATTCATATGTTAAATATTACAAAAATAAATGGGTAAGAATAAACCATTGAATAAGTGTAGTCATTAAATTGGATGATGAAAAACTCAAATGTCTACAATATTTTTGGATATTGATTTGTATTTGTGAAGAAATGTTGTTAAATACACAATACTCAGAAAATGATAACTAAATTATAAAAAAATGATACCCAGAAACTGTTTAGTGATATGAATTATAAAAATGATATCTATATTAAATAAAAAATGATAACCAGAATCTGTAGTTAAAAATTCAAACAAATAATGATAACTGCAGTGAAGAAAAAATGATACCCATGGACTTTGAAAGTAAAATTAAAAATGACCCCTAAAAATTTATAAAAATGACCCCTAAAAAAATATAACACTTTTTTTTACATTGGTTTACCTGCCCATCTGCGAACAAACCTCTCAGCAATTCTGTCAACATATCCTTTGTAACAATACAACCTCCCCGTGATTGATCATCATCCTCCCAAGCAATCGGACTGTCAATTATTTACAAGTCGAACAGTTAATAAAATTATTTCTATGTTGTAGAAGTACAGATAAAAAATTTATACTTACTTTTCTTCAGCTAATGACAGTGAATAAAATTTTCTTACAATTCTACCTTCCTCATCATCAAGATGTTTTGTCACTTTTTTGCATTTTGACAATTGCAAGTCTTTCCAGGAAGGTTCTTCCACATTTATTGGCTCTTCAAGTTTAACATTTTTTTTCCTCATCTACGTTATTTTCATTTACCTTGTTTTGCCTGCATTTTTCATCATCAATTGGAATCAAAGAAAGTTGTAACTCATCATTTTTTCCTTCGCTTGAACCTTCAGTCTCCTTCTTCTTTGTTACCCTTGCTCTCTTCGTTGCTTGTACATAATATTCAAACTCCTCTTTTCTTTTTTGTGTTCTTCTTCTTGCTCTCATTCTCAATATGTATGACGGTGGTTTTGCACTTCTCGGCTTGGAAGCTGATTTTTCAAGTCTTCTTTTACCTTTTTTCGGGGAATTCCCTTCTCTGACTTTCATCTTTGCAATCTCTGCAGTCAAATTAAAACTAAAGTTTGGAGGATCAATGTCATAAATTGACTGTACACCTCTTTCTTTCCCACTATCATCGACCGAATCATTAACTGTGATTGGCGTTGTTTCATTCACTATTTCAGGTGCCAAGTTTTCTTCTCCATAAACCCTTTCATCATCATTCATCATGTTATCGTTCATTTTATCTTGGTCCTGATTCTCAATATTCATCTCATTTTTACTAATTTCACTACTATTCATGTTTTTATCTGTATGCCTATCACCCAGTGTTGTTTCTACATCAACTCTTTCATCTGTTTTGTCGTGTTGCATTTCAGCTTTCCGCTCTTTCATCTGGTCTTTGAGTTTACATAACTCCTCTTCTACTTTTTTTCTTAAATTTCTTTCTTCCATCCATTTCTTTTTAAATTCTTTGTTTTCCTTCTCCAACTCTGTGATGCGATAGTTAAGTACTCTATTTTCCATGTCCTTATTAACTTTTTCTACTACTTGGACCTGCTGACTACGGGTTCTTTTTTTGGTTTGTGTAGCTTTTCCTTTTATTGTAGCTCTTCTAGCCAAACTTTCCTTACACTCTAACAGAAGTGCCTCATGTATCTCAATTTTTCCCATTTCCATTACCTATACAGCAAAATACAATATATTAATCAATCTGCATACTTGTCACATTGCTGAGTTGTATTGAAAAAAGACTTATTTCATATCAAAATTTTTATTGAGTCCCAGTATTTTGTATGTGTGCAGAATTGAAGTGAACTAACATCATCTAGAAAATGATAACTACATCAGCTACAAAATGATAACTAAAAACTGTGCAGTAGGTAAGAAATCAAAAAAGATACCTACATTTTATAGAAAATGATAATAAAAAACTGACTAAACATTGACAGGAATTAAAAGATAACTGATTTGATTACAAAAATGATAGCTATGGAATATTCAAATGCTAAATATTCAGGAAATTTTTTTTGGAAAGAATAAACCATTGAATAATTAAATCAAATAGTGTAGTCACTAAATTGGATGATGAAAAACTCAACTGCCTACAATATTTTTGGATATTGATTTGTATTTGTGCAGAAATGTTTTTAAAGACACAACACTCAGAAAATGATATCTAAAATTATAAAAAAAATGATACCCAAAAACTGTTTAGTGATATGAATTATAAAAATGATATCTATATTAAATAAAAAATGATAACCAGAATCTATAGTTAAAAATTCAAAATAAAAATGATAACTGCAGTGAAAAAAAATGATACCCATGGACTTTGAAAGTAAGATTAATTAAAAGTGACCCCTAAAAAAATAAAAAAAGGATACCAGAAAAAATTCTATACATGGTAACAACACTAAAATGAACCTTACAAAGAAATAGAAAACATAATCAGCTAACAAATATAAATCATATCTGTTCATTCTTCAGTATTTCTATACATGGTAACAACTCAAAAATAAAATGTGTAAAAAATTAACATTGAGATATTGATATTTCTACCTGTCCTGCTTTGAAACAATCCAAAAATTCCTTCTTCACTATTTTATTCAACTTCCTTAGATCCCATCTAGCAAATCGAGGGATTTTTTTCTCAAATTTCTTTCTCTGAGCAATTAGATTCACCTTCTCACACAACACATACTGCATACAAATTAAAACCAATGTTAAAACTGAAATCAATAATACATCTTCGCGTATGTAGAAAAAAACAGTAAGAAAAATTTACCAATGGAAGCATTGAACAGCCGGCCATATCCCACGGATTTTTTATGTAGCTTTTTACAAACTTTTTAAAACTCGAATGATTGGTTTTTGGCCATGACACTGAACTCATCTTCTTCACATCTACAATGTATGGAATAAAACCCCACCTAAACTTTTGTTGGTTATTGGGAAATAAAAATGTGAGCAATATTAACATAATCATAAGTAGTGGCAAGTCTTCTTCAAAGTCCTTCTTTTTCTTCGCAACTTCATCTTTAATTCTTTTTTCAATTAAACTCCTTGTAATGATAGTCGCTTTCCCAAAATTTCTTGACACAAATTCCTTGCAATCTGTCGGTATCGTTCTACTAGTCATTTTTGGTGTGTCATCTATATCAGTACCTTCTAAAGGCATATAAAATAACAAACTAATATCTTTTGGAGAAATTTCCATTATACTTTCACCAAACACAAAACATTCTTTCTCCACTGAGTAGCATGTATATACTACATCCAAATTTTCTGCTTTCTTTTTGCACTCTGTCAGTGATATGTTTTTCTTATAAAAAACTGAAAAGAAATCATAAAACGGTGTTTGTTTCAAAATTTCTATTTGCTTGCATGTTAATGCCTTCTTATCTTTCAACAAACATATCGTCTTATAAGACGATTGCAACCCACAACCATAAGCAGTCGCACAATTCGTTTTTTCACCAACGACTAACTTTTCTTTACTCTGCACAGAAATACCTAACTTAATTTCTCGAGGCCTTGGATTCTCAAAATCATCACCCTAGTTATCATAAAAATAAATAAAAAATTTACTGCAGAGAATAAAAAAATTTAACAACGACACATTTGAATCTACTGCATTTAAATAAACAGTTAATCTAATTAACACTAACATTTTAACTTTGCATTATCATTTTTACATTCTACATTATCATTTTTTTTGCACTAAGTTAATACAAGGTTAAATATTACTATCAGAATTTAGGTATCATTTTTAACACATATACAGTATCATTTTAAACACATATATAGTATCATTTTTAACATATACAAATATTTATCAGTGACATAATTGAATGTAATGCATTTAAAAAAAAATTAATATAATTCAAACTTAGATATACAATTTGCATTATCATCTTTACATTCCACATTACAATTTTTTTTTGCACTAAGTTAATATCAAGTTAAATATTACTTTCAGAATTAAGGTATCATTTTTAACACATATACAGTATCATTTTCAATAAATAGCTCTATTCAAGTTATCATTTTAATACCACTGAAGTTATCATTTATATTCTACAGAAGTTAGCATTTTTTACTTACAGAATTTTCTTCGGTGTTTCCAGCATCCTTATGTTCATTTTTTTTTTGGATATTCTTCCTTCTTTACCCTGCAAAAACTTAGAAATAATTGTTAATTAATTCAAACTAACAATACTTCAAATTCAAACTATTAATAATAACACATACCTTTTTTTTATCCGCTTTTATTTCTTTCCTCAATTTTTCTGCAACATGTTTCAGATCATTAAGCCGTTTCGACCGAGTCTCCTTACTAACTACTCTACTGTTTATTCTCACTTTTTTTTCCCATCATTTTTCCTATCCACAGTATCAATTCCAACTCCGAATTTCAGTTGCTCTACAATTTCAGGGTTGACAGTATCATTTTTTCCCCCAACGTAACTTCTTCATTATTTTTATCTTCTATTGCATCACTCCGATTCTCAACGACAATTTGTTCTCCAGCTTCTACATTTCCAGTATCATTTTTCCCTTCAGCTCCTCTTTGGTCTCCAAATTGGCAACCAACGTTATCATTTCCGCTTTCAACTCCATTTTTCATTACTGGATTGTTAATTTCCTTCTGAACATCAATACCTAGGGTTTCGACTACGGTTTGGGACAATTCGGCAGATTGAATTAGGGTTTCGAAATTCCTTTCTACTTCTTTCTCCAATAACTCGCTTTCAGTACAGTCGTTAGGGTTTTGGTCTAATATAGGAGACTCCGTAGGCGTAGAATTCATCGATCGCGAATCTGTAGCCATTTCTAAATTTCGACGGATAGAAGGCAGTTTTTCGATAATTAAGTCAGAAAACAAAATAAGGAGGTTTAATTTGGGTTGGACTGTTATTTGCCCTTTTGGATAAAAAATAATTGTGTTGTCCTTATGGATAAAATATTATATTACTTTGTCCTTATAAATTTTTTTCCCTTTTTATATATGGTTTTTGATAAAAATATTTTATGAATTTTAAAACTTAACATGGACCTTAGTCAAACTATCCTTATATATTTTTTATATATAACACAAATAAATAATGGATGAATCCTTTTTCGAGTTACCAAAAAAAAGCTTTTCAGATTAGAATTATAATACAATAAATTAAATTAGGGCAAACCGTCTTTCCAATCTCTACTATAATCTTACATCCCTTCGTGGACTCAATCCCTCATCACATCCCTACTTCTTTGCACGAACCTTAACAAAATGAAAGTAGAACAAGTGTGAAAACGACAATCGGCTCAAGCATGACCAACTTAAACTAATGGAGTAGAGGGTCTTCCCTTAATTTTACTCCTTGCTCCTATTTGTTTGTAAAATTAGCTTTCTATGCCATGGTTTTCTAATAGAAAGTCAATGTACCAAACATAACCTGTTCGTTTATCTATTAATTTATAATTTGGTTTTTGTTTAATGTAAACTGCTATATATTGATTCATGAGAAACAAAGAATAAAAGATAGCATATTTAGAATCGATTTTTTATAGTCTCAATAAATGAAATAGGAAAAAGATTTATTTAATTGCGATCTCAAAAAATTTATATTCTTAGCTATGATGCTCCCTCTTCCAGATCAAGGTTTACTCATAGTCTGCAATTCTCCTAGTGAATAATTGGCTTGGGAAGATAACCTAAGGTTCTGATATGGTGACTGTTTAATAAGATTAATCATGGATCTCTGATCGATCAACTTGGGCTGCTAAATTTTCAATTCGTCATATGAGTTGTTGCATGTTTGCCTGATATTTTAAAATGTGTTTTTTATTATTTTATTGTAATTACAAAGTTACTTATTTAATGAATTTATTATGTTTTTTTTTCATTTTCATTCTTTTAATCTTCTTATTTGGGTTGGGATTGGAAAATGAGAGTATGGCTATAAAGTAAGTAATAATTAACTCTTTACATATCTCTGCTTAGGTTATTATTAAATGCGTTTTCTAAAATTACGTATTTATATGCCTAAATGGTCGTAAAATTGATCCATGTGTTTTGCCCATCTTACAATTTTATTTCAGATCCTATTTATAACATTAGGTTCCTTTACATGATTAATATAGCACATAAAAGTCCAAAGTTGCAAGTTATGTTGTAATGCTCAATAAAGCAACAAAAGAGCGCTTTTATATTTAAAACGACCAAAGTTTTAGATCATGCCAAAGGGTACCAAACCGAATATATTATTGATAATCCTTATTTTTATTTATTTATCATGAGCATGTTATTTATTATAAATCATACAGATTTCCATACAGTTTAATGCTTGTACCACTAAAAAGGTATTTAATTCCAAAATTGTAAAATCAATTGGTAATACGAACAAAAAATTGTGTATACGTATGCAATGCACGCACATATACACATCCATAAAACTAATTTAATTTCAAACAATGTCCATATATGTCGTTAATTTATATGTTCGTACAATTGATAGGTAGTTGGAAACTTACTATGGTATATCCTTATGCCTTGGTCATCGTCCAGGGTATTGCATATATGTGTATAGTTTTTTTATTACAATGATGATAATTTTTCTACTTTCAAGACATATAATTCTAAGTCATAACTAGGTGTAAAATTTTAATATTTTTCAGATCATTTTTATCGAATTAATTTTCATCTGACACTTCCAAATTAGAATATAAGAACAATACTTCACATGGATAACACTGATTAAAGCTTTGTCAATAACGCTGTGGGATGCACCTTAATATGCCAAAGAATTGTAATTCGAAAACGCTTATTGACTATGGTTTTTATTTAATATGTTTGAGGCATCTTATTACACTTAATTAAGCCATTTTTTTTAATTTAAATTCGTAAATGGTAAACCCTTGTGCATTTATGTTAAGCTAATGTGTTAATTACAATGTGCAAGTTCATACTTGCAGCATCATTGTGCAATTGTTTCATGAGATCGAATGACTAAATCATTGTTATATTCATCCATAAAACAACTTGAAGTGGTTACGATATAAAAAGATTTTGATACATTGTACCACATGAAAGTATTGCTAGTCAGAGTTTATATATGCTAATTTTGTTGTCCATTATTTGAGTAAGTTGGTAAATTATTTGCATGGAAATAATTTGTGACGACCATCCTGCGCTGCCAACACTCAAGTAATGCATTGTAATGGTGTTCCGCCATTGCAAGGCGATCATCACGGTTGAAATAAGAAAAATAACTCATAACCTATTGTATATCTCATAGCGTATGTAACAAAATATGATAATAACATAGAATGATATAAAACAGGCGAGACAATATAAGCTGTAATGAATATTATTACTACCAAAATGATCTTAGCATGAGATGACAGTGAAGGGATGTCAAATGAATGAGGAATGAAGAAATCGAGAGCAACTCAGGCCCATACCCCCTTTGGAGAAAAGGGACCCGAAACCTACCAGGCATCGACAAAGGTCCATCCGACAGGGTCTACACATCAAGAGTCAACCAATGGATACCAGCACATTAAAAAAAAGATAAAGTATCAGATCAGAGCATAACGGTGGTCTGAAACAAACCTCTGAAGAACAGTTCCATAAGTGACAAAAGAAGTTACCTTTGTATTAGTGAAAGCTATCTTCCAAAAAGCCAAACCGGATGGATAAACCGAGACTCAAGCAAGGATACAGGCTATCAGTGCAAATCCGCCTAGTACCTGAACCATCAATGGTAAGACATACGCATACATCATAAGGGCAAGCCCCTCTAAGCACCCACGATAAAGCCGAAAGCCTACATCTGAAAGCCTACGACCAAGGACTGACACTTGGAAACATCCACTAAGAAACTCGAAACGCTTCTACGGTTCATCTCGGCAACAAACTTCACTCCATCAAGGGGAGTCCCCAATTCACCTGGAACTCTCACTTCAAAGACTGTAACCGGCATCATAACGAGAACCGGCAGCAAATGCCCGAGACCAAGGAAAATAGCGGTCGACAGGAACAGTTCTGGCCCAACACCCTACTGATTGGAAGACCCCGGATTCTCTGTAAACAAGACCCCAGAAACTCCATAAAGGGGGATAATATTTTCATTTCTCAATTTAGTTCCTTTCTTCTCAGGAGGAGTGTAGAGACCCTCCTTCTTGATCGATCCAAATCGATCGTTAAACCGACTTAAATCGAACCAAAAAGACAGATACGCTAACTTTGGGTGCACAACACATTAGAACAAACAACAGAAGAATTTTATAAACATCATAATAATGTTACATCAGAGTACACAATATCAGAGTATCAAAAATAATATATAGCAGAAAGTAAATTTACAATAAATGTAATACAATGCAGTGGAAACAAATAAACTAACACAGCGGAAAACTATCAATGCTCTGGACACAACATTAAGCTTCGATCCAGAATCTTGCTAAATGAAATAATCTGCAAAACCAAAACTACTGATTGCCCATGTGGAAAATATGGGCACCCAGAGTTTAGGTAGAAACAATAAACTCTGAGTCAGTCATGGGACTGGTGTGAGAACTCAAAACGGTTATCAAACTTCACTTTAAAATAAGGTAAATCACGGGACCACGCCGCATGTCACGGAACGGGTTTACCCCCATGAATACCAGTGTATAAACAACAACTAATAACAGTCATATGGATCTAAGATGCATCATACAACATGCAATTCCTCAATCTACCCATTTAGGCTTAATCCCAACTTTAGATTTTCAAAATCCAATTCACTTTACAGAAATTATTCCTTTGGACTTTATTCCCTGATTTCTTATTTCAAATCATTTGAAATACACATCTAACTTTTATATCAAAGTAGATTTCACTTCGAGATCTCAAACCAAAATCTTTGGAAATATGAATTCCAAAATATCCCAATGTATACAAACAAGCATGCAACCAAATATTGGGCTCCCGTTAGATAAGGCAAAGTGTACGTACCTCACCAACTATATATATATATATATATATATATATATATATGTGCACTTCCCACGATGGAGCAGGAAACACTGACGATGCACAATCCCACGCCCTCGGGGACTACACCGCCATCTCATCCATACTCTTAGTCGTCCGGGTTACCAGAATCTTTAGCCACATACTAAATCATTTTTATATCCCGAAGTAGGGAAAATCATTTCACAACATAATAATCACAAGTACTTTCAAACTATAGTACTTTACATATGCAATTCACACATATAATCAGTCACTATTAATCACATAACCTTTGAGCTCGTACGTCTCAAAGAAGGGCATTAAGCAAGAGAATAAATTCTCCTCCACTAAATAGATATATCATTATTAACAACTAATCGGTTATGTGATGAACTACAATGTCAAACACATAATACATTTCGAAACCATTTCGACAACATCGGGTTTAACCCTCAAAAGCCTTTCTGTTTTGTAAAACATTTTTGTAAAACATTCCCTGTCTTAATTTGGGAATACATTTCTTTTCACTTAAGGAAAATATCATTTTAAAAATCATTCATTTAATATTAAATGAACTCAACAACATCGCTAAACATTTCTTAGTTAAATCGTGAAGTGTTTCACAAGATGTTAGCTTACAAATATTTCTACCCAACCCAATGCTAAATATAACTCATAAACTGGTCGAGCACAATCCAAACAATCAATCAATCTCAATCAATATCAACAACCAAGAATATTTGGTTTATATCACATCTCATGTTTTGGTAAATTTAATCATCATTCATTCATTCCGATCAAATTAAAGATTTATTAAAACCCCACCTAGTTTTAATCTCCAAAAATCATTATTTAAGGATTATACAAATTTAAGAAATTACTCCCACCTTTACTCGGGTTAAAGAACAAATGTTATTTAAAACACAATTCACGATAAACCCAAAATCATCTTCCATCAAAATGGAATCTTCACGGAAATCATAACAGTATATAATCGATATAAATTTCCGTATCAAGCTAATACTATAAGTGGAATAGCAGCAATACCTTTTAAATTCCATAATAGTAACGGTCTTCCTTTACAGAAGCTCATCTCGATTATTACTAAATTGAATTCCATTCAATTCCAATTTGATATATTAAATTGGAAAAACTTTACTTTGGAAAATTCCATTAATCTTATTTAAACGATTATAAATTCCAAATCATATCTTCATTGTTATTTGGGTTAAAGAACGACTGTTATTTAAAATACCGTTCACGACAAACCCAAAATCCAATTTCAATTCAATTCCAATTAAACATTAATTAATTGGTAAACTTCTCTAAATCTTAATTAAAAGATTTATTCTTTTCTCAACTAGGTTTAAGAACAGTGTTATTGAAGACACCATTCATGAAAAACCGAAAATCTAATTTGGTATCAAATACAAGGGTCTAACTAAAATAATATCGGCTTATATTCAATATCAAATTCTGAAACCAACAAATATCGTATTGGGAATAACGATTTATATAAATCTTCCAAATTCCTCAACAATATCCGTATAATCACGGAATCCAATATCAAAATATTCCGAAGATTATTTCCATTCAAACCATTCCAACTTATTCGTTGGAAAATTCTAGTTATTTTAAAACCATTTACCAATCCAATTTATTTATTTTAAAAACATTGGATTATAATTCTAGTTAATAACTAGTTCATTTAGATAAAAAAACGTATTTTTATCTTTCCAAACTTGGAATTTTTCATCCAAGATCTTTCCAAATCATTTATTATGATTTTACATGATTTTTCCATATTTTTAGTAATTTTATTAAGGCCCTTACAGTCGGTTTCCAATAACGACCACTGAATTGCATCCATAGTGACCTATCTGGAAATTGATTTGGACATATCTTAAAATCTGACCATTCAAATTTAAATCTCTTATATTCTTGGAAAGCTTTTTTCGATACAAACCTAACGGTTCCAGTTTTAGGAGAATCCGACGGTCGGATCTCCCGTTACGTCCATTTGAAGTTAATGGTCAAAATTCACAAGCGATCGCTGCGCGGCGGGCCATTATAATACAAACATATATATATATATATATATATATATATATATATATATTTGGTTGATTTCTATTTAAAATGTTTATAAATTCGTTTTAAAATGATTTCAACTTCCTTTTCAATTTTACATCAAAATTGAATATTCCATTACAGGACAATTTTATACAGTGCATATATATGCTAAAAATTATATATTTAACAATCCAATAATTATTCCATTACATGACAATTTTATTCATCGCCTTTGTAAGCTAAAAATAATATTTTTAGCTTACAAAGATTTATTTCATTGCATGACCATTTTATATATCATATGTATAATATTTTTAGCGAACAAATATTTATTTCATTAAATGACCATTTTATATATCGCATATATATATATATATATATTTTATTCACATCGCATATATATATTTTATACGATGCATATATATTTTATTTACTCCATTTCACATCACAATCACAACACAATACTATCAATTAAATCGTCCATGGTCTGTGGAGGAGGGAGCTGAGCTAACAGGCACCATACAACATTTGTGATAATTAAAAACTGATAAAAATCAATACCGGCAGTTCATATATGCAGTTATAAAATAAATAACTATACAAAAATTATAGTGAGAAGTTCTCACCTTGGGATCCACTCCACCATTCTTTATTTCATTATTTCAGTTATGTTTCGGTTTGAATTTGCTTGAAGTTCTAACGTGCTCCATTTCCGTTCTAGTTAGTTTCATTGCGTAGTGTTCGTCGAGAGGATTCCAACGCATCTAATTTCACTGGATTCTGATGTCATGCGAAAAAGATACGTCATTTTAAAAATTTATTAACTAATTAATTACTTTAATTAAAAATAAAAACTCTAATTACCGTCTTCTTCAGGAAATAACACAAGTCATCTGAACCCAATTCACGCAACTAGGGCTTCACGATGCTCGAAGCAGACACCACCGAAGTTCAATCATTGGCTGCCATACCATAGAGCCTCATCCCCTCTTCCAACGCTCGCCTCGGTGCTGAACTCGCACCTACCATCGCTCCAGGAAACGCGTTTGACTTCCTCCCCTTTGAGCAGCAATTTCGATCCGATTTTGTAACGATTCATCATCATCACCGTTGAAGTGAAGGATCACTCTGCGCTGAGGAGATTTGCAATTGGAAATTTGTTCAATCATTGTTTGGATTTTGCGAAATTTGGAGGAAGGAACCGGAGCTTTCAGATCGCTCGTAAGAATTGGGAGCGCGTTAATTATTTTGACCAGCGATGGACTCTTTGACCTAGCTGTTAGGGTTTCTTTTTTATTTATATATGTTTTTATTATATTATTTAATTCGCAAAAATACTAGTTTATTGCCACGAACTCCAAGAAAAACCCAATGACTGTCACCCCTAGCTAAATAGCCCCATTCCGGACACAATGGGATATGTTTTATAAGCCAATTCTATCGTTTTGATCATTTTTTATCAAAATTAAAATATAAATCAATATATATTGAATTTAAACATACATTTTAACTTACCGAGACCATACACTAACTCCAAAATTCTAGAAAAATAAATCTTGCTATGTTTTGACAATACAGTCCTAAAAAAACTAATTTCGTCAAATTTGGAGACCGTTTGAAAAATGGCCTTTTTCCAGTCGATTAAATTCAAACTGAAATTTCAAAACATGTTTAAATTTACCAAGATCACATATTAATTTCAAAAATTATGAAAATTGAAACTTAACAATAATTTGATTACAGATATAACAAAAGTGGTTTCATCAAAAACGGAGGTCATTTGCAAAATGGCTATTTTTAAGGGCTCTAAATATATTTAAAAAATATATAAATTCCATAACAACTATTTTAAATTTTTAAACTGGACATAACTTTCGATTTATATTAAGAAATCTCAGTTTTTCACATTCGTTAAAAAGATATCATTAAACAGATTTAAATGTTTCTGGTTTTACAGAAATCCAATTTATTTTGAATTCTATACATTCAATTGAAATTTAAGATTGAATTTTCAAACTACCGCGCCATTTCAAACTCTATTTATAATTAAAATAAATTTATATGTTCTAACTTCGATTTAAATAAATTTTTAGTCATTATTATTTAAAATAAATCATTTTAAATAGTCAAACTCCATTAAAGTAGCTAAAATGAAAAAAAAAAAAATTGGTTCAGAAAATCCAGGTTGTTACAAGGAGCAAATCATCAATCTTGTAATATATCTACAATCTGTTAATGGAGAATTCTGAGTCCCACACATCTTGTGATTTGATAATCTTGTAGTATCATAATGATGAAACAGGGAGTTAACACTAACTTTTTTTATGAGGAGATTAATCAGGGTGCTCCAACAGCGGAGGAAAAGGTCTTTGGGAAACACAGAGTCCCCTTCTGCTAGCCTTAAGGGGTCTCCATGATTGATCCACTCATGCTAAGCCTAACGCTTCCCAAGCTTTGATGTGACGAAATCGCATACGAATTCATAACCTGTTCCTTGTCGTAATCTAGATTCCTCCCTTGGGAGGATCTGACACGAGAAGATCATCGGAGTTAACGAATGTTGCGACGCCCTCATCCATGAACTCAAGGGAAACGTTAGCCTGTTTTCTTCTTAATGGAATGCACAGTATCGCTGTCATGGCTTAAAGGCTTACCAATTCCAGATTAAGGATTACATCCTGAGGACTCTGAATCGTAACCACAACAAAGTTTATGAACGCATACATTACATACCATACTCTGGGTGTTGATGAAAAATATCGTTAAAATTTTGGCGCTATAAGGAGGGCATGAACCTCCGACCCTGCGGTTAATTTTGTTTAAGCTAACTGGGTGAATTTATCGTTCCATGGAAGGAAACAATGAAGTTGAAGAAGCTGAAAGAACAAAATAAGGAGCCAGATCCCAACATCACCCTCGAAAGAAATGAGGGCCCAACGCTCAACCTGGATGATAATGAGAAAGGAGCCGCGTTCAATCCACAAGAACCACCTGACTCAAATGCCATGGAAGATAATGTCGCAAGAATCTCGGTCTTAGAAAAGCAACTTCAAGAAATGCAGGCTCAAGTCATCGCCTTCCGGACACAAAAATCCTCAAGGCTCACTAGATATAGTTAGAGAGAGACGAATGAATCTGTAAAAAGGAAAGCTCTCGTTTAACAGTCAGAAGCAAAAGGGAAGCCTCAGACAACTTCTTCCAAGAAAAAGAAGTCCCATCCGACAGGAGTAGATCATCAAGGGAATCAGTGCGAGCGGGAACAGTTTGGGAGCTCCACCTTCAAAGGCTATGATCCCAAAAGGGAAAACTATGACAAAACGGAAGCTTATATCAGAGATGTCACTCATAAGACCGTCAAGGACTTGCTGGGAAGCAAGGGGAAGAGAACCCAGAATGACAAGATTAACGACAACGAAAGTGTGGCACCGTTCATCGATGAGATTATGAATACCATAATACCGTCAAGAGTCAAAGTTCCTACCATAAAATATCTGGGAACAACTGACCCCGACGATCTTCTTATGGCTTTCGACAGTCAGAGGGACCTTTACAATGCTTCCGGAGCCATCAGGTGCCAACTCTTTCCAGTGACCTTCCAAGGGGCTGCGGCGAAGTGGTATTGCCAATATAGGGAAAACACCATTTACTTGTGGAAACAATTCTCCTACGAATTCTCCACACAGTTCTGCATTTGCAAAGATCCAACCGTAGACTATATGTCATCGCCAACATCAAACAGAGACAAGGGGAGTCTCTAGGGGACTATTTGAAAAGGTTCAACATCGAAGCCTTAAAGGCCAAGGATATGAATGACCGTGACAAGCTGATAATCGTACACTCAGGGTTGATTGATAAAACCCTTTTCTGGAAGGATTTATATAAGACCTGCAGGATTTCAACTTCCAAGTCGATAAGTTTATCAGCATGGATGAACTGTACTTCACGAAGAGGAAGTTCGGGCCTCAAGGGGAAGGAAAAAGGATGAAGTTCAGATGAAAGCTCCCGGAAGGGAACCAGAGGAGGTCGAGGTGGGAAGACTCTAACGCCAACTCGGTTGCCTTGAACAAGCTTATCTCCGTATGTGTATGCTGTCGCCAAAGAAAGGGTCAATAACTTCCCCGTCTCGTTCAAAGCTAAAATTATCCCAAACCTCATGCCGACGGTAAGTACTGCGAGTTCCATAAAACCAACGGGCACAAGACAAACGAGTGCAAGGTATTGGACGGGATTATCCAGAAATTAATCCAAGAGGGACACCTAAAGGAGTTTGTTTCAAATAAAACAGCACCAGCTCAACGTGTAGGAGGACAACAGAAGGTTTCGGTAAACATGATAGAAGTCACTACGGAGGAGAATAGCTTGGATTTGGGGCCTCTGGTAAACCGAATCAATTTGATCCACAGAGGACCACACCCTGCCGGAAGTTGTCCGAAGGCCAGGAATCAATGCATGAAGGAACCTAAAACCAACAAGGAAGTTATGAGCCTAAACGTGAAGGTAGCGGCACTTAGCAGGTTCATTTCTAAGGCCACCGATAAATGCGTCCATTTCTTCGATGTCATAAAGAAAAAGAAGAATTTCGAATGGAACGAAGAGTGTAGGAAGGCACTCCATGAATTGAAAGTTTATACGGGAATGCCTCCGGTTTTGTCCAACCCCGAGAAGGGAGAAACTCTATACCTATACATGGTTGTCTCTGAATATGCAGTGAGCTCAGTCCTGATAAGAGAGGACAAGGGTATCCAACACCCTATCTATTATGTTAGCCGAAGGCTAAAGGACGTGGAAACCCGATACCCCGTCATAGAGAAACTAGCGTATTGTTTTATACTTATTGCACTAAAGCTCAGAGGGTATTTCCAAGTGCACCCTATTAAAGTTTTAACTAGTTTCCTGCTTAAACAAGTGTTCAGCAAACCGAAAACCTCAGGGAGGCTAGTAAAATGGGGTATCGAGCTTAGCCAATATGAAATTGATTTCCATCCTCGAGCAGAAATCAAAGGGCAAGATCTCGCAGATTTCGTAAACGAGTGCACAAATTTCATTTCGGAACAGTCGATTAAAGAAAATGACTCAAAGACCAAGTGGTAACTCTTCGTAGATGGAGCCTCCAACGAGCAGGGAGCAGGGAGCAGGGGCAGGATACGTTATAATCACCCCTGACGGATAACGCTTGCACTATGCCATGAAGTTAGGATTCCCAGCAACCAACAATGTGGCTGAATATGAATCCATGATAGCCAGTCTGAATCTGGCATTACGGTTGAAGATACTGAGGATTGAATGTGACTCGCAGTTAATGGTAAACCAAATAAAAAAGACATACCAAACCAAGGACAAGTGGCTCATCTTATATATGAAGAAGGTGGTAAAGATGCTTTCCCTATTTGAGGACTTCTCAGTTCATAAAATACCCCGCGAGGAGAATACCCAGGCAGACTCACTAGCCAAATTAGCCAGCTCCCGAGGAGATCTCGAAACTCGTTCAGTGCCGGTGGGATATCAGGAGATGCCCAACATCGAACAGGAGGAAACAGAAATGGGAAAAGGGTTACTAGTTTTGACTAGAGCCCAAGCCTTAAGAAGGGGAGATGGAGAAAACCAAGAAGTGAACTCCGGGAGGGAATCCCCTATAATAGAAACATGCCATCAACAAGAAACTATGTGGATGACTCCCATAAAGGACTATCTCCTAAAAGGGAATTGCCCCTTAGTAAGCACGATGCAAGAAAGATAAAAAATCAAGCATCCACATTCGTGATCATAGACAGCGTACTTTATAAAAAGGGATATTCACTTCCTTATTTAAGGTGTGTAAGTTTCGAGGATGGACTCAGCCTATTAAGGGAAACTTATGAAGGATGGTGCGAGGACCATTCCAATGGAGTTAAGTTAGCCAAAAGGGTCATACGACAAGGTTATCATTGGCCACAGATGGTTAGTCAAGCAGTTGAATATGTCAAAAGATGCGATAAATGTCTGAAGTACTCAAAGGTGCCATGACTTCCTTCCAGCGGCCTGACCACTATATCGAGCCCCTGGCCTTTCGATATTTAGGGAACAAATTTAATTGGGCCCTTACCACTTGCCAAGGGAGGAGCTAAATATGTCGTAGTAGCTTTGATTACTTCACCAGGTGGGTGGAAGCAGAACCCCTTCCGGTTACCACATCCAAAAAGGTATTAAAATTCGTAATAAAGAACATCGTTACCCACTTTGGAATCCCACGTAAGATCATATCGAACAGCAGAACACAATTCGAGAGCGAAGAATTCACCCGGTTTTGTGAGAAAAATGGAATCATCAAAGGTTTCTCCTTAGTAGCCCACCTGAAAGCTAACAAAGCTGTGAAAGCTGCAAATAAGACTATTAAGACAATCCTTAAGAAAAGCCTAAATCAGGCTAAAGGAAATTGGGTAGAGGAGCTGCCTTTAGTACTATGGGCATACAGAACTTCTACAAAAATAGCTATGGGACACACCCCCTTCTCCCTGACATATGGATGCGAAGCTATGCTTCTGGTTGAGGTCGAAATTCCATTACATAAGAGGCTAGCATACGCATTTGACCCCAATCAGGAGTTAAGGAAAGAGTCACCAGACTTGATACAGGGACTAAGGGATGAGGCTGCAATCAGAACCGCCGAATACCAAATAAGGATCACAAGATATTACAATTCGAAGGTCAAATCTAGAATCTTCACTAAGGGTGAATTAGTACTGCGAAGAGTAATGTCTAACACCAAGAATCTGGCTGATTGTCCTCTCGATCCAAATTGGGAAGGACCCCTAGTTGTCCATCAAGAAGTCATACCCGACACATATCGGCTGTGAAGGCTCAACGGTGACCTTGTTCCAAGGACATGGAACTCAGAATATTTGAGACCATCTTTCTCAACCATAAAAGAATAGAGGACAAGCCCCCAAGAATCGTCATACAACTAGGGGCATGGAAATCCTCCCAATAGCTCGCGAGAAACCCAAAAGGGGTCGAGCTGGAAAAATGGTTGAATCCCTTGTCATCGCCAAATTGGTCAGGGCGAGGCATCCCCAAGAGGGGGATGATTGTGTTAGTCTTGTTCCTTGCCCAAACCAGAGGGGGTAGGGTTAAAGCATCAAAAGAGTAAGCTGTCGTTTCACACCAGAGATGGTCGTGGCGGTGCCTCTAAAAATTAGCACTCCCTACCTCTGCTCGTAGAAGAGTACGCCCTGCCTCTGTTCGAACTAAAAACGTCTTACCTTTGCCTGCAGAAGAGCACGTCCTACCTCTTTTCATGTTCTGTGTTACCCGCAGAAGTGAGTGCAAACCCCTATCATTGCCTATGATGGTCAGGATAGGGCACCCCTTGGTGGGGGGTGGCGTATAAGCTTCTATCAGTGCCTACGATGGCCCATATAGAGCATCAAAAGAATAGACCTTAGTTCTGTGCCTATGATGGCCCCGACTAAGTTTTTTAAGCCCTTATCATCGCCTGCAATAGTCAAGATAAGGCACCTTCTGGATGGAGGTCGGGTAAGTCCTTGGGCCCTGCTTGTGGATAAGCTAGCCAAGCGTTCCGGACGCATAGGCCTAGCGAGTAGCCAACAAAGCACGTACGTCCTCTGCTTTGACAACAAAAGCCCAAGGGGAGGCTCAAGAAGAACGTACAACCTCTTCTTCCCGAAACATATCTGAAGGGGATACTCACTTTACTAATACCGTAAGGAGTTCCCGTTCTCTACACTTATACCCAAATCTGGGTGGACTCGGCTCTTCATTAATGTCGGAAGGGTTCCCATTCCTAAATATAAAAATACCCGAATCTGGGTGGATTCAACTTTTTGTTAATGCCGGAAGGGTTTCCGGTCATTAATCTAAAAATACTCGAATCTGGGTGGATTCAGCTCTTCATTAATGCCGAAAGGGTTTAATCTAAAAATACCCGAATTTGGGTGGATTCAGCTCTTCATTTATGTCGGAAGGGTTTCCGGTCCTTAATCTAAAAATACCCTAATCTGGGTGGATTCGGCTCTTCATTAATGCTGGAGGGGTTTCCGGTCCTTAATCTAAAAATACCCGAATCTGAGTGGATTCAGCTCTTCACTAGTACCGAGAAGGTTCCCAGCCTTCAACCTTTAAGTCCCCGAATCCAGGTGAATTCGACTCCTTAATCTTGATCTGTCCAAGTCCGGATAGTATTCAACTCAACATCATTGTTGGAAAGAGTTTCAATCTTCCATCAAGGCCTAAATCTGAGTCACTTCATTCCTCCACAAGATGTCGAAAGCGATTCTCTTTAGCAGGACCTATGGTGTAACTTGACAATGAGAATTTTTTTTTGCAAACAAATAGGAGAAAGCCTGGAAAAAGAAGCTTGACTTGGAAAGTCGAAGACACTACTTCACTAGGGGGAAAATGTTACTACCAAAATGATCTTAGCAGGAGACGACATTAAAGGGATGTCAAATGAATGAGGAATGAAGAATTCGAGAGAAACTCAGGCCGATACCCCCTCTGGGGAAAAGGGACCTGAAACTTACCGGGCAGCGGCAAAGATCCGTCCGACAGGGTCTACACGTCAAGAGTCAACCAATAAACACCAACACATTAAAAAAAGAAAAAGTATCGGATCAGAGCATAAAGGTGGTCTGAAACCAACCTCTGAGGGACAGTTCCACAAGTGAAAAAATGGGTTACCTTTGTATCACTGGAAGCTATCTTCCAGAAAGCCAAACCGAATGGCTAAACCGAGACTCAAGCAAGGATGCAGGCTAGAGGTACTAATCCGCCTAGTACCTGAACCATCAACGGTTCTAAACCGGCAGACATACACGTACATCATAAGGGCAAGCCCCTCCAAGTACCCATGATAAAGACGAAAGCCTATATCTGAAAGCCTACGACGAAGGACCGACACTTGGAAGCATCCAATAAGAAACTCGAAACTCCTCCGCAGTCCGTCTCGGCAACAAACTTCACTCCATCAAGGGAAGGCCCCAATTCACCTGGAACTTTCACTTCAAAAACTATAACCGACACCATAAGGAGGACCAACAACAGATGCCCGAGACCAAAAAAAATAGCGGCCGACATGAACCGCTCCGGGCCAACACCCTACTAAAAGGAAGACCCCGGATTCTCTATAAATAGGACCCCAGAAACCCCGTAAAGGGGGACAATCTTTTCATTTCTCAATTTACTTCCTCTTTTCTCAGGGAGGAGCAAATCATCAATTCTTGTAATATATCTACAATCTATTAATAGAGAATTCCGAGTCCCACACATCTTGCGATATGATAATCTTGTAGTATCATAGTGATGAAATTGGGAGTTAACACTAAACTTTTTGATGAGGAGATTAATTAGGGCGCTACAGCAGCGGAGGAAAAGGGCTTGGCGGAAATGCAGAGTCCCCTTCTCCTCGCCTTAAGGGGTCTTCATGATTGATCTGTACTCTCAAGCAGAGCCTAACGCTTCCCAAACATTGATGTGACGAAATCACATATGAATTCATACCCCGATCCTTGTCGTAATCTAGATTCCTCCCTTGGGAGGATCTAACAAGAGAAGATCATCGGAGTTAACGAATATTGCGACACCCTCATCCATGAACTCAAGGGAAACATTAGCCTGTTTTATTCTTAATGGAAGTGTCGCTGTCATATCTTAGAGGCTTACCAATTCCAGATTCATGATTATATCCTAAGGACTCTGAGTTGTAACCATGGCAAAGTTTATGAACGCATACATTACATACCATACTCTGGGTGTTGACGAAAAATATTGTTAACAAATACTAAGCACAACATAATATCTAATAAGTCATACATAGATACATCTCCAAAATAATGTTTCTACACAAAACGCTACTGTACCCAAAGTAGTGAACAACGAAAGTAAAACAAGGTATATAAGTGTATATAACCGTACGTGGAAAGCCTCCTGCTCGTCTTCGCTAGCTACTCGAGCACACCCTACCTGTCTCTAATCTACTTAATTAAGATCACCCAGAGTAATAAGAAGCAATGCATAAAAATCCAAGTCATACAAGGTCTAGTGTGAGCGATGGTAATCGACACTACTAATAAGGAGGTAACACTATAGATATGATGAGTTATACCTGATACGTTCCTATATCCAAAGAGTTAGCACATACGATAATGTACTATACTCTAAGGTCATCACACTAATGAGCGTAAATGAAAGTGTACATGATAAGATGATAGCAAACATCCAAGCATAGTATCCATTCTTACATTCACTCATTTGATGCATTGAGCATATGGTACTCAATGTTTTGGTTGCCAATCCCATCGAGACACTGGCAGGCCCCGCTGCATGAACTCCACCAAATTATCGCAACGTCCCACTACTTGAACTGTAACCGAGAACCCTACCCAATCTAAGCTGCATAGGATCTGGGGTCCAGGCTGATCAATCGACATTGCATTGGCTTTGTTATGTCCTTGTGCCACTCTCTCAATAGCGTACCAAAGTCGCGAATACTGGTGGCTCCTTCGCACATGTGTCCGCAACGAAGTTCATCTCAGAAGTCACCTTTACGGTTCCCCTTGGAACCTGCTTGGTAACTCTCCCTTTGAATTACTTCGCATATTAGACTCAACCTAGTCGTTTTGGAGTTCATCCATCAAAGAGTAAGATCGTCACCATAAATAAGTGCAATGTCATACTCCATCCCCTAACAATCATCCAACCAACTCACGAACTTGCCCAGGCTCGGATTCGCATGACCAATCCAGCCTAGGGTTGGCTATCGAATCAAGTCCGGTTCGTATGCCGACCCAGACCCGGATGGGTCATATCGATCCAAATCCTATTCGATCCACCGAACTGGACACTCCCTCCTCCACGTTTTTGCTCCCTCTAAGTCTCCTCTCTGCCGAACCGGTCTGTTTCGAATTGGAACTGTTGAAGCCATAACGTGGTTCTTGAAATTCTAAACGACTTGAAACTTTGCTTAAGGAATTTTGTGGCCTTCCTTATTATCACAAAAAAGTATCATGTCTATCTGGACTATGCCGATCCAGACTATGCCGAACTGGATTCTAATACCTTTTCTGAATTACTTCCCCTTTCCTAATTCGCCATTCGTTTGCGTTTGCATCCATTTTAGCTTTTCGAGGCATAGCTATATCACACAAAGCAAACTTAAACAAACATTTAGTTCAACCAAATCAAGGTAAAGCATCATAGAGCATATGTTCATATGGCAATACCTAACATCCCCATTGAATTTTGGGTTTCACAAACACTACCCAATCACTCCAAATTTACATATGTGTGATAATATGATTAATTACGATTTGTAGGTATTTTTCCACATTTTTAGAAACTGATTATAGACTAATACACCTTAGCAAAGATGCTAATTACTCACCTTAGCACCCAAAGCTTTGATAGATCCATGATGAGTAGTGTTTGGCTCGGACCCCTAGGTGTTGCAGCAGCTCTAACCTTTACTTGATGTTAATTTGACTTGATATTCACTTAATGTTGAGGTTTGGCTAATTAAAGTAAGTTTTAATGGTGGATTAAGAGGGCGGAGGCCATTAATGTAGTTTGGAATCTATTTTCGGAGTTGTGAAGATAATAGGAAAAGATTCTCCTATCACTTCAGCTCTTAATTCCCGAAATGGGCCATGAATCCACTCGCTAGTGACACCTCAAGCCCACTTAATTTATCCAGACCTCTTTAAATCTTTGTTTCAGCCATTTATCCCAAACGGTTAGTCCGTTTGCTGAATGTAACCACTCTTGGAATGAAAAAACATAATCTAGATCCAATAGAAGTGGTTTCAAATCTAGATTCCTTACCAATTAAAAGTTGTGGACGAACCAAGATTTGTAAACAGTAAAATGGTCATACTACAATTTGAAAAAAACAGCGAAGGTAAGAAATGAACCTAACAGCCCTTTCCCATAGTAATATGGCCATATGACATCATATACAAATTATATAAATATTCTATGGTCCTCCGATACGTAGAATACGAGTCGTTACATGTTTCCGCCCTTAAGAAAATTTGCTTATGTAATTTCCAAACAAATTAATAAAGTAATTCCACATGCCTACCAATTCACCAAAATCAACCATACACAGATAGCAACCATAATGAAAATAGTTAGTACTGACCTACTTTAGCATGTAGAATACTAAACAAAAGAAAATGATGATATCGCGAATGGGCAATGAGTTAAAACTTTACCAAGTAAAGAACTCCGAATATGATGTCCTCATGCTCTCATTGGTTCCCCAAGTGCAACCACCCTCACTTTCTCCCCATTGGACCTTGACAAGCTTCATGATTTTCCTTCTAAGTTTCCTAGTGCGAGCAATTCACTTAATACATAACACTAAAATCAAGTAGGAATCCATTAAAATGCTCCAGGCTTCCCGCGTATAGAAATGAAACAACCAAAAGATCCTAAAAAAAACAAGAGCTGGGCTATTTATAGGTGAGGGGATACGAGGTTTCGTATCCCCAAATTTTTGATATCCCGGGTACTTAATTGATTTAAATGTTTTTGCTTTGAAGTTGTTCGAGCCAAAGCCGATATAAATTCGTCTTCGTATCCCCGATGCTGATATAAATCCACAAGTGCCAAGTCAGATACGAAATGATACTTTCGTATCCCTAGAGATAGGAGTTTCGAGCTACCATAGATGCTACTTCGTACCTTGAATCAGATAAAGAAAACCAAGGCAGTGTTTGATACGAAATAAGCATTTTGTATCCCCATCCTTCTGCAAATCCACATCGCGTTGAGCCATTTCATATCCTTGAATGGGACACGAATTCCAAAGGAAACCGCAATACGAAATGATGCCCTTTATATCCCATGCTTGATATGAAACGACCATTTCGTATCTTGAGTGAGATAAAAATTCTCATATATGTCGAGCCGGGTACAAAATTACCCATTGAAATGAGAATTTCGATCCCAATACCGTGTCGAATCGAAGTAGCTAAGTCAAGATGTTGATTCGAAGAACGTCGAACCGAAGTATTATCCATATGAAGTCTTCACCGATTCGACCCCCATCGAACCGAGAATGCTGATGCGAGGATTAACCATACTTTCCTAGAGTTCGAAAACTTTACGATTTCAACCAAATTGCTGGTAGTTTTGCTGAGTTCGTACTCAAGTTTCGAGTATTTAGAAAATCGTAAATTCTTCACGTGACTGCCTTGCAAAAATGCGGATCAACAGATTTCACTAAAGAGTTTATTTTATAAATGGTTTTTTAATCATCATCGACGGTTCATCACTTTTTTTTGAAAAAAGAGACAACCTCTATTTATTTTCTTCTTCCATGCTTGAATCATTAGCAGAGAAAAGAAATTAAGCGTGGAGGTGATCCACTTTTGTTAAAATCGAAATTGAAGGAGATGGTTTAACAAATACTAAATATTTCACAAAAATGTTTATTGTACTCATATTCCTCTTTTGTACAATTCTTTTTGCTTCCTAAATCAAATTCAATAATGCTGCATATGAAGAGCTGGTTTGTTGACATCACATTATTTGAGGTCATGGTAACCCCGACCTTCTATTGGAGGAAATCATGGGAGTCCATATGGGTCCTCCTGATTTCCTCCAGTAGGAGGAGGGAGTCACCGTGACCTCACATAATGTGAGGACAACAAACTCATATTCGTGCATACGTAGTAGTAGAGCACAACCAACAATGGCTTGTTCAGTTACTAAACAAGCCATGGAGCAACCAGATATGGCTTGTTCAGTCATCCGTGGCTAGTTTGGACGTGATTCGTGGCTGGTTGAGTGAACAGAGGTTGGTGTTATAACGGCGAAGTCATTGCCGTTATAAATTTATAACGGCAAAGACTTTGCCGTTATAAACTTTTAATAATAAAAAAGCATGCAAACGCTGTTTGCTGCGGTGAAAAGAGGTAATATTGGATGGAAGGGGTGTTTGCTGTTTTGTACTGTTTGTATTATATAATATATATTTTTTAAGTGGTTTGTGGCTGGTTGTGGCTAGTTTTGTATTACTGAGTACGTTGTGGTTTGTTTGGATGAAAGAGAAGAAGTGAACAGATCGGATTGTTGGTTATGGTCTTTGGCTCTTAAATAGCAACTGCTGGTACGGTGTTGTAAGCACCAGGTTGAGTCTCAACCATGATTGAATATGGCAAAACTGATTGTTCTTAAATCAATATGAGAAGCATTCGTTCCTTCTTTGTCAGTGAAAAAACTAAATATGATTATTACGCAAAATATTGACACATAAGCTCATAACATAGATCTTGGTAAATTCAAACTCCCATTATGTAATTTATAATACAACATCTGAAGTGATTTCATGATTTTTCGCATTATATTCAAGTACCCTAGTCTATTTGGATAAAGTGTTTACAGAGATGAACTCGAGCTCTGAAGTGATGGTTCAAATATAATTGCACAAGATACTATTATTGCAGCTCATCTAGAAATTGAGGGTGCGTTCTTAACGAACGCGAGTGGGGTACTTGAGCGGGGCATTTGAGCGGGGTATTTGAGCGTGGTACTGTAACGAACGGGGAATGTGTTTTTAGCGGCAAACGGGGTATTTGAGCGTGGTATTTGAGCGGGGTATTTATATGTTAAATTATTTGTTTTGATTTAATTAAGTACTAATTTCGAAAAACAAAACGACTACATTCATTACACAAAAGAAAAAACAAACATAAATACTACAGAAATACAATAACACGATGACATGAACCTCCTACTTGTTGGTATTTATCAGATAAGTTTGATATTCTTTTTCGTGGCGTTTGTCTGCAAGCCCTCTTATCAACCAGCTTTTCGCTATCTCATCCGGTAGAGCAGTGAACATATCATTTATTTTGGGGTCCAAAACAAATAATAGTGAGTCTGCAACATCAAACTCACCCGTTGCTTCAAGACGTTGCATGCGAGCTACCGTATTTGCATAATTTGTAGTACTTCCCGTTGATTCCACGCTAATACCTGTATTACGACTATCAGAATGCGTGCGAGATTTTTTCATCTGTCTCTCGGTCATTAGGTCAATTAGCGTAGCCATCTTATCGTCACTTTCACCACGTCTTCTTCTTAAATGTTGACGTGAAGTTTGTTGACTGGGCGGATTCATTGGATTTTGGGTTGGCGGATTCATTGGATTTTGGGTTGGAGCTTCATAATTTGGTGGATTATTTGGATTTTGTTGCAAAGGAAGATTTGATGGCGAATTCAGGTTTGGAATATGATTATTTTGCGTGTCATCCAAAGGATTAAAAAAACCGGCGAATTCCCATGTTCTGTCAAACGTGGTTTGTGTTGATGGCGGGGTGCCAGTCTGCGACGGTTGTACAGTAGCAGCAGGAGTGTACGACGATTGACCAGTTGCCTTCGTTTCACGAAATAATTGTTGCATCAGCTCTAAGTTTTCTAGTGGACGTTTCTTATATTTCAAGACACCCGATCCAAATTCCTAAATGTAAGAGGCAAAATTGTAAGAAACTAATAATAACTGAATGGTAACAAAATAAATTTACAGACCTTAACACGATCTTCCCACCATTCATCGCTTCCAGAGGCCGTTCCTTTGTAAGCATCCCAACCCGCGCTAGTCTTGTTCATCAGTGCATCCCATTTCATCCAATCCCGTCGAAGACTATCATATTTGTTTCGGATTTTGCTTTCGTCGATCGGTACGATGTCCGGAATGGTTTCTATGGCATCATTGAACTTTTCTGCAATCACTTTATGCACACCTTTTTTGTTGCTGCCACAAGCACCGTATGCATCAACAGAACATTGCAGCATAATCTGAGTTGCAGTAAACGACCAGTGATGTGCAGATTTTCGATTTGCCATACTGAAAAATGAAAAACAAAATATTTTAGAAATAAATTAAAAAAACAACGAAAAAAATATGAACAACAAACTGAAAAAAACCTGATTGCTAATCGAATTCGGTTGACGATAATTTTAGAAGAGAATTGGGTTGGTGTAGTGTGGATGAAGAGGGGTGGAGGGGTAGTTTATGTAGAGGAGAGAAAGGAACGTTGGAAATCAAACCGTTGGCGTACGCTAACGGTCTGATTTCCAACGTTCAACAATCGTCCCTTTTGGCAGTGGAATTTTTTCTTGCGCCCGACGCGTCGGACGCGACAAAAAAATCCAGCATGCCAGGAAACGACTGCGAACGCAACGCGTCGGACGCGACAAAAAATCCAGCGTACCAGGAAACGGCTGCGAACTGCGAACGCACCCTGACTGTATGAGTGCAGTGGATCAAAAGTTTATTAACCGAGTTATAGTAATTTTAGTATTGAAAATGATGACTGCTATATGCCTACCCTACCCTACCCCACCCTACCCTACCGTAGGCCATGTTCATATTAAAGGACATACACAGGTATCTACAGACCAGTGAATAGAAAGAAGATGGCGGGGCCTCGTTCAAAATCAAATCAGCGAAACAAGTTGACGCTGGAACAAAAGTAAAAGGTTGTTTTGTTGCTCTCTTTTACCAGTGACCTACTTTTGACTGCTACCAAATTTGGAAACAACCACTGTTTTGTTTACCAATCTATTTATCATTTCAAAAATTACCTATCACGTCAACACTTCAGTTACTGCTTAAAAAGATTAGTCTCGAAAGTAACTACGAAAAAGGAGAAAGGAACGGCAAGGTTCATTGCTTTATAAGTAAAAATGTTGGGTACCTACAGTGCTGAAGTTCTTTGAATTGACATTTTACAATAGAAATTCATGTACAACTTGACTTTTGTACCTTTAAAGGTATTCAAGGAGGAACATGAGTTTGTTTACTTCACTTTAACTGACGTGAACATAACACCACAAACGGTATTAGTAGTGTAGAGCTGTGATTGAATAATTTATTTTTGTGATTGAATCACAACCTCATACCATTAACATCGGTGTTATGTTTACCTCAGTTAAAATGAGGTGAAAAAAGGGATAACATACAAAAATAAATTGACTGTAAAAGGTAATTAAATAAGCTGTATCATCCATTATCCACCAATGGATAACACTACCGCAACAATCCACCATCCATTCATCAATTTTATAAGTCTTATTCTTTCTTTTTAAAATTGTATAGTTAGCCGTGCATTATATGGCATGCTAATGCTATGAGCGAACGTATAATCCATGGTTCATAATGTAACATAAAGCTCAAACCATTAACCTCGTGGATCAAATGCAAAGCGCATAGTAGAAAATATTAGCGATCTTTAAAATAGTGCATGAGAAAATATGCACTAAGTCTCACGTTGAAAAAATATTTGAAATACATAGGTTTATATACCATTTTCTTCCAACCTATATTGACTTTTACAGTTAAATGATTTTATACGAAGGAAAACATGTATTTAACATTGGTTTTTACATGCGTGACGCCTACCTATATCGCGTGACGCATCGGGTCGGATCAAATAAGAATGGATCGTTTTATTTTGCCTGTTTAAACTCAAACAGATTTTTCCAATAAATATGAACTGTTGAACACATCTAGCCGCTGTAAATTACCAACAATTTGAAGTGCTGCAAGTAACTACTGATTCAAATGACTAGACTACGCAATACAACGTATAAAATCATCACAGTGGCATGTAGGTCATCGTCTCTTCTATCTTGAGAACCTTCAAGTAAAGGTTTATGGAAATTATTACTGTAAGCCTCAGATGAATTTATTTATATCAGTTAGCTTGCTTTATTTTAATATTTCTACCTTATTTCTTTTCAAATCATCTTCTCTTTTCCATAGTTTAGAATCAATGAGCTCTTGTGTATTGATTTCCTACTACATCAAATTCGCATGGGTCGAGTATTGATTTTTGCTGTTTGTTACTGCTTTGATTATCAACTTCCAATAATTTTTAAGTCTTTGCTGTTTTTACTAAAATAGAGAATACAATAATTAAGTTATCAATAAACTGCTACTTACAGTAAGTCTCTAACTAAGGTGATGGTGATGATTTCCAGAAATGGCAGTCTGATGATATTTTATCCGGCTATGCTCAGTTTTCATGGGTACCTCGACGAGGAGGAACCAAATGCCTGCAACAGGCCAAACCAACTAGGTACTCAGATAGGAGCTCAATTCTTCTGTTCCGAAAATGGCGGTTCCCATGTACCCTCCAATCACATCTCTTGATATTCACCTTTTTGCATTTAAGTCACCCAACAATTCAGGAGTTTAAGTGCAAAACAACGAAAATCAGAGGATGTGATTGGTGGGTACACGGGGGAACAGCTATTCTCGGAACAGAAGAATTGAACCGCTCAAATAGCCATTTCTCGCTACTGAAAAAGAAGAAGAAGGAAATATTCGGATTTTCTATGCACCAAATACATACTAAACTATTTGGACCAAATATTATACAAAGTCTACCGCCCTCATCAAATATCAAATGCTCTCAGGGACACACTTGCTATTTTAAGATTGTCTCGCATGTTGTTAAGAATGAGTGATAAGTTTAGAATTAATAATCCCACATCACGAAATATATTGAAGGAGTTGTGTACAATTATGAATTGGTAGACACGTAACAGCAAAGATTCTTTTTGTTAGAAGGATGTGTTCTAACTCATATGCTTAGGGCTTTGTTCCGACCGTCGCTGCATAATACTTGCGCCAAAATACAAGATACAAAATGTCAATTTGGAGAAACTTATTATATAAAACCCCATACGAAGGAATCACCTGCGCCAAAATACAAGATACAAAATGTCAATTTGGAGAAACTTATTATATAAAACCCCATACAAAGGAATCACCGCCACATATATAACATTATCAATTGCAACTAATAGCATAACAAAAAGCTTTCTTGCATACGTATATAAAATTAGCAATATTTCTTTATGCAATTGAAAACAAATGTAAAAGTAAAACTAAGTGCGTTCTTATATATGTTTCTAATTACGAAGGCTAAATTAGTCAAAAATTAAGTGTGCTTAAATTTAAATCTAAAAAATAGGTTGGAAAAATAGTGAATGCGTTTAATAATGCATAAGCATACTATAGAAATTATCTTCAGCCAAAAAATTTATATTTAAGTACCAGTAATTATTTTTTCTATACAACATAAATCAGAGGAGGTAGAAAACATACCACCATGATTATTATTTGGAAGGTTTTAATTGGTATCAACATGATAACGCATATCCATATGTGCGGTACAACTCAATCATTACAATTATTTTAGTAATATGCGTGTATGTGTATATATCTATGTATATAATACTGCTGTTATGATAATGGTAACCGTTACCGATACGAAAAAACCCATTACCATACTGATACTATTGGTAAGTCAAAAATGAATACCGATAATTTA
Source organism: Allium sativum (assembly GCA_030737875.1). Classification (NCBI taxonomy): domain Eukaryota; kingdom Viridiplantae; phylum Streptophyta; class Magnoliopsida; order Asparagales; family Amaryllidaceae; genus Allium; species Allium sativum. The sequence continues at coordinate 75,863,237 of CM060917.1, forward strand.
CTGTTGCCACTGATAAAATATTCATTGGGATACCGATAAATTGATAAACCATTGAGTGATAATGGTAAATTTACCAATACATAAAGCTATTAAACTGTTAACACATTAAAAATTTTGATAGTGATAAAAAATAAATATTTTTTACTAACTCTAACCCCATTAATGTTTATATAAATATTTAAACTTATTTTAATTGGTGTGGAAAATTTACCTAGCTTATCACAAGATATTTACAACAATATGAAATAATAATTTTGTTAATCTTAAACTTTGAAGTTAATAAAGCCATAAAGAATTACTATCCTAAATAAATCTACAAGCATCTGCATAAAATATGATAAACTTTCAAAAAAATAAATGTTGGAATTCATTAAAATAGTGGAAAAAACAAAATTAATATGACTGGTAAATTTATCGTTACCACTGGTATTGACATTTCTTTACCGCTATTTTATCGTTAATAATGGTAAAACTTACCGTTACCATACCGATACACTACAAGAAAAAAGGCTATTTCCGACGGTTGAAAACTGTCGGCGGCCGTCGGAAGCCGTCGCTTTTAGAGACGTCGAAAATCTGATTTTTCGACGGTTTTCGGCATAGCCCGTAGTTTTTGTTTTCGACGGTTTTTGGCGGTTTGTAACGGTTTCCGACGGCCGTCGGAAAACCTGCATATAATTTATTTATTTTTTTTGAAATTTCAGACACTATTTAGCCTTCCAACTATACTTCTTCATTAAAACCACTATTCTAATCAATCAATAGATAACCCAACATATCAGCTCTCAACCAATTAACAAAAACACAAAAATTTCACCATAAACTTAAACCATTAACTACATAATACATAAATTTGTGCACACCACGTAGTCCACCAATATATATATATATATATATATATAATAATAATAATAATAATAATAATAATAATAATAAATACACTACCCCAAAAAAATCTGCTTGATTTCCAAATCCTAACTCATACTTTGTATAAATATTGATGAAGTGGGCAGTTTGTATCCTAACTCATATTTGTAGCAACTATGTAAGGGTACATGATTTTATTTCTAAACTAAAAATTATATTAAGAAAAAAATCGTTTACCACTTGATTTCCAAATCCACACCGCCTGTTTCGCGTCGCTTTCGCATACGCGCATCCAAAACCAGAATTTAAGCATACCTTAAAATCAAAATTAACGTACCTTAAAAATATATTAACACAAAAAAATAGAAATACATACCATAAAATCAGAATTTAAGCATCTCTTTCCCGTAGGCCCATCCAAAATAGTTAAAGGAACTGTGTCATCGTCGTCGTCTATAATATATATGCATTAATACTAACAAAAAAGAAAAGGGAATTGAGATTCCAACAAAAACACCAAGATATAAGTAAGGGAGTTTACCTTCGATGACTACATAAAGGGGGTGATTGCACTGTAATCGAAGAGAGGTTCAAATTCGTCCAATTTGTCTCCCTGCAATTATTGCCAAGAGTTCATTAGTTGACTACATGAAGAAGTTGGCGAAAACAAAATTGGACAAGCTCGTATCATCAAATTTGGTTGAACATGATTTAATTGCTCGTTTATTTTAAGCAAGAGATAAAGTAAAGTAGAACATGATATTATCACCAGCATCACGGACATTATGTGCGCAAGTATGGAGGTTGTTGGGCCGGGTTTGCAAAGAATGACATTATCAATAAAATATTTTTGATATTTACAAATAATTTTGTGCACTTACCTTGGCCTCATCAGTGTTACAATACTTGAAAAATACTTCCCACACGGTTGTTCTAACACTGAAAATAGTTAGCTTTGTATGTTACTTCACAAATTTATTCATACATGTAATATTCATAGATATAATGCATCGATTTCATGCATATTATCCTATTTTGATGTGTTCTCTTAAATCTGCATCGTTGATTCATAAATAACTTAAATCACAAAAAGGGTTTTTGTTTTGTTAGATGTACTCAAACAATTTTTGTAAGATTTTCCACTTTTGCAACAAATACAAGAATAACAAGTACATAACGGTGCACATACACACAAATAACCACAATTATACAATGGTCAAAATCAAGTTTAGGGGGACATATGCATAAATAACCAAATATTGCACATAAAATTTTCATTTTCATTATATCACATGAAATACGCACATAATAGGATGCTATAACCCCACTAAAACGCTATTTAAACCAATTGCAATCAATAGATAACCCTAATTTTCTAATTTAAGCAAATATAGATTTAGGTAAAAATTGGATTTTTATGGAAAAAAGAGATTATACCTTAGATTGATTGCTCTAGAGATCTGAATGAAAGCCAAGGAGGTTCTTACGCAAAGAAATCGGGATTTGGAGGCAAAAAAATCAGATTTGGGGTGGTAGGGTTTTAAAAACCGTAGCTGGAAAAAATGGATGAGCAAAAGAAATAAGGAAGAAAGAGTTCGGTAGTCTGTTTATCACGAAAATTTCCGACGGCTTCCGACGGCCGCCGACGGCCCGTCTGAAGCCGTCGCAAATCAGCCGTCGCAAATAGCCTGTTTTCTTGCAGTGATAACATTGGTATACCGGTGCAGCTCAATATTGATTACCACTGGTTTGGTACTAGTATGGTAATGGTAAATTTACCATTACCATAACAGCCCTAGTATATATGTATATATATGTGTGTGTGTGTGTGTGTGTGCGCGCGCGTGTGTGTGTGAGCGGCTATCGAGACACAAAATTAAAGACACGAAATCTAGACCATAGGATTCGTTTGTCTTTATATGTAAGGTGGAATTTAGGGGGAGATCTAGTGGTTGAGATTACTTGTGCCTAAATTTATGTCCCATTTTTTGTTTAAATAGAATTTCCGTCTTTCTTTCTCTCTCTCTCTCTATATATATATATATATATATAGGTAGGTTGTATGTACATATTAAAATGTAATAATGGTTCAAAGTAACAAGTATTTGAAAAATACTAATAGAACTTTCACCTAATAGATAATTAAATAGAAATGTCATTTAAATACAACAATGCAATTTAGGAGAACAAATTATTTCCTTTTGTCTTTTTTTTTAAAGATGCAGTAACCGCCCTCACTATATTAGTCCATAGTAAATCTCTTCTCTGTGTTTTGGATTGTTAGGGCAAATCCAACAAATGCGTGGATATTCAATTTTCAGAAATCCAACCTCAAAAAGCTCTCCAACAACGTGTGAAAATACCCCGAAGTTTAGATTTCAGGGGATATAGTTTCGGAATGTGCAAACTGGTGTGACGCTTGTTGAACTAACGCCTCAATCTAGGCGTTTGTTCAACAAGCGCCTCATTAATTTCAACCCCACCTTTATATTTTAATAGTTGAGTCTGCCCCCACCATTTTACGAACTGCCTGCCCTCTTCTTCTTCTTTCTAGTATATTATTTCCAACCCATAACATCAGTGGTGCCATCCAAGAACCCAACACCGCCTTTGCTCACCTCCCCTTCGACTTAACTGCTGCCCTCCGATTTACCCTTGTAAACCGCATTTTCCCTCCCTTCCTGCTCTTGGAAGAACTATAGTAAGCCGCGACTTTCTTTGACCCAGTCCTTCATCATAATTTCACCGCGTGTTTGCCTCGTTTCCAGGAGCTCCGCGGTGGACCTGAGAAGAGAAGATGAGGAGCTCCCAGTGGACCTGAGAAGAGAAGATGAGGACCTAAGAAGTGAAGATGAGGAATTTAACGCGGAGGTAGGAAGAGAGAAGGGGCGGCTCGTGATTTCGCTGACCAATTTTGCTGACACGTGCGTCCTTTAATAAATGCTGACCCACTTTTTTTTAAGGTGTTCGTTGAACAAACGCCTGATTTCAGGCGTTTGTTGAACAAACGCCACTACTACAAAACAAGTATGTTGCTTCGCCTCATTTGCTTCGATTGTCCTTATAACAGAAGCAAATAGTATCATTTGCTTCTGTTCTGTTAACAACAGAAGCAAATGCAGTGAAGCAAATGGTATTAATTGCTTCGGTTATGCCAATAACAGGAGCAAATAGTATAATTTGCTTCTGTTGTACACAAAACCGAAGCAAATGCATCGAAGCAAATTGTGTTATTTGCGTCCGTTGCTTAGAAACTGAAGCAAATGCACCAAAGCAGATAATGTATTTGCATCAGTTCCATAAGAACAGAAGCAACTGCACCGAAGCAAATAATGTATTTGCATCAATTCCATAAGAACAGAAGCAACTTGTGATGGCCGGGAATTTCGCTCGATCCGAATCAGTCGTTAAACCGATCTAGACCGTTCGAAACCCCTGATCGTTTGAGAACAGGGCAAATCAGATCGCAGACGGAAGAACATTTCATTGTTATTACAACAATTCCATCAGATACAAGAATATACAGAGTATAAATGAATAAATTACATTCGATAAATATCAGAGATTACAATTAATTACATAGCAGCGGAAAATAATATAAAGCACAACCGAAGGTGATATACGGATACAGAGCTTTCCGGGTATCATTCCAGCTGTAAACCAGGATCCTGTGAAAATAAATCTGCAAAACCAAAACTACTAGCTGCCCGTATAGAAAATAGGGGCACCCAGAGTTTAGGTTAAAACAATAAACTCCAGGTCAGTCATGTGACTGGTGTGAGAACTAAAACAGTTATTAATATTGGTTTTAAAGTTAGGTAAATCAAGGGACCACGCCGTATAACACGGAACGAGTTTCCTGCCAAGAATACCAGTGCATAGAATAAACAACGCAATGCTTTTTCGAAAAATGAAGCTATTATAAGACCCAGGTCCCATCACACAATGCAACGCAAGCCGGAGGATAGGGTTTTCCCTTATAATAGTCAAACATGCTTGATACGTTTAAAACAAATCATTTGATACTATAATAAGTGTATAGTGTCAAAACATTTTCAATCATAAATATCAATCCTAAGTGGCATGGGTACCATCTATCATGTCGCCATACTAGGATCTACAAATAAAACCGAGATACACGTATTGGAAATTGGATTTCCGTCATGAGTCGAGGCAAGGGGCAAGCTCCTCTCCGCGTTCGAGACACTCTAGCAAATGTCTCAGGACTACACACTCTGGGCAATCCTGGATCTTCAGGGCCGGTCCTCACTTACGTTAGAGGATTAATTATGCCTGAACACACGTTTCCCGGTCCTTACAGACCTAAAATCGAGGCGCCTCATCCAACAACCACAAAGGTGAAAATTATATAAATGTCAGGGCTTGAAAGTCCATGACACCACAAAGCTAGAAAGAAACGTCGTGCTCTCCCTGCAGTCCGTATCCCGTTTTTGACTCATACCGAGGTGTGAGGCTCGCGAATTCACGTTATACACAAAGCTGCCACGTAGGTCGTGCTTTGATCATCAACCACAAGACTCTGCTTTTCAACAAAAGCCTTGATCATTGTATCTCAGCGTGCCACACAGGCAATTCATGCCATGCGATTGATATCTATCGATATATAACCTCTAAGCACGTACGTCTCAGAGAAGGGCGTTAAGCAAGAGAATAAATTATCCGCCGCCAAGCAGATATATATTTAGCAGAAATCAATCAACACAGAATAAAATCCAATGTCAGACACACAATCCATTTACAAGTTCGTTCTGGGTCTGAACGAAACCGGAGGCACTTTCCTCGCATATTCATCCATCTCCAAGTACGTCTGGACGACCACCAACTATTTCCATCCTCTTGGGTGTACAGCCCAATCAAGATCATCAGTAATCACCCAAACGATGTGAAGACTTCCGGTCTTCAACCACCGTCTTCATCTTCGACATATCGTCGAATCGGTTATTCAGAATGGGTATAAACCCGGACTTTCCGAACAACCCGCGTATATTAAAAACGAATGTTACACAAACACAACATACGCCTCATTCCAATGCAGAATATCCTTTTATTCACGAAATCACATTCTTAGGGAAAGGTTCCCATTAATTTTATCCAAGATAAATTCTTTAAAATTTATCCTTTAATCTTCCTTTGGATGTCGTTACAAACCAAATTATGGTTTTCTAAACTAGTCGAGATTAGCGAACCACGCCGAAGTAATTATTTATTTTATTTTCCAATCCCAACCTATTCATCCCATGAAGCAAAACTGGTAATACTTCATATCTAACACCACAGTTTTATCGGTAAAATTAATTACCATTTCACATTCAAATCTAATTAAAGATTTAACTATCGCTTTGGAGAAAAACTGGCGATACTCCATTCTCGCTCATTTCTAAATTTGATAATTTAGATTATAGATTTACATTTCAATCTAATTGCAGATTCATTAAAACTCCTTCTACCGGGTTAAAGAACTAGTGTTATTTAAAACACAGTTCACGACAAACCCAAATCACATTCTAATTATTATCGGGTTAAAGAACTAGTGTTATTTGAAACACCGTTCACGATAAACCCATTTCAAATCCAATCAAATATATTAGAAATTTCGATTATTTAAAACCCCTTTTTAAATCTAATTTATTTATTTAAAAATAATTGGGTTTTAAATTTAGTTCAAAACTAGTTCATTTCGATAAAAATCCATTTTTACCTTTTCAAATATGGAGTTTTTCACCCCAATTTTTCTCAAATCATTTCTTATGATTTTACACAAATTATTGATATTTTTAATAATTTTATCAAGGCCCGTACAGTCGATTTCCAACAACGGCCATCGAACTGCACTTACAGCGACCTTTTTCAAATTTGATTTGGACGTATCTCCAAATCCAACCGTTAGATTTTAAATTTCTAATATTCGTTAGAAAGCTCTTTTCGATACGAACCCAACGGTTCCGGTTTTAGGAGAATCCGACGGTCGGATCTCCCGTAATGTCCGTTTGAAATAAATGGTCGAAATTCACGAACTGCCGCGGCGCGTTCTATTCAAGCCATTATATTATATATATATAATATATATAATATATATAATAAATATTTCGTCGATTTCAATTTAAAACGAATTATATGAATAGTTTTGAATTCGTTTCAAAAACAATTTCAACCTTTATTTCAAATTCAATTGCTTTATAAATTCGTTTTAAAATTCATTTCTATTCAATTCAAATTTCAATTCAATTTGGAATTCATTTCAAATCGATTTTACTTCTATTTCAATTCGTTTTCTATTCTATTCAACTCAAATTGGTTTTCTATTCGATTCAGTTCGAATTGGTTTTCTATTCGATTCAATTCAAATTGGTTTTCTATTCGATTCAATTCAAATTGGTTTTCTATTCGATTCAATTCAAATTGGTTTTCTATTCGATTCAATTCAAATTGGTTTTCTATTCGATTCAATTCAAATTGGTTTTCTATTCGATTCAATTCAAATTGGTTTTCTATTCGATTCAATTCAAATTGGTTTTCTATTCGATTTAATTCGAAATCGTTTTATATTCCATTCATTTCCGTTTTCTATTTGAATCAAATTCATTATATATTCAATTGAAATCAAATTCGTTTTATATTCAATTCGAATTCAATTCGTTATATATTCCATTCATTTCGAAATCGCTTTCTTTTCTATTCAAATTCGATTGATTTTCTATTTTATTCAAATTCAAATTTCATTTCAAAATATTCGATTTCGAAATCACTTTTCAATATTTCTTTTAAAATGAATAAAATCGATATAAATATCGTTCACGTCAAAATGGCGTCAATCTAACCAACATGGCTTCATATATTTCTCTTTTCAAATATTCTATTTCAAACATTTCCTTTTCAAACATTTCTATTTCAAATATTTCGTTTTCAAATATTTCTATTTCAAATATTTCGTTCAACACATGACTAATCTCGACGGATGAGTACTGTCAACACACGAACCTTTATTTTATATTGATAAAGATGTAAAATTTATTATTAAAACATTTCGTTCAACACATGACTAATCTCACGAATGAGTACAGTCAACACATGAACCTTTATTTTATAGTGATAAAGATATAAATTTTATTGTTAAAACATTTCGTTCAACACATGACTAATCTCACGAATGAGTACAGTCAACACATGAACCTTTATTTTATAGTGATAAAGATATAAATTTTATTGTTAAAACATTTCGTTCAACACATGACTAATCTCACGAATGAGTACAGTCAACACATGAACCTTTATTTTATAATATTCTTTATCTTCTAAATTGGAATGAGGCCCAATCAATCACCATATAAAATTAATTATATGGATTTTCATACAACACATGTATATAATAGCATTGAAAAATAATTAACCATCGACCAAAGTGCACTACACTGTATAAGCATCAAATATAGGTATCTAACGCTTATAACAGCCTGTCAATCAATCGATCGACATATTTAATCAATCAGGATGAGTGAACTTCAAATTTCATCCCAACACCCGTGTGGGGTTTCAAACAATCAAACACAGATTTTATTTGTGTAGTTGGGCGATGTGTAAAATTTATCGTCCCAATCAATGTCCCTCAAATAGGTGTACATAAACAAACTATCCGGTTTGTAAATGAATATTTTATTTTATTCACTTCACGTTAAAAATTATATTTTTAACGATAAAACATTTTATTTTAACATATGAATTTCTATTCAGTTCATTCTTTAAATAAAATGATATTTTTATTTTTCTAACTTATTTTAGAAAATTTCGGCGGCATAACGACACGATACTAGAAACGGGACGAGGCCTAGCCTTATCCCCGGTCTAGTGAAGGCCCACGCCATTCACACATCAATCAAATCAATTTCATTTCACCAAACGATTCAATTCAACCCAAATAATCTAATCAACTACACAACCAAACAAACAAGTCCATGGTCTGTGGACAATTGTGTCGGGTGCTACTAAACACCGTCTGCATCCTAGTATATATTTATATAACTAGAAGATGAAATTGAAAGGTGAGAAATTCTCACCGATAGCTATCCAATCATCTTGACTCTTCTTTGATAGAAATCTTCATCGTTATCGCATTTTTGTCATCTTCGTTGCTGTAGCCACTACATATGTAAAAATCGAATTTTTACTTCGCTATTCAATATATAAAAATCGAATTTTTATTATACTATTCAATATATAAAAATCAAATTTTTATTATACTACTATATAGATAAAAATTATATTTTCACATCGATGTTCATATAGTAAAGATTACATTTTTATTACGCCATTCTTCATATAAAGATTTCGCCTTTATAAAAATAAAGATTTCGCCTTTATAAAAATAAAGATTTCGCCTTTATAAAAATATCATTATAAAAATCACATTTTTATTTTTTCTACATATATATAGATGATATTTCTAATTCTCTACATAAACAAAAATCATATTTTTACATCTTCTACATAATAAAGATCGAATTTTTATTATCTATACTATATAAAAATTATATTTTTAGCCTTTCTATAATATAAAAATTATATTTTTCTCGAAGTAAAAATCATATTTTTACTTCACTACTCATCTCAAAATATCGTCTTTTCATATTTAAAAATATCGTCTTTTCATATTTAAAAATATCGTCTTTTCACGGTTAAAAATCACATCTTTTATAATTAAAAATCCCAACTTTGTCTAGTGAAAAATCACTTCATCACTTCTTTGTCTTACAATTTTATTTATAATATATAATACGTTTTCAAATTTTAAAACATAAATATATTCTTCATTTTCAGTTTTTAAAACACAAATATATAATTTCAGTGGTAAAAACCTGATTTTTATCAAAGTTATTTAAGCTAAATTAATTAGACTAGAATAATTACAAAAGAAAAACCTCACCGTTAATCATCGAGCTCAGTTCGACGTGGATTTTCCACTGCCCCTCGCCATAGACGCCATCGTTGCCGGATTGGAGGCTGCCTCGCCGGAGCTGCTCGCAGGTGGTGGGGGTCTGGAGGGGGGAAATGGTGCGTGGGTGGGGTTGCTGCGTCGGCGCAGGATGGAGGGGGACTTCGGTCGGCACTTGCGAGAGGGGGGGGGCCTTCGGTCGGCGTGCCGCCTAGGGAGGGGCTCGGCGGTGGGGGAAATCGATCGGAGGAGCGACGAGGGGGTTGGCTGTAGGGGGTGCGATTTTAGATTTAGGTTTTTTTTCTCTTTTCTGTAAAATGAAATCGGGGGGGGGGGGCCTGGGTAGTTAAGGAGAGGGAAGGGGTTTTTTTTATTTAATTATTTAATTTTCCACCAAAAAGCAACTTTTATTTTTGACCTCAAAACGAGGCCCACCGCCTATCGTCCATAGCGTTTTACCCCCATTCCGAACACAATGGGATATGTATCGCAAGCTGATTTGACCGTTACAATCAGTTTCCGTCAAAATCAACATATAACTCTATATATTGAATTTGAACGCGCATTTCAATTTACCGGGGTCACATACTAACTAGAAAAATCCCAGAAAAATATTTTCTAGCTTCGTAATGACGATACGGTCCTAACAAAACTAGTTTCGTCGAATTCTGAGACCGTTAGAAAAATGGTCATTTTCCAGTCGATTAAAATCAACTAAAACTGGTCAAACGCGTTTTCCTTCGCCACGCTCACGTATTGATTCGAAAAATTATGAAATTTAGAATCTAGCAATAATTTGACATCACGGACCCAACAAAAGTGGTTTCGTCGAAATCCGAGGTCGCTTGCAAAATGTCCATTTTTAAGGGCCTGAATTCCATAGCGACTATTCAGAATTTTCAACTGGACATATCTTTTGATTCCCGCTATGAAATTTTGATTTTTCGGATTCGTTGGAAAGATATTCCCAATTAGATCCTATCTTTTTTGGTTTCACTAAAATCCGGATTGTTTTGCACCCGGTATGTTCAATTGAAGTTTGAAATCGAATTATCGAACTACCGCGCCATTTTCAATTCTATTTATAATTATATATAATTATTTATATTCTAACGACGACTTATATAATATATACGTTCTAAATATATTCAAAATAAATTTCTCGTCGATATTATTTAAAATAATCTATTTTAAATATTCAAAATTCGCTAAAATTGCCAAAATAAAAATTTTAAACTGGCTCGCATTTTCGGGTTGTTACAATCTCCCCCAATTAAAACTTTTCGTCCTCGAAAAGGAACAAAGTCGAAGTGGTTTGATCAATCAATTCTACGTTCGATTTGGCTTCCATTCTCCAACTTTTCAGTTTCTGAGAATTTTCAAATTCTTCAAAAATTTGGCTAACACCCTAAATTTTCGAAAAATTTCGCCATAACCTCCCCTGCACCGGGAGCCACGGGAAAATCCCGAAATTGCCATATAGGCCTTCTGATCTCAAAAAGAAAAAGAAAAAGCCAAGCGGCTAGCCAATAGGCTCATAAAATCATCATCACCCAAACAAAATAGGAAATTATAGTAAACATGTACCTATTTGTCGGGCAAACAAATTTTATTCTCCGGCTCTAGCCTCCTTGCTATGACCTGTTCAATGCAAGTACATATATATGCAAGCAAATGTGACCAATTTTCAATACAATTCAATATTTGATGCAATTAGGCTAAGTGGTTCAAAATTATCAAACAAATAAACAAACAACACAAACATCAATCAATTTCAAATTCATAATTTTGATATATATACAAAAAATCATGTTTTTGATGCCAATTCACAACAATGTGTTCTAGCTATATTGGTTTTGGTTCTCACACCAGTCTAATGGAAATATATAGATATCACCCCTTCGTCACTCGAAAATAAATGCTGGTGATGGTATACTTCATCATCAGGACCATGTCCGGGCGACTAGAGTGTGACTCTATATCTATCTAATATATTAAAACTTCGAATATACATTCATGACGCGTATATGCAAAACCTTTATATACTAGATTGTCCAAATTCAAAATAAATAAATTATTCAAATACGTGTAAAACGATTTAAATTTCAAAACAAATTTGTTTCCATTTGAAAAATATACTCTTCACACTCGTTCTAGGATACTACTGATCCTATCTCTAACGAGTCATTCTAATTGGATATTGCTAATCCAATATCTGATGAATTCTTTCGTATGGTTCTAATGTGTCTTGTTCTCGAGCTCTGTAAACCAAAGCACTGATACCAAATGTGACGGCCGACGAAATCCGGTAGGCTTTGCAACCATCCCTTCATCCCCCAAGCAGCAGGTAATACCCACCGTGGCTCCCACATGGTCCCTCAATTCCTTGTTTTACGGCGACCCTCTCGAGTCTCGCGCCTACTGGCGAACCAACGCACTCCCCAGCGACATGTAGGGGTAAGAGTCTCCCGTTCGCCACCAAACCGCGAAGCGAGAACCCCCTATCATGCGTACCCGGCCTACTCAGGGCCAGCAACAAGAACTGGTAATACTTCATATCTAACACCACAGTTTTATCGGTAAAATTAATTACCATTTCACGTTCAAATCTAATTAAAGATTTAACTATCGCTTTGGAGCAAAACTGGCGATACTCCATTCTCGCTCATTTCTAAATTTGATAATTTATATTATAGATTTACATTTCAATCTAATTGCAGATTCATCAAAACTCCTTCTACTGGGTTAAAGAACTAGTGTTATTTAAAACACAGTTCACGACAAACCCAAATCACATTCTAATTATTATCGGGTCAAAGAACTAGTGTTATTTGAAACACCATTCACGATAAACCCATTTCAAATCCAATCAAATATATTAGAAATTTCGATTATTTAAAACCCCTTTTTAAATCTAATTTACTTATTTAAAAATAATTGGGTTTTAAATTTAGTTCAAAACTAGTTCATTTCGATAAAAATCCATTTTTACCTTTTCAAATATGGAGTTTTTCACCCCAATTTTTCTCAAATCATTTCTTATGATTTTACACAAATTATTGATATTTTTAATAATTTTATCAAGGCCCGTACAGTCGATTTCCAACAACGGCCATCGAACTGCACTTACAACGACCTTTTTCAAATTTGATTTGGACGTATCTCCAAATCCAACCGTTAGATTTCAAATTTCTAATATTCGTTAGAAAGATCTTTTCGATACGAACCCAACGGTTCCGGTTTTAGGAGAATCCAACGGTCGGATCTCTCGTAATGTCCGTTTGAAATAAATGGTCGAAATTCACGAACTGCCGCGGCGCGTTCTATTCAAGCCATTATATTATATATATAATATATATAATAAATATTTCATCGATTTCTATTTAAAACGAATTATATGAATAGTTTTGAATTCGTTTCAAAAACAATTTCAACCTTTATTTCAAATTCAAATCAAAATTGAATTTTGCTTTATAAATTCGTTTTAAAATTCATTTCTATTCAATTCAAATTTCAATTCAATTTGGAATTCATTTCAAATCGATTTTACTTCTATTTCAATTTGTTTTCTATTCAATTCAATTCAAATTGGTTTTCTATTCGATTCAGTTCGAATTGGTTTTCTATTCGATTCAACTCAAATTGGTTTTCTATTCGATTCAATTCAAATTGGTTTTCTATTCGATTCAATTCAAATTGGTTTTCTATTCGATTCAATTCAAATTGGTTTTCTATTCGATTCAATTCAAATTGGTTTTCTATTCGATTCAATTCAAATTGGTTTTCTATTCGATTCAATTCAAATTGGTTTTCTATTCGATTCAATTCAAATTGGTTTTCTATTCGATTCAATTCAAATTGGTTTTCTATTCGATTTAATTCGAAATCGTTTTTTATTCCATTCATTTCCGTTTTCTATTTGAATCAAATTCATTATATATTCAATTGAAATCAAATTCGTTTTATATTCAATTCGAATTCAATTCGTTATATATTCCATTCATTTCGAAATCGCTTTCTTTTCTATTCAAATTCGATTGATTTTCTATTCTATTCAAATTCAAATTTCATTTCAAAATATTCGATTTCGAAATCACTTTTCAATATTTCTTTTAAAATGAATAAAATCGATATAAATATCGTTCACGTCAAAATGACGTCAATCTAACCAACACGGCTTCATATATTTCTCTTTTCAAATATTCTATTTCAAACATTTCCTTTTCAAACATTTCTATTTCAAATATTTCGTTTTCAAATATTTCTATTTCAAATATTTCGTTTTCAAATATTTCGTTCAACACATGACTAATCTCAACGGATGAGTACTGTCAACACATGAACCTTTATTTTATATTGATAAAGATGTAAATTTTATTATTAAAACATTTTGTTCAACACATGACTAATCTCACGAATGAGTACAGTCAACACATGAACCTTTATTTTATAGTGATAAAGATATAAATTTTATTGTTAAAACATTTCGTTCAACACATGACTAATCTCACGAATGAGTACAGTCAACACATGAACCTTTATTTTATAGTGATAAAGATATAAATTTTATTGTTAAAACATTTCGTTCAACACATGACTAATCTCACGAATGAGTACAGTCAACACATGAACCTTTATTTTATAATATTCTTTATCTTCTAAATTGGAATGAGGCCCAATCAATCACCATATAAAATTAATTATATGGATTTTCATACAACACATGTATATAATAGCATTGAAAAATAATCAACCATCGACCAAAGTGCACTACACTGTATAAGCATCAAATATAGGTATCTAACGCTTATAACAGCCTGTCAATCAATCGATCGACATATTTAATCAATCAGGATGAGTGAACTTCAAATTTCATCCCAACACCCGTGTGGGGTTTCAAACAATCGAACACAGATTTTATTTGTGCAGTTGGGCGATGTGTAAAATTTATCGTCCCAATCAATGTCCCTCAAATAGGTGTACATAAACAAACCATCCGGTTTGTAAATGAATATTTTATTTTATTCACTTCACGTTAAAAATTATATTTTTAACGATAAAACATTTTATTTTAACATATGAATTTCTGTTCAGTTCATTCTTTAAATAAAATGATATTTTTATTTTTCTAACTTATTTTAGAAAATTTCGGCGGCATAACGGCACGATACTAGAAACGGGACGAGGCCTAGCCTTATCCCCGGTCTAGTGAAGGTCCACGCCATTCACACATCAATCAAATCAATTTCATTTCACCAAACGATTCAATTCAATCCAAATAATCTAATCAACTACACAACCAAACAAACAAGTCCATGGTCTGTGGACAATTGTGTCGGGTGCTACTAAACACCGTCTGCATCCTAGTATATATTTATATAACTAGAAAATGAAATTGAAAGGTGAGAAATTCTCACCGATAGTTATCCAATCATCTTGACTCTTCTTTGATAGAAATCTTCATCGTTATCGCATTTTTGTCATCTTCGTTGCTGTAGCCACTACATATGTAAAAATCGAATTTTTACTTCGCTATTCAATATATAAAAATCGAATTTTTATTATACTATTCAAAATATAAAAATCAAATTTTTATTATACTACTATATAGATAAAAATTATATTTTCACATCGATGTTCATATAGTAAATATTATATTTTTATTACGCCATTCTTCATATAAAGATTTCGCCTTTATAAAAATATAGATTTCGCCTTTATAAAAATAAAGATTTCGCCTTTATAAAAATAAAGATTTCGCCTTTATAAAAATAAAGATTTCGCCTTTATAAAAATATCATTATAAAAATCACATTTTTATTTTTTCTACATATATATAGATGATATTTCTAATTCTCTACATAAACAAAAATCATATTTTTACATCTTCTACATAATAAAGATCGAATTTTTATTATCTATACTATATAAAAATTATATTTTTAGCCTTTCTATAATATAAAAATTATATTTTTGTTGAAGTAAAAATCATATTTTTACTTCACTACTCATCTCAAAATATCGTCTTTTCATATTTAAAAATATCGTCTTTTCATATTTAAAAATATCGTCTTTTCACGGTTAAAAATCACATCTTTTATAATTAAAAATCCCAACTTTGTCTAGTGAAAAATCACTTCATCACTTCTTTGTCTTACAATTTTATTTATAATATATAATACGTTTTCAAATTTTAAAACATAAATATATTCTTCATTTTCAGTTTTTAAAACACAAATATATAATTTCAGTGGTAAAAACCTGATTTTTATCAAAGTTATTTAAGCTAAATTAATTAGACTAGAATAATTACAAAAGAAAAACCTCACCGTTAATCATCGAGCTCAGTTCGACGTGGATTTTCCACTGCCCCTCGCCACAGACGCCATCGTTGCCGGATTGGAGGCAGCCTCGCCGGAGCTGCTCGCAGGTGGTGGGGGTCTGGAGGGGGGAAATGGTGCGTGGGTGGGGTTACTGCGTCGGCGCAGGATGGAGGGGGACTTCGGTCGGCACTTGCGAGAGGGGGGGGAGGGCTTCGGTCGGCGCGCCGCCTAGGGAGGGGCTCGGCGGTGGGGGAAATCGATCGGAGGAGCGACGAGGGGGTTGGCTGTAGGGGGTGCGATTTTAGATTTAGGTTTTTTTTTCTCTTTTCTGTAAAATGAAATCGGGGGGGGGGGGGGCTGGGTAGTTAAGGAGAGGGAAGTTTTTTTATTTATTTAATTATTTAATTTTCCACCAAAAAGCAACTTTTATTTTTGACCTCAAAACGAGGCCCACCACCTGTCGTTCATAGCGTTTTACCCCCATTCCCAACACAATGGGATATGTATCGCAAGCTGATTCGACCGTTACAATCAGTTTCCGTCAAAATCAACATATAACTCTATATATTGAATTTGAACGCGCATTTCAATTTACCGGGGTCACATACTAACTAGAAAAATCCCAGAAAAATATTTACTAGCTTCGTAATGACGATACGGTCCTAACAAAACTAGTTTCGTCGAATTCTGAGACCGTTAGAAAAATGGCCATTTTCCAGTCGATTAAAATCAACTAAAACTGGTCAAACGCGTACGCTCACGTATTGATTCGAAAAATTATGAAATTTGGAATCTAGCAATAATTTGACATCATGGACCCAACAAAAGTGGTTTCGTCGAAATCCGAGGTCGCTTGCAAAATGTCCATTTTTAAGGGCCTGAATTCCATAGCGACTATTCAGAATTTTCAACTGGACATATCTTTTGATTCCCCTATGAAATTTTGATTTTTCGGATTCTTTGGAAAGATATTCCCAATTAGATCCTATCTTTTTTGGTTTCACTAAAATCCGGATTGTTTTGCACCCGGTATGTTCAATTGAAGTTTGAAATCGAATTATCGAACTACCGCGCCATTTTCAATTCTATTTATAATTATATATAATTATTTATATTCTAACGACGACGTATATAATATATACGTTCTAAATATATTCAAAATAAATTTCTCGTCGATATTATTTAAAATAATCTTTTTTAAATATTCAAAATTCGCTAAAATTGCCAAAATAAAAATTTTAAACTGGCTCGCATTTTCGGGTTGTTACACAACTGCACCAAAGCAACAACGAATTATTTTACCAAAGCAAGTGCAAATATCAATAATCATAGACAACCTTACATATGTCATTATTTATAATTTATTATAATGAATGATTGTTAATAAATAATTTATTGTTACAGACTATTATAAATAATCAATAATTCTATTTTATATTTAATAATTTATTATAGTTAACTACTAATATTTAGTAGATTGTAGTTAACATTTATCAATTTCATTTAATAATTAACAAATGAATTAATAATTAATACTAAATAATTAACAAATAATATTCAATATTGAATGTTTAACATTTATCATTAAATTAATTAGTATTACTTAATAATTAATTAAGAAGTAATATCTAATAATTATTTTTCAATAATTTTTTTTTTAATAATTACTATTAAGTAATTAATTATTAATAATTATATATAATTAAGACTAATTAATATTTATCAATCAATGTTATAATTTAAAACTTATGAAATGATCTTTAGTATTTAATAGTTAATTATATATAAATAATTATTTGTTAGTAACGACTTGTCAATAATCATAACACTACTAGAAAAATATCCTATTGCAACTAGCTATTTGCAACAGGCTTCAAATGACAGTTGCAGTAAATGATATTTAGCAACAGGCCTTTTGTTGCTGTTGCAATAGATAAGATTTAACAACAGGCTTATTCTTCCTGTTGCGAAAAACACATTTTTCGCAATAGCAATTTCGTGCCTGTTGCAAAAGCATACTTTTAGCAACTGCACTTTCATTCCTGTTGCAATAGAAATATTATTTGCAACTACAATTTCAAACTAGTTACAAACAATATATATTTAGCAATTTTCTTTACCACTTGCGATAACTATAATTTTTTTGCAAGTGGTAAAGCCTGTTGCGAATAACATACTTTTGAAAATTATTTTTTCTCCAAGTAATATCCTGCTGTAATATAATTATATATATATATGTATATATATGTATGTATTGAAAATTATTATTATTATTATTATTGAAAATTATTATATATATATATATATTTGGAAATTATATGATTAACATTTAGTTATAGTTCTGAAATAACAAGCAATCAATAAAATTAGTAAATAATGAGTTAGATTTTAATAAGTAATTATCATAATATAATAAATAATTATTATTTGATACATAACTATATATTAATGTGGGCTAATTATTACTAATTAATATATTTATTAATGTATGATATTTGATAATCATAATTTAGTTCCATATAATCTTAAAAGTTATTATTGTTTGCTTTTAAAATAAGTGCAAGTACATGAGTTAATAAAAAATCCTCTGCAATTAGTCACGCGTCCAAGCAGTACTCAATTTCAGAAAGTAAGAACGCGTTTTATTTTTTTACCTTTCTGTACGTTGCATGTAACTTATTGTTTCCATTCCTCGCTTTCCACTTCTTAACCCTAGTTTGCGATCCCACGTTTCCTCCGTCTTCAATTTATCCGCCGCCATTCGACATCTCATTCAATCGATCCGTCCAGGAGCTCTCCGTTCGTGCCGACGTTCAATCTCCTGTCTCAAAATCGATCCGCTTCGTGGCGGCGTTCTGGTATCAGGTAAAATTCAAACCTACGTTTCCTTCGTTGTAATTGCTTGCTCGATTTCGATTAATCCCCATCCTGTTCAAATCTGTGATGAAACGAATTTAAGATTAAATTTTGTTTTACTGTAGAAGTTGTTCTCAAATCAGTATGAAACTATTATGTATGAAGGAGATAAAATAGTAAATTGCTTGGTTTTAATCCCTCGTATTATGCTCCCGACAAATTTTTGTTGGCTTGGATTCCCCATGATCGACTTAAATAGAGTAACTTTTAGTTATTGGTGATTGATCTATGATAATTACTAATTAAAAAACAACCTGGTAGAAAACAGGTTGGCACAAATGACTATTTCTGGATAGTAAAGGGTACGGTTGAAGCTTTCACATTAAGATTTTATTGGGATATGAACATTCCGGTTCTCGATTAATATTGTGGAAACGCGCTCTAGGATGCCTATATAATATACACATCAACTTTGTCATGTTTTCCTTTGAAAAAATAAATTTTGATCGACAACTTTCCATCTCATGTATGTTCTTCGTCAACTTAGTAAATGTATTTCTCCATGCAATTTTTCTTTCTTTACCTTGATGCATAATTTTAACAAAAGATTTTTTTTCTGGCACAAAACTAAACTATCCTACATACGGTACAATTTTCATGATATTTTAGAAGCTAATTAATATTATTTTTTCAAGAAGTGAACCAATTTAAATTTTGATTCTGTAAACATTCTCAAATGATAAAAACTACATTCCTCCAATTTGATTAGTGCGTCACAATTCTGCTAGCATAACTGCCTCCCATGTATTTTTATTTTCACTGATCTTGATATTCCTTCGGTGGACACTGTTTTTTTTTTCTTCGATGTCCTAATGCCAGATAACCGCCCCCATCAGAAATGAAAGTTTTCTTCCCATCTCTAATCTTCAACCAAAAGTTCGCCTTTTGATTTTCTTTTGCTTAAATTTATTTTAAAACAGGTACATTTAGTATTTTTATTCTAATATCCTTTGATATTGAATTTGTAAATTTTTATTGAATATTATAGGGATTGTTTTGGCAATTACTAGCACATAATAGAATATTTTGGCAACTATTTCGCCAATTACCAGTATAGTATTCCTTTATTATCCTTTTGATTTTTTTTTATTAATAGTGTTATATTACTAATATTTTTGAGAGAAGGAAACCATATTCTATTATGATTAATTTGTAAGAAACTTGTACATTATTGTTTTACAAGCATTACAATTTTGACTTATTCAATATTAGTACACATAGGCTAATGCAAGTAGAATTGGTTCAGTGTCAAACGACGTTAAATCTTTTGATGAATTCTTAACAAAATAACACTTTCAAAATAGCAAAGTATAATATGAAAAACTATAGTAATCACATGGAATTTTAGAACTCTAATGGATAACTATTATGAGTCAAAGGATACTTCAATTAGGTGAACAAGTAACACATGTAATTTGCTATACATAGGACTAAATAGAGAGACAAAAAAATTAATGATTTTGACTAGTCCTTATTGTGTCTCTAAAGCAAACTAGAACCTTCTATGAATGAGGCTACTGAAAGAGGATAAATGTCTGGAATATGTTATCCTAGGTGATTTTTATTTTGGGGTGAAAATTTTCCTAAAACAACCACAAAAAAAACACCTAGTGTTTAGAATGAGGCTGAAGTTGTCCTAACAAGCAATGAAAAGTTAGTAGACATATGGAGGATAATATGCATATATACACATACATACACACATACACATTAGCAAGAATCTAATGTATAAAATAATATGAAATATTTGTAATAGTCCATTCAAATGGTTGGCTAGCCAAAATAATACAAAATAACCATTTCTGCAATTGCCGAGCTGGGGAAGCTTTTATTGCCGCTATCTCTTTCCATGTCAAGGGTTTTGAGGCTTACTGATTTGGTAATTTCATTATATGTTGCTATTTTCATATTTTCTCATGCACGTTTTTTTTTTCATGTTTAAATGTAAAATTACCCCTAAATCTAAGGACATGGCTGTTAGATTTTTTACACAGATAAAAATATGATTTTTTTATATTGATATATTTCAGTCTTCAACAATATTGCTTCACATATCATGTATCGCAGAAAAGTATTTTTTGCAGATTTATTTAATTTTGTTTTTTAAACTACATGTATAGAGAGGTCAGCCATGATTATTTAACCCTTACATATCATGTATTGCAGAAATTTTTTTTGCGGATTTATTTGATTTTGATTTTGAAACTGCCAGTTTCAAAAGGTCAGCCATGATTATTTAATTTTTTTAAGTGATTTATGTGGAAAAAATTCCACTTTATGTAGCTCTATTGAAGATTTGATAAATAACATATGCTTGGGCTAATAATACCGATTATTTTTATATTTTTATTTTATTGGCGCTGGGGTCTATTTGAGAACATGGATGCATAAACATAATTGTCATCCATACGAATAAATTTAGACCTTAAACTTTGAACTTCATACCAGAAATAAGGAAGATCGTTAAATCAACCGAATCGAACCAGCTTTTTTAGTTCAGTTGATTTTGATTTTGAAAAATATTAGTTCAGTTAGAATTTGGTGTTTTTTATTTTGGTTAAATGGTTATTATGGTTCAGAAAATGTTTATCAATTACAAACTGAACAAACTGCTTGTTCACCCCTTGTAGAAAGAAGTTTGGTCAAATTTTGAACATGCAATCAAATTCACTTAAAGGATTCCAATTCTTATTCACGATAAATATTATAAACCTATGAATATGGAACCTAGATAACTTGACAATGAAGTGTCAAGTGTTTATATTAGGCAGATGATTTGGTTAATTAGCACATTATACATAACAATTATACAGATATATTTTTTGACCTAAACCATGTTCAAATACCAACCGACTTGAATAAGATAGATCCAGTAAAAGGTTATCTATATATTTAGCATGTATATTTGTTTACTGGCGCAATGCCTTTATTTCAAAACATTCATATATATTGAAAAATATGTCATACTTATCACGTAACTAGCAATAATTATTTTGATTCATGAGAATACGAAATGCAACTATTTTGTCAAATGTTTGTGCTTTTTAGTCTCAAATAACCACTTAAATCTATATATTTTCTAAATTCATATCTTCGAGGAAGCCCATTAATTTGCATAAACCTGGGTAGAAAACAAGTTTTGAAAAAATTTATTGCATATAAAATAATCCTAATATATACCTAGTTGCATCTACAGTAATATAATATTAGTTAATGTAAGAAAGAAGCTTGCATCAAAATAAAACAAAGCAAACTGTAGTGGAAAAGTTAAAGTCTAACCATGTTCAGTTGTTATGTATATAGCTTAAGACCTCACGAACTTGTTTTTCACATATTTTGCTTCAGCCACAAACAAATTCCAGAGATTCAGTTTCATTAAGATTACTTTAGTATAAACATTATAGCGAGTACTATGTGATTTATTTTTTTGGTTGGGGGCGGGGGGCTGGGGCCCCACTGGCCCCATAATAGTTCCGCCGTTGTACTATGGATTCTCGGTCAGCATTATAAGTTGTCATGGTTGCCAAAATGAAGAAAATGCAAATCAGCTGCGTATTGTGAACACATTTTTAGCAGCAGTATTTAGTCCAATAAAAACATAACTCGATACAAACAATTAAAGGAAAATGAATGTATTTGATTTAAAATTTAAACTAATTTTATTACATCACTGACATTGTCAATTTCTAGATTAGATGAAGTAGATGAACATAAATACATAATGTGCAAGTTCTACTGGTCTCCCTAATATCAGTAGTATTCCAAGAGGCTATGGCTTGGAGTGAATTTAACTAGCATAGGAGGTTTTCCATAAAGATGGAAAAAAATATGTAGGTAGTTTGCTTACGTGCATAATCAACTAAACCAAAGTTCGATATTCTTTAGTTAGAAACCAAGATTTTTTTTTTTAATTTAGTCAAATTAGGTTTCAAGTACAAAAGATAAGCATTCTAGACTGCAGGCAAAACATGGCTCGTTTAGGGGTTGAAAGGGTTTTAGGTTTCGACTACCCACTTATCACTCACACCATTGATCGATTTTGGGAATTTCAGGTTTTTAGGAAAGGCTAAGATATTAGAGGATCATCAAGATGGACAAAACATGGATTTATCTACCAAGGTTTTGTTAGTTTTGGTTATTAGTTTCATAGTTGCAATTATTTACGATTGATTACCAATATTTTCAAGTTTTATAGAATGATAGAAGAATATAAGCAAGCTGTTTGGAATTTTGTATATGGGCATGCAGAAAGAGAGGGAAATCCGGAGAAAATTATCTGTCCTTGCTTAGAATGTCGGAATCTTAACAGGGAATCGCCAAGGAATGTCGTGTCACACTTGATTTGTTATGGATTTGACCCAACATATGATGTTTGGATTTTTCACGGGGAAGAACGTCCTTCACAAAATGAAGGTAATCAAGGTAATGAAGTGTCAGATGCATATAGAATGTACTTAGATACACAAATATGTAATGAGGAGATGGAAGGTCATGCTAATGTAAGACATGGAGAAGGGATTAATGAGATCCTGAAGAATGTTGAAATTCCTTTGTATCCCGGGTGTACAAGCTACACAAAGCTATCAGCTACAATACTTCTGTATAAACACAAAGCTCGAAACGGTTTAACTGACACAGCATTCACATAACTTCTTAAACTTTTGAAGGATATGTTGCCTGTAGAAAACACGCTTCCTAATTCCACGTCTGAAACAAAGAAGCTGCTTAAATCATTTGGTTTAGGCTATAAGAAAATACATGCATGTGTGAATGATTGTTGTCTACTTCGAAAAGAGCTTGCACATAGTGATTTTTGTCCTTAATGTGGTAAGTCTCGTTGGAAAAAAAGCAAGACAAAGACAAACGAAAAGGATGCCAAAATACCTAAGAAGATTTTGAGATACTTTCCAATAATACCTAGATTGAAAAGAATGTTCACGTCCTCAGAAACATCAGAGCAATTGAGATGGCATAGCAACCATAAGAGTGAATATGATAAATTACGTCATCCAGTGGATTCTTCTCAGTGGGCTACAATTGATAGGATGTATCCATCTTTTGCATCTGATTCACGAAATTTAAGGCTTGGTCTTGCAAGTGATGGCTTTAATCCCTTTGGCAATTGGAACAGTAAATATAGTTGTTGGCCTGTGTTTCTTGTTGCGTACAACTTTCCTCCATGGCTTTGTACGCACAAAGACAATATGATGTTATCTTTATTAATTCCTGGGCCACGACGACCAGGAAATGATATCAATGTGTATCTGCAACCACTTATTGATGATCTAAAAAAATTATGGGACAAAGGGGTAAAGACTTATGATGCATATAGTCGTAGTGAATTCAAATTAAAGGCCATTTTAATGTGGACAATAAGTGATTTTCCAGCTTATGGAAATCTAGCAGGTTGCACAGTAAAGGGTAAGAGAGCATGTCCTGTTTGTGGCATTAATACTTGCTCGACTTGGTTGCCTTTTAGTAGGAAGTGTGCTTACTTGGGTCATAGGAGATTCCTTGACCCTAATCATGAGTATCGTCAACAGAAAAACTTGTTTGATGGAACTGTAGAGAATAGACAAAAGCCTCCAGTACAAACTGGTGCTCAAATCTTCGATTGTATTAAAGATATTTGTAATGAATGGGGAAAAAAGCCAAAGGAGGAAGAGTAAGGAAAAGAAATAAAGAAAAGGAAAAGAGGAGATGGGAAGAAAAACCGAAGTCGAATATGGAAGAAGAAGTCGATATTTTTTGATTTGCCTTATTGGGAGGTAAATTTTAACTTAAAATTTTTATCTATCAAAGTATCTAGTATGTTATCGTTAGGTATTTACATGAAATTATTTTTATTTCTTCAGGCACTTCCCTTGCGTCACAATCTAGATGTAATGCATGTAGAAAAAAATATTGGTGAGAGCATTCTTAGCACATTACTTGATATTAAAGGGAAAACAAATGATGACATCAATGCACGTTGAGATCTAGAAGTAATGGGTATTAGAAAAAAGTTGCATCCCATAGATATAGGAAGCAAAGTGTTACTTCCAGCTGCACCATGCACTTTAACTGACCAAGAAAAAGAGATATTTTACTATAGAATGAGGAACTTAAAAGTACCTGATGGATATAGCTCCAATATTGGAAATTGCTTTGCAAAACAAGATAAAATTTCAAATCTGAAGTCTCATGATTATCATGTTTTGATGCAACAACTATTATCTGTATCACTGCGAGGACTTCTACCTAAAGCAACAAGGAATGCATTGCATCGATTATGTTCTTTTTACAACGACATTTGTCAAAAAGTGATAGATAGAGATAAATTAGAATTCGTCGAGAATCAGGTTGCGGTCACACTATGCGATCTTGAGATATTCTTCCCTCCTTCCTTTTTTGATATCATGGTTCACTTAACAGTACATTTAGGGAGAGAAGCAAGATTTTGTGGTCTAGTACAATATCGATGGATGTATCCGTTTGAGAGGTAAAATTTTAACATGAGTATTTAAAGTAGTTAATGGTGTATGTATCTATGGGGGCATTTTATGTATGCATCTTGATTATAGGTATATGAAAACATTGAAAGCATATGTTAAAAATCAAGCTCAGGCCGAAGGGTGCATAGCTGAGCGCTATTCTTCCGAAGAATGCATGAAATATTGTGCTGAATATTTTAAAGATGGGTTAGAAATTGGGAAAATAAGAAATAGAAATGAAGTGAAACAAAGTGATTCCATACTTGAGGGACGTCCTATCTCCAAAGGAAAACCTATGGTAGTCATCAAGGATGTGATTAATGCTGCTCATCAGTATGTGTTGTTCAATACCGAAGAAGTGGAGCCGTATATAGAGTAAATATAAAGTTAATACAACTATTATATTTGAAACAACTTAATTTTTGATTCATGCATTTTCGTGTATAGAATGCACAAGGAAGAGCTAAAACGTTTGCATCCTCGGCTTTCACGAGATGATGTAGAACTTTTAAAGCTGCATTCAAAGGCATTTAGCGATTGGTTTGAAAAAAAGGTTGAAAGTGTTATAAATTTTGTTTCGGATAGATAACGTTGAGGTAGAAGTATTTGTTATATACTATTATGTTTTTTTCAGGTTAAAGATGATAGACAAACATCGAATGTTAGCGAAATAGTAAATTGGCTTTCTTATGGACCTCGCCATCAAATAATATCTTATACCGGCTATGTTATTAACGGTCGACGTTTTCATACAAAAGAGTATGAGAAGTCTACACAAAATAGTGGTGTTTCTATCGAGGCAAGTACTATTCATGAAGATGGGTCCATTGAGAAAATAATTTACTATGGGGTTCTACGTGTGATTTTATTACTAGACTACAGCCGATTTCAACTTGTCCTATTTAAGTGTGACTGGGCAAATATTAATCGTGGAGTGAAGATTGAAGATGGATTCACATTAGTCAATTTACACCAGTTCCAAAATCAATTTGCAAGTGACTCTTTCATTTTAGCTACGCAAGCTACATAAGTATTTTTTTGTAAAGAAAGCAACTCATCAAATTGGTATGTTGTATTGAAAGCACCACCTCCAGGTTTTCATGAGTTAGAAAACTATGATGAGGATGAAGAACCAACTAGTAAACCTGTAGATGAGTCACAAATTGATGATAGAGATGTAGACAATGGAGACGAAAGTTACATAAGAAAGGATTGTGAGGGCATTTTGGTATGAAATAAATATCTTTTATTGTTGTTTGTCATATAACCATTTTCAGTTCTAGAAAAGTACTTCTGTTTATTATTTTCAATAATTACCATCATATATGATTTTTATATATAAGATTCAAAATTTGGGATTGAACTTAAATTGATATGCAACTAGACCTAGACATGAAAATCCAGTATTGTGTCACCTTTTTTCAACGGATTAGGAACTAGTAAATAGACCAGGCATGCTATTTTGACGTGTATTCTATTCTACTGCCATTTACATGATGTATTCTATTTAGCTTCTAATTGTTATGGCATAACACGTTTTCTCCTTTTATTGTTGTTTGTGGCAATATGTATACTGATATTTTTTATTGTTGTTTATTAAACCGTTTGTGTATTTCAGATAAATTCTTCCGTACTGGTAATATGCTATTTCCAACACTTTGTATACTGATTTTTCTTTTTTTTAGGTTGAAGATAACTGAACAAGAAGTATCAATGGGGAGAAAGGACCAAGACTTAACAGAGGTAAGATATTTAGAAACATGCAAGTAATCAATTTTTATGTAGGAATTCCTGTCAATGATGTTATGTGCACTTTTTCTCTTTATCATGTCGTCATGAATGTCAGAGTCATAAATGTAAACTAAATGTAAACTAGTTGCCAAAATTAGTGATAAAACGTTGCGTGAAAATGATATTGAACTTAACATCTTTTCGACCACGCACACCGGAAAACATCTATTAACTACTGTGTTTTGTACAAAGGTTCTTTTCTGATTCTTCTTTTTTCCTTCATACTGTTATGGAAGGATGTGCTAATTTATTTATGTGTCAGTTAAGCGTAAGGCAAAAAAATCAAAAGCAAAGAAGAGCAGACTTTTTTTTCATTTATGAATGGTGGAATTGCAATTAATATACCACTTAATGGGTGGGGGTAACGTAGCTTGGTGGCTTGTAAAGTCATATGTATTTATCCTCATAATCGACCAATACAAGATTAGCTTGGTGGCTTGTAAAGTCATATGTAATAAACTAGCTTATGAATTTTACTGGTTGGCTGTGAAAGCTTGCGTAAATATTAAATTAATTGGGAACAATAATATTTATATGCACTCTGTTGAGCCGGATTTCCACCGAGTTTAGTAATAGTGAACCTGTACTTCCACAAACCTATTTATACATGTTTGTGGAGACTGTTTGACCTGGATTTACAATGATGCAGTTAAGTCTAATTATAGCATGCGTATAGCCTGTGCACGTGAACAAGGTGCACAACCAGTTTTTATCCCTTCTAACTGCAATTATTTGTTATCTTCTGTCAATACATGATCATCAAACATCCCTTAGGTTTTAGATTCACTTTAGGCTTGCTGTAAACATTTGTGTTGATCGTTGTTCTTATTTTTCAAAACTATTTGTTGAAATGCCATTACAGCTTTTATGCCACTATGGAAAATGTTTTATGTTTTATGTTTTATATGGTATGTGTGTACACAAAAGCTGGAAAATTTGAACGGTTAGGGAAACGAAGGGAAATTTCTTTTAATACAATCATGAATTATATTAATCACAATCAAAACAGAGACTGATTTTTCGTTTCAATTTTGAAAATTGAAATCAAAAAGGAAAAAGAGAAGAAATAGCAATGGAAAATCAAAACCATTTCATTGCACTGCAATACAAAAATTATCACACAAACACATGGATGCGTGTACAACAATTACACAATAGTAATGGAAAAGTTAACATTAATTGTTTAAAAGCTTTCTTTAATTCCACTTGACTAAGTTACATTTAGGTTTTTATTGCTATATTTCTTTTGAAATTGGAATTTTATTATGAACCAACATATACACAAAAACTGAACCACATGACTTGCACAAATACGTGAATAAAACATAATATAATATGTATATCAGCTATTTGACTGTATATTTGATCGTTTCTTCTACGACATTACCTTGTGCAAACAATGATTATTCATTAGTAATAAGTTAAACTATAAGTTACCAATCTGCATAGAAGAAAACAATGCTCAAGTTCAAACTTTTCAGTTGAATGCTAGGGGCCGTTCGCAGTTAAATTTGTCCACGTTTCTGTTTTGATGCGTCTTCTGACGTCCTAACTAACAAGAAGCACGTTCAACTAAACACAAGAATAGATTTGCTATCTGAGAATAAAGTTTGGACTATCAAACAAAATTTGACGCTACATAAGCTGTTAATTCTGCTTTCTTTAACCAAAGAAATATGCGAGGATAGTAATAAGAATATAAGAAAGATACCTGATAAGATTGAACCAATTACATTGTTAATTTCCAAGTTTATATTCTTACATGTCTGACTCAGAGAATACTGAGTTTCCACCTTTAGTCGTTTGCAAGTGTAGCATATACAACAAGTATAACTATAAGACGAATGGACATCCAGACCACTTAAATTTTAAAAAATAAATGAACGGACCTGCAGAAACTTTTGCGATCATATCAAGTTATCTCTTTATCAACTTGTAGAAAACCTGGACATAACTTCCTCATACATCCTCTTACATTGAAAATCCATTCAGATTTTCCACTTACTTGGATTTTCTTTGTGATCTGAAAAGTAACTCAAGCTCATAGTGCCATTAAGTAAATAGTTCCTCAAGCTCATGGTGGTATTGACTAAACTGAAAACCTACCCTTGAATTCAGGCAATTATCAGGATTATTTTTCTTTTCCCAGTT
Organism: Allium sativum; assembly: GCA_030737875.1. Lineage (NCBI taxonomy): Eukaryota > Viridiplantae > Streptophyta > Magnoliopsida > Asparagales > Amaryllidaceae > Allium > Allium sativum. The sequence continues at coordinate 75,892,705 of CM060917.1, forward strand.
GCTCTTAGCTTCAAGCCAGACCCCAAGTAGTGGTTGTTCTTTAATTTTTCTTTCTTCTGAATTCTAACCGATAAGCTAACCTATATTGTTCACTCAGAAAGGTCCTCCTTGAACACTCTATGATCCTCTTAATTCTTCCATTTTAACTTTGTCAACTTGGGGTTTCTTTCATTTTGATTCTTTATCAGAAAAAGCACCTGGTGATCCAAATGTAATTATTTTAATTTATCCTACCATGCTAGGAATCACTGTGCACTTAAAATGTACATTAATCAGTTCACTGCAACTCGTTCGGTACAAAACATAATACAAGAACTTTATTTTTGGGTTACTGATGAGATCTGTGCTCAATGATATTTTTTCACTGAAATTGTAGGAAATATTGGGAGAAAAGACCAATAGTCAGGCGCCCCCATTAATAGGTGCCTAACATTGATGTTAAATAGCTGTAAATTATGCGTCATTAGACGCCCATTTTTAATGGGTGTCTATGTTCTAGCGCCCATTAAATGGCAATCAATCATTAAATGGACGTCCAGTTCCACTAGTTTTCTGAAGAGTAAACTGAACATTCATCCTGAACACCTCTATGTATCACATATCAACTATGCTTTGCGCAAAACCATAGGAACACATGTACTAATGCATAAATACATCTATGTATCACATATGCTTTGCGCAAGGTACCATAAGAATCACAGGTTTTGTTTTTTTTAAATCACACAAAAGAATTTTGTGTTGCACACACTTATTTATTAATTCTTTTTGTTGCATCAGCTAACCATATTCCTTTTAGCTAACCTCATTTGTTGTGTGCTAATTTCAGAGCTCAGTTGCAGCACTAAGACGATCAAAAAGACAGAGTTTAGCTGCACTTATAGCTTCGCGTGCATTCGAAGATAATAATGTTAAGAACAGTGGTGTAAAAATAAAAGAAAAGGGTAATGTTGAAATTGAAGCTGCTCAGATTTTAAACACTAATGTTAGAAGATCTCCTCGCAAGCGTCCTGTTCAGCCTCAACCCGAGGAAATTCAGCGTCAACCCGAGGAAATTCAGCCTTTTTCTGTTTCCCCTGGCCCTAATTCAAACCCATCTCCGAATATTACTCCAAACTCAGCTGACACGCCTACTGCCATGAACCCGGATGTTTGCAATGAAGATTGTCGACTAGAGCCGGCCAAGAAAAAAAGAGGAAGGATGACGATGAAGAAATTTTGCTTGATTCCTGACGAGAAGCCTGAAGTGGAATTTAATGATTTAGGTCAACCGGTAGGTGTCAATTCTCGTCACTTACCATCTTACATCGGTATATTAGTAAGGGAAATGGTTCCTATGACCATTAGTGAGTGGAAAAAGGTCGACAAGAACCTAAAGGATGATTTATGGACTTGTATACAGGTATGACCATTGTGATTTCTGTTTTTATATTTTTATTTCTTTCTGTTAAGTTTTTGTATTTTACCTTAATTGATTTCTTTTTGTAGAAACTATGTTAGATATACCATTAAATCGAAAATTCTAAACAATTATTTCTATTTTCTTAAAAATAAAAATTACATAATGCTATCCTTGAACCTATTTTCTTAAAAAAGAACGAAAATGAGTACGGATCCAGAAAAAAAACTCATCCATACTGATCATTAATTTGACTTTAAAAAAAAATTTACATAATGTTATCCCTTGAACCTATTTTCACTTGGATTTATACAGTATCTACGCTTTGTTATCGACGATATTAGAAGATTAAATCTAACGAACATGCAAAGCAATTTCGTTAGTTATACATTTTTATTTTTATTTTTTTTCTAAAGGCAACTATGAATACATCATGAAGTCTTTCAATAATATGATGTTGTTTTATTGCTGTTTCTGCCAGACGAGATTCAAGGTAGATGCAGTTTACAAGGACTTGCTGTTTCAGATGATGGGAGCACGATGGAAAGAGTTAAAATCGAGATTGGTTTTTGCTATTAAATCGACGTCTGATTCTCCCGACTCTTCTTCTAGGTTAGCCATGCTAAAACCAGTTAACATAAAGAGTGATGAAGAGTGGAATGACTTTGTAAAGGAAAAACTGTGAGAAAACTTTGAGGTAATAAGCTTTATCGGTTATAAATTCAAATGTAAATTACATATTACTAACATAATTGTCTTGTGTAGCTAACCCGCAATAAATTCAAAGCAATTAGAGAAAAGAACAAAACTCCACACACAATGGGTAGAAAGGGTTACGCAAGGTTAGCAGAAGAAATGGTAAGAAAATGCATGTTTGGGTTATGTTTACATCCATTATATATATATATTCTCTTTGTTTCTTACTTTTTTTTGGTAGAAAATGGAAAGTGGAACATCGGATGTTAGCCGAGACGATCTATGGTGCAAAGCCCACATCAAAAAAAAAATGGAAAGCCGCCAAATTCTGTCGTGGCTAACTGCATTGTAAGAATTTATTTATAGTAATATTGTAACTTTGTTTTGTGTTACTTCCTGTCAATGTCCGTTCTAGCAAACTTCATTACTAAAAGAATTGACTCATTCTAAACACGACAATCACCTTAACAAATTTTTTTTTGATTTAGATGGAGGAAAAACCTTGTTACAATTTTAGATCTCGCTCAAAAATGAGAACTATTTAAAAGATAAGCCTGGATTTGCATAATCCACATCCCTGAAAATATATTTTTTAAAAAAAGGAGAAAAAGCAAAAAATTGATGGTTGCCATCAATACAGACACCTAAGGCTACATACATATATGGTAAGTTGCAAGCATCATTTAATTTCATACCTAAAACACTTACCTTGGGGCAATCAGTCAATCATATAACACTTTGAGTTGACCTGCATGTAATATGAACCTCAAAATGTTTAATGTTAATATCTTCTCTGTCTTTTGCCTCTATCTAAACATAGGATACATATTGATATAGGTACTCTAATCCAGTAAAGGTTATAATACTAATAATAACAATATGCATATGATACACTATACAGCATGTGCAGTTAGCTTTTTCAGTTCACTTTGTCAAACAATATTTCATAATTTTCAGAATACAGTTCCGCTTTTCTAAAAAAACAGGTCTCAACAAATGCTTATGTTATTTTAAAAAAAGTTGCAGTTCCTTTCTTGCAGATATGTAATAAAGTAAGATTTATGCATTCATCTATTATTTCATGGTACAGTATGAAATTTAAAATAAGGGACCTCAGTTTCATCTTTGAGTTGGTGAACAATATTATTCATAGATTGGCTTTTAGTTGAAGAAACAAAAATGATTGGAGCTGCCTGTTAGATTCTTGTGGCAACATAATTGCCCAACCTGCCTTTGCATTAGCCTACAACTCGCTGTTCCCCAGCTCATCTATTACTTCAGTTAACATCTAATGGCAACCATCAATCATAACTGCTCCTTTACCATCAACCAACATAATTTCAGAGCTCATTTATTAATATGGATTTTTTTTTATTACAAAAATCTGCAGGCTAAGATAAAAGAGCATAGCAGTAGCACTCATAGCTCTCAGGGAATGTCATCGATAGATGAAGATGGAGTGTTGAAGGTTTTTGGCACCGAGCATAAGGGAAGAGTGAGAGGACTAGGCTTTGGCATTGTACCATCTCGAATTGGTAATCGTGTAAGCAATTCAAAAAAGGTGTCTGTATTGGAAAACCAAGTTGCTAGCTTGACGGCTAAAGTAGAAGAGTTAACTAAATTGGTCATTACAGTAAGTTATAGATAGTTAGCCCTATTTTTGAATATATGATATGTTACAATAAGTTATAGTATCTAACATTATACATTTTACAGAACACGAATGAAAAGAGGATCGATAATGCACCACATTCGGAGACTCCTCGTACTCATACGGCACAGGTAATATATGATTTGATTTCGAAAGATATTTTACATCACAAAATGATGAAGTCAAAAGTGGGTAGGCAAATCACTAAGGGACCAGATGTTAATAATGACAGTGATCCTATTCTTATCATTATTTGCAATACAGATTATTATTAGTTTTCTGAATAATCAAATAATATCAGTATTTGTATCTATTCTGTGAATTCTATTCTTCCAAAGGCATGGCAACAACTAGATTTGGTTGTAGGAAACACATATTTAGGTATAAATGCTACTTGAATGTTTGTTTTACAATATTATCGATAAAAATGAGCTAACTATGGAGCTCAACCGGTAATTTTATATATGCCGGTAGATTTATGCAATCTATACATAAATATCAGAACCAGGAGAAAGCAAATTAGTGTACCCAAGCATCCAGCCAATTTTTTCAGCTCTGTTTCAACTTTGTTTCTGTTTCAGCCATTTTTTTTTTTGTAGTCGCACCGTGAAAGTAATAATATGCAAATTGAAGATCGTCAAAATAGCAAAAGTCCCGAAAGTTTGTTTAAAAGGAAGTGCAAGCTATTGGGTTTGAATAAGAACATAGTTGCAGAAGGAACGATTGCAAGCACCGATCCAAATGCTACGGTACACTTTATGCAACTTGGGCAGGACTTCTGGATGGTATGGGTCAATAATGTGATATCACCTTCATCTTAGTGTTCTGGGTAGTGTGTTCCGGTTTTATATGCTTGCAAGTTGAAAGCTTGTCATGTTAATATAGCTTACGGTTTATTTATTATATTATTATTAGTTGACAGAACATAGAATTCAACACTGTTTACAAAAAATTCAACTGCAAGTCGAAAAAAAAAAATCTTTACAAACATTTTTCTATTTGATGCGGCACAACACGTTCTTGGATCATCTCTGCTTCAAGATTGCTGCATACAATCAAACGTTTTTCAAACCAAAATACGTTCTTTTCCAATAATAAAGATATCAAATGTTCTAATTGTAACTAATTGGTTGGGAGCGTGGATCCATCGATCATTACATTTATGCTGTCAATGATCGTTTACCACACACTTTGCCATGCTAATAGAAAGTATAACGAGCGTGCTTAGCATTTATCTTTTTGAAATTAAGAAACACATACATGGCCAGTCGACGATTCTGGCATCGCTATTGGAAGCAGCAGGCATTTCTATTATCAAAACACAGAGACATTTCAGAACATTCTATCATCGCAGCATTCCTGTGTTGGTTTCTGCATTGCGCCGCTAACGTAAGGCAAACAGGCAACGAGGTTCTGTTTTCACCCTTATTTAAAGAGGGGTTTCAGACGAGCACGGATTTATTTTACAATTTCAACAACTTACGTTTTCCAAACATAAATTCACAAAATATTAATGATCATATTAAAACCACTTAATACTTCATATTGAAAATTTATTTCTACTTAAATATTAATTACTAATCAATATTTTATATTTTCAACATTCATTAAAACCATCATAATATAATATAAGAAACACAAATTGGAAAAAAAATTATAATTCTAAAAGAATTTAATTCATTCCAATATATACAAATTTCCTAATGAACCACAATTTTTTCATCTTGACTTATTATATGAGTTAGGCTCGCAAAATCGTATTTTATTCCTGTTGTTTTTAAAATTTACAGAACTAGATACAATTTGTTTACCCTAGGTTGTTACAAACTCCAACACATTTCAAATTCTTGATTAATACTTGCCGAACATTAATGGCAACCCCTCTTAGCGATAAGTACATCCACCGTCTTATGAATCTCCCACCTTTTTTTCGTCTTGTCACATCTTAATCTATTCACAGCCTCCTTCTTCTTGATTGCTCTCATAACTCCCCCCTCTTTCCCGTGCCTAAGAAAAAGAAGTCCAAACCCCATTTTTCAAACAGTGTTACTCGATCTAGGTGAAGCTTTACAGATCTTGGCAACGTTAATGTTCCTAGTGCCAGCAGTACTTCCAGGTAGCTCCCTTCTATTGCAAGAACTCGCTAAAGAATTGGCCTTCTTAAACCCAACCGTTCCTTCATCTAGCGTCCACGACCTGGTAACCGCGTCTGTTACCCTATTGCTTAATGGCTGTGTGTAGGAAGCTCAGAGATGGTCATAAGTCAATGTCTTTGTTAACCTAGATGGTTCCAACTTTGCGAGCTTTAAAGGTAATTTTCCAAATATGTCGGGTGTTGGGAATGCATCTGGTCGCTTATCTGTGGAATTGAATAATATGAATACGACCAGTAAAGATTTGAATACTGAAGTTGTGATTGTGCCTTCCAAACCCGCTGTGTTACCTAACACACTCCCAGATCCTGCTTGCCCTCCAAATATTAAAAGTAATGCTGCTTTCCAGTCCTATGTGTGTTAACCCAGACCCCAAACTTGTTTCTACCAGCACGCCAATTATTCAAGTCCATGTTGCTTCCAAGCCAGTTGTGCAAAACACTAAACTGCCAGTTCTACTCCAAATGTTTGTGTCAATGTCCCTACGTAGCTCTAGTGTATATCTTTACATGTTAGAGCCAATTTACGTAGCTCTGCCTTCGAATTGGGTACTTTTTTGTTCTTTCCGGATTCGAGCTCTGCTACCTCTTCGACAACGTGAGGGATAAACATCCATTGTTCCATTGCAAGCTGAATATCCTACCAATTAATAGATTTAATCTTATATTAATCAACTGATTAGTTAAGCAAATTGCTATAAGTTTAAATATTGTTCATGATATTTGTTTTGGGTGCCTTATTAATGTATTTACATCTCGTTTTTTAGGCTCAAATCAATAAACATTTGTGTTGGTAAACTAATTAATATGATTTTTTTTTGCCCTCAAGGAAATTTTTCACAAAATATTTTAAAGGTGTTAGCAAAGGTTTGAATATTTGACAGTACACGTAGCTTAAAAATCGAGACATGGAGGAGTAGCCATACTTTGTTTTCTTTCAGATAGTCTATTGCGTCTTGCAAACAAGTGATTGGTTATGAAAATTTTCAGATAGTCTATTGTTTTCTTTCAGATAGATTCTGGCTATATATAAATCACAAGTGATTGGTTAAATAAATGGTTGTTTGACATGTTGAATGGATAACTGAAATCACAGAATTTACTAGGATGCATGAGTGTGTACCATTGTATTATATGTATAATACACATGCATTATCAATGGGTTAACCCTTCATTATCAGAGCAGAGATGATCCATGACCTTCATAACTATAGTATATATGCAGCAGTATCATATGTTTATCTTCTACAAATTGTGTGCAAGCGGTATTAAACTATTTATGGTTTTCAGCTTTCTTTTATGATATTTTTCTTGTATTGCTCAACTTTCATTATGTTGGTCTTTGCTTTCACTATTTGCGTTAAAATTAGATTTTTAACGTGTACCGTATTGCTTTTGGAAGGTATGGGTTAACGTAGCCGTGGATCCTGAAGCTTTTCTTCTAAGGCCTAATTCGGAGATGTACACCATTAAAGAGGCCGTTGGAACAACCGTGGCATGGCACAAAGACTTCCTTTCACTAGAGTAATATGTGCTGCTTAGCTTTTAGATGTTATGTTAAGCTATATTTTAGAATTGTTGGTACGGTATGATGCATTTATATTATGTATGGATCACGTTTGTTACTATGCTAATTTTCGAATGTAACTTCAACTAATGTTTTGGAATGTTAAAGTTAGTGAATCTGTTGTTTTGTCAATGTATTTTCAGATGTGTATTTCTTCGTAATATGTCTTATCTTTACTACAGTAAATTATCGAATTTTGATATTGATGAATTGAATATAGCATCTGCAACTGTCAATTGCAGTTGAGTCATTAGCAACAGTAAATAGCAGTTGTACTTGAACTTATTGCAACTGTCAAAAACAGTTGTGGTATCACTATCTGTTAAAAATTTGCAACAGGTAATTGACTGTTGCAAAATTACCTATTGCAACGGTCAGTAACTGTTGTAATTTGACTAACTGCAAGGGTCAAAAATAGTTGTGGTATCTTGTTTGTCGATACCTAATAGGGGCTTACAACGGTCATTTGTTGTTGCAAAAGTAGCTGTCGCAACAACAAAAGCCCATTGCAAAAAAGTATACCACAACATCTTATTGCAACAGGCGAAAACTATTGCAGACCTTTAGCAACTTCGGCTATGCCAACGGGCGCTGGCCTGTTGCAATAGGCCTTCTGCAACAGATTTTGCCTGTTGCGAAAAGTGTTTTTTGTTGTAGTGTAAAAAACTTTAAATAATTATTATTAACTTATAATGACATATTAATAGTCATTAACAAATTATTTTAATCAAAGAAAATTGCACATTAACAATAACTATTATGACTAAAAATTAATTTTCAATAATTAATAATTACAATTAACACTACAACAAAATAACTATATTACAACTTCTCTCTTACAACTAACATAAATTAACAGTTGCAATATGATTTCGTAACAAGTATTTTATTTTAGCAGTTGTAATTTTTTTTTACAATTTCTTTTGTACAGCAGTCATAGTATAGACGTGTAATAGGCTAATCGCTGCTTATTTTCTTTTCCACTCTCCATTTCTTTGACCGCTCCTTTTGTATTCAACAAAAATAAACTTGGCCACGACATTTCCTAATCTTTAAAATTTAACCCTCCCCCGTTTCCATTCACGAAAACCTAGCCGCCAAAGCAAATCGCATTGCTTCTTCCTCTTCGTCAGTAGAATGAGATTTCTTCAGCTACAGGAAAATTTAAACCTCAACCTTATCTGCTCGCCGTTCGTCTCCATTTTGCATCGCTCACCTCCGGCCTCCGTTTCTCGGCTCCCACCTCCATTTTGCGCCTCTCGCTGGTAATTTTTCTTACTAAGAAGGTTGCTTGGTATTTGTAGGCACTTATGTTTGTTAGATTATGGAGCTAGGTTAATTCATGAATGAAGCACACAATATCTTTAATTAGATAAAATAATGTAAATTGTAAAAGCATCAAATATATTCAGCGATACTTTAAATTAATGTTGGTTTCTTTACCTCAATCGATGAGTATGAATATTTTTTCCCTTTATCTCCATAACAAAACAATCACCTAGTTGAATGTTGATCCACTAATCATTGCTGTGATTTTTCTTTTCTTATTTGTTAGTCTAAAGCAGCGTTTGAGACTAAAGATTATATTAAGCTGCTACATCATTGAGAAACTATCAGTACTCAGTTAATTACAAAGATATGACAGCTATAGTCTTCGACAAATAAATTAGTAAATCGACTAAACAAATAAATGAGTAAATTTGTACCAGTAAATTTACCCGTCACTAACATGGTCTCTTATCTTATACATAATATCAATTCATATACTCAAACAGTTAATATGAAATTATAACCGCACTTAGATGTTATGTTATATGAATGTAATTTTAGACGAGCCCTATACCAGACTCAGTTGATGAGGTTTACATCCATTACGTATACTTGATAATATTTTTTTCTTTGGTTGATCCAAACATAAAAGTAACAAACTAGTTGGAGTCTTTAGTAGAAGAATATGCTATAATCTCCATACCCATTAACTACATGAAATAATATGACCTTTAGCACACAATATATTAGCAGTGGCTTAATGAGTTAGCCAATGACAACTCATATGATTTTCTTTCCGCTTAGATATAAATGTTCCAAATAAGCTTTGCTTGATGTTCAAAAAAAGCGAAGAAGTTTAATTTCATATTATAGATGAGATTGGTTGCGCCGAACGGAAGAATGATGGGCTTGGTAAATACCGGCGTCGGCCATTATTTTGGAGGCAGCAAAACTGCTGCCAACACAGCAGCAGTGTGCTGCTATAAACACAGCAGCAACAAATGTTGTTTCTTGGGTACCAATATCCATGGTTAGAAAAAAAATTGTTAGATTAATTTACAAATTGGGAGATCAAGAAGGCCAATACAATATCCATGGTTATCAATCTAAATTTCCGATGATTTTCATTATTTGCATGTAAGAAGACTATATTGGAGGACTCCACGTAATTAAACATAGAATCGATACAAAATTGACTGTTACCAAAATTAGCATACAAAAAAGTATTTCTAAATGGACTGTATGTTAGAAAAAAAAACCATACATAGGAAAAACCTAATTTATATTATTTTGTAGCTAAATTAACCAAGTGTACATTATAATTTTACAACATCTTAGTCTTATCATCTTCCATAATTGTACGTAGATAAAATAGAAATTTGCAGCTCACTGTATTTTGAATATATACTTCTTAAACTATGCAAATGAAAGTAACCTAGTTAGCATAGCAATACAAGGAAGAGGACCCAAAATTTTATATCATGCTATTTGGATATTAAAAGGGAATCATGTTCCATTATATAGAACAAAATATGATGCAGTATCATTCAAAAGTTACATAGAAAATTATCAATTATACGTTATAAGGATAAGGGAACTTGCCAAATATACATTGTAATGATAAAAGAATATGCCAATCGTATTACAGAGTACTTTTCCAAATTTGAAATGTTATGTACATAACATTAAATTTAATCCAATTGTAGTGACTGCATATATTAGTCATTGGTTATCAATTCGATATTAAGATTTAAGGAACTAAAACATTCAAATAAAAAAGAAAGATAATAAAATGTTAAACTACAACGGAATAATTATTTTAATGCCCTACAAAATAGAGTTACTAAAATCAATTCAATATACTAATAAAATCTGCCAATAATATAATTAAAAATATTTACTTGTTTAATTTTCTTTACACTTGTTTTTTTTATACATGGAAAAATATGTTATTTAAAAATACTTGGAAAAATATTAAATACTTGGAAATATTAAATAGCCTACACGGTTCTGATTTTGCAAGGCGTGTCCATGTTTTTATACGCGTTAGTTGTCTTCTCTCCACCGCCCTTTGTATTCCTTTTATCTTTTCCCGTCCCCCCTTTTTTTTTTTTTTTTAATTCCCTCCAGTCAAAATATTTTTGCCCCAAATCAGCCGATCAAATTTCATTTTCCCCAAATCCTCGAAATCATGGCCACCTCTTCCCAAATCGAACCCAATTGCTCCATGGCCACCGTTCGGTTGCGCTACGCCTCCTCAACTAGTACTCAGTCGCCTTCGCTGCGACTCGCTCCACCGCAAATTGAGCTTCAACTCCGCCATCCCCCATCGTGCGTGCCTGAAACCCACCAGCAGCCTTCGCCCTTGCCTTCATCGCAAACCACATCGTCATCCGTAACATGTGCCGCGAGCTCCTCCCAAGTCCTCCCGAGTTCACCAGCAAGTGAAGCCGCCACGTCAAGACCAACATGAGCCAATCGATTTGCCTCTACGACCAACGTGAGCATCGCAGCCCCTCCGTCGTCGGCTTCGGCACCACATGGTCTTACTATTCTGCGCAGCCTTGCTTGACCGTCGCCGCGGCGAGCACTGCTCCTCCATCGTCAACAATGTAAGTATTCCTTACGATTAAATCTATTGGCAAGTCGTCTACTTCGATCTTCTTCGCTGGGTATAATTCTGTTGTGGGTAAAATTACCCTTTATTATATAACCTGATGCATTTTATCCTTGTAACTAATGGGAAAAATGTAATGTTGTGGGTAAAATTACCCTTTATTATATAACCTGATGCATTTTATAGTGTGAAAATGCTTGGTATAGCTGCAGTCCCAAGAATATACCAACATATATAAAGTAGTTTTGGCAATATAAGGATACATATAGTGAAATTTTACCACCTGATACTTAAGTAAGATGGCACCCCTTACTTTGTACAATTCAAGAATTAAAGGTGTTTATGTTTTAGTTATGAGATAGCTAGAAGATAAGTAAAGGAAATATAACCCAGTTTTCTACAGGAGGGAGTTAGGAACATGTTGCAACTTGAACAGGGTATTGTCGTGTAAAGGAAACTTGCACTATGTTTCTAGAAATTATGACAAGTGAAAATAATAGAGGAAAGGGTAGTAAACCAGCTGTGTACTAAGCAAGATAATACATACTATGCAAACAGACTAAAATATAAATGAGAGGGTTTTAATATTTGTATGGATAATTTGATATTATGGTCATATATATATATATATATATATATATATATATATATATATATGTTGCGCCTATATGTATAGGGTACTATCTGTGTATATGTATTAATATTCCTGTCATACTGTTTCATTTAAACTTCCCTGCCATGCAATTTTTCGATATATTTGACATATTATTGCAGTAGCACCATTTAAAATGAATGTTGGAAAAAAATACTACTTTTGGTGTTTAACATTTAAATTTGACATTTGAATTCTATAACTGTCATAAAGCAAATTTGGTATAAATCGATTTACCAGTTACACGCTGAAAGAAAAAAATGTTCAAAAATAATTCAGAGTTGATTGATGAAATGTACCGAGTCAGAGGTTTAAAGCATGCTTACTGATCTGTGCTACAATATTATAAATACTAAAAACACGTTATTAGTTTTTACTAAGTTCTTTAAAAATGCTCAAACAAATTACTAAGTTATGAAACAGTTTCATTACTACTAATGTCATTAGACACTATCTTAAATTTTTATTTTTAGTCCATAATACCTGAAGTAATACCATTTGCATTAATATAGTGCTAAAAGTGACTGTTTCTTTCTCAACACGTTCAATATTTTTAACACAGCTGTTTGACTCATTAAGGCACTACAATAGATATCATTTACTTTTAGATACTATATATCTTATCTTTTTCTGAAATTTCATTTTAGGCTGTAAAATTCTTACAGATTTTAATATTAAAAAACTATGATTTACAGTTTTGATATTTGGATTATGATACGTTAGTATGAATATCGTTTTTATTTACTAAAATGTATTCTCCATATAGATTCATTTCAAACTTTTATCCACACAATCACATAAACATAACTGAAGTTACATGCTAGCATTAGTTAGTAGTTATGCTGCTATTTTCTATGTTATCGGTTGGGTATTAATTGTGGACCCGATTGTTAGTTTTAGGTTTAGAAATAACAAAATTGGATCTAACCAATGATGGGGTGAGTAAAAGCTACCACACAAGTTTAGTTATTCTGCTTAGCAGCCCTTTATCTAACCAGCTATATTGATGGTCTTTCCTTATCTATATAGGATGCCTTTTTTGAAACAAATTAAATAATGTTAGCGATTGAAATGAGAAATACCTTATTCTAACATCTATTAACATTACGATTATAAAACCACGTATTTTGATTTTATTTATAGCAAACTTAAAGAATGTAACACATGGAAACAAGATGTGAACAAATTCAGTTCCTTTTACTGATTATGAAACAAAACATACAAAGTTCAGATATATGATCAAAAACAAATGTCTAATAATACTCTCTTCTTCCGAATACTAAATTTACGTTTAAGCATGTTTTTGGATGAGTTATAAAATTTGAAATGGATTCATTTTTATGTGGTAACCATATTTTTTTAACGAGTATACGTTTCTTTCCCATAAATGAATGATTATTTAATCTCCACTTATCTTCTGCTAATTCCCTCAAAATGCCATTGGTATTTTCCTTTTTCTATTTTCAATTGATATAAAATTTGTGATTTTGCTATAGTATTAGCTGTTCAGCTAGCAATTTAGATGAAGGTGTTGAATATTTAGCTTTTGTGCGCGTTCTTTTCTTTAGTTAACATGAAGGTACTGATTTATGGTCATTTGCTAAATATTTCTTCAAATTTAATGTTATAAATGAGAAAATAACCAATATTTGACATTCCAACTTAATTTTTAAACTTAAAAGACCTGAACCTAAACGAAGACAGAGATGCTTTCTTGCCCTGCCTTCCATGATCTACTAACAAAATGGTGTAAATACAATAAGATAATTTCTTTTGTATTTTCGACTACAGTAGTTGAAATGTAAGACGAAAATTCCTTAAGTATGAATGCATATTTATTAGCTAATCTACTTTCAGTCTAAAACATTTTCATAATTGTATTTTTCATTCAAACTAATCTACTTTCTTGGTACTTGGAGTTTCTGTTTAAATATTTATGCTACATTTTGGTTCAAACTTAGAATTTACCTCTTTAATCAGTTCTTTGAATATTTATTTTTTATGTGTATGGGTGAATCATTCACTCACAATCTCCCAATTTTTTGACTGCGCATTGCCTTTTCTATTGGGTAAATAATGCAAAAATTAGAGTTACCATATTTTAGCTCAAACAAAAATTACTTTTTTTATTGCATGAACATTATCTACCTCCACTTTTTTGACTGCGCATTGCCTTTTCCATGCTTTCTGAGTAGAAGTTACTTTCCCGCTGAAAATATAAAAATATTCCAAAAATATGATTTTGGCAAACAAGATTTGACCTTGCGCTATGAGTTAGCTTGCAATTCTGAGGCTGAAATATGGTGTTTTTTTTAACATGCTCATGACTGATTTTGTAGTGAAAAATAATATGATGGACTTACTATTCATTTTCTATATACTGTAACCAATAATCATTTAGGGTGTTGATAACCTATTCAGAAACGCCATACCACTTAGGAATATATTTACTGTTTTTCTTATTCGTGTACAAAACAAATGTTTGTGATTTTAACTACTAAGAGAACACACTGTTACTTTCAACTAAATCCTGTAAATTTTCTTAAACAATTCACAAGGCTGTTAAACAGTTCCATTACTATTAATGTCAATAAACATTATCTTAAATTCTTAATTTTGGTCCATAACGCCTAAAATAGTACCATTTACATTAAATTACTGCTAAAGGTGATTGTTTTTTAACTGAATGCTTTCAATATTTTTAACAATGCTATTTGATTCATCTACAAAATATATCTTATTATTTTGCTAAGATTTCATTTTGAGCTGTTGAACCTGTACAGATTTTAATATCACAGCACTTTGATTTCCAGATTTTACTTATGTGTTTAGCCAATGGTTTCCAGCCTACACCAAGTTGCGTCAGCCAACTGGTATAGAAGAGGAAGATAAAAAATTCAACAACCGAACTTTTGCTTGCCATATTTACAATGTTTCTTCTTGACATTACACAATGCTATCATAATAATTACAGGTAATTTATAACATACACTGCGTATAGAAGACCAGTAAATGTTAACAGTAATTTACGATGTTTCTTCTTGACATTACACAATGCTATCATAATAATTACAGGTAATTTATAACATACACTGCGTATAGAAGACCAGTAAATGTTAACAGTAATTTATAACATCCAGCTGAAATTAATTTTTAGAAAAATATGTTGTTATCTATATATGCATTTTTGTTTACAGGTATTCTCTTGGTTGTCTGGTTGTGGATGTGTCATTTTTGAGTGGTAGTATTGGTTATGAATGGTTCTACATGATGCATCATTGGTTGGTGGAGTCTGATTTCATGGTTTATTGATATATTTTTTTGGCTATTGATTTTTTTTTCCTCCCTTTTCTTCCTTTTCTTCTACTGATGATGTAGTTAATGGAGCTACTGCCTATGGTAAGAAAGAATATTCTTTACATAGCACTTTATGGGTCTGTGGTGAGCATCTTGAACTTGTTCTGCTTTGGGTTATGTTAAAATTACAGTTTTCTTTCATATTACGGTATGACACAACGTATTACTTATTTTATTGCAGCATGGTGTTGGTTCATACATCGCACAATATTTCTCCTCTGTGGTTAATTCTATTCTTGTGGGCTTTGGATTGAGCAAAGAAATGCATCACCCTGTAAGTTATTTTATATTGTATCAGTGACCTAACTTCATGGTTGCTATTGCAAAGAAGCATTGTTATGATTACTTAAGTATCTTGCTGCATTGTGAATTAGTGCCACTAAATATATTTCTGCATATTTACAAGAGTAAATATGTGATAAAATAATAATTTATTCTTTTTTATTTTTTTATGTTGCAGGCGCATTTGGTTTTGGAACATGCACCAAGCTTTAGTAAGCGAGTTGTCGATGCATTTGGTTTTATACCCTGAATATATTTTTCTATTTTCAGCAAATAACAATGCGATGTGTGTTGTGTATTGGCTGAATTTGATACTGCAGTTATTCTTATTTCACTTTATTATACTGTTTGGTTGTATTTCGTTGTGTAACATTGACATTTAGTCATAATTCAAAATTATATGTATATATAGTATTGATATTTAGTTTTATTTCAATGTTTTATACTGATATTGCAGTCAGGTTTTGTGTTATTGTTGTGCGTTCTATTCTGACGTTAAATGCAATTTGATGTTTTTAATGAAAACCTGAAACAGTATTATTTTTTCTTGCTTCAGCCACTTTCTTGCTTCGGTTGTTTGGGGCAACTGAAGCAAAATATTGGTCATTTCCTTCCCCCTAGAACGGAAGCAACAGGTGTATACCTGTTGCATCTTCTGCATTTGCTTCCGTTATAGAAATGAAGCAAAAAGGGGTAAACAACCAAAGCAAAAAAATATTATTTGCTTCGGTTGTTTGTCCGAAGCAACAAATTTTGGTTTATTGTGTCTTCTGCAGTTGCTTTGGTTCCAGAACAGAAGCAGCAGGGTGTAAATAACTGAAGCAACTAACCTGTTTTGTAGTAGTGCGCCTAGTCTTAAAAACTGTTGGGAAATTTCAAATTTCATTGTTTTGATTATTCGGAGTGTGGAAAAATGAATTTTCACACCCAATTTGTTGGAGTTGCTCTTAGTCTTAGAAAATGTCTAATATATTTTTAGACAGAATTTTTCTATATACTATTTTGAAAGGAAAATACAGGAAACCGATGAAATTTTGTTTTTATCATATCCATTGTGTCCCTCATCAAAAGTTTTACTAAAAATATCATTATGTTAAATAGAAGAAAGTAAAATGTTTACTGGAAATCAGATCTAGGTTTAATGTTGCAAAGATACTAAAGGAAAAATGTTCTAAGGTGTTAAAGGAAAGGAAGATCATATGTTCCTGCAAACGTACCATAAATTTCTATCCTAGGAGCAACTCCAACAAATCGGGTGTGGAAATTCAATTTTCCACACTCCGAATAATCGAAACAATGAAATTTCCCAACAATTTTCAAGACTAGGCGTTTGTTCAACAAACGCCTGAAATCAGACGTTTGTTCAATAAACGCCTGAAAAAAAGGGGCCTGCATTTATTAAATGACGCACATGTCAGCAAAATTGGGTCAGCAAAATCACTAGCCTCCCTTTCTCTCTTCCTACCTTCACGTTAAATTCCTCATCTTCTCTTCTCAGGTCCTCATCTTCTCTTCTCAGGTTCACTGCGGAGCTCCTGGAAACGAGGCAAACACGCGGTGGAATTGTGATGAAGGACTGGGTCAAAGAAAGTCGCGGTCTACTATAGTTCTTCTAAGAGCAGGGAGGGAGGGAAAACGTGGTTTACGATGGTAAGTTGGAGGGCAGCAGTTAAGTCGAAGGGGAGGTGAGCAAAGGCGGTGTTGGGTTCATGGATGGCGCCGCTGATGGTATGGGTTGGCGAATAATGGACTAGAAAGAAGAAGAAGAGTGCAGACAGTTCGTAAAATGGTGGAGGCAGACTCAACTATTAAAATATAAAGGTGGGGCTGGAATTAATGAGGTGCTTGTTGAACAAACGCCTCAATCTAGGCATTTGTTCAACAAACGCCTAAATTGAGGCGCTTGTTCAAAAAGCGCCATAGCAGTTTGCACATTCCGGAACAATTTCCTGAAAATCTAAACTTGGGGGTATTTTCACATGTTGTTGGAGAGCTATTTGAGGTTGGATTTCCGAAAATTGAATATCCACGCATTTGTTGGATTTGCCCTAAGTATAAAAATAGCTCACTACGAGCTTATTTATCAGAAACAATTTTTTTGTATTGTTATACTTTGAAAATGCACGTACTAACACAAACATTCAAAAAAATAAATGACTAAAAGAAGAAAAATATTCATAAAATAAAGGACTAAAAGAAAGTACCCTTTCGCTTTAAAATGCATAGGTTTTTTCCCCTCATTTTTTCCGTAAAAGCAGTATTGATACACTTTAAAATTACAGCAGTGCAATTTTCTATAACTAATTGTATTGATATTGGGGGAAATAACAACATTACGTTAAAAAGAAATTATCTAAAACTGAGCTAGTGGATAATGACACTTTTTGTCACATGAACTATTTTTATAATTGATCTAAAATTCATCCAAATGTGGAATGAGCCTAGAAAATCATGCAAAATAGGTTAAAAAAAATCCAAAACAAAATGTATATCTAAAGAATGAAAAAAGTTACCCTTCCTCAAGCTGATAGAATCAAACTAACTTCCTATATTTAAACCTTGGTAAATTACAATCATCAGGTTGTCACTCCAAAAACCAAGGGCGGACCCAGAAATCAACAAAGGGGTCGGCTGATTTACAGTTTGATAGCGCATTTAAAATTTTAACATTGGGTAAATAGCATTGCGGGATAATGATGCCTATTCGAATTCGACATGACAACAATTTACAGTTTGTCTAATTTAATCAAACAAATTTTCGGTGAAGCAAGGAACAACATCATCTAATTTACTCAAACAAAGTTTATAGCAAAGCAAGGTGCAATGTCATATAACCAAAGTTTGCTTAATTTATTCAAGCAAATTACCCAAGCAAGACTAGCCGAGCACGGAAATTAAAATTTTCAGTTCCAGTTCCTCATTTTTCTACCAAAGTTTAATGTTCAGTTCTAGTTTTCCTAATTAAAAATTACCCAAGCAAGTCTAACCAAAGTTTGTCATTTTCCTACTTTGGAAAAATTCAAGCAACGAATAGTTAGTTGCAGAAAGATGGTGTAACAACCCGGAAAATCAGAACCAATTTAAAATTTTTATTTTGATAATTTTGATGAATTTTGAATATTTAAAATGATTTATTTTAAATAATAACGACGAGAAATTTATTTCAAATAGAATTAGAACGCATATATTTATTTGAATCGATGTTAGAATATAAACTTTTATTTTAATTATAAAAGGAATTGAAAATGGCGCGGTAGTTTGAAAATTTGATTTCAAATTTCAAATGAATGTACAGGATTCAAAATAAACCGGATTTTAGCGAAACCGAAAATAGTAGAATCTATTTGAAAATATCCTTCTAATGAATCCGGAAAATCAAAATTTCATAGCGGGAATAAAAAGTTACATCCAGTTGAAAATTCAGAGTAGTCGTTATGGAAAATATAGCACTTAAAAATGGAAGTTTTGCAAACGACCTCCGTTTTCGATGAAACCACTTTTGTTGGATCCGGGATGTCAAATTTATTGCTAGATTCCAAAATTCATAATTTTTCGAATCAATATGTAAGCGTGGCAAAATAAAACGTGTTTTGTCAGTTTTAATCAATTTGGATCAACCAGAAAATATCCATTTATCAAACGGTCTTCAAATTTGACGAAATTAGTTTTGTTAGGACCGTATCGTCAATACAAAGCTAGAAATAATTTTTCTGGAATTGTCAGAGTTAGTATGTGGCCTCGGTAAATTGAAATGTACGTTTAAAATTGAATATACTGATTTATATTTTAATTTTGATGAAAACTGATTGTAACAGCCGAATTGGGTTACGAAACATATCTCATTGTGTTCGGAATGAGGGTAATTAGCTAAGAGCGACAGTCGTTGGGTCTGTTTGGAGTTCGAGTGTAAAGTCAACTTCTTTTGGAGAATTAAATTAATAAAAATAAATATATTAATAAAATCCTTTTACATAACTGTTGGATCTCGCTATATGGCGTTTTGATTATGACAACTATACATGTACATATATATTATTATCGACTAACTTTGTCTTGCAGGAAGATACTCAACAACAGATTCAAGAGCTATAATTGAAGATTAAATATGTTGTAAGAATCTGTTAGTCCTAGATTTATATGTTAAAGTCTTCCTTGATGATCACACACACACATTTTATATGTATATAGCTTCTCTTATATAAATTAAGCAAGGAATAGTCTGATAACAAAAAACAGACGTCTGGTCTGAAATTTTCAGACGTCTGTTTGCTGAAACAGAATGTTTTTAAATACAATATTCAGACGTCTGGTTGATATATTTCAGACGTCTGAAATGCCCCCGAAATACACTATTTCCTTGCTGATTTGATTTTTAAAATAAACAGACATCTGAATTTTATTTTCAGACGTCTGATTCTGAAAGGATGCGACTTCTACAAAAAGATACATCCATTTACTTTATAACTCTTGAGCAAAACTTTTCATGATTAGATGCATCTTTTTACATACTATAAATAGAGGGAAGATTAACTATTGCAACAACTGATTTTGATTCTAATTCTCTCTATCTTATACAAAAGCTCTCTAAATTCTAAAGTGATCTATTTTCATACTCGAGACTTTTAAACTTCCATATTCCTTCACATACTTCACGATTATCATCAAGGAAAGGCTATAGGAAGGGTGTACTTAATATTCGACAATCCGTGTTATCAAGAACACAAAAGAGTCAACAATTATTCTGTATTAGTGAAGACCTCTTCAGCGGTTGAGGCAAGAAATCCCGTTCGGCTGTTCGGGTAATTGTGAACCTATTCCTCCGGGTGAAGTGAGGGTTGTTGCGTTAGTGAAATTCCAGAAGGGAGTCTGGGACTGGACGTAGGACGGTGATCCGAACCAGTATAAATCGACTGTGTGATTTACTGCTTACTACTGCTACTTTAGTATTCTACTTATACTCCATTCTATACGATCCTACCGCTGTATAGCCTCTTTCAATTGGTATCAGAGCTTGGTATTCTAGAGATCGTAACAACATCCTAGAATAAATGGCGATAAAGAAATCTAGTCAAGGTATTAGAAAATGGAAGAGGAACAAAGCAGAATCAAGACAGCAAGGAAACAAATGTTTCATGGCAGCAGACGATGAGGTACAAATTCCTACATTTGATGAAGTACTTGATATTAATGCTGAATTGATAGTTAGATTTAAAAACATGAAACGACAATTAAAAGAAGCCAAAAATGATTTGAGTAGAGCAGAGTTTGAACGAGATATGTTAAAAGACGAGAAGAAAATATTAGAAGAAGAACTTGAAAAACTTCAAGAATCATCATCTAATACTAATTCTCAATTATCTCTTTTGAGTCAAGAAATTAAAACTCAAAAAGAGAAAAATGATACTCTCACTACTGAAAATCATGAGCTTAAAGCAACGATCAAAATTATGGACCTAGAAAAAGTTAGTTTACAAAATAAATTAGAAAATATTACTCAAAATGTTTCTAACTTTAACAAAGGTCGAGAAAATTTGACAAAGATCATTGAGAATTCATAATCTACTTCAAATAAGCAAGGTTTGGGATATAAAAACCAAGAAATTAAGAAGCATCTTGGTTATGGAAAGAAGAAAATAGTGCAAAAGAACAAAGCTAAGAAAAATCTTAGTTTATCTTTCAAACCAAAATCGGTTGTGAAATCTCAAAAGAAAAATGTCAATAGCGACTTTGGAAATAAATTTAATAATACTAATCTTAGAAATAGTACTAGATATGCTTTCATGTACAATAAGAATATCACTGCTAGTACTAATACACATCCAAGACCCAATTATTATAGAAATTCGAATACTTCTATGACTAGCAAATTTTATAATAAATCTAGAAGTACAAAAAGGAATATCAATAGAGATTGCATAAGTATTTGGGTTCCTATAAGTTGGAAGAACAGAGAAAATTATATCAATGATTATTTTGATTCAGTAGTTAATAATGAAAATTATATTTTTAAAGGTACCATTAAACCCTTATGGGTATGGTTACCTCCTCTCTAACCCCTGGACCCTAACAGAGAAAGTGGGTACCAAAGTATATATATAATATTTGTTGCAGGTACACCACAGAAAAAAATAAAATAAAAATAAGGAGGGTATTTCAGTATCTCTAATATCTTTAAAAACTGAGCTTAAAGTTAAATCATGGAATCTGGAAATATAATAATCACATACTCAGGGGGAGAAATTTTCATATATCACACATTCAGGGGAAGAAAATAAAGAGAAGACAACGATATTTATTACATTCCCTCATTCTTTTTGATAATGACAAAGAGGGAGAAATTCAGGTGTATATTGATAGAGGAAGATATTATAAGAGGAAGATGTTATAGAAAGAATATATTTTTAAATTGTATAGTTGTCATCATCAAAAAGGGGGAGAATGTTAGAAACTCTATTGTTGGATTTTGATGACAACAACTACACAATTATACCAAAAAACCTCTAAGCTAACCTGTAGGTACATGGATATCAAAAAGAGAAATATATGATAAATATGCATATTGACATATTGACAGGGGGAGTTACATATACAGTTGTCATCATCAAAAAGGGGGAGAATGTTGGATCTCGCTATATGGCGTTTTGATTATGACAACTATACATGTACATATATATTATTATCGACTAACTTTGTCTTGCAGGAAGATACTCAACAACAGATTCAAGAGCTATAATTGAAGATTAAATATGTTGTAAGAATCTGTTAGTCCTAGATTTATATGTTAAAGTCTTCCTTGATGATCACACACACATTTTATATGTATATAGCTTCTCTTATATAAATTAAGCAAGGAATAGTCTGATAACAAAAAACAGACGTCTGGTCTGAAATTTTCAGACGTCTGTTTGCTGAAACAGAATGTTTTTAAATACAATATTCAGACGTCTGGTTGATATATTTCAGACGTCTGAAATGCCCCCGAAATACACTATTTCCTTGCTGATTTGATTTTTAAAATAAACAGACATCTGAATTTTATTTTCAGACGTCTGATTCTGAAAGGATGCGACTTCTACAAAAAGATACATCCATTTACTTTATAACTCTTGAGCAAAACTTTTCATGATTAGATGCATCTTTTTACATACTATAAATAGAGGGAAGATTAACTATTCCAACAACTGATTTTGATTCTAATTCTCTCTATCTTATACAAAAGCTCTCTAAATTCTAAAGTGATCTATTTTCATACTCGAGACTTTTAAACTTCCATATTCCTTCACATACTTCACGATTATCATCAAGGAAAGGCTATAGGAAGGGTGTACTTAATATTCGACAATCCGTGTTATCAAGAACACAAAAGAGTCAACAATTATTCTGTATTAGTGAAGACCTCTTCAGCGGTTGAGGCAAGAAATCCCGTTCGGCTGTTCGGGTAATTGTGAACCTATTCCTCCGGGTGAAGTGAGGGTTGTTGCGTTAGTGAAATTCCAGAAGGGAGTCTGGGACTGGACGTAGGACGGTGATCCGAACCAGTATAAATCGACTGTGTGATTTACTGCTTACTACTGCTACTTTAGTATTATACTTATACTCCATTCTATACGATCCTACCGCTGTATAGCCTCTTACAATAACACCCCTCCCCCCATCAGTTTTCTTCGAACAAATCAAACCCAAAATCGAAAAAAAAGTGACCCGCTCCTTGATGTTCAACCTCGACGCTGCTCAACCGCTTCGCGCCATCGGAGCTCCACCGCCGCAGGCCGCCGAGACCCCCTCCAGCCTCTCCCTCGTTCGTTGTGCCCCGTTCTCTCTCCCCTTCTGACAAAAACCCGTAGCCCCTTTTAAAACCCTAAACCGCCCCACCGCGATCCCCTCACCGTCGACTCCATGCATCACCAATGCCGACCTTAAGTGACTCCCCCCTCCCGCTACCTCCGTACCCAATCGCGACTCCGCACCCTAGATCACCGCGCGCCAGCGGACCCCCTCTCAAACGATCGAAATCTATAAGTTTTCTATCTTTATTTCTTATGTTAAAAATGAGATTTTTTTTAATGTTAAAAATGATTTTTTTTATATGTTAAAGACGAGCTTTTTAATATAATAAAAGTAATGATTTTTATCATAGCAAAGTAATGATTTTTATCATAGCAAGGTAATGATTTTTGTCATAGCAAAGTAATGATTTTTATCATATCAAAGTAATGATTTTTATCTACAGAAAATGTTTGATTTTTATCTACAGAAAAGGTTTGATTTTTATCTACATAAAAAAAAGTAATGATAGAGAGAATAAAAATATGATTTTTATATGATAGAGAGAACAAAATTATGATTTTTATTCATGTAGCGAAATAAAAATACGATTTTTACGTATAGAGATTTGAAATAAAAATATGATTTTTATTTATGTGAAGTGGCGAGAAAAATATGATTTTTCATAATATAAAGATTCGATTTTTATAATGTTGTAGTGAAATAAAAATT
Organism: Allium sativum; assembly: GCA_030737875.1. Classification (NCBI taxonomy): domain Eukaryota; kingdom Viridiplantae; phylum Streptophyta; class Magnoliopsida; order Asparagales; family Amaryllidaceae; genus Allium; species Allium sativum. The sequence goes on from CM060917.1 coordinate 75,916,840, forward strand.
CGATCTTTATATAAGAAGTAGAGATATAAAAATATAATTTTTATATAGAAAGAAGCGTTGTAAAAATATATGATTTTTATATATGAAGTGCCATTATAAAAATGTGATTTTTAAAATAAACATCATATTAAAAATGCGATTTTTAATATGAACAGCGTAGAGAAGACTGCGTTGGAATGTCATGCAAATCCCGACTGTCCTGAAATACAGGAATGAAACAGCGGAGTGGATCCCGAAGGTGAGAACTCCTCACTATAATTTTTCTATACAGTTATTTATTTTATAACCGCATATGAATTGTTCCCCGTCGTCCACAGACCATGGACGACTTGTGTGATTGTTTAGTTTGGTTGATTGGATTGTTTGGTTGAATTTGGTTTGGGGAAATGAGACGGAATTGATTAGATTGATATGTATATGGTGTAGGCCATAATTAGACTAGGGATAATGCTAGGTCTTATCCCGTTTCTAATATCGCGCCGTTATGCCGCTGAAATTTTCTAAAATAAGTTAGAAAAATAAAAATATCATTTTTATTGTGTAAATGAACCGAATAAATATTTTATCATTAAAAATATAATTTTTAACGTGTATGTGAATAAAATAAACATTCATTTACAAATCAGACGATTTGTTTATGTACATACATTTGACTGATATTGATTAGGACGACAAATTTTACACATCGCCCAACTGCACAAATAAAATTCATTATTTGTTGTTTGAAACCCCACACGGGTATTGGAATGATATTGGGCGTACACTAATCCCAATAATTAGTTGTATGTCGATCGATCGATTGACAGACTGTGTAAGCGTTAAATATTTATATTTGTGCTTATGCAGTTATGAATGCACTCTGGATGTTGGTTGATTGTTTATCATTGTTGTTATACACATGTATTGTATGAAATCCATATAATCAAATTATATGGTAATTGACTGTGTTTGATTCCAGTTCAGAAAGAATGAATATTTTAAAATAACGATTATTTTGAAATAATGAAAATTTTCAAATAATATTCAGAAAATAATCAAAATCTGATTTTGATGTCCGATTTGGGTTGGACACGAATATATTTCAATATATAAAGCCGTGTCGATTAGATTAACGCCATTTTGACGTGAACGATATTTATATCGATTTTATTCATTTTTATAATGAATACCGAAAAGGAATTGATTTCAAAATATAATGGTTTGAAAATAATATCATTTATATATCGATAATATGGAATATTCAATTTTTATTAGAAATTGAATATGAAGTTGAAATCGTTTTGAAAACGAATTTAAAACGATTTATAAAATACGTTTTAAACGGAAATCGATGAAATATATATTACATATATTATATATATAATATAATGGCCTAGATAGAACGCGCCGCATTGCGGCAGTTCGCGAATTTCGACCATTGATTTCGAACGGACATTACGGGAGATTCGACCGTCGGATTCTCCTAAAACCAGAACCGTTGGGTTCGTATCGAAAAGAGCTTTCCAATGAATATTAGAAATTAGAAATCTAACGTTTTGATTTAGAGTTATGACCAAATCAAATTTGGAAAAGGTCGGTGTAAGTGCAGTTCGATGGCCGTTTATGGAAATCGACTGTACGGGCCTTGATAAAATTATTAAAAATATCAATAATTAGTGTAAAATCATAAGAAATGATTTGGAAAGAATTGGGATGAAAAATTCCATATTTGAAAAGATAAAAATAGATTTTTATCGAAATGAACTAGTTTTGAACAAGAATAATAATTCAATTATTTTTCATATAAATTGGATTTGAAATGGTTTTAAAAATAACCAGAATTTCCAATATATAAATTGGAAATGGATTTGAATCGAAATTGTCTTTGGAATATTTCAATGTTGGATTTCGTGATTATACATATATTGTTATGGAAATTTGAAAGATATATATATCGTTATTTCCAATACGATATTTATTGATTTCAAAATTTGATATTGAATATAAGCCGATATATTTTCTATTCAGAGCCTTGTATTTAATATCAAATTGGATTTTGGGTTGTCGTGAATGGTATCTTTAATAATACTGTTCTTAAACCCAATAAAGTTAAGAAAATTAGAATCTGACTGGAGATTAGTTAAGTTGAATGGTTCCCTGGGTATTGGTCTTATGTTGGTTTCGGCCTTCGGGGTTAACACTTAGGGAATTGTTCTCTTACTAATTTACGGTTAAAGACTGATGGAAGGTGGATTGGGTTTGTTGTGAACTATGTTTTAGCGACATTCGTTATTTAACCCGATTTGCAGTGAAATGGGATTTGGAATTTATAAATCTTTTGTTAAGATTTAAAGGAGATTTTCCGAAGTAAAGTTTTCCAATTTAACATATTAAATTGGAATTGGATGGAATTCAATTTGGTAACAATCGAAGTAAGCTCCTGTAGAGGAAGACGATTAATATATATGGAATTTAAAAGGCCTTGTCGTTATTCCATTTATATTATCGGTTGGATATGGAGGTTTATATCGATTACATATATCGATTTGTTTTCCATGAAGATTCCATTGTTAATGGAATGAGATTTTGGGTTGTCGTGAATGGTATCTTTAATAATACTATTCTTAGACCCAATGGAGTTAAGAAAATCAGAAACTAACTTGAGATTAGTTAAGTTGAATGGTTTTCTGGGTACTGATCTGATATTGGTTTCGGCCTTCGGGGTCAATACTTAGGGAATTGTTCTGAAACACCCCACCTCCGTTAAGGTCACTCACAAGGGGAATGCCTTAACTTTGGTGGAGCATTTTAGTTAAAAAATGCAAATAAATTACATGATAGACAAATAAAGTAGCGGAAAATAAAGTCATTTTATAAACAATATGGTTCAGTCAAGCTTTTACAACTGTTGTCTCAATCATACTTAAAAGTAATACATAGAACTTCTGTCTTGATCTAAAAACTTCCAAATATAAAAGAAGCATAAAAACAACAATGATATTCCCCAATAAATCATGAACCAGCCATAGCAGTGGAAGAGAGAGTCCAAAGCAATACATCGACTATCTTCGAGCTTGGAAAGAAAACTGAGCTAAGTGGTAACATTTCCTCCCTTTGAACTTTGTGGGGGGGGGGGGGGAAGAAAAGAGGCGAAACAAAACTAGGTCAGACATAAGTCTGGTATGTCTAGTGACTTTCAGCATATAAACAGGCAAAAGCATCATGACATGAATAAACTGAATATAAAGACAATACCGTGAGAACAAGGACAACAAGATAACATAGGATAAGCATAAGGTATGATAAGGCAAGCTAAACTGAATGCGCTTCTACTCTTTCTCTGCTTCACTACTACTTTGTCATTCTGATTTCTATATCTATCTCTGCACCACCTAACTAGTGTCCCAACTAGTAATCTGTATAAAATGATAACGTGATCCCAATCCCCGTAATTGTGGTAGCCTTCAGGTGTACATCTATCGTGAGGATTCCACCTCAATCTACCTAATTGCCATGAACATGTTAGATGTACCCTTACTACCATATCGATCGACTCTTTACTTGCATTAATGTTCCATGTGTCAATCGGCCCTCTCTTGCGTGTAGATACCCTGTGTTGGCCCCACCATAAGGTGTATCAATCCTTATGATAGCGACCTGACACAATTCAAGATGCACAGTGTATAACTACTGGTACCCAGTGCCTGCTTTTTCCCACTCCGGAGTACGTGCACGCCCGTAAGCCGTTGGAACCTACACTGACGTACCCCCTGCCGCTATTTTGACCGCTTATAATCAGCCCAGTAATCGTGCCCCACCCTGCCTAGTTTCAGGGTACCATGATACATCTATGTAGGTTACTGCTGAAATGGGTCCCCATTACTAGGGTTTCCTGGTAGTTAAGTTTGTGGGCCTATATATACAGATATTACCCACCTACACGAGATGTACTTAACCCTCCCTCCGATTCTAGCATGTTTTCTTAACAGTTAAGTTTGTGGGCCTATATGTACTAATATTACCCACCTATACGAGATGTACTTAACCCTCCCATCGATTCAAGCATATTTATTTAATGGTTAAGTTTGTGAGCCTATATATACTAATATTACCCACCTACGCGAGATGTACTTAACCCTTCCATCGATTCAAGCATGTTTATTTAATGGTTAAGTTTGTGGGCCTATATTTACTAATATTACCCACCAACCGGATATGTACTTAACCCTCCCGCGTATTATGTCATATTGGTTAAGTGTTGTCCATTCATGTTAACTTAGCCCACACATTCATCGTGTCATGTTGGTTAAATGTTTCTTTTTAACTTAACCCCGTTCGTTCATCAAGTTATATTGGTTAAGTGTTTTCTTTTTAACTTAACCCCACGTGTTCATCATGTTGTGTTAGTTAAGCGTCATCAATCAATTCAAGTTAACTTAACCCACCTACTTGTCATGTTACTTTGGTTAAGTGTTGCCTTCTTGTGTCAACTTAACCCTACCACAAATCAAGTTATATTGGTTAAGTATTGCCCTCTTGTTTTAACTTAACCTTACCACAAATCAAGTTATATTGGTTAAGTGTTTCTTATTACTTAACCCTACCATTCATCATGCTATACTGGTTAAGTGTTTCCTATTAACTTAACCTTGGTTATACATCTTGTTCACTATCATTAATTGATTTATTAATGCACCAATCTTTCACATTAGATATGTGTTGTTGCGGTTACTGGATGTGCCGGGCGGTTCCGGGCAGTTTTACACAACAACTCAATCTAACCTCGGGTTTTTCTTGGGCATGATGCACTAACCTCTCACATTAGATAGGTGTAGTTGTGGTTACTGGATGTGCCGAGCGGTTCCGGAGAGTTTTACACCACAACTCAATTTAACCTCGGGTTAGGCATATTCATCTCTTCACTAATTTACATATTTACAGATTATATGTAAATTATTCACAATTGTTGTCAATTTCAGGTTATGCCACATTTACCATAAATGTACAAGTCTAGATTTACATGCTAATTATCCCAACCAGTCATGTTTCAATTCTCAAGTTATGCCCAACAAAGCTAATTACATGTTATGGCTCCCAAATTCAATTTCGAGTTATTACTCAAATTAGGCTACATCTAATCTTCCCAAATTTGTACTAATAGTCATGCCCCAATACCACAAGTTCGCAACAAAGACAAATTATGCCCCAAACCATAAGTTACAAAATTATGTTCCACCATCACCAAATAGACTATTCCCCATTACCCCGGCATTCCAATCGCACGCATAATAAGTTTCAGTCTAGATTCGAGGTTAATCTAGATTCATAAAATAAAGGGGACGAAAGAGAACATAAAGGAGAGTAGGCATAAAACAGGGATTAAAATGGTAGATCTGTCAAATGTTTTGGACCTAAGAGGATTACAGATCTGTTAGAGTTGGGGTATAACAAAGATAGATCTGAAACAAACTGGCAGAAATAACCTCATAGACATATAGATCTGATAACATCATGAACCTAAAAGCAATATATACCAGATGTCCAACAAAGACAGGCATGTTTGAGTAATAACTTCCTAGGCATGTGAATCATTGATTCAATAGAAAGATAGGAATTAATCTAAAAGATTTGTCTTATCATCAAGCATGGATTTAGATCCATTTCATTATATGCCAAAATCACTATTAGGTGTTTAAATATGAAAATAACTTGAACTTACCTGTTTACAGTTCAACTTATGCCCCAAATCCCAAGTTATATGTCCAATATACTTTATGCCTCAAATCTCAAGTCATATGTCCAATACTTTATGCTTCAAATCCCAAGTCATATGTCCAATATTTTATGCCTCAAATCTCAAGTCATATGTCCAATACTTTATGCCTCAAATCTCAAGTCATATGTTCGATACACTTTATGTTTCGAATACAACAGGTGTTATGTCCTCAAATCAGTTACAACTCAATTATGCCCAATTATACCCAATTTAATACTTTTCCTTAATTTTAGTGCTGGTCATGTCCAAATCATATTTTATGCCCAATTTTATTTCCAACGTACGTTCATCTCTTATGAGATCTGGCTCAGGCTCGCAGTAGCCTGGCTATAGAACAAAAAGGGAAGAGGAAAGAAGGGACAAAGAATGGACATAATATCATCAATGAGATAGATCCAAATAGATATAGAAAGACAGATAGAAATAGGCATAATCTCAGATCCAGATTTATTACAATGTCAGAATCTCAATTAACTTTTATTTCTGAAAGTAACGTGAACTTACAAATTACATAATGGTCTTGAATTCTGGGATATGTATTCTGAAACTGAATAGCTCTACTTTGAAGTAGACTATTTGTTCTTCTAACTTAGATTTGATTTGATTCTTAGAAATAGTTGTTGAAGTCGTTGAATTAGCCTTTGAATCTCTACTTGAATTCTAACTTGATTTCTATGAAGAGCTTGAGCAGCATAACCCCGTCTTTGATTAATTTTGATATGAATTAGTGTAGAGTACAGGAAAAATGAAGTTGTGTAGGGAAAACTGTAGCCTTAGGGGTGTTTATATAGCATAGGGATCAACGAATCTGGTCAGAACAGGCATCCAAATGCAGAAAAATGAATTTGTCCTCGGATCTGGAAATGGGGGGAGGTCGACCCCCAGGTCGACCTGTGTGACCCTGGTTGACCTGAGTCCTGGGCGGGAAATTTCCCGCCTAGCCCGGGTGTGTGATTTGAATTTTGAATTTCAAACCTGAGCTGTTTTATTTAAATCTTTGAAACTTATGAAGGTCATAACTTCTTCATACGGAGTCCGATTTACGTAAACTCGGACTCTATCTCAAGCAGAATTCCGAGACGAACGCAATGGAATAACTCGTTTCCCTTAATTCTTCACTGAGAAATTAAGTATACTTTAATTTGTTACTTTGACGTTAACAAAAAATACGGGGTGTTACATTCTCCCCTCCTTAAAGGATTTCGTCCCCGAAATCTTCAAGTTAAGAAGAATGCATATCCTAACATCCAACATCCCTCTAGTCAACCATTTAATCACAGGCATCCATTGTCCTTAAAAGGTTTCTAATGCCGTATGAACATATGCAGAGTGTGTGTATATGTTTCTTATCTAATGCAAATTCAGGCGGTTTACCGATCCAGTTGACCTCCTTAATGCAAATCATGTTAGTGCCATGAATCCATCATGTATGCAATTATAACTTCTACAAGAGTGCACAGTCATTTATACAAATGCAACATCCATATGATAACACATCTAGTTTCAATCCATATATATATATATATAAAAGTTCACTCATGCATATGCAATATGAAAGTGACTGAGCCGGTCTAGTGCCTAATGTGTGTATATGCATCCACGAGCAACCACTTGCAACCACTTGCATCCACCAAACATAACATGTCTCAAACACATGTTTACATCCATTGGCTTTTACATAAGGATCGAGGATAGGACCAAGAGGATATACTTAAAAGATAAAGACTAGCATGCAAATAAACTTTACAGAAAAAAGGAATCAATGATATACCCTCAAAAAGGGTATAATGCGCGTATCTAGTCTTCAGTCTTCTAAGTCGCATCTTCTTGAGCTTCACTCCATTGTACCTTAACTAATTTTACTTCACAATTGCGAAGCTTCTTGACCTCCATTTCCAAAACCTACTAGTAAAGATAGGACCTCGACCATTTACTATGCTAGAGGGTATCCAATGTTGTCGAACTATATTTCCAAGATAAACATATGTTAACCATGGTACCAAGTGTATATACTAACATGATTATAGGTCTCTCCTCTACTGAGCTTATCCATCATGTCACAAATCTGAGGGTCGATATCACTCACGCAAACCATCCTAGTCGAACTTGACATCCCTCAAGTAGAAGCCCCAAGGGCCTAAACCAATATCAGACAAGTACTCAAGGAATACCTCCTCCGAATTTGGACGATCTATGTGAGATGATACTAGCAGAACAACCAAACAATTGAGCACTTAACCGACTCTGGCTATCCTCGCCAATCTTGCTCTAAAATTATCGTTGATCGCATAACTGGCTTTGCATTGCCAACTAGATATATGTGGAAGTCTACCTCACGTTTTAGGGGACAAACCCTAGCCTTAATAAAAAACATCTGCGTACTCATGGACTACTCCAACGGATCGAAAATCGTCGATAAATACATAAAGTGATTCTAGGTAGTTAAGACAAATTGATCCCTTAGGACCGTACGAAATTTCGAGGGTATTCCCGAGGTAAGTCGAAAGTCTAACTGCCCTCCTTTCACAATTACTAGCTAACCAATCCATGCCTAGAATCAACCCATAGCCCATGAAACCAAAAACATAAGTATCTCAAATCTATACAAACCAAAGCCGAACCACAAATTGGATTTGAGACAATAATGGGATCCTCTACTATACAAGTACTAAGGTGCAGCGCTAAAATCAAAAAGAGTACTAACAGGATGATCAAAGAGGAAAAAAATAAACTCTTTCAACAGAAACCTTACTACCTCTCTCTCAGGTACGCTGGCGGTAAGAGCATGCATTTGCCCTCCTGAAAATCCTGTCATTTGTTCTTGCCCTTGTCCTTAATTATACGACCCGTTATGCCATAATAAAGATACTTCCCCTTGTCTTAGGTTTTACTATTCTTTCCTCCCCTCCTTTGTGAACCAAGTCTATATCCATGAGTTCTTCATCCTTGGGTTGTGCTCCTTAGCCAAACTCCCTCATTCTCATCTTTGCCATCCTTGTGTAACTTGTTGATAGGTCTCTTGAAAGCTGCCTCCATCGCATGGAAAATCCTACAAAGCTCGAAAGAAAATTAGCCGCAGGTGAAATTACTACGGCTATAGATGGAAGTTGGGCGCTTATTTTCCCTTTGACAAGTGTCGTAGTCTCATCAAACCTACATAACCATGCCGCGATGAGGTTACCTCCCAGAAAGCCAGGAGCCCCAGAGACTCAGGCAAGAAGGAAACAAGGATTCAAACAGAGGATAAAAAAGATAGTGCATATGGATCTGGGGAATATGCCTTTAAAAACAAAACTTTTCTTTAGAAAATGCTTCTTTTAAAACTGTTTTGAAAATAATTTTTCAAATCTTTTATCCGATCTGGTATCCTTCAGCTCTGATACCAAGTGAAACACCCCACCTCCATTAAGGTCACTCACAAGGGGAATGTCTTAACTTTGGTGGAGCATTTTAGGTAAAATATGCAAATAAATTACATGACAGACAAATAAAGTAGCAGAAAATAAAGTCATTTTATAAACAATATGGTTCAGTGAAGCTTTTACAACTGTTGTCTCAATCATACTTAAAAGTAATACATAGAACTTCTGTCTGGATCTAATAACTTCCAAATATAAAAGAAGCATAAAAATAACAATGATATTCCCCAATAATTCATGAACCAGCCATAGTAGTGGAAGAGAGAGTCCAAAGCAATACATTGACTATCTTCGAGCTTGGAAAGAAAATGAGCTAAGTGGTAACATTTCCTCCCTGTAAACCTGGGGGGGGGGGAACGGAAGAAAAGAGGCAAAACAAAACTAGGTCAGACATAAGTCTGGTAAGTCCAGTGACTTTCAGCATATAAACAGGCAAAAGCATCATGACATGAATAATCTAAATATAAGACAATACCGTGAGAACAAGGACAACATGATAACATAGGGTAAGCATAAGGTATGATAAGACAAGATAAACTGAATGCGCTTTTACTCTTTCTCTGCTTCGCTACTACTTTGTTATTCTGATTTCTATATCTATCTCTGCACCACCTAACTAGTGTCCCAACTAGTAATCTATATAAAATGATAACGTGATCTCAACCCCCAAAATTGTGATAGCCTTCAGGTGTACATCTATCGTGAGGATTCCACCTCAATCTGCCTAATTGCCATGAACATGTTGGATGTACCCTTACTACCCTATCGATCGGCTATTTACTTGCATTAATGTTCCATGTGTCTGTGTCAATCGACCCTCTCTTGCGTGTAGATACCCTGTGCGGGCCCCACCATAAGGTGTATCAATCCTTATGATAACGACCCGACACAATTCAAGATGCACAGTGTATAACTACTGGTACCCAGTGCCTGATTTTTCCCACTCCGGAGTACGTGCACTCCCGTAAACCGTCGGAACCTACACTGACGTACCCCCTGCCGCTGTTTTGACCGCTTATAATCAGCCCAGTAATCGTGCCCCACCCTGCCTAGTTTCAGGGTACCATGATACATCTATGTGGGTTACTGCTGAAATGGATCCCTGTTACTAGGGTTTCCTGCTGGTTAAGTTTGTGGGCCTATATATACAAATATTACCCACCTACACGAGATGTACTTAACCTTCCCTCCGACTCTAGCATGTTTTCTTAACGGTTAAGTTTGTGGGCCTATATGTACTAATATTACCCACCTACACGAGATGTACTTAACCCTCCCATCGACTCAAGCATACTTATTTAACGGTTAAGTTTGTGGTCCTATATGTACTAATGTTACCCACCTACGCGAGATGTACTTAACCCTTCCATCGATTCAAGCATGTTTATTTAACGGTTAAGTTTGTGGGCCTATATTTACTAATATTACCCACTAACTCGATATGTACTTAACCCTCCCGCATATTATGTCATATTGGTTAAGTGTTGTCCATTCATGTTAACTTAACCCACCCATTCATCGTGTCATGTTAGTTAAGAGTTACTTATTAACTTAACGCCGTTCGTTCATCAAGTTATATTGGTTAAGTGTTTTCTTGTTAACTTAACCCCACATGTTCATCATGTTGTATTGGTTAAGCGTCATCAATCAATTCAAGTTAACTTAACCCACCTACTTATCATGTTACTTTGGTTAAGTGTTGCCTTCTTGTGTCAACTTAACCCTACCACAAATCAAGTTATATTGGTTAAGTGTTGCCCTCTTTTTTTAACTTAACCTTACCACAAATCAAGTTATATTGGTTAAGTGTTTCTTATTACTTAACCCTACCATTCATCATGCTATACTGGTTAAGTGTTTCGTATTAACTTAACTTAGTCATACATCTTGTTCACTAGCATTAATTGATTTATTAATGCACCAACCTCTCACATTAGATATATGTTTTTGCGGTTACTGGATGTGCCGGGCGGTTCCGGGCAGAGTTACACCACAACTCAATCTAACCTCGGGTTTTTCTTGGGCATGATGCACTAACCTCTCACATTAGATAGGTGTTGTTGTGGTTACTGAATGTGCCGGGCGGTTCCGGGTAGTTTTACACAACAACTCAATCTAACCTCGGGTTAGGCATATTCATCTCTTCACTAATTTACATATTTACAGATTATATGTAAATTATTCACAATTGTTGTCAATTTCAGGTTATGCCACATTTACCATAAATGTCCAAGTCTAGATTTACATGCTAATTATCCCAACCAGTCATGTTTCAATTCTCAAGTTATGCCCAACAAAGCTAATTACAAGTTATGGCTCCCAAATTCAATTACGAGTTATTACTCAAATTAGGCTACATCTAATCTTCCCAAGTTTGTACTAATAGTCATGCCCCAATACCCCAAGTTCGCAACAAAGACAAATTATGCCCCAAACCAAAAGTTACAAAATTATGTTCCACCATCACCAAATAGACTATTCTCCATTACCCCCGCATTCCAATCGCACGCATAATAAGTTTCAGTCTAGATTCGAGGTTAATCCAGATTCATAAAATAAAGGGGACGAAAGAGGAACATAAACGAGAGAAGGCATAAAACATGCAATAAAATGGTAGATCTGTCAAATGTTTTGGACCTAAGAGGATTACAGATCTGTTAGAGTTGGGGTATAACAAAGATAGATCTGAAACAAACTGACAGAAATAACCTCATAGACATATAGATCTGATAACATCATGAACCTAAAAGGATAATATATTAGTTGTCCAACAAAGACAGGCATGATTGAATAATAACTTTCTAGGCATGTAAATCATTGATTCAATAGATAGATAGGAATTAATCTAAAAGATTTGTCTTATCATCAAGCATGGATTTAGATCCATTTCATTATATGCCAAAATCACTATTAGGTGTTTAAATTTGAAAATAACTTGAACTTACATGTTTATAGTTCAATTTATGCCCCAAATCCCAAGTTATATGTCAAATATACTTTATGCCTCAAATATCAAGTCATATGTCCAATACTTTATGCTTCAAATCTCAAGTCATATATCTAATACTTTATGCCTCAAATCTCAAGTCATATGTCCAATACTTTATGCCTCAAATTTCAAGTTATATGTTCGATACACTTTGCGTTTTGAATACAACATGTGTTATGTCCTCAAATCAGTTACAACTCAATTATGCCCAATTATACACAATTTAATACTTTTCCCAAATTTTAGCGCTGGTCATGTCCAAATCATAATTTATGCCCAATTTTATTTCCAACGTACGTTCATCCCTTATGGGATATGGCTCAGGCTCGCAGTAGCCTAGCTATAAAACAAAAAGGGAAGAAGGAAAGAAGGGACAAAGAATGGACATAATATCATCAATGAGATAGATCCAAATAGATATAGAAAGACAGATAGAAATAGGCATAATCTCAGATCCAGATTTATTACAATGTCAGAATCTCAATTAACTTTTATTTCTGAAAGTAACGTGAACTTATAAATTACAGAACGGTCTTGAATTTTGGGATCTGTATTCTGAAACTGAATAGCTCTTCCTTGAAGTAGACTATTCGTTCTTCTAACTTAGATTTGATTTGATTCTTAGAAATAGTTGTTGAAGTCGTTGAATTAGCCTTTGAATCTCTACTTGAATTCTAACTTGATTTCTATGAAGAGCTTGAGCAGCATAACCCCGTATTTGATTTATTTTGATATGAATCAGGGTAGAGTATAGTAAAAATGAAGTTGTGTAGAGAAAACTGTAGCCTTAGGGGTGTTTATATAGTATAGGGATCAACGAATCTGGTCAGAACGGGCGTCCAAATGCAGAAAAATGAATCTGTCCTCGGATCTGGAAATAGGGGGGAGGTCGACCCCCAGGTCGACCTGTGTGACCCTGGTCGACCCCCTGGTCGACCTGGGTCTTGGGCTGGAAATTTCCCGCCTAACCTGGGTGTGTGATTTGAATTTCGAATTTCAAACCTGAGCTGTTTTATTTAAATCTCTGAAACTTCTGAAGGTCATTACTTCTTCATACGGAGTCCGATTTACGTAAACTCGGACTCTATCTCAAGCAGAATACCGAGACGAACGCAATGGCATAACCCGTTTTCCTTAATTCTTCTCTTAAAAATTAAGTATACTTTAATTTGTTACTTTGACGTTTACAGAAAATACGGCGTGTTACATGTTCACTTGCTAATTTACAGTTAAAGGATGATGGAATTGAATGTGATTTTGGATTTATCGTGAACTGTGTTTTAAATGACATTGGTTCTTTAACCCAGTTAAAGACAGGATATGATTTCCGAAGTTAAACAATCGTTTGGGAAGATTAAAACCAAGTGGAGTTTTAATGCATCTTTAATTAGACTGAAATGATATCCAAAGGAGGATTAAAGAATAAATTTAAAGAATCTATCTTTGATAAAATTAATGGGAACCTTTCCCAAATTATAAGAATATTTGAATAAAGGAATATTTTGGATTGGAATGAGGCGTATGTTGTGTTTTTATAGCACTTGTTTATTATATACGCGATTTATTCAGAAAGACCGGGTTTATCCCATTTTGAATAACTGATTCGACGATATGTCGAGTATGAAGACGGTGGTCGAAGACCGGAGGTCTTCACATCCATTGGATGAATACTGATGTCTTGATTGGGTTGTACACCCAAGGCAAGGTAATAAGTGGTGATCGTCCAGACGTACTTGGAGATCGACCGGATATGCGAGGGCCTCTCCACTATATTGGACATATGGGGGAGGAATAAGGTGCCTCCGGTTTCGTTCAGACCCAGAACGAACTTGTAAATGGATGTGTTCCTGACATCGGAATTTCATTTTATGTGATTGATATACATCGGTTGCATAGCGTGCATTGCCTGTGTGGCATGCTGAGATGCAAATGATCAAGGCTTTTGTTGGAAAGCAGAGTCTTATGGTTGGTGATCAAAGCACGGCTTTAATATAGCATAGCTTTGTGTGGCGTTAATTCGCGAGCCTTACACCCCGGTGTGAACCAGAAACGGGAGAGGACATCAGGGAGGACATGCGTTTCTTTCTAGTTAGGAGTGGTGTCAGCGTTTTGCGTTCCCTGGCATTTCACTTATGTGGATGATGGATTGCGAGGCACCTTAGTTATATCGGTCGATCCGGGGCCGATGGAGTCATTTGGCTCATTTACGCCCCATAGGTAGGGGAAACGTAGTGTTTAAGCATTTTAATCCACATCGAGTGGACCGGCCCTGACGATCCAAGGGACGATGCGTCATGTTCTTGAGGCTCGGGCTAGAGAGTCTCCAAGCGGTAAGGACGATCCCTTGCCTTGGTTCACAGATGGAAATCCAACTTCCAATACGTGACATTTGCGGTTTTGATTTTAGAGCCTAATATTGGCGACATGATATATGGACTCATGTCGTTTAGGATTGATACATTTATATTTGAAGTTGTTTTATACACTATGTACTTATAATTGAAACGCCCCACCTCCGTTGAGGTCACTCATAAGGGGAATGCCTTAACTTTGGTGGAGGGTTATAGGTACAAGACACAGAAAAATTTACAAGACAGATAAATATAAGAAGCGAAATTCAAATATTTATTGCATACGTGGTTCAATATAAAAGCATTACATCAAATTGTCTCAAAATAACTTCCAAAACATTACAACATAATTTATGTCTTGATTATTTATTAAAGAAGCATAAACCATAAATAAAACTGCATAAATCCCCAAATGGAGTATCCAAAAGCCATAGCCAAGGTAAGAGAGTCCCAATCATACATCTACTTTCTTGAAGCTTGCAAAGAGTATGATTAAGCTGGAATATTCCCTCCCTGCGGACTTGGGTGGGAGGGGGGAATGGAAGAAAAGAGGACGAAAGAAAATGGGTCAGACAATAAGTCTGGTAAGTTCAG
This sequence comes from Allium sativum, assembly GCA_030737875.1. Classification (NCBI taxonomy): domain Eukaryota; kingdom Viridiplantae; phylum Streptophyta; class Magnoliopsida; order Asparagales; family Amaryllidaceae; genus Allium; species Allium sativum. The sequence continues at coordinate 75,931,948 of CM060917.1, forward strand.
TGATTACTAGTATTTAAACAAGGAAGGGATCATGACAGTAATAACAGAACATAGGACAATACCCTAATATAAGATAAGATAAGTTGAACATGTGATCGCGCCCATTACTATAATCTCTGCACCTACTTAGCCATTGGTTCAACCAGCCCCACGTGTTCATAACAAACGATCCCCTTAATGATCGGCTCCTACTCGCATGCATTCATGTCCTGTGTCATTCGGCCCCGCTTGACTGTAGATACCTGTGCTGGTCCCACAATGGGGTGTATCAGTCCCTCTGGTGGCAACCCGACACGATTCAAGATGCACAGTGTATACTACTGATGCCCAGTGCCTGCTTTTTCCACTCCGGAGTACGTGCACTCCCATACTCCGTCGGAACCTACACTGGCACACCAAACGCCGACGTTTTGACCGCTTATAATCTGCCCCGTAATCGTGCCCCACCCTGCCTAGTTTCAGGGTACCATGATACATCTATGTGGGTTACTGCTGAAATAGGTCCCCATTACTAGGGTTTTCTAATCAACATGTTTATTTGGTTAAGTGTCCAAGTTTACCTAACCCCACCCATCTGTTTAGTTAACATGTTGGATCGGTTAAGTATTTCCCTAACTTACTTAACCCTACCAATCCTGACTTAGCTTTAATTTATTCATTAAAGCACCAACCACTCACATTAGACAGGTCTTGTTGTGGTCACTGGATATGCCGGTCGGTTCCGGGCAGATTTACACCATAACTCAGTCTAACCTCGGGTTCTTTTTGGGCTTGATGCACTAACCACCCACATTAGTCAGGTCTTGTTGTGGTCACTGGATATGCCGGTCGGTTCCGGGCAGATTTACACCACAACTCAGTCTAACCTCGGATTAGGCATATTCGGCTTTTCTAAATTCACATATTTTCTATATATATGTCTAATTTCTTTATGTAAATTAATTTTTATTTAATCATGCCATAATTTTCCTTTGATTATGCTCACAATAAATGGTATATCAAATATACCATTTTATGAACAAATCTATGCCATGAATTTTCATATTTCCCCATCTCTACCCCCGTGGAACGTACGTATGAATCACATAAAATATTGGGCTAGTAAATTTGCCCAAACCCATAAACAAAAAGGGGTAATAAACAAGGGACATGAAACAACATAAAATAGCATACATTTAACTTATCATGTGAAACTTGGCATAGAAGTATCATTAACTTAATCAAACGGGTAAAGGTGAACTTGTGACTAAGTTGGGTCTAATTGTCATGTGAACTTGCTAAAGGTCTAGCATGAAGGTTTAACATATAGTCACAGTTTTACACCACAACCTAGCATATTAACTAATGTATGCCAAAACATAAGAAAGATACTATAAACATATTTAAACCACAACATAACATATTAACTTATGTGGGTTAAACATAAGAGAACTATTACAAACTTATTCGAATCACAACTTAGCATAATGACTTATGTGTGTTAAACATTAGAGGGCTGTTATAAACATATTCGAATTACAAATTAGCATGATAACTTATGTGTGTTAAACATAAGAAAGCCACAAATCAAATCTTGCAACATAAATAGATTCAACTTAACATGGATCTAAATATACATGAGTGTTGATCTAGATCGTTTTCTTGATTTCTGAATTCTGAAATTGGTAAGCTCGCCTTTGATGTAGATCGTTGAATTTGATTACTTTAATTTGATTTTGATTCAGGTTATTATCTTGCCTTTGAATCGGTGACGGCTACTCCAAGTTCTCTACTGATGGCATGATAGTTCCAGGATTATTTTTGTGTGATTTTTAGGTTTGAGCATAGGGTTGTTTATATAGAATTTCAATTTAATTTGAGCCGTCGGATGATCTTAGGGTTAATCATAAACACTCAGTCAGGATAGGGTGACACCTCAGCCCTAATGACTCAGCAAGGAGTCAGAAAAGACTCAGCAATGAGTCACAGTATGGATCAGATCACCCCAGAAAGCTGTGCAGGCTTTCTGCTCGGTCTGGGCGCACTTCGCAGGTGCGCCAGTGCAACTTTCGTACTGGCACACTTCCCAAGTGCGCCAGTGCAATTTTTTTCTTCTAGTTTTATTTGTTTGACTTCGTTCGTCCATATCTCCTTCATACGGTATCCGTTTTACAAAAACTCGGACTCTATCTCAAGCAGAATTCCGAGACGAACGCAATGGCGTAACCCGTATCCCTTAATTCTATCATTTGAAATTAAATATTCTTTGATTCGTTACTATAATGTTAACAGAAAATGCGGGGTGTTACGTTCTCCCCTCCTTTTAGGATTTCGTCCCCGAAATCTTCAAGTCGAGAAGAACTTATATCCTACCATCCAATCACCCATCTACTCAACCATCAAACACCAGCGTCCATTGTCCTTAAAAGATTTCTAATGCTTCATGATCATATGCATAATGTGTGTACATGTCCTTATCTAATGCAAAATCAGGCGGTCTACTGATTCAGTTGTCCTCCTTAATGCAAATTATGTCAGTGCCATGAGTCCATTATGAATGCAATTTTTTCCTATTCAAAATTTTCTACATGAGTGCACAATCATTCATACAAATGCAACGTCCATATGATAACACATCAAGTTTCAATCCATATACAAGTACATGTATGCATATGCAATATGGAAGTGACTAAGCCGATCTAATACCTAATGTGTGTGTATATGCATCCACGAGCAACCACTAGCAACCACTTGCAACCATCAACCATAACATGTTTCAATTACATGTTTTCATCCAAATGAGTTTCTACCTAAGGATAGAGGATAGGATCGAGGATATATACCTAAAAAGATAGATACGAGCATAACTTAAGGAAAAAGAGATTCAAGGATGTACCCTCAAAAAGAAAAGGGTAGGTTGCGCGTATTCTGTCCTCAGTTTTCCAAGTCGCGTCTTCCTCGGTGTTGCTCCATTGAACTTTGACGAGCTTAACTTCACGGTTGCGTAGCTTTTTTACTTCTGTTCCCAAGATATGGGTTGGAACTCTTCTCACAGTTGCTTCTCATTCAACTTCTACTTCCTCTAACATGCTTGGTTCTACCACTTCCGCAGACTCGTGTAAGCACTTCCGCAGGTGAGAGACATGAAAGACATTATGAACCCCGACCAATCTTTCAGGCAGCTGTACCCTATAAGCCATTTTCCCAATCTTCTCGATGATAGGGAACGACCCTACAAATCTTGGTGCTAACTTTCCTGCGGATCCAAAGCGAACGACGTTCCTCAAAGGAGATACTTTAAGGAACACCTTATCTCCAACTTCGAATTCAAGGTCAGTTCTTTTGTCTGCGTAGGACTTCGGTATATCTTGGGTAGTCTTCATTCTTCTTCGTATCAAGTCTACTTTCTCTGAAGTTTTCCTAATCATGTCTGGTCCAATTATGAGCTTGTCTGTGGACTCCCACCAGCAAGTTGGTGACCTGCACGGTTTCCATATAAAGCTTCGAAAGGCGCCATGCCTATGGTGTCTTGGTAGCTATTGTTGTAAGCGAATTCCACCAAAGGTAGATGATCCTCCCATGTACCTCCGAAGTCAATAATGCATAATCTCAAGAGGTCTTCTAATACTCTGTTGACTCTTTCCGTTTGGCCATCGGTTTGAGGGTGATAGGCCGTGCTTAAGCACAACTGTGTGCCTACAGCCTCTTGTAAACTCTTCCAAAACTCGCTCGTGAAGATAGGGTCTCGATCACTCACTATGCTAGAGGGTATCCCATGGAGTCGAACTATCTCTTTAAGATATATGGATGCTAGAGATGAGGCAGTCCTTCTACTCTTGACGGGTATAAAGTGGGCGCTTTTCGTGAGCCTGTCTACTATTACCCAAATGCTGGTATTGCCCCTTCTTGACGTAGGCAACCCATCTACAAAGTCCATCGAGATGCTATCCCATTTCCATTGTGGGACCTCTAGAGGATGGAGCAGACCACCAGGCTTCTTCTGCTTCGCCTTGACTTGTTGGCATATTAAACACTTAGAAACAAATTCAGCTACGTCTTGCTTCATGTCATTCCAAAAGAAAACTCTTTTGATGTCTTTATACATTTTGTCTCCGCCTGGGTGTATGGTCAGTTTGGAATGGTGTGTCTCTTCTAGAACTGCCTTAACCAAGCCCCTTGCTTGTGGGACACATGGTCTTCCATCTCATCTCAACCAGCCTTTGGCATCAATGGAGTATCTATTGAGGTGACTAGAAGTCTCACCCCTAATTACACTACAAGAAAAAGGGCAGCGGCATAATCCGCGGGTAATCCGTCGCTATATAGAGCTTAGAGACGGATTACCGACGGACTATAGTGGTCGGTAAATTTCAAGACGGTATTTGTGTCGAATTTTTGCGACAGATTTTAGCGTGAGATTTCTGAGCATTTTCCGTTGTTTCACTCAGTATAAAACTATAATTTTGAATTAATTTAAAATTTGTTAACCGACGTTTTAGCGACGGATTCATATTTTTTTAAAATTATTATCTATAAATAACCGTCAGTAAACCCTTGCTAATCAGCAACGGATTAGCGGCGCATTTTAGTTTGGCTTTCCTTTTTGCGGGTAATCTATAGCAATTCCCCTTCTGATACACACACACACATACACACACACATATATATCAAACTAAAATCATTTAACCGTGAACACTGAAATAGCATATTAAAAAACAAAGATAAATTTGCAAGAAAAAACATCATCCATAAACACGTTAAAAAAAAGAACATTCATAATCACATTCAGAAAAGAACATCCATAATCATTCCTCGGTTCATAGACTAAGCTGAGTTATAAACAACAAAACTATTCAATTGGTGCTAACATTATCTCATACACAAACACATAACATCCATAACAGTACTAAAACCACAACGTTATAATTACATCAGAATAAGTCTTAACATACCTAACCAATCTACGAGGACGACAACGGCGATGGCATATATATTCTAAAACATCGTAACTTATCCTTAACCTTTCCTTCAACCATCATAGTTAAAAGCAAGAGTCCATCATTTTCAGTCTTCTCTAGCTCCACTCCAAAATACGGACGGGCATATGTAATCCATTCAGAAAAAAAGAGTATACAAAAAAAGCTTGATGCAAGAATGTTTCCTGCAACAAGGTAGAAAATGGAATCAGCTGGGATACAACGATGTGAAGCAATGTACATCTAAAAAGTTTAAAACTTTTTCAACCATCAATATTGATTTATTTCATATTTCAGAAAATAATGCTTAGCTTTTTCTAGAGATTTGATTTAACACCGGTGTAAACTTAAGTGAAATACTTTTGAAGCTTCTAATAATAAGTGGTAACTGCGCGCAACGACAAACTTATCCCATAATGTAATTATATTTCACTCACCTTCGTACAAGCTGTCATCAGTTCATCTGAACAAAATGGAAGATAGCCCACTCGCATTTTATACATAATAGCATCCAGCGACCACCTATGGCAAAAAAAAAAAGAATCGTTAGCATAGGATAAAAAGCAATTGGATATTTAAGCCAAATTTGATATTTACCAATCATAATCCATTCCATAACCTTTCTTCAGTGAAACTTAAGGAGCAATATAATCATGTTTAGCAACAGTAGAGTATGGCCTCAATCGTTTTAGAGAAATGAATAATATAGCATAGTAATCACACATGTAGAATTTTAAATAAAGGCCGATTCTGTGTAAAACAATAATTACCAATGTTCGCCTATTCTTTCTCCAGTGTGCTAGTCTTAATCTCATTTGGATCTTTAATGCTGCAAAACTACTGACAGAACTCAAAAACTAATAGTTTCAAATGGCATGCTCCGTCCAATGATAAATTGCCTGGCTCGATACCCTGCAAAATACAAAAGCATATGTTGATGATAGAATTTAGAAACACAAACATTACCATTTTACTCAGTAGGGAAGTTTCTATAAATTAAAACTTTATTCTTATTAAACAGACCCAAGCAATTTGTCAACAGGATGCTTATCTTTGGCTAAGGTGGGGAATGATTTTGTTCCAACAAAATTAAGCCTGAGTTTTTACTTGCGTTGTTTATGGATGGTCATGGATGCATCAAACATGCCAAATCCAATGTCGATAAAATTATTATCTTTGATCAAACTTATCACTGGGGTAAGAAACCCCTGATGACTTTGCATGGAAGCTTAGACGTCTTCAAAGAAAAGCACATTTTAGCCGCAATTACATGTAAGCACTAGCTTTGGTTTACGAGAAACTTTTTGTTATCACGCACTGCCATTATTATGAGCTAAACTGGAATCATCGATGTATTACTAACCTGCAATTTAACTCTAATCTTTATTTTTTCCAACATCAGATAATAACATACCAATTTTTCACATTTTGCAGGGATTATAACTTAGGTATAGTTATTTCTCAGAGACAACTATAACAATAGCTATTTTCAACTGCATTTCTTCACTTGCACCTCAGTTTGAGTTATAGGCCTCTTGTTTTCTTATTTTAAAAAATGCACTTGAATGCCTCTTTTTGCTTACTGAAAAAAAAAAACAAGTTACAAAGAGAATCAACGGCTGTCTTAGTAGATACATAACATTTCAAACCTGTTCATTTCGTGATGACCTCACCAATATCTATGTAATATAATATGATGTTTAGAAAGGATCCTCGGTAAACTCTAAGTAGCACTAATCTTACTTTTGGTACAACTACAAACCACTTTAAGCTAGCTTCATGTTGGATTGCCAAATTTTATACTGTAATTTTATACATGTCTAGGTAACACCAGCTACATTATCTCAAAGCAAATATGCAACAAATGCTAGCATATTAATTTATAATTGTGCAAGTATTATTAACATTTTGTATACTGAAGAACAAATCACCAAGTAAATTATGACTAATAGATTGTGCATTTTCGTACAAGTACTATTCTTGATCACATTATGAATTTGAGCATCAATATTTAATGGATGTCAATGACCATTCTTTTGTGTTATATATACTTCTAATCAACATCTTAATAGTTATTTAAATAGGGTTAAATAATGACGTATCAATATCATTACATGAAAAAATCACTTTATAAAAGTTCAAACTAAAAATTTAATACAACATAAGTATATACCATTACATATATGTCTTGTGTTAGCATCAGGAACTGTAATGTTATGTTGGCTTTATAATGATGAATGTACTATTTGGTCTGGATCAAATTCAACCATCATAATTACATAAAATTATTGATAATAATACACCAACGCTAAACAAGCTAAATGACCACTAAGATATTTCAGCTTGTACATTAAAATACTGAAAGAAATAAAAGCCCGAAAGAGAACCTATAATACATAAAAATAAGCATAATACTTGTAAAATGTCATTACTAGCTGTTTAATCAGTCATGGCAGTATGCAAGGCTATGAAATTACCATGTAACATAATCTTCGAATTGATAAATGAAATTAACTGTCATCCACTCGTAATCAATAAAGCCATTCAATCCCCGCGATAAAATAATATCAAATTGCACAAAACAATTGTATGAACTAGTCATAAGTTGAAATTTTCATAGATTTATAAGTAGATTGGGAAATCTAACTTTACTTCAGATAAAATTTTCTCCTATGTAAAGCTGCAACTTAAAATATCCTTTCACATCTTTACCGTTCACAAAAGAGGATCTAGGATTTAAATTTTTTAGGAGTATATTTTTTTTAAGTACTAGCACGAAGAGGAGGGTTAGCGCTTTACATTGCCTTCGGAAAGTTGTAACATGACTCATGGAGACTAAAGGTGCGATCAAGGTTGTAAGTAAAATATTGATAGAAGAAATGAATGAAAAATGCAGATTTAGTAATATAGAAAATTTTAACAAGAATAAAGGACAATTTGATAAGAGGATTGCTGAAAAAGTTAAGGAAAAAAAAGAATTTACGGTTGATGGAAGGTGCATGGCTGCTGACATAACAGGAAAAACTATTTTATTGATTCTTCACCCTTAATTTGGTGATTTTATTTAATATTTATATACAGAATCCTAAGACCAACAAAGCTACCCAGCCTAAGTGACAGCTACAAAACTGGAAAAGAACCTGGCTAAGGGAAATTACATGTTTACATATATACTCATGTATAAATATACTTGCAAACACATGAACATCCCATAACAGTTTATCTCAGGCAAAAAACACTCCTAACTAGAGTTTTTTCTACTATGTTGGTTGATGTTTCCTCCAGTGACCTATGGCTCCAAACTGATAAAATATGGCCATGGAATTTGTTAAGGTTTAGATTACACATGCGTAGATAGTGTTAAATCTATTATCTAAAAAAATGTGTTATAGTGCTTATATCCAATCCTATTTCGGCAAATCTAAACATATATATTAGACGGGGAATTAAACTGATCAAAAAAGTCATGTTCTGGATCCTCACAAAAAGGGAAAGGAGGGGGTATTTGTAAATACACCTGGTAACATCGATTCAAGCAAGAAAGCAAGCAAGGGAAAAGCAAGAAGCATCATGTGGTTTTATTTATCTATTTTTCCTTCATTAGTGGGTTTCATTTTTCTATAGTCGGAAACAATAATTATTTCAAGATTTTGAAGGAAATAGTTGCTTTTGAAGTATTGATCCTTTGTTTTTTCGTTTTCTAGTAAAATGATTGGATTCTGGGAATTTTGAAGTATTGTGCAGTATTTGAATAATTGAACTTGGTTTTTTTTAATGAAATATTTTTAACTCTAAGGCAAGAATTGAGCTATTCGAAAAAATTATGTCATTTCGGTCCTTGTTTCAAAGATTGAACTGTAGGCTGAACTGCGTTGATGCAAGATTTAATTATTTAGTAGTTCAAATAATTCAGAGTGTGAGAACCACATTTATCTTTAATTGCTATTTTACTATTTTAGATGTAAAATTATTTCAATTAATGTTAAAATTTATCAGATCATAATTATTATATTGAAGTTTAAAACAATTATTATTTAGCATTCAAAATATCGATAATATATAGCGTTGGTATGTATAGCGTTGGTTAGCAAACATATTAATGATCATTACCACGAACATTTCAAATATTAATGTTGGAATATACATTTCAAATATTAATTATATTAGTGTACACCTACGGACAAGTATGATTGCTCATAAGGAGTCCCTTTCTATAATTCTATAGGATAAGAAAACAAAATGGTCATTTAGACAAACCTAAAACGTGCATTGACATAAATCAAAAATCAGTTACATATACTTATGCAACATAAAGGTAGGTAAATATTCACAATATCACTACCACATCCCACGTCTAACTAAATGAATGTACATTTTTTTTTATCAAATGTCACTTAATGTAACATAATTACATTATATAAAAAAGGCTGTTTGAAGATCAAAATCATTAACCTATGTGACGGTTGAACTAACTGGTTTGTACTTCCAAAGCTCAATGTAAAATCAAATGTCTATGACGGTTGAATAGAGAACCAAGAATTGCAGATCGGATGGATACTGAATGAAAAAGCATACCTTGTTCTTCCTCACTCCATATTCCATTTCCCGTCGCTAAGATTTCCATGTTTTTTCATTTTTCAACAAAGATTGAAAGTCGTGATTAGATTCATATCGATTTTACATCAAATGAACTAAATGAATAAGAAATTCGCACTGATTTATAATCGGATTGGAGAAAGCTAACCTTTATTGTCTTTGAATGATCTTCCTCTTAGGTAACTCGACCGTGTGAGCTATTGGCTACGCAAACGTCAGAAGCTAGGGGAGATTAACGCAAGCAAACCGATTCTTGTTTTGATTTTAAGAAGAAGAAGAAGCGATTTAGGGTTTAAGATTTGATAAGAAAAGTACTGTTTTCTGGAGTGGCGGCGATTAGCGTGAGATAAAAAAAGTGATGAGTAGATGCGTGCATTTTCGGGCTTCTCAATTGAGACCTATGGAAGAAAAATATTTTGTTAAATGCAGAATTAATTAGTTAAATGAGACATGATTATTTTGTTCCTAAGTAGTCCTTGTATAGAGACAAAAAAATGAAGTTTCAAATTTTGGACTTAAGTTTATACTTTTGTTGTATTAAGTGGTAAAGTTAACTATAAATTTTAATTATTAAATATAAAACATTACAAATTTTATTATTAATTAATTACTATTATAAGAATTTATTTAATACCTATTGTTAGTTATTAGTTATCACTGAATTATTACTAATCAATAAAATTTAATTATTGAAAACTATTTTTTAATAGTTTAATATTCATCATTAGTTATTGATTATTAAATATGTATATAACAAAATTTCATGGCTAAATTGGATAAGTCTTCCCAAATTCTAACTAATTAATAACAAAATTTCTTTGCAAAATTCCTCAGAAAATTCTAAATTGAATAATCATTCCTTGCAAAATCCTTGGAAAATCCATTGCAAAATAGCGTCAAAATGTTTCCGCTTGGAATCTGCCTCAATCTGCGACGGAATTTAGTGGCAGAATTTATCCGTCGGTAAATGACGCAATTTGCAACGGTTCAGTGACGGATGTAAAAATTGTCAATGATAATATGAAAAAAATTAAAATAAAGAATTCTAAAAATTACCCTTGCAGATCACACGCAAATCCGTCGCAAAATAGCGACAGAAAATTCCGTCGCTATTTTCTGCCGCTATTTTCAGCTTTTCTTGTAGTGTTAACTTGTCCACCACATCGGCTAGCTGAGGGTCTTCTCTTTGCACGGCTCCGATTGAGTCTAATAGAGTTGGTCGTACTTCTAACGTTGCTAGCAAGCCAGGTACAAGGTCAGTGAAGGGTCTAAAGTTAAAGCTTGCTATGAACTCCAAGCTTTGCCTTTCCACAAAGAGATGGCTTAAGGTCAGTTCCTTTCTACTTAAGGCGTCTGCTACTGCATTGCCTTTGCCAGGAGTGTAGGAAATCTCAAAATCGTATGAGGCAAGAAACTCCATCCATCTTTGCTGCCTCAAGTTGAGATCTTTCTGCGAGAAAAGGTATTTCAACGATTTATGGTCAGTATACAATTCAAATTTCTTACCTAGGAGATAATGATGCCAAGACTTAAGCGCAAAAACGATGGCTGCCAACTCTAGGTCGTGGGTTGGGTAGTTTTTCTCATGTACTTTTAACTGCCTTCCACCATAAGCCACTACCTTCCCTTCTTGCATCAGAACAACGCCTAGTCCCATTCCGCATGCATCTGATTATACTATAAACATCTTGCTTCCATCAGACAATGTCAGAATTGGGGTTGTTGTTAGAGCCCTTTTCAAACGTTGGAAAGCAATATCGCAATCTGAATCCCAATTGAAAGCTAGGTTCTTCTTTGTCAACCTTGTGAGTAAAGCTGAGATTTTTGCAAAATCTTTGATGAACTTTCGATAAAAGCCTGCTAGCCCGAGTAAGCTTCGGACTTCGGTTGTGTTTCGAGGAACCTTCCAATCTTGCACAGCAACCACTTTCGCGGGGTCCACAACTATCCCTCTTTGGACACTACGTGTCTAAGGAACCTAACTTCTTCTCTCCAGAAATGGCATTTGGAGAATTTAGCTTTCAACTGATGTGCATGGAGAGTATCCATGGCTTCCTTTAGATGCTGAGCATGCTCTTCCTCATTTTTTGAGAAGATCAAAATATCGTCTAGAAAGACCACCACAAACTTATTGAGGAACTCTCGGAACACCCTACTCATTAAATCAACGAAGTAAGCAGGTGCGTTTGTCAAGCCGAAAGGCATGACAAGCCACTCGAAGAAACCATCTGGAGTTCTGAATGCGGTCTTATCAAAGCTGTCTTTAGCCACTCTTAGCTGATGAAACCCGGTAGCTAAATCTAATTGGGAGAAAACCGATGCACCTACAAGCTGATCGAACAAATCATCTATTCTCGGGAGTGGGTGCCTATTCTTCTTGGTCAGCTTGTTTAGCTCCCTATAATCAACGCACAGGCGAAGCGAACTGTCTGCTTTAGTTGCGAACACTACTGGAGCACCCCATTCAGAGATACTCCACCTTATAAATCCCTTCTCAAGCAATTCTTTAACTTGCTTGCTGAGTTCTTTCCTCTCCCTTGGAGCCATGTGTCTAACGGGTAAAGCAACGGGTTTTGCGTTATCAACGAGGTAAATGCGGGAGTCTATCTCCCGCTTCGGAGATAATCCCTTTACCTCTTCAAACACATCCGAGTATTCATGGACTACCCTTACAGGCTGCAAGTTCTCAACAGACGCATCAAGAGATTCTAGATAACTAAGCATGACGGAATTTGTGGGATTACAAGAAATTTCGAGAGTGTTACCGAGGCGAGTCATGAGTCTAACCACTCTCTTTTCACAATCGAGGACGGCACCATTACTAGATAGCCAGTCCATGCCTAGAATCAACCCATATCCCGTGAAACCCAAAACAAAGGCATTACATCTAAACCCAACGCTTAGTATAGATATTTTCAAATCCAAACAAACCATTGACAAATAGGCTGAGCCCCCAATTGGATTTGAAACAACCAAGGGATCCTCTACTATATTGGTGTCTAGGTGCAGAGATTCCACTAAAGTAGTAGATATAAAAGAGTGTGATGCTCCAGAATCAAATAGTGTACGAAAAGGATGATAAAAAAGATAGACTAAACTTTCGACTGAAATATTTCTACCTCGTTCTTGCGGAGGTGCCGTGAGAGCGTGAACTTGTCATCCAGAAGAAGGTCCAGCTCCCTGGCCTTGCTTCCTTGGGCAGGCCCTAGCCATGTGTCCTGTCTCACCACAGTGGAAACAGCCACCCATCTTCCTTTTCTTCTTCTTGCAGTCTTTGATCAGATGTCCAGGAATGCCACAGAAATTACACTTTCTCTTGTCACGGGGTTTGTTGTTCTTCCCGCCTTTCTTTGAATCGTCCTTCTTGTTCTGTGACCCCTCCCCCTTCTTATCTTGAGGCACTTCCGCTTTTGCCTCCTTCTTGCCCTTGTCTTCCTCATGTAAGAGTGCCATGTCCACTAACCTCTCGTAAGTAGCCCCCATAGGTATATGGGTAATAGCCAAGCTGTGAAGTGGCTCATTCAATCCCTTTACAAAACGGAGAGCCTTCTTATGAGGAGTATTCACTAAATCTAGTCCAAATCGGGCCAGCTAATTGAATTGGTTGACGTACTCCTTGACCATCATACTTCCTTGCTTAAGAGATAAGAACTTTTCCAGCTGTAAACTTCGTTCAGCTTGTGAGAGGAATTTCATCTCAAACCTTATTCTGAAATCCACCCATGTTTCGACCGGTCTTTCAGTGTTAGTGACTTCCCACCAATAGGAAGCTTCGTCTTTGAGCAACCATACAGCCAACTGTATCTTCTACCTATCGTCCACCTCGAAGATAATGAATAGATCATTAGTTTCTTTGAGCCAGTTCCTTGCTTCTACGAATGATTCAGTTCCCTTGAAATCCTTTCCACCCATGGCCCTAAAGTCTCTACAAATCTTTGAGAAGTTTTGTATGAGAAGGAGGAGGAACCGCTACAGCTGGAGGAGGAGGAATATCTATTGGGCCTGCGTCGTTGGCCCTAGCCTCTAAGTACCTCCTGAACCAGCCAGGTATCAGTACACCTTCTGGAAGGTTAAGATTCCCAGACATGTTGAAACGAAAAAGAAAAGATTCAAAACGAATGATAGAAAGATAGTGCATATGGCTTTGGAAATTATGCCTTTCTAAATCTAAAACAACATTTTTTTCTTGTAAAATGCTTCTTTATATTTCTTTTTGAAAATAGTTTTCAAAAACTCTTATCTGATCTGGTAAACCTTTGCTCTGATACCAAGTGAAACACCCCACCTCCGTTAAGGTCACTCACAAAGGGAATGCCTTAACATTGGTGGAGGGTTATAGGTACAAGACACAGAAAAATTTACAAGACAGATAAATATAAGTAGCGAAATTTAAATATTTATTGCATATGTGGTTCCATATAAAAGCATTACATCAAATTGTCTCAAAATAACTTCCAAAACATTACACCATAATTTCTGTCTTGATTATTTATTAAAGAAGCATAAACCATAAATAAAACTACATAAAACCCCAAATGTAGTATCCAAAAGCCAAAGCCAAGGTAAGAGAGTCCCAATCATACATCTACTTTCTTGAAGCTTGCAAAGAGTCTGATTAAGCTGGAGTATTCCCTCCCTGCGGACCTGGGGGGAGGGAACAGAAGAAAAGAGGACGGAAGAAAATGGGTCAGACAATAAGTCTGGTAAGTTCAGTGGTTACTAGTATTTAAACAAGGAAGGGATCATGACAGTAATAACAGAACATAGGACAATACCCTAATATAAGATAAGATAAGTTGAACATGTGATCGCGCCCATTACTATAATCTCTGCACCTACTTAACCATTGCTTCAACCAGCCCCACGTGTTCATAACAAACGATCCCCTTAATGATCGGCTCCTACTCGCATGCATTCATGTCCTGTGTCATTCGGTCCCGCTTGACTGTAGATACCTTTGCTGGTCCCACCATGGGGTGTATCAGTCCCTCTGTTGGCAACCCGACACGATTCAAGATGCACAGTGTATACTACTGATGTCCAGTGCCTGCTTTTTCCACTCTGAAGTGCGTGCACGCCCATACTCCGTCGAACCTACACTCGCGCACCAACCGCCGACGTTTTGACCGCTTATAATCAGCCCAGTAATCGCTATCAAATATAACATGTATTCATGTATTCATTACTATAAGATTACCGGTAAATATCATAATATCAGACTGTAAGTAGAACCAAAAGAATTTCCCATCATCTTGCTACCTCAACCTAAGTCTATTTAACCATAGTGGTCAAATAAAAAAAATCAGTAAACTTAAGATGACATAGATCCATGGTTTGCTCGTACAAAATTGACATTTTGATAAACATATCAAACAATTATAGATTTGTGATTGGATTGACATCTGATTTTACAAATAAACATTAACATGAAATTACTGCAAGATCAACTATTAGCTAAGAAGCCAAAAAAGGAGAAAAAGAATGGACGTATCAACTACATTAGAAACTCGAATACGTATAAGGACAGATGCCCCCACCCTGCCTAGTTTCAGGGTACCATGATACATATATGTGGGTTACTGCTGAAATAGGTCCCCGTTACTAGGGTTTTCTAATCAACATGTTTATTTGTTTAAGTATCCAAGTTTACCTAACCCCATCCATCTGTTTAGTTAACATGTTGGATCGGTTAAGTATTTCCCTAACTTACTTAACCCTACCAATCCTGACTTAGCTTTAATTTATTCATTAAAGCACCAACCACTCATATTAGATAGGTCTTGTTGTGGTCATTGGATATGCCGGTCGGTTCCGGGCAGATTTACACCACAACTCAATCTAACCTCGGGTTCTTTTTGGGCTTGATGCACTAACCACCCACATTAGACAGGTCTTGTTGTGGTCACTGGATATGTCGGTCGGTTCTGGGCAGATTTACACCACAACTCAGTCTAACCTCGGGTTAGGCATATTCGTCTTTTCTAAATTCACATATTTTCTATATATATGTCTAATTTCTTTACGTAAATTAATTTTTATTTAATCATGCCATAATTTTCCTTTGATTATGCTCACAATAAATGGTATATCAAATATACCATTTTATGAACAAATCTATGCCATGAATTTTCATATTTTCCCATCGCTACCCCCGTGGAACGTACGTATGAATCACATAAATATTGGGCTAGTAAATTAGCCCAAACCCATAAACAAAAAGGGGTAATAAACAAGTGACATGAAACAACATAAAATAGCATACATTTAACTTATCATGTGAAACTTGGCATAGAAGTATCATTAACTTAATCAAACGGGTAAAGGTGAACTTGTGACTAAGTTGGGTCTAATTGTCATGTGAACTTGCTAAAGGTCTAGCATGAAGGTTTAACATATAATCACAGTTTTACACCACAACCTAGCATATTAACTTATGTATGCCAAAACATAAGAAAGCTACAATAAACATATTTAAACCACAACTTAGCATATTAACTTATGTGTGTTAAACATATGAGAACTATTACAAACTTATTCGAATCACAACTTAGCATGATGACTTATGTGTGTTAAACATAAGAGGGCTGTTATAAACATATTCGAATTACAACTTAGAATGATAACTTATGTGTGTTAAACATAAGAAAGCCACAAATCAAATCTTGCAACATAAATAGATTCAACTTAACATGGATCTAAATATACATGAGTGTTGATCTAACATATAAGCATGTGTTTTAGATCATAAACTTGCAAGTAATCACCAAATTATAAACATGACATGTTTCACCATTCAGTTGGCATAATAAATCCAATACCCAATCACAATAGATTCCAATAACTTTCAATATAGTACGTTATCATCACAAACATATGATCAATCGCAACAGTTGTTTGAGAATCAAACTTTATTTATCTTATACATAGGCATCATTCTATATTCGAATTACAACATGTCATGATTTTAATTAAAAAGGACGTTTAAATCTACGTAATAACCAACTTACAAACTAAAAAGGAATTCTTGATTTCTGAATTCTGAAATTGGTAAGCTCGCCTTTGATGTAGATCGTTGAATTTGATTACTTTAATTTGATTTTGATTCAGGTTATTATCTTGTCTTTGAATTGGTGACGGCTACTCCAAGTTCTCTACTGACGGCATGATAGTTCCAGGATTATTTTTGTGTGATTTTTAGGTTTGAGCATAGGGTTGTTTATATAAAATTTCAATTTAATTTGATCCGTCGGATGATCTTAGGGTTAATCATAACCACTCAGTCAGGATAGGGTGACACCTCAGCCCTAATGACTCAGCAAGGAGTCAGAAAGGACTCAGCAATGAGTCACGGTATGGATCGGATCACACCAGAAAGCTGTGCAGGCTTTCTGCTCAGCCTAGGCGCACTTGGCAGGTGCGACAGTGCAACTTTTGTACTGACGCATTTCCCAAGTGCGCCAGTGCAATTTTTTTTCTTCTGGTTTTCTTTGTTTGACTTCGTTCGTCCATATCTCCTTTATACGGTGTCCGTTTTACACAAACTCGGACTCTATCTCAAGAAGAATTCCGAGACCAACGCAATGACGTAACCGTATCCCTTAATTCTCACATGTGAAATTAAATATTCTTTGATTCATTACTTCAAAGTTAACAGAAAATGCGGGGTGTTACATTCTACCCTCCTTTAAGGATTTCGTCCCCGAAATCTTCAAGTCGAGAAGAACTTATATCCTACCATCCAATCACCCATCTACTCAACCATCAAACACAGGCGTCCATTGTCCTTAAAAGATTTCTAATGCTTCATGATCATATGCATAATGTGTGTACATGTCCTTATCTAAAGCTAAATCAGGCGGTCTATTGATTCAGTTGACCTCCTTAATGCAAATTATGTCAGTGCCATGAGTCCATTATGAATGCAATTTTTTCCTATTCAAAATTTTCTACATGAGTGCACAATCATTCATACAAATGCAACGACCATATGATAACACATCAAGTTTCAATCCATATACAAGTACATATATGCGTATGCAATATGGAAGTGACTGAGCCGATCTAATACCTAATGTGTGTGTATATGCATCCACGAGCAACCACTAGCAACCCCTTGCAACCATCAACCATAACATGTTTCAATTACATGTTTTCATCCAAATGAGTTTCTACCCAAGGATAAAGGATATGATCGAGGAGATATACCTAAAAAGATAGATACGAGCATAAACTTAAGGAAAAAGAGATTCAAGGATGTACCCTCAAAAAGAAAAGGGTAGGTTGCGCGTATTCTGTCCTCAGTTTCCCAAGTCGCGTCTTCCTCGGTGTTGCTCCATTGAACTTTGACAAGCTTAACTTCAGGGTTGCGTAGCTTTTTTACTTCTGTTCCCAAGATACGGGTTGGAACTCTTCTCACCATTGCTTCTCGTTCAACTTCTACTTCCTCTAGCATGCTTGGTTCTACCACTTCCGCAGACTCGTGTAAGCACTTCCGCAGGTGAGAGACATGAAAGACATTATGAACCCCGACCAATCTTTCGGGCAGCTGTACCCTATAAGCCATTTTCCCAATCTTCTCGATGATAGGGAACGACCCTACAAATCTTGGTGCTAACTTTCCTGCGGATCCAAAGCGAACGACGTTCCTCAAAGGAGATACTTTAAGGAACACCTTATCTCCAACTTCGAATTCAAGGTCAGTTCTTTTGTCTGCGTAGGACTTCGGTATATCTTGGGTAGTCTTCATTCTTCTTCGTATCAAGTCTACTTTCTCTGAAGTTTTCCTAATCATGTCTGGTCCAATTATGAGCTTGTCTGTGGACTCCCACCAGCAAGTTGGTGACCTGCACGGTTTCCATATAAAGCTTCGAAAGGCGCCACGCCTATGGTGGCTTGGTAGCTATTGTTGTAAGCGAATTCCACCAAAGGTAGATGATCCTCCCATGTACCTCCGAAGTCAATAATGAATAATCTCAAGAGGTCTTCTAATACTCTGTTGACTCTTTCCGTTTGGCCATCGGTTTGAGGGTGATAGGCCGTGCTTAAGCATAACTGTGTGCCTACTGCCTCTTGTAAACTCTTCCAAAACTCGCTCGTGAAGATAGGGTCTCGATCACTCACTATGCTAGAGTGTATCCCATGGAGTCGAACTATCTCTTTAAGATATATGGATGCTAGAGATGAGGCAGTCCTTCTACTCTTGACGGGTATAAAGTGAGCGCTTTTTGTGAGCCTGTCCACTATTACCCAAATGCTGGTATTGCCCCTTCTTGACCTAGGCAACCCATCTACAAAGTCCATCGAGATGCTATCCCATTTCCATTGTGCGACCTCTAGAGGATGAAGCAGACCACCAGGCTTCTTCTACTCTGCCTTGACTTGTTGGCATATTAAACACTTAGAAACAAATTCAACTACGTCTTGCTTCATGCCATTCCAAAAGAAAACTCTTTTGATGTCTTTATACGTTTTGTCTCCGCCTAGGTGTATGGTCAGTTTGGAATGGTGTGCCTCTTCTAGAACCGCCTTAACCAAGCCCCTTGCTTGTGGGACACATGGTCTTCCATCTCGTTTCAACCAGCCCTTGGCATCAATGGAGTATCTATTGAGGTGACTAGAAGTCTCACCCCTAATTACACTACAAGAAAAAGGGCAGCGGCATAATCCGCGGGTAATCCGTCGCTATATAGAGCTTAGAGACGGATTACCGACGGACTATAGTGGTAGGTAAATTTCAAGACGATATTTGTGTCGAATTTTTGCGACGGATTTTAGCGTGAGATTTCTGACCATTTTCCGTCGTTTCACTCAATATAAAACTATAATTTTGAATTAATTTAAAATTAGTTAACCGACGTTTTTGCGATGGATACATATTTTTTCTTAAATTATTATCTATAAATAACCGTCGGTAAACCCTTGCTAATCAGCAACGGATTAGCGACGCATTTTAGTTTGGCTTTCCTTTTTGCGGGTAATCTGTCACTATTCCCCATCTGATATACACGCACACACGCACACACACACACACACACACACACACACACACACACACATATATATATATATATATATATATATATATAGACACACACACACACACACACACACATATATATATATATATCAAACTAATATCATTTAACTGTGAACATTGAAATAGCATATTAAAAAACAAAGATAAATTTGCAAGAAAAAACATCATAAAACCATAACATTCATAATCACATTCAGAAAAGAACATCCATAATCATTCCTCGGTTCATAGACTAAGCTGAATTATAAACAACAAAACTATTCAATTGGTGCTAACATTACCTCATACACAAACACATAACATCCATAACAGTACTAAAACCATAACGTTATAATTACATCAGAATAAGTCTTAACATACCTAACCAATTTACGAGGAAGACAACGACGATGGCATAGATATTCTAAAATATCGTAACTTATCCTTAACCTTTCCTTCAACCATCATAGTTAAAAGCAAGAGTCCATCACTTTCAGTCTTCTCTAGCTCCACTCCAAAATACGGACGGGCATATGTAATCCATTCAGAAAAAGAGAGTACACAAAAAAGCTTGATGCAAGAATGTTTCCTGCAACAAGGTAGAAAATTGAATCAGCTGGGTTACAACGATGTGAAGCAATGTACATCTAAAAAGTTTAAAACTTTTTCAACCATCAATATTGATTTTATTTCATATTTCAGAAAATATTGCTTAGCATTTTTTAGAGATTTGATTTAACACCAGTGTAAACTGAAGTGAAATACTTTTGAAGCTTCTAATAATAAGTGGTAACTGCGTGCAAAGACAAACTTATCCCATAATGTAATTATATTTCACTTACCTTCGTACAAGCTGTCATCAGTTCATCTGAACAAAATGGAAGATAGCCCACTCGCATTTTATACATAATAGCATCCAGCGACCACCTATGGCCCAAAAAAAAAAAAAAAAAAAGAAGAAGAATCGTTTGCATAGGATAAAAAGCAATTGGATATTTAAGCCAAATTTGATATTTAGCAATCATAATCCATTCCATAACCTTTCTTCAGTGAAACTTAAGGAGCAATATAATCATGTTTACCAACAGTAGAGTATGGCCACAATCGTTTTAGAGAAATGAATAATATAGCATAGTAATCACACATGTAGAATTTTAAATAAAGGCCGATTCTGTGTAAAACAATAATTACCAATGTTCTAATATAAGCTGCTTCACCAACTGCAGTCAACAATAATTACCAATGTTCTAATATAAGCTGCTTCGTACAACATGTACGTCACAAATACAAGAAAAAAACAAAATAAGCTGCTTCACCAACTGCAGTCAACATCCAAAATAGCTGTGATTAATGAATAGAACTAAAATTAAACTTTGCTAACATATTCTAATGCATCCAAATCACAAAAAGAACCCTTCACCGAAATCCTGTTTTTGCTACATAATAATCCCATAGCAACCAAAATTACAAAGTGAACAAATAAGAAAGCTTTGTCATTTAGGTACCTCCGAATTGGAATAGAACCCCAGTAAAATACAATCTTTACTTCAAACCCCTAAAAGATTTCACTACCTCGTAACCTATCATGTTGAAATGAAGCCGAGCTGACTCCGAAAGGAAGCAGTGAAACCCTAGAATAGAAGTAGTATCAGACCCGTAAACCCGTTATTCGCCAGATGGAAGGAAGAAGAGCAACGTAGTCTTGATTTGAAGTGAAATGATAAATGGAAAGAGACGCGATTGGAAAATAAAAAATCAAACTTTCTCCTGCGTATTTTTTTCTGACCCTGGGCTGCAACACAGGCCCGCTCAGGTCTAGATCCGCCGTTGCCAAAAACGTGTAGTCTTTAGCTGGTTACCCATTCTTCAAACACGACGCTGGTTGATCCATGTATGGACATTCAACGTCCGAATATATCAACGTTGATCAATTATTGAATATCCATCTTCCTTCTATTACACTGCACTTGTCAGGACTAAAGTTGATTGCATCTTCATTAGTCATGTTGTTTGGAGCTGATGTTGTATATTACTTCTCTTCTGGTAGATATGGACATGTATACTCAGTATGCAGCAGCAGAGACTTTCATAAAGTATTGAAAATGAAATCACTTATGATACTTGGAGATCTTGTGTTAGAGAACACCAAATTATCACAAATTCGATTCACAAAGTGAAGGGTGGACTCTTAATATTTATACAGAATTTATTTTATAAATTCCCCAATTTGAGACTTGTCTTAACATCTTAGGTGAACGTTTTCCCAGTAAATGCAATGGAGATGATAACGATTACTGTTATTGACAGGGACATAATCCCCATTATTGTTTTCACATTTAGGAAGGAACCTTGATGTATCAATTGATTATTTTGGGTTGTAAAAGATCAAGACAGAAACTCAAATAGTGTTTGATTTATGTTTTTAATTTTAGGATTTTGCCCTAAAAAGCATGAACGCATATGTATATCGTTTAAAAATGATCGTTTTATAAGCGAAAATTATTTTATTTTTCGTGTATTGAAAATTAATAGAAGAAGGAGAGACGGTTTAACATTGTTGCATCTCTCTATTCTCTCCATTGTCCTCTTCATTTTTCTTACATCACCTACATTGACCCTCAATTGTTTTTATCTTTTGTAATTAACGTTGAAAACTTAGACCACAAAATATAAAATACACCAAACACCGTCTTATTTCTGTTACGGGAATATCGGTTTCTTCCCTCAACCTTGTACATCTTCATCGGATTTCAATCGATAGATTTATCATTTTCATTTGAAAAATGATATTGATCTGTAAATCTGGTTATCAAACCTGAATCTGATTCATGTGTAAAATTAGTCTCACATCACGGAATAAATTGAAGGAGTGGAGTACAAATATAAGTTGGTAGGCTTTGTAGTATCAGGGATTTTGGTGCCAACTCATATGTGTGCGACCTATGTGAAAGGATGGGGACTTTGTTCCGACCGTCGTTACATAACAGGAGATGTATCCAATTTATATCCTAAATGAAATCAGATTGAACACAAATTCTACGAAGTTTGTGCTTTTTTAAATTTTGTTGTCCTATCTCACGTTGCAAATGAAATTGGATGAACACATATGTTTTGCAGACACAAACATGGATGGAAATGCTCGAATATTGTTGTTTATATCAAATTTTATGCTTTTAAATAAAGTTTCTATTAGGTATATATATTAAATTACAAAAAATTCGGATTAAGTCGAACAAACAACGACCAAACGAGATTTTTTCTAATATAAATTTTATTTTTCTTAGCTGGGGCGAAAATGAAAATTAAACAATAATGGAAATATTTCAATTATGAATACGAAAAGGGACGTCGGACGTGGACACTTTTTTCTTAAAAGAAACAGTTCTGGATCGGTATTAAATTCTCTAGTCCGAAATTCCTTGGATCCGGTGAGGCAAATACATCTTTCCCATTGATTTCGGGCGGGGGAGGAGGGGGGGTATATACGAAATCAGGAGGCAAGATGTATTGCATGTAAGTTTCTCTACTATAATTTAGTGTATTTTGATGTTTTCAGCTGCAGCAGCATGCAAGTTAACGCATTTGTTAGCGAGCTACCTTCCAAAATTGAAAAAGAATGAAAACTGGCAAAAATTCCAGTGCCGCACGCGCAAAATCCCATAACTCAGATCCCATCCAAACAATATGCCAACGCCATCAAAACTGAAGCAAACAAAACTGCCGGCATCTGCTTACAAAGAAAAGAAAGGAAGGAGCGCATTCCCTACTTCTCCACCCTCCACATGTTCATCAAACAAAAATACACTATCATCATCTAACACGAATAAACAAAGCAGACCGGTGTGTGTTCAAAACATTAAACGCGGCAACTTCTTCCTTATAAAAGCTTAGACTAGAAAGCACTTCTACATATATTCTATACATCAAGTACTTGCATAATCCTCTCCTTTATAATATGGTTTCTTTTCTTGCTAGAGCAGCAGCTGCCATGATAATCCTGGCCTGCTTGTTGTTGCTTTGTGTAGAAGGCAGATATATGAAGGATGAAGAATTGTTAAGGAAGCATGGAATTGTTGTGAATGCATTGCCTAGAGGGAATATTGTGCCACCTTCTGAACCAAGTGGAGGAATCGACGTCGCTCCTCCAAAGGGGATGGAGGAAGCGGATGGACGGCGCATCACCAGGGTGGAAGATGAGGAGTCCGTGCCAAGCCCGGGGGAAGGACATTGAGATGGACTTCCACTGTTATTTTTGTTCCCACATTCTTTTTACATACAATATATGGATCATACTGCAGTATTATTTGTTGACAGAAATTATACAGCTGCTTCATTTGATATATACTATAGCTGTTTCTTGATTTTGCACTTTACAGTACTAAAAACGGTACAGACACGAATATAGCATGTTACATGATAACCCTCTTTTATGGCATTCCTTTTGCATTTGAATAATAATCATCCATTTATATTTAAATAATTTTAATGGGAAGACCGAGTTAACGCGAAGAGAGAGCAATGAAAATCAAAGTAGAGAGTGTTTGTGAGTAGTGTTTTATTATGTTTGTGCGTTGTTTCTTTCTGTCTTGCGTTGTTTTTCCTTAAGTTTGTTGTAACATACGGTTTTAGTTCAGCTTTTGTATTGTAAGGGTATTTTGGTACTTAGGGCATATATACCCAGGTTGTATTGAAAACATTCAGGAAATAAGAAATTACTTTTTTGGTTCTTTCTTCTATCGCTCATGGTATATCAGAGCAAAGCTATTTTTTCCCTCAATTGAACCCTAATTCAATATGCCTGAATTGAGTCAAATCTCGAATACGAATCCAGAAAATCATGCGAATTCTGCGATCAGTTATAATGATTCGTATTTTCTTTCTTACAGTGATAACCCTAATTCTCAATTAGGTCAAATCGTGTTCGATGGTGACAATTATCTCAACTGGAGTCGTAGCGGTCGATTAGCGCTTGGAGCAAAAAATAAAATCGGATTTATCGATGGATCTATTCTTCGACCATCTGATGATTCTTCAGATCTGCAGAGATGGGTTTAGAATGATTATATGGTCACTGCGTGGATACTTTGTTCGATGAAAAAGACGATTTCAGAGAGTTTTATCTTCAATTCCTGCGCTAGACAGCTCTGGACTGAAATTCAAGAGAGGTATGGACATTCTAACACTCCCCAGATCTATGAAATCCATAAGAAATTAATGAGTATACAACAAAATGATGATAATATTGCTACATACTACTCGAATCTTAAGCAAGTTTGGGATCAATTGCAAGTTATAGAACCTTATCCTAATTGTACATGTGGAGCAATTCATCAATGTTCTTGCGGTTTACTTATGAAAATTTTGGAGGTTGATCAATTAAGAAAGCTAATACAGTTTATTTTTGGTTTAAATAAATCATATGATCAAGCCAAGATTAATCTTCGCAGTTTGGATCCTTTACCAACTGTAAATAGAGCTTATCACATGATTCAGCAAATTGAAAGACAAAATGCGCTTAATATTGCAAATCAGTCAACTGAGATTAGTGCATTTTTCTCTGCAAAGAATGGTGAAGATCATAATAATTTCAATTCATCATTTCAAAAGAAAGATTACAATAGGGCCAAACTTGACAAATTCTATGAACACTGCAAGTGTAAGGGTCATGTGAAGGAACAATGTTTTAAGATAGTTGGATATCCAGATTGGGGAAAGGAAGAGTTCAGAAACATCACAAATTTGCAGCAAATGTACAAGAAAGCTCTATTGGAAATGGAGTTCATGGATCTGCTCCTGCTTCTCCTCTGGAAAATGGTGATCAAGCTATAACTTCAACTTCAGTTAATCCTCAAACCCTTTCTGCTTTATACAAGGAGCTTGTTAAGATGGTTCAGAACAATCAAAGATCTACTTCTGAAGCTTATAATGCTGCTGTGAATTTTGCAGGTATTGTCTCCGCATTTAATGTGAATTATTCAATTGAGCATGCACATAATAATACATGGATTATAGACACAGGTGCAAGTGATCATATGTCCTTTGACTTAAACATGTTTGATAAAACTCATCTTCTTAAACAACCTATAAAAATCATTCTTCCTGATGGAACACTCAAATTTGTTTCTATTATTGGCATCATTTCCATCAGTCCACATATTACACTTCAGAATGTCTTTTATGTTCCAAAATTCAAACACAACTTGTTATCTGTTAGAAGATTATTAGATCAAAATAATCAAATTACTAAATTCGAGCAAAACTCTTGCTCTTTCCAGGACCTTACAACTAATCAAGTGAAGGCTATTGGATTGAGACAAGGAGGTTTGTGTAAATTTGTCAAAGATGTTTCAAGTAGTTCTCTATCTACAAATAAACTTGTTTCTAATCAGTGTTCTCTTGTTCTAGCTTCTAATACGAAAAATTCTGTTGATCTTTTTCATGCTAGGCTTGGACATGCCTCTTTAGGCAAATTAAAACATGTATCTGATTTTCCAGCATCTTTTACAAATAATAATTTCCATTGTGTGTCATGTATTTGTGCAAAACATCATAGGTTATCTTTTCGTGTGTCAAATTCCATTGTTAATGCATGTTTTGATTTAATTCACATTGATCTTTGGGGACCATATCGTGTACCCACTACAACTGGTGCAAGATATTTTTTGACCATTTTAGATGATCATTTAAGAACTACATGGATTTATTTGGTTCATCATAAAGATCAAGTACCCCAGATACTATCTGCATTTTTAGCATATGTGGAAAATCATTTTCAAACATCAGTTAAAACAATAAGATCTGATAATGGAACTGAAATAGTTCAACAATCATGTACAAAGTTATTTGCATTAAAGGGGATTGTTCATCAAAGAAGCATTGTAGGAGTTCCACAGCAAAATGGAAGAGTTGAACGTAAGCACAAGCATTTGGCTGAAACTGCTAGGGCTCTTAAGATACATGCAAATTTACCTAGTAAGTTTTGGCGGGAGTGCTTTCTTACATCAACTTATTTGATAAATCTTATGCCAAGTTTTGTTCTTAACTGGAAGACACCATATGAAGTTTTAATGAATAAAGTTCCAGATTATTCACATTTAAGGGTTATGGGTTGTTTGTGTTACCCTGCTGTAAAGTCTCAAGATAAAATGGCTCCTAGATCCAAAAGATGTATTTTTCTTGGCTAGCTTATGCACAGAAAGGATATAAGCTATATGGTTTGGAAAATCATAAATTTTTATTGAGTAGAGATGTCATTTTTAAAGAGGATATATTCCCTTTTCATTCAGTTTCTACTAATTCTTCAAGTTCAGATCAACACATCAATTTTCCTCTTGTTAATCCTGCAATATCTTCTGATTATGTTTCCAATTCTCCAATTCAAAATGATATTCAGTCAACACAGAATACCACTGAAAATATTCCTCCTTTCCCTGAAAGAGTTTCATCTAATAACTCACCTATTTCTCATTCTCAAACACAACAATTAGCCTCTACAACTCCACAAGAATCTTCTCCTTCAAACACAAATGTTCCTATTAGAAAATCTACTTGTGCTACACAGTTACCTAAAAAGTTTGATCAGTTTGTTTTAGACAAGCATGTCAAGCCACCCACTGCATGTTCTTTTGTTCAGCAAATTTTCTCTAATCATGAATTGATCTATTTACCCTCAGAATATGTTAGCAGTTTAGCACATTCCTTATTTGTTCATGAACCAAGTTCTTATGCTCAAGCTAAGGAAGATTCAAATTAGGTTGAGGCTATGAACAATGAGTTACAGGCTCTGGAAAAAAACAATACTTGGGAAATGACTACTTTGCCTCCAAACAAAAAGGCTATTGGAAGCAAATGGGTATATAAAGCAAAATTCATTCCAGATGGTAGTTTAAAAAAATTCAAAGCAAGGGTTGTGGCATGTGAGAACCCGTAACTTCCCCGTGAAGGAAAGAGTGGATACTTTGAGAACAACACACAAATGAACGCAGACGGAAGAACATTTCATTGCTATTACAACAATTCCATCAGATACAAGAATATACAGAGTATAATTGAATAAATTACATTCGATAAATATCAGAGATTACAATAAATTACATAGCAGCGGAAAATAATACAAAGCACAACTGAAGGTGATATACAGATACAGAGCTTTCCGGATATCATTCCAGCTGTAAACCAGGATCCTGTGAATATAAATCTGCAAAACCAAAACTACTAGCTGCCCGTGCGGAAAATAGGGGCACCCAGAGTTTAGGTTAAAACAATAAACTCCAGGTCAGTCATGTGAATGGTGTGAGAACTAAAACAGTTATTTAAAGCTTTACTTTAAAAGAAAGTAATTCAAGGGACCACGCCGTATAACACGGAACGGGTTTCCTCCCAAGAATACCAGTGCATATCAGTAAACAACGCAATGCTTTTTCGAAAAATGAAGCTATTATAAGACTCAGGTCCCATCACACAATGCAACGCAAGCCGGAGGATAGGGTTTTCCCTTATAATAGCCAAACATGCTTGGTACGTTTAAAACAAATCACTTGATACTATAATAAGTGTATAGTGTCAAAACAATTTCAATCATAAATATAAATCATAGACGGCATGGGTACCATATATCATGTCGCCATACTAGTTCTACAATTAAAACCGCAACACACGTATTGGAAATTGGATTTCCGTCATGAGTCGAGGCAAGGGGCAAGCTCCTCTCCGCGTTCGAGACACTCTAGCAAATGCCTCAGGGCTACGCACTCTGGGCAACCCCTGGATGCTTCAGGGCCGGTCCTCACTTACGTTAGAGGATTAATTATGCCATAACACACGTTTCCCGGTCCTTACAGACCTAAAATCGAGGCGCCTCATCCAACAACCACAAAGGTGAAAATTATATAAATGTCAGGGATGGTAAGTCACTGACACCACCAAAGCTAGAAAGAAACGTCGTGCTCTCCCTGCAGTCCGTATCCCGTTTTTAACTCATACCGAGGTGTGAGGCTCGCGAATTCACATTATACACAAAGCTGCCACGTAGGCCGTGCTTTGATCATCAACCACAAGACTTTGCTTTTCAACAGAAGCCTTGATCATTGCATCTCAGCGTGCCACACATGCAATTCATGCCATGTGACTGATGTCCATCGATATACAACCTCTGAGCTCGTACGTCTCAGAGAAGGGCGTTAAGCAAAAGAATAAATTCTCCACCGCCAAACAGATGTATATTTAATAGAAATCAATCAACACAGAATAAAATCCAATGTCAGACACACAATCCATTTACAAGTCCGTTCTGGGTCTGAACGAAACCGAAGGCACTTTCCTCGCGTATCCATCCATCTCCAAGTACGTCTGGACGACCACCAACTATTTCCATCCTCTTGGGTGTACAGCCCAATCAGGATCGTCAGTAATTATCCAAACGATGTGAAGACTTCCGGTCTTCGACCACCGTCTTCATCTTCGACATATCGTCGAATCGGTTATTCAGAATGGGTATATACCCGGCCTTTCCGAACAACCCGCGTATATTAAAAACAAATGTTACACAAACACAACATACGCCTCATTCCAATTCATATTCTCAGGGAAAGGTTCCCATTAATTTTATCCAAGATAAATTCTTTAAAATTTATCCTTTAATCTTCCTTCGGATGTCGTTTCAAACCAAATTATGGTTTTCTAAACTAGTCGAGATTAGCGAACCGTAACGAAGTAATTATTTATTTTATTTCCCAATCCCAACCTATTCATCCCATGAAGCAAAACTGGTAGTACTTCACATCTAACACCACAGTGTTATCGGTAAAATTAATTACCATTTCACGTTCAAATCTAATTAAAGATTTAACTATCGCTTTGGAGCAAAACTGGCGATACTCCATCCTCGCTCACTTTCTAAATTTGATAATTCAGATAATCTATTCACATTTCAATTTAATTGCAGATTCATTAAAACTCCTTTTACTGGGTTAAAGAACTAATGTCATTTAAAACACTGTTCACGACAAACCCAAATCACATTCTATTTATTATCGGGTTAAAGAACTAGTGTTATTTAAAACACAGTTCACGATAAACCCATGAATCAATTCTATTTAAAACCCGTTTCAAATCCAATTTATTTATTTAAAAATAAATGGGTTTTAATTTCAGTTCAAAACTAGTTCATTTCGATAAAAATCTATTTTTATCTTTTCAAATATGGAGTTTTTCATCCCAATTTCTCCCAAATCATTTCTTATGATTTTACACAAATTATTACTATTTTTAATAATTTTATTTAGGCCCGTACAGTCGATTTCCACCAACGGCCATCGAACTGCACTTAGTGCGACCTTTTTCAAATTTGATTTGGACATAATTCCAAATCCAACCGTTAGATTTCTAATTTCTTATATTCGTTAGAAAGCTCTTTTCGATACGAACCCAACGGTTCCGGTTTTAGGAGAATCCGACGGTCGGATCTCCCGTAATGTCCGTTTGAAATAAATGGTCGAAATTCACGAACTGCCGCGGCGCGGCGCGTTCTATTCAGGCCATTATATTATATATATAATATATATAATATATATTTCGTCGATTACTATTTAAAACGAATTATATAAATAGTTTTAATTTCGTTTCAAAACAATTTCAACTTCCATTTCAATTCAAATCAAAATTGAATTTTTCCTTATAAATTCGTTTTAAAATTCATTTTTATTCAATTCAAATTTCAATTCAATTTGAATTCATTTCAATTCGTTTTCAATTCAATTCAAATTCAAATTGGTTTTCTATTCGATTCAATTCAAATTGGTTTTCTATTCCATTCAGTTCAAATTGGTTTTCTATTCAATTCAATTCAAGTCACTTTTCAATATTCATTTCGAAATCACTTTATATTCAATTCATTTCGAAATCGCTTTTCAATATTCATTTTAAAATGAATAAAATCGATATAAATATCGTTCACGTCAAAATGGCGTCAATCTAATCAACACGGCTTCATATATTTCTATTTTCAAATATTCTATTTCAAATATTTCTTATTCAAATATTTCCTATTCAAATATTTCTATTTCAAATATTCTATTCAACAAATGATTTTTTTTTTCAACACACGACTAATCTCAACGGATGAGTATTGTCCACGTGTGACTATCTTTGTTATTTAATATAATTTATAAAAATTAACGTATCTATCGTTTGATATTGAATCAGACTCCAACCGTAATTTAGTGAGAGAACGATTTCCTGGATATTAACCCCAAAGGCCGAAACCAACATCAGATTAATATCCAGGAGACCACCCATCTCATCTATTTTCCAGTTGATTTCTAATTCTATATATGATAAAGATGTAAATTTTATTGTTAAAATATTTCGTTCAACACATGACCAATCTCAACGGATGAGTACAGTCAACACATGAACCTTTATTTTATATTGATAAAGATATAAATTTTATTGTTAAAATATTCCGTTCAACACATGACTAATCTCAACGGATGAGTATTGTCCACGTGTGACTATCTTTGTTATTTAATATAATTTATAAAAATTAACGTATCTATCGTTTGATATTGAATCAGACTCCAACCGTAATTTAGTGAGAGAACGATTTCCTGAATATTAACCCTGAAGGCCGAAACCAACATCAGATTAATATCCAGGAGACCACTCATCTCATCTATTTTCCAGTTGATTTCTAATTCTATATATGATAAAGATGTAAATTTTATTGTTAAAATATTTCGTTCAACACATGACCAATCTCAACGGATGAGTACAGTCAACACATGAACCTTTATTTTATATTGATAAAGATATAAATTTTATTGTTAAAATATTTCGTTCAACACATGACTAATCTCAACGGATGAGTATAGTCAACACATGAACCTTTATTTTATAATATTCTTTATTTTCTAAATTGGAATGAGGCCCAATCAATTACCATATAAAGTTAATTATATGGATTCCATTCAACACATGTACATAATAGCAATGATAAATAATCAACCATCATCCAAAGTGCACTACACTGTATAAGCATCAAATATAGATATCTAACGCTTATAACAGCATGTCAATCAATCGATCGACATATTTAATCAATCAGGATGAGTGTACTTCAAATTTCATCCCAACACCCGTGTGGGGTTTCAAACAATCAAACACAGATTTTATTTGTGCAGTTGGGCGATGTGTAAAATTTATCGTCCCAATCAATGTTAGTCAAATCAGTGTACATAAACAAACCGTCCAGTTTGTAAATGAATATTTATTTATTCACATTTACTATATTCATGTTCACGTTAAAAATTATATTTTTAACGATAAAACATTATTTTAACATATGAATTTCTATTCAGTTCATTCTTTAAATAAAATGATGTTTTTATTTTTCTAACTTATTTTAGAAAATTTCGGCGGCATAACGGCACGATACTAGAAACGGGACAAGGCCTAGCCTTATCCCCGGTCTAGTGAAGGCCCACGCCATTCACACATCAATCAAATCCATTCCATTTCACCAAACAATTCAATTTCAATCAAATAATCTAACTAATTTTTGAAATCAAACAAACAAGTCCATGGTCTGTGGACGATTGTGTCGGGTGCTACTAAGCACCGTCTGCATCCTAGTATATATATATAACTAGAAAAGAAATTGAAGAGTGAGAAGTTCTCACCAATAGCTATCCAATCATCTTGACTCTTCTTTGATAGAAATCTTCATCGTTATCGCATTTTTGTCATCTTCGTTGCTGTAGCCACTACATATGTAAAAATCGAATTTTTACTTCGCTTTTCAATATATAAAAATCGAATTTTTATCTTGTTATTCAATATATAAAAATCGAATTTTTATTATACTATTCAATATATAAAAATCGAATTTTTACCTTGTTATTCAATATATAAAAATCGAATTTTTACCTTGTTATTCAATATATAAAAATCGAATTTTTACCTTGTTATTCAATATATAAAAATCGAATTTTTACCTTGTTATTCAATATATAAAAATCGAATTTTTATTATACTATTCAATATATAAAGATCTCGCCTTTTCAACTATAAAGATTCCGCCTTTTCAACTATAAAGATTCCGCCTTTTCAACTATAAAGATTCTGCCTTTTCAAAATAAAGATTTCGCCTTTTCAACTATAAAGATTCCGCCTTTTCAACTATAAAGATTCCGCCTTTTCAACTATAAAGATTCCGCCTTTTCAATATGAAAAATATCGCCTTTTCAATATGAAAAATATCGCCTTTTCAATATGAAAAATATTGCCTTTTTATTTTAAAAATTATTTCTTTTCTATTTTAAAAATCAAACATTTGTCTTTTTAAAGATCAAATCTTTTTAATTTTAAAGACCAAATCTTTTTAAATTTTCTATTACCATTCAACCATAGGATTTATTCATTTAATCTAAGCTATATATATAAAAATTCTGATTTTTATGTTAACTTTAACACATACAAAATCTGATTTTTATACTAACTTTACCGCATAAAAAATAAATCTTTTATCATTCATAAAATTTACAACCGAAAAGAAAATCAAAATAAAAAGGGAAAGGGCTCACTTTTGGATTTTCAGAGGGAATGGAGACCGAGGTGGTGGCTGCAGTTAGATCGGGGAAGGAGGCTCCAGGGCTGGCGGGTTTCCTCCCTAGGGCGCTGACCTTCAAATCGGACAGGGTGAGAGAAGGAGGAGGGAGAAGGGAACGGCGGCAGGTGGTTGCGGTGGTGGGGAGGGCGGCTCTGCTGCGGAGAATTAGGGCGTCGGTGGTGGCGTTCGCTTTGGGGGGGGGGGGTGTTTGTGATCGGCAATCGCGAGAGGGGGGCTTCGGTCGGCGCGCCGCCTGGGGAGTGGGCTCGGCGGTGGGGGATTGATCGGAGGAGCGACGAGCTCCTCCCCCTCCTTTTCTCCCTTTTTTTATTATGGGTTCTGTTGAAATGAATATGAGCGGGGGGGGGGGGGGGGGGCAGAGATTATAGAAGGAGAAGGGGGTTTTTAATTTTTAATTTATTTAATTGTTTTATTTTCACCCAAAAAGCAACTTTTATTTTCGACCTCAAAACGAGGCCCACCGCCTGTCGTCCATAGTGTTTTATCCCCCTTCCGAACACAATGGGATATGTATCGCAAGCTGATTTGATCGTTTCGATCAGTTTTCGTCAAAATCAACATATAACTCTATATATTAAATTTGAACGTGCATTTCAATTTACCGGGGTCACATACTAACTCGAAAAATTCCAGAAAAATATTTTCTAGCTTCGTATTGACGATACGGTCTTAACAAAACTAGTTTCGTCAAATTCTGAGACCGTTGGAAAAATGGTCATTTTCCAGTCGATTAAAATCAACTGAAACTGGTCAAACGCGTTTTCCTTTGCCACGCTCACATATTGATTCGAAAAATTATGAAATTTGGAATCTAGCAATAATTTTACACTGCGGATCCAACAAAAGTGGTTTCGTCGAAATCCGAGGTCGTTTGCAAAATTCCCATTTTTAAGGGCCTGAATTCCATAGCGACTATTCAGAATTTTCAACTGGACATATCTTTTGATCCCCGCTATGAAATTTTGATTTTTCGGATTCATTGGAAAGATATCATCAATTAGATCCTAATGTTTTTGGTTTCACTAAAATCCAGATTGTTTTGCACCCGGTATATTCAATTGAAGTTTGAAATCGAATTATCGAAATACCGCCCCATTTTCAATTCCTTTTATAATTTAAAATAAATATTTATATTCTAACGACGACGTATATAATATATACATTCGAATTATATTCAAAATAAATTTCTCGTCGATATTTTTTAAAATAATCATTTTAAATATTCAAAATTGGCTAAAATTGCCAAAAATAAAAATTTTAAACTGGCCCAGATTTTCCGGGTTATTACAATCTCCCCCACTTAAAACTTTTCGTCCCCGAAAAGGAACAAAGTCGAAAGTGGTTTGATTATTCAACACTACGTTCGATCTGGCTTCCATTCTCCAACTTTTCAGTTTCTGAGAATTTTCAAATTTTCAAAAATTTGGCTAACACCCTAAATTTTCGAAAAATTTCGCCATAACCTCCCCTGCACCGGGAGCCACGGGAAAATCCCGAAATTGCCGTACAGGCCTTCTGATCTCAAAAAAAAAAGAAAAAGCCAAGCGGCTAGCCAATAGGCTCATAAAATCATCATCACCCAAACAAAACAGTAAATTATAGTAAACATGTACATATTTGTCGGGCAAACAAATTTTATTCTTCAGCTCTAGCATCCTTGCTATGACCTGTTCAATGTAAGTATATGTATATGCAAGCAAATGCGACCAATTTTCAATACAATTCAATATTTGATGCAATTAGGCATAATGGCTAAAAATTAGCAAACAACTAAACAAACAACACAAACATCAATCAATTAGTGGATTATAGTTTCAAATTCATTATTTTTGATATATATACAAAAATCACATTTTTGATGCCAATTCACAACAATGTGTTCTAACTATATAAGTTTTGGTTCTCACACCAGTCTAATGGAAATATATAGAAATCACACCTTCGTCACTCGAAAATAAATGTTGATGATGTTTCGAACCACCATCATAACATCTCCGGGCTACTAGAGTGCGGTTCTATATCTATCCGGTATATTAAAACTTCGAATATACGTTCATGACGCGTATATGCAAAATCTTTATATATTGGAATGTCCAAATTCAAAATAAATAAATATTCAAATACGTATAAAATGGTTTAAATTTTCAAAACAAAATTGTTTTCATTGGAAAAATATACTCTTCACACTCGTTCTAGGATACTACTGATCCTATCTCTAACGAGTCATTCTGATTGGATATTACTAATCCAATATCTGATGAATTCTTTCGTATGGTTCTAATGTGCCTTGTTCTCGAGCTCTATAAACCAAAGCTCTGATACCAAATGTGAGAAACCCGTAACTTCCCCGTGAAGGAAAGAGTGGATACTTTGAGAACAACACACAAATGAACGCAGACGGAAGAACATTTCATTGCTATTACAACTATTCCATCAGATACAAGAATATACAGAGTATAATTGAATAAATTACATTCGATAAATATCAGAGATTACAATAAATTACATAGCAGCGGAAAATAATACAAAGCACAACTGAAGGTGATATACGGATACAGAGCTTTCCGGATATCATTCCAGCTGTAAACCAGGATCCTGTGAATATAAATCTGCAAAACCAAAACTACTAGCTGCCCGTGCGGAAAATAGGGGCACCCAGAGTTTAGGTTAAAACAATAAACTCCAGGTCAGTCATGTGACTGGTGTGAGAACTAAAACAGTTATTTAAAGCTTTACTTTAAAAGAGAGTAATTCAAGGGACCACGCCGTATAACACGGAACGGGTTTCCTCCCAAGAATACCAGTGCATATCAGTAAACAACGCAATGCTTTTTCGAAAAATGAAGCTATTATAAGACCCAGGTCCCATCACACAATGCAACGCAAGCCGGAGGATAGGGTTTTCCCTTATAATAGCCAAACATGCTTGGTACGTTTAAAACAAATCACTTGATACTTTAATAAGTGTATAGTGTCAAAACAATTTCAATCATAAATATAAATCATAGACGGCATGGGTACCATATATCATGTCGCCATACTAGTTCTACAATTAAAACAGCAATACACGTATTGGAAATTGGATTTCCGTCATGAGTAGAGGCAAGGGGCAAGCTCCTCTCCGCGTTCGAGACACTCTAGCAAATGCCTCAGGGCTACGCACTCTGGGCAACCCCTGGATGCTTCAGGGCCGGTCCTCACTTACGTTAGAGGATTAATTATGCTTGAACACACGTTTCCCGGTCCTTACAGACCTAAAATCGAGGCGCCTCATCCAACAACCACAAAGGTGAAAAGTATATAAATGTCAGGGATGGTAAGTCACTGACACCACCAAAGCTAGAAAGAAACGTCGTGCTCTCCCTGCAGTCCGTATCCCGTTTTTAACTAATACCGAGGTGTGAGGCTCGCGAATTCACATTATACACAAAGCTGCCACGTAGGCCGTGCTTTGATCATCAACCATAAGACTTTGCTTTTCAACAGAAGCCTTGATCATTGCATCTCAACGTGCCACACAGGCAATTCATGCCATGTGACTGATGTCCATCGATATATAACCTCTGAGCTCGTACGTCTCAGAGAAGGGCGTTAAGCAAAAGAATAAATTCTCCGCCGCCAAACAGATGTATATTTAATAGAAATCAATCAACACAGAATAAAATCCAATGTCAGACACACAATCCATTTACAAGTCCGTTATGGGTCTGAACGAAACCGGAGGCACTTTCCTCGCGTATCCATCCATCTCCAAGCACGTCTGGACGACCACCAACTATTTCCATCCTCTTGGGTGTACAGCCCAATCAGGATCATCAGTAATTATCCAAACGATGTGAAGACTTCCGGTCTTCGACCACCGTCTTCATCTTCGACATATCGTCGAATCGGTTATTCAGAATGGGTATAAACCCGGCCTTTCCGAACAACCCGCGTATATTAAAAACAAATGTTACACAAACACAACATACGCCTCATTCCAATTCATATTCTCAGGGAAAGGTTCCCA
Organism: Allium sativum; assembly: GCA_030737875.1. Taxonomy (NCBI): domain Eukaryota; kingdom Viridiplantae; phylum Streptophyta; class Magnoliopsida; order Asparagales; family Amaryllidaceae; genus Allium; species Allium sativum. Next base: position 75,969,150 of record CM060917.1, read on the forward strand.
TTAATTTTATCCAAGATAAATTCTTTAAAATTTATCCTTTAATCTTCCTTCGGATGTCGTTTCAAACCAAATTATGGTTTTCTAAACTAGTCGAGATAAGCGAACCGTAACGAAGTAATTATTTATTTTATTTCCCAATCCCAACCTATTCATCCCATGAAGCAAAACTGGTAGTACTTCACATCTAACACCACAGTGTTATCGGTAAAATTAATTACCATTTCACGTTCAAATCTAATTAAAGATTTAACTATCGCTTTGGAGCAAAACTGGCGATACTCCATCCTCTCTCACTTTCTAAATTTGATAATTCAGATAATCTATTCACATTTCAATTTAATTGCAGATTCATTAAAACTCCTTTTATTGGGTTAAAGAACTAATGTCATTTAAAACACCGTTCACGACAAACCCAAATCACATTCTATTTATTATCGGGTTAAAGAACTAGTGTTATTTAAAACACAGTTCACGATAAACCCATGAATCAATTCTATTTAAAACCCGTTTCAAATCCAATTTATTTATTTAAAAATAAATGGGTTTTAATTTCAGTTCAAAACTAGTTTATTTCGATAAAAATCTAATTTTATCTTTTCAAATATGGAGTTTTTCATCCTAATTTCTCCCAAATCATTTCTTATGATTTTACACAAATTATTACTATTTTTAATAATTTTATTAAGGCCCGTACAGTCGATTTCCATCAACGGCCGTCGAACTGCACTTACAGCGACCTTTTTCAAATTTAATTTTACATAATTCAAAATCCAACCGTTAGATTTCTAATTTCTTATATTCGTTAGAAAGCTCTTTTCGATACGAACCCAACGGTTCCGGTTTTAGGAGAATCCGACGGTCGGGTCTCCCTTAATGTCCGTTTGAAATAAATGGTCGAAATTCACGAACTGCCGCGGCGCGGCGCGTTCTATTCAGGCCATTATATTATATATATAATATATATAATATATATTTCATCGATTACTATTTAAAACGAATTATATAAATAGTTTTAATTTCGTTTCCAAACAATTTCAACTTCCATTTCAATTCAAATCAAAATTGAATTTTTCCTTATAAATTCGTTTTAAAATTCATTTTTATTCAATTCAAATTTCAATTCAGTTTGAATTCATTTCAATTCGTTTTCAATTCAATTCAAATTCAAATTGGTTTTCTATTCGATTCAATTCAAATTGGTTTTCTATTCCATTCAGTTCAAATTGGTTTTCTATTCAATTCAATTCAAGTCACTTTTCAGTATTCATTTCGAAATCACTTTATATTCAATTCATTTCGAAATCGCTTTTCAATATTCATTTTAAAATGAATAAAATTGATATAAATATCGTTCACGTCAAAATGGCGTCAATCTAATCAACACGGCTTCATATATTTCTATTTTCAAATATTCTATTTCAAATATTTCTTATTCAAATATTTCCTATTCAAATATTTCTATTTCAAATATTCTATTCAACAAATGATATTTTTTTTTTCAACACACGACTAATCTCAACGAATGAGTACTGTCCACGTGTGACTATCTTTGTTATTTAATATAATTTATAAAAATTAACGTATCTATCGTTTGATATTGAATCAGACTCCAACCGTAATTTAGTGAAAGAACGATTTCCTGGATATTAACCCCGAAGGCCGAAACCAACATCAGATTAATATCCAGGAGACCACTCATCTCATCTATTTTCCAGTTGATTTCTAATTCTATATATGATAAAGATGTAAATTTTATTGTTAAAATATTTCGTTCAACACATGACCAATCTCAACGGATGAGTACAGTCAACACATGAACCTTTATTTTATATTGATAAAGATATAAATTTTATTGTTAAAATATTCCGTTCAACACATGACTAATCTCAACGGATGAGTATTGTCCACGTGTGACTATCTTTGTTATTTAATATAATTTATAAAAATTAACGTATCTATCGTTTGATATTGAAACAGACTCCAACCGTAATTTAGTGAGAGAACGATTTCCTGAATATTAACCCCGAAGGCCGAAACCAACATCAGATTAATATCCAGGAGACCACTCATCTCATCTATTTTCCAGTTGATTTCTAATTCTATATATGATAAAGATGTAAATTTTATTGTTAAAATATTTCGTTCAACACATGACCAATCTCAACGGATGAGTACAGTCAACACATGAACCTTTATTTTATATTGATAAAGATATAAATTTTATTGTTAAAATATTTCGTTCAACACATTACTAATCTCAACGGATGAGTATAGTCAACACATGAACCTTTATTTTATAATATTCTTTATTTTCTAAATTGGAATGAGGCCCAATCAATTACCATATAAAGTTAATTATATGGATTCCATTCAACACATGTACATAATAGCAATGATAAATAATCAACCATCATCCAAAGTGCACTACACTGTATAAGCATCAAATATAGATATCTAACGCTTATAATAGCTTGTCAATCAATTGATCGACTTATTTAATCAATCAGGATGAGTGTACTTCAAATTTCATCCCAACACCCGTGTGGGGTTTCAAACAATCAAACACAGATTTTATTTGTGCAATTGGGCGATGTGTAAAATTTATCGTCCCAATCAATGTCAGTCAAATCAGTGTACATAAACAAACCGTCCGGTTTGTAAATGAATATTTATTTATTCACATTTACTATATTCATGTTCACATTAAAATTTTTATTTTTAACGATAAAACATTTTATTTTAACATATGAATTTCTATTCAGTTCATTCTTTAAATAAAATGATATTTTTATTTTTCTAACTTATTTTAGAAAATTTCGACGGCATAACGGCACGATACTAGAAACGGGACAAGGCCTAGCCTTATCCCCGGTCTAGTGAAGGCCCACGCCATTCACACATCAATCAAATCCATTCCATTTCACCAAACAATTCAATTTCAATCAAATAATCTAACTAATTTTTGAAATCAAACAAACAAGTCCATGGTCTGTGGACGATTGTGTCGGGTGCTACTAAGCACCGTCTGCATCCTAGTATATATATATATATAACTAGAAAAGAAATTGAAGAGTGAGAAGTTCTCACCAATAGCTATCCAATCATCTTGACTCTTCTTTGATAGAAATCTTCATCGTTATCGCATTTTTGTCATCTTCGTTGCTGTAGCCACTACATATGTAAAAATCAAATTTTTACTTCGCTATTCAATATATAAAAATCGAATTTTTATCTTGTTATTCAATATATAAAAATCGAATTTTTATTATACTATTCAATATATAAAAATCGAATTTTTACCTTGTTATTCAATATATAAAAATCGAATTTTTACCTTGTTATTCAATATATAAAAATCGAATTTTTACCTTGTTATTCAATATATAAAAATCGAATTTTTACCTTGTTATTCAATGTATAAAAATCGAATTTTTACCTTGTTATTCAATATATAAAAATCGAATTTTTATTATACTATTCAATATATAAAGATCTCGCCTTTTCAACTATAAAGATTCCGCCTTTTTAACTATAAAGATTCCGCCTTTTCAACTATAAAGATTCCGCCTTTTCAAAATAAAGATTTCGCCTTTTCAACTATAAAGATTCCGCCTTTTCAACTATAAAGATTCCGCCTTTTCAACTATAAAGATTCCGCCTTTTCAATATGAAAAATATCGCCTTTTCAATATGAAAAATATCGCCTTTTTATTTTAAAAATTATTTCTTTTCTATTTTAAAAATCAAACATTTGTCTTTTTAAAGATCAAATCTTTTTAAATTTTCTATTACCATTCAACCATAGGATTTATTCATTTAATCTAAGCTATATATATAAAAATTCTGATTTTTATGTTAACTTTAACACATACAAAATCTGATTTTTATACTAACTTTACCGCATAAAAATTAAATCTTTTATCATTCATAAATTTTAAAACCGAAAAGAAAATCAAAATAAAAAGGAAAAGGGCTCACTTTTGGATTTTCAGAGGGGACGGAGACCGAGGTGGTGGCTGCAGTTAGATCGGGGAAGGAGGCTCCAGGGCTGGCAGGTTTCCTCCCTAGGGCACTGACCTTCAAATCGGACAGGGTGAGAGAAGGAGGAGGGAGAAGGGAACGGCGGCAGGTGGTTGCGGTGGTGGGGAGGGCGGCTCTGCTGCGGAGAATTAGGGCGTCGGTGGTGGCGTTCGCTTTGGGGGGGGGTGTTTGTGATCGGCAATCGCGAGAGGGGGGCTTCGGTCGGCGCGCCGCCTGGGGAGTGGGCTCGGCGGTGGGGGATTGATCGGAGGAGCGACGAGCTCCTCCCCCTCCTTTTCTCCCTTTTTTTATTATGGGTTCTGTTGAAATGAATATGAGCGGGGGGGGGGGGGGGGGGCAGAGATTATAGAAGGAGAAGGGGGTTTTTAATTTTTAATTTATTTAATTATTTTATTTTCACCCAAAAAGCAACTTTTATTTTCGACCTCAAAACGAGGCCCATCGCCTGTCGTCCAATGTGTTACCCCCCTTCCGAACACAATGGGATATGTATCGCAAGCTGATTTGATCGTTTCGATCAGTTTTCGTCAAAATCAACATATAACTCTATATATTAAATTTGAACGCGCATTTCAATTTACCGGGGTCACATACTAACTCGAAAAATTCCAGAAAAATATTTTCTAGCTTCGTATTGACGATACGGTCTTAACAAAACTAGTTTCGTCAAATTCTGAGACCGTTGGAAAAATGGCCATTTTCCAGTCGATTAAAATCAACTGAAACTGGTCTAACGCGTTTGCTTTGCCACGCTCACATATTGATTCGAAAAATTATGAAATTTGGAATCTAGCAATAATTTGACACTGCGGATCCAACAAAAGTTGTTTCGTCGAAATCCGAGGTCGTTTGCAAAATTCCCAATTTTAAGGGCCTGAATTCCATAGCGACTATTCAGAATTTTCAACAGGACATATCTTTTGATCCCCGCTATGAAATTTTGATTTTTCGGATTCGTTGGAAAGATATCATCAATTAGATCCTAATGTTTTTGGTTTCACTAAAATCCGGATTGTTTTGCACCCGGTATATTCAATTGAAGTTTGAAATCGAACTATCGAACTACCGCGCCATTTTCAATTCCTTTTATAATTTAAAATAAATATTTATATTCTAACGACGACGTATATAATATATACATTCGAATTATATTCAAAATAAATTTCTCGTCGATATTATTTAAAATAATCATTTTAAATATTCAAAATTGGCTAAAATTGCCAAAAATAAAAAATTTAAACTGGCCCAGATTTTCCGGGTTATTACATGGCAAGTGGTGATAAAAAAATCAAAGGGAGGGAAAGATTTCAAGTATACTTTCAGTCCTATGGCAAAGTTTACTACTCTCAGAGTCATTGTTGCTTTGGTTGCTGCTAAAATTTGGGAACTTCATCAATTGGACATAAACAATGCATTTTTGCATGGTTATGTTGAAGAAGAGTTATACATGCAACCACCACCTGGCTATTCTATAAGCAAACCTGGTGAAGTATGTAAGTTGAAGAGATCTTTATATGGCTTGAGGCAAGCAGCAAGGCAATGGAATATGGAGTTGACAAAGCATTTGGTTAATTTAGGGTACAAGCAATCAAGACAAGATTATTCTCTATTCATTAAGTCTAGTAATGGTTTATTTACTGCAATCATTGCTTATGTTGATGACCTGCTAATTACTGGAAATTCTTTAGATGAAATTCAAGCTGTGAAAAATTCTCTTCATTCTACATTTACAGTTAAAGATTTGGGTCAATTGAGATATTTTTTGGGTATAGAGGATTTTAGAAATGATGTAGGCATCCTTTTGAATTAAAGAAAATATATTCTGGATTTGTTGAAAGACATAAACATGGAGGAATGTAAGCCTGTTCCAGTTCCTATGCAAAAGAACATAAAGCTTAGCACTCAAGACACACCTTTGATTCCAGACCCTGAAGTATACAGAAGATTAATTGGTAAATTATTATATTTAAATATGACTAGACCAGATATTTCTTATGCTGTACAACAATTGAGTCAATTTTTGAGTGCACCTACTGAAAAACATCATGAAGCTGCATTACATGTTCTCAAATATCTCAAGGGTATCTTAGACATTGGTCTTTTTTATTCTGCCAAATGTGATCTTCATCTTACAACATATTGTGATGCTGATTGGGGTAGTTTCCCATTTTCTGCTAAACCATTATCTGGATATACTATTTTTTTGGGAGATTTTCTGATTTCTTGGAAGACTAAGAAATAGAAAACAACTTCAAAAAGCACTTGTGAAGTTGAATATAGAAGCCTGAGTTACACTACGAGTGAATTTATATGGTTGGAAGGACTGCTTGCAGATTTACAGGTCAATATTTCTCTTCCTATCAATTTATTCTGTGATAACATGGCTGCAAAATATATTGCTGAGAACAAAGTGTTTCAAGAGAGAACCAAACACTTAAGGGTTGATTGCCATTTTGTTAGAGATCATGTGGATGCTAATTTCATCAATATTTTTCATGTGAAGTCGTCTCTACAACTGGCATATTTACTAAGGCTTTGGGGACTGATCAACATTCTTTTTTATCTGCCAAGCTAGGACTTGTGTCAAAACCACCAAGTCTAGCTTGAGGGGGGATGTAGAGAGTGTTTGTGAGTAGTGTTTTGTTATGTTTGTGTGTTATTTCTTTCTATTTTGTATTGTTTTTCCTTAAGTTTGTTGTAACATACGGTTTTAGTTCAGCTTTTGTATTGTAAGGGTATTTTGGTACTTAGGGTATATATACCCAGGTTGTATTGAACACATTCAGGAAATAAGAAATTACTTTTTTAGTTCTTTAATCTATCACTCACAAAGATATAGGAGTATTCTTGATCCTAATAGACCCCCGATTTCGCGCGTGTGTGTGTGTGTGTGTGTATATATATGAGAAACTCTATTTGGACACAAAATATAGACACAATTGGTGACACAATGCATTTCCACCATTGGATCCCCCATGATTTCCACCTCTCCACATAAAGACAAAATGATCCAACAGCTAATACTTTGTGTTTTTTGATTTATGTTTAATTTTGTGTCTAAATGGTCGCTCCCTATATATATATATATATATATATATATATATATATATATATATGGCGACTACTCACATGCATGGGGTTCAGAACCCTAGAAATCCTACGGAACAAGGATGGAAATAAGTAAGGAAAAAACTTGAGCATGTGACGTTAGCCCCTTCATTCACGGACCCTGTAAATCACTCAAATCAAGGACAAAGCAAGAATCGACAATCCCTAAAAGCTGCGTGGCTAAATCAGCATTTCAATCTCAACTGCTCACGTACATGAGCAAATGAACTTGCAGGGAATAAAATAAATGGCAGCATGGAAAATTTTAATGCAACAGTGGATGAATCTACCAAATATCCGGTTTTGGATGACCAAGTGTTCAAACAAGCTGGCACTATGTGGGGTAATGCTGTTTATGTATATCTTGTGGCCAAAAGACCATACTGTGTTCATTTAAATGCATATATACGAAGGGAATGGAAACCATCAGCTACTTGGGAAGTTTTACGTGTGTGGCTTCTACCTTGTTAAGTTTGATAAAGAAGCGGATTGTAAAAAATTGCTAGGCAGTGGACCTTGGTTCATGGATAACAAATTTATGTTTATCAAAAAATAGAAATCAAATCTGAGATTGGAGAGGGATATGTTGGAATCCCATCTGATTTGGATTAGAACGCTAAACCTAGATTTATCTCTTTGGAATGCCAGAGGCATTAGTAAATTAGCTAGTCTAGTGGGCGAACCCCTACTTATGGATGACAATACCAGGAATGCTAAAAGACTAAAATATTCCCGTGTACCGGTGGACATCAAAGAAAGTGGTGAACTTAAAAAACAAGTGTGTGCCAAAGATGGCAAAGGCAACATCTATGAGCAGGACATAAAGTGTGAGCGTTTGTTCCACCTAAGTGCACTAGGTGTGTATGCTTTGGTCATTCTGATGACCATGTGAAGTAATAGCTAAACCAGTTAAGCAAGTTTGGAAAGAGAAAGGTAAAGCCAAAGTTAGTGATATGTACATACAAATAAATACACAAGACAAAATGGTGGGACTTATCGATGAAGCTTCGACATCAATAACTAAAGCACCCTCTCGGTAGTTACTAGTTATAATTTACAATCATTCCCCAGTTAGATCATTATGATTGCAACCCAGGTAGTGCTGGACCAGGAGGAGATGGGCCATGACCATGTGGTTGAAAATGCCCAAGAACAGCAGGATTCAGCCCAAGCAAATATAGCAGCACCAGCAAGGCAAGCACCTAAGAAACACAAAATCAGGTGGAGTTATATGATATGGTAGTTACATCAGATAGTGAAACTCCATCTATGAAGTATACCAAACCAAATGAAAAGTATGACTCTTAGTTCATCAAAAGTAAAGGTATGAGCACTGCATCCAACGTGCAAGATAACCCTCCTAGGAAGTTGATAAGTAATTCTCAATCTTCCAAATGTCTACCGCAAGCTGGAATGTTAGAGGTCTAAATATGATGCTAAAAAATTAGACCTCTATAATCTCAGAAGGAATTTATCTCCTTCTATTTTGGGCATTTTGAAAAATAAGTTTAATGATGAAAATATGCAGTACTTTGAAACGACCATGGGTGATGATTGGAAATCGACTAATAATAATGACATGGTTGAGAAGGGGAGAATTGTGCTAATGTCGAACAGACACATCTGGAGTACTCAAATCACAGAGAAAGATGAGCAACAAATTACTATCAAAACCACCAATCAAGGTGGTTCGGTTTTATTTGTAACCATAGTCTATGTCAGTAACTAAGCTTCACAACGATTATTTCTTTGGAATAAATTAAAGAACATTAGCACAATAATAGGCGATCCATGGATTGTAATGGGTTATTTTAATATAGTGCTACGAAATCATGAGAAAAAGGTGGACTTACGTACGAAATCATGAGAAAAAGGTGGACTTACGTACGTTGAGAGTTTCCCAATTGGCTGAATTCAATTCTTGTGTTGTAGCGTCCGGATTGCTGGAACCGATCCATAAGGGTTTGAAATTTACATAGAGAAGTGGAGAATGTAATATAATATCGTGCAAACTTGACAGAGTGTTAGTAAACGCTGATTGCATTAACATGTTCTCGGAAATATCAGTTAACATCCTGCCTAAGCCTATGAGTGACCATAACCCTTTGCATATTTTTCTTATCGAGAAACTGGAAAATGCAAAAGGAGAACCATTTAGGTTTTGTAACTCCTAGCCACAATTACAAGATTACGGAGAAGCAGTTCAGATAAACAGAGTGACACCGGTAGAAGGGTCCTATTTCTACAAACTTACCCATACGATCAAACTTAGCCTGAAGGAATTATGGAACAGACTCGGACCCAAAGACCAAGACAAAATCACAGTGTTGTAGAATCAATGTGAAGAGTTACTGGCCAAACTAAATGAAGACAATGAAGAGGATGACAGTTGGAGAGCTTATTACAATTTGCAAGGGAAACTTAAGGATGCACTTAAAATTAAGGCTGTAGAGTTTAAACAAAAGGCCAAAGAATGATGGATTACCGAAGGGGACGAGTGCACTAAATTTTTCTATACTAAAATGTCCATCAGGAAAATTCTAAACTCTAACATGTAATGTTTTGAACAAGACGGTTCACCCAATAACAATAATCAAGTGACGGAAGAGGAAGCGATCAAATATTACTCAGATTTATACAATGGCCAAACAGAGAATGACTTACCCAACATTCAATGCAAGAGATTGCTAAATGTTGCTGGCACTAGGAAGCTTCGATGACCAGTGACTATCAAAAAAATCTGGGAAGCTCTGGCCACCACTCACAACGATGCCAGCCCCGGGCCAGACGGGCTGAGTGCTGAATCTTTAGAAGGCACTGGGATAACCTGAACATTCACGTATTAGAAGCCATTCTGGAAGCAAGTCGAACTAGTAAAATTCTTAAAGAAATAAATCACACATTCATCTGCCTTATCCCTAAAAAGGACAACCCGACAAGAATTAAAGATTACAGGTCGATAGCATGTTAATTGTAAAGTTATACAAGATTCTATCAAAGGTTATTTGCAACAGAATCAACCTCATTTTGCAATATTTCATTGCTGAATGCCAAAGTGCATTTATTAAAGGAGAGCATTTCAATTAACTCATTGTTAGCGCATGAGTTAATCAGAAACTTCAATAAAAGGGAGCAGATAAATTATGCTTTAAAGTGGATTTGCATAAAGCATATGATAAGATTAATCGCAAATTCATCATACATATGCTACAAAGTATGGGTTTCCCTACCAAAATTACTGCTCTCATCGAAGAATGTATATTTAACCCTACTTTCTCCATTCTTATTAATGGTATACCTAAGGATCATATCAGTAGCAATAGGGGCATCAGACAAGAAGACCCACTATCTCTGTACTTGTTTGCAATAGTGGTGGAATTTTACTCGCTACAAATGGAAATTGCATGTTTCAAGAAAGAGATTGAAACAATCTTTGACTTCCACCCTATTCTCAGCCATTTATTACATGCAGACAATATGATCATATGTGTTCGGTTTTCTAGAGAGGAATCCTTAACCATAAACATAATTTTTGAAGCATTGGAAAAATATACAGGCTTAAAAGTGAATGAACTTAAAACCAAATGTTATTTTAACAAGTTCAACAACACGAAAGAGGCTATACTTGAAGTGTTGAAAGTCTAGGAATGAAATTTACCAATCAAATATCTTGGTGTTCCATTATCCTCAAATAAAAGTACTGACACCAAATGTGTAGAACTCATTAGCGAAAATCAGAAGCAAATTACAAGGTTGGAGCTCAAAGTTGTTATTATTTGCTGGTAGAGGGGAACTAGTTCGCGGTCATACAAGCTAAAGTTAATTTTTGGCCTCAAACTTTTCAGTTGCCATACGCTTCTATTGATAAACTAGAGCAAGTATATGCAGAGTTCATTTGGAAGGGCAGTCTCCACAATATCAAATATTCGGACTTAGGCCGTACCAAAGAGGAAGGTGGGGTTGGTTTACACAATATCAGAGAAATGAGGGAAACTTTTACTCTTAAGCAGGGTAGGAAAATTATTAATTCAAATGTGTTATGGGCTAAATGGATGAGAAGCAGATACTTAAAGGGCAATTTTTGGCAAATGCCAACTGATAATAACTCCTCACCTACTTAGAAGGCAATTTTAAGCATCAAAGATAAATTAGCCAAAAATTGCACAAAGGAGATAGCTAAAGGGAAAGAGACAGGCTAATGAAAAGTCCCATGGATTAAAGGTAAATTGCGGATAGACCTAGTTGGTTGGGATACATATCCGACATATGGTTGCCCAAAAAAAAGGTGGAAGACATTATTGCTAATAATAGCTGGAATTGTGGCAGTTTTCCTTGCAATGAAGAATACAAATCAAAAATTGAACACATGTCTTTGTTTTACAACAGGGATAAGGATATTTGGTCGTGGAAGCATGCAAAAGAATTCTCCACTAGATCAGCTTGGGAAGCTACTAGGGAGAAGCATCAGATTAAGGAATGGAATAAATTTGTTTGGGATAGGGTTAACTGTCCTAAAATGGTCGCTACCACGTATAAAGACATACTTAATCGACTTCTTACCAAAGATAGGTTAAATGCTTAGGGGATAGTTCATGATAATTCATGTGTTTTATGTATTAAGGAAATTGAAACTCATCAGCACTAATTTTTCGATTGTGAATTTTCTAAGAAGATCTGGAGGAATTGTTTGGCTAAACTGAGTATCAGTGATAGCGGTCATAATCTAGTTGTATGAATAGAGTACCTGAATGTCGGTAGACAGCTGGAAAGCTATGAAGCCAAATTGTATAAATCGCCATCACTACCACTGTTTGGTCAGTTTAGAGAGAGCGCAATAAAAGGATTTTTCAACATGCAACACAATCCCCAAACAAAGTCAGTTTCATGAATTGGATTGATGTCCAAACTACGACCAAGAGAATCAAAGTGAGAAGACTTACTAATGACCTGGCAACAACAGTAGAGGAGACGCGAGGAGAGGATCAGAGGGATCCATGGGTAGGAAGCTGATTTGCGGGAAATAATTAACAACCGCCATAACCTAGATTTTTCGCCTTTTGGTATTTGAAGAGGAATAACCTTTCGGGAATAATTTAGTTATAAAGCATTTTTTGTTTCTATTATGTTCGAGAGGCTTCGATGTTGAAGATCGATTTTGGACTATTGTAACTGTGAAGCTTTATTTCTGTAAGGTCGATTGGGCCTTATCTTTTCTAGGCTGCAAAGCCTTAAAAACGAATTATCCATCTTCAATATATATATATATATATATATATATATAAGGAGCATTCCGGGGCATTCCTATTTTGCAACACCCCTACCCTACCATGAGCTACACTAATCCAAAGACAACAAGATTTTGTAGATTTTCAATCCACATTTATATTATCGTCTATCAAAAATTTGAGCTCATTCGTAGAATGATATATTTGATGTTTAAATTTAATGGTTCCAATAAATGTATGAACGGTAAAATTGAGCTAAGATTTTGATAACGTTAGGAATGTCGGAATAAGCTTAAATTTTGGATAGACGATAATATATATATATATATATATGTGTATGTATGTATGTATTGAACATCTACAAGATCTTGTTGGATTTGGATTAGTGTAGTTCAAGACTGTGCAGTTAAAGCGCTTAGCGGATTAAATGTGGCGGAGGTCCATAAAGTCATAGCGGGGATAAAGCGAGGAAATAGCAGAGTATAGCCGATGACTCTAAAATAGCATATATAATCCGTTCTTAATGTTTTAAGGAATATATAAAGTATAATTAATTAAAAAACTTACATTCAATTTACCTATAATTAGTACATTCTTAATTTTAAATAATAACATATGAAGCTGCTAGTCAACTTAATTAAATTTAGTAGAACATTAGAGTGTTCATGTTCATAAAAATATATGTTAAAAAATCAATTGTAAAACATAGTTCATTAAAAAAAGTATAAATATCATTTTTTAGTTCATTTCTTTCATCAAAGGTACAGCGGGAAAAACATAATACAGCGGAAACAATGGGATATATCGGGAATAACCGAATATTGCGGGGTTTAAAGCGGGAAGGCTATATTGGTGGCTATTTGATAAAAGCGTAGCAGTAGTAACAGGCTACGGCATATAGCGGGGCATAAACTGCACATGTTCAAGGTAGAGGTGCTGCAAAACAGGAGTACCCTGGAATACTCCTATATATATATATATATAGTGTAACCCGTGCATTGCACACGATAATATTATAAAATAAAAAATTTCAAATTTTAATGTTAAAATTGGAACATTATTATACAACACACGATAATAAGGCAAAATAAATATAATATAAATTATTATTATTTCTTATATATAGTATGTGCTATGTAACTTATATTTCTTTGAAGTAAAACAACAATTTTACGTTCTTACTACTATAAGCAAGTATTCTTGTTGAAATTGAAATGTTTTGATTATTTTAGATGAACTAACAAATATAATTTAAATTACTTCTATTATATATATTAAATTTGAAATTATGTAATTGGTTAAAATATATTAACTTGAGAGTAAATAGTAAGAATAAATAGAGAAGGATTTTATATAAAAAATTACAAAAATTTTAATGCGGAGTTATTTCAAGTTAAAAATGATTTTTTTTAACATCTATATGCTGAATTTATTGTTTATGTATATAAAATGATTATAATTATGATATATTTATTTCTCATGTACATAAAATGAATATAGTACAAATTAACTTTATTATTATTGTTTGTGTGCATTAATTTGTGTGTGCAATCTATATATCTATATAATCAAACATAAATTTTATACTGTAGTTTTTATTAGTACGTGTGTGCATATATGTTCGACTGATATGTAAATTAAATTAAAATACTTAAAATTTGAGATTTCAGACGTAATTTAAATACATGTATCTAGACATGAAAGATGAGGAAACAATCAGTGAAATTGTGCATAATCGTAGAAATGTTAAAATATGGATATTTGAAGTTAAAAATAGAATTCTACAATGTAGATAAACTGTAACAACCCGAGTTTTTATAACATGTTAAATTCATAATTCAAGGCAGAATTAAATTTTAAACTAAGAATCAAGGGAAACGGGTTACGCCATTGCGTTCATCTTGAAATTTTACACGAAATAGAGTCCGAGTTTTCGAAAATCGGAGTTCGTATGACCAAGTTATGACCTCTAGATGTTTCAGAAATTTTCAGAGTCAAAGACAGCTCGGATTTCGAATTCGAAATTCGAATTCAAACCCCGCAGCAGGCAGGACGGGAAAACTCCCGCCCATAGGCCAGGTCGACCTGGGGGTCGACCTCCCAGGGACCAGGTCGACCACAGTGTCGACCTGGGGGTCGACCTGCCTCCCGAACCTGTTTCCTGAACCAGATGCATTCTGATGTATTTAGACTTGTTTCTTGACTAGATTCGTCTGCCTAACCCTATATAAGAAGCCCCCTAGCCTCATTCTCTCCACACCATTTCTTTCTGTCCTTATGCTGCTTCTAAGATAATCTAAATAATAAAATAAAAAGGAAGAAAAAGGACTGCTCCTTCTCCATCAAGACTACGCTTAGAGATTTGCAAATTGGGGGGATTTCAATTAGAACACGATCAATCACATAGAGATTCAACAATCAAATTCTACTTTCTAATTCTCGATCCATGCATTGTAAGTTCAAGTTACTTTTAGATAAAAGCTGTAAACTTAATATCCATGTTGTAAATTGGAATTGGATCTATGTATGGAAATTGATTCGTATCTATTCTTATTCATCTTGGATCTCGACTTTCGTGAATACTGCTTTGGATCTATTCATGTTGTAAATCAAATTCCTTCAGGACTATAACCTTAATATGCCTATGACTATGGACATAAGACTATACCTATGCCTATGACTATGACGATGAACATAAGACTATACTTATGCCTATGACAGAACATAAGACCATGCCTATGACTGTGAATATAAGACTATGCCTATGATTATGACGAGGACAATTCACGATTTTGGGCCAAGGGACTAATGTGAGAGGTTGGGGTGCATTAATGAATTAATGTCACATGATAGGTTTAAGTCATGAACATGAAAGACAACACTTAACCAACTTGAAATATGATTGGTAGGGTTAGGTCATGAACTTGAACGACAACACCTAACCAACTTAATACGTGAATGGTAGGGTTAAGTCACGAACTTAAATGACAACACTTAGCCAACTTGATATGCTAGACCGATGGGGTTAAGTCTCGTATTTAAATGACAACACTTAACCTACTAGACGGAAACCCTAGTTACGCGGTCCGTTTCAGCAGTAACCCACTAGATGTATCATGGTACCCTGGGACTAGGCAGGGTGGGGCACGATTACTGGGCTGATTGTAAGCGACTAGAACGACGGCTGTGTAGGTGCGCCAGTGTAGAATCTAACGGAGTGCGGGCGTGCACACACTCCGGAGCAGAAAAAGCAGGCATTGGGCATCAGTAGGTTTATCTGTGCATTCTTGATTCGTGTCGGTGGTTGGCACCATAGGGATTGATACACCCTATGGTGGACCTAGCACAGGTGACTACATTCGTGATTGGGCCGTATGACACAGAAACACAACGAGCTAGAACTTGTAGGGAGCCAATCGATTAGTGGATCGTTCCGTTGGACCTAGCAATAGGTCATTCACGATTTTGGGCCAAGGGATCATTTCACGATTTATACTTGACATGGGTTGGGCTATTAGTACAGTTGGTGCAGCGAACCTTGAACATGTGATGCTATACTTGACCTATACTTGATTCATCATGTTATCTTAGTCTATCTTGTCCATCTTGACATCGTACTTATGTTTACTTTCAGTTTATACATGTCATGTTACCTTTACCTGTTTCTATGCTGAAAGTCACTTGGACTTACCAGTCTTTATGACTGACCCGTTTTCTTTCGCCTCTTTTTCTTCCGTTCCCCCCCAGGTTCTCAGGGAGGAAACTCTAGCACTTAGCTGGGATTCTGCTTGCTTTCCGTCAGCTCATGTACGGTTTGGTCTTGAGCTATGCTATGGCTGCACGTCTGCTATTTTTGGGGAATAATTTACTTCTGTTATTTTAAGTTTATGCTTCTTTATCTAGAACTTGATGTAATGGAGTAATGGCAACTTGTACTTTGGATACATGAGGTTTTGTCTCTTTTCTTGAAAGTAATAAGATTTGGTTTTTAATTTCTACCGCTGCTTTATTTATGTTCTGTCTTGTGATATCTCTGTGTATGTTTATTAGATAATTCTCCACCAAAACTAGTGCATTCCCTTTGTGAGTGACCCTAGCGGAGGTGGGGTGTTACATTTGGTATCAGAGCAGAAGGTTACCAGACTGGGC
This sequence comes from Allium sativum, assembly GCA_030737875.1. Lineage (NCBI taxonomy): Eukaryota > Viridiplantae > Streptophyta > Magnoliopsida > Asparagales > Amaryllidaceae > Allium > Allium sativum. The sequence continues at coordinate 75,985,673 of CM060917.1, forward strand.
AAATGCTTTTAAAAACCTTCTGAAATTATTTTCAAAACCGTTTATAAAGAAAAAATTTTCAAGAAAAATTTATTTTTGAAAAGGCTATCCCCAAAAGCCATTAGCACTTTCCTTTGTTTCCTCGTTTGAATCTCTATCTTTTCGTTTTTCAGCATGTCTAGGAATCTTAACTTTCCAGAGGGCGTGCCAATACCTGGCTGGTTCAAGAGGTACTTAGAGGCTAGGGCCAATGATGCAGGCCCAACAGATATTCCTCCTCCAGCTACAGCGATTCCTCCTCCTCCTCCTCGTGGAAATGCTTTCGCAAAGACGTGTAGAGACTTCAAGGCTATGGGTGGAAAGGACTTCTATGGGACTGAATCCTTTGTGGAAGCGAGGAACTGGCTGAAGGAGACCGAAGATTTGTTCGTCATCTTCGAAGTTGACGATAGGCAAAAGATACAGCTTGCAGGGTGGTTGCTTAAAGATGAAGCTTCGTATTGGTAGGAGATTACCCATGCTGAGAGGCCAGTGGAAACTTGGGAAGAATTCCGGATGAGATTTGAGATGAAATTTCTCTCCCAAGCTGAAAGAAGCCTGCAGATGGAGAAGTTCCTAACTCTTAAGCAAGGAAGCATGACGGTCAGGGAGTACGTCAATCAGTTTAATCAGCTGGCCAGATTTGGACTGGATTTAGTGAACATCCAACACAAAAAGGCTCTTCGCTTCGTCAGAGGTTTGAGTGAGCCACTACACAGCCTTTCTATGACTCATGTACCCATGGGGGCGACCTTTGAGAGCTTGGTGGATATGGCCCTCCTTCATGAAGAAGACGAGAATGGAAAGAAAGAGGCCAAGGCGAACGATTCTCAAAACAAGAAGAAAGACTCCGAGAAAGGAAGCAAGAACAACAACAACAATAATGACACATGAGAAAAGAAAGTGCCACTTCTGCGGTATTGAAGGGCATATAGTCCAGGATTGTAGGAAGAAGAAGATGAAGATGGGAGCATGCTTTCAGTGTGGTGATATTGGACATATCAGCAAGAACTGCCCTAAGAAGCAAGGGCAAGCCCCGCAAGCAGGACCTTCTGGGGGTACATCTTTAACTTCTCCTCCTTGATGCTTTGTTTTATCTTGTATATCTTTTCGACCCTATCTTGAGAACCTTAGGTAGAACCCTATGGATGTAAACATTTATTTGAAACATGTTATGGTTGATGTTTGCAAATGGTTGCAAGTGGTTGCTCGTGGTTGCATAACACACATTAGGCACTAGATCGGCTCAGACACGTTTTCATATTGCATATGCATGAGTGTTTATACTTGTTTATGGATGAAATTGAATGTGTTATCATGTGGATGTTGCATATGGATGAATGTTTGTGCACACATATAGTGTTTATGTGACTAGGATTCTTTTCATACATGTTGGATTCATGACACTAAACATATTTTGCATTAAGAAGATCAAACATGCCTGATCATTTGCATTAGATAAGGAACATATACACACACTTTCTGCATATGTTCATATAGCATTAGAAATCTTTTAAGGACAATGATTGCTCATGAATGATGGTTGAGTAGATGGATGATTGGATGGTAGGATATATTCTTCCTAACTTAGAGATTTCGGGGACGAAATCCTTTAAGGAGGGGAGAATGTAACAACCCGAGTTTTTATAACATGTTAAAGTCATAAATCAAGGAAGAATTAAATTTTAAACTAAGAATCAAGGGAAACGGGCTATGCCATTGCGTTTGCCTCGAAATTTTACACGAAATAGAGTCTGAGTTTTCGAAAATCGGAGTTCGTATGACCAAGTTATGACCTCTAGAAGTTTCAGAAATTTTCAGAATCAAAGACAGCTCGGATTTCGAATTCGAAATTCGAATTCAAACCCCGCAGTAGGCAGGTCAGGAAAACTCCCACCCATAGGCCAGGTCGACCTGGGAGTCGACCATGGTGTCAACCTCCCAGGGACCAGGTCGACCATAGTGTCGACCTGGGGGTCGACCTGCCTCCCGAACCTGTTTCCTGAACCAGATGCATTCTGATGTATATAGACTTGTTTCGTGACCAGATTCGTCTGCCTAACCCTATATAAGCATCCCCCTAGCCTCATTCTCTCCACACCATTTCTTTCGGTCCTTATGCTGCTTCTAAGATAATCTAAATAATAAAATAAAAAGGAAGAAAAAGGACTGCTCCTTCTCCATCAAGACTACTCTTAGAGATTTGCAAATTGGGGGGATTTCAATTAGAACACGATCAATCACATAGAGATTCAACAATCAAATTCTGCTATCTAATTCTCAATCCACGGATTGTAAGTTCAAGTTACTTTTAGATAAAAGCTGTAAACTTAATATCCATGTTGTAAATTGGAATTGGATCTATGTATGGAAATTGATTCGTATCTATTCTTATTCATCTTGGATCTCGACTTTCGTGAATATTGCTTTGGATCTGTTCATGTTGTAAATCAAATTCCTTCAGGACTATAACCTTAATATGCCTATGACTATGGACATAAGACTATACCAATGCCTATGACTATGACGATGAACATAAGACTATACTTATGCCTATGACTGAACATAAGACCATGCCTATGACTGTGAATATAAGACTATGCCTATGACTATGACGAGGACAATTGTGGCTAATCACCTATGACTCTTGACTATGAGGATTATTACCTATGATTATGAACATAAGGCCATTATCTATGACCATGACTTTGAAACTATTACTGTTTATTGCCTATGACTATTTGCCTAGAACTATTTTTGATAATTGTCCATGATTATTGTGATGAGTCGCTTATGATTCATAACTATGAGATTTCTACCTATGACTATTGGGGTTAATTGCTTAAGACTATTGTAGTTGATTGTTCATGCCCATAACACTATAGTTGAAACCCATGATTGTACACCGAATTTGCAGTTTGTTGGATCTCGTACCTAGGGCGTGACTTGTTTAGTTTATTCGCTATTATGTACACCAAAACCATTGGATCCATTATCCTTGTATTTGGCTTGCTTTCGCATACCTATTCTTTCATGTTAAGCTTTTATCAGGACTATCGCCTTATTTTGCTAAATTTGAAAACCCTGTTAATTTCTATATGCCAGTGATGTTGTAACCGATTATCTCAAGTCATACCATGTCAGTCTTGTAATCTCTTTTATCACTTTATGCTTGTCTCTTCTGCCTATCATAGCTTCGATGTTATTCCCTTTATCTCTAGAATTAGAATTGCTTGTAATTTAGGTCGATTAACGTTTACATGCGATGGGAATACGATTTGGGTAGATTTGGCAAAACATGAATTGGTTATGAACATGAATTATGAACTTGATAATAGGCAAAACTTGAAACATGAACATTGTTATAACTTGAATCTGGATGTGGGCATGAAACTTATCCTTGAAACTTGACATGAACTTGACATGACACTAGAATGAACTAGAAAGTGGCCAACTCGAGGTTGGGTTGAGTTTGTAGTGTAAATCTGCCCTGAACCGCCCGACAAATCCAGTTACTGCAAACAATAGGATCCAATGTGAGTAGTTGGTCATATCGCACTTGAAAACCCAAGGTTAGACTGAGTTGTGGTGTAAATCTTCCCGGAACCACCCGGCATATCCAGTGACCACAACAACAGGTCTAATGTGAGAGGTTGGAGTGCATTAATGAATTAATGCCACATGATAGGGTTAAGTCATGAACATGAAAGACAACACTTAACCAACTTGAAATATGATTGGTAGGGTTAGGTCATGAACTTGAACGACAACACCTAACCAACTTAATACGTGAATGGTAGGGCTAAGTCACGAACTTAAATGACAACACTTAGCCAACTTGATATGCTAGACCGATGGGGTTAAGTCTCGAATTTAAATGACAATACTTAACCTACTAGATGGAAACCCTAGTTACGCGGTCCGTTTCAGCAGTAACCCACTAGATGTATCATGGTACCCTGGGACTAGGCAGGGTGGGGCCCGATTACTGGGCTGATTGTAAGCGACCAGAACGACGGCTGTGTGCGTGCGCCAGTGTAGATTCTAACGGAGTGCGGGCGTGCACACACTGCGGAGCAGAAAAAGTAGGCATTGGGCATCAGTAGGTTTATCTGTGCATTCTTGATTCGTGTCGGTGGTTGGCACCATAGGGCTTGATACACCCTATGGTGGAACTAGCACAGGTGACTACATTCGTGATTGGGCCGTATGACACAGAAACACAACGAGCTAGAACTTGTAGGGAGCCGATCGATTAATGGATCGTTCCGTTGGACCTAGCAATAGGCCATTCACGATTTTGGGCCAAGGGATCATTTCATGATTTATACTTGACATGGGTTGGGCTATTAGTACAGTTGGTGCAGCGAACCTTGAACATGTGATGCTATACTTGGCATATACTTGATTCATCATGTTATCTTAGTCTATCTTGTCCATCTTGACATCGTACTTATGTTTACTTTCAGTTTATACATGTCATGTTACCTTTACCTGTTTTTATGCTGAAAGTCACTTGGACTTACCAATCTTTATGACTGACCCGTTTTCTTTCGCCTCTTTTTCTTCCGTTCCCCCCCAGGTTCTCAGGGAGGAAACTCTAGCACTTAGCTGAGATTCTGCTTGCTTTCCGTCAGCTCATGTACGGTTTGGTCTTGAGCTATGCTATGGCTGCACGTCTGCTATTTTTGGGGAATAATTTACTTCTGTTATTTTAAGTTTATGCTTCTTTATCTAGAACTTGATGTAATGGAATAATGGCAACTTGTACTTTGGATACATGAGGTTTTGTCTCTTTTCTTGAAAGTAATAAGATTTGTGTAACGACCCGGGATTTTGGGACCAATTTAAAATTTTTATTATAGAAATTTTAATTGTTTTTAACATTTAAAATATTTTATTTTAAGTAATAATGACTAAAGATTTCAGAATAGGCAAACTTAATGCACATGAAAGAGTTACCAGTTATAAATCACGATTTAACCAAGTCACTAGTAATAGTCTAAGCTTACATGTATGTACAGTTGTATATTGGAATAAGTATTTATTATTTACGTTACATTATATTGTCTTTATTTATCCTCTCATTTCTTCATTAATTCTTAGGAAACCCTCTCAATATATAGTAAGAAATCAATACATTCTCATGCACGTGCACTAATTTTAAATGCCTCCTTATTCTAGCCACCTTTTTCTTTTATATATATCAACACGTTCATTCATTTCTAAACTTGCATATTTTGTGTTTATTATGAATTAAAGTAAAACATGTTGTATATATGCTTGGTGCAAATTAATGCTCGCATTTAATTTGAATTAATGAATAAATTACTTGGTCACGTTTTCAAAAAAAAAAAGCAAAATAATCTTTTCATTTGTTTAGTGGGAATCATACAGACATATATCATTTATGGTATCATTTATAATGCATGCAGGCGGTCCAAGTCCAAAACCATTGCAAGCCACGTTTCTATATAATAATAATAAAAATGTTGCATGCACATTTATTGTCTCACTCACGTTATTTATTTATTTATTTTATTATTTTTGTTTTTTTATATTATTTTTCATGCATTAGCTAGAACGTTTCATACACTTTAAATGCATGGCGTTAATTTCCTTTCCCCTTTTCAATCTGATGTACATTTTAAAAAGAAAAAATTATATATAGGAAGAATTCAAACTTTTGTAATATTGTCATGCATGATTTAATGTTTAGATCCACAACTAATGACCTTATCTCTAATCCCTTTTATTTTCGTTCTTTTCTCTATTTTATTCTTATTAATCTAATTGAGTATGTTGCCTATATTATGATATTTATTATTATGAATTTTGAAATTTGAAAGGTCATCACAACTTTCTATATGTCAACATCAGACAATAAATCATGCATTAATTTCTTCTTGTTATCCCTTTTCCTATGTAATTTTCTTTTGAATTTTTAAACAACAAATATTATAAAAAGGAGAGAAAAACTGCATATTAACCATGTGCAATATTTTTTTTTGATTTTGTACTTACTTCTTTTTGATACAAATAGATTTACATCATAAATGGCACTTTTTGGTGATAGAAATAGGATTGATATATATATATATATATATACACATATATATAAATGCTTTGTGGAATTCAATACTTATGAAAACCAGGTAATAAATTTAAGTCTAAATAAAGGTTGTCATATTCTTTAGTGCATTAGGAAACAACGAAACCTTTTTGAATTCATTTTTGCATTTATTGGCTACATAATCTATGCCAAATTTAATTCATCAATTTTAAAGACTTTCCTTTCTTTTCTTACTCATCTATATGTTTTACTCTCACTGCGCTATATATTATATTTTCCTTCTTCCTCCACTGTATAATATCCTTTCACTTTCTTAACCTTAATTTCATAAATAATGCAGCCACCGTTTCTTATATCTATGGCTGCACTCTTCTTGTCTCCTTTTTCCTTTCTCTCCTAATCTACTCAAATAATTCATCAACTCAAAAATAAATGAATAAAAAATAAAAATCGAAGAGCATGACATGACCTCCAACATCAACGGTCATGATCGAATTATGATGAGCGGGTTGAGAGAATCTCGTGCTCTAAGGCGCTGAAGTCAGAGGCGAATCGGCAGTGGTGAATTCAACAAAGCGTAAGGCGCTCGTGACAGAAAACTCTACTTTATGGAACCGCCTAGAACAGATTATGAACCTTTTGAATTTTTGATCTGAATTTGAACCAAGGTGAGAAATTCTATCTTTTATTTATATAATTAAAATCTGCTGATAATAATTTTAATGTTACTCATGCGTTGAAATATTTTGCTGAATGTCATACATGATTTGATTTAAATGATTTGATGTGGTTTGTTGATCTGTTGATATGATGAAATATTGTTGTGGTATTAGAATTGGTGATATGAAAGTGTAAATTTTGTTGTAGTCAAATTGACAAAATAAAAGGGTCGATTTGTTAAAGTAGATTATTTCCAATTTATTCAATTAGAACCAATAAATATGTATATATATGATCATTTTGTTGAATTATATGTTTGTAAGATTTAAATATAAACTTTAACATGTTATGTACATAAAACATGAATGTATATAAAATGTTATTTATCTAGAATAAATTTTCACTAGGAAGAATGTCATTTTGGTTAGAACATGTTACATGATAAAAACATCATTCAAGATAAAATAAAAATATTGTTTTGTATAAAATGTGAAGTTAGAATAAAATATAATAGAAATGTACACTAAAATAAAGGCATCATTTTTGTTACAAAAATGATTATATTAGATTAAAATGTCACTCTTGCTAGAAATGTCATGTTAATTAAAACATAACTTTTGTTAGAAAGGTTTAATTATAAAAAGACACATAATTTGTTTTCATTTTCTTTTTTTTTTTGGATAAAAAGAACACATTTTTGTCATTTTCTTTTTAGAATAAAAAGATATTCTTTTATTTGCATCCTTCGATGCAAATAATCATTGGAATAAAAAGTTATTCTTTTATTTACATTCTTTGATGCAAATATAAATTGAAATTAAAAGCTATACTTTTATTGGCATCCTTTGATGTAAATATACCTTGAAATAGAAACACCGTTTTGTTAGCAGATGTGTCATTAACATAAATAGAAAATGTTTTATAAATAAAATGTGCATTTATGTGTCATTAACATAAATAGAAAATTGTTTATAAATAAATTGCATTTATTTGTCATTTGAATAACATTTGAAATTGATTACAAATAAATATTCATTTATTTGTCATTTGAATAACATTGAAAATTGATTACAAATAAATATTCATTTATTTGTCATTTGAATAACATTGAAAATTGATTACAAATAAATATTCATTTATTTGTCATTTGAATAACATTGTAATTTGTTTACAAATAAATATTCATTTATTTGTCATTAGGATAACATAGAAAATATTTACATATAAAATATTCTGTTATATGTCATTAGAGAACATAGAAAACTGATTCCAAATAAATGACCATTTATTTGCCACTTGAATAACATAGAAGATTGTTTTCAAGTAAATATCCATTTATTTGACATTAGAATTCATAGGAAAATATTTACATATAAAATATTATTTTATGTGACATTAGATTAGAAATGACCTTTTTATTCTAAAATGTTGCATTAGAAAAAAGATAACATTTCTATATGAATGTTGCATTAGCAAAAGAGATAACATTTTTATTTTTAAAATGTTACATTAGAGAAAATAACTTTTTTTTATAAAGTGTAGCTTGAGAATTAAAATCTATAGTTTGGCCTAGTAAAAAGAATGAAAGCCAAAATTTACATTTTTGGTCAAGTAAAAAGAATGAAACAAAAATTTACTTGTTGTCATATGAAAGAATAGAAAGATTACCTTTTTATTTAATGTAATCAAAAAATAGAAAAGATTTCACTTTTCTACAGTAAAGGAAAATGAAAGATTACATTTTGTAATGTAATTAAAAAAAAACGAAAATAAAAGATTACATTTTATAATATAATACAAGGATGGAAAATACCACATTTTTATATAATGAACTAAAAACTCACATTTTTATTGAATTATGTATCATAGGATAGAAATACATTTTTATTTGCAAGTTAGTTGCAAATAAAAACATGAAGATATAAAGTACATTTGTATTTGCAATTTTGTTGTAAATAAAAACATGATTATAAAAGTTGACACTTTTATATTTTAGATATAAATGAAAACTTGGATTTAAAAAGATTTTTTGTTTTACATTTTAGATGTGAATAAAAACTTGAATTGAAAAGTATATCTTTATTTACATTGAAGATGTGAATAAAAATATGAATTGAAAAAGTATGTCTTTATTTACATTTTAGATGTATATAAAAACAGAGATATAAAAGTGACATTTTAATTTACATTTTAGATGTAAATAAAAAAGAGTAGATTTAAAGCGACATTTTTTATTGACATTTTATATTCAATAAAAAGTATGAAATTAAAAGAAGCATTCTTACTGTCATTTTAGAGACAATTAAAAAGAATAGTTTTAATAGTTGCATAGAAATATATGTTTCGTTGTATGGAGATGTGTGATGTGTTGAATATAATGTTTAGTATATTCAAGTTTGAATATTACACTTCCATTTACAAGTCATCCGACTTGTTTATGTGATTGGGACGATAATTTTTACACATCGCCCAAGTGCACAAATAATTTGATTATTTGACTGCTGGATGAAACCCCACACGGGTGTTGGGACAATATTCGATCTACACTAGTCCCAATATTTAGTGCAGAATTCACTTTGGTTGATAAATTGGATGCTTGACAATTATTTATAATGATTATCGATTACATGCAATATATGGTTGTTGATTGAGTCACGTTCCAATAAAGAATATTCTAGAAAAGAATATTTCAGAAAATACCTTAGAAAAAGAACATTTTAGAAAAAGAACATATTTCAGAAAAATAGATTTATTTATTGAGATGAACTAGTTAGTAACTAGAGTAAATCATTAGATTAAGATTTAATGAAGTTTTCCAATTTGTTAATATTTAATTGAAATTAAATTAGATAAATGGAATTTGGGTTTGTCGTGAATAGTGTCTTAAATAACACTGTTCTTAAACCCCGTATGTAAAGAATAATCTTTTAATTAAGATTATTAGAAAGGTTTTCAATTATATTTAATAATTAGAAGAAATGTAAGTTGGGTTTATTGTGAACTGTGTTTTTAAGCGACATTTATTCTTTAACCCAACTGACAGTGAAATTAGGATTTAGAATTTATAAATCTTTTATTAAGATTTAAATGGAAATTTTCCAAAAGTAAAGTTTTCCAATTTAATATATTAAATTGGAATTGAATAGAATTCGAATTAATTATAACCGAGATAAGCTTCTGTAGAAGAAGACCGATACTACATGTGGAATTTAAGAGGCCTTGCCGTTATTCCATCTATATTATTGGTTGAATATAGAAATTTATAACGATTATATATCGATTTGATTTTTGTGAAGATTCCATATTTTATGAAGACGATTTTGGGTTTACCGTGAACTATATTTTTAAATGACATTAGTTCTTTAACCCAGTTAAGAATAAGATTTATCTCTTAAATCTAAAGAATCATTTAATAATGATTTTTGATATTTAAAACCAAATGGTGTTTTGAATAAATCTTTAAAAGAAAGATTTAATAGTAAATATAAAGAATTTATCTTTGATAGAATAATTTGAATATTTTATTTAAAAGAATATTCTGAATTGGAATGAGGCGTTGGATGTGTTTTTATAGTACTCGATTTTTAATTATAAAAATACGAGAGTTATTCGGAAAGACCGGGTTTAACCCATTCCGAATAATTTCTATGACGATGAAGAGTCGAAGATGAAGACGGTGGTTGAAGACCGACGATCTTCACATCGAACGGATGTGTTGCTACAGAGACCTTTGATAGGAGTAGCTACCTTGAAGGGGCTTCAGTGGTGGTCGTCCGGACTGTTGTTGATTGTTTGGATTTGGTTTTCGCTCAGACCCAGAGCAAAAGCTAATAAATGGATGCGTGTCTGACATTGGATTTCGTTCCGTGTGAATTAAATTGATTTCTGTTAATATATGTCTGTTTGGTGGGGGAGGATTTATTCTTTACTTAACACCCTGGTATATATTAATAGTGATTGATCGCATGGCGTGAATTGTCAATGTGGCACGCTAAGATGCAAATGATCAAGGCTTTTGTTGAAAAGCAGGGCCTTGTGGGATGATCAAAGCATAGCCTATTACGACATAGCTTCGTGTATATCATGACTTCGCGAGCCTCATACCCCGGTATGAGTCAAAAATGGGATATGGACCGTAGGGAGTGCACACGTTTCTTTCTAGCTAGGGGTAGTGTCAGTGCTTTAACACGGCCTGGCATTTTACTTATGTGGATGATGGATTTTGAGGCGCCTCGGATTTTTATAGGCCGATAGTGGTCATATTATAGGTTCAAAGGAACCGGGAAGCGTGTGTTCAGGCATAACTAATCGACTGCCGATAGGCGGGGACCGGCCCTACCGCATCCAAGGGTTCACTGCAGGGGATCCTGAGGCATTTGCTAGAGTGTCTCGAATCGGAGAGGAGCTTACCCCTAGCCTCGACTCATGATGGAAATCCAATTTCCAATACGACCTTGCGGTTTTGATTTTAGAACTAGTATGGCGACATAGTAGGATGGGGTACTATGCCGTCTATGATTAATACATTATGATTGAAATTGTTTTTGAAATATATATACCCATAGATATACACACTAATATTAAATTCATTTTATCGTATCAAGCATCTTTTGACCATTATAAGGTAAAACCCTATCCTTCGGTTTGCGTTGCATTGCGTGATGGGACTTGGGTCTTATAATGGTTTCATTTTTTTAAAAAGCATTGCGTTGTTTAACGTTTTACTTTAATTTATGCACGGGCAATCCAATGGAGTAAACCCGTTCCGCGTTAGCGGTGTGGTCCTGTGATTAGCCTTATTAGATAAGTTTAGTTAAGATTTCTCATACCAGTCCCATGACTGACCTGTAGTTTGTTTCACTGGCAAACTCGGGTGCCCATATTTTCCACACGGGCAGTCGAGTAGTTTTTTTTGCAGATATATTTACAGGATCCTAGCTTACAGCTGAAGCATTATTCGGAAAGCTCTGTATCCGTGTATTCCTTCCAGTTGTATATTTGTAATATTTTCCACTGCTATTTAAATGTAATTTAAAACTCTGATATTATTGTATTTCTATTATGTAATAAGTATTCGTACTTTGCTATATTCTTGTACTCTGATGTAATTGTTGTAATCAGCGATAAAATGTTCTTCAGTTTATGTTCTGATGTGTGTCGTTCTCAAAGCAATCCAGTCTTTCCTTTATTGGGAAGTTTGGGTCGTTTCAATTTGGTTTTTAATTTCTACCGCTGCTTTATTTATGTTCTGTCTTGTGATATCTCTGTGTATGTTTACCTAGATAATGCTCCACCAAAACTAGTGCATTCCCTTTGTGAGTGACCCTAGCGGAGGTGGGGTGTTACATAAACTTATTGAGATAAATGAATAATAAATTGTTTTGTTAATGTTATTCATATATTATTTACGTTACATTATATTGTCTTTATTTATCCTCTCATTTCTTCATTAATTCTTAGGAAACCCTCTCAATATATAGTAAGAAATCAATACATTCTCATGCACGTGCACTAATTTTAAATGCCTCCTTATTCTAGCCACCTTTTTCTTTTATATATATCAACACGTTCATTCATTTCTAAACTTGCATATTTTGTGTTTATTATGAATTAAAGTAAAACATGTTGTATATATGCTTGGTGCAAATTAATGCTCGCATTTAATTTGAATTAATGAATAAATTACTTGGTCACGTTTTCAAAAAAAAAAAAGCAAAATAATCTTTTCATTTGTTTAGTGGGAATCATACAGACATATATCATTTATGGTATCATTTATAATGCATGCAGGCGGTCCAAGTCCAAAACCATTGCAAGCCACGTTTCTATATAATAATAATAAAAATGTTGCATGCACATTTATTGTCTCACTCACGTTATTTATTTATTTATTTTATTATTTTTGTTTTTTTATATTATTTTTCATGCATTAGCTAGAACGTTTCATACACTTTAAATGCATGGCGTTAATTTCCTTTCCCCTTTTCAATCTGATGTACATTTTAAAAAGAAAAAATTATATATAGGAAGAATTCAAACTTTTGTAATATTGTCATGCATGATTTAATGTTTAGATCCACAACTAATGACCTTATCTCTAATCCCTTTTATTTTCGTTCTTTTCTCTATTTTATTCTTATTAATCTAATTGAGTATGTTGCCTATATTATGATATTTATTATTATGAATTTTGAAATTTGAAAGGTCATCACAACTTTCTATATGTCAACATCAGACAATAAATCATGCATTAATTTCTTCTTGTTATCCCTTTTCCTATGTAATTTTCTTTTGAATTTTTAAACAACAAATATTATAAAAAGGAGAGAAAAACTGCATATTAACCATGTGCAATATTTTTTTTTGATTTTGTACTTACTTCTTTTTGATACAAATAGATTTACATCATAAATGGCACTTTTTGGTGATAGAAATAGGATTGATATATATATATATATATATATACACATATATATAAATGCTTTGTGGAATTCAATACTTATGAAAACCAGGTAATAAATTTAAGTCTAAATAAAGGTTGTCATATTCTTTAGTGCATTAGGAAACAACGAAACCTTTTTGAATTCATTTTTGCATTTATTGGCTACATAATCTATGCCAAATTTAATTCATCAATTTTAAAGACTTTCCTTTCTTTTCTTACTCATCTATATGTTTTACTCTCACTGCGCTATATATTATATTTTCCTTCTTCCTCCACTGAATAATATCCTTTCACTTTCTTAACCTTAATTTCATAAATAATGCAGCCACCGTTTCTTATATCTATGGCTGCACTCTTCTTGTCTCCTTTTTCCTTTCTCTCCTAATCTACTCAAATAATTCATCAACTCAAAAATAAATGAATAAAAAATAAAAATCGAAGAGCATGACATGACCTCCAACATCAACGGTCATGATCGAATTATGATGAGCGGGTTGAGAGAATCTCGTGCTCTAAGGCGCTGAAGTCAGAGGCGAATCGGCAGTGGTGAATTCAACAAAGCGTAAGGCGCTCGTGACAGAAAACTCTACTTTATGGAACCGCCTAGAACAGATTATGAACCTTTTGAATTTTTGATCTGAATTTGAACCAAGGTGAGAAATTCTATCTTTTATTTATATAATTAAAATCTGCTGATAATAATTTTAATGTTACTCATGCGTTGAAATATTTTGCTGAATGTCATACATGATTTGATTTAAATGATTTGATGTGGTTTGTTGATCTGTTGATATGATGAAATATTGTTGTGGTATTAGAATTGGTGATATGAAAGTGTAAATTTTGTTGTAGTCAAATTGACAAAATAAAAGGGTCGATTTGTTAAAGTAGATTATTTCCAATTTATTCAATTAGAACCAATAAATATGTATATATATGATCATTTTGTTGAATTATATGTTTGTAAGATTTAAATATAAACTTTAACATGTTATGTACATAAAACATGAATGTATATAAAATGTTATTTATCTAGAATAAATTTTCACTAGGAAGAATGTCATTTTGGTTAGAACATGTTACATGATAAAAACATCATTCAAGATAAAATAAAAATATTGTTTTGTATAAAATGTGAAGTTAGAATAAAATATAATAGAAATGTACACTAAAATAAAGGCATCATTTTTGTTACAAAAATGATTATATTAGATTAAAATGTCACTCTTGCTAGAAATGTCATGTTAATTAAAACATAACTTTTGTTAGAAAGGTTTAATTATAAAAAGACACATAATTTGTTTTCATTTTCTTTTTTTTTTTGGATAAAAAGAACACATTTTTGTCATTTTCTTTTTAGAATAAAAAGATATTCTTTTATTTGCATCCTTCGATGCAAATAATCATTGGAATAAAAAGTTATTCTTTTATTTACATTCTTTGATGCAAATATAAATTGAAATTAAAAGCTATACTTTTATTGGCATCCTTTGATGTAAATATACCTTGAAATAGAAACACCGTTTTGTTAGCAGATGTGTCATTAACATAAATAGAAAATGTTTTATAAATAAAATGTGCATTTATGTGTCATTAACATAAATAGAAAATTGTTTATAAATAAATTGCATTTATTTGTCATTTGAATAACATTTGAAATTGATTACAAATAAATATTCATTTATTTGTCATTTGAATAACATTGAAAATTGATTACAAATAAATATTCATTTATTTGTCATTTGAATAACATTGAAAATTGATTACAAATAAATATTCATTTATTTGTCATTTGAATAACATTGTAATTTGTTTACAAATAAATATTCATTTATTTGTCATTAGGATAACATAGAAAATATTTACATATAAAATATTCTGTTATATGTCATTAGAGAACATAGAAAACTGATTCCAAATAAATGACCATTTATTTGCCACTTGAATAACATAGAAGATTGTTTTCAAGTAAATATCCATTTATTTGACATTAGAATTCATAGGAAAATATTTACATATAAAATATTATTTTATGTGACATTAGATTAGAAATGACCTTTTTATTCTAAAATGTTGCATTAGAAAAAAGATAACATTTCTATATGAATGTTGCATTAGCAAAAGAGATAACATTTTTATTTTTAAAATGTTACATTAGAGAAAATAACTTTTTTTTATAAAGTGTAGCTTGAGAATTAAAATCTATAGTTTGGCCTAGTAAAAAGAATGAAAGCCAAAATTTACATTTTTGGTCAAGTAAAAAGAATGAAACAAAAATTTACTTGTTGTCATATGAAAGAATAGAAAGATTACCTTTTTATTTAATGTAATCAAAAAATAGAAAAGATTTCACTTTTCTACAGTAAAGGAAAATGAAAGATTACATTTTGTAATGTAATTAAAAAAAAACGAAAATAAAAGATTACATTTTATAATATAATACAAGGATGGAAAATACCACATTTTTATATAATGAACTAAAAACTCACATTTTTATTGAATTATGTATCATAGGATAGAAATACATTTTTATTTGCAAGTTAGTTGCAAATAAAAACATGAAGATATAAAGTACATTTGTATTTGCAATTTTGTTGTAAATAAAAACATGATTATAAAAGTTGACACTTTTATATTTTAGATATAAATGAAAACTTGGATTTAAAAAGATTTTTTGTTTTACATTTTAGATGTGAATAAAAACTTGAATTGAAAAGTATATCTTTATTTACATTGAAGATGTGAATAAAAATATGAATTGAAAAAGTATGTCTTTATTTACATTTTAGATGTATATAAAAACAGAGATATAAAAGTGACATTTTAATTTACATTTTAGATGTAAATAAAAAAGAGTAGATTTAAAGCGACATTTTTTATTGACATTTTATATTCAATAAAAAGTATGAAATTAAAAGAAGCATTCTTACTGTCATTTTAGAGACAATTAAAAAGAATAGTTTTAATAGTTGCATAGAAATATATGTTTCGTTGTATGGAGATGTGTGATGTGTTGAATATAATGTTTAGTATATTCAAGTTTGAATATTACGCTTCCATTTACAAGTCATCCGACTTGTTTATGTGATTGGGACGATAATTTTTACACATCGCCCAAGTGCACAAATAATTTGATTATTTGACTGCTGGATGAAACCCCACACGGGTGTTGGGACAATATTCGATCTACACTAGTCCCAATATTTAGTGCAGAATTCACTTTGGTTGATAAATTGGATGCTTGACAATTATTTATAATGATTATCGATTACATGCAATATATGGTTGTTGATTGAGTCACGTTCCAATAAAGAATATTCTAGAAAAGAATATTTCAGAAAATACCTTAGAAAAAGAACATTTTAGAAAAAGAACATATTTCAGAAAAATAGATTTATTTATTGAGATGAACTAGTTAGTAACTAGAGTAAATCATTAGATTAAGATTTAATGAAGTTTTCCAATTTGTTAATATTTAATTGAAATTAAATTAGATAAATGGAATTTGGGTTTGTCGTGAATAGTGTCTTAAATAACACTGTTCTTAAACCCCGTATGTAAAGAATAATCTTTTAATTAAGATTATTAGAAAGGTTTTCAATTATATTTAATAATTAGAAGAAATGTAAGTTGGGTTTATTGTGAACTGTGTTTTTAAGCGACATTTATTCTTTAACCCAACTGACAGTGAAATTAGGATTTAGAATTTATAAATCTTTTATTAAGATTTAAATGGAAATTTTCCAAAAGTAAAGTTTTCCAATTTAATATATTAAATTGGAATTGAATAGAATTCGAATTAATTATAACCGAGATAAGCTTCTGTAGAAGAAGACCGATACTACATGTGGAATTTAAGAGGCCTTGCCGTTATTCCATCTATATTATTGGTTGAATATAGAAATTTATAACGATTATATATCGATTTGATTTTTGTGAAGATTCCATATTTTATGAAGACGATTTTGGGTTTACCGTGAACTATATTTTTAAATGACATTAGTTCTTTAACCCAGTTAAGAATAAGATTTATCTCTTAAATCTAAAGAATCATTTAATAATGATTTTTGATATTTAAAACCAAATGGTGTTTTGAATAAATCTTTAAAAGAAAGATTTAATAGTAAATATAAAGAATTTATCTTTGATAGAATAATTTGAATATTTTATTTAAAAGAATATTCTGAATTGGAATGAGGCGTTGGATGTGTTTTTATAGTACTCGATTTTTAATTATAAAAATACGAGAGTTATTCGGAAAGACCGGGTTTAATCCATTCCGAATAATTTCTATGACGATGAAGAGTCGAAGATGAAGACGGTGGTTGAAGACCGACGATCTTCACATCGAACGGATGTGTTGCTACAGAGACCTTTGATAGGAGTAGCTACCTTGAAGGGGCTTCAGTGGTGGTCGTCCGGACTGTTGTTGATTGTTTGGATTTGGTTTTCGCTCAGACCCAGAGCAAAAGCTAATAAATGGATGCGTGTCTGACATTGGATTTCGTTCCGTGTGAATTAAATTGATTTCTGTTAATATATGTCTGTTTGGTGGGGGAGGATTTATTCTTTACTTAACACCCTGGTATATATTAATAGTGATTGATCGCATGGCGTGAATTGTCAATGTGGCACGCTAAGATGCAAATGATCAAGGCTTTTGTTGAAAAGCAGGGCCTTGTGGGATGATCAAAGCATAGCCTATTACGACATAGCTTCGTGTATATCATGACTTCGCGAGCCTCATACCCCGGTATGAGTCAAAAATGGGATATGGACCGTAGGGAGTGCACACGTTTCTTTCTAGCTAGGGGTAGTGTCAGTGCTTTAACACGGCCTGGCATTTTACTTATGTGGATGATGGATTTTGAGGCGCCTCGGATTTTTATAGGCCGATAGTGGTCATATTATAGGTTCAAAGGAACCGGGAAGCGTGTGTTCAGGCATAACTAATCGACTGCCGATAGGCGGGGACCGGCCCTACCGCATCCAAGGGTTCACTGCAGGGGATCCTGAGGCATTTGCTAGAGTGTCTCGAATCGGAGAGGAGCTTACCCCTAGCCTCGACTCATGATGGAAATCCAATTTCCAATACGACCTTGCGGTTTTGATTTTAGAACTAGTATGGCGACATAGTAGGATGGGGTACTATGCCGTCTATGATTAATACATTATGATTGAAATTGTTTTTGAAATATATATACCCATAGATATACACACTAATATTAAATTCATTTTATCGTATCAAGCATCTTTTGACCATTATAAGGTAAAACCCTATCCTTCGGTTTGCGTTGCATTGCGTGATGGGACTTGGGTCTTATAATGGTTTCATTTTTTTAAAAAGCATTGCGTTGTTTAACGTTTTACTTTAATTTATGCACGGGCAATCCAATGGAGTAAACCCGTTCCGCGTTAGCGGTGTGGTCCTGTGATTAGCCTTATTAGATAAGTTTAGTTAAGATTTCTCATACCAGTCCCATGACTGACCTGTAGTTTGTTTCACTGGCAAACTCGGGTGCCCATATTTTCCACACGGGCAGTCGAGTAGTTTTTTTTGCAGATATATTTACAGGATCCTAGCTTACAGCTGAAGCATTATTCGGAAAGCTCTGTATCCGTGTATTCCTTCCAGTTGTATATTTGTAATATTTTCCACTGCTATTTAAATGTAATTTAAAACTCTGATATTATTGTATTTCTATTATGTAATAAGTATTCGTACTTTGCTATATTCTTGTACTCTGATGTAATTGTTGTAATCAGCGATAAAATGTTCTTCAGTTTATGTTCTGATGTGTGTCGTTCTCAAAGCAATCCAGTCTTTCCTTTATTGGGAAGTTTGGGTCGTTTCAATTTGGTTTTTAATTTCTACCGCTGCTTTATTTATGTTCTGTCTTGTGATATCTCTGTGTATGTTTACCTAGATAATGCTCCACCAAAACTAGTGCATTCCCTTTGTGAGTGACCCTAGCGGAGGTGGGGTGTTACATAAACTTATTGAGATAAATGAATAATAAATTGTTTTGTTAATGTTATTCATATATTATTTATGATATTTAAATAAAAAATATATTTGATTTATTTTTTAAATATGAATGTGATATACAAATTGAAACTGTCACATTTAAGGATTCATTAGATGTATTAATGAATATTTACTATTTAAATTTATTCAAATAAATTGAAACTAAGATTACATAGTTAATTCAAAATATACTAACGTAAATTTACAAAATTATGTGAGATTGAGATAAGTTTTGTAAGCAACCATAGAAATTTTAGAATGTAGGCATTTTAGTTAAAATAATAACTTTATAATGTAATGCATCAATGTATCGACATATATGAATTATAAATTAAATTTTCATTCATTACATATGTATATAATTATGTTATGTAACCGACGCATTTGTATATCCAAATGAATTTTATACCCTTTTTTGTTAGTATGAATATTGAGCAAATAGTGAAATTTTCATATTTTGTGATTTATTTGACACATTAGCAACTAATATTTTACTATGTTTAATTATAGTTTTAAAATTCTTGATTAGCTCTAATATACAAAGTCAAGTATAAAATATTTGAAGAGAACTTAGATAGTTCGATAAGAGGTTGTAGGAATTTTTAAACTAAGGTTGCAGTTGTAAAAAACATAATTTTGTAATGCATGACAAAATCATTGATACCTTTTTTCCTATGTCTTTTTGCTATTTGTTTTTTGTTTTATATCAAAAATTAAATTTACACTTAATTTCACGTTCCTACAAACAATTTCTTTTGAATTTTCTTTGCTAAAGTTTTTTCTTTTTTTTGCAAAAGCCAAAATATTTTCTGTTTTTAATGAAAATTATTTATATACTGGCTAAAACTAAAAGTAATAGTGTTTTTAAACATGTTTTCGAGAAAAAACATCTCTGTATTTTGAAAAAAGTATATTTTATAAATTTTCTTATTGTTTATGTTATATTGTATGTGACTTATGTGTTTTGGTTTAATCAAAGTGCAATTTTATCGTATTTTATTGTTACGGATATGATGTATATTATTGGAATTTTAATATTGTCATTAGTGACATTGCTAATTAATATCACTTAATTACATTTATCTTATTATTTTAAACTTAAGACTGCAAAATTAAATTAAACATATGACGTAAAATATAGGAGAAAGTGAGGTTATGGTAATTTTGTATATAGGTATTTTAACTTAAATGTAGAATTTTATAATGCAACACATGATAAATATATTTTACCATTTTAAATACCTGTATTTTGAGTTAATGGAAAAACAATAAAAAAGTTAACTTGTTATTATCATTTTATGATACTTATATATCGTAGTTAAATAAAAAATTAGTTTTATTATTTTTATTAGCATAATAGTTGTATACATTTTGAATTATGATGTTTTAATATACATTAGAAATATTAATAAATATTAGCTAGCTAAATTTTTTTAAATTGTTTAAATTTCGTATTATGTAATTAATATAAATATATGGATCTGAATATAAAATGTTAGAAGTTATTCGATGAATTATTTGCAGATATTTGTACAAGTTTTGAATATGTATATCATAATGTAAAAAATGAGTGGTTTAGTTAAATAATTTAACTTATAATTAAAAGATTTAAACGTTATATATCAAGAGAGAATGCAAAAGAAAGAAAACCCTTAAAATTAAGGAGAGAGCAAGAAATTCTTTTGCTTTACTAATATTCAATAGACATATGAGGCACGCTCCTGGGCACCCCTATTCGGTAGCATAACTATTGCACCTCATTATAAACCACTCATTTATAGTTTAATAAGTTAGTAGGGGAAAGAGAGTTGGTGGGAATAGAGAGAAAGAAAAATACATGGCAGAATTAGGGGCTATGAGGGTACTGCACTGTTTGGGGGTGCTCTTGATCCTATCCCTATATATATGGGAAATGTTCTGCTACACCTCTTAGGTTACACCGTTATCTCCCCCTGAATTTCAATCACTCATTCCGATTTTAATATTCATTATTTCTCTCTCTAATTGAATTAAATAATATAGCGTAGTGGAAAGAGAGAGAGAATTGATATTAAGATCTAAATGAATGGTTGGAATTCAATGGGAGATAAAGGTGCAACAGAACATTTCCCTATATATATATATATATATATATATATATATATATATATCGGAGGGTTCCATGGCACCCCTATTTTGCGGCACCCTTAAAGCCCCTCAACGTAAGCCACTCATTTATTATTAAATAAATTTGTGGGAGGAGAGAGAGTTAATCGGAGGAGAGAGAAAAAAGATTATGTGGTGGAAATTAGGGGGCTTAAAGGGGTGCTGCACTATTTGGGTGCTTTTGATCCTATCTCATACACATATATATATATATGTGTGTGTATATATACATACATACATACATACATATATATATATATGTATGTATGTTCCGAACACAAGATTAGAAATATCATTGAAATGAGTATCTAAACTTCCTAGTTCATATTTGTTATACTTCCAAAGTTGTGCTTAGCACCAGTATAGTCAAAATATGTTAGATGCGATGTTTGTAATCAATGTCAGCTAAATGTAAGTTGTTCTCACGTAGATGTTATATACTCCTAGACATAGGGATTTGCAGCAGAAAGTTAAACGTATTATGTGTTTGCAATTGTAGACGAGAGACTTAAACAAAGTATTTTAATTTGCGATTTTAGTTTAATTAATATGTAGTTAATTAACGACTTGTTTTGGTATGTAATATACGTTTAATAGTTACAAATAGAACACCATAGGATAAATTCTATATTTCATTCAATCATAATAACACATTTTTTATTCAAATACTAGCGAACAAAATGGACAACAACAAATCAAATAAACTCAATAAAAAAACTACAAGTATACTACTAATGACTATGGTGGAACCTTATGAATGGGTAGCCAACATACCCTTAAAGCACGTGGTTAGGTAACACATCTATCTTATTAAAGACTTATAGATCGGTGTGATATAAGAAAATAACATTGTGTCGTCACTTCAGCGAAGCGGTTTTTCGACACCAAAGGCGATAGTCTAGCAAAATTCACATGCGTGCAGGGTGAGGGATGTCATGGCTGGGCAAATGATTTGTATCAGTTATCCAATTGTCATACAAAGATATGTATGCAATAATAAATGGATATGACTCAGGATGGGGCATAGACGGTGGAATGATTGGCATCTGATATTGAATAGCATCTCTTCGAATGCGTCCATTAAATATCCCATATTGCTTTTTGAATTTCAACGGAGTATTTCATTTGACCCTCTATTATCTTTGCACAACACCATTCTACCATTCCTCGAAATCATCGAAAAAAATCAAACTATACATTCCACTCACCTCATAATGGCTCTAAAAACCATATTCCACTCCTTTCGAGTACGCTTCAAATTGTCTCATTATTCTTCATATATATTTCGATCCAACTATTGTCGAGTCTGTCATTGAAATCCTCAGTTACAATTGAAAAAAAATGTGGCTTAGGTGATTAATGCATATATCAATGAAGGTTTTGGTGCATTCATATTTCCAATTCGCAATAGTCGTAAACAAAGAATAAGCAGAAACAAATGGGACTGAATGCGTTATAACATCAAAAAGGAAAATTTTCAAAATTATCTAAAAAATTTGTAAAAAAATATATATGATAGGAAACAAAAAAACAGGAATATTAACAGAGAAATTTACCATTTTTTTTACTTTTAAAGCCATAAAATTTGAAAATGAGAGGTTGAAGAATTATTTTTGGATTTGTGATGGGAGAAGAAGAAAGAGAATAGCTTTTTATAGCAAAAAACACGAACAACGCCAATGGTTCATTTTATTGTTTTTTTTAAAGGCAAAATTCCCCGCTTTCCAAATGGTACCATAATGTGTCTTACTATTGAAGTTAATACTTTATACATCCATGTCAATATTGTGTAGACTTTTCTCATTTCAACATTTTTATGACATCTGTATACAGACTAAAATTATTTTTCTATAGACCTTGAATATTGAACATTGAGTATTTGAAAACCATTATAAACCTAAACTATATCTTTAAGATGTCTTTCACTATACTACACACTCGTATGATCCATAAGAACATTGCAGGTGTTTATTTTCTTTAAAAAAAACTTGTAGAACCTTATGAATGTAGTTGTTAAATATGATATGTAATCAATAAAATAAAATAGTTAATTAATTTGCCAATGTACATATAAATTTGATAAATATCCATTTCGTTTTATTCAAGTTTACATCGCATGTTTTGAAAGGTTGAATCAAACTGAAATAAAAAATGTATATGTTCCCACTAAGTAACATGTGTGTGCGCGTGTGTGTATATATGTGTATGTGTTAGTTGTATATGTAAAAGAAACCGACACACTTATAATATAGTAAAGCTATTGCATTTTTTTTGCAAAATTGTGTCTATTTGCAGAACTGTTTGCAAATACTTTGAAAAAAAATGTTTATGTAAAAGCAAGTAACTTAACAGAATTGAAGAAAATAGAGTAATCAAACCGTGAGTATGGTGATGGAGATTCGGAGGTTTGTCATAGCAATCACCTTAAAAAATATATTTGGAAAGTTTTCCAAGATACAACAAAATTTACCTGTTCGATATTTGTAAAGAGTACGTCTTCTCTTTGCTGAAGTGGCAGCGGATATTTTTAAGAAGTGGAAGAAAAAGATTGGAATTTCAAATGTGGAAAATGTGATTAGTATTCTTCGCGTTTTATAGCAGTCTGCAATCTCATCTAACAATCATGCATGCTCAACGGATCGCTCCCGTTACCATTGCTGTTGTTGTCCACAAAATATCGCGACCACTCATTTGAATTTGAATATCGCATCTCATTAAACCCGAACCCGAGTCCAAGATCTGCTAGGCATGGTTCGAATCGATACGTGACGAACGGACGACTACATACTGTGTATTTAGTCGTGAGATATAGGTCCTTCCCCTCCCTCCGCACAAAAGTATCTGATCCTAAGGGACGATATAGGGATTGAGAATTTAGTATATATATACATGACTTTTATCTTAAATTTGACAATGTGGGATTGATGTATATTTCATTCATCTTGGAATTGCTAGGAGGTGTAACATCCCGAGATTTTTGCGGTAACTTAAAATGTTAAATTTAATGTGATTTTGAATAAAATTGGTTTAAATATTAAAATTAATGATTTATGTCGTCTATTGATAAGTTATGAACAAAAATTGACTTATTAAACAATGAATTGCAATAGCTATGTATGATAGTGACAGTGTTTGATAATTATTTATAATAGAATTTGAAATTTATATTGAATTAACAATATAAAATGGATTAACCAATTTTGAGATTTATTTTATGTTGATAATTCTAATTTATGGATATGAATAATAATCTTTTTTGATTATATAATAAATTTCTGCTAGTTAAAAAATGTAATAATTTGCATTAATTGTAAATATAACTACAATTTGATATATACGGTTAAATATGGAGATTTGGGCTTTAATATTAAATTTTATGAATTAAATTAAGTCAATAAATTTATAATTTAACTTTAATGTTTCAGATATGAATATTTGTGTTGTGGGAACTTAATTAAATTATTTAAGCAATCATGTTCTGCTTAGCTTGACAATAGTGACATATTAATTGCTCATAAAATTGTTAATTTGTTTATATTGATAACAATGATATTTCAAACTTAATATTGAAATATTTTGATTTGTGTAATTTATAATAGAAATACAAAAATCTGAAGTAGTAAATGATCAATATCGGAATTCAAATAAATTAGTTGAATAAATCTATGGTCATAAAAAGTTGTAATCTTTTTGTGTATTATGAAAAGAAGAGTATTTAAAGAAATTTTCAAATGATGAATAATGCAAATGAACGTGAATGGAAGTAGATTTGGTTATATGAATGTAAACAAATCAAATGGTAAATTGAAATATTTATGTGATTTGGACTCTAATTAAACAAAAAAATCAACTAATTTGAGTGCAACGTTGGATTAGGATGAAGTTGGTAACGTTTGAAATTGAATTAAAGATTGATTAATGGAAATAAATGGACTACATTAAAAATTTTATTGATTCCTATAATTAACATTGTCATGTTAAAACTAATTAATGAAACCAAAAAAATTTATAACGTTTGTAATTGATTCCTATAATTAATATAAGCCTTGTTTTAGGCGATTGTTATTTGGAATTGAATTAAAGATGGACAAATAAAAATTTGCGAACTTTGTTTATTTAACAGTTCAAATTCTTTGACGTAAATAAATAAATAAACCATTTGCCTATATAATATCTCCACCCTAACCTAGCCACTTTCTCTAGCCTGTAACAAAAAAAAAAAAAAACAAATAGCCGCTTTGTTCTCTTTTCAGAAATCTTCAATGGCCATTAGCTTTTCATCTTCAAAAAAAATCCAAATCAAACAAATTACTGAATGAAAAATCCTGAATTTTGATTCGATAGGATCGTAACGAGAAGATCTAAATCCTCATGCCATTATTATTGTATTCGATCTTCACTAAGAAATTCATGTTAGAGAGTAGCGAGATAGGGTTGCGGTTTTGTCAAAATATAAGGTATATTTTACTATTTTATTTATTTATTTAGTATATGTGTAAATCAATTTTTCTAAATCATTTATAACTTTCTGCTACGAGTTCGATTTTAGATGAAATAAATTGCGTTGGAATCATATCGACAAGCTCTTCGCGATGGCACTGATTTGGACTGATTCTAAGACGGTTGATTTTTGGGCTAACAATTGAATAACAATCTTGTTTGAAATCAAGATGAGTGAATTTCTCACTCACAATTAACTGAATTATTCCCATATTTATTAAATAAAATTATGAAACAAGTTTGATTGTATGGATGTGATTGATGGTAGTTAAAATTGACATATAAGTTAATTATGGTGTAAATTAGAATTGACATTTAAATTTTTATTCGAAATTTAATTGCTACTCTGAAACCCCGATATTGGTTAACTATTGAAACGATATAATATTGACAATTTGGATGAAATGGTTGTGATGGATGTTTGATTTGAAATTGGTTATTGCATTGATATCGGCACCGAAAGATTAATTGAATTTGTTAAAACTATTATTCCAAAAAAAAATTGTGAATTTGGAAATGGGACCATGAAACAATTATGTTTTAAAAATTAGTTAACTATATGTATATGTATAGTTTTTGAAATAAATTTACTTATTATTAAAAAGATTTTTTTTTGGTAAAACATTTGATATATGTATATATAGTAATTTAAATTATTTTATCATACTCTAATTATTTTATAATATATATTTTATTTTTCTTTATAAAAGGTTTTATTCAAAATTATATATTTTTCAAGTTATTTAAACATTTGTAAATTCGTCCCAAGTTGGAATTTTTCTTGATTTAAATTATGGATTCAAGTTTAGATTTGAAATAAATATATTCTCCTTTTAATAAAAATTGATGTTTAAATAATCTTGATATTGATATGAAAATTTGGAGGCATGACTATTGTTTTAAAAATGCGCTTATTATTTGGAAATACCGGGATCGAATATATGTTCAAAAACTATTCCTAATAATAATACAACGTTACAAAGCAAATTGGAGACGTCGAAATAATGAATGAAAACCCGGAATCTTTAGATTTTATTGGATTGACTGCTGATGTCTCGATTGGGCTGATCACTCAATACAAGGTTATAAGTGGCATGAGGTCTGAATATATTTGAGAATTTTCGGATTTTTTCCGTTCATGCCCGGGATGGACTTGTATGGATTATGTGTTTGACATTGTAATTGACTGCGTAGCACTGATTTATGTTAATATATATCGGATTGTGGCAAATAATGTAACGACCCGCATTTTCCGCCGTTGAATTCTGAATATTTATTTTGGTTTAAATATTTTATTTGAATTATATATAGGAATTTATAAGGAATTTATTTAACAAAACGATATTTAAACGTATAATTTATAATATAATTAAAACGAGTTCAAAATGGTGCGGTAGTTTGAAAATTCGATTTCAAATTTCAAATGAATATACAGGATTCAAAATAAATCGGATTTTAGCGAAAAAAGAAATATTTGAATCTGTTTGAAAATATCTTTTCAACGAATGTGAAAAATCCAGATTTCGTAGCAGGAATGCTATGAATAAAAAGTTATGTTCAAATCAAATTTAGAAATAGTCGCTATGGAGTCGTGTATACACCATAACGGTTTATTTAATATAAGTAAATATTAGTTTCGAATTTCGACAAGGCTCTTTTGAGGCGTAGTTATAATTTAATTTTTAGAATTTTTCTGTAATTTTTAATTAATTAAATATGCAACTTTTTATTTGGAATACTTTGCACCCTATATCAATATTTTGGTGTTTCATAATATAAGTTCAACTACCGGTATTATTATATTTTTGGGACCGTGATACCTCGCTGGACACGACTATACTCTTATTTCTGTCCGTGGCAGTTTCAATATGAACGAAAACCTTATGTACCTGCAAAATCATACATGCTTTAATAAAAATTAAAGTTTATCTTAATAACAGTAAGGATTAAAAATATTTGTATACTTATTACCTTACCACACACGCCATGACTGCCAAGATTTCTTCAACCCCTATCCTCCAAGTAAAAATATATTTCATTCCCTGCACATTTAACCATTCCGTGTCTGTCAAGTAATTTACAACCGTGTGCGGCAAGCTATTGGAAACGTGCACGCCACACTGTTATAACTCGTGCTCCCCAAGATTTCCTTCATTTAAATACTGGAGTTCAATTCTTGTTTTCATTTCCTCATTCCAAATCTGTCTCTCCAGTAAACGAAACCAAATCCATCTCTTGGAAAATTCATTTTAAATCAAAGCAGGCTTCATAAATTCCGAAATTCATATATTCGGAATCCTCCTTTCCTACTCTTTCATCTGGTACAAATTTTATATGGTTCGATCATCACTCTCGAACACAGTATTTTTGCAATGACTGTTTGTGTGACGGCCAGGAATTTCGCTCGATCCGAATCAGTCGTTAAACCGATCTAGACCGTTCGAAACCCCTGATCGTTTTGAGAACAGGACAAAATAGAACGCAGACGGAAGAACATTTCATTGTTATTACAACAATTCCATCAGAATACAAGAATATACAGAGCATGAATGAATAAATTACATTCTATAAATATCAGAGATTACAATAAATTACATAGCAGCGGAAAATAATACAAAGCACAACTGAAGGTGATATACGGATACAGAGCTTTCCGGATATCATTCCAGCTGTAAACCAGGATCCTGTGAATATAAATCTGCAAAACCAAAACTACTAGCTGCCCGTGCGGAAAATAGTGGCACCCAGAGTTTAGGTTAAAACAATAAACTCCAGGTCAGTCATGTGACTGGTGTGAGAACTAAAATAGTTATTTAAAACTTTATTTAAAAGAGAGTAATTCAAGGGACAACGCCGTATAACACGGAACGGGTTTCCTCCCAAGAATACCAGTGCATAGAATAAACAACGCAATGCTTTTTCGAAAAATGAAGCTATTATAAGACCCAGGTCCCATCACACAATGCAACGCAAGCCGGAGGATAGGGTTTTACCTTATAACAGCCAAACATGCTTGATACGTTTAAAACAAATCATTTGATACTATAATAGTGTATAGTGTCAAAACAATTTCAATCATAAATATAAATCATAGACGGCATGAGTGCCCCATCCCACTATGTCGCCATACTAGGCTCTACAAATAAAGCCGCAATACACGTATTGGAAATTGGATTTCCGTCATGAGTCGAGGCAAGGGGCAAGCTCCTCTCCGCGTTCGAGACACTCTAGCAAATGTCCCAGGGTTACGCACTCTGGGCAACCCCTGGATGCTTCAGGGCCGGTCCTCACTTACGTTAGAGGATTAATTATGCCTGAACACACGTTTCCCGGTCCTTACAGACCTATAATCGAGGCGCCTCGCATTCCAACAACCACATAGGTGAAAAGTATTTAAATGTCAGGGCTGGTAAGTCACTGACACCACCAAAGCTAGAAAGAAACGTCGTGCTCTCCCTGCAGTCACTATCCCGTTTTTGACTCATACCGAGGTGTGAGGCTCGCGAATTCACGTTATACACAAAGCTACCACGTAGGCCGTGCTTTGATCATCAACCACAAGACTTTGCTTTTCAACAGAAGCCTTGATCCATGCAACTCAGCATGCCACACAGGCAGTTCATGCTATGCGATTGATATCTATCGATATATAACCTCTAAGCTCGTATGTCTCAGAGAAGGGCGTTAAGCAAGAGAATAAATTCTCTGCCGCCAAACAGATATATATATTTAACAGAAATCAATCAACACAGAATAAAATCCAATGTCAGACACACAATCCATTTACAAGTTCGTCCTGGGTCTGAACGAAACCGGAGGCACTTTCCTCGCATATCCATCGATCTCCAAGTACGTCTGGACGACCACCAACTATTTCCATCCTCTTGGGTGTACAACCCAATCATGATCGTCAGTAATTACCCGAACGATGTGAAGACTTCCGGTCTTCAGCCACCGTCTTCATCTTCGACATATCGTCGAATCGGTTATTCAGAATGGGTATAAACCCGGCCTTTCCGAACAACCCGCGTATATTAGAAACAAATGTTACACAAACACAACATACGCCTCATTCCAATTCCGAATATTCTGTTATTCACAAAATCACATTTTTAGGGAAAGGTTCCCATTAATTTTATCCAAGATAAATTCTTTAAAATTTATCCTTTAATCTTCCTTTGGATGTCGTTTCAAACCAAAGTATGGTTTTCTGAACTAGTCGAGATTAGCGAACCACACCGAAGTAATTATGTATTTTATTTCCCAATCCCAACCTATTCATCCCATGAAGCAAAACTGGTGATACTCCATATCTAACACCATGGTGTTATCGGTAAAATTAACTACCATTTCACGTTCAAATCTAATTAAAGATTTAACTATCGCTTTGGAGCAAAACTGGCGATACTCCATTCTCGCTCATTTCTAAATTTGATAATTTAGATTATAGATTCACATTTCAATCTAATTACAGATTCATTAAAACTCCTTTTACTGGGTTAAAGAACTAGGTGTTATTTAAAACACAGTTCACGATAAACCCAAATCACATTCTATTTATTATCGGGTTAAAGAACTAGTGTTATTTAAAACACCGTTCACGATAAACCCATTTCAAATCCAATCAAATATATTAGAAATTCCGATTATTTAAAACCCCTTTTTAAATCTAATTTATTTATTTAAAAATAATTGGGTTTTAATTTTAGTTCAAAACTAGTTCATTTCGATAAAAATTCATTTTTATCTTTTCAAATATGGAGTTTTTCACCCCAATTTTTCCCATATCATTTCTTATGATTTTACACAAATTATTACTATTTTTAATAATTTTATCAAGGTCCGTACAGTCGATTTCCATCAACGGCCATCGAACTGCACTTACAACGACCTTTTTCGAATTTGATTTGGACGTATCTCCAAATCCAACCGTTAGATTTTGAATTTCTAATATTCTTAGAAAGCTCTTTTCGATACGAACCCAACGGTTCCGGTTTTAGGAGAATCCGATGGTCGGATCTCCCGTAATGTCCGTTTGAAATAAATGGTCGAAATTCACGAACTGCCGCGGCGCGGCGCGTTCTATTCAGGCCATTATATTACATATATAATGTTTATAATAAATATTTCGTCGATTTCCATTTAAAACGAATTTTATAAATTGTTTTAAATTCGTTTCAAAAACAATTTCAACTTCCATCTCAATTCAAATCAAAATTGAATCTTTCCTTATAAATTCGTTTTAAAATTCATTTCTATTGAATTCAAATTTCAATTCAATTTGAATTCATTTCAATTCGTTTTAAATTCAATTCGAATTAGTTTTCAATTCGATTCAATTCAAAGTGGTTTTCTATTCGATTCAATTCAAATTGGTTTTCTATTCGATTCAATTCAAATTGGTTTTCTATTCGATTCAATTCAAATTGGTTTCAAATCAAATTCATTTCGTTTTCTATTTGAATCAAATTCATTTCGTTTTCTATTCAATTGAAATCAAATTGGTTATATATTCAATTCATTTCGAAATCGTTTTCTATTCAAATTAAATCAAATTGGTTATATATTCAATTCATTTCGAAATCGTTTTCTATTCAGTTCATTTCGAAATCGTTTTCTATTCAATTCATTTCGAAATCGTTTTCTATTCAATTCATTTCGAAATCGTTTTATATTCAATTCATTTCGAAATCACTTTATATTCAATTCATTTCGAAATCACTTTATATTCAATTCATTTCGAAATCGTTTTCTATTCAATTCATTTCGAAATCATTTTATATTCTATTCATTTCGAAATCGTTTTATATTCTATTCATTTCGAAATCGCTTTTCAATATTCATTTTAAAATGAATAAAATCGATATAAATATCGTTGACGTCAAAATGGCGTCAATCTAATCAACACGGCTTCATATATTTCTATTTACAAATATTCTATTTCAAATATTTCTATTTCAAAATATTTCTTTTTCAAATATTTATATTATTAAAATATTTCGTTCAACACATGACTAATCTCAACGGATGAGTACAGTCAACACATGAACCTTTATATTATATTAATAAAGATGTAAATTTTATTATTAAAATATTTCGTTCAACACATGACTAATCTCAACGGATGAGTACAGTCAACACATGAACCTTTATATTATATTAATAAAGATGTAAATTTTATTATTAAAATATTTCGTTCAACACATGACTAATCTCAACGGATGAGTACAGTCAACACATGAACCTTTATATTATAATATTCTTTATCTTCTAAATTGGAATGAGGCCCAATCAATCACCATATGATGTTAATTATATGGATTTTCATACATCACACGTAAATAATAGCATTGAAAAATAATCAACCATCAACCAAAGTGCACTACACTGTATAAGCATCAAATATAGACATAACGCTTATAACAGCCTGTCAATCAATCGATCGACATATTCAATCTATTAGGATGAGTGAACTTCAAATTTCATCCCAACACCCGTGTGGGGTTTCAAACAATCAAACACAGATTTTATTTGTGCAGTTGGGCGATGTGTAAAATTTATCGTCCCAATAAATGTCAGTCAAATCAGTGTACATAAACAAACCGTCCGGTTTGTAAATGAATATTTATTTATTCACATTCACTATATTCATATTCACGTTAAAAATTTTATTTTTAACGATAAAACATTTTATTTTAACATATGAATTTCTATTCAGTTCATTCTTTAAATAAAATGATATTTTTATTTTTTTCTAACTTATTTTAGAAAATTTCGGCGGCATAACGAAACGATACTAGAAACGGGACGAGGCCTAGCCTTATCCCCGGTCTAGTGAAGGCCCACGCCATTCACACATCAATCAAAATCACCAAACAACCAAATTCAAATCAAATCATCTAACTAATTTATGCAACCAAACAAACAAGTCCATGGTCTGTGGACGATTGTGTCGGGTGCTACTAAACACCGTCTGCATCCTAGTATATATATATAACTAGAAAAATAAATTGAAAGGTGAGAAATTCTCACAGATAGCTATCCAATCATCTTGACTCTTTCTTTGATAGAAATCTTCATCGTTATCGCATCTTTGTCATCTTCGCTGCCCGTAGCCACTTTATATATAAAAATCACATTTTTATATTGCTATTCAATATATAAAAATCGAATTTTTACTATGACGCTATACAGATAAAAATTCTATCTTTACATTGCTATTATATAGATAAAAATTATATTTTTACCTCG
Organism: Allium sativum; assembly: GCA_030737875.1. Lineage (NCBI taxonomy): Eukaryota > Viridiplantae > Streptophyta > Magnoliopsida > Asparagales > Amaryllidaceae > Allium > Allium sativum. The sequence continues at coordinate 76,018,793 of CM060917.1, forward strand.
CTATTCTCTATATAAAGATTTCGCCTTTTCAAATATATCATTATAAAAATCACAATTTTATTTTCCTACACATAAAAAGATGATATTCCTAATATTCCTATCATGTAAAAATTATATTTTTATATTAAAGCCATATATAATTTAAAAAGAATGCTAATTTTAAAAACTGATTTTGCAGTGCTATTAAAGCAAATTCAAAGTAGTTAAACCTTAAGAAAATCCTATTTTTTTTATCATCATAAAAACTGCATTTTTATGATTCTAAAAACCCAATTTTATTATCCTAAAAGAAACAAAATCCTAATCTGAAAAATAAATAATAAAGTAAATAAATAAAAACAAAATTAAAATAGAAAACTTACAATATTCGATACAGGGGGGAGGGGGTTTGCTGAAGCCAACGCGGGGGTTCAAGGTGTCGGAAGTGGTCGCGGTTGGGGTCAGTGGCCGGAGTTCGTCAGGGCTGGACGTGGGTGGCGCTGGGGTGGGCCACGGTGGACTGGTCTCGCGAGGTGTTAAAATCGATAGGGGAGAGAGGTAGGCGCGGAGGGGGTCTGGGGACGATGGCGGTGGTGGTGTGGAGGTGGGCGACGTCGGGGTTTGGGGCTCGCGTCCTTCGATGTAGGGAGGGGGGTCGATGAGGTAAGGGGAAGAGGGGAGGGCTCGAGGCGGAGCTGCGGTCGGAGATCGATGGCGGCGGGGGTCCTCCGAGGGTGGCGGTGACCAGTGGAAGGCGGCGGCTCGTTAGATTAGGTTTCTTTTTTTTTTCTGAGAAGAATCGGGGAGGAAAAGGAGAAAGGAGGGAGGGGTTTAAATTAAAAATATATTATTTAATTATTTTAATTGCAAAAAAGTTGACTTTCACATACGACCTCGAAATGAGGCCCACCGCCTGTCGTCTATAGCGTTTTACCCCCATTCCGAACACAATGGGATATGTATCGTAGGCTGATTCGGCTGTTACAATCAGTTTCCGTTAAATTTACATTTAAAACACTTTATTGAATTTTAAACGTACATTTCAAATTACCGGGGTCACATACTAACTAGAAAAATTCCCAAAAAAATATTTTCTAGCTTCGTATTGACGATACGGTCCTAACAAAACTAGTTTCGTCGAATTCTGAGACCGTTAGAAAAATGGCCATTTTCCAGTCGATTAAAATCAACCGAAACTGGTCAAACGCGTTTTCCTCTGCCACGCTCACATATTGATTCGAAAAACTATGAAATTTGAAACCTAGCAATAATTTGACACTGCGGACCCAACAAAAGTGGTTTCGTCGAAATCCGAGGTCGCTTGCAAAATTTCCATTTTTAAGGGCCTGAATTCCATAGTGACTATTCAGAATTTTCAACTGGACATATCTTTTATTTCCCGCTATGAAATCTCGATTTTTCGGATTCGTTGGAAAGATGTTATCAACTAGATCCTAATGTTTTTGGTTTCACTAAAATCCGGATTGTTTTGCACCCGGTACATTCAATTGAAGTTTGAAATCGAATTATCGAACTACCGCGCCATTTTCAATTCTATTCTAATTATATATAAATATTTATATTCTAACGACGACGCGTATAATATATACGTTCGAAATATATTCAAAATAAATTTCCCGTCAATATTATTTAAAATAATCTATTTTAAATATAGAAAATTCGCTATAATTGCCAAAATAAAAATTTTAAACTGGCCCAGATTTTCCAGGTTATTACAGTTTGGCTCGAGTTCTTTGTCAATAGGTGACGCTGGTGGCAAAAACGAGGGAAGATACGGGTTTGTTGAGACGAGGCGCTCAGCTTGGCAAACTTTGGAAGCAAACTATGAGATTTTGTGTTGCAGGTCTGTGCCTGTAGGTGTGTTTGAGACTGAAAATCCGATTTATCATGGGCGTGGTGAGCTTAGACTGGTGGCTACTGTAGTGTGGAGCTCCTGAAAAGGAGTGGTACGGTGGTCTGTCAGTGGATGGAGAGTTTGATCGTGTTGGAGTTGAAATCATTGGAAGGACAAATCGCGTTGTGAATGAAGGTGGTGAGTTTGAACAGCAGGTAGGAGGGACATTTGGAGGTTTATAAAATGGTGATGGAGTTGAGATTTGAAGCCTCACGATAGAGAACAGAAAGAAAAGGAAGTAAGGGTGGAGGAGAGTTATGGCAATGGTTGGGTTCGCAAGGAATGAAGCAAGTTTTTGGTGACAGTAGTGGGTTTAAGGAAGAACAAGGTGGACTTGAGGGTATCGGCAAGAATATTGGGATGAAGGTTGGAAATATACTGAAATGGGAAGAACGATTAGTTAACAAAAGCAAAGTATTCATCCAAACAAATGGCAGTGGAATCGCATGGAGAGCTTGCGGGTTGGCATGAGATGCATTGATTACAAACTGATGGCAGGAGTGTATCAGGAAATATAAAGAAGAAGTACTATTAGCGGTTTCAACCGGAGATGAAAGTAAGGTTTATTTCTTTGATCCGAAAAAGAAAGAAGAAAAATATAAATAGAAAGGAAGAAAAAAAGAACGTGTGATCTAGGGGGAATTAAGTTAATATAATCACGGTAATTAGCCTTATGCTGATCATTAGTTAATATAAATTAAAATGGATTCAATACGGTTGTGAATTGTTTTGATCAGAGAAGAATTTGCAGACAACCGTGTTTAAGAGGGGCATACACATGAAATGAGAAGTGTATATATATCATACAGGGTGGACGTGATTACAAGGAGGAGCTCAGATGTTTTCATTGGTTCGGCTATTTTTAAACAGGGAGGAAATGGGTTTGAGGAAGGTTGGGTTCATTTTGGGATTGCTAGATACTCGAGAGTGGTGAAGGACGGTTTGGGATCGAGGTCCTGTTCCATGGAAATTCAAAGTCGCGACTTGGACAACAAACTGGAAGTTTTCGGTTGTGAATTGCATACTGGAGAAAGGATCGAAAGTTAATTGGTGAGAAGTTTGAGGTGAGGTGGAAATTTGCAGTTCGAACCAGATATAGGAGAAAGGGAAGTCAAGACTACCAGAGAATTGAGCAAACACGTGATTTATGGGGTGATTTGAATTCTCTTATAACGTAATTAAGGGTATAATCTTTTAGTTAATTTATTTTTAATTAATAATAATTTAGGAAGTTTAATTTAATTTAACTTATAACCACCGTAACTTGTTCGTTTCTGAACAGAATCGAACGAAATCAATCACACTGAAATCTTGACAGTAAGATCTACACTGGCACCGATATGGCAGAGAGTAGAGTTAAAGGAATTTCACAGAGAAATTAAAAGTCTGTTTCATTTTTAAATGGAACAAAAGCAGCACCGTCAACTGCGAATCAAGGTGAGTAAACTCACTAACTCTGCTTCGTTTATATTTTTATATAAACGAGTTTTTTTTTAAATTATTTTATACTGTGTGATGGTAGCTTGGTTGAATAGTTGATAAAATTGGTTGATACGATTACATCGTTGATCGATTATTTGTTTTGATATTTTATATTGATGTGAAATAATATTATTAATGAGGATTAACATCTATGGATGCAGGGAAACAGGTTGGAGGGACCCAACTGGGTTCCTCAATATTTATATTACTGTTTTTCCTTGATTTTGATGTGTGGTGTGATATATATAGCCAGTGATTGACTTTGTTGTGTTTGAGCTACCCTGACCCTAGAATTTTGGTATTTAAATACCGTAAAATATTCTTGAATAGAAAATGAAATTTGAGATTTTAAAAGAAAAAAATTGAAGTGTTATTTCGAATATAGTCAAAAGGTAGAAACTTGTTTTATTAAAACAGAAGTTGATTTTAAACGAGAATATAAATTAAGTGGATTAATTATCATTAGATAAATTGAAATATAAATTCAAATTTGAATTTATATGAAAAAGTGGAAAAGGGTTTTTGAAACCAATATTTGGAATGAGATTAAACTTAGCAATTATTAAGGAAATTTAAAATGAGATTCTAAATGATTGAAAAATAAAGGAAATAAGACTTATATAAATAATTCCAAATAGAAGTTATAAATAAAAGTTGGGTTTAAGATATTTTTATAAGTATGAATCAAATGGTATATAAAGGAAATCTATTCACGATTAAAGTGAATAATGGCTCAACCAAGTATTTTGCAAATGAAATATCTATAAAGGCAATTTAGATTTGTAATATGTTTTCAAATTGGAATTTGATTGAAAAAGGGAAGTGGATGAACGTTTAAAAGGGAAACGACTAGTTTTACTCCAAAAAGGAGGAAATATAGAATGAATCATGTTTTGTAAAGTGGAATGGTTATAAAGGAATTTGGTACTATTTTGGTAAATCTAAATAGCGATTTTAAACGCTGCTGTTATAATAAAGGTTTGGTAAATCTAAATAGCAAATTTTTAACGCTTCCATTATAATAACTGTTTTATAGCGATCTTAACGCTATTATTATAATAACGGTTCTATAATTCTAAATAGCATTTGTAACGCTGTTGTTAAAAGTAATGTTTTATGAATCAAATATTTGGGAACAGCGATTATAACGCTATCGTTATAATCATAGTTTTTCCATGGAAGATGTATGTTTTTAGATTGGATCTGAAGGTCGCATAAGCGATGTTTGGTTTAAAGTTGTGAGCTTTAACTATTTCAAAGTAAGAATGTCGTTCAGTTAAGGTCTGAGAGGTAATTATACCCCAACTTGATTGACGTCGTGATGGACTGAGAAATGGTTAAGATTCGGTGATAAGGGTTGGTTAGTTATACGTTCGGTTAATGAATGTGTTGAGTTATAATAACGATGTTTCATCTAACATCGGTTTAATCGAGTAAAAAGGATTTTTGGAAACATTTCCCAAATATAAAGCAGAAGTATTCTCTAAGTATAGAAACTGAAATGATTTAATTAATGGGAAGTTAGAAATATAAGTTGGAAATATTTTCCAATGTTTATAATGTATATTTTCTAAATATAGAAAATAAGAAATGTGAAGGGTTGGAAAATTTTCCGACGTTAAAAATGTATATCTTCTGAAATATGAAAAAAATAGAGTTTAAATAACTGGAAATGTTTTCCCAAAAATCGTGAAAGGCAAAACGGGTTTTTGAGAAATATCGGAAAAGATATGGGAAATGATAAATTTAATAAGAAATTAATTTAAAAGGGCCCAATATTGTTTTGATGGTGGATCGATAGAAATTTCCATTTCGAAATAGGGTCGTTGGTTGAATGGATGTTCCTTTGATAGTTAAATCACCGACTATCAAAGTTTTGATTTATTTTATACCTCCGTTGTCAATAGGGAGAGACCGGGATCAGATTTAATATCTGAAAACCACTCTGTATTGGCATAAGCGTTACGACTCAACTTATGTTGAAAAGATTATGAAGACGGAGTAAAGTGCAAGGGCTGTTCTGTTAACCCTAGGCAGAAATTGCCCAAGATGGATTAATAGAACGGTGCCTTCGGTTTGTCCATACCCAGGACAACTTGTATGGACGAGTGTCTGAAAGAGTATTTCCAAAGGGATTACGTACGTTGATTCTTTCAAATGTACGAAGTTGGTGGCATAGAAGGGAAACTTCTTTAGCCCCACAAACTGAGTATTTTTGTGGGAATCAATTAGTGATTTCCGCTGGATCTGACGATGTGGCATTCAAAGTGAATGGTGGCCGGATGTTCTGAAAGATAATTCAAACCTCAAGCCTCACAACCCAGAATTTGACAAAAATCGGGCAGGCAGCATGGCTATGTGGGTCGCACCCATTAGGATGTATAATCACCTATCTAGAGAAATTCCATTTGTTCTTTAATCTATCGATGCTGTCCCTTTCGGGAAACAGTTGTTGATCCCAACCATTGGTGATATACATTCGATACACTCAAGCGAAATGAATGGTCTGTCATGTGAGGGCCGGTTTGCAAGATGTTCTTGTTGAACCCAGTGTATTCGCCTATAGAGATACACTATCAGCAGGTGGTCCCACACCTTGTCATGTTGGAAATCCAATCTCTAATAAGCGCCCTGTGGTTTTTGATTTTATATTATATATGGAGCGTGAGATGCAAGCGTTCCGCTAGATTCTATTTATTTGTTGTAGACACTATTATAATATCACCAGATTTTGTTATCAAAATATTATGGGTTATCGTAAGGTAAAAAACCATCCGTGCTTATGTGTGGATCGGTCTTACGATTATCATTCCTTTCGAAAGAAATTTGAAAGTTAAACAAATGGTTGGAGTTTACTCATACCAGTACCATGACTGACCCAGAGTTTATTTTGTTTTGTTTTCCCTAAACTCTTGGATACCCAAATTTGTATGGGCAGTCAAGTAGTCGGGACGTTACAGATTCACTTGGAGGTGTTCGAAGTAGGAGGCTTCATCAGTTGGCTATAGACTATCATATTTTCTGCTGTGTACTATGTTGTATCTAGAAACAGGGGTTATAACTGTTGCAGGGATAACTGTTGTGCTCCGATGATGGTATGTATATTTAGTTACTGATTTGTATTTCAAAAGTTATGTTATATAATATATTTTATTCGTTCCGCTGTGAGTTTGTGATCTTCGTTTTTCTTCTATTCTAATATTTCTTTCTTTCTATTTCTCATCCTCTAACTTCTTTCCAATAATGATTCGTGTTTCTGTGCAATTTGGGTTAGACGTGTGGTGTTATTAGTCGACTCAAACAGTGCGGGAATTCGGGTCGTTTCATTTGGTATCAGAGCTGAAGGTTGAGTAGCAACCTTGGCTCTGTGACGTAACTCAATAAAGATGGAGTAAGTAATACCCGAGATTGAGTTTGAGTGTATATATTTGAGCGCGTATTTGTAGATTTGATATAAAATTGTTTTATATTGTATTGATTGATTTGTTGAGTGGTTTATGAATTCTGGTCGATACAGGATGTACAACTGTATCTATAGGTGTTTCTAAGCTCTCGAAAAAAGTAGTTCGATACAGTATTGTCTAAAAATGGGTAAATGATATAATTTTGCCCAAAAAGTATTTGGTATAAAAGGAATAATTTTTGAATTATTATATATGAATGTGTTGATTATTATGGAAATCAAATGGAATTATGAAATATTGAAATGGTTATATAATTTGTATACGGATAACGTATACAAATGAGATAAACCAAGATTTAATTCAAACCAGAATAGGAATTTTAATCCCGGGTATTTAGAAAATATTTCTTGAAATATTTCAAAGGTAATATAGCATTGTTTAAAAGGGATTTTTGAATTATAATGGTTTTAAATAGATTTCAAAATTGATTAAGCACTGAAATCACTTCAGTAGCGAGAAAATAATTCTGATAATGGGTCGCGACATTATCGGTATTCATTTTTGAGTTTCTGAGTGATGGATTGTTACCATAGTAATTTGGGAATGAAAAAATTGGATTGAAAAAGACATGATGATTTAGAAATTCAAATGTTTTGGATTGAGTTGATTATAAATATATGTATATAGATGTATATGATTTCAAACTAATTTGAAATAAACCGGGGAATTTGAATTCTGAAATTAAAATTTAACTTGTATAAGTTGAATAAATTGAAATGGTGAAATATATCAAATGAATTGGAATTTAACTTAGGTTAAGATTGATATAAAATTGGATTGAATTAGAAATAATTTCGAATGGAATTAAATAATGAGGAATATTGAGATTCGAATTATCAATATGAATTCGACTTATGAATAAGCAAGTTGAAAATATATTGAGTGTTGTTAATTGAGGTTGAATCATTTGGATTCAAGTATGACAAGTGGATTGACTTAGATAGAAACCAGATTTGAGTTGATAGAATGAAAGTGAACTAATCAGAAGTTGATTAGAGAAGAAAGTTAAAAGTTGGGAGTTGAATTGATTTGAAATCAACTAGAAATAGATATGTGTATGCTGAGCAGATATTGAATGGAAGCAAGTGCAAGAGATAGAATTTCTACCCGACAAAAAGGTACATGTTTACAATACTACTTGGGTTTGATGGTTTTATGAGCCTATAGGGCTAGCCGCTTGGCATTTTGATTTTCTTTTGGACTGGAGACGCCTAGATAGGTGGGTTGTGGTTGTACCGATTGAGCCGTGCAGAGGAGATGCTGCCGAAATTTTTCAGAATTTAAAGTGTTAGAAAATTTTAAGAATTTTTGAAAATTTTCGTTAGTAAGAATAAATTAATATTTTAATTGAAATAAATTGGTCCAGTTAAAATGAAAATTAAGAAGTGAATAAAAAGGAATTTTGGACCCAGTTAATAGCATCTTTTCCTACCTTAGCAATTTCGAGGACGAAATTATTTTAAGGGGGAAGGAATGTAACGACCCGGATTTTCCGCCATTGAATTCTGAATATTTATTTTGGTTTAAATATTTTATTTGAATTATATATAGGAGTTTATAAGCAATTTATTTAATAAAATGATATTTAAACGTATAATTTATAATATAATTAAAACGAGTTCAAAATGGCGTGGTAGTTTGAAAATTCGATTTCAAATTTCAAATGAATGTACATGATTCAAAATAAATCGGATTTTAGCGAAACAAGAAATATTTGAATCTGTTTGAAAATATCTTTTCAACGAATGTGAAAAATCCAGATTTCATAGCAGGAATAAAAAGTTATGTTCAAATCAAATTTAGAAATAGTCGCTATGGAGTCGTGTATACGCCATAACGGTTTATTTAATATAAGTGAATATTAGTTTCAAATTTCGACAAGGCTCTTTTGAGGCGTAGTTATAATTTAATTTTTAGAATTATTCTGTAATTTTTAATTAATTAAATATGCAACTTTTTATTTGGAATACTTTGCGCCCAATATCAATATTTTGGTGTTTCATAATATAAGTTCAACTACCGGTATTATTATATTTTTGGGATCGGGGTACCTCGCTGGACACGACTGTACTCCTATTTCTGTCCGTGGCAGTTCGAATATGAACGAAAACCTTATGTACCTGCAAAACCATACATGCTTTAATAAAAATTAAAGTTTATCTTAATAACAGTAAGGACTAGAAATATTTGTATACCTATTACCTTACCATGCATGCCATGACTGCCAAGATTTCTTCAACCCGTATCCTCTAAGTAAAAATATATTTCATTCCCTGCACATTTAACCATTCTGTGTCTATCAAGTAATTTAAAACCGTGTGCGGCAAGCTATTGGAAACGTGCACGCCACACTGTTATAACTCGTGCTCCCCAAGCTTTCATTCATTTAAATACTGGAGTTCCATTCTTGTTTTCATTTCCTCGTTCCAGATATGTCTCTCCAGTAAATGAAACCAAATCCATCTCTTGGAAAATTCATTTTAAATCAAAGCAGACTTCATAAATTCCGAAATTCATATATTCGGAATCCTCCTTTCCTACTCTTTCATCTGGTACAAATTTTATATGGTTCGGTCATCACACTCAAACAAAGTATTTTTGCAACGACTGTTTGGCTCGAGTTCTTTGTCAATAGGTGACGCTGGTGGCAAAAACGAGGGAAGATCTGGGTTTGTTGGGGCGAGGCGCTCAGCTTGGCAAACTTTGGAAGCGAACTATGAGATTTTGTGTTGTAGGTCTGTGCCTGTAGGTGTGTTTGAGACTTAAAATCGGATTTATCATGGGCATGGCTAGCTTAGACTGGTGGCTACTGTAGTGTGGAGCTCCTGAAAAGGAGGGGTACGGTGGTCTGTCAGTGGATGGAGAATTTGATCATGTTGGAGTTGAAATCATTGGAAGGACAAATCACGTTGTGAATGAAGGTGGTGAGTTTGAACAGCAGGTAGGAGGGACGTTTGGAGTTTTATAAAATGGTGTTGGAGATTTGAAGCCTCACGATAGAGAATAGAAAGAAAAGGAAGTAGGGGCTGAGGAGAGTTAAGGCAATGGTTGGGTTCACAAGGAATGGAGCAAGTCTTTAGTGACAGTAGTGGGTTAAGGAAGAACAAGGTAGACTTGAGGGTATTGGCAAGAATATTGGGATGAAGGTTGGAAATATACTGAAATGGGAAGAACCATTAGATAACGAAAGCAAAGTATTCATCCAAACAAATGGCAGTGGAATCGCATGGGGAGCTTGCGGGTTGGCATGGGATGCATTGATTACAAACTGATGGCAGGAGTTTATTAGGAAATATAAAGAAGAAGTACTATTAGCGGTTTCAACCGGAGATGAAAGTAAGGTTTATTTCTTTGATCCGAAAAAGAAAGAAGAAAAATATAAATAGAAAGGAAGAAAAAAAGAACGTGTGATCTAGGGGGAATTAAGTTAATATAATCACGGTAATTAGCCTTATACTGATCATTAGTTAATATAAATTAAAATGGATTCAATACGGTTGTGAATTGTTTAACAGAGAAGAATTTGCAGACAACCATGTTTAAGGGGGCGTACACATGAAATGAGAAGTGTATATATATATATCATACTGGGTGGACGTGATTACAAGGAGGAGCTCAGATGTTTTCATTGGTTCGGCTATTTTTAAACAGGGAGGAAATGGGTTTGAGGAAGGTTGGGTTCATTTTGGGATTGCTGGATACTCGAGAGGGGTGAAGAACGGTTTGGGATCGAGGTCCTGTTGCATGGAAATTCAAAGTCGCGACTTGGACAACAAACTGGAAGTTTTCGATTGTGAATTGCATGCTGGAGAAAGGATTGAAAGTTAATTGGTGAGAAGTTTGAGTTGAGGTGGAAATTTGCAGTTCGAACCAGATATAGGAGAATGGGAAGTCAAGACTACCAGAGAATTGAGCAAACACGTGATTTATGGGGTGGTTTGAATTTGCTTATAACATAATTGAGGGTATAATTTTTAAGTTAATTTATTTTGAATTAATAATAATTAAGGAAGTTTAATTTAATTTAACTTATAACCACCGTAACTTGTTCATTTCTGAACAGAATCGAACGAAATCAATCACACTGAAATCTTGACAATGAGATCTACACTGACACTGATATGGCAGAGAGTAGAGTTATTGGCATTTCACAGAGAAGTTAAAAGGCTGTTTCATTTTTAAATGGAACAAAAGCATCACCGTCAACCGCGAATCAAGTTGAGTAAACTCACTAACTCTGCTTCATTTATATTTTTATATAAACGAGTTTTTTTAAAAATTATTTTATACTGCGTGATGGTTGCTTGGTTGAATAGTTGATAAAATTGGTTGATATGATTACATCGTTGATCGATTATTTGTTTTGATATTTCATATTGATGTGAAATAATATTATTGATGAGGATTAACATCTGTGGATGTAAGGAAACAGGTTGGAGGGACCCAACTGGGTTCCTCAATATTTATATTACCGTTTTTCCTTGATTTTGATGTGTGGTGTGATATATATAACCAGTGATTGACTTTGTTGTGTTTGTGCTACCCTGACCCTAGAGTTTTGGTATTTAAATACCGTAAAATATTATTGAAAAGAAAATGAAATTTGAGATTTTAAAAGAAAAAAATTGAAGTGTTATTTCGAATATAGTTAAAAGGTAGAAACTTGTTTTATTAAAACAAGAAGTTGATTTTAAACTAGAATATAAATTAAGTGGATTAATTATCATTAGATAAACTGAAATATAAATTCAAATTTGAATTTATATGAAAAAGTGGAAAAGGGTGTTTGAAACCAATATTTGGAATGAGATTAAAATTAGCAATTATTAAGGAAATTTAAAATGAGATTCTAAATGATTGAAAAATAAAGGAAATAAGACTTATATAAATAATTCTGAATAGAAGTTATAAATAAAAGTTGGGTTTAAGATATTTTTATAAGTATGAATCAAATGGTATATAAAAGAAATATATTCACGATTAAAGTGAATAATGGCTCAAACCAAGTATTTTGCAAATGAAATATCTATAAAGGTAATTTAGATTTGAAATATGTTTTCAATTTGGAATTTGATTGAAAAAGGGAAATGGATGAACATTTAAAAGGGAAACGACTAGTTTTACTCCAAAAAGGAGGAAATATAGAATGAATTATGTTTTGTAAAGTGGAATGGTTATAAAGGAATTTGGTACTGTTTTGGTAAATCTAAATAGCGATTTTAAACACTGCCGTTATAATAAATATTTGGTAAATCTAAATAGCAAATTTTTAACGCTGCCGTTATAATAACTGTTTTGTAGCGATCTTAACGCTATTATTATAATAAGGGTTCTATAATTCTAAACAACGTTTATAACGCTGTTGTTAGAAGTAATGTTTTATAAATCAAATATTTGGGAACAACGATTATAACGCTATCGTTATAATCAGAGTTATTCCATGGAAGATGTATGTTTTTAGATTGGATTTGAAGGTCGCGTAAGCGATGTTTGGTTTAAAGTTGTGAGCTTTAACTATTTCAAAGTAAGAATGTCGTTCAGTTAAGGTCTAAGAGGTAATTATACTCCAACTTGATTGACGTCATGATGGACTGAGAAATGGTTAAGATTCGGTGATAAGGGTTGGTTAGTGATACATTCGGTTAATGAATGTGTTGAGTTATAATAACGATGTTTCATCAAACATCAATTTAATCCAGTAAAAAGGATTTTTGGAAACATTTCCCAAATATAAAGCAGAAGTATTCTCTAAGTATAGAAACTGAAATGATTTAATTAATGGGAAGTTAGAAATAGATGTTGGAATATTTATAATGTATATTTTCTAAATATAAAAAATAAGAAATGTGAAGGGTTGGAAATATTCCGACATTAAAAATGTATATCTTCTGAAATATGGAAAAAATAGAGTTTAAATAATTGGAAATGTTTTCCCAAAAATCGTGAGAGGCTAAACGGGTTTTTGAGAAATATCTGGAAAGATATGGGAAATGATAAATTTAATAAGAAATTAATTTAAAAGGGCCCAATATTGTTTTGATGGTGGATCGATAGAAATTTCCATTTGGAAATAGGGTCGTTGGTTTAATGGATGTTCCTTTGATAGTTAAATCACCGACTATCAAAGTTTTGATTTATTTTATATCTCCGTTGTCAATAGGGATAGATCAGGATCAGATTTAATATCTGAAAACCACTATGTATTGGCATAAGCGTTACGACTCAACTTATGTTGAAAATATTATCAAGACGGAGTAAAGTGCAAGGACTGTTCTGTTAACCATAGCCAGAAATTGCCCAAGATGGATTAATAGAACGGTGCCTTCGGTTTGTCCAGACCCAGGACAACTTGTATGGACGAGTGTCTGACAGAGTATTTCCAAAGGGATTACGTACGTTGATTCTTTCAAACGTACGAAGTTGGTGGCATAGAAGGGAAACTTCTTTATCCCCACAAACTGAGTATTTTTGTGGGAATCAATTAGTGATTTCCGCTGGATCTGACGATGTGTCATTCAAAGTGAATGGTGGCCAGATGTTCTGAAAGATAATTCAAACCTCAAGCCTCACAACCCGGAATTTGACAAAAATCGGGCAGGCAGCATGGCTATTTGGGTCGTACCCATTAGGATGTATAATCACCTATTTAGAGAAATTCCATTTGTTCTTTAATCTATCGATGATGTCCCTTTCGGGAAACGATTGCTGATCCCAACCGTTGGTGATATACATTCGATACACTCAAGCGAAATGAGTGGTCGGTCATGTGAGGGTCGGGTTGCAAGATGTTCTTGTTGAACCCAGTGTATTCGCCTCTAGAGATACACTATCGGCAGGTGGTCCCACACCTTGTCATATCGGAAATCCAATCTCGAATAAGCGCCCTGTGGTTTTTGATTTTATATTATATATGGAGCGTGAGATGCAAGCATTCCGCTAGATTCTATTTATTTGTTGTAGACATTATTATAATATCACCAGATTTTGTTATCAAAATATTTTGGGTTATCGTAAGGTAAAAACCATCCGTGTTTATGTGTGGATCGGTCTTACGATTATCATTCCTTTTGAAAGAAATTTGAAAGTTAAAAAATGGTTGGAGTTTACTCACACCAGTCCCATGACTGACCCAGAGTTTATTTTGTTTTGTTTTCCCTAAACTCTTGGGTGCCCAAATTTGTACGGGCAGTCAGGTAGTTGGGACGTTACAGATTCACTTGGAGGTGTTCGAAGCAGGAGGCTTCATCAGTTGGCTATAGACTATCATATTTTCCGCTGTGTACTATGTGGTATCTGGAAACAGGAGTTATAACTGTTACAGGGATAACTGTTGTGCTATGATAATGGTTTGTATATACAGTTACTGATTTGTATTTCAAAAGTTATGTTATAAAATATATTTTGTTCATTTCGCTGTGAGTTTGTGATCTTCGTTTTTCTTCTATTCTAATATTTCTTTCTTTCTATTTCTCATCGTCTAACTTCTTTCTAATAATGATTCGTGTTTCTATGCAATTTGGGTTGGACGTGTGGTGTTATTAGTCGACTCAAACAGTACGGGAATTCGGGTCGTTTCATTTGGTATCAGAGCTGAAGGTTGGGTTATAACCTTGGCTCTGTGGCGTAACTCAATAAAGATGGGGTTAGTAATACCCTAGATTGAGTTTGAGTGTATATATTTGAGCGCGTATTTGTAGATTTGATATGAAATTGTTTTATATTGTATTGATTGATTTGCTGAGTGGTTTATGAATTCTGGTCGATACAGGATGTACAACTTTATCGATAGGTGGGTTGTGGTTGTACTGATTGAGCCGTGTAGAGGAGATGCTGCCGAAATTTTTCAAAATTTAAAGTGCTAGAAAATTTTCAGAATTTTTGAAAATTTTCGTTAGTAAGAATAAATTAATATTTTAATCGAAATAAATAGGCCCAGTTAAACTGAAAATTAAGAAGTGAACAAAAAGGAATTTTGGACCCAGTCAATAGGGTATGCAGCATCTTTTCCTACCTTAGCAATTTCGAGGACGAAATTATTTTAAGGGGGGAACGAATGTAACGACCCGGATTTTCCGCCGTTGAATTCTGAATATTTATTTTGGTTTAAATATTTTATTTGAATTATATATAGGAATTTATAAGGAATTCATTTAATAAAACGATATTTAAACGTATAATTTATAATATAATTAAAACGAGTTCAAAATGGCGC
Organism: Allium sativum; assembly: GCA_030737875.1. Classification (NCBI taxonomy): domain Eukaryota; kingdom Viridiplantae; phylum Streptophyta; class Magnoliopsida; order Asparagales; family Amaryllidaceae; genus Allium; species Allium sativum. The sequence goes on from CM060917.1 coordinate 76,033,845, forward strand.
GGTAGTTTGAAAATTCGATTTCAAATTTCAAATGAATGTACAGGATTCAAAATAAATTGGATTTTAGCGAAATAAGAAATATTTGAATTTGTTTGAAAATATCTTTTCAACAAATGTGAAAAATCTAGATTTCATAGCAGGAATAAAAAGTTATGTTCAAATCAAATTTGGAAATAGTCGCTATGGAGTCGTGTATACGCCATAACGGTTTATTTAATATAAGTAAATATTAGTTTCTAATTTCGACAAGGCTCTTTTGAGGCGTAGTTATATTTTAATTTTTAAAAATTTTCTGTAATTTTTAATTAATTAAATATGCAACTTTTTATTTGAAATACTTTGCACCCTATATCAATGTTTTGGTGTTTCATAATATAAGTTCAACTACTGGTATTATTATATTTTTGGGATCGTGGTACCTCGCTGGACACGACTGTACTCTTATTTCTGTCCGTGGCAGTTCGAATATGAACGAAAACCATATGTACCTGCAAAACCATACATGCTTTAATAAAAATTAATCTTAAAAACAGTAAGGACTAAAAATATTTGTATACCTATTACCTTACCATGCACGCCATGACTGCCAATATTTCTTCAACCTGTATCCTCCAAGTAAAAATCTATTTCATTCCCTGCACATTTAACCATTCCGTGTCTGTCAAGTAATTTAAAACCATGTGCGGCAAGCTATTGGAAACGTGCACGCCACACTGTTATAACTCGTGCTCCACAAACTTTCCTTCATTTAAATACTGGAGTTCCATTCTTGTTTTCATTTCCTCGTTCCAGATATGTCTCTCCAGTAAATGAAACCAAATCCATCTCTTGGAAAATTCATTTTAAATCAAAGCAGGCTTCATAAATTCCGAAATTCATATATTCGGAATCCTCCTTTCCTACTCTTTCATCTGGTTCAAATTTTATATGGTTCGATCATCACTCTCGAACAAATTATTTTTGCAACGACTGTTTGGCTCGAATTCTTTGTCAATAGGTAACGCTGGTGGCAAAAACGAGGGAAGAACTGGGTTTGTTGAGGTGAGGCGCTCAGCTTGGCAAACTTTGGAAGCGAACAATGAAATTTTGTGTTGCAGGTCTATGCCTGTAGGTGTGCTTGAGACTTAAAATCGGATTTATCATGGGCGTGGCGAGCTTAGACTGGTGGCTACTGTAGTGTGGAGCTCCTGAAAAGGAGTGGTACGGTGGTCTGTCAGTGGATGGAGAGTTTGATCGTGTTGGAGTTGAAATCATTGGAAGGACAAATCGCGTTGTGAATGAAGGTGGTGAGTTTGAACAGCAGGTAGGAGGGACGTTTGGAGTTTTATAAAATTGTGATGGAGTTGAGATTTGAAGCCTCACGATAGAGAACAAAAAGAAAATGAATTAGGGGCTGAGGAGAGTTAAGGCAATGGTTGGGTTCACGAGGAATGGAGCAAGTTTTTGGTGACAGTAGTGGGTTAAGGAAGAACAAGGTGGACTTAAGGGTATCGGCAAGAATATTGGGATGAAGGTTGGAAATATACTGAAATGGGAAGAACGATTAGTTAACAAAAGCAAAGTATTCATCCAAACAAATGGCAGTGGAATCGCATGGGGAGTTTGCTGGATGGCATGGGATGCATTGATTACAAACTGATTATAGGAGTGTATCAGGAAATATAAAGAAGAAGTACTATTAGCGGTTTCAACCGGAGATGAAGGTATGGTTTATTTCTTTGATCCGAAAAAGAAAGAAGAAAAATATAAATAGAAAGGAAGAAAAAAAGAACGTGTGATCTAGGGGGAATTAAGTTAATATAATCACGGTAATTAGCCTTATACTGATCATTAGTTAATATAAATTTAAATGGATTCAATACGGTTGTGAATTGTTTTGATCAGAGAAGAATTTGCAGACAACCGTGTTTAAGCGGGCATACACATGAAATGAGAAGTGTATATATATCATACTGGGTGGACGTGATTACAAGGAGGAGCCCAGATGTTTTCATTGGTTCGGCTATTTTTAAACAGGGAGGAAATGGGTTTGAGGAAGGTTGGATTCATTTTGGGATTGCTGGATACTCGAGAGTGGTGAAGGACGGTTTGGGATCGAGGTCCTGTTGCATGGAAATTCAAAGTCGCGACTTGAACAACAAACTGGAAGTTTTCGGTTGTGAATTGCATACTGGAGAAAGGATCGAAAGTTAATTGGTGAGAAGTTTAGGTGAGGGGGAAATTTGCAGTTCGAACCAGATATAGGAGAAAGGGAAGTCAAGACTACTAGAGAATTGAGCAAACACGTTATTTATGGGGTGGTTTGAATTCGCTTGTAACGTAATTAAGGGTATAATCTTTTGGTTAATTTATTTTGAATTAATAATAATTAAGGAAGTTTAATTTTATTTAACTTATAACCACCGTAACTTGTTCGTTTCTGAACAGAATCGAACGAAATCAATCACACTGAAATCTTGACAATGAGATATACAATGACACTGATATGGCTGAGAGTAGAGTTACAGGAATTTCACAGAGAAATTAAAAGTCTGCTTCATTTTTAAATGGAACAAAAGCAGCATTGTCAACAACGAATCAAGGTGAGTAAACTCACTAACTCTGCTTCGTTTATATTTTTATATAAACGAGTTTTTTTTAAATTATTTTATACTGCGTGATTGTTGCTTGGTTGAATAGTTGATAAAATTGGTTAATATGATTACATCGTTGATCGATTATTTGTTTTGATATTTCATATTGATGTGAAATAATATTATTGATGAGGATTAACATCTGTGGATGCAGGGAAACAAGTTGGAGGGACCCAACTGGGTTCCTCAATATTTATATTACTGTTTTTCCTTGATTTTGATGTATGGTGTGATATATATAGCTAGTGATTGACTTTGTTGTGTTTGAGCAACCCTGACCCTAGAATTTTGGTATTTAAATACCGTAAAATATTCTCGAATAGAGCATGAAATTTGAGATTTTAAAAGAAAAAAATTGAAGTGTTATTTCGAATATAGTTAAAAGGTAGAAACTTGTTTTACTAAAACAAGAAGTTGATTTTAAATGAGAATATAAATTAAGTGGATTAATTATCATTAGATAAATTGAAATATAAATTCAAATTTGAATTTATATGAAAAAGTGGAAAAGGATTTTTGAAACCAATATTTGGAATGAGATTTAACTTAGCAATTATTAAGGAAATTTAAAATGTGATTCTAAATGATTGAAAAATAAAGGAAATAAGACTTTAATAAATAATTCCAAATAGAAGTTATAAATAAAAGTTGGGTTTAAGATATTTTTGTAAGTATGAATCAAATGGTATATAAAGGAAATATATTCACGATTAAAGTGAATAATGGCTCAAACCAAGTATTTTGCAAATGAAATATCTATAAAGGTAATTTAGATTTGAAATATGTTCTCAAATTGGAATTTGATTGAAAAAGGGAAATGGATGAACGTTTAAAAGGGAAACGACTAGTTCTACTCCAAAAAGGAGGAAATATAGAATGAATTATGTTTTGTAAAGTGGAATGGTTATAAAGGAATTTGGTACTGTTTTGGTAAATCTAAATAGCGATTTTAAACGTTGTCGTTATAATAAATGTTTGGTAAATTTAAATAGCAAATTTTTAACGCTGCCGTTATAATAACTGTTTTGTAGCGATCTTTACGCTATTATTATAATAACGGTTCTATAATTCTAAATAGTGTTTGTAACGCTGTTGTTAAAAGTAATGTTTTATAAATCAAATATTTGGGAACAGCGATTATAACGCTATCATTATAATCAGAGTTTTTCCATGGAAGATGTATGTTTTTAGATTGGATCTGAAGGTCGCGTAAGCGATGTTCGGTTTAAAGTTGTGAGCTTCAACTATTTCAAAGTAAGAATGTCGTTCAATTAAGGTCTGAGAGGTAATTATACCCCAACTTGATTGACGTCATGATGGACTGAGAAATGGTTAGGATTCGGTGATAAGGGTTGGTTAGTGATACGTTCGGTTAATGAATGTGTTGAGTTATAATAACGATGTTTCATCTAACATCGGTTTAATCGAGTAAAAAGGATTTTTGGAAACATTTCCCAAATATAAAGCAGAAGTATTCTCTAAGTATAGAAACTGAAATGATTTAATTAATGGGAAGTTAGAAATAGAAGTTGGAAATATTTTCCAATATTTCTGATGTATATTTTCTAATAGGTTGAATATATTTTCCGACGTTAAAAATGTATATCTTCTGAAATATGGAAAAAATAGAGTTTAAATAACTAGAAATGTTTTCCCAGAAATTGTGAGAGGCTAAACGGGTTTTTGAGAAATATCTGGAAAGATATGGGAAATGATAAATTTAATAAGAAATTAATTTAAAAGGGCCCAATATTATTTTGATGGTGGATCGATAGAAATTTCCATTTGGAAATAGGGTCGTTGGTTGAATGGATGTTCCTTTGATAGTTAAATCACCGACTATCAAATTTTTGATTTATTTTATACCTCTGTTGTCAATAGGGAGAGACCGGGATTAGATTTAATATCTGAAAACCACTCTGTATTGGCATAAGCGTTACAACTCAACTTATGTTGAAAAGATTATGAAGACGGAGTAAAGTGCAAGGGCTGTTCTGTTAACCTTAAGCAGAAATTGCCCAAGGTGGATTAATAGAACGGTGCCTTCAGTTTGTCCAGACCCAAGACAACTTGTATGGACGAGTGTCTGACAGAGTATTTCCAAAGGGATTACGTACGTTGATTCTTTCAAATGTACGAAGTTGGTGGCATAGAAGGTGTAACACCCCATAGTTCTATAACATTAAGTTTCACAAATTAAAGTACAGTTAATTCTAAATGTGGGAATTAAGGGAAACGGGTTATGCCTAGCGTTCGTCTCGGAATTCTGCTTGAGATAGAGTCTGAGTGTGCGTAAATCGGACTCCGTATGAAGGAGTTATGGCCTTCCGAAATTTCAGAATTCAGTTTAAAATTCAAAACAGTTCAGAACGAAATTCAAAATTTGAAAAATAAGCTCAAACAGGGCTGGGCGGGAAAATTCCCGCCCAGGGACCAGGTCGACCATAGGGTCGACCATGGTGTCGACCTGGTCACCCCCAGGTCGACCATAGTGTCGACCTGGGTGTCGACCTGCCTGGTCGGCCTGGTTTGTCTGGTTGGGTCTTGGCTCGAATTTCTGGGCCTGGTCTTGTCACTAGGACTGAGTTGTCTTCTTTTGATTGGCTTCTCTTTAGAACGGATGGCTTTGATTAACCCTGGCTTCATCGACGGCTCTAATTAACTTGCAACTCTATAAAAACACCCTAGGTCCCCAACTAAAATTCACACAAAAATAAGAACTTGAGCCGCCATGATGTCAGAAGAAAACTAAGGAGAGCCTCTGCTTGAAAAGAGACGAACAACGATTCAAGAAACAAAAGTCTAATCTAATTTCTATGCAACTTTTTCTACTCCAAGGGGAAAGCTTTGCAAATTCTGAATAACAGAAACTAGAAAACAAGTTTCAGTGCCCGTTGTAAGTATAGTGGTTTTCTGAATATGAATAGAAATTGCGATGTGATTCGATGTAAATGAAATTGGGGTTTTACTATTGTAAAATATTGATGCAAATTCTGTGTATTGCGTTGATTATGTCATATTTTGTATTGGGAGTTTGTAGCATAAATTGGTTGATGCGAGCCTATTGACGTTTGTATATGAAAATAAATATCACTTGCAAGTTTGTAGTAAAACACTAGAATTGACATCTTTATGTTATGTCATTAACATGGTTAGCATACATTCTTTTTAGGCCTAAGTTGAGACTCATGTAAACATGTTCCAAGTTGAAACCTTTTATGCCTACACGACTCAAAACCTTTGTATACATTATTATGTTTATTTGCAAGTGATAATTGGGTTTATGCAAGTACCTTTTGGTTACACAAATTATACTAGTTTCATGTTGAAATAGGCTACCTAATGTAAAGTTAGTTTACACCTTTGGGTTGTGCCAAAAAGTGGACATTTTTATGCTAGTTTGGTGTTTGACATTATGCCTAGTTATATGTGTATAAAACCATATTTAAACAAGTCTAAAAGTACGCCATTTCATGTGACACCAATTTAGTTATATCCTTATTGAATGCAAGTTCACATGACCCACAATCTATGTTAGTGAAAACGCTATGTTGCAAGTTCATGCGCCACACACTTTTATGTATTCTAGAACAATTCATGATCGTGTGCTTCCCTTTTTTATGTTTATGAGTTGGGCTGAAATGTTAAGCTCAACAAATGTTATAATGTTGCGTATGTACAAACGGGGGAAACAAACGTTGGATTTAAAATAAAATACATGTATTAGCATGTCTAACACATGCCAATGACTAGTGACATTTAAAGCGGTATAAATTGTTATACCCAAAATTAGTGAATTTGGATAATTGGGCCATAAACATTTACATATAAAAATGAAAAGTGACAAATATGTAAATCTAGAAAATACGAGCATGCTTAACCCGAGGTTGGATTGAGTTGTGATGTAAACCTGCCCGGACCCGCCCGGTTGTCCAGTAATCACAACAATACCTATCCAATGTGAGAGGTTAAGGCATTGAGCCCAATAAAGACCCGAGGTTAGACTGAGTTATGGCGTAAGACTGCCCGGAACCGACCGGCATACAGGCAGCCACAACAATACCTGTCTAATGTGAGTGGTTGGTGCTTTAATAAGACAATTAAAGCTAAGTTAGGATTGGTAGGGTTAAGTTAACTAAAACACTTAACCAACTTAACATGTTAACAATACAAGACTTGTAGGGGTCAAGTAACTAAGAAAACACTTAGCCAATTTAACATGTTAACTAGACTAGAAGGAGAGGTTAAGTAAAGCTAATACACTTAACCAATTTAGCATATTAACTAGACTAGAGGGTGAGGTTAAGTAAATTCAGGACACTTAACCGTTATAACCTGATAATTAGATAAGTGGGCGAGGTTAAGTAAATTTAGAACACTTAACCATTATAACACGTTAGCTAGATAAGTGGGTAAGGTTAAGTAAATACACTTAGCCAATTTAATATGTTAGCTGGACTAGAGGATAGGGTTAAGTAAACTTAGAACACTTAACCATCATAGTGTGATAAATTGAACAGGGTTAAGTTGAAACATGAAGGGACAATATCTAACCATTAGAACATGTTAATTAAACAGATGTTAGGGTTAAGTTAACTAAGGGAACACTTAACCGTTATAACATGTTAGTTAAAACAGATGGGCAAGGTTAGGTTAAAAAGGGACACTTAACCAATACAAGATGAATGGGTAGGGTTAAGTAATAAGAAATACTTAACAAATATAACTTGGTTTGTGATAGGGTTAAGTCAACATGAACTACTGATAACACTTAGCCAGTTTAATATGACAAAGGAATGGGTTAAGCTAACTTGAATCGACTAATGACACTTAACCAATCCAGCTTGACGAGAAAGAGACTAAGTAGTAAACCTTAGTTAAAAGGACTAAGTTGTAAACTTTAGTTAAGAAAACGACGGTTCGGGGACTAAGTAGTAAACCTTAGTACGACACGAGAAGGAGCGAACGTCCGTCTGACCTTAAAGAAGGCTCCAACGAACTGGGGAACGAAGCCTGCGGCTTCGAGGGGACGTGAGGGTACTCTTGGTATCCCTCTGTGAGGTTGCAGATGATCCGCCTGGGCTCACAGAGGTTAAGGTCTGCATCAGAAGAACCAAGGGTATGCCTTGGTTGCAATTTAAGGCAACCTAAAGACTAGGATGGACCAGCGTGATTCGACGAGACCAGTAGCCCTGTGATAGCAACTCATCGTCTACCTACCATCTTCAGTCAATCGTAATACGCATGCGGAAAGGCAGAGAACTCCCAACAGAACATATACTTGCTATCTAGTTATGGGTGAGGCTGGCCAATAGGAAAGTGGGGCATAGGTGGCAGAAGTATAGTTCTCGTGCTTGATTTTCTTGGATTGCCTTTCATTAGTTGAGGGAGGGGTCACGTGGGACCATAACCACTGGTAGAAAAATAGACCTTAGCATCTGCATCGGTAGATATCTGAAAGCTCCCGACCGAGTTCCGTGTTTCTAGAATAGCCCTGCCACGGGACTCGGGTCGCACATTTCAGGACATGTGCATCTAGACAGCGATAAACGATTCGCGACACATACGTGGGAAAAGTCTAGGAACATATACCACTCTAGGTAGTGTGTCCTAGACTAGGGGAATCGTTCGAAAGGTAGCATAATTCCTAGTGGACCTAGGTGGCATAAATCCTGAATCCGAGAAGTATTAGATAATTCACATAAACCCTAGTTTAATCTAGGAAGCGCTCGATAAGAAAACCCTAGATTAGATCTAGGTAATAAATAATAGACGTACACCTAAAGGCAACCGCAATTACAGGGATTGGGATCACGTTATCATCTTTATACAGATTACTAGTTGGGATACTAGTTAGGTGGTGCAGAGATATAGAATGGTGTGTGATAGTATATTCGGTGTAAACTGTCTTGCTTTGGTTTATATTAGTCTGTTATTCGGGTACTGTCCCATTTTTCAATTTATGCCTATCATGTCCTTTTCCTTATTCATATACCGAAACACCACTAGACTTACCAGGCTTTTTGTCTGACTCTATGTTTTCTTTCGTCTTCTTTTCTTCCGTCCCCCCAGGTAGTCAGGGAGGGAATAACTCAGATTTGTACGGACCTGTTACTCTTTCCAAGCTTGAAGACCCTTTGATGTGCTGCTTTGGACTCTCTTTTCCACCGCTATGGCTGGCTAATGTTTTATTAGGGAATATCATTCTATATTTATGCTTCTTTATTTTTTTAAACAAGATAGATACTTTGTTGTTGGAAAACAATCTTTGTACAAGCTGTTTATAAATGAAATAAAGTTTTGTTCACTTTTCCGCTGCTTTATTTATCTGTCTTGTAATTTATCTGCATCTTTTACCTATAATACTTCACAGAACTTAGTGCATTCCCTTTGTGAGTGACACTAACGGATGTGGAGTGTTACACATGGTATCAGAGCTGAAGGTTACCGGATCAGATAAAAGATTTGAAAAATTATTTTCAAAACGGGTTTAAAAGAAGCATTTTCAAAAGAAAAGTTTTGTTTTAAAGGCATATTCCCCCAAAGCCATATGCACTATCTTTTGATTCTCTGTTTGAGTCCTTGTTTCCTTCTTTCTTGAGTCTCTGGGGCTCCTGGCTTTCTGGGAGGTAACCTCATCGAAGGGCAAAGTAGTGCCCGACTTCCATCTATAGCCGTAATTACACAAGGAAGAGGATGAGGAGTTTGGCTAAGGGGCACAACCCAAGGATGATGAATTCATGGATATGGACTTGGCTCACGAAGGAGGAAGGAATTATAAAACCTAAGACAAGAGGAAGTAGCTTTTCTACAGTATAATAGGGCATATAATTAAGGACAAGGGCAAGGACGAGGGAAAGGATTTTCAGGAGGACGAGTGCGTGCTTTCACCACCAGAATACCTGGGAGAGAGATAGTAAAAGTCTCCATTGGAAAGGTTTAGCTTTTCATTTGATCAACCTGTTAGTACTCTTTTGATCTTAGTGCTTCGCTTTCGTTTATACATGCTTCCATAGCTAAGTCTCTGCACCTAGGTACTTGTATAATAGAAGATCCCAATTAGTCTCAGATCCAATTTGGTGGTTCGGCCCGTTAATTTTGGTTTGTAGGGATTTGAAAACGGCCACATTAAGTGTTGAGTTTAAGCCTAATGTTTTGGTTCCATGGGCTATGAGTTGATCCTAGGCATGGGTTGGTTGGCTAGTAATTCTGAAAGTTAGACTTTTTGACTTGCCTTGGAAATACCCTCGAGATTACGTGATCCTAAAAGGATCAGTTAGGCTTAGCTATCTAGAACCACTTAATACATTTATCGATGATTTGCAATCCGTTAGAGTAGTCCATGAGTACGCAGATGTTTTGATTAGGTTAGGGGTTTACCCCTAAAACGCGGGATATACTTCCGCATATATCCAGTTGACAATGAAAAGCCAGCTATCCGATCAATGACAGTTTTGGAAATGGAGGTCAAGACACTTCACAATTGTGAAGATTAACTAGATAAGGTACGGTGCAGAGAAGCTCAAGAAGATGCGACTTAGAAGACTGAAGACTAGATACGTGCATCATACCCTTTTTCTTAAGGATATATCCTTTCTCTAGGAGTTTTATGCCTACTTGTTTCTAGCCTTTAAGGTATATCCTCTAGGACGTATCATCGATCCTTAGATAGAAGCCAATGGATGTAAACATGTATTTGAAGCATGTTATGATTGATGATTGCAAATGGTTGCTCGTGGATGCATATACACACCGTAGGCGCTAGAACGACTCAGTCACTTTCATATTGCATTCGCATATATGTATTTGCTTAATGGATTTAACTTGATATGTTATCATATGGATGTTGCATATGGATGAATGACTATGCACACATATAGTATTTACATAACTAGGGATGTTTGCATACATGATTGGACGCATGGCACTGACATAATCCGCATTAAGGAGGTCAACTGAATCAGTAGACCGCCTGATTTTGCATTAGATAAAGACATATACACACACTATGCATATGAACATGAAAGCATTAGAAATATTTTTAAGGACAATGAATGCCTGTGATTTAATGGTTGAGTAGATGGGTGATTGGATGGTAGGACACATTCTTCCTAACTTGAAGATTTCGGGGACGAAATCCTTTTAAGAGGGGGAGAATGTAACACCCCATAGTTTTGTAACATTAAGTTTCACAAATTAAAGTATAGTTAATTCTAAATGTGGGAATTAAGGGAAACGGGTTATGCCATTGCGTTCGTCTCGGAATTCTGCTTGAGATAGAGTTCGAGTTTGCATAAATCAGACTCCATATGAAGGAGTTATGGCCTTCCGAAATTTCAGAATTCAGTTTAAAATTCAAAACAGTTCAGAACGAAATTCAAAATTTGAAAAGTAAGCTCAAACTGGGTTGGGCGGGAAAATTCCCGCCCAGGGACCAGGTCGACCGTAGGGTCGACCATGGTGTCGACCTGGTCACCCCCAGGTCGACTAAAGGGTCGACCATGGTGTCGACCTGCCTGGTCGGCCTGGTTTGTCTGGTTGGGTCCTGGCTCGAATTTCTGGGCCTGGTCTTGTCACTAGGGCTGAGTTGTCTTCTTTTGATTGGCTTCTCTTTAGAACGGATGGGTTTGATTAACCCTGGCTTCATTGACGGCTCTAATTAACTTGCAACTCTATAAAAACACCCTAGGTCCCCAACTAAAATTCACACAAAAATAAGAACTTGAGCCGCCATGATGTCAGAAGAAAACTAAGGAGAGCCTCCACTTGAAAAGAGACGAGCAACGATTCAAGAAACAAAAGTCTAATCTAATTTCTATGCAACATTTTCTACTCCAAGGGGAAATCTTTGCAAATTCAGAATAACAGAAACCAGAAAACAAGTTTCAGCGCCCGTTGTAAGTATAGTGGATATGAATAGAAATTGCGATGTGATTCGATGTAAATGAAATTGGGGTTTTACTATTGTAAAATATTGATGCAAATTATGTGTATTGCATTGATTATATCATATTTTGTATTGGGAGTTTGTGGCATAAATTGGTTGATGCGAGCCTATTGACATTTGTATATGAAAATAAATATCACTTGCAAGTTTGTAGTAAAACACTAGAATTGACATCTTTATGTTATGTCATTAACATGGTTAGCATACATTCTTTTTAGGCCTAAGTTGAGAGTCATGTAAACATGTTCCAAGTTGAAACCTTTTATGCCTACATGACTCAGAACCTTTTTATACATTATTATGTTTATTTGCAAGTGATAATTGGGTTTATGCAAGTACCTTTTGGTTACACAAATTATACTAGTTTCATGTTGAAATAGGCTACCTAATGTAAAGTTAGTTTACACCTTTGGGTTGTGCCAAAAAGTGGACATTTTTATGCTAGTTTGGTGTTTGACATTATGCCTAGTTATATGTGTATAAAACCATGTTTAAACAAGTCTAAAAGTATGCCATTTCATGTGACACCAATTTAGTTATATCCTTATTGAATGCAAGTTCACATGACCCACAATCTATGTTAGTGAAAACGCTATGTTGCAAGTTCTTGCGCCACACACTTTTATGTATTCTAGAACAATTCATGATTCTGTGCTTCCCCTTTTTTTATGTTTATGAATTGGGCTGAAATGTTAAGCCCAATATATGTTATAATGCTGCGTACGTACAAACAGGGGAAACAAACGTTGGGTTTAAAATAAAATACATGTATTGGCATGTCTAACACATGCCAATGACTAGTGACATTTAAAGCGATATAAATTGTTATACCCAAAATTAGTGAATTTGGATAATTGGGCCATAAACATTTACATATAAAAATGAAAAGTGACAAATATGTAAATCTAGAAAATACGAGCATGCTTAACCCGAGGTTGGATTGAGTTGTGATGTAAACCTGCCCGGACCCGTTTGACTGTCCAGTAATCACAACAATACCTATCCAATGTGAGAGGTTAAGGCATTGAGCCCAATAAAGACCCGAGGTCAGACTGAGTTGTGGCGTAAGACTGCCCGGAACCGACCGGCATACAGGCAGCCACAACAATACCTGTCTAATGTGAGTGGTTGGTGCTTTAATAAGACAATTAAAGCTAAGTTAGGATTGGTAGGGTTAAGTTAACTAAAACACTTAACCAACTTAACATGTTAACAAGACAAGACTTGTAGGGGTTAAGTAACAAAGAAAACACTTAGCCAATTTAACATGTTAACTTGACTAGAAGGAGAGGTTAAGTAAAGCTAATACACTTAATGAATTTAACATATTAACTAGACTAGAGGGTGAGGTTAAGTAAATTCAGGACACTTAACCGTTATAACCTGATAATTAGATAAGTGGGCGAGGTTAAGTAAATTTAGAACACTTAACCATTATAACACGTTAGCTAGATAAGTGGGTAAGGTTAAGTAAATACATTTAGCCAATTTAATATGTTAGCTGGACTAGAGGGTAGGGTTAAGTAAACTTAGAACACTTAACCATCATAGTGTGATAAATTGTATAGGGTTAAGTTGAAACATGAAGGGACAATACCTAACCATTAGAACATGTTAATTAAACAGATGTTTGGGTTAAGTTAACTAAGGGAACACTTAACCGTTATAACATGTTAGTTAAAACAGATGGGCAAGGTTAGGTTAAAAAGGGACACTTAACCAATACAAGATGAATGGGTAGGGTTAAGTAATAAGAAATACTTAACCAATATAACTTGGTTTGTGATAGGGTTAAGTCAACATGAACTACTGATAACACTTAGCCAGTTTAATATGACAAAGGAATGGGTTAAGCTAACTTGAATCGACTAATGACACTTAACCAATCCAACTTGACGAGAAAGAGAATAAGTAGTAAACCTTAGTTAGGACTAAGTTGTAAACCTTAGTTAAGAAAATGACGGTTCGGGGACTAAGCAGTAAACCTTAGTATGACACGAGAAGGAGCGAACGTCCGTCTGACCTTAAAGAAGGCTCCAACGAACTGGGGAACGAAGCCCGCGGCTTCGAGGGGACGTGAGGGTACTCTTGGTATCCCTCTGTGAGGCTGCAGATGATCCGCCAGGGCTCACAGAGGTTAAGGTCTGCGTCAGAAGAACCAAGGGTATGCCTTGGTTGCAATTTAAGGCAACCTAAAGACTAGGATGGACCAGCGTGATTCGACGAGACCAGTAGCCCTGTGATAGCAACTCGTCATCTACCTACCATCTTCAGTCAATCGTAGTACGTATGCGGAAAGGTCGAGAACTCCCAACAGACCATATACTTGCTATCTAGTATTGGTTGAGGCTGGCCAATAGGAAAGTGGGGCATAGGTGGCAGGAGTATAGTTCTCGTGCTTGATTTTCTTGGATTGCCTTTCATTAGTTAAGGGAGGAGTCACGTGGGACCATAACTACTGGTAGAAAAACAGACCTTAGCATCTGCATCGGCAGATATCTGAAAGCTCCCGACCGAGTTCCGTGTTTCTAGAATAGCCCTGCCACGGGACTCGGGTCGCACATTTCAGGACACGTGCATCTTGGCAGCGATAAACGATTCGCGACACATACGTGGGAAAAGTCTAGGAACATATACCGCTCTAGGTAGTGTGTCCTAGACTGGGGGCATCGTTCGACAGGTAGCATAATCCCTAGTGGACCTAGGTGGCATAAATCCTGAATCCGAGAAGTATTAGATAAGTCGCATAAACCCTAGTTGAATCTAGGAAGCGCTCGATAAGAAAACCCTAGATTAGATCTAGGTAATAAATAATAGACGTACACCTAAAGGAAACCGCAATTACAGGGATTGGGATCACGTTATCATCTTTATACAGATTACTAGTTGGGATACTAGTTAGGTGGTGCAGAGATATAGAATGGTGTGTGATAGTATATTCGGTGTAAACTATCTTGCTTTGGTTTATATTAGTCTGTTATTCGGGTGCTGTCCCTTTTTCAGTTTATGCCTGTCATGTCCTTTTCCTTATTCATATACCGAAACACCACTAGACTTACCAGGCTTTATGTCTGACTCTATGTTTTCTTTCGTCTTCTTTTCTTCCGTTTCCCCCCCAGGTAGTCAGGGAGGGAATAGCTCAGATTTGTATGGACCTGTTACTCTTTCCAAGCTTGAAGACCCTTTGATGTGCTGCTTTGGACTCTCTTTTCCACCGCTATGGCTGGCTAATGTTTTATTGGGGAATATCATTCTATATTTATGCTTCTTTATTTTGTTAAACAAGATAGATACTTTGTTGTAGGAAAACAATCTTTGTACAAGCTGTTTATAAATGAAATAAAGTTTTATTCACTTTTCCGCTGCTTTATTTATCTGTCTTGTAATTTATCTGCATCTTTTACCTATAATACTTCACAGAACTTAGTGCATTCCCTTTGTGAGTGACACTAACGGATGTGGAGTGTTACAGAAGGGAAACTTCTTTAGCCCCACAAACTGAGTATTTTTGTGGGAATCAATTAGTGATTTCCGCTGGAACTGACGATGTGGCATTCAAAATGAATGGTGGCCAGATGTTCTGGAAGAGAATTCAAACCTCAAGCCTCACAACCTGGAATTTTACAAAAATCGGGCAGGCAGCATGGCTATGTGGGTGGCACCCATTAGGATGTATAATCACAAATCTAGAGAAATTCCATTTGTTCTTTAATCTATCGATGTTGTCCCTTCCGGGAAACGGTTGCTGATCCCAACCGTTGGTGATATACATTCGATACACTCAAGCGAAATGAGTGGTCGGTCATGTGAGGGCCGGGTTGCAAGATGTTCTTGTTGAACCCAGTGTATTCGCTTCTAGAGATACACTATCGGCAGGTGGTCCCACACCTTGTCATGTTGGAAATTCAATCTCCAATAAGTTCCCTGCGGTTTTTGATTTTATGTTATATATGGAGCGTGAGATGCAAGCGTTCCGCTAGATTCTATTTATTTGTTGTAGACACTATTATAATATCACCAGATTTTGTTATCAAAATATTTTGGGTTACCGTAAGGTAAAAACCATCCGTGTTTATGTGTGGATCGGTCTTACGATTATCATTCCTTTCGAAAGAAATTTGAAAGTTAAACAAATGGTTGGTGTTTACTCACACCAATCCCATGACTGACCCAGAGTTTATTTTGTTTTGTTTTCCCTAAACTCTTGGGTGCCCAAATTTGTATGGGTAGTCAAGTAGTCGGGACGTTACAGATTCACTTGGAGGTGTTCGAAGCAGGAGGCTTCATCAGTTGGCTATAGACTATCATATTTTCCGCTGTGTACTATGTTGTATTTGGAAACAAGAGTTATAACTGTTCCAGGGATAACTGTTGTGCTCTGATGATGGTATGTATATACAGTTACTGATTTGTATTTCAAAAGTTATGTTATAATATATTTTATATGTTCCGCTGTGAGTTTGTGATCTTCGTTTTTCTTCTATTCTAATATTTCTTTCTTTCTATTTCTCATCCTCTAACTTCTTTCTAATAATGATTCATTTTTCTGTGAAACTTGGGTTGGACGTGTGGTGTTATTAGTCGACTCAAATAGTACGGGAATTCGGGTCGTTTCAAATAAATTATTCCCGTCTCTAAGTTTTACATGCTTAGAGGTTATGTATATATAGAAATCAGTGATATGTTGTAAATTGACAATGTGGCATACTCAAGATATGAAGTGAGCTATTTGTGGTAGCATTGTGTAAATCGTGACTTTGACAAACCTCACACACCGGATTGATGGTAAACTGGCGGCTAGGTTGTATATATATCTCTATTGAAACTCGAAAGCTTTAGTGGTAGATCTACTTTGAAACATAGAGAAAATAAAGGACATGTTCGGTGTCTGTGTCTGGATGTTAACCGGTGATTTACCTGGTGTTTGGTGTCCGAGTCTGGATGAAAACCATGAACTGTGAGGTTGCACCTTGTTCCCAATTGATCTTTCATATCAGGAGCTATCATATTGGAACCCAATATCCAATACGAGTCTTTCATTTTGTTTCTAAACTATGTATGTGGGCATAGCCACTATGCTTGCAAAGATTAATATATTTATTTGAAAAATGGTTTTCAACACTATGCACTAATAATAGTATTACAGAAGATTTTCATGTATGAAAGCATGCTTGGTTATCATAAGACAAAACTCACGCATTTGGTGTGCGCTTGCATTGTGTGATGTGGGACGAGCTTATGATAACTTCATTTTCTAAAATCATTTGCGAATTTTTCATAATACTTCTTTAGATTTCTGCACCCATAACACTCATGTTATTTCATATTTTAATTTGACTAAGATGTGAATGATTTAGTTCTAATCCGAGTGTTTGTTGTGTTATTTTTTTATGCAATATGCTCGAGTTAGATGAAGTAAAGTTAGCCAAGATACCTTGCCTTGGAGAACGAAGACGAAGGTTAGGTATACATCTATTATATATATGATTTTTCAGCTGCACTTTTTTTCCGCTGCCTTGTTGTATATATCTGTGTATGTGTAACTCTGATATATATTATAGTCAAATATATATTTTTTCAACTTCTTTTGAACTGTTATTTATTTACTATATTTTTTCCTTCCATTGCGAGATTCTGTATTTGTTTTCTTCTTTCTTCATTTTCTTATATACATCCCTATAACTATCTGTATTTTTTATTTGTTTAAGTCGACATTGAGGATCATTGTCGATTTGAAAAGTCGAACATATAGAATGTTACAATTTGGTATCAGAGCCAGGTTTAGTGAAAACCTTAGCTCTATTTAGGATTAACTCATTATAGATAGGGTAGTAATACCCTAGAATGAGTTTGAGTGTATACGAGAGAGCGTACTTGTAATTTCGATATAAAATGATTTTGTATTATGTTGGTTTGTTCCGTTGAGTATTTATGGATTTTGGTCGGTTCTTGGGACTCCAAGCCATCGATAGAGCTTTCTAAACACTCGAATAGGGATCATTGACATAATACTGTTTTGAATTATATTATACTATATATATGGTATTATTTGAAATTATGGTATATTTGGTATTTAGAAATGACTATAATTGATTATCGTCATTTATTGTTTGAATGTTTGATATCCTTAGCTATTGACCATGTAAATAATATTAAAAAAATGAAATCCAAGATTCGATATATAAATACAAGTTGAAATTAAAATAAATTAAGTCGAATTTAAGAATCTAACTCGGGTTCCTTTGAAAAAGTTCTTTTTAAAGGTTTTAAAATTTTATAAGTACTATAAAATGATATTTTGTATAAGATATAGCATAAAAGTTATTAAGTACTCCTCCATTTGTGGTTGGGAAATAATGTTGGTGATGGGTGCATATTTATTTTCAAGTTCCGAGTGGGGGGGGGGGGACACTTTGTAGCCGTGCTATGAATTTTCTTTAAAAACCTAAGTTTGTTGAAGCTTTAGAAACATGATTTGATGTTTAGATATGCAAAATAATAATTATAATTATTTTCAACGATATGAAAGTGGTACAATGTTGAAATTCTTAACTTCGGTTAATTAATAATACGAGAACAACCTTAAATGAATGGAATATTGAGATTATTATAGACAACTAAAAACTAAAATTAAAGTATATACACTGTATATTAGTGAGAGGTTAAAATGATTTTAAACATACATAATTATTATATATGGGAAATAATACTTAAGTAATGAAATATTAAATTTATATAATTTATGTGCTTTGGTTGAAAGAAATGGAGAAAAAAAAACTTATGTAATATAAGGTTCTATTCTAAACATGAACATAACTTGCCAAAATTATATAAAAGTTAAGGTGTTTGGGATAAGAGACAAGATATTGCATAACATAATTAATTTGAAAGTTACTATTGCTCATTAGTTATAAAATAATAATAATAATAGACAAATTAAATGAGTAGGAAAATAAATATATGAATATACTGAATAATATAAATTTAACTACTTTAGTGTCAATAGTTAATAACCACAATTATTGGAAATATTGATAAATGACATAAAATAAATGTGCAGAAACTGTTAATTGTAAATATGTAAAGTTTAGGTAGTGGATATATATATATATATATATGCTTAATAAATATTAGCAAATTAAATTTAATTAAGTAAGATTAACTAAAATATAGTATTTATTGGAATCAGTGGATTAATTTGAATTGGATGCTTTAGAATCAATGTATGAAACCAATGGTGAACTTAACTTGAAATTTATGTTTTATTCCAAATGAATGTGTTAGTTTGGATGTTCTATTATTTCTTTGCTACAATTATTATGTCATGTATGGTTGTTACATATATATATATATACACACACACACGCATACATACATACATACATATGTACATATATATATATATTTATATACATATATATATATTGTGTTACTTTTTGTGGTTGAGTTTGGTAGTAGGTACTGTTAGAATCCACTCGCTTAGAGGACTCTTGCGCTTCATGCTTCTCTTTTACTCGCTTAAAATAAAGGTAAGATGCTAAAAATCCCCAATGAAAACGCTAATGAAAGGTACGTATAACGGTTTTATATAATGTTTGGATATTATATATTATTCCCCATGTTTTGGGATGCCCATCACTAAGATGGGATATATATATTTGTGATATTGTATATGTTGTTGTTTTTCGGACCCCTTCGTACAAAGGAGACTCTGCCAAAATTTTTCGTGAAATCTAGACTTAGAAAATTTTGTGAAATATGTTTTCAAACTCATGTTTTCTATATATTTAAGTAAATGTTTTCTAAGTTTAGTAGAAATTTTGTATTATTTTAATTTTATTTTGCCACTTCTTTACTACGTTCCTTTTCGAAGACGAAATTTTTTGAGTGGGGGAGAGTGTAACATCCCGAGATTTTCGCGATAACTTAAAATATTAAATTTAATGTGATTTTCAATAAAATTGGTTTAAATATTAAAATTAATGATTTATGTCGTCTATTGATAAGTTCTGAACAAAAATTGACTTGTTAAACAATGAATTGCAATAGCTATGTATGATAATGACAGTGTTTGATAGTCTATTTATAAGAGAATTTGAAATTTATATTGAATTAACAATGTAAAATGGATTAACTAATTTTGAGATTTATTTTATGTTGATAATTCTAATTTATGGATATGAATAATAAAAATCGTTTGATTATGTAATAAATTTCTACTAGTCAAAAAATGTAATAATTTGCATTAATTGTAAATATGACTACGATTTGATATATAAGGTTAAATAAGGAGATTTGAGCTTTAATATTATATTTTATGAATTAAATTGAGTCAATTAATTTACAATTTAACTTTAATGTTTCAAGTATGAATATTTGTGTTGTGGGAACTTAATTAAATTATTTAAGCAATCGTGTTCAGCTTAGCTTGACAATAGTGACATATTAATTGCTCATAAAACTGTTAATCTGTTTATATTGATAATAATGATATTCGAAACTTAATGTTGAAATATTTTGATTTGTGTAATTTATAATAGAAATACAAAAATTTGAAATAGTAAATTGTCAATATCGGAATTCAAATAAATTAGTTGAATAAATCTATGGTCATAAAAAGTTGTACTCTTTTTCTGTATTATGAAGAGAAGAGTATTTAAAGAAATTTTCAAATGATGAATAATGCAAATGAATATAAATGGAAGTAGATTTGGTTATATGAATGTAAACAAATCAAATGGTAAATTGAAATATTTATGTGATTTGGACTATAATTAAGCAAAAAAAAAAAAAAACTTAACTAATTTGAATGCAATGTTGGATTAGGATGAAGTTGGTAACGTTAGAAATTGAATTAAAGATTGATTAATGGAAATAAATTGACTACATTAAAATTTTCATTGATTCCTATAATTAATACTGTCACGTTAAAACTAATTAATGAAACCAAGAAAATTTATAACGTGTGTAATTGATTCCTATAATTAATATAAGCCTTGTTTTAGGGGATTATAATTTGGAATTGAATTAAAGTTGGACAAATAAAAATTTGAATACTTTGTTTATTTAAGCGTTCAATTTCTTTGATGTAAATAATTAAATAATTAAACCATTTGCCTATATAATAACTCCACCCTTACCTAGCTACTTTCTCTTGCCTGTAACAAAAAAAACAAATAGCCGCTTTGTTCTCTTTTTAGAAATTTTCAATGGCCATTAGCTTTTCATCTTCAAAAAAATCCAAATCAAACAAATTACTCAATGAAAAATCCTGAATTTTGATTCGATAGGATCGTAACGAGAAGATCTAAATCCTCATTCCATTTTTATTGTATTCGGTCTTCACCAATAAATTCATGTTAGAGAGTAACGAGATAGTGTTGCGGTTTTGTCAAAATATAAGGTATATTTTATTATTTTATTTATTTAGTATATGTGTATATCAATTGTTCTAAATCGTTAATAACTTTCTGCTACGAGGTCGATTTTAGACGTAATAAATTGCGTTGGAATCATATTGACGAACTCATCGCGATGGCACTGATTTGGACTGATTCTGAGATGGTTGATTTTTGGGCTAAAATTTGAATTACAATGTCGTTTGAAATCAAGGTGAGCGAATTTCTCGCTCATAATTAACTAAATTATTCTCATATTTATTAAATAAATTTATAAAAATGGTTTGATTGTATGGTTGTGATTGATTGTTGATGGTTGTTAAAATTGACATACAAGTTAATTATAGTGTAAATTTAGAATTGACATTTAAATTTTTATTCGAAATTTAATTGCTAGTCTGAAACCCCGATATTGGTTAACTAATGAAATGATATATTATTGACAATTTGGGTGAAATGGTTGTGATGGATGTTTGATGTGAAATTGGTTACTGCATTGATATCGACACCGAAATGTTAATTGAATTTGTTAAAACAATTATTCCAAAAAAAATGTGAATTTGGAAATGGGACCATGAAACAATTATGTTTTAAAAATTAGTTACTATATGTATATGTATAGGTTTGAAATAAATTATTTTATATTACTTATTATTAAAAATATTTTTTGGGTAAAACATTTAATATATGTATATATAGTAATTTAAATTATTTTATCATACTCTAATTATTTTATAATATATATTTTATTTTTCTTCATAAAAGGTTTTATTCAAAATTATCTATTTTTCAAGTTATTTAAACATTTGTAAATTCGTTCCAAGTTGGAATTTTTCTCGATTTAAACTATGGATCCAAGTTGAGGTTTGAAATAAATATATTCTCCTTTGAATAAAAATCGATGTTTAAATAATCTTGATATTGATATGAAAATTTGGAGGCATGACTATTGTTTTAAAAATGCGCTTATTATTTGGAAAGACCGGGATCAAATATATGTTCGAAAACCATTCCAAGTAATAATACGACGTTATAAAGCAAATTGGAGACGTCGAAGTTACAAAGGAAGACTCGGAATCTTTGGATTTATTTGGATTGACTGCTGATATCTAGATTGGCCCGATCAATAAATACGAGATTATATATGGCATGAGGTCTGAATATATTTGAAAATTTTCGGATTTTGTTCCGTTCAAACCTAGGATGGACTTGTGTGGATTGTGTCTGACATTGTAATTAACTGCGTAGCACTGGTTTTTATTAATATATATCGGATTTTGGCAAATATTTTATTCCCGTCTCTAAGTTTTACGTGCTTTGAGGTAATGTATTGATAGAAATAAGTGATATGTTATAAACTGAAAATGTGGCATACTCAAGTTATGAAGTGATCTAGTAGTGATAGCATTGAGTAAATCGTGACTTCGACGAACCTCACACACCGACTTGATGGTAAACTGGCGGTTAGGTTGTATATATATCTCTATTGAAACTCGAAAGCTTTGGCGGTAGATCTACTTTGAAACCTGGGGAAAATAAAGGGTATGTTCGGTGTTTTTGTCTGGATGTTAACCGGTGATTTACCTGGTGTTTGGTGTCTGAGTCTGGATGAAAACCATGAACCATGAGGTTGCACCTTGTTCCCGATTAATCTTTGTGTCAGGAACCATCATATTGGAACCCAACATCCAATACGAGTCTTTCGTTTTGTTTGTAAACTATGTATGTGGGAATAGCCACTATGCTTGCTAAGATTAATATATTTATTTGCAAATTGGTTTTCAACACTATGCACTAATAATAGTATTTAAGAAGATTTTCACGTATGAAAGCTTGCTTGGTTATCACAGGACAAAAATCGCCCATTTGGTGTGCGCTTGCATTGTGTAATGTGGGACAAGCTTATTATAACTTCATTTTCCAAAATCATTTGCGAATTTTCCATAATACTTCTTTAGATTTCTGCACCTATAACACCATGTTATTTCGTATTTTAATTTGACTAATATGTGAATGATTTAGTTCTGATCCGAGTGTTTGTTGTGTTTTCTTTTTATGCAATACGCTCGGGTCATATGAAGTGCAGTTAGCGAAGATTACCTTGCCTTGGAGAACGAAGACGAAGGTTTGGTATACATTTATTATATATATGATTTTTCCATTGCACTTTGTTTCCGTCGCCTTGTATATATCTTTATATGTGTAACTCTGATAATCATTGTATATTATAGTCAACTATATATTTTTCAACTTTTTTTGAACTGTTATTTATTTACTATATTTCGTCCTTCTGCTGCGAGATTCTGTATTTGTTTTCTTCTTTCTTCTTTTTCTTATATAAATCCCAATAACTATCTGTATTTTTGATTTTTTTTAAGTCGACTTTGAGGATCATTGTCGATTTAACGGTCGAAAATATAGGATGTTACAGGAGGTCTCTTAACGTCTTCTTTTTCTTCCAATAATACCAACATAAATGAAAATATACTTTCCTCCCACACAAAGTGGAATATCACAGAGTACTTAAGGAATAATGTTGTATCGGGGACAAGAAGATATTTAACTTTGAACCTTCCCTTATTAAATCTCATTGGATATATTTGACTAATCGATTGGTGAACTATTTAATCTTGAACCATTAACCATTTTTGCGTAATCAAATAATAAGATTTACAAAGCATTACTTCCCTTCTCATCCAATCTCTTGGTTGTGTTCATTTTGGTCCTAAACAATTTGGTTTTACGATTGTTTATAGAGAATTTAAGATTTTGATAATCTCATCTCATACTAACATAGGTGATTGCATCCATTTAGAGTGTCCTATATATACTCCACTTGTTATTTCAAGATACGACCATCAAAAAGCATAGTTTAACGTTTTAATAGTTATGTCGGCATGCATTCTATTACACATCATAGGAATGGTTTGTAAGGACTTAGTGCCTAAATGCATTACTTCTAGAATTACTCAGAACTGGTTGTTTATTGACTATGGTCTATGGGATTTCCAATCTCTGGAATAGTTTTCCGTATAAGGTATTTTTTCCTTTAGGCTTTTAAATCTATTTCCCTTGATGTGCAGTCAGTTTTCTCTCTTGTTAAACCTTTAGTAAATGAATCTTCTAGGTTATCATTAATTCTTATATAATCAATGTAAATAGTTCCATTATAGAGTAACTGCCTAATTATGTTGTGGTATCGACGATTGTGTTGTGATTTTCCATTATGCGCAAAATATTTTTCTCTACTTATGCTTGATTATTGCAGCAAATACATATAACCGTTACAAGTTTAACCCAAAATGGGATATCTTCTAAGAATTGACAAAGCCTTTCTTCTGCTTAATCTAAAGCTATGAATTTAGATTCCATAGCGGTTGGAGCTATGCATATTTGATTAGTTGATTTCCAAGACATTGGTGCTCTTGCAAGAGTAAAGACATAACCACTTGTAGACTTTAATTATCTGAATTTGCGATCCATTTTGCATCACTATACCCTTCTAAGACGATTGGATATTTACTGCAATGTAAGAAATAATTTTTAGTACTCTTTTAATATCTTAGAACTTTCATAAGTTCTTCCTAATTTTCCTTCTCTGTTTTACTTATACACCTGCTTAGCCAACTTACTACATAAGCAACATCTGGTCATGTGCAACTCATGAAATACATTAAGAATCCTATTACATGTTGGTATTCCAGTTTCCTTACGGTTTTTTTATGTTTAGTGTGGTACTTCTAATGCATTAAAAGATGTTATCCCTTGTAATTGCATAATTTTGGAATTTTTCTATCACTTTATCTACATAGTGCGACTGAGATAGTTCTATTCCGTTAGGTGTTTTATTATATTGATTTCATAAATAATATTTAAAACTCCTAATTCATTCATATCGAAATTGTTGATTAACATTTTCTTTATGGTCTTTATAACTTTAGTTTCTGGGCCAAAGATTAGCATATTGTCCACATATAGACAAATCATCATGTATGATTATCTAACTTGTTAATAATAACAACATTCATTAGACTAATTTATAGAAAAATCTATTTCTTTCATGACACTATCAATTTTTTCATTCCATTGTTTTGGAGCTTGTTTGAGTTTGTATAATGATTTAATCAGTCTACAAACTTTGTTTTCATTTCCTTTGGAGATAAAATCTTCTGGTTGTTTTGTGTAGATCTTCTCATCAGGATCTCTATTTAAGAATGTTGAATTTACATTCATTTGATGAATTTCTATACTATAGGTGGGTATAATTATTATCAACATTCTTATAGAGGTTATTAGTGTAACCAGTATGCAAGTATCAAAGAAATCTACTTCTTTTTTACGATACCCATTGGCAAATAATCTAGGTTTATATTTATCGATAGAACTATCTAGTATCATTTTCTACTTGAAAACCCATTTACAACCTGTTGGTTTTATTCCATATGGAATATCAACTATTTATCAAATTTGGTGTCGGGACAATAGCGCCAAGGAGAATATGAAGCTCTGGAAAGTCTTGTACAAAGCCTTGCTTACAAAAGATAAACTACTTCAACGTGGAATGCAAGTTGAGCAAATATGTGTGATGTGTGATATGCAACAAGAAAGCACATATCACCTATTTTTTGAATGCAATACTACCAACAACTTATGGAACGAAGTGAAACAATCAGCAACTTTCAATGGAGCTTTTCAGGATAATGGCACAGAATGGATTAATCTAGAGAAGATGATAAGTAAGAAATTAAGTAGAGGCAGAATTCTTTGTTATACCCTTAAGAAATTTGATAGCTCAATATGGCAGGAGAGGAACACTAGGACTTCCAATCCAGCTGAAGCCAAAAGCAATGAAAATCTGAAAGCTTGCGTCAAAACCAACGTTCAGAATGGTTTACAGCTTCTGAACTTCATTTTTGATCATGGCATTTTGCATAGGTTAACCTGAGCTGAGATGCCAAAAGTAAATATGTGTTTTTCTTGTTGTCTTCCCGTGTTGATGTACCGTGTTTCTACGTTGTCTTGTGTATGTTGTATTTCATTTTGTTTTTTCTCCGATACATTAATAAAGTGGTAGGGGTCCACTCAACCCCGTCGTCCTTGCCAAAACAAAAAAAACTATTTCTCAAATTTATTAGAATTGAATCAATCTTACTTTTGATTGATTCTTTCCAACAAGAAGATTCTGAAGACGACATTGCATCTTTTAAATTTGAGGTTTATGTTCTAACACGTAAGTTTAAGAACTCTGAGCCAAAAGACTTGAAAGTTCATGCGCTTATGCTTCTTCTTCGTTCATCTCCATTATAAATTTCATCTTTATGTGCATTGACCTATTCTTCTCTTGTCTTTTTGGAGATATATTTTCCTTCATTCTTTTTGTGCAGAAACATATCTTCAAAGAATAAGACATCTCTTGACTCCATGATTTTATTTACATTAATAATAGGTATATTAGACTTTAATACCAAAAATGTATAGGCACGACTATTTTGGGCTGGGCTAGATAGTAAAAATCTATAGTTTTTGTCCAAGTTTGACTTTCTTAAGGGCCAGAACTGAAACTTTTGCCAAGCTTCACACACTTTGATGTATTTGGAACTTTGTATGTCTCCTTTCCATATAATATATGGAATAATTCCTATTTTATTGTGAGGAACCTTGTTTAATATGTGTTAGACATATTTAAGGTTTCCCCTTATAAATTCATTGGATATGCTAAAGTTAATAGCATTACTCTTATCTTTTAATGTTCTATTTTTTTTTCTCGGCTATATCATTTTATTGTGGTGATTGTGGAGTTGTTGTTTGATGAAATATATCTATACACATAATTATTCAAATGGTGGTTCATTTTTTTCCATCTTGACAAGATCTCAATATCTTGATCGTTTTATTTAACTAATTTTCTACTTCAGCCTTATATTTAATAAACAATGTAATTGCTTCATCTTTACTAGTTAAAAAATGTACATAGCAGTATCATATATAGCCATCAATAAAAGGGATAAAATACCTTTTTACCACCTTTTGTAGGCAATGATTTAAAATCACGTAAATCAATATGAACCAAACCTAATGGTTTAGTACTTCTATTAACAATATGAAATGTTTTTGATCATTTTTGCTTCTACACATGTCTCACATATGTAGTTTTTATCTTTGTGGAATTTAAGAAATAATCCCAAATTTGTTAGATTTTCATTTCTAGAAATTTATGTTTCCTAATCTGTCATGCCATAATAAAATTTAATGCTCAACCAAATATGAAATTTTATTTATATTAATAGCATTATAAGAATACATATTTTTATTGGTGATTACAACTACATTTGCCTTAAATAGGCAATCACATAAATATCTCATTCCAATACACATTCAAATCGTGGACAGAATCACCTTGTCTTACTCGAAAACCAGTTTGAATCCTTTCTTCGATAGTAGTGAATCATAAATGAGATTCTTACATATGTCAGGAGCATAAAGCAAATCATTCGACTTGATTGTATTCTAGAAGTGAACTTGAGGATGACTGTGTTAGGGTTTCCCCGAGATCTCTACACCATTAGATTTTAAAAGAGGGAAAAGAAAACAATAACTAACAAATTCCTCCAAACAAGCCTTTATTATTCCACCAATTGATTAAAATAAAAGACCAAAAATAGAGAGAATATCTCAATCCCTAAGAAAAACAAGTTTTTTCTACCTTTCAAGTACAAATAAATCTATCCTTAATGACATGCTTATATAGACAAATGGAAAGACTAGTTCTATACCCAGTTGGGCCCTAAAATATCTTAGAAATAAATCCTCCTTAAATTTGCTCAAAATAAAACTTTCTCTAAAATATCTCAATAGATCCATAAAATCCGCAGCAGATCCTTAAATTACGTAGCTACCAATTTCTCCATCTTCAATATCCATGTGATAAATATCACAAACCATGACACTCCACCTTGATACGAAATCACTCCAACAATCAACAATCCATAAACCAAAAAAACACCTACAAATGATGCATCTCTCACGTGAGATACACCACAAAAAAATAATCTCAAAATTGCTTGTAATACCACAATGGCCTCCATGTAGACTTTGTGGCTTTACGTTGATGGCTTCACCTTGATTCAGATGAACTCGCCTCTCGTAATCCAATTTGAGAGCTCATAACATTCTCCACCGTTTTTCCAAGCAAGTTATATATGTTATCATTTCCCCGTTTTGTGCACAGAAGCTCCTTTTTCCCCCTCCAAATCCTTTTAACTCCACCTCTAGTCGAGAAATTGCAACCTTCCTTTTCCAATAGAAGCAAGATTCTTCTTAATTTCTGGGATGTACTGTAACACCCCACCTCCGCCAGTGCCACTCTTGCAAGGACACTGACTTTGGAGGGGCGTTTAAACAAGGTAAACATGCATAATGATATAGCAAGGCAGAACAAGAACATATGTATATATGTAAACAGAGTAAATAACATAGATAAAACAGCGGAAGATTTAAACCATTTCAAAACACAAGTCTGGTACATCAAAATGTCATTTTCCCAAAATTACAAGTCTAGATAAAACATCATCTGATAAAAACAGAAATACATAAGTAACTATCCCCAAATAAGAGTGATAAACCATAGCGAGCTCAAGTCCAAAGCATACATGAGCTATCCAAGAAAAGCAGCAAAGATCCAAGCTAAGCTCCTGTATTCCCTCCCTGAGAACCTGGGGGGGGGGGGGAAACGGAAGAAAAGAGGCGAAAGAAAACAGGTCAGTCAAAAAGACTGAGTAAGCCCTACTACAATCAATGTAAACTGATAAAGTTAACTGACATGAGCAGCAAGTATGAACATAAGGATAACATCATGATGATTAACTATCAAGGTAGATAAAGGTGACATCGCATAATCAGGATTAAGGTTTTGCACCACTGGTGTACTAGCAAACTAACATGACTTGAATAAACACGTATTGATCCCTTGGCCCAATAACATGAAGTGACCCTTATACGAGGTCCAACCAAACATGAAGTGACCCTACCACGGGGTCCAACCCAACGGTCTAATCGATCGGCTCCCTAAGCCTAACTCGTCACGTGTTGGTGTCAATACGGTCCAAACATGATTGTAGTCGAACTGTGCTGGGTCCACCCATCGGGTGTATCAAGCCCTAGGGTGTCAACCCCTGGACACCATAAACATGAGTGCACAGTCCTGATCTACTGGTACCCGTGCCTGATTCTCCAGCTACGGACTATGTGCACGACCAGAGTCCGCCCAGAACTACACCGGCGTACCACCCTACCGTCGTTTATTGGTCGCTTACCTCCAGCCCAGTAATCGTGCCCCCACCCTAGCCTAGTCCCTAGGGTCATGATGATACTAACTAGGGATTACTGCTGGAGTGGACCCCCCTTTTTGCTAGGATTTCTCTAGTGGGTTAAGTACAGTTTAACCCCTTTACTAATCATGGATTAACTTGGTTAAGTGTAACGGTGGGTTCACGACTTAACCCCGATTAATCTACCAAGCCCAAATTGGTTAAGTATTACATGGTCCATGACTTAACCCTAATCATGAGGCATTGATTAATTAATGCGCCTTAACCTCTCACATTAGACTTTGTTGTGGCTACTAGTTAAGCCGGGCGGGTCCGGGTAGCTTTACACCACAACTTGGTCTAACCTCGGGTCCAAGGTACAACATGACCAACTTCTCACATTGGGTCCTATTGTTTGTAGCAACTAGTTACGCCGGTCGGTTCCGGGTAGGTTTACGCTACAAACTCAACCCAACCTCGAGTTGGCCACACTTATCTTTTCTAAGTGTCATGTCCATCATGCTTCCAAAACAATGTTACAAATTTTCAAGCAATTGGGTAGACCTAACTTAATAGGTAAATTCCCAATGGGTAGACCTAACTTAATAGGTAAATTCCCAAGCTCATGTTTTTATGTCTTTTAAGTTTACCCAACCCCAAACGCAATCCCATCGCTTACATATCGCAATAGCGCATAAAGGATAGAAAGAGGGAACTTGGCATAATCATGACATAAAAATGTTAAAGCCACAAGTTCAACATGGTGGCATATGAAACGTTCATGTGTTCACCCATTTGCATATTACATTTTTAGGCTCAAAAAGCATGCATAACATGATAACATGAACCATATGACCATTCCAATCTTGCATAACATACTTGCATATGTCAACTTGCATATCATACTTGCATAAATAAACTTGCATAACATATGTCAACTTGCATATCATACTTGCATAAATAAACTTGCATAACATATGTCAACTTGCATATCATACTTGCATAAACAAACTTGCATAACATATGATAACTTGCAAACCAAACTTGCATAACAAAACTTGCATAACATATGATAACTTGCAAACCAAACTTGCATAACATATGATAACTTGCAAACCAAACTTGCATAACAAAACTTGCATAAACAAACTTGCATAAACAAACTTGCATAAACTATGACAACTTGCATATCATACTTGCATAAATAAACTTGCATAACATATGTCAACTTGCATATCATACTTGCATAAATAAACTTGCATAACATATGTCAACTTGCATATCATACTTGCATAAATAAACTTGCATAACATATGTCAACTTGCAAACCAAACTTGCATAACCAAACTTGCATAACAAATGGTAACTTGCAAACCAAACTTGCATAACCAAACTTGCATAACAAATGATAACTTGCAAACCAAACTTGCATAACAAAACTTGCATAAACAAACTTGCATAAACTATGATAACTTGCATATCATATTCGCATAAACAACTTGCATAAACAAAGACAACTTGCATATCATACATTTAACTTTAAAAGTTCAAGTATGAAAGGAATAGGGCTTACAACGCTTATGCGGACTCAAATGAGTCTAGCAAGTGTAAGAAACCCCTTATGCAACTAATTAAAACCCCAAAATGCAAGCAAACTTGATCAAGACTCTTCCTTTATGATGCCAATAGTGAAACAAGCCTTTAATGCAAGCTAAAGAAGATCATACAAGCCTAAATATACTTGTATGCATGGAAAATCACTTAGGAATTTGATTTTGGAATTTATGAAGAGAGTGGAGGCCATGAGAGGTTTGATTTTGACATAGTTTAGTTGCTAGGATGAATAATGAATGATTTAGGGTAGGTTAGGGTCTTATTTATAGATTAGGCTAGCAATTTAGACCATAGGATTAACCCTAGATTCAATTAGGTCCATCAGATCTCGGAACTCTCTAGAACCAAGCCACACAACCAAGCCCAAACCAGAAATGGTGCACCAGACCAAACAGCCGACCACCCCCTGTCGACAGGGCTGTCGACACCCTAGGGACCCTGTCGACAGGCCTGTCGACATGCGGGTCCTGGCGGGATTTTTCCCGCCTTGGCCCAGCTGGCCCATTTCTTTGAATTTGAATCCGATTTTAAACCTTGATTTTTCTGAAAACTTTGACGGGCCATATCTGGGCCATACGGACTCCGTTTTTCGAAAACTCGGACTCTATTTCGCGTATTTTTCCGAGACGAACGCAATGGCATAGCCCGTTTCCCTTGATTCAAATTTTAGAATTTAATTCTGCCTCGATTCTTGTTATAACAGGTTATTGAAAATTACGGGTTGTTACATTCTCCCCTCCTTAAAGGATTTCGTCCCCGAAATCTTCAAGTTAGGAAGAACGTATCCTACCATCCAATCATCCATCTACTCAAAACATCACCCACGAGCAATCATTGTCCTTACAAGATTCTAAATGCTGGATGAACATATGCAAAGGTGTGTGTATATGTACCTATCTAATGCAAATATCATTAATGCAAATTATGTTAGTGAAATGAATCCATATGTATGCAATTCCTAACATAATGTATATCATCTATATGTGTGCACATAACATACACCCATATGCAACATCCATGTGATAACACACAATTTTCATCCATGAATAAGCATAAACACTCATGCATATGCAATATGAGGAGTGTGCGAGCCGATCTAGTGCCTATCGTGTATAATGCATCCACGAGTAACCACTTGCAAACACTTACAACCACTTGCAACCATCAAGCATAACATGTTTCAAACACATGTTTCATCCAAAGGGTTTCTACCTAAGGTTCTCATGACAAGATTAACATGATAAACTGGATAATCACGGATAGCAAAAGATATGCTAAAGAGATTGGGAAGGTAAGCAGGATATACTCCTCTTTCGGATTACAAGAAATCCTTTCCTACTCCATATCCTATAAAAGCCCAAAAGGTTTAGCCAACCTAACGGACCCCTTCAAACCTTGACATGTACTACTAACCGACGAGTTATACCTCCCGACAGAAATAGGACCGAAAATAGGACCGAGAGGATATACGTAAAAAGATAACATGCGAGTAAGTTCCACCGAAAAAAAACAAGGATCAAGGATATACTCTTAGAAAGAGATATGATGTGCGTGTCTAGCCTTCAGTCTTCTAAGTCACATTTCCTTGAGCTTAACTCCATTATGCTTTGACCGTCTTTTACCACATGATTTCCTTGCTTCTCAACTTCTATTTCCCAATATGAGTTGGAACCCATTCCATTACCGCCTCTCGTCTTCTTTTTCACTTACTCTCTTATCATTCTTGGTTTAAACATAACCGTAACCTCATGATTTCATGCAAGCTCTCCAAAATTCACTAGTGAATTCTGGATCTCGTCTACTTACTATAAAGTATTCCACGCAGCAGAACTTGTTCTTGAAAATACCAATCCAAGTTGCCAATGAACCATTTGCCTGCGAATGACAGGCCGTGCTTAGATTCAGTCGTTTGCTCATGACTTCCCGTAGACTATCCCAAAACTGGCTAGTGAAGACTGAGCCATGGTTACTCACTATACTTTAGGGAACCTCATGCAACCGCTTGATTTCTTGAAACTATCGCTAGCTGCGATGCAATTCTTTCGCTCTGTACCGGGGTGAAATGAGCACTCTTTGTGAGTCTACCTACTATGATCTACATGCTTGTATTCCCTTTCCTTGATCTAGGCGGTTTATCCACGAAATCCTTCGTGACGCTTTACTACTTCCATTTCGGGGACCTCCAATGGATATAATAGCCCATCGGGCTTCTATGACTCGGCCTTTAATCTGTTGGTACAACATGCACCTTGGGGCTAACTCGGCCACTTCCTCGGATGATGTGCATCTTCAAGAACCTTCTTTCTCTCATCGTGTCTTAGCCATCCCTTGTTATCTATAGCGAGGTGACTTACCATCTCGCCTCGAATCAACTTGTCCATGATCTCGACTTACTGCGGGTCTTCTTTCTGTGAAGTCCCTACTTGGTCCAGAAGGGTAGGTCTAAACTCAAGGGACGCTTACTAACTAACTATACTGAGAGAACTTCTTACTTCGGTTGCATTCCTCGGAGTCTTCCAATCCTGAACTGCAACCACCTTAGCGGGATCCACCGCTAAGCCTCGCTTAGATACTATATGCCCAAGGAATCTAACTTCCCTTTTCCAAAAAGTGACACCTGGAGAACTTGGCCTTCAACTGATGCGCTCTAAGCGTATCCATCACCTCCCCGAGGTGCCTTACATGTTCTTCCTCATCCTTAGGGAAGACCAAGATATCGTCTACGACGACCATGACAAACTTGTTCAAGGACTCCCTAAACACCCTACCCATCAAGTTCACGTAATATGCGGGTGCATTAGTCAAACCAAATAGCATGACTAGCCATTCTAAAAATCCATCTAGAGTCCTAAATGCAGTCTTGTCAATTCCATCCTCAGCCATCCTAAGCTGCTGGAATCCGGTAGCTAGATCAAAAGAAAACAGATGCTCCCACAAGCTGATCGAACAAATCATCGATCCTTGACAATGATTGTCTACTCACGATAGTCGACACAAGGTCGAAGAGAACCATATGCCTTTGTAGTAAATATTACAGGCGCTCCACATTCAGATATACTTCATCTAATGAAGCTCTTCTCAAGCAACTACCTAGCTTGCTTTCTTAACTCTCATCTTGCAGGGCCATGTGCCTTACCGGCCACGAAACTTTCTTGGCACTATCAACCAGATAAATGCGGAAATCTACCTCTTGTTTAGGGATAACCCCCTTTACTTCCCCCAAGACATCAGGATATTCTCGGACCACCCTCACCGATTACAAACTATCGATAGACGAGTTGAGGGATTCAGGATAACACAACATGACGGGACTCATAGGGTTACTAGAAATTTTTAGGGTATTACCGAGGCGAATCATGAGCCTCCCAACCCTACACCCAAAAACCAAGGATGGCTCCAAAACTGGACAACCCATCCATGCCCAAAATCAACCCATACCCCATGAAACCGAGAATATAAGCATCACATGAGAACTCTATACCAAAGATAGAGACTTTCAAATCCACGTAGATGGGCGGAACCCCCAAATTGGATTTGAAACACACACACGGGATCGCTAACTAGACTAGTACTTAGGTGCAAACTTTCAACTAGATCAGATGAAATAAAACTATGCGATGTGCCAGAATCAAACAAAGTTTGAACAGGGAAAATCAGAAAATGTAAACAAGACTTTCAACAGAAACACTACCTCTATCATGAGCTGGAAGAACGGTGTTGAGGGGATGAACTCGCCCTCCAGATAGTCCTGCATACTGAGTCTGGCCTTGCCCTTGTTTCCTCGGGCAATCCTTGCTGAGATGTCCAAACTCACCACAATGAAAGCATTCGCCCCGCTTTCTCTTCTTCTTCCTACATTCCCTGGCTATATGTCCAACTTTACCGCAGAAGTTGCATTTCCTATTCTCTCTTGGCTTGTCCTTGCGGTTGTTGTTATTCTTGCCTCGTTTCCCGGAATTTACTCTCTTGCCTTGAGACTCATTCGCCTTGACCTCTTTCTTGTCATTGCTATCTTCTTCTTGAAGTAGGGCCATATTCACCAAATTCTCGAAAGTCGCCCCCAAGGGTATATGAGACATGGCCAAACCATGTAATGGCTCGTTTAACCCTAGAGCAAAGTGTAGGGCCTTCTTCTGAGCTGTATTAATCAAGTCTAAATCGACCCGAGCCAGTTGATTAAACTTATCTATGTATTCCCTAATAGTCATGTCCCCTTGCTTCAGTAATAGGAACCTTAGTCCAAACTTTCCCCGAAAGTCATCCCAAGTCTCAATTGGCCTAGTAACGGTGGTGACCACCCACCAACGTGCGGCTTCTTCCTTTAGCAACCACACCGCTAATAAAACCTTCCTACGATCATCTATATCAAAGAAGGTAAAAAGATCCTCGGTTTCTTTCAACCAATTCCTGGCCTCTACATATGTCTCGGTTCCAATGAAATTCTTGCAACCCATCGCCTTAAAGTCTTTGCAAATCTCTGCGAAATCCTTTTGTGGATGCTGAGGGGGAGGAGGAACATCAACTAATGGGGGAGGAGTAATATTTGCGGGGCCGGCCTCAGTCGCCCTAGCCTCCAAAAGTCTCCTATACCAAACAGGTACGTGTACTCCCTCCGGAATGGCAAAGTTATCGGCCATACTAAAAACGAAGGAAAAAGATAGATTCAGAATGGAGAAGAACGAAGGAATTTTGCTAATGGCTTTTTGGGGAATAGTCTCTAAAATAAACTAGACTTTTCTTTGGAAAATACTTTATACTTTGTTTTGAAAATAGTTTTCCAAAAGTTTTCTAAAAACCTTTTTGTTCCTTCTCGTAAACCATATGCTCTGATACCAAATGTAACACCCCACCTCCGCCAGTGCCACTCTTGCAAGGACACTGACTTTGGAGGGGCGTTTAAACAAGGTAAACATGCATAATGATATAGAAAGGCAGAACAAGAACATATGTATATATGTATACAGAGTAAATAACATAGATAAAACAGCGGAAGATTTAAACCATTTCAAAACACAAGTCTGGTACATCAAAATGTCATTTTCCCAAAATTACAAGTCTAGATAAAACATCATCTGATAAAAACAGAAATACATAAGTAACTATCCCCAAATAAGAGTGATAAACCATAGCGAGCTCAAGTCCAAAGCATACATGAGCTATCCAAGAAAAGCAGCAAAGATCCAAGCTAAGCTCCTGTATTCCCTCCCTGAGAACCTGGGGGGGGGGGGAACGGAAGAAAAGAGGCGAAAGAAAACAGGTCAGTCAAAAAGACTGAGTAAGCCCTACTACAATCAATGTAAACTGATAAAGTTAACTGACATGAGCAGCAAGTATGAACATAAGGATAACATCATGATGATTAACTATCAAGGTAGATAAAGGTGACATCGCATAATCAGGATTAAGGTTTTGCACCACTGGTGTACTAGCAAACTAACATGACTTGAATAAACACGTATTGATCCCTTGGCCCAAGCTTTGGCCCAATAACATGAAGTGACCCTTATACGAGGTCCAACCAAACATGAAGTGACCCTACCACGGGGTCCAACCCAACGGTCTAATCGATTGGCTCCCTAAGCCTAACTCGTCACGTGTTGGTGTCAATACGGTCCAAACATGATTGTAGTCGAACTGTGCTGGGTCCACCCATCGGGTGTATCAAGCCCTAGGGTGTCAACCCCTGGACACCATAAACATGAGTGCACAGTCCCGATCTACTGGTACCCGTGCCTGATTCTCCAGCTACGGACTATGTGCACGACCAGAGTCCGCCCAGAACTACACCGGCGTACCACCCTACCGTCATTTATTGGTCGCTTACCTCCAGCCCAGTAATCGTGCCCCCACCCTAGCCTAGTCCCTAGGGTCATGATGATACTAACTAGGGATTACTGCTGGAGTGGACCCCCCCTTTTTGCTAGGATTTCTCTAGTGGGTTAAGTACAGTTTAACCCCTTTACTAATCATGGATTAACTTGGTTAAGTGTAACGGTGGGTTCACGACTTAACCCCGATTAATCTACCAAGCCCAAATTGGTTAAGTATTACATGGTCCATGACTTAACCCTAATCATGAGGCATTGATTAATTAATGCGCCTTAACCTCTCACATTAGACTTTGTTGTGGCTACTAGTTAAGCCGGGCGGGTCCGGGTAGCTTTACACCACAACTTGGTCTAACCTCGGGTCCAAGGTACAACATGACCAACTTCTCACATTGGGTCCTATTGTTTGTAGCAACTAGTTACGCCGGTCGGTTCCGGGTAGGTTTACGCTACAAACTCAACCCAACCTCGAGTTGGCCACACTTATCTTTTCTAAGTGTCATGTCCATCATGCTTCCAAAACAATGTTACAAATTTTCAAGCAATTGGGTAGACCTAACTTAATAGGTAAATTCCCAATGGGTAGACCTAACTTAATAGGTAAATTCCCAAGCTCATGTTTTTATGTCTTTTAAGTTTACCCAACCCCAAACGCAATCCCATCGCTTACATATCGCAATAGCGCATAAAGGATAGAAAGAGGGAACTTGGCATAATCATGACATAAAAATGTTAAAGCCACAAGTTCAACATGGTGGCATATGAAACGTTCATGTGTTCACCCATTTGCATATTACATTTTTAGGCTCAAAAAGCATGCATAACATGATAACATGAACCATATGACCATTCCAATCTTGCATAACATACTTGCATATGTCAACTTGCATATCATACTTGCATAAATAAACTTGCATAACATATGTCAACTTGCATATCATACTTGCATAAATAAACTTGCATAACATATGTCAACTTGCATATCATACTTGCATAAACAAACTTGCATAACATATGATAACTTGCAAACCAAACTTGCATAACAAATCTTGCATAACATATGATAACTTGCAAACCAAACTTGCATAACATATGATAACTTGCAAACCAAACTTGCATAACAAAACTTGCATAAACAAACTTGCATAAACTATGACAACTTGCATATCATACTTGCATAAATAAACTTGCATAACATATGTCAACTTGCATATCATACTTGCATAAATAAACTTGCATAACATATGTCAACTTGCATATCATACTTGCATAAATAAACTTGCATAACATATGTCAACTTGCAAACCAAACTTGCATAACCAAACTTGCATAACAAATGGTAACTTGCAAACCAAACTTGCATAACCAAACTTGCATAACAAATGATAACTTGCAAACCAAACTTGCATAACAAAACTTGCATAAACAAACTTGCATAAACTATGATAACTTGCATATCATATTCGCATAAACAACTTGCATAAACAAAGACAACTTGCATATCATACATTTAACTTTAAAAGTTCAAGTATGAAAGGAATAAGGCTTACAACGCTTATGCGGACTCAAATGAGTCTAGCAAGTGTAAGAAACCCCTTATGCAACTAATTAAAACCCCAAAATGCAAGCAAACTTGATCAAGACTCTTCCTTTATGATGCCAATAGTGAAACAAGCCTTTAATGCAAGCTAAAGAAGATCATACAAGCCTAAATATACTTGTATGCATGGAAAATCACTTAGGAATTTGATTTAGGAATTTATGAAGAGAGTGGAGGCCATGAGAGGTTTGATTTTGACATAGTTTAGTTGCTAGGATGAATAATGAATGATTTAGGGTAGGTTAGGGTCTTATTTATAGATTAGGCTAGCAATTTAGACCATAGGATTAACCCTAGATTCAATTAGGTCCATCAGATCTCGGAACTCTCTAGAACCAAGCCACACAACCAAGCCCAAACCAGAAATGGTGCACCAGACCAAACAGCCGGCCACCCCCTGTCGACAGGGCTGTCGACAGGGCTGTCGACACCCTAGGGACCCTGTCGACAGGCCTGTCGACATGCGGGTCCTGGCGGGATTTTTCCCGCCTTGGCCCAGCTGGCCCATTTCTTTGAATTTGAATCCGATTTAAAACTTGATTTTTCTGAAAACTTTGACGGGCCATATCTGGGCCATACGGACTCCGTTTTTCGAAAACTCGGACTCTATTTCGCGTATTTTTCCGAGACGAACGCAATGGCATAGACCGTTTCCCTTGATTCAAATTTTAGAATTTAATTCTGCCTCGATTCTTGTTATAACAGGTTATTGAAAATTACGGGTTGTTACATGTACCTAACTCCCGTTGACTTCACCACCTTTCCATCATTCATCTTCAATCGAACCGATCTTGTGCCTTTAACATGCAAATCTCGACCGTCGGTGGATTCCACTTTACTACTTTGTTCTTCATAATCAATAAATACTTCTTTTTGATGGCACATGTGGAAACAAGCTCCTGAATCAAGTATCCAATCTTTGCTTTCACCTTCATTAACACATAAAACATTTCCTTCAATCTCCTCACCAAAATTCACCTCATTATCGTTGTTATTTTGTTCATCGGTCTCTTCTTCCAATGTCTTCATCTTCTCCTTATCCCTTTAAAGCTTGTGACAAAATCTCAGTTGATGTCCGGGTTTGTCACAAGAAAAACAAATATATTCCGTTCTCATGTATGATCTATTCGACTGCCTTTCCATATTTCGTTGACTAACCCTCCTTGCAATAAAAGCTTTTTCAATTGGAGTTTCAATTTCCATTGCCTCCTTATCTTTTCCTTCCATAAGGCTCGTCCTCCTATCTCCTTATTAAGCAAGTTACTAACCACCGGACCCTATTGAAACAAGCCATCCGAATTTGAGTTATTCAATGCAACCACAAGTATTTTCCAACTTTCTGGCAATGAACTCATCATTATTAAGGCTTGTGTTTCATCATCCACCTTGAAATTCATGACATCGAATTGATTCACAATTTCCTGAAAATCAATAAGTTGATCTCCAATTGATCCACCTTCCTTAAGCTTCAAATTCACTAACCTTCTCATAAAAAGAGCCTTATTTGTTGCAGATTTCTTCACATAAACCCCTTCCAGTTTCTTCCATATAGTGTAAGAAGATGTTTCATTAGCAACGATATGAAACACTGAATTATCCAAAAAACGTCGAATAGATGCAACAACCTTCTTATCCAAAGTCTCCCTTTTTTGCTTTGGACCAATTACTATATTTCTCCTCATTATTCTCTAATGGTTGATGAGGATCATTAAGATAAAGAAAATCTTCTATCTTTGCCTTCCATAATCCTCAATTTCTTCCGTTAAGATTTTCAATAATTACTTTATCCATAAACCATTTTCAAAACAATTGTGTAGGAGGCTTTGATACCAATTGTTAGGGTTTCTCTGATATCTATACACAATTAGATTTTAAAAGAGGGAAAAGAAAATAATAACAAACAAATTCCTCCAAACAAACCTTTATTATTCCACCAATTGATTAAAATGAAAGACCTAAAATTGAGAGAATATCTCAATCCCTAAAAAAACAAGTTTTTCTTCCTTTCAAATACAAATAAATCTATCCCTAATGACATGCTTATATAGATAAATGGAAAGACTAGGTCTATACCCAATTGGAACCTAAAATATCTCAAAAATAAATCCTCCTTAAAACTTGCTCAAAATAAAACTTTCCCTAATATATCTCAATAGATCCATAAAATCCACAGCAGATCCTTTAATTTCACAACTACCAATTTCTCCATCTTCAATATCCATGTGATAAATATCACAAACCATAACAGACTGTGCCACTACCTTCGATCTTGAAAACGGCGGAATTACCCATATGGATTTTTTTCTTCATGATTAATCTTCTTCGTCGTAGTAAAATGGATTTAGCAACACAAATATGGAAATCAGCACCTATGTCTACCACCACTATATAGGGTTCTGAAAAATTGTATTCAGATATAATTGCTAGAAAGTTGGACATATTCACTTCCATGTTATCTACCATGTTTGCCTGTAAGTTGGGTTTCTTCTTATTTTTGCAATATCTAAAGGCGTGTCCCCTTTTTCCACAAACCCAACATTTGCCACTAAACATTTTGTTTTATTTTTTGTCCTTGGGTTTGTTTTAAGGAGCATCTCTTCTTTAGAAAATTCTTCATTTTTATTTTTGTTGACATAGCCTTTGGTCTTTGATTCTTCAGCCACAAATGCCTCCTCGCTTTGTTTATTACTCCGCGATTATTTGTCTCAATCTTGAGTCGTACTATGCGATCATATGGAGAGGTTTCTTTCTTTATATGCTTTAGATAATTACAGTAGTCTCTCCATAATGAAGGCAATTTCCTATTATGGCTTCAACCAAAAAGGATAATCCAATTTTATGGCCTTCTGCTTCAAGTTCATGAATGATAATTAAATTTTTTTGTAGTTGAGTAGTCGCATATTTAGAGACTATCATCTTGTGATCCATGAATTAATCTAAAAAAAATTCTTCAGACTAACATTCCATGTCACGACCTTCGTGGTTAGTGCATTCTAAAGGAATTTGATGTCTCTAGAGTTTGATATGCTTTGTACAACATATTGCCTCAGTAGTTTATGATATAATTTATGCATAGTGAGTCTGAATGGTGTCATGTATCAAAAATAAAGGTTGCATCCTTGTATGTTTCCTTGCTTGGTGAAGGCACTGGTTCCTCCTTCTTGAGATACCAGCGCAAACATTTGTAGAAAGTAGAAATACATTTAACTCTTCCATGTCTAAAATTTGTTATGATCTCCTTCAAAAGGATCAAGCATGTTCTAAGTAGCACTTCTGTGCGATATCTACTCCGTTGCCGTTTCCTGTTGCATGAAGAATAGTCCAAGAATGTAAAATATATGTACTCAACTTGAGGGGAAAAAAAGATCAAG
The DNA here is from genome assembly GCA_030737875.1 of Allium sativum. Lineage (NCBI taxonomy): Eukaryota > Viridiplantae > Streptophyta > Magnoliopsida > Asparagales > Amaryllidaceae > Allium > Allium sativum. The sequence continues at coordinate 76,075,542 of CM060917.1, forward strand.
CCTAAAATCAAAGTTATCTAAGAACCAACAACTAATCTTACTTGTATTGTGACAAAAAATGTTACACTTATGATGTAGAAAAACTATGGCAAATCCTTATTAAAACTGTGTCTATTTGTAGAAGTGTTTGCTAAGATCTTGCAGAAAACATGCTTATCTAAAAGTAGGTATCGAAATAGAAAAGATGAAATTAAAGTAATCAAATTATGAGCATGGTGATGGGGATCTTGAGGCTTGTCTTGGCAATCTCCTTAAAACCTCTATTTACAAAGTTTCCCTAGATACAGCCGAATCTATCTGCTTGAGATTGTAAAGAATATGTTTGCTCTATGTTGAAAATGACAACGAATTTTTCTAAAAAGAGGAAGAAGAAGACTAGAATTTCAGATATGTAGAATGTGACCGGTATTCTTCGCATTTTATAGCAGTCTGCCTTCTCTTCCAAAAGCCTCGCCTGTACAACGGGTCTCACCACTTACCATTTGTTGCTACTGCCACAAAAGATCGCTACCATTCATTTGAAGTTGAACTTCGCATCTCTTTACGAAAAATACTGGAAAAGGACATGTTTTTGGCTAGTTAGACATCTCATTAGACCCGACTCCGAGCCGGGCCCGATTTGGTTCGATATGGGACAGGCAGACAGCGTACGCTTGTATGTGTTTAGTTATGCGATATAGGTCATTCCCCTCGCACAAAAGTATCTGATCCTAAAACCCAATATAGGGATTGTGAATTTCATACATATACATGATTTTGGTCTTAAAATTTGGAAATATTGGACTAACATACATTTCATTCATCTTTAAATTTCAACACACACACATATACATACATACATGCATTAGTTACTTGGCGTATGGATCCGACAATTCGTGAGTACCTAACGATCATCAACTTCAGATTTGTCACAACAACTAGCCTTGGGTCAGCGTGCTCTCTAAGCTTTAGGTTTGTTCGAGCATCGTCAAACAAGTACATTAGATTGGCCTTGGCACTTTACTTTAAATTGGCTAGATCGAATGGCTTCGGATTGGCTATTGTATCATGTCTTCATTCTTTGGGTCGATGCGAGCGTTTGGTCAACTTGCTCAAGTTCTAATATGCCTTGGAGAAATTTGTGCATTAACACAAACATCAGATTTAATGCAGGTCAAACAACAAGTTCATGATCAGGGGAAAGACTTCAAACAAACTCAACCAAATATGGGTGAAGTAGGATGGGTTCGATCCGGATTACCCCGGATCGGTGCCGATCCGAGACTCATTATTTGGGTAACCGACCTTAGTTTTTTCTAGAATTGGTCTTCTCACTACTCATACTTTTTATGCTAGATTTAAGATCGATTTAAGCCTGCAATAGCATATAAAGGGGAGGTGCGTGGGTGTAACGACCCGGGGATTTTGCGATCCTGGATATCGGCATACAACACTATGTCGACTATTCAAGCATCGGAAATACCAGATAGTCCATGAAAGAAAACAGAGGGTGAGAATAGATAAGATAGAAACTTAGAATAGAAGAAGAAGAACAACACAACATAATCAGAGTAAACACGAACCTCACAGCGGAACGAATAAATATATTTCATAACATAATTTTGAAATAAAACAGTATCTGTATACAATACCATTATTAGAGTATAACACTTACAACACAGCGGAAATAACAATAGCTATATAATCCTGAAGCCTCCTGCTCCAGCTCTTCAAGTATCTGTAAATCCCGATTACTTGATTGCCCGTACAAAATTGGGCACCCAAGAGTTTAGGGAAAACAAAACAAAATAAACTCTGGGTCAGTCATGAGACTGGTGTGAGTAAAACCAAATCATTTGATTTAACTTTCAAAATTCTTTGAAACAAAGGATAATCGTAAGACCAATCCACACATAAACACGGATGGCTTTTACCTTATGATAACCCAAAATATTTCTAAAACAATATTTGTCTGATATTATAATAATGTCCAGATCAAGTAAACAGAAATCTAGCAGAAACGCTTGCATCTAACGTTCTACATATATAATATACATTCAAAACCGCGGGCTCTTATTTGGGGAATGGATTCCAACTATGACAAGGTATGGATCCACCTTTCGATCAGTGTACTCTAGAAGCGATACACTGGAGTTCAACAAGAACATCTTGCAACTCGGCCAGACATGACCGACCACTCATTTCGCTTGAGTGTATCGAATATATTGTCACCTTACAGTTGGTAAACCAACATAACCATTCCCGGGAGATACGGAATTGAAAGAAGTAACAAATATGAATATTCTCTAGATGGTGAAAATATACCCTGCTTAGGTGTGGCCCACTTAGCCATGCTGCCTGCCCTATTTCCATCATTTCCCAGGTGATGAGGCTGGAGGTCATAACGTATCTTTCAACCGATTACTCATTCATTCACTTTGAATGCCACATCATCATTCCCGTCAAATCACAAATTTATTTCCCCAAAAATACCACGAGTATACGCTAAGAGAAACGAATTCCTCCGCCACCAACGTAAATACGTTTGAAACGATCAACTTGCGTGATCTACCAGATATACTCTGTCAAACATTCTTCCATACAGGTTGTTCTAGGACTGGACAAATCGAAGGCACTATTCTGTAAACAGGATATCCCTTGCATAACTCCGTCTTCAATTTGTCTTCGATCTATTTGATTCGAAATGCTAATGCCCATACAGAGTGGTTCTCAGATAATAACCCAACCGGTCTCTCCGTATTGACGACGGAAAAATGGTTAAAACTTTTATAGTCTGTGATTTAACTATCAAAAGAAAACTCATGTGCAAACAATGATATTATTTCCAAATGGAAATTTTATCGATCAATAAACATTCAACATTTATCCCTTTAAATTAATTTATCATTAATTTATTCATTTCCTTATTTCTCGTTTTCATATATTCGTAAATCCTTATTTTCTAAACTTAGAAAATATACGTTATTAATCATTGGAAAACGTTTCCATATTTATTCCCATTTCTTATTTTCTATTATCAAAAAACATTTCTGATTCTTATTTGGAAAATATCTCCAAAACTCCTTCATTTGATTTAAACTAATGTTTAAATAAACATCGCCATGCCAACACAAACCATTACGCTCATTAACTAAATTCACTTAACCTATCTTTACTATCAAACTTTAACCATTCCTTAGTTAAGAAGGAAGTCAATCAAATTGGGGTATAATTACCTCTAAGACCTTAACTGAACAACGTTTTAACTTCAGAATAGACAAAGTTTATCTTTTTAAACCTTTAACAACTTCCTTGCGAACCTCACAGATTCTATTTACGAATCCACTTCTTTTATAAAAACATTGGTTATAACGACAACGTTATAATCCCTACTTTCAAAATATCTAACTTCAAATATAACTTTTATTCTTCAATTTGAATAAATAAATAAACACCTAATTTATAAATAAATAAATCTTGATTCAAACACCGGAAAGTATAAGTACTTTCCCGAATATGATATAATCGAATTCGACGATTTACTCTCTTCGAATAACTAATATTCGATTGACTCACTTCGAATAACTAATATTTGATTATCTCTCTTCGAATAACTAATATTCGATTATCTCCTTTAATTCCATTCGAATAAACTATATTCGATTAACTCTTATTGAATAACTTATATTCAATTAACTCCTATTTAATAACTTATATTCAATTAACTCCTATTGAATAACTTATATTCAATTAACTCCTATTGAATAACTTATATTCAATTAACTCCTATTCAACTAACTTTATTTGACTACAAATACTCGACTAACTCTAACACGATTACTCTATTCAATTAACTCTAACTCGATTCACTTTAATCGATAAATTCTAATTCGATTAACTCTATTGGATCAACCCTATCGATTTACTCTAGTGAATTAACTCTAATGAATCAGCTCTAATGAATTAACTCTAATTGATTAACTATATTCGATAACTTCTTTTCTCTATTCGAATAAACTATATTCGATTAACTACTTTAACTCTATTTCGACTAACACTACAAATTCTTCCTTTTCTACTTGTTTATACAAATATTCCCTTTTCTATTGGTTTTACAAATATTCCCTTTTCTATTTGTTTTACAAATATTCCCTATTTTATTGGTTTTACAAATATTCCCTTTTCTATTTGTTTTTTTTTAACAAATAAATATTTCCTTTTCATTTCTATTTATTTTCTACATACTTCTTTTTCTATTCTATTTGTAAATGTTTTGCAAATATTTCTCTTTCTATTTTATTTGTAAATGTTTTACAAATATTCCTCTTTCTATTGTATTTATTTTCTAAATAAATAATCCTTTTAAACTTCTATTTATTTCTTGAATAAATATTCCATTTCAATTCTATTTATTTAACAAATAAATATTTCTTTTCAATTTTAAATAAATAAATATTCCTTTTGTAAAATTCTTTGATTTTATAATTATTTTCTTTCATAAAATCTTTTGATTTTATAAATAATTTCTTTCAATATATATACATTGAAATTTCCCTTTATACATTCCAGTGTCCTCTATGGTGTTTAACATACCATATAAAATTGATCAATATCATTCAACCATATACAATCAACAGCAAGCTATATATCACATCATACATAACAATATATGAAAAACAGTAAAATAAATGTGGAGGAATCCAGTTGGATTCCTCCAACCTGTTTCCCTGCATCACGGATGTTAAACAATATAATTAACATCGATTTCATTTCAATATGAAATATTCTGCTAAATAGAATTAATATTTGATTAACGATTTATATATATATATATCCTTATCTATAATTTCAACCAATACATAAGAAATTCAACCATACAGTTAACACACAACAATCAACAGATAATTATCAGTTCTAAGAGTTTGTTATAGAAATATAACTGTTCAGAGTTGGTGAGTTTTACTCACATTGGACGATCATCATTAATAACGATAACCATCGCTTGATTCAGACGGACAATTTATTTTTCTATGAATTGTAACGAGCTTCAATTCACTCCCAACCAGTTCCACTGTGGAGCTCTCGTCCATACGGTCCCAACGGATCTGACCGTTCGAAATTCTGATATAGGACAGATAAGTTATGAAATTTACAAGTTTAAACTATTTACAAAATAAAAACAAAAGTTTTGATTTTTCTTTTAAATAGTAATTTGGGCTTTAACCTTTTTCCCCGGCCCAATACCCTTTGCACATACCAGACCCGTACCCAATACTACCCTCGTCTTCCTCAAAACAGAAGTACGAACTCCAGGAACCTAAATCACCATTTTCGATCTTTCTTCACTCGTATGTCCTTCCATGGCTCAGGAAAAATCAAACAAAAATCATTTCAATACTCCTCATCAAAGTCCGCTTCCCTCCATTACCATCTTGTTCAACTCATGACACCCATTTCATTGCGTCGATAGGAGAAAACCCTGAAGCCTAGTACAGGTATCGACATAGGTCTTCACTAATCCCTCCAAAAATCTGCTACAAGGTAGTACTCGACACCGCGAGTTCAAACCCACCCACCAAAACCAACATCAGTGCTTAAATTTCCAAAGAACCATAACCTTAGGACTCACGCTGGTTATTTCAAACTCAAGAAAACTGTGTCGAGCTTCACAAGGACCATGCTGGTTGAAGGGCAGTATACCACGAGTTCAAAAACATAAGTATTTTGATTTATGGTATTCGATTCTCTTTTATGAGGATTTTAGAAGTTGCGCATTTTCTGGTTGTAGAAAAACTGACGGCGGGTTATGTGTTTGATTGAGGAATGACTTTTAGAATTAGGTTTAAGATGTGTGTTGTATTTATAGGTAAGTTTTACTATTTTTATATTTGATTTTTATATTTGTTTTTATGCAATCGCTATGTGCATTCGTCTTCTAAATTCGTATGATCACACATGATACCTAAATATCATGAAAATGGACATGCAGCTAGAGTCTGACACTACAGACCCAATGAAACTGGTTTCATCGAATTCCGACTCCGTATGCTCACACAGCGTATTTTTAAAGGTCAATTTATCGACTGTTTTTCACATTAAAATCGCCCACTGCCACATACTGACTTCAAAAATCACAGAAATTGAAATCTAACAATAATTTAACATTGCGGATCCAACAAAATTAGTTTCGTCGAAAATATAGGTCGTTTGCAAAACTGGCTATGTTTAAAGCCCTAAATAACCCATTCAAATATATAAGTATATTTAAAAACATTTTAATTTAATATTAATAAATTAATATTATTGTATATATTCACATTAGAATACCATACAGCTCCAATTGGATTTATAACTCGAAATTTCAAAATTTCCAGTTATATCGATATTCGATTTATATATAAAATCCTTTTATAATATAAATATATATTTATAAATTTCAAAGGAATTCCATTGTGACTTTTCTAAAATTTGATTTGGAAAAATCTACACAATGAAATCCCGATTTTTTCTTCCATTAGAAAGATATACTTCACCAGCTCCGAACTTTCTTGTTTCACGGAAATCCAATTTAAAACGGACCCTGTATATTCAGTTGATGTTCAAATCGCCAAATAGCGAACTGCAGCGCCATTTCGAGCTCGATTATAATTAAAATATAATTATACGTTCAAATTGTCGTTATTTAAATATATTCGTTATTCTAATTCAATTCCAAACTGAATATATATATTTTGAATTGTCCAGTTCACATTATATTGTCAATTCACAATTTCTGACTGTTTCAGAAATTAAGTATATTATTCTGTTATTTAAATTAATTAAATATTCATAGTTATTTAATTAAACAACTATTTTCGCTATTTAAACAATTAAATAAATTAATTATTATCCGTATAAAATACGGGTCGTTACATTCTTCCCCCTTTAAAATAATTTCATCCTCGAAATTGCTAAGGTAGAAAACTGTGACGACCCAAACTTCCCAGTCAAGGAAAAGCCTGGATTGCTTTGAGAACAACACACATCAGAGCACAAACTGAAGAACATTTTATTGCTGATTACAACAATTACATCAGTGTACAAGAATATAACGGAGTATGGATACTTATTACACAATAGAAATACAATAATATCAGAGACTTAAATTATATTTAAATAGCAGCGGAGAAATAATACAAATATACAACGGAAAGGAATACACGGGTACAGAGCTTTTCGAGTACCGCTTCAGTTGTAAACCAGGTTCCTGTAAATATATCTACAAAGAGCTACTTGACTGCCCGTGTGGAAAATATGGGCACCCGAGTTTGCCAGTGAAACAAACTACAGGTCAGTCATGGGACTGGTATGAGAAATCTTAACTTAACTTATCTAATAAATATGGCTAATCACAAGACCACGCCGCTAACGCGGAATGGGTTTACTCCATTGGATTGCCAGTGCCTAAATTAAAGTAAATCGTTTAAACCATGCAATGATTTTTAGAAAAATGAAACCATTATAAGACCCAAGTCCCATCACACAATGCAACGCAAACCAGAGGATAGGGTTTTACCTTATAATGGTCAAAAGATGCTTGATACGATAAAACGGATTTAATATTAGTGTGTATATCTATGGGTATATATATATATTTCAAAAATAATTTCAATCGTAATGTATTAATCATAGACGACATAGTACCCCATCCTACTATGTCTCCATACTAGTTCTACAATCAAAACCGCAAGGTCGTATTGGAAATTGGATTTCTATCATGAGTCAAGGCTAGGGGCAAGCTCCTCTCTGATTCGAGACACTCTAGCAAATGCCTCAGGATCACACCTATGGGCAACCCTTGGATCTTCAGGGCCGGTCCCTACCTAAGGGTAGTGGATTAATTATGCCTGAACACACGCTTCCCGGTCCCTTTGGACCTATAGTATGACCACTAACGGCCTATAAAAATCCGAGGCGCCTCAAAATCCATCATCCACATAAGTAAAATACCAGCCAGTTTAAGCACCGGCACTACTCGTAGCTAGAAAGAAACGTGTGCACTCCCTGCAGTCCTACTCCCGTTTTTGACTCATACCGGGGTGTGAGGCTCGCGAAGTCACGCTATACACAAAGCTATGCCGTAATAGGCTATACTTTGATCATCCCACAAGACCCTGCTTTTCAACAAAAGCCTTGATCCATTGCATCTTGGTGTGCCACATTGACAATTTACGCCATGCGATCAATCACTATTAATACATACCAGGGTGTTAAGCAGAGAATAAATTCTCCAACACCAATCAGATATACATTAATAAAAATCAATTTAATTCACATGGAACGAAATCCAATGTCAGACATGCATCCATTTACAAGTCCGTTCTGGGTACGAACGAAACCGGAGATACCTGAGAGGTCCTCGCATATCCGAACAATCAACAATACGTTTGGACGGCTACCACTGAAGCCCTTTCAAGGTAGCTACTCCCATCATGGGTCTCAGTAGCAACACATTCATTCGATGTGAAGATTGTCGGTCTTCAACCACCGTCTTCATCTTCGACTCTTCATCGTCGTAGTAATTATTCGGAATGGGTTAGACCCGGTCTTTCCGAATAACCCACGTATTTTATAATAAAAATCAAGTACTATAAATGCACATCCAACGTCTCATTCCAATTCAGAATATACTTCTAATAAGATATTCGCATTATTATATCAAATATAAATTCTTTAAATTATCCTTAAATCTTTTCTTTAAAGATTTATCAAAACTTCGATTGGGTTTTAAATTCCAAAAATCATTATTCAATGATTATTTAAATTTAAGAAATTAATCTTATCTTTAACTGGGCTAAAGAACTAATGTCATTTAAAACATAGTTCACGGTAAACCCAAAATCATCTTCCATAAATATGGAGTCTTCACAGAAATCAAATCAATATATACTCGTTATAAATTTCTGTATCCGACCAATAATATAAATGGAATAACGACAAAACCTCTTAAATTCCATATGTAGTATCGGTCTTCTTTTACAGAAGCTTATCTCGGTTATTATTAATTCGAATTCCATTCAATTCCAATTTAATATATTATATTGGAAAACCTGGCTTTTGGATAATTCCTCTTTAAATCTTAATAAAAGATTTATAAATTCCAAATCATATTTTCACTGTCAGTTGGGTTAAAGAACACATGTCACTAAAGCACAGTTCACAATAAACCCAACTCACATTCTTTTTCATTCCCAATTCTAAAAATGACTGAAAAACATTAATAATCTAAATAAAAGATTATTCTTTTCATACGGGTTTAAGAACAGTGTTATTTAAGACACTATTCACGACAAACCCAAAATCAATTTGTTTAATTTAACTTCACTTAAATATTAACAAATTGGAAAACTTCATTAAATCTAAATTTAATGATTAATTCTAGTTAATAACTAGTCCATTTAAATAAAAATGTATTTTCTAAAATACATACCTTCTTCTAAAATATTTTCTAAAATATTCCTTTTCTAGAATATTCTTTATTGGAATGTGACACAATCAACAGCCATATATTGCATGTAATCGATAATCATGATAAATAATTGTCAAGCATCCAAATAACACCCAAAGTGGATTCTACACTAAATGTTGGGACTAGTGTAGATCAAATATCATCCCAACACCCGTGTGGGGTTTCATCCAACAATCAAATAATACGTTATTTGTGCACTTGGGCGATGTGTAAAAATTATCGACCCAATCACATAAACAAGTCGGATGACTTGTAAATGGAAGTTTAATATTCAGTATGAATATATTAACATTATATTAACACATCGAGCCTTTAACATCATAGATATATACTTAAATTCTTTTTATTGTGAACAAATGACAATAAAAATCTAGTCCTTTTAATTCAATTCTTTTTACTGTTAACAAATGAAAATAAAATCTTTAACTCTTATTTATTTACCAAAATGTGTATTTTTTAGTCTCATTCATTTTTAAATGACAAAATGAATATTTTACTCCGTTCTCTTTTAAAAGGACACAAATGTCTCCTTTATTCTAATTCTTTTAAAGTGACAAAAATTGTAATTTTGTCGAATTCCTTTTAATGCAACAAAATATGATAATTTTGTCTAATCCTTTCAATGTAAACAAAAAAAAAATGTTATTTTGTCTAATCTTTTCAATGTAACAAAATATGTGATTTTGACTAATCTTTTTAATGTAACAAAATATGGTGATTCTTGACTAATCTTTTTAATGTTGACAAAAGAAATATTTTTACTTCATTCTTTTGTAGTGACCAAAAGTAAATGTTTTTATACATTTCATATTCATTACTTTTTAATGTGTAAAAATATACATTCCATATTCATTACTTTTTAATGTGTAAAAATCTACATTCCATATTCATTACTTTTTAATGTGTAAAAATCTACATTTCTACTTATCTTCTTTAATGTATGAAAATATACATTTTTATTTCATTATTTCAATTTAGACAAAAATGAGTATTTTTGTCTACTTCTACTTCAATGATAAAAATTGAATGTTTAGTTATTCATTCTTTTACCATGACAAAAATGAACATTTTCAATTCATTCCTTTAAAGTGACAAAATTAATGTTTTTATTTTAATAACTTTATTTTGACAGAAACCATGTTTTAATGTAAACAATAAAATGAATATTTTATTATTATTCTAAATTTTTACCAAAAACCAGGTTTTAATGTAAACACTAAAATGAACTTTTTATTGTAATCTAAATTTTTGACACAACAATTCATAACTAGTTGGCAAATAAATTTGACATACATTTTGCTATGTATTCTAATGACAAATAAAAGAATATTTTATTTGTTTACATTTTTCTATGTGTTTTATTAACATATAAAAGAGAAATTTTATATGTATACATTTCCTATGTACGCTAATGACGTATAAAAGAGTATTTGACATGTTTACATTTTTCTATGGATTCTAATAATATATAAAGAGCAAATTATATTTCCTTACCAATTTCAAGTTTCTAATCCAATCTTACCAAGTAAAAATGGTATTTTCACTTGTTTACAAATCCTAATGACAAAACGACAATTTTGCATTGACAATTCTAACTCAATATAAATGATATGCTTATTTTGACAATTTTGATTAAACATAAAAGCCATGATTTATATTGTCAATTTTAATACAACAAAATTGACAATTTATTTCTAACATAACATGGTTTTAAAAAGACTGACATTTCTGACACAAATGAGAACTTTTGTTTCAATCTACCAGTTTTAACAAAAATGTTATATTTATTCCAATACTCATGTTTTGACAAAAGCATTATTTTTATTTCAACTAACAAGTTTGACAGAATGGCTTGTTTTTATTTTAATAAGCAAGTTTAACAAAATGACTTGTTTTTATTTCAATAAGCATGTTTAACAAAATGACTTGTTTTTATTTCAATAAACAAGTTTAACAAAATGAGTTGTTTTTATTTCAATAAACAAGTTAACAAAATGACTTGTTTTTATTTCAATAAACAGGTTAACAAAATGACTTGTTTTTATTTCAATAAACAAGTTAATCAAAAAGTGGTGTTTTATCCTAATTAACCAGTTCTGATAAAATTATGTTTCTAATTCAATAATCATGTTTGACAAAATAATTTTTCTTTACATGCCATACCTTTATTTAAATCAAACATGAACATTTCTGTTTTTGTATATAAAACAAAAAATATGGTTTTTATTTTATACACAAATTTTAACACACATGAATATAATATATTTTATATTTGCAATAAAATATGATTTTATCGTATACACAAAATTCTAACGAACATGAATACGCAATAACAATCAATCGTTCACCACAATCACAACACAATTAATAATAAAAATAATATATACATACAACATGGATTTCACACTGAATAGATATATAAATAACACAATATAATAAATAATTAACTTTAATTTTAAAAATAGAAATCTCACCGAACAATCCTGATCTGAAATTTCCTGAATTTCCAAAGTGTCCGGTTTCAGATCTAGACAGTTCTGTGTTGTAGAGTTTTCTGATACGAGTCCAACGCTTTCAGTTTCGTCCGATTCTGATTTAATTTGAGCGAGTTATGATAGTTCGAATATTGATCATACTATTTAAATAATTAATATTTAATTAATCTCTAATTACTCTCTTAACCTTTCTTTTACATCAGAAAGACAACCCGCCGAGTTTATCCTTTGGGTTCGATTTTAGGGTTCAGAGATTCAGGCGATGGGAGGCACAGGGTGGAGATCGGATGGTGTCACGTCGATGGGGGATGCAAGGCGCGCAAGGGGGTCCCCCTGGTGGCGAGCTCGAATTGGTCAAGCAGGAGGGGCGGCGGTTGCAAAGGTGCGAGTTTGGGGCGCAATTCCTCTCAGCTCGCTACTCGAGATCCAATCATGACCGTTGATTTGCAAGTACTCATAGAGCTGTTCGATTGTGTGTTGGAGTTTTTGAAATTCATTGAGCATTGGACGAGATTGAAGGGGAAGAAGATGGGAGCGCCATGGCCCTTGGTTTAGTTAGTGGCGGCTGCTGGTTTAGGAGATTAGGGTTTGGTATAGTACGGCGTATTTATACTATATTTAGAGCGTATTTTAATTTATTTATTCTCCAAATTTATATGTATGTTGCTACAAACTTCAAATCAAACCCAACGAGTGTCGCCCCTAGCTAATAAACCACATCCGGGACACAATGGAATATGTCTCGTAACCCAATTCGGCTGTTACGATATGTTTTTCTTTAAATTAAAATATAAAACATTTATTTAATTTGAATGGATAGTTTAATTCACCGGGGCCACATACGAACTCTAAGAATTACAGAAACATTATTTCTGGCTTTCTTTTGTCGATAAGGTCCTAACAAAACTAATTTCGTCGAATTCTGAGACCGCTTGAAAAATAGCTATTTTTAAGTCGATTAACTTTGACCGAAACTGAAAAAATATATTTTCTTTTGCCACGCTCACATATTAATTCGAAAAATTATGAAAATTGAAATCTAGCAATAGTTTGACATTCCGGTTCCAACAAAAGTGGTTTCGTCGAAACCGAGGTCGTTTGAAAAATGACTGTTTTTAAGGGCTAAATATTATATTAGTATATATATATAAATTCTACAGCGACTTTTCTAAATTTTAAACTGGACATAACTTTCTATTCCTACGATGAAATTTCAGTTTTTCAGATTCGTTGGAAAGATATGATTAAATATATTTGAATATTTTTGGTTTTACTGAAATCCGATTTGTTTTGAATCCTGTACAGTCAGTCAAAGTTCAAATTCAAATTTTCAAACTGCAGCGGCTTTTTAAACTCCCTTTATAATTAAATTGAATTTATTCGTTTTAAAATAAATTTATAGTCGTTATTATTTAAAATAAACTATTTTAAATATTAAAAATCCATTAAAATTTCTAAAATAAATTTTTTTATTTGGCTCCAAAATTCCGGCTTGTTACAATCGCCCCCACTTAAAATCTTTTCGTCCTCGAAAAGGAACAAAGCTAAAAGTTGTTTAATTAAACAACTCAACTTTATTGGTTTCAATAACTTCGTTAGTTAAAGTAATTATCATTTCTATACTTTTAATTAGTGAAACTAATTATCAAACATCACAACCAGTAATCAATTAGGTGATTAACTTTTAAAATATATAATGTTTATATATAGTCAAAAATCATATTTTTAGTGCAAATCACAGCATTGTGTACTAACTAAGTTTTGGTTCTCATACCAGTCAATGGAAATATATAGATATACCACTTTCGAGACTAGAACATAAATACTGATGATGCGGCCGCATCACCAGAATCACCCCCGGGCGACAAGAGTGTGATTCCATATCTATCCAGTATATTAAAACTTCGAATATCCGTTAATTACTCGTATATTCGAAATCTTTATATACTCGATTGTCCACATTAAAATATAATATACTCAAATATGTATATTAAGATAAAATTTTCAAAACTAAATTTGTTTCCATTTTTAGAGAAAATAATACTCTTTACACTCGTTCTAGGATACTACTGATCCCATCTCTAATGAGTTATTCTGATTGGATATTACTAATCCAATCTCTGATGTATTCTTTTGTTCAGTTCTAATGTGTCTTGTTCTCGAGCTCTGTAAACCAAAGCTCTGATACCAAATGTGACGACCCAAACTTCCCAGTCAAGGAAAAGCCTGGATTGCTTTGAGAACACCACACATCAGATCACAAACCGAAGAACATTTTATTGATGATTACAACAATTACACCAGAGTACAAGAATATAACGGAGTATGGATACTTATTACACAATAGAAATACAATAATATCAAAGACTTAAATTATATTTAAATAGCAGCGGAAAAATAATACAAATATACAACTGAAAGGAATACACGGGTACAGAGCTTTCCGAGTACCGCTTCAGCTGTAAACCAGGATCCTGTAAATATATCCGCAAAGAGCTACTCAACTGCCCGTGTGGAAAATATGGGCACCCGAGTTTGCCGGTGAAACAAACTACAGGTCAGTAATGGGACTAGTATGAGAAATATTAACTTAACTTATCTAATAAATATGGCTAATCAAAGGACCACGCCGCTAACGCGGAACAGGTTTACTCCATTGGATTGCTAGTGCCTAAATTAAAGTAAATCGTTTAAAACACGCAATGCTTTTTAGAAAAATGAAACCATTATAAGACCCAAGTCCCATCACACAATGCAACGCAAACCGGAGGATAGGATTTTACCTTATAATGGTCAAAAGATGCTTGATACGATAAAACAGATTTAATATTAGTGTGTATATCTATGGGTATATATATATTTCAAAAACAATTTCAATCATAATGTATTAATCATAGACGGCATAGTACCCCATCCTGTTATATCGCCATACTAGTTCTATATTCAAAACCGCAAGGTCGTATTGGAAATTGGATTTCCATCATGAGTCAAGGCTAGGGGAAAGCTCCTCTCCGATTCGAGACACTCTAGCAAATGCCTCAGGATCACACCTATGGGCAACCCTTGGATCTTCAGGGCCGGTCCCTACCTAAGGGTAGTGGATTAATTATGCCTGAACACACGCTTCCCGGTCCCTTTGGACCTGTAGTATGACCACTAACGGCCTATAAAAATCCGAGGCGCCCCAAAATCCATCATCCACATAAGTAAAATACCAGCCAGTTTAAGCACCGGCACTACTCGTAGCTAGAAAGAAACGTGTGCACTCCCTGCAGTCCTACTCCCGTTTTTGACTCATACCGGGGTGTGAGGCTCGCGAAGTCACGCTATACACAAAGCTATGCCGTAATAGGCTATACTTTGATCATCCCACAAGGCCCTGCTTTTCAACAAAAGCCTTGATCCATTGCATTTTGGCTTGCCACATTGACAATTCACGCCATGCGATCAATCACTATTAATACATAGCAGGGTGTTAAGCAGAGAATAAATTCTCCACCACCAATCAGATATACATTAATAAAAATCAATTTAATTCACATGGAACGAAATCCAATGTCAGACACGCATCCATTTACAAGTCCGTTCTAGGTCTGAACGAAACCGGAGATACTTGAGAGGTCCTCGCATATCCGGACAATCAACAATACGTCTGAACGGCTACCACTGAAGCCCTTTCAAGGTAGCTACTCCCATCATGGGTCTCAGTAGCAACACATCCATTCGATGTGAAGATTGTCGGTCTTCAACCACCGTCTTCATCTTTGAATCTTTATCGTCGTAATAATTATTCGGAATGGGTTAGACCCGGTCTTTCCGAATAACCCACGTATTTTATAATAAAAATCAAGTACTATAAAAGCACATCCAACATCTCATTCCAATTCAGAATATTCTTCTAATAAGATATTCGCATTATTATATCAAAGATAAATTCTTTAAATTATCCTTAAATCTTTTCTTTAAAGATTTATCAAAACTTCGATTGGGTTTTAAATACCAAAAATCATTATTCAATGATTATTTAAATTTAAGAAATTAATCTTATCTTTAACTGGGCTAAAGAACTAATGTCATTTAAAACATAGTTCACGGTAAACCCAAAATCATCTTCCATAAATATGGAGTCTTCACAGAAATCAAATCAATATATATTCGTTATAAATTTCTGTATCCGACCAGCAATATAAATGGAATAACGGCAAAACCTCTTAAATTCCATATGTAGTATCGGTCTTCTTTTACAGAAGCTTATCTCGGTTATTATTAATTCGAATTCCATTCAATTCCAATTTAATATATTATATTGGAAAACTGGGCTTTTGGATAATTCCTCTTTAAATCTTAATAAAATATTTATAAATTCCAAATCATATTTTCACTGTCAGTTGGGTTAAAGAACACATGTCACTAAAACACAGTTCACAATAAACCCAACTCACATTCCTTTTCATTCCCAATTCTAAATATGACTGAAAAACTTTAATAATCTAAATAAAAGATTATTCTTTTCATACATATTTAAGAACAGTGTTATTTAAGACACTATTCACGACAAACCCAAAATCCAATTTATTTAATTTAACTTCACTTAAATATTAACAAATTGGAAAACTTCATTAAATCTAAATTTAATGATTAATTCTAGTTAATAACTAGTCCATTTAAATTAAAATGTATTTTCTAAAATACATTCATTCTTCTAAAATATTTTCTAAAATATTCTTTTTCTAGAATATTCTTTGTTGGAATGTGACTCAATCAACAGCCATATATTGCATGTAATCGATAATTATGATAAATAATTGTCAAGCATCCAAATAACACCCAAAGTGGATTCTACACTAAATGTTGGGACTAGTGTAGATCAAATATCATCCCAACACCCGTGTGGGGTTTCATCCAACAATCAAATAATACGTTATTTGTGCACTTGGGTGATGTGTAAAAATTATCGACCCAATCACATAAACAAGTCGGATGACTTGTAAATGGAAGTGTAATATTCAGTATGAATATATTAACATTATATTAACACATCAAGCCTTTAACATCATAGACATATAATTAAATTCTTTTTATTGTGAACAAATGACAATAAAAATCTAGTCCTTTTAATTCAATTCTTTTTACTGTTAACAAATGAAAATAAAATCTTTAACTCTTATTTATTTAACAAAATGTATATTTTTTAGTCTCATTCATTTTTAAATGACAAAATGAATATTTTACTCCGTTCTCTTTTAAAAGGACACAAATGTCTCCTTTATTCTAATGCTTTTAAAGTGACAAAAATTGTAATTTTGTTTAATTCCTTTTAGTGCAACAAAATATGATAATTTTGTCTAATCCTTTCAATGTAAACAAAAAAAAAAGTTATTTTGTCTAATCTTTTCAATGTAACAAAATATGTGATTTTGACTAATCTTTTTAATGTAACAAAATATGGTGATTCTTGACTAATCTTTTTAATGTTGACAAAAGAAATATTTTTACTTCATTCTTTTACAGTGACCAAAAGTAAATGTTTTTATACATTTCATATTCATTACTTTTTAATGTGTACAAATATACATTCCATATTCATTACTTTTTAATGTGTAAAAATCTACATTCCATATTCATTACTTTTTAATGTGTAAAAATCTACATTCCATATTCATTACTTTTTAATGTGTAAAAATCTACATTTCTACTCATCTTCTTTAATGTATGAAAATATACATTTTTATTTCATTATTTCAATTTAGACAAAAATGAGTATTTTTGTCTACTTCTACTTCAATGATAAAAATGAATGTTTAGTTATTCATTCTTTTACCATGGCAAAAATGAACATTTTCAATTCATTCCTTTAAAGTGACAAAATGAATGTTTTTATTTTAATAACTTTATTTTGACAGAAACCATGTTTTAATGTAAACAATAAAATGAATATTTTATTATTATTCTAAATTTTTACCAAAAACCTGGTTTTAATGTAAACAATAAAATGAACTTTTTATTGTAATCTAAATTTTTGACACAACAATTCATAACTTGTTGGCAAATAAATTTGACGTACATTTTGCTATGTATTCTAATGACAAATAAAAGAATATTTTATTTGTTTACATTTTTCTATGTGTTTTATTAACATATAAAAGAGAAATTTTATATGTATACATTTCCTATGTACGTTAATGACGTATAAAAGAGTATTTGTCATGTTTACATTTTTCTATGGATTCTAATAATATATAAAGAGCAAATTTTATTTCCTTACCAATTTCAAGTTTCTAATCCAATCTTAACAAGTAAAAATGTTATTTTCACTTGTTTACAAATCCTAATGACAAAACGACAATTTTGCATTGACAATTCTAACTCAATATAAATGATATGCTTATTTTGACAATTTTGATTAAACATAAAAGCCATGATTTATATTGTCAATTTTAATACAACAAAATTGACAATTTATTTCTAACATAACATGGTTTTAAAAAGAGTGACATTTCTGACACAAATGAGAACTTTTGTTTCAATCTACAAGTTTTAACAAAAATGTTATATTTATTCCAATACTTATGTTTTGACAAAAGCGTTATTTTTATTTCAACTAACAAGTTTGACAGAATTGCTTGTTTTTATTTCAATAAGCAAGTTTAACAAAATGACTTGTTTTTATTCCAATAAGCAAGTTTAACAAAATGACTTGTTTTTATTTCAATAAACAAGTTTAACAAAATGACTTGATTTTATTTCAATAAATTAGTTAACAAAATGACTTGTTTTTATTTCAATAAACAGGTTAACAAAATGACTTGTTTTCATTTCAATAAACAAGTTAATCAAAAAGTGTTGTTTTATCCTAATTAACCAGTTCTGATAAAATTATGTTTCTAATTCAATAATCATGTTTGACAAAATAAATTTTCTTTACATGCCATACCTTTATTTAAATCAAACATGAACATTTCTGTTTTTGTATATAAAACAAAAAAATATGGTTTTTATTTTATACACAAATTTTAACACACATGAATATAATATATTTTATATTTGCAATAAAATATGATTTTATCGTATATACAAAATTCTATTGAACATGAATACGCAATCACAATCAATTGTTCACCACAATCACAGCACAATTAATAATAAAAATAATATATACATACAACATGGATTTCACACTGAATAGCTATATAAATAACACAATAAATAAATAATTAACTTTAATTTTAAAAATAGAAATCTCACCGAACAACCCTAATCTGAAATTTCCTGAATTTCCAACGTGTCCGGTTTCAGATCTAGACAGTTCTGTGTTGTAGAGTTTTCTGATACGAGTCCGACGCTTTAAGTTTCATCCGATTTTGATTTAATTTGAGTGAGTTATGACAGTTCGAATATTGATCATACTATTTAAATAATTAATATTTAATTAGTCTTCTAATTACTCTCTTAACCTTTCTTCTACATCAGAAAGACAACCCGCCGAGTTTATCCTTTGGGTTCGATTTTAGGGTTCGGAAATTCAGGCGAAGGGAGGCACGGGGTGGAGATCGGATGGTGTCACGTCGATGGGGGATGCAATGCACGCAAGGGGGTCCCCCTGGTGGCGAGCTCGAACTGGTCAAGGAGAAGGGGCGGCGGTTGCAAAGGTGTGAGTTTGGGGCGCAATTCCTCTCAGCTCGCTACTCGAGATCCAATCATGACTATTGATTTGCAAGTACTCATAGAGCTCTTCGATTGTGTGTTGGAGTTTTTGAAATTCATTGAGCATTGGAAGAGATTGAAGGGGAAGAAGATGGGAGCGCCATGGCCCTTGGTTTAATTAGTGGTGGCTGCTGGTTTAGGAGATTAGGGTTTGGTGTAGTACGGCGTATTAATACTGTATTTAGAGCGTATTTTAATTTATTTATTCTCCAAATTTATATGTATGTTGCCACAAACTTCAAATCAAACCCAACGAGTGTCGCCCCTAGCTAATAACCCACATCCCGGACACGATGGAATATGTCTCGTAACCCAATTCGGCTGTTACGATATGTTTTTCTTTAAATTAAAATATAAAACATTTATTTATTTAATTTGAACGGATAGTTTAATTCACCGGGGCCACATACGGACTCTAAAAATTACAAAAAAATTATTTCTGGCTTTCTTTTGTCGATACGGTCCTAACAAAACTAAATTCGTTGAATTCTGAGTCCGTTTGAAAAATAGCTATTTTCAAGTCGATTAAATTTGACCGAAACTGACAAAATATATTATCTTTTGCCACGCTCATGTATTAATTCAAAAATTATGAAAATTGAAACCTAGCAATAGTTTGAAATTCCGGTTCCAACAAAAGTGGTTTCGTCGAAAACCGAGGTCGTTTGAAAAATGACTATTTTTAAGGGCTAAATATTATATTAATATATATATAAATTCTACAGCGACTTTTCTAAATTTTAAACTGGACATAACTTTTTATTCCTGCGATGAAATTTCAGTTTTTCAGATTCGTTGGAAAGATATGATTAAACATATTTAAAAAAATTTGGTTTTACTGAAATCCGATTTGTTTTGAATCCTGTACAGTCAGTCAAAGTTCAAATTCAAATTTTCAAACTGCAGCGCTGTTTTAAACTCCTTTTATAATTAAATTGATTTTGTTCGTTTTAAAATAAATTTATGGTCGTTATTATTTGAAATAAACTATTTTAAATATTAAAAATCCATTAAAATTTCTAAAATAAAAATTTTAAATTGGCCCCAAAATTCCGGGTTGTTACAAAAACAAACCCTTTTGACTGGTTAAAAATTATTTGTTTACTTCTTAAATTCCAGTCTCACTATACCAATTAATTTTAATTAAAATATTAATTTATTCTTATCAACGAAAATTTTCAAAAAAAACCTGAAAATTTTCTAACACCTTAACTTTACGGAAAATTTCGCCAGCACCTCCTTTGTACTGGTCAATAGCTCAAACTCCAACTCGCCTCTCTGGGCCTTCTCCAACCCAAAAGAAAATCAAACAGCCAAGCGTCTTGCCAATTCAGCTCATCAAAATTTCAAACCCATATATAATATAAACTGGTACCTTTTTGTCGGGCATATCATTATATCCTTTCCATCTCTGCTACTAATTCAGCATATACCAATGTCATTCTAATCAAACTCAAATCACTTTTATCTCCTACACCACCATTCGCTTATCCAAGGCAAATTCAATTTCAAATCAAAGTTCCATTCTCGATTTTCAAATTTTTAACTCATCAATCCCATACCATTTCGGATTCCTATGTCACAAATCCAATTTTCTCGATATCATTCTAATCCAATTCAATTTCCACTTAATTGGTTTCAATTTAATTCCAATTGCTTTTCCAAATTTCAATTCAATTTGGTTTTAATTCAGCAATCTTACCCCGGGAATTTTAAACCGCTTTACCATGTCGAAAATCAAACTTTCCTTTTCAAGTTTCAAACCACTTGCTTTTCTCAAATCAATTCAAAAACAATGTCTTTGGTAGTAATCTGTCACTTACAACTCGTAAATGATCACTGATGATGTGGCCAGCATCATCAGAGTTATTTCCCAGTGGCTGAAGTGAGTTCAATACTACAACATTTTTCAAAACCCATATTTAAACACTTTCATTTGAAATACATCTCAAAATAAAATTCAGGATGCTTGTAAAACAATTTTAAATCTCCCAGTATTTTAAAATTCTCGTATATTTAATCCAATTCCATTAACAAACACCTCTCCAAATTTCCAGGGTTTCAATTTCAATTCTGATTTAAATTCAGATTCAATTCATCTGATTTCATAAATTACACTTATATGAATTCTAATTGGTTATTTATATAACCATTTCAATTTAGAATCTCATTCGATTATAATAACAACCAATACAACCAATATACCATAATAATCCGAAGATAATTATTTCCTTTATATCAAAATATATTTTGGGTAAATTTATTTCATTTACCCTCCTTTCAAAACATACAGTGTCGGTTCATCGTATTCGAGTGTTTATAAACCCCTACCGATACAGTGGATCAAACTGATCGACCAGAACCCATAAACAAATCAATCAATAAATCTCCACAATATATAATCATTTTATATTGAACAACAAATACGTTCACTCTTATATATACACTCAAACTCAATCTAGGGTATTGCTAAACCTATCTCTACCGAGTCACGCCACAGAGCCAATGTAATAACTTAACCTTCAGCTCTGATACCACTGCAGCGACCCAGGGATTTTGTGATCCTGGATATCAGCATACAACACTATGTCGACTATTCAAGCATTGGAAATGTCGGATAGTCCATGAAAGAAAACAGAGGGTGAGAATAGATATGATAGAAACTTAGAATAAAAGAAGAACAGCACAACATAATCAGAGTAAACACGAACCTCACAGTGGAATGAATAAATATATTTCATAACATAAACAATACCATTATTAGAGTATAACACTTACAACACAGAGGAAATAACAATAGCTATATAATCCTGAAGCCTCCTGCTCCAGCTCTTCAAGTATCTGTAAATCCTGACTACTTGACTGCCCGTACAAAATTGGGCACCCAAGAATTTAGGGAAAACAAAACAAAATAAACTCTCGGTCAGTCATGTGACTGGTGTGAGTAAACTTAAATCATTTGATTTAACTTTCAAAATTCTTTTGAAACAAAGGATAATCATAAGACCGATCCACATATAAACACAGATGGCTTTTACCTTATGATAACCCAAAATATTTCTAAAACGATACTTGTCTGATATTATAATAATGTTTAGATCAAGTAAATAGAAATCTAGCAGAAACGCTTGCATCTAACGTTCTACATATATAATATACAATCAAAACCGCAGGCTCTTATTTGGGAATGGATTCCAACTATGATAAGGTATGGATCCACCTTCCGATCAGTGTACTCTAGAAGCGATACACTGGAGTCAACAAGAACATCTTGCAACTCGGCCACACATGACCGACCACTCATTTTGCTTGAGTGTATCGAATATATTGTCACCTTATAGTTGGTAAACCAACATAACCATTCCCGGGAGATACAAAATTGAAAGAAGTAACAAATATGAATATTCTCTAAATGGAGACAATATACCCTACTTGGGTGCGGCCCATTTAGCCATGTTGCCTGCCCGATTTCTGTCATTTCCCAGTTGATAAGGCTGGAGGTCATAACATATCTTTCAACCAATTACTCATTCATTCACTATGAATGCCACATCGTCATACCCGTCAAATCACAAATTGATTTCCCTAAAAATACCATGGGTATAAGCTAAGAGAAACGAATTCCTCTGCCACCAACGTAAATACATTTGAAACGATCAACTTACGTGATCTACCAAATATACTCTGTCAAACATTCTTCCATACAGGTTGTCCTGGGACTGGACAAACCGAAGGCACTATTCTGTAAATAGGATAGCCCTTCCATAACTCCGTCTTCAATTGTCTTCAATCTATTTAAATCGAAATGCTAATGCCCATACGGAGTAGTTCTCGGATAATAACCCAACTGTTCTCTCCGTATTGACGACGGAAAAATGGTCAAAAGTTTGATAGTCTGTGATTTAACTATCAAAAGAAAACTCGTGTGCAAACAACGATATTGTTTCCAAATGGAAATTTTATCGATCGATCAACATTCAACATTTATCCCTTTAAATTAATTTATCATTAATTTATTCATTTCCTTATTTCCTGTTTTCATATATTCGTAAATCTTTATTTTCTAAACTTAGGAAATATACGTTATTAATCACTAGAAAACGTTTCCATATTTATTCCCATTTCTTATTTTCTATTATCAGAAAACATTTCTGATTCTTATTTGGAAAATATCTCCAAAACTCCTTCATTTGATTTAAACTGATGTTTAAATAAACATCGTTATGCCAACACAAAACATTACGCTCATTAACTAAATTCACTTAACCTACCTTTACTATCAAACTTTAACCATTCCTTAGTTAATAAGGAAGTCAATCAAGTTGGGGTATAATTACCACTCAGACCTTAACTGAACAACGTTTTAAATTCAGAATAGACAAAGTTTATCTTTTTAAACCTTTAATAACTTCCTTGCGAACCTCACGGATTCTATTTACGAATCCACTTCTTTTATAAAAACATTGGTTATAACGATAATGTTATAATCCCTACTTTTGAAATATCTAACTTCAAATATAACTTTTATTATTTAATTTGAATAAATAAATAAACATCTAATTTATAAATAAATAAATCTTGATTTAAACAACGGAAAGTATAAATACTTTCCCGAATTCGATATAATAACTAATATTCGATTTACTCACTTCGAATAACTAATATTCGATTTACTCACTTCGAATAACTAATATTCGATTATCTCTCTTCGAATAACTAATATTCGATTATCTCCTTTAATTCCATTCGAATAAACTATATTCGATTAACTCCTATTGAATAACTTATATTCAATCAACTCCTATTGAATAACTTATATTCAATTAACTCCTATTGAATAACTTATATTCAATTAAGTCCTATTCTACTAACTTTATTTGATTACAAATACTTGAATAACTCTAACTCGATTACTCTATTCAATTATCACTAACTCAATTCACTCTAATCGATAAATTCTAATTCGATTAACTCTATTGGATCAACCCTGTCGATTTACTCTAATGAATTAACTCTAATTGATTGACTATGTTCGATAACTTCTTTTCTCTATTCGAATAAACTATATTCAATTAACTACTTTAACTCTATTTCGACTAACACTACAAATACTTCCTTTTCTATTTGTTTATACAAATATTCCCTTTTCTATTGGTTTTACAAATATTTCCTTTTCTATTAGTTTTACAAATATTCCCTTTTCTATTGGTTTTACAAATATTCCCTTTTCTATTTTTTTTAACAAATAAATATTTCCTTTTCATTACTATTTATTTTCTACATACTTCCTTTTTTATTCTATTTGTAAATGTTTTACAAATATTTCTCTTTCTATTTTATTTGTAAATGTTTTACAAATATTCCTCTTTCTATTATATTTATTTTCTAAGTAAATAATCCTTTTAAACTTCTATTTATTTCTTAAATAAATATTCTATTTCAATTCTATTTATTTAACAAACAAATATTTCTTTTCAATTCTATTTCTTAAACAAATAAATATTCCTTTTATAAAATTCTTTGATTTTATAATTATTTTCTTTCATAAAACCTTTTGATTTTATAAATAATTTCTTTCAATATATATACATTGAAATTTCCTTTTATACATTCCAGTGTCCTCTATGGTGTTTGCCATACCATATAAAATTGATCAATATCATCCAACCATATATAATCAACAGCAAGCTATATATCACATCATATATAACAATATATGAAAAACATCAAAATAAATGTTGTGTAATCCAGTTGGATTCCTCCAACCTGTTTCCCTGCATCACAGATGTTAAACAATATAATTAACATCGATTTCATTTCAATATGAAATATTCTGCTAAACAGAATTAACATTTGATTAACGATTTATATATATATCGTTATCTATAATTTCAACCAATACATAAGCAATTCAACCAAACAGTTAACATACAGCAATCAACAGATAATTATCAGTTCTAAGAATATGTTATAGAAATATAACTGTTCAGAGTTGGTGAGTTGTACTCACATTGGACGATCATCGTTAATAACGATAATCATCTCTTGATTCAAACGGACAATATATTTTGCTATAAATTGTAACGAGCTTCAGTTCACTCCCAACCAGTTCCATTGTGGTGCTCTCGTCCATACGGTCCCAACGGATCTGGCCGTTCGAAATTCTGATACAGGACGGACAAGTCACAAAATTTACAAGTTTAAACTATTTACAAAATAAAAACAAAAGTTTTGATTTTCTTTTAAATAGTAATTTGGGCTTTAACCTTTTTCCCCAGCCCAATACCCTTTACACGTACCAGACCCGCACCCAGTACTACCCTCGTCTTCCTCAAAACAGAAATACGAGCTCCAGGAACCTAAATCACCATTTTCGATCCTTCTTCACCCGTATGTCCTTCCATGGCTCACGAAAAATCAAAAAAAAAAATCATTTCAATACTCCTCATCAAAATCCACTTCCCTCCATTACCATCTTGTTCAACTCGTGGCACCCATTTCACTGCGTCGACAGGAGAAAACCTCGAAGCCCAGTACAGGTATCGACATCTATCTTCACTAATCCCTCCAAAAATCTGCTACAAGGTAGTACTCGACACCGCGAGTTCAAACCCACCCACCAAAACCAACATCAGTGCTTAAATTTCCAAAGAACCGTAACCCTAGGACTCACGCTGGTTATTTCGAACTCGAGAAAATTGCGTCGAGCTTCACAAGGACCATACTGCATTGAAGAGCAGTACACCACGAGTTCAAAAACATAAATATTTTGATTTATGTTATTTGATTCTCTTTTATGAGGATTTTAGAAGTTGCGCATTTTTTGGTTGTAGAAAAACTGACGGCGACTGCATTCGCTCACACAGCGTATTTTTAAAGGTCAATTTATCGACTGTTTTTCACATTACAATCGCCCACAGCCACATACCGACTTCAAAAATCACGGAAATTGAAATCTAACAATAATTTAACATTGCGGATTCAACAAAATTAGTTTCATCGAAAACGGAGGTCGTTTGCAAAAAAAGGCTATTTTTAAAGCTCTAAATAACCCATTTAAATATATAGATATATTTAAAAACATTTTAATTTAATATTAATAAATTAATATTATCGTATATATTCACATTAGAATACCATACTGCTCCAATTGGATTTATAACTCGATATTTCAAAATTCCCAGTTATATCGATATTCGATTTATATATGAAAGCCTTTTATAATATAAATATATATTTATAAACTTCAAAGGAATTCCATAACGACTTTTCTAAAATTTGATTTGGACATAAATCAAAATCTACACAATGAAATCCCGATTTTTCTCTTTTATTAGAAAGATATACTTGACCAGCTCCGAACGTTTCTTGTTTCATGGAAATCTAATTTAAAACGGACCCTGTATATTCAGTTGAAGTTCAAATCGCCAAATAGCGAATTGCAGCGCCATTTTGAGCTCGATTATAATTAAAATATAATTATACGTTCAAACTATCATTATTTAAATATATTCGCTATTCTAATTCAATTCCAAACTGAATTATATATATTTTGAATTGTCTAGTTCACATTATATTATCAATTCACTATTTCTGACTATTTCAGAAATTAAATATATTATTCTATTATTTAAATTAATTAAATATTCATAGTTATTTAGTTAAACAACTATTTTCACTATTTAAATAATTAAATAAATTAATTATTATCCATATAAAATACGGGTCGTTAAAGTGGGAAAGTCAAAGATCTTTTGGCTCTTTGTGCAATTTTTGTACATTGTATTCATTGTCATTACGAATTGAAATCGTGTAACCATCACAAATCATTCAATAAAGAGTTAGAAGATAAAGTGGGTGTAAGCTTATCGTTTTCGAACCATTATAAATTGTGCTGCCTTGGTTTTCCTCATTTTAAATTATTACTTCTTCACTTTCAATCTCTATATAGACTTGCTATGGGGCATTAAACCATTTTTGGTATCAACACACATATGCACACACAATACATACATACATACATACATATATATATATATATGATCAAGAGCACCTAATTAGTGCAGCATCTCTGCAGACCCCCTGATTTCCACCATACATCCTCATTTTCCCCTCTTTCCTTTTCCCCTATTCGCTTATTAAATCATAAATGAATGGCCTAAAATGTGGTGCAAAAGAGGTGCTACCAATTAGGAATCCCCAAGGGTGTGCCTCATATATATATATATATATATATATATATATATATATATATATATATATATATATATACACACATACACACACATATACATACACACACACATACATATGAAGCCTACTTTGTTAACACAAAGTCAAATACAAATGATATGGACTATTGGAATTTTTTGCCTTTACATGGAATGCAAATTCAGAATGCAATCTAATGGTGGATATTCTTTGTGTTATCAGTTGTGTTTATATTTTATATCTTAATAGATTTTCTTTATATATATATATATGTACACACGCACACACACACACACACACATATATATATATATATATATATATATATAATTAGCGTTCGAAGGAACCCAAATTGTGCAACACCTCAAACGCCCTTCGATTTCTACAACAATTTCTAATTTAAATAATAGCAAACTATTATTTATATCGGAATTTATGGTGAAAATCGGGGGCATTTTGGATGCAGCATTGTTTAAGCTGCTATTGAACATTCCTCATTTATGTATACGAATATGCATATATGTGCGTTTGTATATAAACATACATACATGTATCTTAGTATCTATGCACGTATCATGGTTCAAAACTCTTTGGTTTTCGATTCTATTTCGTTCGTCATTTCTTTTTAGTTGTAGTTCCGTTTCAAAAAAAATTGTTTTATTTTCGATTTCAACTTCCATTGCTATTTTTTTGTATAGATAATATAATAAACTTAATAATCTTAAACTTGAATTTTGTATAACACTTTTCATACTAAAGCCCAAAATTACAGATAACGTAACATCTAAATATTTCTGCTAAACCCCAACAAGCCTTGGATTCCACCAAACATCGAATTTGTTTACAAATATCACCATCATCATTTTTCCCTCGGTAAAGCCTTAATTCCTTCCATTGAAGCATATTTCCTAACTCAAATTACATTAAAATGGATATGGAAGTCAAAACGGTGAAAATCAAAACATGAGAAGACCTAATCAATCAAAAGTCCAAGCAGTCCCTATGCCCTTTCTCGGTTCTTTCATATTCCTCTTCAATTTACCTTTTTAGCCTTTGAATCTTTTCTTCTTTTCTTATGTCATCCAATTTTTATCCTCAAATTCATGCTATTCATTATTAAGTCCACCATTTAATCACTAGTTTATTGGATTAGGATTTTTAGAGAATTCTAGTGTAAACATCGTCGAAATTGAAATTGTAATTTCCAGTGTGCCGTCTAACCCTAGTATGTACAATTAAACATATTATATATATATATATATATATATATATATGAGGATAGGATCAAGAGCACCTCAAACATGGGTTGAAATCACCTTAACTCAAAACTGGCCCTGGACCCAGCCAATTAGACCCTCTGATTTTCTCCCTTTTGCAATTAAACCCCTGAAAGAATGTGAATTTAATTGCAAAAGGAATAAATCACAACCACCTAATTGGCTGGGTCCACGGGACCATGCTCTTTTCGGTGCAGGTGATCTGCTCCCCTCAAACATTACAGCATTCATTTAGCCTCCCCTGATTTCTACCATACATTCTATGATTCTATCTCTTTCCACCAATTCTCTCTCTTCTCACTAACTTATTTAATTGTAAATGAGTAGCTATAGTTTGAGTGCTATTGAGATACTAGAAAATAGGAGTATCATAGAGTGTGCCTTATATATATAGTATATACACATACATATAGTAAAAGCATATTTATTACATATATGTACACATATGATTATATATATATATATTCACATATTAAATGATTGCCGATATATCCAACAACATTGCATAATGGTTTGACCTTGTAACTGTGGTTAATGTGATCGTAGACTTATGTCATGTGGCATGTGTTGCCTTGTAATATGCTTATAAACTTTTAGTGCAACTATATTTAGTTAAAAAAAAAACATAATAATGATGAAGAAATCCAAGTGATGCTTCCCCACTTCTGTATTTTATTAGCAAAGTAATCATAATATTGGAAGAGTCAATGGAAATTTAAAATACAACTTGTGATAATATCATAAAATTTTGGTGGTGGTGTACAAGTCAGATCTAACAATACCTTTAGCATTTTGTTTCCTTGTTCCCATCTTCCATTCTCCAGCCACTTTATTTGGTCATCCTTTTCAAAATCTTTTTCTCTTTCCATTTCTCCATTTAACAACATCTATGCCACCTTTCCGGTGTGTAGTAACCAATAGCTCTCAAAAAAGGTATCCCCTCTCACCGCATGGCTATGAAAGTAAGGTAGTGTCTGGTTTACCATTTAAAATTTTGGGTTTTCGTCTATACAAAAATGTGCACGATGCATGTATATTATGGAAAACAACTATTTTCGAGAACAGATTTAACATACAAAATAAAAAAACAACTTTTATCTATTTTTCATGTTTTGAGAAATAAGAGAAATACGAATAACAATTCTTCCTTCCATGATTGCTACATCCCCTCTGTGGTCTCCTCCATCTTCCTTTCATTCTACCAATACTCATTTCACACCTTTAAATTTTTGTAATTAATTTCGAAAATTCAAAACCCAAAATTCATTTTTAACCAAACGCTAACTAAGCTTTTCTTGAGATTTTTAAGGGACTCGTTGTCCACCTTGATAAATGATCATAGAAAAAGATGTCAGTTATTGGATTCTTGTTCTCCTTGCAAACAAAAACTAGCCCATTATTGGTTTGAAATTGGGTATAGATCCCTCTAATTATCCATTGAATGTACGAAGGGGCTGCAATGATTTCCATTCTGACAAAATGTTTCTAGTGTGGGCTCAAAGGACGTATTGTTTTGAAATGTCAAGATTGCATCTTTTGTTTCAAATGTAATAATTACAACCTCTTCTCTTCAGGTGCATCAAAATATATGTGAGCGATGCGACTACTTAGGGAAGAGCCATGTGCACTAATGTTGTGCATGCCATTTAAAGCTCTTATTTTCCCTTTAAGCAACTTTTTGGTGGTGAACCACCATAGGTCGGTATCTATGGATCATAATTCACCTATATTGAAATTAGTATGGTTTAACTTTGGAAAAAACTTATTGTTGAAAGATGTAAAGCATACTCCATGGACGAAGAAAAAGGATTAAGTATCCGACTTTTATTAAATCAAAATAGTCATATTCAAATTATTGGATCTGACTTGTACACCATCAGTAAAAATGGTATTTTTATTGGTAAATGATGGATGTTTAGTTCAAATATTGATTTCAATAAAGTTACTTATTATGCTTATATGTTATGTGATTTTAATACTTGACATTCTAGAATTTGTCATGTTAATAAATGACTGATCCATAACATGGGTATTTAGGCTAATCCTTAAAGTAACCATGAGTAATATAGAAAAAATATGGATATTGTAGTTGAGCTAAAATTTACTTACCCCAAAATCTATATTTAAATAGTCTGAACCTCTAGATATATTACATTATAATATACATGAACTTCATATTATCTGATTAGGGATGGTAAGCCATTGCTTTTTGTTGAAAACTGTTCTTATTTTACATATTATTCATCTCATGAAAAATTAAAATTGATGCGTTAGACATGCTAGAAATATTTATCACTGAAATTGAAACTGGTTCAATAGAGAAATGAAGAAATTTTGCAGTGATAGAGGAATATAATATGAATTTAGAATATTCAATGAATTTTATAAATTGCATGGTATAACTAACGAGAGAATTGCACTGAATTCGCCTGAAATGAATGTTACAGCTAAATGAATAGGAGAGACTCTTGCCAAATTATTGATAGCTATTTTGTTTAATTTGAGTGCAACATCACATGGTGGAGGGAAAATTTTATTGATGGTTTGTTACGTGTAAACTTGTTTCCTAAATCTGGGAGCAAATTTTCTCTTTAGCGATATTCAAAAACCACAAATCAAACTTGTTTATTTTAAAACTTGGAGTTACTTAGCATAACTTCATAATCAAGTCGCTAAAAGAATCAAATTGGCAAGTCAAGCATATGAATGGGTTTTTGGTTGATTATTCCACAAACATCAAAGCATATAGATTTTCTATTTGAATGCTCAAGTTATTATTGAGTCAAATGATGTTGATTTCTTTGAAAAAATATTTCTTTCAAATAGAAAAATGGTACGGGAACATCTACCTATGTGTGACGGTCTGGAATTTCGCTCGATCCGAATCAGTCGTTAAACCGATCTAGACCGTTCAAAACCCCTGATCGTTTTGAGAACAGGACAAAATAGAACGCAGACGGAAGAACATTTAATTGTTATTACAACAATTCCATCAGATACAAGAATATACAGAGTATAAATGAATAAATTACATTCGATAAATATCAGATATTACAATAAATTACATAGCAACGGAAAATAATACAAAGCACAACTGAAAGTGATACACGGATACAGAGCTTTCCGAGCATCGTTCCAGCTGTAAATCAGGATCCTGTGAATATAAATCTGCAAAACCAAAACTACTAGCTGCCCGTGTCGAAAAATAGGGGCACCCAGAGTTTAGGTTAAAACAATAAACTCCAGGTCAGTCATGTGACTGGTGTGAGAACTAAAACAGTTATTTAAAACTTTACTTTAAAAGAGAGTAATTCAAGGGACCACGCCGTATAACACGGAACGGGTTTCCTCCCAAGAATACCAGTGCATAGAATAAACAGCGCAATGCTTTTTCGAAAAATGAAGCTATTATAAGACCCAGGTCCCATCACACAATGCAACGCAAGCCGGAGGATAGGGTTTTCCCTTATAATAGCCAAACATGCTTGGTACGTTTAAAACAAATCATTTGATACTATAATAAGTGTATAGTGTCAAAACAATTTCAATCATAAATATAAATCGTAGACGGCATGGGTACCATATATCATGTCGCCATACTAGTTCTACAATTAAAACCGCCATACACGTATTGGAAATTGGATTTCCGTCATGAGTCGAGGCAACGGGCAAGCTCCTCTCTGCGTTCGAGACACTCTAGCAAATGTCTCAGGACTACACACTCTGGGCAATCCTGGATTCGGCTGGGCCGGTCCTCACTTACGTTAGAGGATTAATTATGCCTGAACACACGTTTCCTGGTCCTTACAAACCTATAATCGAGGCGCCTCATTCCAACAACCACAAAGGTGAAAAGTATATAAATGTCAGGGCTGGTAAGTCACTGACACCACCAAAGCTAGAAAGAAACGTCGTGCTCTCCCAGCGGTCTGTATCCCGTTTTTGACTCATACCGAGGTGTGTGGCTCGCGAATCCACGCTATACACAAAGCTTCCATGTAGGCCATGCTTTGATCATCAACCACAAGACTTTGCTTTTCAACAGAAGCCTTGATCCATGCAACTCAGTGTGCCACACAGGCAATTCATGCCATGCGATTGATATCTATCGATATATAACCTCTAAGCTCGTACGTCTCAGAGAAGGGCGTTAAGAAAGAGAATAAATTCCCCGCCGCCAAGCAGATATATATTTAATAGAAATCAATCAACACAGAATGAAATCCAATGTCAGACACACAATCCATTTACAAGTTCGTTCTGGGTCTGAACGAAACCGGAGGCACTTTCCTCGCATATCCATCGATCTCCAAGTACGTCTGGACGACAACCAACTGATTCCCTCATCTTGGGTGTACAGCCCAATCAAGATCATCAGTAATCACCCAAACGATGTGAAGACTTCCGGTCTTCAACCACCGTCTTCGTCTTCGACTTATCATCGAATCGGTTATTCAGAATGGGTATAAACCCGGACTTTCCGAACAACCCGCGTATATTAAAAACAAATGTTACACAAACACATCATATGCCTCATTCCAATTCATATTCTCAGGGAAAGGTTCCCATTAATTTTATCCAAGATAAATTCTTTAAGATTTATCCTTTAATCTTCCTTTGGGTATCATTTCAAACCAAATTATGGTTTTCCCAAACTAGTCGAGATTAGTGAACCACACCGAAGTAATTATTTATTTTATTTCCCAATCCCAACCTATTCATCCCATGAAGCAAAACTGGTAATACTCCATATCTAACACCACGGTGTTATCGGTAAAATTAATTACCATTTCACGTTCAAATCTAATTAAAGATTTAACTATCGCTTTGGAGCAAAACTGGTGATACTCCATTCTCGCTCAATTTCTAAATTTGAAAATTTAGATTATCGATTTACATTTCAATCTAATTACAGATTCATTTAAAACTCCTTTTACTGGGTTAAAGAACTAATGTCATTTAGAACACACTTCACGACAAACCCAAATCTCATTCTATTTATTATCGGGTTAAAGAACAAGTGTCATTTAAAACACCCTTCACGATAAACCCACTAATCAATTCTATTTACAACCCATTTCAAATCCAATTTATTTATTTAAAAATAAACGGGTTTTAATTATAGTTCAAAATTAGTTCATTTCGATAAAAATCTATTTTTATCTTTTCAAATATGGAGTCTTCATCCCAATTTTTCCCCAAATCATTTCTTATGATTTTACACAAATTATTACTATTTTTAATAATTTTATCAAGGCCTGTATAGTCGATTTCCATCAACGGCCATCGAACTGCACTTACAACGACCTTTTTCAAATTTGATTTGGACGTATCTCCAAATCCAACCGTTAAATTTCAAATTTCTAATATTCGTTAGAAAGCTCCTTTCGATACGAACCCAATGGTTCCGGTTTTAGGAGAATCCGACGGTCGGATCTCCCGTAATGTCCGTTTGAAATAAATGGTCGAAATTCACGAACTGCCGCAGCGCGACGCGTTCTATTCAGGCCATTATATTATATATATATATATATATAACATATATAATATATGTTTCGTCGATTTCTATTTAAAACGAATTTTATAAATAGTTTTGAATTCGTTTCAAAAACAATTTCAACCTTTATTTCAAATTCAAATCAAAATTGAGTTCTTCCTTATAAATTCATTTCTATTCAATTCAAATTTCAATTCAATTTGAATTCATTTAAATTCGTTTTCAATTCAATTCGAATTTGTTTTCTATTCAATTCAATTCAAATTCGTTTTCTATTCGATTCAATTCAAATTCGTTTTCTATTCGATTCAATTCAAATTCGTTTTCTATTCGATTCAATTCACATTCATTTTCTTTTCGATTCAATTCAAATTCGTTTTCTATTCGATTCAATTCAAATGGGTTTTCTATTCGATTCAATTCAAATTTGTTTTCTATTCGATTCAATTCAAATTCGTTTTCTACTCGATTCAATTCGAATTCGTTTTCTATTCGATTCAATTCAAATTCATTTTCTATTCGATTCAATTCAAATGGGTTTTCTATTCGATTCAATTCAAATTCATTTTCTCTTCGATTCAATTCAAATGGGTTTTCTATTCAGTTCAATTTATAAAAACGAATATAATCGATATAAATATCGCTCGCGTCAAAATAGCGCATCTCTAATCAACACGGCTTTATATTCAACAAATGGATCTATATTTCTTTCAATACACGACTCTATATCTTTGTCAACACACGACTAATCTCAACGAGTGAGTACTGTCCACGTGTGACTATTTTTGTTATTTAATGTATTCTATGAAAATTAAGGTATCTATCGTTTGATATTAAATCAGACTCCAACCGTAAATTAGTAAGAGAACGATTCCCTGAATATTAACCCCGAAGGCCGAAACCAACGTCAGATCAATATCCAGGAGATCACTCATCTTATCTATTTTCCAGTTAGTTTCTAATTTTATATATGATAAAGATGTAAATTTTATTATTAAAATACTTCGTTCAACACATGACTAATCTCAACGGATGAGTACAGTCAACACATGAACCTTTATTTTATAATGATAAAGATGTTAATTTTATTGTTAAAATACTTCGTTCAACACATGACTAATCTCAACAGATGAGTACAGTCAACACATGAACCTTTATTTTATAATATTCTTTATCTTCTAAATTGGAATGAGGCCCAATCACTTACCATATAAAGTTAATTATATGGATTCCATACAACACATGTATATAATAGCAACGATAAATAATCAACCATCATCCAAAGTGCACTACACTGTATAAGCATCAAATATAGATATCTAACGCTTATAACAGCCTGTCGATCCATCGACCGACATACAACTAATTATTGGGATTGGTGTATGCCTAATTTTATCTCAATACCCGTGTGGGGTTTCAAATCAACAAACACAGATTTTATTTGTGCAGTTGGGCGATGTGTAAAATTTATCGTCCCAATCAATGTCAGTCAAATCAGTGTACATAAACAAACCGTCCGGTTTGTAAATGAATATTTATTTATTCATATTCACGTTAAAAATTATATTTTTAACAATAAAACATTTTATTTCAACACATGAATTTTTATTCAGTTCATTTATCAAATAAAATGATATCTTTATTTTTCTAACTTGTTTTAGAAAATTTCGGCGGCATAACGGCACGATACTAGAAACGGGACAAGGCCTAACCTTATCCCCGGTCTAGTGAAGGCCCACGCCATTCACACATCAATCAAATCCATTTCATTTCACCAAACAATTCAATTCAAACCAAATAATCTAACCAACTACACAACCAAACAATTAAACAAACAAGCCATCCATGGTCTGTGGATGACGGGTGTCGGGTGCTGCTAAGCACCGTCTGCATCCTAGTATATATATAACTAGAAAAAGAAATTGAAGAGTGAGAAGTTCTCACCAAAGCTATTCCAATCATCTCGACACTTCATTTAGAGAAATCATCGTCATTCTCGCCTTTTGTCGCTTTCGTTGCCCGTAGCCACTACATATGTAAAAATCACATTTTTACTTCGCTATTCAATATATAAAAATCGAATTTTTACTTCGCTATTCAATATATAAAAATCAAAATTTTACATTGCTATTCAATATATAAAAATCAAATTTTTACATTGCTATTCAATATATAAAAATCGAATTTTTACTTCACTATTCAATATATAAAAATCGAATTTCTACTTTGCTATTCACCATATAAAGATCTCGCCTTTTCAACTATAAAGATTTTACCTTTTCAATTTCATCACTATAGAAATCACATTTTATTTCAATGTATATATAATAAAAATCAGATTTTTATCTCGCTACATATATAAAGATCAAATCTTTACTACCTATATATTACAGAAATCGTATTTTTATTCATCTACTAATATAAAAATCCCATCTTTCATATTTCTACTTTACAAAAATTATATTTTTATTCCTTCTACATAATAAAGAACGATATCTATATTATATAAAAATTATATTTTTAACCTTCTACTAATATAAAGATTATATTTTTATTCTTCTACTATAATAAAAATTATATTTTTATTCTGCTACTTCTATAAAAATCGAAACTTATATGCTATAAAATTTATATGAAAAACAAATTTTTTTGTAGACCTAAATAAAAGATAGCAAAAATAAATAAATACCCATAACAGTAAAACTTACTGTTAAGCAAGGGGAAATCCGTCGCTCCGGAGGTCTGGTGTCAGGGAGGCGTTCACGGCGATCGGGGTTCGTGACTGGGGGTTGTGGCGGTCGTCTTCATCGAAGGGAGGAGGGAGGAAATGTGGAGGGGAGGCAGGGGGTCGGGTCGGGGTCCTCTGGCGAGGGCGATGGAATGGCGGAGGGCGCGTGGGGAGGTACGGTTGTGGAAGGGGGTGCAGTTTTCAAGAGGGGGAGGAGGAGCGAGGGTATCAAGGGATTGGGGGAGGGGATCGTCGGCTCTGGCGGGGTCCGGCCAAGGCGTGGCGTGCGGTTCGGCGGAGGCGATGGCGGGGGGCGCCGCTCTGTCGATCGCGGTTTCCATTTTTTTTTCTTTCTGATTCATGAATCGGGGGGGGGGAGGGCCAAGGTATAGGAGAGGGTTATATTTTTTTTTAATCATTTATTTATGAAAAAGTTGACTTTTACATACGACCTCTAAACGAGGCCCACCACCTGTCGTCCATAGCGTTTTACCCCCATTCTGAACACAATGGGATATGTATCGTAGGCTGATTCGATCTTTACGATCAGTTTTCGTCAAAATCAACATATAACGCACATTTCAATTCATCGGGGCCGCATACTAACTTTAAAAATTCCCGAAAAATATTTTCTAGCTTCGTATTGACGATACGGTCCTAACAAAACTAGTTCCGTCGAATTCTGAGACCGTTGGAAAAATGCCCAATTTCCAGTCGATTAAAATCAACTGAAATTGGTCAAACGCGTTTTCCTTTGCCACGCTCACATATTGATTCGAAAAATTATGAAATTTGGAATCTAGCAATAATTTGACATCACAGACCCAACAAAAGTGGTTTCGTTGAATTCCGAGGTCGTTTGCAAAATTCCCATTTTTAAGGGCCTGAATTCAATAGCGACTATTCAGAATTTTCAACTGGACATATCTTTCGATTCCCGCTATGAAAATTTGATTTTTCGGATTCGTTGAAAAGATATTCTCAATTAGATCCTAATGTTTTTGGTTTCACTAAAATCGGTTTGTTTTGCACCCGGTACATTCAATTGAAGTTTGAAATCGAATTATCGAACTATCGCGCCATTTTCAATTCCTTTTATAATTATAAATAAATATTTATATTCTAACGACGACGTATATAATATATACGTTCGAATTATATTCAAAATAAATTTCTCGTTGTTATTATTTAAAATAATTCATTTTAAATATTCAAAATTCGTTATAATCGCCAAAATAAAAATTTTAAACTGGCTCAGATTTTCGGGTTATTACAATCTCCCCCACTTAAAACTTTTCGTCCCCGAAAAGGAACAAAGTCGAAAGTGGTTTGATTAATCAACTCTACGTTCGATCTGGCTTCCATTCCCCAACTTTTCAGTTTCTGAGAATTTTCAAATTTTAAAA
Organism: Allium sativum; assembly: GCA_030737875.1. Classification (NCBI taxonomy): domain Eukaryota; kingdom Viridiplantae; phylum Streptophyta; class Magnoliopsida; order Asparagales; family Amaryllidaceae; genus Allium; species Allium sativum. The sequence goes on from CM060917.1 coordinate 76,114,347, forward strand.
AATTTGGCTAACACCCTAAATTTTCGAAAAATTTCGCCATAACCTCCCCTGCACCGGGAGCCACGGGAAAATCCCGAAATTGCCATATAGGCCTTCTGATCTCAAAAAGAAAAAGAAAAAGCCAAGCGGCTAGCCAGTAGGCTCATAAAATCATTATCACCCAAACAAAACAGTAAATTATAGTAAATATGTACCTATTTGTCGGGCAAACAAATTTTATTCTCTGCTCTAGCCTCCTTGCTATGATCTGTTCAATGATATACATGTATATGCATGCAAATGCGACCTATTTTCAATACAATTCGATATTTGGTTCAATTAGGCTAAATGGTTCAAAATTATCAAACAAATAAACAACCAACACAAACATCAATCAATTAGTGAATTTAACGTTTCAAATTCATAATTTGATATATATACAAAAATCACATTTTTGATGCCAAATCACAACAAATAAATCTATCTATATAAGTTTTGGTTCTCACACCAGTCTAATGGAAATATATAGAAAATCACACCTTCGAAACTCGAACACACACTACTGATGCTATATAGTCATCAGTAGCATCATCTTCGGGCGACTAGAGTGTGATTCTATATCTATCCAGTATATTAAAACTTCGAATATACGTTCATGACGCGTATATGCAAAATCTTTATATAGCGGATTGTCCAAATTCAATATAAATAAATATTCAAATACATAGAATTTATTTAAATTTTCAAAACAAAAATTGGTTTCATTTTAAAAATATACTCTTCACACTCGTTCTAGGATACTACTGATCCTATCTCTAAAGAGTCATTCTAATTGGATATTACTAATCCAATATCTGATGAATTCTTTCGTATGGTTCTAATGTGTCTTGTTCTCGAGCTCTGTAAACCAAAGCTCTGATACCAAATGTGACGGCCGGGAATTTCGCTCGATCTGAATCAGTCGTTAAACCGATCTAGACCGTTCGAAACCCCTGATCGTTTTGAGAACAGGACAAAATAGAACGTAGATGAAAGAACATTTCATTGTTATTACAACAATTCCATCAGATACAAGAATATACAGAGTATAAATGAATAAATTACATTCGATAAATATCAGAGATTACAATAAATTACATAGCAACGGGAAATAATACAAAGCACAACTGAAAGTGATACACGGATACAGAGCTTTCCGAGCATCGTTCCAGCTGTAAATCAGGATCCTGTGAATATAAATCTGCAAAACCAAAACTACTAGCTGCCCGTGTCGAAAAATAGGGGCACCCAGAGTTTAGGTTAAAACAATAAACTCCAGTTCAGTCATGTGACTGGCGTGAGAACTAAAACAGTTATTTAAGACTTTACTTTAAAAGAGAGTAATTCAAGGGACCACGCCGTATAACACGGAACGAGTTTCCTCCCAAGAATACCAGTGCATAGAATAAACAACGCAATGCTTTTTCGAAAAATGAAGCTATTATAAGACCTAGGTCCCATCACACAATGCAACACAAGCCGAAGGATAGGGTTTTCCCTTATAATAGCCAAACATGCTTGGTACGTTTAAAACAAATCATTTGATACTATAATAAGTGTATAGTGTCAAAACAATTTCAATCATAAATATAAATCATAGACGGCATGGGTACCATATATCATGTCGCCATACTAGTTCTACAATTAAAACTGCCATACACGTATTGGAAATTGGATTTCCGTCATGAGTCGAGGCAAGGGGCAAGCTCCTCTCCGCGTTCGAGACACTCTAGCAAATGTCTCAGGACTACACACTCTGGGCAATCCTGGATTCGGCTGGGCCGGTCCTCACTTACGTTAGAGGATTAATTATGCCTGAACACACGTTTCCCGGTCCTTACAGACCTATAATCGAGGCGCCTCATTCCAACAACCACAAAGGTGAAAAGTATATAAATGTCAGGGCTGGTAAGTCACTGACACCACCAAAGCTAGAAAGAAACGTCGTGCTCTCCCAGCGGTCCGAATCCCGTTTTTGAGTCATACCGAGGTGTGAGGCTCGCGAATCCACGCTATACACAAAGCTGCCACGTAGGCCATGCTTTGATCATCAACTACAAGACTTTGCTTTTCAACAGAAGCCTTGATCCATGAAACTCAGTGTGCCACACAGGCAATTCATGCCATGCGATTGATATCTATCGATATATAACCTCTAAGCTCGTACGTCTCAGAGAAGGGCGTTAAGCAAGAGAATAAATTCTCCGCCGCCAAGCAGATATATATTTAACAGAAATCAATCAACACAGAATAAAATCCAATGTCAGACACACAATCCATTTACAAGTTCGTTCTGGTTCTGAATGAAACCGGAGGCACTTTCCTCGCATATCCATCGATCTCCAAGTACGTCTGGACGACAACCAACTGATTCCCTCATCTTGGGTGTACAGCCCAATCAAGATCATCAGTAATCACCCAAACGATGTGAAGACTTCCGGTCTTCAACCACCGTCTTCGTCTTCGACTTATCGTCGAATCGGTTATTCAGAATGGGTATAAACCCGCACTGTCCGAACAACCCGCGTATATTAAAAACAAATGTTACACAAACACATCATACGCCTCATTCCAATTCATATTCTCAGGGAAAGGTTCCCATTAATTTTATCCAAGATAAATTCTTTAAGATTTATCCTTTAATCTTCCTTTGGGTATCATTTCAAACCAAATTATGGTTTTCCCAAACTAGTCGAGATTAGCGAACCACACCGAAGTAATTATTTATTTTATTTCCCAATCCCAACCTATTCATCCCATGAAGCAAAACTGGTAATACTCCATATCTAACATCACGGTGTTATCGGTAAAATTAATTTCCATTTCACGTTCAAATCTAATTAAAGATTTAACTATCGCTTTGGAGCAAAACTGGTGATACTCCATTCTCGCTCAATTTCTAAATTTGAAAATTTTGATTATCGATTTACATTTCAATCTAATTACAGATTTATTTAAAACTCCTTTTACTGGGTTAAAGATCTAATGTCATTTAGAACACAGTTCACGACAAACCCAAATCCCATTCTATTTATTATCGGGTTAAAGAACAAGTGTCATTTAAAACATCCTTCACGATAAACCCACTAATCAATTCTATTTACAACCCATTTCAAATCCAATTTATTTATTTAAAAATAAATGGGTTTTAATTATAGTTCAAAATTAGTTCATTTCGATAAAAATCTATTTTTATCTTTTCAAATATGGATTCTTCATCCCTATTTTTCCCCAAATCATTTCTTATGATTTTACACAAATTATTACTATTTTTAATAATTTTATCAAGGCCCGTACAGTCGATTTCCATCAACGACCATCGAACTCCACTTACAGCGACCTTTTTCAAATTTGATTTGGACGTATCTCCAAATCCAACCGTTAGATTTCAAATTTCTAATATTCGTTAGAAAGCTCTTTTCGATACGAACCCAACGGTTCCGATTTTAGGAGAATCCGACGGTCGGATCTCCCGTAATGTCCGTTTGAAATAAATGGTCGAAATTCACGAACTACCGCGGCGCGTTCTATTCAGGCCATTATATTATATATATAACATATATAATATATATTTCGTCGATTTCTATTTAAAACGAATTTTATTAATAGTTTTGAATTCGTTTCAAAAACAATTTCAACCTTTATTTCAAATTCAAATCAAAATTGAGTTCATCCTTATAAATTCGTTTTAAAATTCATTTCTATTCAATTCAAATTTCAATTCAATTTGAATTCATTTCAATTCGTTTTCAATTCAATTCGAATTCGTTTTCTATTCAATTCAATTCAAATTTGTTTTCTATTCGATTCAATTCAAATTCGTTTTCTATTCGATTCAATTCAAATTCGTTTTCTATTCGATTCAATTCAAATTCGTTTTCTATTCGATTCAATTCAAATTCGTTTTCTATTCGATTCAATTAAAATTCGTTTTCAATTCGATTCAAATCAAATTCGTTTTCTATTCGATTCAATTCAAATTCGTTTTCTATTCGATTCAATTCAAATTCGTTTTCTATTCGATTCAATTCAAATGGGTTTTCTATTCGATTCAATTCAAATTCGTTTTCTATTCGATTCAATTCAAATGGGTTTTCTATTCAGTTCAATTTATAAAAACGAATATAATCGATATAAATATCGCTCGCGTCAAAATAGCGCATCTCTAATCAACACGGCTTTATATTCAACAAATGGATCTATATTTCTTTCAATACACGACTCTATATCTTTGTCAACACACGACTAATCTCAACGAATGAGTACTGTCCACGTGTGACTATTTTTGTTATTTAATGTATTCTATGAAAATTAAGGTAGCTATCGTTTGATATTAAATCAGACTCCAACCGTAAATTAGTAAGAGAACGATTCCCTGAATATTAACCCCGAAGGCCGAAACCAACGTCAGATCAATATCCAAGAGATCACTCATCATATTTATTTTCCAGTTAGTTTCTAATTTTATATATGATAAAGATGTAAATTTTATTATTAAAATACTTCGTTAAACACATGACTAATCTCAACGGATGAGTACAGTCAACACATGAACCTTTATTTTATAATGATAAAGATGTAAAATTTATTGTTAAAATACTTCGTTCAACACATGACTATTCTCAACGGATGAGTACAGTCAACACATGAACCTTTATTTTATAATATTCTTTATCTTCTAAATTGGAATGAGGCCCAATTAATTACCATATAAAGTTAATTATATGGATTCCATACAACACATGTATATAATAGCAACGATAAATAATCAACCATCATCCAAAGTGCACTACACTGTATAAGCATCAAATATAGATATCTAACGCTTATAACAGCCTGTCGATCCATCGACCGACATACAACTAATTATTGGGATTGGTGTATGCCGAATTTTATCCCAATACCCGTGTGGGGTTTCAAATCAACAAACACAGATTTTATTTGTGCAGTTGGGCGATGTGTAAAATTTATCGTCCCAATCAATGTCAGTCAAATCAGTGTACATAAACAAACCGTCCGGTTTGTAAATGAATATTTATTTATTCATATTCACGTAAAAATTTATATTTTTAACGATAAAACATTTTATTTTAACACATGAATTTTTATTCAGTTCATTTATCAAATAAAATGATATCTTTATTTTTCTAACTTGTTTTAGAAAATTTCGGCGGCATAACGGCACGATACTAGAAACGGGACAAGGCCTAGCCTTATCCCTGGTCTAGTGAAGGCCCACGCCATTCACACATCAATCAAATCCATTCCATTTCACCAAACAATTCAATTCAAACCAAATAATCTAACCAACTACACAACCAAACAATTAAACAAACAAGCCATCCATGGTCTGTGGATGACGGGTGTCGGGTGCTGCTAAGCACCGTCTGCATCGTAGTATATATATAACTAGAAAAAGAAATTGAAGAGTGAGAAGTTCTCACCAAAGCTATTCCAATCATCTCGACACTTCATTTAGAGAAATCATCGCCATTCTCGCCTTTTGTCGCTTTCGTTGCCCGTAGCCACTACATATGTAAAAATCACATTTTTACTTCGCTATTCAATATATAAAAATCGAATTTTTACTTCGCTATTCAATATATAAAAATCGAATTTTTACATTGCTATTCAATATATAAAAATCGAATTTTTACATTGCTATTCAATATATAAAAATCGAATTTTTACTTCGCTATTCAATATATAAAAATCGAATTTTTACTTTGCTATTCACTATATAAAGATCTCGCCTTTTCAACTATAAAGATTTTACCTTTTCAATTTCATCACTATAGAAATCACATTTTATTTCAACATATATATAATAAAAATCAGATTTTTATCTCGCTACATATATAAAGATCAAATCTTTACTACCTATATATTACAGAAATCGTATTTTTATTCATCTACTAATATAAAAATCCCATCTTTAATATTTCTACTTTACAAAAATTATATTTTTATTCCTTCTACATAATAAAGAACGACATCTATATTATATAAAAATTATATTTTTAACCTTCTACTAATATAAAGATTATATTTTTATTCTTCTACTATAATAAAAATTATATTTTTATTCTGCTACTTCTATAAAAATCGAAACTTATATGCTATAAAATTTATATGAAAAACAAATTTTTTTATAGACCTAAATAAATGATAGTATAAATAAATAAATACCCATAACAGTAAAACTTACTCTTTGGCATCGTCGGAGGGGAAATCCGTCGCTCCGGAGGTCTGGAGTCAGGGAGGCGTTCACGGCGATCGGGGTTCGTGACTGGGGGCTGTGGCGGTCGTCTTCATCGAAGGGAGGAGGGAGGAAATGTGGAGGGGAGGCAGGGGGTCGGATCGGGGTCCTCTGGCGAGGGCGATGGAGTGGCGGAGGGCGCATAGGGAGGTACGGTTGTGGAAGGGGGGTGCGGTTTTCAAGAGGGGGAGGAGGAGCGAGGGTATCGAGGGACTGGGGGAGGGGATCGTCGGCTCTGGCGGGGTCCGGCCAAGGCGTGGCGTGGGGTTCGGCGGAGGCGATGGCAGGGGGGCGCCGCTCTATCGATCGCGGTTTCCATTTTTTTTTCTCTTTTTTCTTTCTGATTGATGAATCGGGGGGGGGGCAAGGTATAGGAGAGGGTTATATTTTTTTTTAATTATTTAATTATGAAAAAGTTGACTTTTACATACGACCTCTAAACGAGGCCCACCGCCTGTCGTCCATAGCGTTTTACCCCTATTCTGAACACAATAAGATATGTATCGTAGGCTGATTCGATCGTTACGATCAGTTTTCGTCAAAATCAACATATAACTCTATATATTGAATTTGAACGCACATTTCAATTCACCGGGGCCGCATACTAACTTTAAAAATTCCCGAAAAATATTTTCTAGCTTCGTATTGATGACGGTCCTAACAAAACTAGTTCCGTCGAATTCTGAGACCGTTGGAAAAATGGCCAATTTTCAGTCGATTAAAATCAACTGAAATTGGTCAAACGCGTTTTCCTTTGCCACGCTCACATATTGATTCGAAAAATTATGAAATTTGGAATCTAGCAATAATTTGACATCACGGACCCAACAAAAGTGGTTTCGTTGAAATCCGAGGTTGTTTGCAAAATTCCCATTTTTAAGGGCCTGAATTCCATAGCGACTATTCAGAATTTTCAACTGGACATATCTTTCGATTCCCGCTATGAAAATTTGATTTTTCAGATTCGTTGAAAAGATATTCTCAATTAGATCCTAATGTTTTTGGTTTCACTAAAATCCGGTTTGTTTTGCACCCGGTAAATTCAATTGAAGTTTGAAATCGAATTATCGAACTACCGCGCCATTTTCAATTCCTTTTATAATTATAAATAAATATTTATATTCTAACGAAGACGTATATAATATATACGTTCGAATTATATTCAAAATAAATTTCTCGTTGTTATTATTTAAAATAATTCATTTTAAATATTCAAAATTCGTTATAATCGCCAAAATAAAAAAATTAAACTGGCTCAGATTTTCGGGTTATTACACTATGACATTCCAATAATCATAGATAATAAACATAATTTGGAAACTGAATCTAAACCTAAAAGAAGTAAAAGATCTAGGATAGCTAAAGATTTCTATTTATAATATTTTTCCTACGTATTAAAAGAGGACCTTGCTAACCTTCAAGAAGCTTTGTCTTTTTTTAGACTAAGGACTCTGACTAAATAACAAAATGGAATGTTTAGAATCAAATAAAATATGACATTTAGTTTATTAACATCCAAGACGTAATGCTATTGGTTATACTTAAAACCGAAGTTGAACCATGATGGCACAACTGATAAATATAGGCTTATCCTGTAGCTGAAGGATCTAGACAAGGAGAAAACCTTGGCTAGTTGACACTTCTTCACTTGCAATTAGAATAACATTTGTTTGGGCTTAATGTTTTTTCTTCACGTTATGAGTTACTAATTCAACATATTGATGTGAAAACAACTTTTTTGAATTGTAAATTAGAAGAGAGATCTATAAGAACCAAGTTGAAGGTTTTGTTATACATGGTCAAAAGCATAAAGTTTGTAAATTAGATAAATCTCTATATACTTTTATATAGATACATAAACAACGACATGAAAATTTTGATCATATAGTTATTTCACATGGTTTTAAAGTGAACAAATTAACAACTGTATTTATTATAGATGCAAAACTAAAATTTGCACTACTATAGATTTGTTGGTGGATGATTTTTTTATGTTTGGTTCAAAATATTCATGTTGAAAATCATGCCAAGTCCATGTTATGTACCAATTATGATGTGGATGATCGTTTTAAAGCTAGTGTCATCTTTAACATTAAAAATAAGGAGTATGACAATGGATTTTCTTTAGATAAATTGACAACAAGCACCCTATGCCTCCAGCAACAAAATAATGTGCTACAGTGATGCTATATCATGTAAGGCAATCATCCAGGTTAAATAAAAAGAAAACAACCAAGAAATCTATAGCATATCTCGTAGTGCATCTATTAAAATATAATAATGTAACATAACAGATATAAAACAAGCAACATGCTAAATATATGATAATAAACCATAAAGATCATTATAATATGTCTGTAAAGCATAATAGAAGTAGAGTCATACAAGTGATATAAAGCTCAAATAGTAAACCGTTTCTAAATAGGATTACTATTAATCTTGATAGTACAAAACAACGGAAAGCAATTCTACCAAACTCCAACCTTACCATTTCTAACCTACAATTTGCTGATGATACTATCCTTTTCACCACCCCTTCTCCACAAAACATTCACAGCCTAAAAGTTCTCTTATACACCTTTGAATTCATTTCGGGTCTCTCTATTAACTTCAATAAAAGCTCCATTATCATGTTGGGTAATTGCTCTTACCTCGGTGTCTCAATTGCTGAATGCCTTAATTGTAAGGTTGGATCATTCCCCATTTCATACCTTGGTATCCCTTTGCGTCCCACCAAACTCCACAGAGCAGATTGGTCTCCCCTTATCTCAAAAATTGAATCTAGACTCGCAAATTGGAAGGCTAATTCTTTATCTTCAGCTGGTCGCCTTGTCCTTCTCAAGAATGTACTCTCCTCAATGCCAACTTACTGGATGTCTTTTCACAAATTACCCATCTGGGTTATCAATAAAGTCGATTCCATCCGAAGTTCTTTCCTTTGGAATGGGGATAAACTCAAAAGACTTGTCAATTGGCAAACAGTATGTCTTCCTTACTCTCATGGGGGTTTGAATGTTCATCAGCTTTCCACTTTCAATCTCTCTCTCTTAGCTAAATGGATTTGGTGTGCTCTCTCACCTTCTCATTTCATTTGGAAGGATTGGATCTTATTGCGTCTATATAATGCTAATCCATTCTGTATTCTTCACTTCAGCCCCTCCTCACGACCATCCCCATTCTGGCGAGGTGTTTTGACCTCTCTCGTTAGGGTTAAATCGCTTTTCCATGTTAAGATAAACAATGGTGAATCATGTTTGTTTTGGAAAGACATTTGGAATGGAGAGATTCCCTTATCCTCCTCTTTACCCAACCTTGGTCCTCGTAACATTTCTAACCCATAAACAATTGCAGAAGTTTTCAATTTGGGTCCATTGGGCTTACTTCCCAACTCGTTGTTTGGGCTTACCACTCTATACGAATTGGTCAAGATCGGCGAAATTATAAACACTTTTCATCTTTCTTCTGGGCCCGATTCTTTTTATTGGGCTTTGGGCTCTTCACAAAAATTCTCGGTTAAATCGGGCTATAACTATCTTGTCCATCCTGGCCGATGCTACTCTTACTCCAGAATTTAGAAATGTCGTCTTCCTCCTCGCATCATTTTCTTTCAATGGTTACTAATTCACAATCGCATCAATACAAAAGACAGACTTTGCCGCATTAACATTGACGTCGATGCAATCTATGTCCTCTGCAATCTCAATAATGAATCTCCTACCCACCTGTTCTTCAAATGTGACTTCTCTTTCGCTGTCTGGGCTGCTATTAGCTCATTCGTTCTTGGCTTCCTCCCTTCATTTCGTTCTTTCTTTAATTACTGGTAGCACAACCCCCCGACCTCTTGAAGGATTCTTTGGTGGTAATCTTCTCATGGTGTATCTGGTTAGAACGCAATGCTTATGTCTTCGGCAAACCCAAAAAGTTCTTGATGGGAACTTGTTACCAAATCTTGCATCTCTTCGAACTATGGACAGGCACATCCCGGCATGCTCGTTTCAGACTCTCCCTTCCCAGGCCTCCTTCTCCAGGTTCCCAGGGAAGCAGTTCGTTGTTTCCGTACTGATGGGGTTCAGCAAGTAGTTTTATTTTGGTTGTGTATTAATCACTATTATGTGAAGTGGCTGCTATTTGTATATATTATCAGTACTCTTTAGACTGTCTGCTATGACCAAGTCTGTTCTATGTTTGCTACTGGTTGGGCCTGCCAACTAGATATTATTTTCAGCTTTATATGCATTTATGCGTAACTGACTGTGTAGTGACATGCTACACACCCGTCTTCCTCTAAAAAAACAACGGAAAGCAGTATAGTACATGTAATAATACTTGGAATAGCCTCCTACTCGCTTCTTGAACAACAACTCGTGGTCAATCCAACTTGTCTCTAATCCGCTCATTTAAAAATTTCTAGATTAATAAGAGGAATGCATATTATGTTAGATAACAGTTCGATATGAATGAAAATAATCTGAAGTATTGAAGTAAAATTGGACAACAAGTATTTTATACTATACCTGACCTACCCCTACATTCACAGTGTTACCACACAGGATAGTGTACAGTACTCTACGACCGTTAGGTCGAAAGGTGACAATGTCAAAATAATATGGTGACAATAAACAAACAAACATAACATCCATCATCCATCTTCACATTCACGCACTCAGGTCTTTGGATATAAGACAATATTCAGCTCCTCGATACTCGAATCCATGACATTCAGTAGGCCAAGAACTAGGTTTTACCAACTTTTACGCCCTATGGTAAGGATCCAACTTGGCCTAAGTGAATAAAATAAGTTTCCAAACTAGGAAACATTCTCTCAACTAAGAGATAAAGAGGACTTAACTTGGTCCAGATGGACATGACACCACTAGCTCTTCTTCTCCTCGAGTACTCGACAAAACCTTATGTATCGACTACCACTTTGCACTCCGCAACTGACCTTATCCTATGAACTATCTCTACAACTCTCGTCAGGAGTTTCCCTTTGTTGGGACTAGTCATAAACGTCTAATTTGTTGTCAAACTTAATCGCATGTCCCTATCCCGCTCTAGTAGCTTCATCTCTACTCACCATCGTCACTCTACATCTTGGAATGTAGCTAGTTGTTATTGGAATCATTCTTTAAGAAGTAGTCATCGAACAAGCCGATATACCATAATCGTCAAACCAAAACTCCATTGATGAACTGTAGATGATCACAAAAGATCGCATCTCACCATGAAGGTCGACACGATCGGAATTCGCCCCTTGCCGACCTAATCCTCCTCTCCTCCTAGTGCACCGATCGAAAGAATCCTCCTCTAACACTATTCCAAGGTCATTTCACTCCTAACAATCCAGAATCATGCCACTTATAATGATTCGAGACCTCCAGCATCCATGTCGATCCGAAGTTCCTCACTTCTACTAATCTAAATTGCTCCATCTCCATTGTTTTGAAGTTGCTTCTTTACATAGACCTTGATACCTTTACTTCATAATGCAAACACACCGACTCGACATTTAATCACCGTAAACGAATACTAGTCGATCTGGTGTACTCCAATCTTGGTTGCACAGATTCGAGATTAATGAGTCCTAACATTGGTAAGCCACCAAATCCAAATGAATTGAAGTTTCATGTATGCTTCATGGGACTTCCCTTGTCTTTTCCTCTAGATTGCACCCTCATACGAGCACATGGCTTAGATCGGGTTTGATCTAGAGTACACAAAATACCTACAACTTCCAACAGCTATTCGTTCAATTTTTGCATGCATTCACACATTTTTATAGTAGAAATATGACAGGTAAAGCATATTCAAACAAGAGTTTAGTCGAATCAGAAAAATAAGGTGTAGATCCAAGAAAATAAAATCATATTTATAAGTTTTTTATGAATTCCCAAAACTCAATTTTCCTAAAGATGACCCAATTAACCTCAAACTTATATATGAGTATTAACATTATTAATCATGATTTATAAGTATTTTAAGGAAATTTTAGGGGACAATGTAGGCCTGATATATCCTAACTAGTAAGTGATAACACTAATCACTCACCTTAGTCCAAATTAGCTCCTTAATCTCTTTCAGACCGTGATTAGAAGGAATTCCTAGATGATTGGAGCAGGGAACCTATAGGATCTAAATAAAACCTAGAGAGGGATAAAATGGGTATATTGAAATTTTTCTTGGAGTAAAAAATAACAACACAACAATCTATATGCTTACAATATTTGTAAACTCGCGACATCCGCTCCTAACTGTACTAATCGTACACTCAAAACCTTGCACTGATCTCAATCCCAGATATCAGATTTTCCCTAACTACAAAACCTGAAGCTAGATACCTTACCTAGTAAACGTTGGAATAATTACAAAAGAAAAAGCGCTTAAAAACTTAAAACCTAGAAAATAAAAACAAAATCCTAATTTTTTAAACTAAGTTAAACTAAAATAGGTCGGCCCTTTGTCTTTGTGCTTTGACACTTGTAAATCTTGATTTCTTCTTTTATTCTCTAATGACCATCGTTTCTTTGCAAAAAATAAGGTTTATCAAATCGCGACTATTAACCTCAGTTAGTTCACTGATAGAATCAGTGTGGCTTTTCTCGATCGTTAGCTACTCCTATGCCCTACGAATATATTTGTAGAAGAACTCGAGAGATGATCGAAGAACTCAAAATTGTGAGTTCTCTGATTTTCGATTTCTATTCTGCTCAATTGAATTGCTTGGTTTTGATGTTCATGCAAGTGATGAAGTGGCTTATTTATAGGGTTTCGAAACCCTCGAATTTCTCTTATTTCTTGATGCTTCGTATGTTTTGAATTGTTCAACCTTGCTGAAAATAAACCTTGCATATTTGGTGCTTTCTAGAATTTTTTGAATCATTCTTCTTGCTAAAAATATTCGGTTGACTTTCTGAAAATTCAGATTTTTCTTCTTGCAAATATATTTTAGGAAAAATTGATTTATTTTCCTTGCTAAAAAGCCAGTTGCGATTCTTGGAAATTTCTTTTGAAATATTCCTACTTGCCGGGAATAAATACTTGTCGAAAATAAATTTGAACCTTGTGCTATGCTTTGACCATCGGCTTTGTATTGATAAATTTTTGAATAGATGTTATACTTGATTTGCTATAGAAATAAATTTGAACTGATGCTACACTTGAGTTACTTATGGTTTTGTATTCCTGATATTTTAATATGTCATTTTCTACTTGTTTGAACCTGAAAACTGCTCATGTCTGCATGTGCATTATCGTGTGTACTGTCTATGTTTTCTTTTGTTTTGAGACTGATAAGAATACTTGTTTCTTTGTTTCACTTGATACATGTTTTCTAGTCTTTCCTACCTTTGCTGTATTGGAATGGCTCTGTTTAAACATGGTTAATACTTGAACCCTTGATGTTGGAAACTTGTTGCTGGCTTGACTTGCAATTGTTGTAACCATTGATCTATTGTTCATGGCATTTCTGCCTTGTTTGGTCTTGTATAATTTATCCTTGACCATGAGTAACCTGGGATAATCAATGGTGTATCTCCATTCTCTCTGTTTACTTGTACACTTGTATACTACTATGACATTTTGCACTTGCACTGGAGTATGGTTATCTTCGTTTACTTTTGTTCAATAGCCATTTATGTGCATATGTTGTAGCATGTTGGTTGCATGTCTTGTGCATGTTGTATTATTGACATTCTTTCCTTGCAACACTTTGTTATAGTTGTATCATGGTATCCTTGCTATTTTGTAATGTTTTCATTATACTTTTCACTTATGCATATGAACCCATGCTACTGTTTTGACACTTGTGTCATCATGTGTCTAAGTTGAACCAATTTTTTTTTGTTGGTTCTGTCCTGACTCACTTTAACTTGTTGTGTTGCTGAAAATTGCACTTTGCTTTTGTGATTTTGGGCCATTGACTTGTTTCCCTCTTTGCTAATCTGAAATGCTTTGTTTGTACATGTATGGTACTGCTTCATCTTGAAACTGCCTTAGTCATTTTGGTTTGCATGTGCATTTTGTTATTGCTGAACTTGACAACGTCATTGCTATGTTGATCCAGTTTTGTTGAACCTGCCTTGTTCATGTGCTACCCATGCACTTGATTACGTTGATGTTATAATGTACTTTGGCCTTGAATATGTGTTTGCATTAGCCATGATTTTGTCGCATGTTGTTTTCTTGTTGATGTGCATTTATGCCATTGTGCATGCTGCTCGGTTTTGTATCTGTTCACCTGAAAATAACTGTATATATATATATATATATGCATATATATTTTTCTGTTTACATCTGCAAACCACTGTATGTTGTGTCGTGGACGTCAAGATTAACAGACCATATCTATGAGTCGTGGCTGGTCTTGATCATCAGAATACTATAGTTGTGTTGAGGATGATCTGCGGGCATTGGTATTCACTCTACCATGTGTTATTTACGGTGAATCACTATGAATATCACAAGTAGTCTAGACTCAAGTAAATAAATAAATATCAGACCAAGTCTAGAAAAGTGATAAGAAACATATCAAAAATCTGAGGCAAATAAATAATAAATTTATATTTGTCTATAATTGAACCTATTTTAAGCATTTCAGATTAGCAAAGAGGGAAACAAGTCAATGGCCCAAAATCACAAAAGCAAAGTGCAATTTTCAGCAACCCAACAAGTTAAAGTGAGTCAGGACAGAACCAACAAAAAAAATTGGTTCAACTTAGACACATGATGACACAAGTGTCAAAACAGTAGCATGGGTTCATATGCATAAGTGAAAAGTATAATGAAAACATTACAAAATAGCAAGGATACCATGATACAACTATAACAAAGTGTTGCAAGGAAAGAATGTCAATAATACAACATGCACAAGACATGCAACCAAAACAGTAGCATAGGTATGTGGGTGACTGGACTGGATATTGAAGCATTGATGATTCGGTGTGTTAGTGTATATCAAAGTGTGTATGAAATTGTATTTGTAATTGGGTGAACTAAATGATGTGGTGAGAAATATCTGTATAATGAATTTTACAATAGTGAGTCAAAAAATTTGTACTATTTCAAATGTTAAAATAAAATATTTAATTAA
This sequence comes from Allium sativum, assembly GCA_030737875.1. Lineage (NCBI taxonomy): Eukaryota > Viridiplantae > Streptophyta > Magnoliopsida > Asparagales > Amaryllidaceae > Allium > Allium sativum. The sequence goes on from CM060917.1 coordinate 76,129,712, forward strand.
ATAAAAATACCGTTTGAATATCAAAATTCTATGCAATAGCATTTTATTCAATATAAATATTTATTTCTATATCAAACGTAATGTAGAATAGTACTATTACAAACACATTTACATAATTGTATATATGTTTGTTATGATCAAGCAAAATTCATATTGTTATACTTAATATTCTCTCTCTTTTGATGACGACAAACATACATTAAGATAATTTTGAATGTGATAAATATGTTTGATTGTGAGACACAGTAATCCTCGTATTTATATGCTTTCCTACAACTGAACTCCCCTACATATATGAATATGAGAGATTTTAAATTAAGTTGAATTTCAAACATTAAAACATTCTTGATTTATTCACTCATCAGTCGAAATCTTAACCATTCTCCCCTTTTTCTATCATAAAAAGAATAACCGAAATCGAAATAGTGATGAACACACACTAGAAATATAACTTAAAATCAAGAGGGAAAATATATATCTTAAATCTCATTTAATCATACAAAAATCATAATATTCTTCAAACTAGAAGCAAATTTCACTTTTTAGAATGATAGACTTACGATTGATTTTATAAAATGAGGAAAGTTTTTCATTTTCAAATATAGGATTATGAATGCAAAAAAAAAATCAAATTAAATTCAAATTTAAGCACAATAATTTAAGCACTTGCTGACCACACATAACCACTAGGATTTTTGAATAGGGATAGTAGTAACTTAAAATCTTTTAAATATTTCCTAACCGTACATAACCGTTAGGACTTTTAAATGAGATCAGAAGAATACTTAACATTTATCCTCTCTTATATGAGTTACATCCACGCATAACTGTAAGGACTTTTAAATGAGAATGGAAGCACATATACAGAGATTAAGGTGATTCACCCATGCATAACACGAGGACTTTTAAATGGGAGGGAATATCAAGGATAAAGATAATTTAATTTTAAATATATCCATGTTTACAAAAATATTTTAAACTCTCCATATTATATAAAACCATGATGAATAACAGAAGGACGATAGAAAAGGAAGATGATCATGAAATAAGCACTAATTCAAAAATATTATAAAATCTATCCGATCATTGTGAGAATTTAAATAATTTCTCCTCTTGGTATGAAATATATTATAGTCACCACTCATCAAAACTTCAAAAATCTAAAAATAACTTTAGCAAGTTTCAAAATGGTTCAATTGGTAAATCATTTAATTTTTGAATAAATAATCAAAAATACTTTTAACATCTGAAATATGTGAAGACCACATTTCCATAAGGGGAGTTTTGAAATAACTTTGCAAGTCGAAAATCAGTTTCAAAAATTAATCAATGGTGAAATTATCTGATACTTATTAAATTGATTTCTCCCAGACAATTTTAATAACCACTTGTAATTCAGATTGCCTACAGAAGTTAATAAATTCTAGACACCGGTTTTTCAACATATCTTGCACCATTAAGTTCAATCAAAACTTTTAACTATTCAATTCCTATTATCATAGTAGAAGAAAATTTGAACAAAATCCATTATACAATTTCAACACTTTATCAAACACAAGAGATAATCAATGATCTAAAGTAGTTCATTCGAAATCACTTGATGAGATTTATATTCGGAGATCAAAATGAGTTAAAATCGTGATTAATTTGAGATTCAACATATCAATACATTATCAAATTATTTACAAATAAAAATACTCAAGCCAACCCAAAAACTATGAAATTATCAGAACTTATCAAAAATGGTTTTCAAGTAGTGCGTTGTATTGAGGGCAGATTTTCAAGACTTTTCAAGAAGAATTTGCAGAAACTCATAGCAGAAAAGATGTGTGAAATTTAACTAGCTTTTCATAACATCAAAATTTTTAACATTCCGAGAAACAGAGTTCAAGATGTGATCTAAATACTAAAGAGCTGTCAAAAATTCAGGGAACTGCATATAATCTATGCTTCAAATGTATTGCAGTTTTTCATCAATTTAAATTCAGAATCTAAAAATACTCAAAACATAAAAGTTGTAGATAATTGAATATGATTTCCAGAACATCTTGAATTTTGTAATTTATAGTTATGAAGCTCAAGTTATGTCAAAATTACTATAATGATGTCAATATGAATCAACATCAATAGAAGAAAAATAAAAATATAACATGAGTTTAGAGATCATACCTGACGTACCATACTCGATGTGAACCAATGAATCTCCATCTCGTCATCATATGGTTAAGGAACTACAAATAGTTTATTCAAAAATTCTAGGGAGCAACTTGAATTTTATCTCTCTATCGCAAAGTTGTTCCTAGACTCCTACGATACCTAATTGTTTATTGGATCTAGTTGTCTAATAAAAACTGTTTTACCACTCTTATATTTATTTATATGTTTTGGTACCCCAAATCCTTAATATAACAATCCATTCACATTCACTAACATATCTTTAGGAACAAAAATTTGTTTTAAATTTAATCAAACTTGTTTTATTTTCTTTTGGGACCAACATTTGTTTAATTGGATTGTTTTAATTTCTAAACCCACATTTGTCTAGTTTATGTTCAAAAAATCCTTTGAAATTTTCAGAGATCAAATCCTCAATTCGATCTTTTCCAAAGGTATTTGAAGGATCTTTGAAATCGTTTGAATTTCGCTTTTCGACTTGATTAATTTTATCAAAACCAGATCCTTGTTTATTCTGATTAGTCAATTAATTTTTCAATAACATATTTAATGATTTTTCTCCATTTGAAAATCTCTTCAAACTCAACTCAAGACCGTTGATTTTAGATTTGAAAATATTACTCTTGTTTATTAGCTTAGAACAATATTGATGGCAATTTCTCTCTTCTCAGCACCTTTTCATTTTAAGAGCAAATTTTCTTTTTTAGATTCCTTAATTTTGGTCTTTAATCTAACCGTCTCCTTTTCAAAACATTGTTGTTTTTCAAATTCCAATTTTTCAAAATCCATGATTTTTTAATCTCACTTTCCAAATCTTGATTTATTTTATAAATCTCAATTTTATTGTTTTTCAAAATCACAGTTCTATTTTCAATAATTTTGAAATTCTCTTTTATTGCAAACATTTCCTTTTGAAAAGTCTCACAACCGTCACATTTGAGATTTTTCATTTTCTCGACCTTATTTTCAAGCTCATTCAAAATCAATTCGGTTTTCAGTAAACTCTCTTTCTTTAAAATTTCATGTTTGGAATTTTTAGCCATCTTGAACTTATCTGACTCCTTTTGCGAAAAATTGTTTTTACATTTTAGCTCAATCTCGTTGATTTAAAAAAAAAAATCCTTTTCAAGCTTTTGAATCTTTTCATTGGGATGAATTAAATCATTTTTCAAATTTAAATATTTTATGCAATCGGAGTTTTCAACCTTTTTAACGTTTTCAAGTTTTAGTTCCAAATCATGATTTTTATTGCTCAACTCAATATTTTTAGATTTCAAATATTTATTCATCAAGTTGAGACCATCAACGGTTTTAATTAATTTATCACAGTAAAGAACTAACTCTTCAAATGGAAATTCACTCCGCTTATTATCTATTGAGTCTACATCGCTATTATAATCCAAGTCGTCTTCTTTAACTTCTTTAAACCCTGTTAGACATAATTCGAAAATCGAGTTGACCTCTGAGGGTTTTGCACTCCTGTTATCTTTTCCACCATACACCGAATTAAGAGTATTCCAGATTTCCTGTACAGTTAAACAATGAGAGATATGGTTATACCGATCATTATCAATGTAACAATATAAAATATCCGTAACCGGGCATTAATCATAATATCATTCTTATATACCATATCACATCCAATTTTAATAATATCCCGACATCTAATATTAACATATTTAAAATAAGATTTCATTTTTAATTTCCAATTTAGAAAACCTGTTCCATAAAAAATAGTTGGATTTATACTAGAAAAATCCTCGCTAAATTGACAACTAGGAAAATCACGGTTTGAGAAATCCATGGCTCTAGATTTATTTATAAGGAAAAAAATATCTGCTCTGATAGCACTTGTAGTATCAAAATTAACCCTAGAGGAGGGTGAATAAGGTTTATTGCTTTTTTTTGCACAGTAATAAGTAATAGCTACATGATAATAATCAGAATAAGTGCAAAAAATTAAATAACACACAGAAATACCCAGCTTTGACAAAACCTTGCCTACTACTTCATTCCCCAAGGTTTCTACTAGGTATTAAAACAATCTCTACGCTTACAATCCCTGTAAATTCGCGACACCCGCTCCCAGCTATTCTAATCCTACGCTCAAAACCCTGCACTGATCTCAATCCCAAAGATCATATTTTCCCTAACTACAAAACCCTATACCTAGAGACCCTAGCTTAGAAATCTAGTCAACGTTGGAACAATTACAAAAAAAAAATGCTTAAAAACTTAAAACCTAAAAAACAAAACCCTAAATTTATAAACTAAGTTAAACTAAAATAGGTCGACGCCCTGTCTTTGTGCTTTGTCTCTTGTAAATCTCGGCTTCTTCTTTTATTCTCTAATGTTCGCTGTCTCTTTGACAAAAATAAGGGTTTTGTTTTCTACTTAATCACGGCTATTATCCTCAAATCGTTTGCTGATAGAATCACTATGGCTTTGCTCGATTGTTCGCTGCTCCTTTTCCTTAAGATTTGATTTGCAGAAGTGTATAAGAGATGATCGAAACACTAGAAATTGAGAGTTCTCTGATTTTTTATTTCTATTTTGCTCAATTGATTTGGTTGGTTTGATGCTAATGCTGGTGATGAAGTGGTGTTATTTATAGGGTTTCGAAACCCTTGATTTTCTCTAATTTCTTGATACCTCTTGTGTTTCGAATTTTTCAATCTTGCTGAAAGCAAACCTTGCGTATTTGGTAATTTCTGGTATTTTTTGAATTGTTCTTCTTGCCAAATATATTCAGCTGACTTCCTGAAAATTTGGATTGTTATCCTTGAAAATATGTTTCTAGGAAGTTTAATTTATTTTCCTCGCTAGAAAAAAGTTGTGATTCCTAGAAATTTCTTTTGAAATATTCCTTCTTGTCAAGAATAAATACTTGCCGAAAATAAATTTGAAACCTTGTGCTATGCTTTGACCGTCGGATTTGTGTAGATAAAATTTTGAATAGATATTATACTTGATTTTCCATAGAAGTAAATTTCAACTGATGCTACACTAGAATTATTTATGGTTTTGCATTCTGATATTGTTGTTTGTCATTTTCTACTTGCTTGAACCTAAAATATACTCTTGGCTACATGTGGATTGACTTGGGTATTGTCCATGTTTTCTCTTGCTTTGAGATGTATAAGAATACTTGCTTCTTTGTTTCACTTGATACACGTTTGTTGGTCTTGTCTACCTTTGTTGTATAGGCATGGCTCTTTTTAAAAATGGTTAGTAATTAAACCCTTGATGTTGGAAACTTGTTACTGGATTGACTTGTAATTATTGTAACCATTGGTCTATTATGCATGGCATTTCTGCCTTGTTCGATCTTGTACATTTTGTCCTTGATTGAGTGACCATGGATAATAAATGGTGTATCTCCATTCTCTTTGTTTACTTGTACACTTGTATATTAATTACTGTGGCATTTTGCACTTGCATTTGAGTGTGTTGATCTTTGCTTGCTTTTGTTCAATAGCCATTTATATGCACTATGTTGTGCCCTGTTGGTTGCCTGTCTTGTGCATGTTGTATTCTTGACATTCTTTCCTTGTTGCACTTTGTTATAGTTGTATTCTGGCACCCTTGCCATTTTCTGTTATTGTCATTCTACTTTTCACTTATGCATGTGAAACCATGCTACTGTCTTGATCCCTGTGTCATTATGTGTCTAAGTTGAACCAATTTTTTTTGTTGATTCTGCCCTGCTCACTCTAACTTGTTATGCAACTAAAAAGTTGCACTTTTCTTTTTTTATTTTGGGCCATTGACTTGTTTCCCTCTTTGCTAATCTGAAATACTTTGTTTGTACATGTTTGGTCTTCATCCTGAAAGTGCCTTGTTCATTTTAGTTTGCATGTGCATTTTGTTATTGCTGAATTTAACATCACTACTGCTGTGTTGATCTAGTTTGGTTGGACCTGCCTTGTTCATGTGCTACCCATGCATTTGATGATGCTGATGCCATATTGTACTTCAGCCTTGATCATATGTTTACATTGGCTATGGTTTTGTGCTATGTTGTTTTCCTGTTCATTTGCATTTGTGCCATTGTGCATGCTAAAAATAGCTGTATACATGTGTATATATATTTTATGTTTACATTTGCAAACCACTATATGTTGTGTCGTGGTTGGTCAAGGTCAGTAGACCATATTTTTGAGTCATGGTTGACCTTGATCAACCGACCATTATAGCTATGCTGAGGATGATCTGCGGGCACTATTATTCAGTCTACCATTTGGTATTTACAGTGAATCACTGTGAATGTCACAAGTAGTCTACACTCAAATAAATGAATATATACCAGACCAAGTCCAGAAAAGTGATGAGAAACACACACAAAATTTGAGGTAAATAATAATCAATTTATATTCGTCTATAGTTGAATCTATTTTTGTTCCATTTTACCATGTGTGTTTCTGTGACAGGTATGCAGGTGACTAGACTGGATATTGAAGCAGTTGAACATTCAGTGTGTTAGTGTATATCAAAGTGTGTATGAAGCTGTATATGCAATTGAGTGAACTTAGTGATGTGGTAAGGAATGTCTGTATAATGAATTGCATAATAGTGGAGTCAGAAAATTTATACTATTTTAAATATTGAAATAAAATATTCAATTGAATAAAACTACTGTTTGAGTATCAAAATTCTATGCAATAGCATTTTATTCAATGTAACTATTTATTTCTATATCGGATGTAATGTAGAATATTACTGTTACAAGCAAATTTATATAATAGTATATATGTTTGTTATCATTAAACAAAAATCATATTATTATATTCAACAAAATCTTCAATCTCTAGTTGATTTTTGTTACCTTTTCCCTAATGACAAGATTTAGCTAGCTAAAGTAAGGATTTTGGATAGTTTAGGAGGCAGAAACTATTAATGGAGGTGGAGATCTATTTTGGAAGTTCTTGAATGATTAGAAGATGGTTCTCCTTTTCCCTTCAGCCCGCACATATCAAATCCTGAAATAATGGATTGACTCATTTCAGTGTGACCCTCATTAGCCATTTAAATCGCCTAAACCTCATTAAACCATAAAACAACCATATCTCTCAAACGATAAGTCTGTTTTCTTAGTGTGGTGACTCCACAGAGACATACATCATTATTTGAATCCAATGGAAGTTGTTTCAAATCTTAATTCCCTTTCAGAGAAAATTTATTGATGATATAACATTCATCGAAGGGTAAAATGGTGTTAGAAAAATTCGATGCAAATTCTGAAGATGAGAAATGACAACAATAGTCGTTTTCCAAAATTACAGAATTATATGACCTCGAATGAATATAATACAAATATTCTATGATTATCCGATACATAGAATATGAGTCATTATATTCTTCTCCTTTTATGAATTTCGCCCTTGAATTCCCTAAAAAGGTTAATAAGATCATCCCACAAACTTACCAATCATTTGTGAATATATGTGATCATTATAATCAAATATGCACACATAGCAACCAAAACAGAAAATGTGATCTAGACCTACCTAACATGCATGACACTATATTAGGGCACATATCTAATGTTACAGATGAAAATAAGAGCAATAAACTAAAAGTCCTACAAATGAAGAGCACAGGATATGATGTCCTCACACTCCCTTCGATCTTCCAGGTGCAATTACCCTCATTTCACCCCCATCGGAGCTTTATAAGCTTCATCGCCTTCCATTTAAGCTTCTTCGTATTTGTGTAGTTAAACCGCTTGGAAATTTCAATGCAGAAGAGGTGCAAAAAATCATAGCAAGAATAATGGAAGTAAATAGCGGAATATAGAGGATGCATCTAAAATAGAACATAAAACACATTCATAATGTATTTACAAATATATAAATAAAAAATCATTAAATGTAATAAAATATTTATATTTTTATTTCTAAAAATATGCGTCAAAAAATTTAATTAGGAAAATAAAACTGATAATTTATATAATGTACAATTTTCAGTTTTCAGTTCATTTCTTTTATAAAAGATATAGTGGGAATAATGTAATATAGCGGAAATAACAGAATATATTGGGAAAAATAGAATATAGCAGATTTTTTTGCAGGAAGACAATTTTAGGGCCTATACGGAAAAATTATAGCTGTATTAGTCCGCAATGGGTATACAGAATTATAGAAGGGTAATAGTGGGGCGTTAACTACACATTTGTAGCAACCCAAAATATATGATGGTTAATTAACAAAATAAATAAAAAGTTATAAATTTATCAAAATTGGGCTACGTGACTTATAATACTGAGCCCGTTACGATTTTCTGGCCTAGTTACACATTTGGTTTGCAAGAAATAGAAGTAAAACGAATAAGTTATGGCCAAATGAAATTTGAACAAAAGGAAGAGAAATATATATATATATATATATATATATATATATATATATATATATGTGTACATATACACACACACACACACAGATATATATATATATTACATATGTATACATATACATATACATATGTATATATATTAAAACGTTGGGTCTAGACGACCATCCTTCACCCAGGTCAACCCGGGCTATACGAGGGATAATCCATGGGTGGACCCGGGTTCTAAGTGGGACGATCCACTTGCTTTCCAAGCACGTGAGTGTAACAATCCGTTTTTACTTATCGGAGGATCATAAAATAATTATACTTAATTCCCTAATGGTCGGATCATTCTCATATTTTCGTATGTTATTAATGGGAATGTGAGACATGTCATGACTTTTACGAAACTTAGTTTTGACCGTTTACCCTCATGGATAATGTTTTTAGCTATAAATTTTGATAGGAAACTAATTAGGTGTTGAATTTGGTCTCATTGGAATGGAATGGCGGTTGGTGATTCTGTAAAGTGGTCACATTAAAGATTTGGCTTAGTGTTTTGGAGAAATCGCTTTTTTAAGTTTCAGCTTCTGTTAGACAGAATAATTAACTGATAATGGGCTGATTTGTGAATCCCATTAGGTTAAGGACTCGCTGCTATAAATAGAGGGGTATAGGGAGAGAATTGACATTTCTCTCTTCATTCAAATATTTATGCATGTTATGTGGTTCTTCAAATTCAACCTAAACCCTAATTTCTCCATTCTGTTTCATTATAGATTTCACCTAGAGGCTAGATCATCATCTAGAAAGATCAGATCACATTAAATTACATAGATTTAGAGGATTCTCATCAATGTCCAGATCTGATCTCAACGGGTTGCATTGAATCAAGTTCTATGTGAGCGATGGATATCTCTCACATGAAAACTATTGAATATATGGGTTAAATTAGGATAGATTAACATTATACATGGTAATTTCACCTTGGATCTGATCAGATATGTTAATTCAGATTTTAACATCTTAGGATAATCTAATTTAATCATATAAACTAGCAAGAAGTTAGATTAATCATATTCTTGAATATGTTTTGATCAAAATTATTGTAGATCTATTGTTTTAAGAGATGTTCAATCTTTACGTGTGTTTGTATGATCAAGATTGGATGAATCACTTTTTATTTTGATTGAATTAAATGCATTGCTTATATTGTTTGTCGCAGGTCATAGGTTTGAATAACAGAGCAAATCGGAGATTTAAATGACTAGATTTAAATGAAACTGGACGGAGGAGCACTGGAAGACCAAAAGAGAAAACCCAAAAAAATTGGGTTCGAAACAGGCTAACTATATGGATCGACGCCAGTCCATGGCCGATGTATATGCATTCGTACATTACAGTGGTCATATGATCTTGCGCTTTTGGACGTTGCATCGTGGTGGTAAATCGAAGTTGCGTGCAAATTTTCAAGTGATTTGCATCGTGGTGGTAAATCGAAGTCTATTTCTATCATCACTCTGTCATCCATTATGATTTTATATTAATGTAGAGAGTTTAATATATATTTTAAAATCTTCTTAAATAAACAATGGAAATATTTGTGATAGAATTGTGATTATATTATATTTCAGAATTAGTGATAATTGAAAATATTCAAGAATCCCAGTCAGTTGAGCATATTTCATAATGTGACTAATTTAGAAATATATTTCATAAACCATTTCTGTACCTACCATATTTCTATCATTCATATTGGTTTTATATACTAAGGAGTTTTTCTTATTGGAACAGAAAATAATAAAAATATAATATTCATAAGTGTTTCTCTAACCTCATATAAAAATCCGAGCTATGGTCATGCATGGTTATGAGATTACTTATTTTGAAGCTGCAACGACCTCATTTAAAAATCCAAGATATGGTTATGCGTGGTCAGTGTGCTCTTAAATAAAAAGAAAAAGAAAAAGAAAATAATTTGAATAAATAAAAATTAATATGAAATTCTCCTTTGTGTGTAAAAACTAGCCCATCAATCCATTTTCTATTTTAAAATTTGTTAATATTTTATATTATGATTTGTTGATCGGTAGTTACTGGGATCTGAGATTATTTGATTGCGTCACTTAAATTGAATTTATAATTTTAGTCCAAATCCATCACTGTTTTTGTGCTCATTTTTTTATAAAAATTCTTTTGAAAATAACTGGAACCAGTATTTTTTAACTCTCTCCATTTTTATAAAATTCATCGTAAATCCATCATTCTACAATGTGAAATTTGCCACTAGTTTTTAGAATATTATGATTTTTTTGACTGATTGAGATTTATGATGTTCGCTTTTCCTCTTAAGTTGATATAATATTTTTAGTCAATTATTTCATCACTATTTTAATTTCTATATCCTTTTAATGATAACAAAAGGGGAGAATGGGCTAAGATTTTGATCGATGAGTGAATATTTTAATATTGAAGTTTCAATTATCGTTTTTCACTCATGCACATATTTAGGGGTAGTTTTGTTGTAGGGGGAGCATTCAAATAGAGGGAGTTCAATAATTCACTACCAAACACATTTATTATAATATTAAATTCTAAATCTTATTTTATGTTTGTCATCATCAAAAGGGGGAGATTGTTGTATCTAACAATTCTATGATTTTTGTTTGATGATTACAAACATATATTTATTATTATAAATGTCATTGTAATTGTATTATTATACTACATCACAGACAGAATATAATTTTTATATTTAAATAGAATATTGTTGTACAAGAATTTAAATATTCAAACAGTATTTTATTTAAATATAATATTTTATTCCAACATTCCAAACAGTACAAATTTATAACTCCACTATTTGTACAACTCACTGTAATACAATACATTCACGTTGTACAATTTTCATTTGTATACACCACTCCTCACTACAGTTCACTCAATCACTCATGTTGTACAAATTCTCTTACGCACTCATATATTGTTTCACAGCTTTGTCTTCTGTCTTTTACTCGCTTCACTGTCAGTCCAGTCTTCTGTTTACCTGACACAAAAAGAAACAAAAACACAGTAATCTGGAACATAAATATTTAATATTCTAGAAGATATAATTTTTATTTTGAAATTTTATTTGCCTCAGAATCTTTGTGTGTTTCACATCATTCTTCATGACTTAATCTGATTTTTTTTGGACATCCATCTGTGTCTATATAGCTTGTGATATTCATAGTACACTGTAAATACCACAAGGTAGACATCATCTATAGTGCTCACATATATATATTCCCTAGACATGCACTATACATGTATACACATACAATGTATGTATATACACATATTTTCTGTGTAGGGGCAATATGGTTAGAATGGGACAAATATATCGAATATGATGTGTCATGTGAAGCTTAACAACATATGTATGTTCCAATATCCATGAACACTCAAGCAACAAATACAAGCACATATATATACACACGTGTATATATATAATGGTGATACATGAACACATATAATGGTGTACAGTGCTCAAGACTGCGAGCAACTGAGGAGCGGCCATGAAGACTAAGCTCGAGCCAGTGCAAGTGCATGAGCATGGGCCAAAACAGTAATATATCTCATAATGGTCAAGACTGCTCATATACATGATAGTAACAATGGACAGTGCAAACGTGGTATAGCCATGTCAACAAAATAATGGAAATACAGTGGAGCATTCACAAAGCTATTGTACAAGTGTACAGGGTCTAAAACAAATGGTGCAAGTGGGCAACACAAGGTTATATGCTGATATATACATGAGGCAGGTTTACATATGCAAACATGCAAATGTACATGGCAAGTCAAATGGTCGAGGAACAATGAAATACCAAAATGGCAAGTACACAAACAAAATAGTCCAAGAATCTCAAAATATTTGTCACAGGCATTTGATACAAATATGGTTCATGGCCAGAATAAAAGCAAGTGTTAGAGCATGTATCAATTCAAACAACAAATGATAGAGGTGCACTTGCGAGTGAAACAAGAAGAATGGCACAACAACAAAATGAATATGACAAGAAAAATGGGCATGTCGAGGTATAAATACAACAGTTTCTGCACAGTTCAAGTTTAAGGGAAAATGCAAATCTCTCCAATATGTTTTTGCGCAAGAATTCAACAAATTTATTTTCAGGAGATTGCCATCACAGTGTCAAGTCTAGTAAGCATCTTTGGTAACAAGTATTTACAAAATAATCAAAACAATTTTGGGTAATATATGTTATAAATTGATTTTTAGTTTTCGGCATGCATCAAATAAATGTTTTCAAGAAATTACTCAACCATTTTTTGGCAACAGCTTAAATGGGAAACAAATATATTTTTTGGCAAGGAACAAGTAAATTACTTCCAATTTTCATGGAAGTTTTTATCATAAAAGAATTTTTGGCCAAACAGAATTTGCAAATCAGTTTTTAGCTTGTAGGAATAAACATGGTTTTAAAAGGGAGATTAATATTTCCAGAAATGATCATATCAATTTAAATGGGCTAAGAATCAATAGCATTGATTTTCAGAAATCAAATGTGTCATTCACGATAAGGAATTCTATTACTGATACATGGCAACAATCAAGCAAAAGAATCACGGCTTGTAAATCACATTTTTAGGCAAGATATTCATGTGTGGACAAATGCATAAACCATTTTCAGGAATAAAATTTTTGTTTCTTTCCAGAAATTAAAACCAGGTTTCTCGGCATATATATCCCAAGTATTCAACAAATCATACAAGACAATTCTACAAATCACCAATCACGCAAGAGAAAATCTGGTAATAACCAGATCAAAATCATTTATGTGAAATTAGAGTTATCTTAAGGATTTTTATAATCCTATAAAAATACTTATCATCACTGGGAAATCAGAATGATCGAAACAAGCAACAAATTCAAGCAGGAAATAAAAATCAAAGAGCTCACATCTTTGAGTTTCAATCGAGATCAATCCCAAAATTGATTGATAAAGACGAGCAATCTTCGAAGCATCACCTGATTCAAAGCCATAGAAGAACCAAATCAAAGAACAGTCGATTGCGATTTGGGGGAGAACACAGAAAAACCCTAATTTAGTTTTGAGCACGAATGACATTATTTTTGGAGCAAGCTTTAAATGAAATAAAGAGAGAAAAGGGCCGACTTTGTTTTAACTTAGAATTACAAAGGGGTTTTTTATTTATTTTATATTATTTTGTATTGTTTTAAATTCTTTTGTAAAATCGTCTCTGTTTTCTAGTGTCGGTAAAAACTAGGTCAACTAGTTATAGGATTTTAACTAGCAGTTTTCTAGTGTCTGTAATAACTAAGGTTTACTAGCTACGAGTTTGTAGCTAGGGAAAATCTGATCTAGGGGATATAGATCAATCTAGGGTTTTGAGCGTAGGATTATAATAGGAGCAGGGTTAGCGAGTTTACAGGGTTTGTAAGCCGAATCTGTTTTAATACCTAGTAAAAATCTTAGAAATGCAGCAGTAGATAGGGTTTACCAAAGCTGGATAAAAACTATGTTATTTACTTCTGCATTTATTTATCTGATGCAAATCTGTTCTATTATAATTTAGTATCTCGAATTAATTCAGTAAACCCTATTCACCCCCCTCTAGGGTTAATCTAGATCCAATAATGTGCAACTAAAAAATGGACGGTGCATCGATTGTGAACTCAAGATGGAATGGTCGGAGATGGATTGATGCAATACTCGTCGTGGGATGATGCATGATGCAGTAAGACGCTAGATTGACCCAAATGGGTGTTGATCGCGTATGGTAATAGAATTGGTTTGAGAGATAGCTCAAACTAAAGATAAGTCGCCAAGGAGAAAGGCTTAAAAGAATGCAGTGCCAAGGAATCGTTGGTTATTGAAGGTTCTAGCGGGCTCAAAGTAAGGGTATCGTGAGGATGCCCATTAGGATCAGATGGATCGGGTACTCTAGATTGATCTTGTCTCAGACAGATAAAACATAAGCAGGACGGTGTACGGTAGTCTGACTAGAACCAGGGGTTTCCCATTATCCCTTGATGGACGACAATGGCCGGTAATTCGATGATTGATGTATTCAAGGCTTTAGTCAATGATAGCTCAGATATTAGTTGTTATGGATGATATGACTAATTGTGTGCTTTCTTCTCTATTTTCTATGGATAAGCTATCACCGTAGGTCGTCGAAGAGAAGTGGAATTTGCGTATGTCCTTTTCCTATTCTGGTGCGACATATGTTAGAAAATTATATAGTGCTAATCCTTTGGTTATTGAAACAAATCAGATGATTGAACTATCTGTACTCATATATCATGTGTAACTGCTGTTAGTTTTTTTATCACTCATTAAGACTATTGTCTAACTCAAGGTATTAAGTTTTCTCTTATTACCTTGAGCTTCTTATCAATATTGTTGGTGAGTTTACTAAAGAAATCATGTGATTGTATTTGGTGCCGATGATGTTGTGCAATGATGAGCTAGAGGCTGGCTTATTATTTCCTACTATATATATACTTAATGAGTCCGTTGTATACTGTTGACTGTTGATATTCTGAGAGATATGTAATGAGGCTTAATGTACAGATATTCATCTTTACAAAAGTTTTGAATTGGAGACTCTATGATTTTATAGAGATTTGATCTATTATGCTTCACCACTATATCCTGTAGTACATTTCCTATTATATGTTATCCATGTGTTGTGAGTTATAGGACGGGTCTTATTTCAGGTTATTCTTACTTGATGATCGTTCCATATGCACCATTCCTTAGTTCGATGCTGGAGATATAAGGCAGTCGTCACATTAGGTACCAGAGCTTCGGTTAATCGATTTTACCCAAAAATTTGCGAGCGTAAAAGCATACGAGAGACTTACTTGTAATTGTAATAGATGAATGCTATATTATAATATATAGTTTATTAGGTTAGTAAGAATTTGAACATCATTGTGGATTTTCTCTAATGCGGATTGATCATTCTCATTTTAGATAGAGAACGATTCATCAAATTTTGAGACAACCTGCTAGGGATGAGCCTACCATTGGAGAGGTAAGCGAGGGTAGCCAGTCTGGATCTACTACAGCAAATACCCGATTATCCTGTATGTTCGAGTCCATGATGGTAGCGATGATGAGGAGGATGCCCACTTCAGATGCGGCAGTAAATGGTGGTGTTCCTGTGCAGGAACTCAAAGTGATTGTTTTCGCTAAGCTCTGCAAGAATTACGCTTCTCTGGGTGAAGCTATTTGTTGGGACAGAACCAATTGTTGAGATTCCAAATTGGCTGGACACGTGTATTCGTATCTTTGGACATTTGGGAATTAATGATGCAACTAAGAGAAAGCTTGCATCGATTCAGCTGCAACAATGAGCGATTATTTGTGGGACTCCATTATTTTAGAGACTCCAGAAGATGACATTTCTTGGGATTAGTTTCAAGCCAAGATTCAAGGCATAGTTTATTTTGACGGTCCAAAGGTCAGCTTTCTCTAAGAAATTTGTTGAGTTTAAGCAAGGAGGCAGAACCGTATTTGTGTATGTGGCCAAGTTTGAAGTTCTACCTAAGTATGCTCATTCGTATATTAGGACTCCTAACCAGAGGAACGAGAAATTTATACTTGGTTTGGAAGAGTGTCTTGGGAAGTAATTGATAGATCATATTGATAATTCTTATGTAAAGCTAGTGTAAAAGGATTTAAGGAAGTAGTTTTTGTTTTCGCATAAAGTAGAGGCTATTGTTGAGAATATGGAGGAGTCAAAGCCACAACAGGGTAATGGCGATAAGAAAAAGTGGAACGGTAAAAGGAAACAACAACACTAAGGGTAAAATGGCTAAAAGAAACCAAAGTCTGAGGTTACCTTCTATAACTGTCAAGAGAAAGGTCATTATTCCAAGGATTGTAAGAACCCAAGGTGGACAAGAAATTTATTAATTGTGATAAGCTTGGGCGTATGAGGAAGAACTATCCAGAACCACCTAAGGATAAGCAGATTGTGAGAGCACATGCTTTGGTTGCTATGCTATTTTCCTCGAGGGGTTCGACTGTTGTAGAAAAGGGGAAGAGTTTCGTTGTGCAAGGTATGATTTTTATCGAAGACGTTTGGTTTGATACTAGAGCAACGCATTCTTTTATTTGCAATGAGCTTGGTTGCATGTTGGGTTTAGAACCTAAGATTGTTGATAGACCATTAGTTGTGACTAATCCAGTAGGAAAATATTCTATTTTGTGTATGATTTATCATAGCCTAGTCCTCTCGAGTCATGGTTGCTCTTTTGTTTGTGATTTCTTTGTTTTGAACTTCACTTGTTTTGGGATTTTTCTCGGTATGGATAGGCCCAAGAGGTATACGGCTATCATGGACTGTGAGAGGCTCGAGGTGACGATCAGGAATGTGGAAGGGCGAACGATGGTGATACGTTGTTTACTAAAGGATGGGGTTCTAGTCATCTTTTTTTACTCGCTTGTGATTCCACGGGAAGGATTGTTGTCGGTGTCAAGTCAAAGGGTTGCCGCTGCATCAAGAGATTGAATTTTTAATTGATTTGGTAGATGGATCCAGACCTATTATTATGCCTTTTTGGAGGATGGCGCCTAAGGAATAGCGAGAGTTAGAGGTGCAAGTGAACGATATTTTGATAAGTGATTTATTTGGAGAAGTGTGTCTAAATGGGGTGCATCGGTTATGTTAGCGACCAAGACCGATGGATCATTACGATTGTGTGTGGATTATTATGAGTTGAACAAGGTGACCAAGAAGAACAAGTATCCGTTGCTGAGAATCGATGGCTTGTTTGATCAGCTTCACGAATCCAAGGTTTCTTCACAAATAGACTTGGTGATGGGATTTTGCCAACTGAGAGTGGCTAGGGATAGCATTTCAAAGATTACTTTAAGGACTCCATACGGATTATATGAGCGACTGGTGATTCCGTTTGCATTGACTAACACACAATCATATTTTGTGGATCTTATGAATCTAGTTTTCATAGATTAAATGAATAAGTTCGTACTTGCATTCATGGATGACATATTGTTTATTCTAGAAATAAGGAGGAATACCGCACTTAAGGATTGTTTTGGAAATCTTACGGAATCATCAGCTGAAGGTTAAGTTTTCGGAGTGTTAATTTTGGAAGGAAGAAGTGAGAATTTTAGGTCATGTCGTGTTGGGGCAAGGAATAGCGATGGATCTCACTAAAGTGGTAGCAATTTAGGATTGGTGTCGACCTAAGAATGTGTCAGATGTGAGGAGTTTCCTTGGTTTTGTTGGATATTATCAACGTTTTATCAAGGATTTCTCGAACATAGCTGCACCGTTAACTGGACTGATAAAGAAGAATTAGGCCTTCACATGGAATGTAAAGTGTGAGCAAACTTTTGGAAGTTTGAAAGAGAGACTGACGAGTGCTCCTGTATTGACTACTCCGGGAGGGAAATGATGAAATGGTAGTATACACCGATGCATGTGGTACTGGGCTTGGAACAATGCTAATGTAGAACGATAGAGTTATGGCTTATACGAGTCGATAACTGAAACCGAATGAAAGAAATTACCTGGCTCACGTTTTGGAGTTAGCGGCGATAGTGTTTTCCATGAAGATTTTAAGGCATTATTTGTTGAGAGTTAGATGAGTTGCTTACGGATCATAAGTTGTTGAAGTATCTTTTCTCCCAGAAGGATTTAAATCTTCGTCAGCAGCGATGGTTAGAGTTGTTGTTATATGACTTTGGTATAGCCTATACTCTAGGAAAAGGTAACACAGTGGCCGACGCGTTAAGTGGAAGAGATTTTAGTTTATGAGCTATTTTTTGGGAATGAAAGCATCTCGAGTATTTAGTTTGATTTGATTTCAGACCTCATTGTGTATTAGAGCCTGAGATGTTAGCTAGCTTATCGATTAGACCAACTCTCATCGAAAGGAATGACCAAATTCAGAAGCGCGACGCTAAGCTGGTGGAGATTATTCACTTAAGGATGAGAGTGGAACCCAAGGAAATTAATGATTTTGAGGTCGATCGAGATGGTTGTCTTCGCAAGAATGGATGACTGGTTATTTTTTATTTATATGGATTAAAAGATGAAGTTTTGAGGGAATGTCATCACTCTAATTGACAATTCATCCTGGTGGTAATAAGATGTATCGAGTTATGAAGCGAACCTACTATTAGGAAGGTATGAAGAGGGATGTCGAGAAATTTATCTTCAAGTGTATGAACTATTAGTTGGTTAAAGCTGAGCAAAAAAAGCTGAGTGGATTGTTGCTTCCATTGGAAGTTCCTACATGAAATGGGAGTAAGTGTCGTTGGATTGCCTAGGGTAAGGGAAGGAAATGACAGTATTTGGGTTGTCGTGGATCATTTGACCAAAAGTGGAAGATTTATTCATGTCGGATCAACTAGGACGACATCGAAATTGACTGGGTTATATCTTAAGTGGATAGTTTGATTGTATGGGATGTCGAAGAGCACTATTAGCAATCGAGATCCATTATTTACTAGTGGATTCTGGGAGAGATTGCAAGAGACATTGGGAACCGAGATATGCATGAGTACGACTTACCATCCCCAGACAGATAGTCAGACCGAGAGGGTTAATCGAGTATTGGAAGGTTTTTTAGAGCTTGTGTATTAGATTTTGGAGGATCAAGGGAAGATCATCTACATTTAGTTGAGTTTGCTTATAATAACAGTAACTAGTCGAGCATTGAAATGACACCATATAAAGCATTGTATGGTAGACCGTGTAATTTTCCATCATGTTCGTTAGAGACAGGAGAAATGTTAGTACTTAGGCCAGAGATGATAAGAGAAATGATGAATAATATTGAGATCATTAGACAACGAATGAAAGCAGCCCCAGATCACCAAAAGAGTTATGCCAATAAACAATGAAAAGACTTGGAATTTTCAGTCGAAGACTTTGTAACGACCTTCATTTTACGTACCTGAGGATCATAAAATATTTCTATTTAATTCCTTAAGGGTTAGATCATTCTCATATTTTGATATGTTGTTATGGGGATATGTGACATGTCCATAATTTTTATCAATTTTATATGTGACCGTTTTGCTCCTATCATTTTTGTATAGGATATAAGTTTTAACTGAGATCGAATCAGATGCTGAGATCAATTTCATTAGAAAGGAAATGATGTTTCCAATTCCGTAGAGTGGTCACATTAAAGTTTTGGTTTAGTGGTTTTGGAGGAATTGTTATTTTAGTGCTACACAACTTTTGGACAGTATAATTAGTCATTAATAGGCTGACTAGTAAGGCCCATTAAGGCTAAGGTTTGTTGGCTATAAATAGGAGGGTAGAGGTTAAGAGAATTGTTTAGTTTCATTATTTCTCTATTTGATCGGGGTTTGAGATTCTCCCAATTCCAATCAATTACCTCTTCACTTCATTTAATTCTTAGGTCTACGTTAGAAGATTGAAGATCAATGTCAGAAGAGAGTAGATCGCATCAAATTGGGTGATTTGAAGATTGTTCTTCGCTGTTCGGATTAAATAATCATTTATTTCAAGCTATATTGAAGATTTGGTAAGTGATAAGCATCTCTCACAAAGATTCAATCAAGTATATTGGTTGCTTGATCTTATTTTCATCATTTCAAATTGTTTTCACCTAGATCTAAACGATGTAAGCATAATTTTAATTCGTATCACCATAGGATCTAATCTAGTAAGATTATAACGGTAAATTCATGTGTTGATTCTATGTTTATACAAGTTAGATCCATTAATTTGATTCGTTTATTGTTTAATCATGATTCATTGAATTTTATATTCTTGAATGATGATTATTTGATGTATTAGTTTTATTGATGATTGCTTGATTTTGTTGTTAAATGGTTGTCTGAAATTGCACGAGTTTGAATCGAATTGGTTTTAGGAATGTATTGTTTCTTGGTACACAAGACAGGATGGATCGACCACGCTAGTCCATGGGTCGACAATGTTCAAGATTTGATGGATCAGCACTCAAGAATCCATGGATCAATACAGTTTTTATAATGGATCGACATGCATTTTGGGATGGATCGGGCCAGTTATGATGGGTCGACAAACAAGTGGATCAGCTGATAGATCGGGCAAGTTGTTTTTGATGGATCGGTAGCACAAGAAGACAGGTCAGTAGCGCTTGTTTTCCATGGATCGGTTCGTGGCGCAAGTCAACGGTTCAACAACACTCTTTGGCATGGATTGGAAAACCTATCGATCGATAATATTTTCTAGCTTCGTATTGACGATACGGTCCTAACAAAACTAATTTCGTCGAATTCTAAGACCGCTTGAAAAATGGCCATTTTCCAGTCGATTAAAATCAACTGAAACTGGTCAAACGCGTTTTCCTTTGCCACGCTCACATATTGATTCGAAAATTTATGAAATTTAAAACCTAGCAATAATTTGACATCACAGATCCAACAAAACTGGTTTCGTCGAAATCCGAGGTCGTTTGCAAAATTTCCATTTTTAAGGGCCTGAATTCCATAGCGACTATTCAGAATTTTCAACTGGACGTATCTTTTGATTCCCGCTATGAAATCTTGATTTTTCGGATTCGATAGAAAGATATTATCAATTAGATCCTATCATTTTTGGTTTCACTAAAATCCGGATTGTTTTGCACCCGGTACATTCAATTGAAGTTTGAAATCGAATTATCGAACTATCGCGCCATTTTCAATTCTATTTATAATTATATATAAATATTAATATTCTAACGACGACGCGTATAATATATACGTTCGAATTATATTCAAAATAAATTTCTCGTCGATATTACTTAAAATAATTCATTTTAAATAATCAAAATTCGCTAAAATTGCCAAAATGAAAATTTTAAACTGGCCCAGATTTTCGGGTTGTTACAATCTCCCCCACTTAAAACTTTTCGTCCCCGAAAAGGAACAAAGTCGAAAGTGGTTTGATCAATCAACACTACGCTCGATCTGGCTTCCATTCTCCAACTTTTCAGTTTCTGAGAATTTTCAAATTCTTCAAAAATTTGGCTAACACCCTAAATTTTCGAAAAATTTCGCCATAACCTCCCCTGCAATGGGAGCATCGGGGAATTTCAAATAGCTTCCCCGGTCCTTCAGATCTCAAAAAGAAAAAGAAAAAAGCCAAGCGGCTAGCCAATAGGCTCATAAAATCATCATCACCCAAACAAAACAGTAAATTATGTAGTAAATATGTACCTATTTGTCGGGCAAACAAATTTTATTCTCTGCTCTAGCCTCCTTGCTATGACCTGTTCAATGTAAGCACATGTATATGCAAGCAAATGCGACCAATTTTCAATATAATTCAATATTTGGTTCAATTAGGCTAAATGGTTAAAAATTATCAACCAAATAAACAAACAACACAAACATCAATCAATTAGTGAATTAGAGTCTCAAATTCATAATTTTGATACATACACAAAAATCATGTTTTTGATGCTAAATCACAACAATAGGCCTTATCTAATTTTGGTTCTCACACCAGTCAATAGGAAATATATAGATATCACACCTTCGAAACACGAATACCTATTCTGATGATGTTCGAACTATCATCAGAATCATCTCCGGGCGACTAGAGTGTGATGCTATATCTATCCAATATATTAAAACTTTGAATACACGCGGATCAGACGTATACGCAAAATCTATATATACTGGATCGTCCACATCAATATAAATAAATAATCAAATACGAATAATTGATTTAAATTTTCAAAACAAAATTTTGTTTTTCACTTTCAAAAATATACTCTTCACACTCGTTCTAGGATACTACTGATCCCATCTCTAACGAGTCATTCTCGTTGGATATTACTAATCCAATATCTGATGAATTCTTTCGTATGGTTCTAATGTGTCTTGTTCTCTAAGCTTTGTAAACCAAAGCTCTGATACCAAATGTGACGGCAAGGAATTTCGCTCGGTCCGAACCAGTCGCTAAACCGACCCAGACCGCTCGAAACGCCCTATCGTTTGAGAACAGGACAAAACAGAACGCATACAAAAGAACGTTTCATTGTATATTACAACAATGCATCAGATTACAAGAATATACAGAGTATAAACAAATAAATATTACACAGAAATATCAGAAATTTAAATTACATTTAAATACATCGCAGCGGAAAATAATACAATACACAACTAGAAGGAGATATACGGATACAAAGCTTTCCGGATATCGTTCCAGCTGTAAACCAGGATCCTGTGAATATAAATCTGCAAAACCGAAACTACTAGCTGCCCGTGTCAAAATAAGGGCACCCAGAGTTTAGGTTAAAACAATAAACTCCAGGTCAGTCATGTGACTGGTGTGAGAACTAAAACAGTTAATCTTTATTTTAAAGTTAGGTAAATCAAGGGACCACGCCGTATAACACGGAACGGGTTTCCTCCCAAGAATACCAGTGCATAAAACAAACAGCGCAATGCTAAATAAAGAAAAATGAAGCTGTTATAAGACCCAGTGTAACACCCCGTATGTTGAAATAACTTATTATAATATAAATCAGGGCAGAATTAAATTCTGAAATCTGAATCAGGGGAAACGGGCTGTGCCATTGCGTTCGTCTCGGAAAAATACGTAGAATAGAGTCCGAAATTTTGTAAATCGGAGTCCGTATGACCCAGTTAAGGCCCAAAGAAGTTTTTAGAAAATTCAAAGTTAAAAACAGATTTAAAATTCAGTTCTAAAACAGGATTGGAGCCAAAAGCGGAGGTGGCGGGAAAGTCCCCGCCTAGCCCCGTGTCGACAGGCATGTCGACAGGGGTGTCGACAGGCATGTCGACAGGGGTGTCGACAGCCCTGTCGACAGGGGTGTCGACACAGGGTGTCGGCCCTGTTGGTCTGGGTGCACCAGATCTGGTTTTTGGTTGAGTCTTGGGCTGTGTTCTAGAGATTTCCGAAATCTGATGGTCCTAATCTAATTTAGGGCTAATCCTATGGTCCTAAAACACCTAACTAATCTATATATACACCCTAATACCCCCTAATCCTTACTAAAAATAGATCTAAGGCCATTATGCCACCACTTTGAAACTTGAAGGAGCCTCCATCAAAAATTAGAGAAGGGATAGCATTCAAAATCAACTTCTAGCCTCTTAATCTTCTTCATTAGTTTGCTAATCTTGTTTTGGTGAGCTTCTATCCCCTTAATAATCAATTGTTAAATTGATTAAGATAGGATATAATGATGTATGGTTATGTTTGTGGATCAATGTGTTTATGCAAGCTTAGTATAGTGTATATTATGTGTTTTGCAAGTTATATGCTATATGTCATGCAAGTTTAGTGTATGTGTTCATGACATTTTTATGCAAGCTTAATGTTAGATCTTTATGCAAGTTTGGTGCTATGTTTCATGATGCTTATGATGCAAAACACTAAGTTGAACATTGATCTATTATGCAACATGCTTATGCAAGTTATGTGAATGCTTATGCAAGTTATGTGTATGCTTAAATGCAAGTTTAACATGTTATGCAAGTTATGCATGCTTATGCAAGTTATGTGTATGCTTATATGCAAGTTTAACATGTTATGCAAGTTATGTGAATGCTTATGCAAGTTATGTGTATGCTTAAATGCAAGTTCAACATGTTATGCAAGTTATGCATGCTTATGCAAGTTATGTGTATGCTTATATGCAAGTTTAACATGTTATGCAAGTTATGTGAATGCTTATATGCAAGTTTAACATGTTATGTGAATGCTTATATGCAAGTTCAACATGTTATGCAAGATATGTGTATGATAATATGCAAGTTCATATGTAACATGTTATGTAAGTCATGTGTATGATAATATGCAAGTTTGGGTTAAATGTAGTCGGGTTAATATATGCTCATATATGCAAGTTGACATCCTCTTAACCCATGACAAAGTTATATGCTAAGATGTGGTTACACCCATGATATTTGTGATGAATCTTCCCTTTGTTATGTCATGAAATGAGAACGATTTACGTGGGGAACGATGGGGTTAAAAATGCATATTAACAAAATAAAATGAATGAACATAAGTGGGAATTTACCTAATGAGTTAGGTCTACCCCATGGGAATTTACCTATTGAGTTAGGTCTACCCATGCTATGGAATTGGGAATTTACCTATTCGGTTAGGTCTACCCATATTCTTTAAATTTGATATTAATTAGAGATAATTAATACGGGGAGTGATTAATTAGGGGTAATTAATCGACTAAGACACGAGGTTGGACCCTTTTGTAGCATAAGACTGCCCGGAACCGACCGGCAAATCCAGCAGCTACAAATGATTGGCCCAATGTGAGAGGTCTTAGGCATAAACTAAATACGTGACAAGTGTAAAGACACGAGGTTAGACCCTGTTATGGTGTAAGGCTGCCCGGAACCGACCGGCAAATCCAGCTGCCATAAAAGACGGTCTAATGTGAGAGGTCTTTACAAGGGTTACGTTCTTAATTAATTAAGAAACACTTAACCAGATAAGCATGTAGTGGGGCATGAGGGGTTAAGTGGGTGCCTTGGGTGGCATGGGGAAATCTAGTGGGTTGCCTTGGGTGGCAATAGAAAATACGATTAGAATACTTAACCAAGTGGAAACATGTAATTAAACATGATAAAGGGTTAAGTGGGATGCACTAGAAAGGAGACAAGCTTAGGTGGGTAGCTTGTGGGGGCCCATTTCAACCAATATCCCAAACGTATCTTAGTGGGCTCGACTCTAGTCGAGTGACGGGACACGCATATTGGGCTTGACTATAAGAGGCCAAAACGGGGTAGCGGTGGCAACGCGAGTCCAACGGGTTTCATATGCGTGTGTGGACCCGGGCTGGTAGATAAGCCGTTGTTGCATCGTGTAGGTATAAGCCGTGCACCGTTGATAGTATTGGGTTGCCACTTTAGGGGAGTGATACACCCCACTGTGGGACCAGCACGGGTATCTACGTTAGGGAGCCGATCGCTTGGGAGTAGTAGGGTACACCTAGTGGAGATAGGGGCAGACGGCACCTATGTGGTCAGCTAGGGGTACATGAAACTACTAGTTATATCTTTCTTTTAAGTCCTTGGATGGGATCAATCTTTGAGTAGGAATGACTGGTGTGGTGCAGTTAGTAATTATCCTTGGGTGGGTAGATGCGTCTTTACGGTTATCTTAGTTCATCCTATGTTTGTTGGCTACTTAGTGTAGTCATTATCCCCAAAGGTACCGTACCGAGTTCATATCATACCCTAATTACTTTAATAATTGTATTATTAAGGTTATAGGACTCACTCAGGCTTATGTCTGACCCCGTTGTTTTTTTATCTTTTTCCCCTCAGGTCCTCAGGTTGGGCCTAGTGCTAGTGGGCCTTGATCAGATTGCTTTATCTATCTCTTGGAGCTTGGACCCTAGATGTAGAGCTCAGCTTACCCTTTTCTTTTATGGCTATCAGTTCATGTATTGGGATTATGTATTTTTATTTAGCAAGAATGGATATTTGTACTTAACTCTTATTATGGTTTTGTGATGTAACCAGACATGTTTTACTTTCCGCTGCATTGAAATGTTGTTTTAAATTTTCAAGTATTACTTATATCTGTCTTGCTGTAATTTCTCTGTTCTATATTCACTAAAACACTCCGCCGATGTTATGGCATTCCCTTAGAGAGTGAACATAGCGGGTGTGGGGTGTTACACGTGGTATCAGAGCAAAGGTTACCGGAATAGATAAATTTTTTAGAAAACTATTTTTCTAAAACATTTTTGGAGGAGATATTTTCAAAAACATGTCTTAAAAGAGAAAAGTTTTTGAAAGAAAAGCATAATCCCAATAGCGATATCTTTATCTTTCGAATTCCCCGTTTTGAATCTTTCCTTTTTCGTTTCAGCATGGCTGAGGATCTTAATTTTCCGGAGGGTGTGACGGTACCAGTATGGTATAGGAGATTGATGGAGGCTAGGGACACCACTGCGGGTCCAGCAAATGTTCCTCCACCAACCGTAGCACCCGATCTTCCTCCTCCCCCTCCTCCTCGCACGGATACTTTTGCTAAGACTTGCAAGGAATTTAAAGCTATGGGAGGAAAACCTTTTCAAGGATCTGAAACTTTTGTGGAGACTAGAGATTGGCTTAAGGAGGTGGAAGAGTTGATAGATATCTTTGAGATGGAAGAAGGAAAGAAAGTCAAGTTAGCTGCTTGGTTAATGAATGGAGAGGCCTCATTCTGGTGGGAGGTCACTAATGGAGAACACCCCGTTGACTCTTGGGCGGATTTTAGGCAGAGATTTGTGGCAAAGTTTCTCTCAAGGGCGGAGGAAAACTTGTATATGGAAAGATTCTTGACTCTAAAGCAAGGAAATCTCTCAGTGAAGGAATATGTCAACAAGTTTAATCAATTGGCAAGGTTTGGCCTAGACATGGTGAATACACCGGAGAAGAAGGCTTTGAGGTTCGTGAAAGGCTTGAATGAACCGATGCATGGGTTGGCTATGACTCATATCCCTATGGGGGCCACCTTTGAGAAGCTAGTTGACATGGCACTCATGCATGAAGAAGAGAAGGGTCCCAATGCTAATAAGGCACCCGAGAAGAAGGGAGATCAAAAGAGACCTCAGCAACAACAGCAAAACAAAGGTGGGAAAGGCAATGGTGGCAAGGGCAAGAAGAAGAAGTGTTTCAATTGTGGGACACCTGGCCACCTAAGCAAGGATTGTCGCAAGAAAAAGAAGACTGGCTGCTTCCACTGTGGAGAAGCAGGGCATCTAGTGAAAGACTGTCCTAAGAAGGGGCAAAGGACGGGATCTACCTCAGGAGGTCAGGTGCAAGCTCTAATGGCACCAGCTCAGGCAGGGGGGCAAGTTCAGGCTCTCTCAGTTCCACCGATTCAGCAGAGAGGTAGAACTATTTCCGTTGAAAGTCTGGTTTTTCTGTTTGATCATCCAGTTCGTACTTTGTTTGACTCTGGCGCATCACATTCTTTTATCTCATCATCGTTAGTTGAGTCACTGCACTTGGACACCAGTCTAGTTGATGATCCCTTGGTTGTTTCAAACCCAATTGGGGGCTCCATATATCTGTCTATGATATGTTTGGGTTTGAAGATTTCTATACTTAGCATTGAGTTTAAATGTGATGCTTTTGTGTTGGGCTTCACGGGCTATGGGTTGATTTTGGGCATGGACTGGTTATCCAGTAATGGTGCCGTTCTTGATTGCGAAAGGAGAATTGTTAGGCTCATGACCCGCTTGGGTAACACTCTCGAGATCTCTTGTAATCCCATGGATTCTGTTATGCTAAGTTATCTTGAATCGCTTGACGCTTCGGTCGAGAGTTTGCAATCTGTTAGAGTGGTCCGGGAATACTCGGATGTGTTTGAGGAGGTGAAGGGCTTACCTCCGAAGCGGGAGATTGACTTCCGAATATCTCTGGTGGATAATGCTAAACCTGTATCTTTACCAGTGCGCCACATGGCTCCTCGTGAGAGGAGGGAACTCCATAAGCAAGTAGGGGAGTTGCTTGAGAAGGGGTTCATAAGACGAAGTATATCGGAGTGGGGTGCTCCAGTAGTTTTTGCTATGAAGGCGGATGGGTCCCTCAGACTTTGTGTAGACTATAGAGAACTCAACAAGCTCACAAAGAAGAATAGACACCCATTGCCGAGGATTGATGATCTTTTCGATCAATTAGTTGGCGCTTCAGTATTTTCTCAATTGGACTTAGCCACGGGGTTTCATCAGTTGAGGGTGGCTGAGGATAGCATAGACAAGACTGCCTTTAGAACTCCGGATGGTTTCTATGAGTGGCTAGTGATGCCATTTGGGTTGACGAACGCCCCTGCATACTTTGTTGATTTGATGAGTAGGGTGTTCAGGGAGTTCCTTAATAAATTCGTGGTGGTCTTTGTGGATGATATCTTAGTATTTTCTAAGAGTGAAGAAGAGCATGCCCTACATCTTGGGGAGGTGTTGAAGACTCTTCGAGCACATAGCCTTAAGGCTAAATTCTCTAAATGTCACTTCTGGAGGAAGGAAGTGCGGTTCTTGGGGCACGTGGTCTCCAAGGAAGGGATAGCTGTGGATCCCGCGAAGGTAGTATCAATTCAAGATTGGAAGGTTCCGAAGAATGCTACCGAAGTAAGAAGTTTCTTAGGGTTGGCGGGTTACTATAGGAAGTTTATCAAAGACTTCGCGAAGATATCAGCCCCATTAACCCGCTTAACGAAGAAGAATCTTGTTTTCACATGGAACGTAGATTGTGATGATGCGTTCCGACGGTTAAAGAGAGCTTTAACCACTGCTCCAGTTTTAGTGTTGCCAGATGGGAGCAAGCCATTTGTTGTCTATACCGATGCTTGTGGGACAGGACTAGGCGCAGTCTTAATGCAAGAGGGAAAGGTAATAGCCTATGGTGGAAGGCAGTTGAGGGCACATGAGAAAAATTACCCTACCCATGATCTAGAGTTGGCTGCTATTGTTTTTGCGCTTAAGATTTGGCGCCATTATCTTCTTGGTGAGAGATTCGAATTGTTCACTGACCACAAATCATTGAAGTACTTGTTTTCTCAGAAGGATTTGAATTTGAGACAGCAAAGGTGGATGGAGTTCTTGGCATCCTATGATTTCGAGATAGCATATACCCCTGGCAAGGGTAACGTGGTAGAGGACGCCTTGAGCAGAAAAAGGTTGTCCTTGAGTCCATTGTTCGTGGAACAACGAAGCTTGGAATTTATCTCGATGTTTGATTTCAGACCTTCCATTGACTATATACCCGGTTTGCTAGCATCCTTGGAGGTCAGACCTACTCTTTTGGGGCAGATTGGAGAAGCCCAGAAGGACGACCCACAGTTGGTTGAGTTGATAGAGAAGCTCATAAGGGGGGAGTCGTCCAGCCATTTGAGTAGGTACACCCTAGACGATTGGGGGTGCTTGCGCAGAGACGGTAGACTTTGGGTACCGCAAGACGAGGGTTTGAGGAAGGCTATTCTTGATGATGCACACCGTTCTAGGATGACCATTCATCCCGGTGGGGATAAGATGTACCAAGACATGAAGAGGGTTTTCTTCTGGGCCGGTATGAAGAAAGATCTGGCCGAGTATGTCGCTCGATGTTTGGTTTACCAACAGGTGAAAGCGGAGCAAAAGAAACCAGGTGGGTTGCTTCACCCATTGGAAGTTCCGCAATGGAAGTGGGATAGCGTCTCGATGGATTTTATTGACGGGTTACCCAGATCGAGGAAGGGTAATACTGGAATTTGGGTTGTGGTAGACAGACTTACTAAAAGCGCCCATTTCATACCTGTGAAGAGCAAGAGGACTGCTCCATAGCTAGCTTCAGTATATCTTCGAGAGATAGTTCGATTGCATGGGGTACCCTCTAGCATAGTGAGTGATCGAGATCCTATCTTCACTAGCGAGTTCTGGAGAAGTCTGCAAGAAGCAGTGGGGACTCAATTATGTCTGAGCACCGCATATCACCCTCAGACGGACGACCAGACTGAGAGGGTGAATCGTGTCCTAGAAGACCTTTTGAGGCTTTGTATCTTAGATTTTGGAGGTACATGGGAAGAGCATCTTCCATTGGTGGAGTTCGCATATAATAACAGCTTTCAGTCCAGTATTGGTATGGCTCCTTTCGAAGCTCTTTATTGAAGGCCTTGTTGATCACCTACATGTTGGTGGGAATCTACGGATAAGATCTTGCTTGGGCCTGATATGGTTA
This sequence comes from Allium sativum, assembly GCA_030737875.1. Classification (NCBI taxonomy): domain Eukaryota; kingdom Viridiplantae; phylum Streptophyta; class Magnoliopsida; order Asparagales; family Amaryllidaceae; genus Allium; species Allium sativum. Next base: position 76,159,939 of record CM060917.1, read on the forward strand.
GGGAGACTTCTGAGAAGATTGACTTGATTCGAAGAAGGATGAAAGCAGCGCAAGATAGGCAAAAATCTTATGCGGACAAGAGGAGGACGGACCTTGAGTTTGAAGTTGGGGACATGGTCTTTGTCAAAGTATCTCCGTTACGGAATGTGGTTCGCTTTGGATCCGTGGGGAAGTTAGCACCGAGGTTTGTAGGACCGTTTCCTGTTAAGGAAAGGATTGGACGGATGGCATATAGAGTGGAGTTGCCTGAGAAACTTAGTGGTGTACATGATGTATTCCATGTGTCACATTTAAGGAAGTGCCTACATGAGATCGCGGAAGTGGTAGAGCCGAGCTTGCTTAGAGAAGTGGAAGTAGAGCGTGATGCTACGATTCGACGAGCTCCTACTCGCATCCTTGGGTCAGAGAGTAGGAAGTTGAGAAACAGAGAGGTTCAACTAGTCAAAGTACAATGGGGAGAAGACGAGAGTAACGCAACTTGGGAAACGGAAGCGAAGATGCGTTCATTGTACCCGTTCCTTTTTGAGGGTATGTCTTTTAACTTCTCCTTTATCGTTTGTCTAGTACCTATCTTATCTTTAGTATGTCCTCTCATTTGTATCTTTGACCTTTAGATAGGGTAAACCTATGGTTGAAACATGTGTTTGAGACATGTTATGTTTGATGGATGCATGTGGATGCAAGTGGTTGCTCGTGGATGCATAGACACACACTCTAGGCACTAGATCGGCTCAGTCACATCATATTACATATTGCATATAATTGTGTGTAGATAGCTATATTGATGGATGTATAATGGTTGTGTTATCATGTTGATGATGCATTTCGGTGAATGATTGTGCACTCATGTAGAGATAGTATGTGTCGATAGGGCTCTTTCGCATACATATTGGATGCATGGCACTATCATGGTTTGCATTAAGAAGGTCAACTGAACCAGTAGACCGCCTGATTTTGCATTAGACAGGGAACATATACACACACTTTTTGCATATGTTCATACAGCATTAGAAACTTTAAGGACAATGGATGCCAGTGTTTGATGGTTTAGTAGATGGTTGTTTGGTTGGTAGGATACGTTCTTCTTGACTTAGAGATTTCGGGGACGAAATCCTTTAAGTAGGGGAGAATGTAACACCCCGTATGTTGAAATAACTTATTATAATATAAATCAGGGCAGAATTAAATTCTGAAATCTGAATCAGGGGAAACGGGCTGAGCCATTGCGTTCGTCTCGGAAAAATACGCAGAATAGAGTCCGTAATTTTGTAAATCGGAGTCCGTATGACCCAGTTAAGGCCCAAAGAAGTTTTTAGAAAATTCAAAGTTAAAAACAGATTTAAAATTCAGTTCTAAAACAGGATTGGAGCCAAAAGCGGAGGTGGCGGGAAAGTCCCCGCCTAGCCCCGTGTCGACAGGCATGTCGACAGGGGTGTCGACAGGCATGTCGACAGGGGTGTCGACAGCCCTGTCGACAGGGGTGTCGACACAGGGTGTCGGCCCTGTTGGTCTGGGTGCACCAGATCTGGTTTTTGGTTGAGTCTTAGGCTGTGTTCTAGAGATTTCCGAAATCTGATGGTCCTAATCTAATTTAGGGCTAATCCTATGGTCCTAAAACACCTAACTAATCTATATATACACCCTAATACCCCCTAATCCTTACTAAAAATAGATCTAAGGCCATTATGCCACCACTTTGAAACTTGAAGGAGCCTCCATCAAAAATTAGAGAAGGGATAACATTCAAAATCAACTTCTAGCCTCTTAATCTTCTTCATTAGTTTGCTAATCTTGTTTTGGTGAGCTTCTATCCCCTTAATAATCAATTGTTAAATTGATTAAGATAGGATATGATGATGTATGGTTATGTTTGTGGATCAATGTGTTTATGAAAGCTTAGTATAGTGTATATTATGTGTTTTGCAAGTTATATGCTATATGTCATGCAAGTTTAGTGTATGTGTTCATGACATTTTTATGCAAGCTTAATGTTAGATCTTTATGCAAGTTTGGTGCTATGTTTCATGATGCTTATGATGCAAAACACTAAGTTGAACATTGATCTATTATGCAACATGCTTATGCAAGTTATGTGAATGCTTATGCAAGTTATGTGTATGCCTAAATGCAAGTTTAACATATTATGCAAGTTATGCATGCTTATGCAAGTTATGTGTATGCTTATATGCAAGTTTAACATGTTATGCAAGTTATGTGAATGCTTATGCAAGTTATGTGTATGCTTAAATGCAAGTTCAACACGTTATGCAAGTTATGCATGCTTATGCAAGTTATGTGTATGCTTATATGCAAGTTTAACATGTTATGCAAGTTATGTGAATGCTTATATGCAAGTTTAACATGTTATGTGAATGCTTATATGCAAGTTCAACATGTTATGCAAGATATGTGTATGATAATATGCAAGTTCATATGTAACATGTTATGTAAGTCATGTGTATGATAATATGCAAGTTTGGGTTAAATGTAGTTGGGTTAATATATGCTCATATATACAAGTTGACATCCTCTTAACCCATGACAAAGTTATATGCTAAGATGTGGTTACACCCATGATATTTGTGATGAATCTTCCCTTTGTTATGTCATGAAATGAGAACGATTTACGTGGGGAACGATGGGGTTAAAAATGCATATTAACAAAATAAAATGAATGAACATAAGTGGGAATTTACCTATTGAGTTAGGTCTACCCCATGGGAATTTACCTATTGAGTTAGGTCTACCCATGCTATGGAATTGGGAATTTACCTATTCGGTTAGGTCTACCCATATTCTTTAAATTTGATATTAATTAGGGATAATTAATATGGGGAGTGATTATTTAGGGGTAATTAATCGACTAAGACACGAGGTTGGACCCTTTTGTAGCATAAGACTGCCCGGAACCGACCGGCAAATCCAGCAGCTACAAATGATTGGCCCAATGTGAGAGGTCTTAGGCATAAACTAAATACGTGACAAGTGTAAAGACACGAGGTTAGACCCTGTTATGGTGTAAGGCTGCCCGGAACTGACCGGCAAATCCAACTGCCATAAAAGACGGTCTAATGTGAGAGGTCTTTACAAGGGTTATGTTCTTAATTAATTAAGAAACACTTAACCAGATAAGCATGTAGTGGGGCATGAGGGGTTAAGTGGGTGCCTTGGGTGGCATGTGGAAATCTAGTGGGTTGCCTTGGGTGGCAATAGAAAATACGATTAGAATACTTAACCAAGTGGAAACATGTAATTAAACATGATAAAGGGTTAAGTGGGATGCACTAGAAAGGAGACAAGCTTAGGTGGGTAGCTTGTGGGGGCCCATTTCAACCAATATCCCAAATGTATCTTAGTGGGCTCGACTCTAGTCGAGTGACGGGACACACATATTGGGCTTGACTATAAGAGGCCAAAACGGGGTAGCGGTGGCAACGCGAGTCCAACGGGTTTCATATGCGTGTGTGGACCCGGGCTGGTAGATAAGCCGTTGTTGCATCGTGTAGGTATAAGCCGTGCACCGTTGATAGTATTGGGTTGCCACTTTAGGGGAGTGATACACCCCACTGTGGGACCAGCACGGGTATCTACGTTAGGGAGCCGATCGCTTGGGAGTAGTAGGGTACACCTAGTGGAGATAGGGGCAGACGGCACCTATGTGGTCAGCTAGGGGTACATGAAACTACTAGTTATATCTTTCTTTTAAGTCCTTGGATGGGATCAATCTTTGAGTAGGAATGACTAGTGTGGTGCAGTTAGTAATTATCCTTGGGTGGGTAGATGCGTCTTTACGGTTATCTTAGTTCATCCTATGTTTGTTGGCTACCTTAGTGTAGTCATTATCCCCAAAGGTACCGTACCGAGTTCATATCATACCCTAATTACTTTAATAATTGTATTATTAAGGTTATAGGACTCACTCAGGCTTATGTCTGACCCCGTTGTTTTTTTATCTTTTTCCCCTCAGGTCCTCAGGTTGGGCCTAGTGCTAGTGGGCCTTGATCAGATTGCTTTATCTATCTCTTGGAGCTTGGACCCTAGATGTAGAGCTCAGCTTACCCTTTTCTTTTATGGCTATCAGTTCATGTATTGGGATTATGTATTTTTATTTAGCAAGAATGGATATTTGTACTTAACTCTTATTATGGTTTTGTGATGTAACCAGACATGTTTTACTTTCCGCTGCATTGAAATGTTGTTTTAAATTTTCAAGTATTACTTATATCTGTCTTGCTGTAATTTCTCTGTTCTATATTCACTAAAACACTCCGCCGATGTTATGGCATTCCCTTAGAGAGTGAACATAGCGGGTGTGGGGTGTTACACCCAGGTCCTATCACACAATGCAACGCAAGCCGGGGGATAGGGTTTTCCCTTATAACAGTCAAAGAATGCTTGATACGTTTAAAACAAATCATTTGATACTATTATAAGTGCATAGTGTATAAAACAACTTCAAATCATAAGTATCAATCATAGGCGACATGAGCGTCCCATGCCACTATGTCGCCACATATAGGTTTACAATCAAAACCGCAATGTCGTATTGGAAGTTGGGTTATCATTTATGGTATGAACCGAGGCTAGGGGCAAGATCCTCACCGATTCGAGACGCTCTAGCCCGTGTCTCAGGATCAGAGCTCGAGTGACCCTTGGAGCGACAGGGCCGGTCCACCGATGTGGATTAAAATTCCTGAACACTATGTTTCCCCGCCCTTTGGGGCGTAAGCCTGGCCCGTCAGCCGACCAGAAGCATCGGCCGAAACCGATATCACGAGGCGCCTCGCTTTTCAGCAAGTAATAATAAGCAACATCCACATGAGTCAAACTCGTCAGCCAGTTCAAGCACTGACGCCACTCCTAACTAGAAAGAAACGCATGCCCTCCCTGAGGTTCGTCTCCCGTTTTTGGTTCATACCGGGTGTGAAACTCGCGAAGTAAACGTTACACAAAGCTACGCCACAAAGGCCGTGCTTCGATCATCAACCACAAGACTTTGCTTTTCAACAGAAGCCTTGATCATTTGCCACTTAGGCATGCCACACAGGCAATTCACTCCATGCGATTGATATCCATCAATATATAACCCCTGAGCTCGTACGTCTCAGAGAAGGGCGTTAAGCAAGAGAATAAATTCTCCGCCGCCAAACCGATATATATTTAATAGAGATCAATCACACGGACTAAAATCCAATGTCAGACACACAGTCCATTTACAAGTCCGTTCTGGGGCTGAACGAAACCGGAGGCACCTTGTACCTCGCATATCCATCGATCTCCAAGTACGTCTGGACGATCACCAACTGTTTCCATCTTCTTGGGTGTACAGCCCAATCAAGATCATCAGTAATCACCCAAACGACGTGAAGACCTCCGCTCTTCGACCATCGTCTTCATCTTCGACTTATCGTCGTATCAGTTATTCAGAATGGGATAAACCCGGTCTTCCCGAATAACTCGCGTATATTTTAAATAAGTGTTACACAAACACAACATACGCCTCATTCCAATTCATCAGTCACTAACCGTAAATTAATCAAGAGAATAATTCCCCAAATATTAACCCCGAAGGCCGAAACCAACATCAGATCAATATCCAGGAAACCATTCTGCTTGGCTAACCGACAGTTAGTTTCTGAATTTTACATTCATAGGGAAAGGTTCCCATTAATTTTATCCAAGATAAATTCCTTGAATTTATTCTTTAATCTATTTTTGAATATCAATTCAAATTAGTCGGGATTAACGAACTTTACCGAAGTAATCATTTGTTTTAATTTCCCAATCCCAACCTATTCATCCCTTGAAGTAAAACTGGTAATACTTCATATCTAACACCACAGTGTTATCGGTAAATTCAATTACCATTTCACGTTTAAATCTAATTAAAGATTTAACTATCGCCTGGAGTAAAACTGGTGATACTCCATTCTCGATCTTTTCAATCTAATTAAAGATTCATTAAAACTCCACTTAGTTTTAATCTTTGACTGGGTTAAAGAATCAGTGTCATTTAAAACACGGTTCACGGTAAACCCAAAATCTCATTCCATTAATTATCGGGTTAAAGAACAAGTGTTATTTAAAAACACTGTTCACGATAAACCCGAAAATCAATATCAATTCAATTCCAATTAAACATTATTTAATTGGTACTCTTCATTAAATCTAAATAAAAGATTTAATCTTTTCTCAACTGGGTTCAAGAACAGTGTTAGTGAAGACACCATTCACGACAAACCCAAATCACATTTGATATTCAATACAAGGCTCTGAATAGAAAATATACCGGCCTATATTCAATATCAAATTCTACGACTAACAAATATCGTATTGGAAATAACGATATAAATATATATATCTTTCAAATTTCCATAACAACATCTTTATAATCGCGAAATCCAACATCGAAATATTCCGAAGACAATTTCGATTCAAATCCATTCCAATGCAATCATTGGAAATTCTGGTTATTTTTAAAACCCTTTTCAAATTCAATTTATTTATTTAAAAATAAATAGAATTATATTTCTAGTTCAAAACTAGTTCATTTCGATAAAAATCTATTTTTATCTTTTCAAATATGGAGTTTTTCATCCCAATACTTTCTAAATCATTTCTTATGATTTTACACAAATTATTACTATTTTTAATAATTTTATCAAGGCCCGTACAGTCGATTTCCACCAATGGCCATCGAACTGCACGTATAGCGACCTTTTTCAAATTTGATTTGGACATAATTACAAATCCAACCGTTAGATTTCTAATTTATCACATTCGTTAGAAAGCTCTTTTCGATACGAACCCAACGGTTCCGATTTTAGGAGAATCCGACGGTCGGATCTCCCGTAATGTCCGTTTGAAATAAATGGTCGAAATTCACGAACTGCCGCGGCGCGGTGCGTTCTATTCTGGCCATTATATTATATATATAATATATATAATATATATTTCGTCGATTTCTATTTAAAACGAATTATATAAATAGTTTTAAATTCGTTTCCAAAAGCAATTTCAACTTCCTTTTCAAATTAAATCAAAATTGAATTCTTCCTTATAAATTCGTTTTAAAATTCATTTCTATTCAATTCAAATTTCAATTCAATTTGAATTCATTTCAATTCGCTTTCAATTCAATTCGAATTCGTTTTCAATTCAATTCATTTCGAAATCGTTTTTAATTCAATTCATTTCGAAATCGTTTTTAATTCAATTCATTTCGAAATCGTTTTTAATTCAATTCATTTCGAAATCGTTTTCAATTCAATTCATTTCGAAATCGTTTTCAATTCAATTCATTTCGAAATCGTTTTTAATTCAATTCATTTCGAAATCGTTTTTAATTCAATTCATTTCGAAATCGTTTTCAATTCAATTCATTTCAAAATGAATAAAATCGGTATAAATATCGTTCACGTCAAAATGGCGTCAATCTTATCAACACGGCTTCATAAATTTCTATTTTCAAATATTCTATTTCAAATATTTCTTTTTCAAAATAGTTGTTATTATCAAAATATTTCGTTCAACACATGACCAATCTCAATGGATGAGTACTGTCAACACATGAACCTTTATTTTATATTGATAAAGATGTAAATTTTATTACTAAAATATTTCGTTCAACACATGACCAATCTCAATGGATGAGTACTGTCAACACATGAACCTTTATTTTATATTGATAAAGATGTAAATTTTATTACTAAAATATTTCGTTCAACACATGACCAATCTCAATGGATGAGTACTGTCAACACATGAACCTTTATTTTATTCTATTCTTTATTTTCTAAATTGGAATGAGGCCCAATCAATCACCATATAATGTTAATTATATGGATTTTCATACATTACACACATATAATAGCACTGAAAAATAATCAACCATCAACCAAAGTGCACTACACTGTATAAGCATCAAATATAGATATCTAACGCTTATAACAGCCTGTCAATCAATCGATCGACATATTTAATCAATCAGGATGAGTGAACTTCAAATTTCATCCCAACACCCGTGTGGGGTTTCAAACAATCAAACACAGATTTTAGTTGTGCAGTTGGGCGATGTGTAAAATTTACCGTCCCAATCAATGTCAGTCAAATCGGTGTACATAAACAAACCGTCCGGTTTATAAATGAATATTTATTTATTCACATTCACTATATTCATATTCACGTTAAAATTATATTTTTAACGATAAAACATTCTATTTTAACATATGAATTTCTATTCAGTTCATTCTTTAAATAAAATGGTATTTTTATTTTCTAACTTATTTTAGAAAATTCCGGCGGCATAACGGCACGATACTAGAAACGGGACAAGGCCTAGCCTTATCCCCGGTCTAGTGAAGGCCCACGCCATTCACGATCAATCAAATTCACCAAACAACCAATTCAAATCAAGTCATCAAATTAATTTATGCAACCAAACAAACAAGTCCATGGTCTGTGGATGATTGTGTCGGGTGCTACTAAGCACCGTCTGCATCCTAGTATATATATATAACTAGAAAAAAAGAAAGTGAAAGGTGAGAAATTCTCACCTTTAGCTATCCTAGCTCCACGGCACTTCTAAGGCAGGAAATCTTCACTGTTCTCGTCTCATATCACTTTCTTCGCCCGTAGCCACTACATATATAAAAATTGAATTTTTACTTCGCTATTCAATATATAAAAATCGAATTTTTATTTCGATGTTCAATATATAAAAATCGAATTTTTACTTCGATGTTCAACATATAAAAATCATATTTTTACTTCGATGTTCAACATATAAAAATCATATTTTTACTTCGATGTTCAATATATAAAAATCATATTTTTACTTCGATGTTCAATATATAAAAATCATATTTTTACTTCGATGTTCAATATATAAAAATCATATTTTTACTTCGATGTTCAACATATAAAAATCATATTTTTACTTCGATGTTCAATATATAAAAATCATATTTTTACTTCGATGTTCAATATATAAAAATCATATTACTTCGATGTTCAATATATAAAAATCATATTTTTACTTCGATGTTCAATATATAAAAATCATATTACTTCGATGTTCAATATATAAAAATCACATTTTTACTTCGATGTTCAATATATAAAAATCATATTTTTACTTCGATGTTCAATATATAAAAATCATATTTTTACTTCGATGTTCAATATATAAAAATCATATTTTTACTAAATTAAATTTTATAACGTTTTTTTTTAAATAAAAAGTGTTACCTTTAATCACTGTCATTTGGGTATCAAATCCCACGTCTTCATCGTCGTGCACTGGAAACCCGTCGGTTTTGAAGACCCATCACCTCTGTTGTGCACATCTGAAACAACCTGGAACCCCCTTGTTGACTGCGACTTCCACTTGTTGTTGGCGTCGGGTGGAGCTCCTTGGCGGCGCTGACAAGAGCAGAAGGCGGTGATGGGGTCGAAGGTGATGGCGGGGACTGTCAGCAGGGTGGGTGGTCAGGGTCAGGCGGGGTGTGGGGTGGAAGCGGTCTCGATTTGGGGCTTGAGGGGTTTGGCGAACGTCAATTGAAGAGGAGAGAAGGCAGAGCAAGTGGAGGAGGGAGGGAGGGTCGAACGGAGGGGGAGGCGTTTGACTGAGCGGACGGGAAGAAGAGGGGGTGGACTGGAGGGAGGCGCGATCGGGAACTGGCGTCGACGGGGAGGGATTTAGGGTTTTTTTTTTATTTATTTAATTTTATTCTGAGCGAATGAAGAAATAGGGGGGGGGGGGGCAGAGTGATTTAAGGAGGGAAGAGATATATTTTTTTATTAAATTATTAAATTTATATTCTCATAAAGTAACTTTTTCTGTCGACTTCAGAATCGAACCCACCGCCTGTCGTCCATAGCGTTTTACCCCCATTCCGAACACAATGGGATATGTATCGCAAGCCGATTCGGCTGTTACAATCGATTTCCGTTGAATTTACATTTAAATCATTATATTGAATTTTAAACGTACATTTCAAATTACCGGGGTCACATACTAACTCTATAAATCCCATAAAAATATTTTCTAGCTTCGTATTGACGATACGGTCCTAACAAAACTAATTTCGTCGAATTCTAAGACCGTTTGAAAAATGGCCATTTTCCAGTGGATTAAAATCAACTGAAACTGGTCAAACGCGTTTTCCTTTGCTACGCTCACATATTGATTCGAAAAATTATGAAATTTAAAACCTAGCAATAATTTGACATCACAGATCCAACAAAACTGGTTTCGTCGAAATCCGAGGTCGTTTGCAAAATTTCCATTTTTAAGGGCCTGAATTCCATAGCGACTATTCAGAATTTTCAACTGGACGTATCTTTTGATTCCCGCTATGAAATCTTGATTTTTCGGATTCGATAGAAAGATATTATCAATTAGATCCTATCATTTTTGGTTTCACTAAAATCCGGATTGTTTTGCACCCGGTACATTCAATTGAAGTTTGAAATCGAATTATCGAACTATCGCGCCATTTTCAATTCTATTTATAATTATATATAAATATTAATATTCTAACGACGACGGGTATAATATATACGTTCGAATTATATTCAAAATAAATTTCTCGTCGATATTACTTAAAATAATTCATTTTAAATAATCAAAATTCGCTAAAATTGCCAAAATGAAAATTTTAAACTGGCCCAGATTTTCGGGTTGTTACACATAACAGGAAGAATTATCCAGAACCGCTGAAGGGAAAGCAGATTGTGAAGGCATATGCTTTGGAAGTTGTTCCATTTCCTCTGAGGGCTCCTACGGCGGAGGATAAGGGACGAGTGTTATCATTCAAGGTACTCTTTCCATTAGAGATGTTTCGGTTAGAGTTTCGTTTGATACTGGGGTGTCGCATTCTTTCATTTGTAATGGGCTTGTGTGCCGCTTAGGTTTGGAACCTAAGATTTGTGATAGACCACGGACCGTGATTAATCTAGTTGGGGGTTCGTCCAGTTTGTGTATGGTTTGTCATGGTCTAGTGTTATCAAGACATGGTTGCTCCTTGGTGTATGATTGCTTTGTTTTGAACTTCGCTGGGTTTGGGATTATATTGGGTATGGACTGGCTCAAGAGGTATGCAACAAAAACAGATTGCGAAAAGCTTGAGGTGACAGTCGGGAATGTGGAACGGTGAATGGTTGTGATTCATGTAAGCCAGAAGACGGGATATTCATAAGCTATTTATATTCACCTATTATTCCACGGGAAGATTTGTCATTTATGTCGATCACAAATGAGTTTGATGATGTCTTTAACAAGGTCAAAGGGTTGCCGCCGCATCGCGAGATTGAGTTCAGGATCGATTTGGTCGAAGTTGCTAGACCTATCGTTGTACCTCTTAGGAGGATGGCGCCTAAGGAACATCGAGAGTTAGAGGTTCAAGTGCATGATCTTTTGAGAAAAGTATTCATTTAGAGGAGTGTGTCCAAATGGGATGCACCACTTGTGTTTGCAACCAAGGTTGATGGATCTTTGAGATTGTGTGCAGATTACTGTGAGATAAAAGAGGTGAACAAGAAGAACAAGTATCCATTGCCAAGGATAGATGACTTGTTTGATCAGCTTCACAAAGCCAAGGTGTCTTCTCAGATGGATTTGGCAACGGGATTTCACCAGTAAAGAGTGGCAAAGGATAGTGTGTCGAAGACTACTTGTAGGACACCATCTGGTTTCTTCGAATGGCTGGTGATTCCATTTGAGTTGACTAACGCACCAACATATTTTGTGGATCTTATGAATAGGGTATTCGGAGATCAGTTGAACAAGTTCGTGCTTGTGTTCATGGATGATATTCTTGTTTACTTTGGGAATGAGGAAGAGCATAAGTCGCATTTGCGAGCTGTTTTGGAAATCATGCGAAAGCATCAGCCGAGAGCTAATTTTTTGAATTGTCACTTTTGGAATAGTGAAGTGAGGTTCTTAGGCCATGTTGTTTCTCGAAATGAAAAACAGTGGATCCTGCTAAGGCGGAGACAATCCAGGACTGGATAGACCTAAGAATGAAACATACATTAAGAGTTTCGTTGGATTGGTGGGGTTTTATTGTCGATTTATCAAGGATTTCTCTAAGATATGCACCATTAACAGGATTGACGAATAAGCATCAAGTGTTTACATAGGATCCAAAGTGTGAGCAAGCTTTTGGAATCCTGAAAGAGAGTCTGACAAGCGCTCCTGTTTTAACCATTCCAAGCGGGAGTGAAGAGATGGTGGTATGCACCGATGCATGTGGTACTAGACTTGGAGCAGTGCCGATGTAGAAAGATAGAGTTATGGCCTATGCGAGTCTACAGCTGAAGCCGCACGAGAGGAATTATCCGACTCATGATTTGGAGTTGGAAACAATAGTGTTACTCTGAAAATTTAGAGACATTACCTATTGGGAGCTCGATTCAAGTTGTTTACAGATCACAAGTCATTGAAGTATCATTTCTCCCAAAAGGATTTGAATCTTCAGTAGCAACAATGGTTAGAGTTTCTGGCATCATACGATTTTGGTATAGCCTATACTCTTGGTAAAGGCAACGCAATGGCAGATGGGTTGAGTTGAAGACATGCAAGTTTAACAGCGATGTTTTCAGAATGGAAGCACCTCGAGTACTTTCCATGATTTGATTTTAGGCCTTAGTAAGAGTTAGATCCTGAAATGTTGGCAATCTTATCGATAAGACCTACCCTCATCGAAAGGATTGCGAGAGCTAAAAGCTTGATCGAAAGCTCGTCGAGATCATCCAAAAATTAGAACCAGAGGATAAGGAATTTGAGGTCGATCGAGAGGGTTGGCTTTGAAAGAAAGGACGACTGGTTGTTCCAGACATCTATGGATTGAGAGATGAGGTTCTAAGGGAATGCCATCACTCAAAGTTGACGATTCATCCTGGTGGTAATAAGATGTATCAAGACATAAAGCAAGCATACTACTGGGAATGGATGAAGAGGGATGTTGGAAAATTTAATTCCAAGTGCATGAACAGCCAGTTAGTGAAAGCTGAACAGAAGAAACCGAGTGGATTTCTTCAGACGTCTGAAGTTCCTACGTGGAAGTAGGAGCAGATATCGTTGGACTACCTAGAACTAGGGGAGGAAACGAAGGAATTTGGGTCATAGTGGATTGCTTGAACAAAAGTGCAAGATTTATTTCTATCAGATTGACTAGGACAACATCGAAGTTGGCTGAGCTGTATATTAAATGGATAGTTCAATTCCATGGTATCCCGAAGAGCATATTGAGTGATCGAGATCCATTATTCACGAGTGGATTTTGGAAGAGTTTGCAAGAGACTTTGGGAATCGTGTTACGTTTGAGTACGGCTTATCATGCCTAGACTGATGGTCAAACTGAGAGAGTTAACCGAGTGTTGGAAGATCTCCTTAGAGCTTATGGACTGGACATCGGGGGATTGTGGTAAGACCATCAACATTTAATTGAGTTTGTGTATAACAACAGCTACCAGTCGAGCATTGGGATGACACCATATAAGGCGTTGTACGGTAGACCGTGTAATTCTCCGGCATGTTGGCTAGAGACTGAAGGTAAGTTGATACTTGAGTCTGAGAAGATAAGAGAGATCTCGGATTGTATCGAGATTGTTTGGCAATGAATGAAGATAACCCAAGATCGTCAGAAGAGTTATGTTGATAAACGTCAAAAAGATTTGGAACTCGACGTGGGTGACATGGTTTTCGTGAAGATTTCGCCATTAAAGAATGTTGTTTGATTCAAAAATAAGGGAAAGTTAGCTCCAAGGTTCATTGGACCATTTTCGGTAGTCGAGCAGACTAGAAAGCTTGCGTAAAGGTTGGATTTACTCGAGAAGATGTTTAGTGCACACAATGTTTTCCATTTCTCATATCTACAGAAGTGTGTAAATGATTCGAATGTGGTAGTATCCTCGGATCAGTACGAAGACCTAGAAGTCGAATCTGTAGTGACGAGACCTCGTAACCACTTCACAAATTGTGGGGAATGACACGGAACAGCTTAGAAGGAAGACAGTTAAGCTAGTCAAGGTGCAGTTGAGTAAGGATGATGACAATTGTACGTGGGAAACAGAAGAGAATATGAAGACGTCTATCCAGCGTTGTTATGACCCATTAATGTCATGTCACCTTACACCATTGTAACTTGTACTATAGGTAGAATTCCGCGTGCTAGAATAAGGCTATGGATGAATGGATTGATGGATAGTAAATTGGCTACTTGTGGATGATTGGCATGCAGAATGGTTTTGGTTGCTTATGTTTGCTTGGGATTTCGAGGGCGAAATTCCTAAAGGGGGAGAATGTAATGACCCACATTTTACATATCGGAGGATCGTAAAACATTTTTATTTAATTCCCTAAGGGTTGGATCATTCTCATATTTTCGATATGTTGTTTATGAGGATGTGTGACATGTCCATAATTTTTATCAATTTTATTTGTGACCATTTTGCCACTATCAATTTTGTACATGGTATAACTTTTGACTGAGATCGAGTCAGATGCTGAGATCGATTTCATTGGAAAGGAAATGATGTTTCCAATTCCATAGAGTGGTCACATTAACGTTTTGGTCCAATGGTTTGGGAGGAATTGCAGTTTAATGCTACATAATTTTTGGACAGACTAGTTAGTTATTAGTGGGCTAATTAGTGAGTCCCATTAAGGCCAGGAGTTGTTGGCTATAAATAGGAGGGTAGTGGCAAGGAGAATTGTTTAGTTTCTTAATTTCTCTATGTGGTTGGCGTATCAGACTCTCCCTACTCCAATCAAATACCTCTCCACTTCATTTAATTCTTAGATCTACGTTAGAATATTAAAGATCAACATCAAGAGAGAGTAGATCGCATCAAATTGGGTGATTTGTAGACCGTTCTTCGCTGTCCGGATTAGAGAATCATTGGTTTCAAGCTATATTGAAGATTTGGTGAGTGATGAGCATCTATCACACGGACTCAATCGAGTAAATGGTTGCTTGATCTTAGTTTCATCATTTTAAGTTGTTTTCACCTAAATCTAATTGACGTAAGTATAATTTTAATTCGAATTACCATAAGATTTAATATAGTAAGATTATAATGGTAAATTCATGTGCTGATTCTATGTTTATACAAGTTAGATCCATTTATTTGATTCATTTATTGTTTAATCACGATTAGGTTAATTTTATATTCTTGAATGATGATTATTTGATGTATTAGTGTTTATTGATGATTGCTTGATCTTATCATTGATTGGTTGTCTGAAATTGCACGAGTTTGAATTGAATTGGTTTCGGGATTGGATCGTTTCTTGGTACACAAGACAGGTTGGATTGGACACGCGAGTCAATGGATCGGCAACGTTCAAGATTTGATGGATCGACACTCAAGAATCCGTGGATCGATACAGTTTTTATGATGGATCGGCATGCATTTGGTGATGGATCGGGCACACTGTGATGGGTCGACAAACAAGTAGACCTGCCATGTTTTTTTGATGGATTGGGCAATTTGTCTCTGATGGATCGGTAGCGCAAGAAGATGGGTTAGTAGCGCCTGTTTTCTAAGGATTGGTTGGTAACGCAAGTCAATGGACCAGCAACACTTTTTGGCATGGACCGATAGTATTTTTGATGGATCGGCATGAGGGAAAGATGGATCGACCTAGCTTGCGAAAGGATGAATTGAGCGATCCGATGGGTCAGTTGTAACTTTATGAGCTGAGCAATCATAGCATCGTTTGAAACATTGTGGATCGTGGCAAATATATGAACGATCCATGACGGGTCAGGTAGAGGACTTGATGAATCACAACATTTCCAGAAACACTATGAAAGGAGAAAGGACCATCATTCATGTGACACCCCCCACGTCCGTTAGTGTCACTCTTTAACAAAATGCATTAAGTTTTGTGAAGCGTTATAGGTAAATAGAAACAAAAACATTACAAGACAGGTATAAAATAACAACAGAATTAAAATTTTATTAAATAGAAAACATCGTGGTCCCAAAACATGGTTACATCATAAGTCAGAAATACCAAAAACATAAAAACTTCTGCCATGTACAAAATCATCATCAGAGTACAATAATACATAAAAAGAGCATAATCCCCAAAATATAGCCATAGTAGGGGAGATACGAAATCAGGCAATATATCTAAGAAGCTCCAAGGAGAAGTAAAGAAGAATCCCGATCAAGCTTGAGTATTCCCACCTTGAGAACCCGAGGGGGCAGAAACGGAAGAGAAAGAAGAGGAAACAAAATGGGTCAGATGTAAAGTATGGCGAATCCAGTTACTTTTATCATATAAATAAGTAAAAGCATCATGACAGGCATATAAGTTGGAGAGAGATAACAGTGTAATAGGGCAGGTATAACAAGATAAACATGATAGAATATACTGCGCTTCTTTAATAATTTTCTCTGCACCAATACTAGTATAACAAGAACAAGATGACCCCCAAGAAGTACAAGATGGTAGACTTAGGCGTATTTCTAGTGAGAGGTTTTACCCCATACAATAACAAGTAGCCCAATTGGACTTACCAGTGTTACCCCTAAGGATAATGACGGGCTCCTAAACAAGTGAGACTAGATGTACCCTAATTACTACCCCAATTGATCGGCTCCCTAACTCCGGAGATACCCTGTGCTGGCCCTACAGTAGGATGTATCACTTCCTAAAGTGGAGACCTGTTGTTAAAAAGATGTGCAAAACCATATCTACTGATGTCACAACGTCTTATTTTCCCGAGCAAGTAGACCCATGCATGCACATAACCCCTATGGAACATGCCATCAGACTCCTTTTCCCAAATGACCTCTTATAATCAGCTCAGTAAGTGCGCCCGGACTCCGACCTAGTTTGGAGTACTCGTTTGATATCTATATGGGTTAGTGACTGAAATGGATGCCACACACTAGATGATAAAAGCTTCCCCCTAGACTTGCATCCCAACTACTAGGATTTCAACAGGTTATGCCTACCAGTTTGACAAGATTGCATAACTCAATAGGTTAAGTTTGTGGGCCTATATATATAAATATTACCCACCGCCCCAAGATTTAATTAACCCTCCTACTGATTCAAGTAAGTTTACTTAACCCCAACTCATGTTAACATGTCCATGTGATCCTTATGGATTCAAACAGGTTAAGTATTACAAGTTCATTACCATTTATTCATTTATGGTTATAATGCTCTAGACCTACCACATTAAGTCTACCACTTATGGATGTTGGATATGCAGGTCGGTCTGGGCAGACTTCTTCCACAATTCGGACTTAACCTCATGTCTTAGCATGTTACGTGTTTATGCACTTAGACCCCTCACATTAGATTTACCACTTGTGGACACTGGATATGCCGGGCAGTTCCGGGCAGGCTTCTACCGCCAGTGTAATCTAACCAAGTGTCTAAGCATCGTTACAACTTCTAATTACTGTAAATCTAGGCATTTTCATTATTAACCAATTATCATGTTCATTATGCCCTAATTTCCCATTCGTTCTACAATACAAGTTATGCCCCAAATTAAGATTTAGGTCAAGATATAGATATACCCCCAAATCCCTATTTTTGTTTCAAGGTACAAATTATGCCCAAAATTGCCAATCATGTTTTACAACAAGAATCATGCCCCAAATTAATCATTCCCATTCGTTCCCAATTTCACGCATTCGCATATTTCAGTGATAGGCCTAGGCTCGTAGGTAGCCTGACATCAAAAACAAAAAGGGAAGAAAGGAGAGAAGAGAACAATAATAGACATAGTAAATAAAAATGGCATAAGATGACATAATTAGGTAAACTAGCATTATAGGCATAAGGTGACATGATTAGGCAAGTTAGAATGATAAGCATAAGGTGACATGATTAGGCAAACTGATAGAATAAGGATATCATGAATAGACATATGAGATCTAAACAGTAAGTTAGATACACAAGTAATGGTATATCTGGTATGATTCAGATAGTCATAGGCTTAGATCCAATTCATAGATATGTCAAGATAACTTTTAAGTGTTTACATCTAAAGATAACATACACTCACTGTGATTGGATCTTAAAGAACGGAGAATCAATCGCAGATGTTGTAGCACAGATATCTGAATATGAATAACTTTCTTGTTGAAGAAGAAGCAGGCTAGATCAAACTATGTTGGGGTAGCACCTCATTGTCGCCATTGATTTAGGTGAATAAAACAATGGGACTAAAGTCTTATTTATAGCCTAAGGTCAACGAATCTAGTCAAAAAACAAGCCTACATATGCAAGAATGAGTCCGGTTCGAATCTGGGGGGTGTCAACATGGGTGTTGATACCCCTGTGTGGGTGTCGACCCATGGGTCGACACGCCTTGGCTGGGTTCGACCCCCAACGGCACTGATTCCAGTATTGGTTCCCGCCTTGAATTTTGAACTGATTTGATTTCTAGATTTTATTTTATTTATATGTAAGTGGCTTATATGTTTATAAACTTCAAATCTTAATATTTTCCTCATACGTTGTCCGTTTAACGCAAACTCGGAGTCTATCTTAAGTAGAATTCCGATGCGAACGCAATGGTGCAATCCGTTTTACTAAATTCTCAATGTTTAATTAAGTATTCTTTAATTCATCATTATAGTGTCTTCTAAAATTATGGGGTGTTATAATTCATATCAAGAGATGAATGTTGTATATCAACTATCGACCAAACGGAGTTATTTTTGGTTCAACGTTGGACGTAGCTTCGAAGTGAATTGAAGATGGAATGTTCAAAGTGTTGTCATGTGTTCATTGATCGATGGAATGCAACGAATGTGAAGACGACTCAAAGTTATGAGTTCGTATACAATGGTTGCTCACGAAGTTGCTTGAGCTTATGGATAGTCATCAAATCAGATGGCTAGAGATATTAAAGGCTACATAATTATCGTTAGCCAGAGGTTCTAGCGGACTCAAAGCAGGGGTATAATTGGAATGCCTAAAAAACTAGTGGGACTAGTCGAATACCCCTGGGTATCGTTGAAAGGCCTAAATACGGGTCATGATGGCGTATGGAGTTTTGCTAGAACCGGGTTTACCATTAGCCCTTGACCGATGGCAAGGTTTGCTAGTCATACGATTAACGATAGTTTCAAGGCAAAGCAGGTGGTGATTGCCAGAGACATGGATGATGTTGATTTGCTTGTATCGTCTTGTGTAGATTGCTCAACATTGAAGGAGATATCTCTTAGGTTCTTGTCTGATGTTGGTTTAGGCCTTCTGGGATTGTGCTTGGCAGAAGTCGAATTCGATTAGGATGGTCTATGCTTGATAATTGGTTGCTATAAATGTACTGTTTGTTTCTTTCTGATTGTTGTAAAAGTTATCACTGTCGGGTTTGGAGGAGACGGGTTTGGGTTCTTCTCTGAGGTGTTGGTAGATTAGTTAATTGATCTACCTATTTCTCATATACTTTACTGATGATGTTACATAGCTATTTATAGCTCACTAAGACTATCGTTTGACTCAAGGTTTTATGTCTCCCTCTTATTGCCTTAGGTTGTTCATCTGGTCGTGGATGGCAGACTGAGTAACAGGTGACAGGTAATGGATCTTGATGAGGATGATGTTGCCAAGCAATGACGAGCAGGAGGCTGACATATTATTTCCCACTATCTACTATTTGTTGTTTTCCACTATTATGTTTGATGTATTCTCTGAGTGACTTGCAGTGAGGCATTTTTGTACAGACTCTTAGGATTTACTCCAGTGATGTATGGATTTTTCATGATGATATGAAAAGTTTAAGATTCTGCTCAATTCTGCTTCACTATTATTACTTGTTGTATATGTTCTATTATATTTTATCCTTGCGTTGTGAGTTATATGACAACTTCCGCGTGTGTTATTCTACCCTAATGATCACCCCATAACTTCCTCGCACGTCTTTTACCATGTTATTCCTTTTGTTAAGTGCGGGAGTTATGGCGGTCATCTCAGACTTGGTATTTGTTAAAGTTTTACCTTTAAGGAATGTTGTTTGTTTTAGCAGTAAAGGAAAGTTAGCGCCTAGGTTTGTTGGTCCATTTATGATTGTCGGTCGTATTGAGAAGCTCGCCTATGGAGTAATATACCTAAGAATATAGAGGGTGTGCATAATGTGTTTCATGTAACGTTTCTACGAAAGTTTGTTCATGACTCGAATGTTGTGTTATCCCGTGATCAGATAGAAGATTTAGAAGTTGAGCTCGAATTTTTTAAGCATTTTAAGCTGCTTCGCATTGGTGGAAGTGACACGAAACAGCTTATGAGGAAGGTTTTAGACCTACTCAAGGTACAATAGGTGAGAACGATGGAAATTGCACATGGAAAACGAAAAAGAGTACGAGGTCTACCCACCAAAATTCTTTGAGTGGTTTTCCCATGTATCGTATCTTACTTGTACCCTTGTGTCTTGCACTATTAGAGTTCTGCGTGCTAGGGTAGGATTTTGATTGCATGGATTGTTAGATGCAAGATTGAATGTTAGATTAGATACTCATGGATGGCAAGCATGCAGAATACCTTGTTTGTATAGTTTGATTAGAATTTCAAGGGTGAAATTTCTAAAAGGGGAAAGGGAGAATGTAACGACCCATATTTTACATATTGGAGGATCGCAAAATAATTATATTTAATTCCCTTTTGGTCGGATCATTCTCATATTTTTATATGTTGTTTGTGGGAATGTGAGGTATATCCATGATTTTTACCAGACTTAATTGTGACTGTTTTACCCTTGTTAATATTGTTGGAATGGGGAATGGAAATTTCGTTGAGTGGTCACATTAAAGATTTTGTCCGGTGGTTTAGGAGAAATAATTGTTTTAAGTTTCAATTTCTTTTAGATAGACTAATAAATTGCTAATGGGCTGACCACTGAAGCCTATTAGGCATCTGTTGCTATAAATAGAGAGGTTTAGGGAGAGAATTGAGTTTTCTCTCTTCATTCGAACAATTAGGCTTATGTCCTTGATTCTTAAATTCAAACTAAACCCTAATTTCATCATTCTAATCATTCTAATTCATCATAGATTGCATCTTGAGGCAAGATCATCATTCAGTAGGATTAGATCATGTAACACCCCGTAATTTTAAAACATGACATAAGGGATAATTAAAGAATACCTAATTTTTAGAAGATGAATTAAGTGAAATGGGTTATGCCATTTCGTTCGTCTTGGAATTCTACTTGAGATAGAGTCCGAATTTGTGTAAAACGGATATCATATGAAGGAGTTATGGACGATAGAAGTTTGGCAGAACAATTAGGAAACGTGCCAGAATAACTGGCGCACTTGTGAAGTGCGCCAGAACAAAAATGCACTGGCGCACCTGGGAAGTGCGCCCATGACGAGCCCAGATTTGCAGAATTCTAGACAGTTCCCTGATGATGTGTCTTTTTAATCTGAGTGGTTCTGATGGTCTCTAATCTAATGGTCCTAATTCACATAATACATCTATAAATAAACACATAAACCTAACCCTAATCTCATTCGACCCTAATCCATGGCGCCTCCATGTTGCTGCTCCAACTCAAATTAATTTAGCTTTTCTTCTTCAACAATCAAAGAAGAGGTTGTTCAAGATCAGATTTGCTACAACAACGCCTAATTCTCTTTTCTAAGAATCCTATCGCTATGAGTTTATGTCACTTTCACATATAATTAAATTAAAAAGTAATTGTCATAGGACTGTAAATTGGATCTAATGTATATGCCTATAAATAAGATGAATCATATCAAGTTTTGTAATTTGTTATCCTTCAGATTCATACCCAATTGCTATTATCATATGCCTATCTAATCTATTTTGTCGTTATTCATTTCACATGCCTGTTTATATGTTTATGCCAATCTTGATATTTTGATTCTCTCCCCTTCTTCTTTTCCTTTTTCCTTTTGATATTAGGCTAACTTCGAGCCTAAGTGTATTGCGTTGAGATTTACGTAAGATTAACATTGGAATGATTGGGAAAAGTTGGGAAATATGTAACAAAATGAGATTTGGCATAAATTGTTGATAGTTATGGAAATTGGTTTGGGCAAAATTTGGTACAACTTGTACACATGAGATTATAGGCATAATTTGGATTAAAATTATAAACATGATTTAGATTGGAAATTATGGGTAATTGGAAACTACGGAAGCTTGAATCAAGAAAATGATAATGAACACCTAAGACACGAGGTTAGATTTGGATTGCGGTATAAGCCTACCCAGAACCGCCCGGCATATCCAGCAACTGCAAACGGTAATCTAATGTAGGAGGTCTTGCAAGATTACGGTAATAATGAATTAATGAACACTTAACCAAGATAAGACATGTGGGAAAACATGGGAATAATAAAGGGTTAAGTGCGTAACATGGGTAGCATGTGAAACATAATTAAAGCACTTAACCAAGATGAGATATGCGATAAGGCATCGGGATAAAAGGGGTTAAGTGGGAATTCCTAGTGGGGACCAAGCTTAGGAGGGAAGCTTGTGTCAAGTATGTGGACCCTTTTCAACCAATAACCCATTTTAATATCTATATGAGCTCGAACTAGGTCGAGGACAGGGACACGCTTACTGGGGTTGATTGTAAGAGGTCAATAAAGAGTTAGCAACGGCGGTGCAAGTCCAACGGAGTCATGTGCATGCGTGGGTCTAGGCTGGTGGTAAAACTCTGTTGCATTGTGTAGGTATAAGCTGTGCATTTCAGTAGTATCGGGGTTGCCACCTTAGGGAGTGATACACCCTATTATGGGACCAACACAGTTATCTACGAGGTTAGGGAGCCAATCGAATGGGAAGGGTAGTGGGTACAACTAGTGGGGATAACGCAAAGACACGAGGTTAGATTTGGAATGCGTTATAAGCCTGCAGGGAACCGCCTAACATATCCAGCAACCGCAAATGGTAATCTAATGTGGGAGGTCTTGCAAGATTACAGTTATAATGAATTAATGAACACTTAACCAAGATAAGACATGTGGTAAGACATGGGAATAATAAAGGGTTAAGTGGGTAACATGGGTAGCATGTGAAACATAATTAAAGCACTTGACCATGATGAGACATGTGATAAGACATGGGGATAAAAAGGGGTTAAGTGGGAATTCCTAGTGGGGACCAAGCTTAGGAGGGAAGCTTGTGTCAAGTGTGTGGACCCTTTCCAACCAGTAACCCTTTTTAGTATCTATATAAGCTTGAACTAGGTCGAGGACAGGGACATACTTACTGGGGTTGATTGTAAGAGGTCAATAAAGAGTTAGCGATGGCAGTGCAAGCCCAACAGAGTCATGTGCATGCATGGGTCCGGGCTGGTAGGTAAGACGATGTTGCATCATGTAGGTATAAGCTGTGCATTTCAGTAGTACCGGGGTTGCCACCTTAGGGAGTGATACACCCTATTGTGGGACTAACACAGGTATCTACGAGGTTAGAAAGCCTAGTGGGGATAGGAGCAAGTTGGCACCTATGTTAGTAAATAGAAGTACACGAAACTGCCATCATTATGTTTATTTAAGAGGGATCATTTTTTAGTATGTAACTAGTATGTAGGTACGGTGCAGAGCATATCTTATAGTGGTTAGGAGCGCAGTCAATGATCTATCTTGCTTACCTTGTTATATCTTCTTATGTTACAGTCATCTCTTATATCCAGTTTATGTTCTTATCCTGTTATTTTGCTGATTATATTGTTAAAGTCACTGGACTCGCCAGACTTTATGTCTGACCCTTTTTGTTTCGCCTCTTTTCTTTCTCTCCCCCCCACAGGTCCTCAGGGTGGGATTAGTGAAGCTTGACTCGGATTTCTTTCTTCTTGAAGTGCTTGGAAGTGTTGAAAGTAATGCTCAGCTTTATCTCTTTTTCATTATGGCTATTTGGAGTGGGATTATGGTTTTTCTTTTATGTACTCTGATAATAATTTTGTTCAAGATGGATATTTGTGTACTTGGCTTTAGTAAATGGTTTTAATGTTGTAACCAGACATGTTTTGCTTTTCCGCTGCAATGAATAAATTTTAAATTTTGTAAGTACCATTTTATATATCTGTCTTGTGATGTTCTGTTCTATACGCTTATAATGCTCTATGAAAGTTAATGCATTCCCTTAGTGAGTGACATTAATGGACGTAGGGTATTACATGTGGTATAAGAGCTGAAGGTTACCAGAACAGATAAAAGATTTTGAAAATCGTTTTCAAAAGCATTTTAAAAAAAGAAGTATTTTCGAAAACATGTTTTAAAGAGGGTGTTTTCAAGAGAAAGGTTTATTATGAAAACCATAATCCCCAAAACCCATATATCTATCTTTCGATTCTCTGTTTTGAATCTCTTCCTTTTTCTTTCAGCATGTCTGGGGAACCCGATATACCCGAGGGCGTACAGATACCAGGCTGATTCAGAAGGTATCTGGAGGCTAGAGCTACTGCCGCAGGCCCAAAAACTTCCCTCCTCCCTTAGCTGCAGCCGTCGTTCCACCTCCTCCTCCCCGTGTAAACACTTTTTCTAATATATGCAAAGATTTCCATGCGATGGGCGGAAAACCGTTTTATGGAACTGAAATGTTTGTTGAGGCTCGGAATTAGCTTAAGGAAGTGGAGGACTTGTTTGGTATCTTTAAGATAGATGATGGAAGGAAGGTTCAACTAGCTGCTTGGTTGATAAAGGATGAAGCTTCATTTTGGTAGGAAGTAACTAATGGAGGACATGCAGTGGAGATGTGGATCGATTTTAGACAAAGGTTCGAGTTGAAATTTCTTTCACAAGCAGAGGAGAGTTTATACATGGAGTGGTTCTTGGCTTTGAAACAAGGGAGTTTGTCTATGAAAGAGTACATTAACAAGTTTAATCAGTTAGCAAGATTTGGTATGGAATTAGTTAATACACCACATATCAAGGCCTTGAGATTTGCCAAGGGTCTGAATGAAACATTACACGGGTTGGCTATGTCCCACATTCCTATGGGGGCTACTTTCGAGAATCTTGTTGATATGGCGTTGATACATGAAGAGGAGAAAGGTGATAACGTAGATAAGGCATAGGACAAAAAAGGGAATCCAAAAAAGGCACAACAACAAGAAAAGAAGGGCGGTAAGGATAACAAGGGTTCAGAGAAAAGAAAGTGTCACAATTGTGGAATACCTGGCCATTTGAAGAAGGTCTGTAGGAAGAAGAAGAGGACAGGTTGCTTCCAATGTGGTGAGGTAGGTCATATGATTAAAGACTGCCCAAGGAGGCAAAGACAAGGGCAAGGACATGATCTACTTCTGGAGGGCAGGTTCATGCTCTCATGGCAGCTATGCAGGAGAGAGGTAGAAACATTTCTGTTGAAAGTTTGATTTTCCTTTTCGATCATCCTTTACGTACTTTGTTTGATTCTGGCGCTTCACATTCGTTTATATCTGCTTCTATTGTTGAGTCTCTACACCAAGATACTAGTATAGTAATGGATCCCCTTGTTGTCTCAAATCCTATTGGGGTACGGCTCATCTGTCTATGTTATGTCGGGATTTGAGAATATCTGTGTATGGCATTGAGTTTGAATTCAAAGCATATGTGCTTGGTTTCACGGGCTATGGGTTGATTCTAGGTATGGATTGGCTAGCCAGGTATGGTGCCATTCTCAACTGTGAAAAGAGGGTAGTTAGACTGTTGACTAGTTTGGGTAATTCTCTCGATATCTCATGTGACCCTAAGAGTTCTGTTATGCTTAGCTACCTAGAATCTCTTGACACATCTATTGATGATTTGCAATCTGTTCGAGTAGTCCGTGAGTATGCAGTTGTCTTTGAGGAGGTTAGGGGCTTACCTCCACAACGCGAGATAGATTTCCATATATACTTGGTGGACAATGCAAATCCAGTTGCGTTGCCTGTGCGCCAATGGCTCCAAGAGAAAGAAGGGAGCTTAGTAAACAAGTGAAAGAGTTGCTTGAGAAAGGGTTCATAAGAAGAAGTATCTCAGAGTGGGGTGCTCCATTTGGTTTTGCTACGAAGGCTGATGGTTCGATTAGATTGTGCATGGACTATAGGGAGCTGAATAAGCTCATGAAGAAGAACAGACACCCAATACTGAGGATAGATGACTTGTCCGATCAGTTGGTTGGTGCTTTGGTTTTCTTGCAGTCGGATTTAGCTACAGGATTTCATCAGCTAAGGGTGGCTGAGGACAGCATAGATAAGACTGCATTTAGAACTCCAGATGGTTTCTTTGAATGGCTCGTCATGCCTTTTGGTTTGACGAATGCACCTGCATATTTTGTGGACTTGATGAGTAGGATGTTTAGGGAGTTTCTAAACAAATTTGTAGTAGTCTTTGTAGATGATATCCTGATCTTCTCAAGAAACGAGGAACAGCATGCCTTATATCTTAAGCAAGTTTTAGAGACCCATCGAGTACATCAGCTTAAGGCTAAGTTCTCCAAATATCACTTTTGGAGGAAGGAAGTAAGATTCCTAGGGCACGTGGTCTCTAAAGAAGGGATAGTAGTAGATCCCACGAAGGTAGTGGCAATCCAAGATTGGAAGATTCCTAAGAATGCAACAGAAGTAAGAAGTTTTCCTGGTTTGGCGGGCTATTATAGAAAGTTTATCAAGGATTTGCTGAGATATCAGCCCCACTTACTCAGTTAATGAAAAAGAATTTGACCTTTTCTTGGGATGTTGACTGTGACGATGCTTTTCAACGTTTGAAGAGGGATTTGAGGACAACTCTAGTTTTAATTCTATTAGATGGGAGTAAACCATTCACAGTATATACCGATGCTTGCGGGACAAGGCTGGGCGCAGTTTTGATGCAGGAGGGAAGGGTGATATGTTATGGTGGAAGGCAGTTGAAGGTTCATGAGAAGAATTACCCTACCCATGACTTAGAATTAGCTACCATAGTTTTTGCGCTTAAGTCTTGGCACCATTACTTGCTTGGTGAGAGGTTTGAGTTGTATACAGATCATGTCATATAAGTACTTGTTCTCTCAAAAGGATTTAAACTTAAGACAACAAAGGTGGATGGAGTTCTTAGCATCCTATGACTTTGAGATTGCATACACCCCTGGCAAGGGTAACGTTGTAGCTAAAGCCTTGAGTAGAAAGAGGTTGACTTTGAGTCCTTTGTTTGTCGAGTGGCAGAGTTTGGAGTATATATCTACCTTTGACTTTAGACCCTCTATTGATTATGTACCTGGTTTGTTGGCATCATTAGAGGTGCAACCTACGCTTTTGGGATAGATAGGAGCGGCGCAGCGAGATGACCCACAGCTGATAGAGATAGTGGACAAGCTCATAAGAGGGGAGTCTTCGAGCCGTCTTAGTAGGTATACTATAGATGAAAAAGATTGGTTGTGTAGGGATGGGAGACTTTGCGTATCACGAGACGAGAATATGAGAAAGACAATCCTTGAAGAAACACATCATTCTAAGATGACCATATATCCCAGTAGTGACAAGATGTATAGGGACATGAAGCAAGTTTTCTTTTGGGCCGAAATAACGAAGGATGTGGCTAAGTTTGTTTCTAGATGCTTAGTGTGCCAGCAAGTCAAGGCTGAGCAGAAGAAGCCTGGTGTTTTTCTTCACCCTTTAGAGGTTCCACAATGGAATGGGAGAGTGTTTCCATGGATTTCGTCGACGGTTTGCCGAGGTCAAGGAAGGTAATACGGGGATTTGGGTAGTAGTAGATTGAATTACCAAGAGCGCCCATTTCATTCACGTTAAGAGTAAAAGAACAGCGGCATGGTTAGCATCTGTTTATCTCCGAGAGATAGTTCGTCTACATGGCATACCTTCTAGTATCGTAAGCGATCGAGATCCCATTTTCACTAGTGAGTTTCGGAAGAGCTTGCAAGAGGCGGTATGAACGCAATTGTATTTGAGCACCGCTTATCAGCCTCAGACGAATGGTCAAAAAGAAAGAGTGAATAGGATTCTAGAAGACCTTTTGAAAGTTATGCATCTTGGATTTTGGAGGGACATGGGAAGAACACCTACCATTGTTAGAGTTCGCCTACAACAACAGATATCAGACTAGTATTGGCATGGCACCTTTTGAAGCTCTATGTGGACGACCTTGCCGATCACCGACTTGTTGGTGGGAATCTACGGATAAGATTCTGCTTGGGCCCGAGATGGTTAGGGAAACCTCGGAGAAGACAGACTTGATTCGAAGACGCATGAAGACGGCACAAGACTGGCAAAAGTCATACGCTGATAAGAGACGAATCGATCTTGAGTTCGATGTGGGAGACACGGTTTTTATTAAAGTACCACCATTAAGGAATGTAGTTCGCTTTGGATCCGTAGGGAAGTTGGCACCAAAGTTTGTGGGGCCATTTCCCATCATAGAGAGAATTGGATAGATGGCCGACAAAGTGAAGTTGCCTGAGAAGCTTAGTGGTGTTCATGACGTATTTCACATATCGCATTTGAGGACACATTTACACGATACCGCGGAAGTAGTAGAGCCGAGCATGCTTAAAGAAGTGGGAGTAGAGCGAGATGCCACGATTAGACGAGTTCCTACATGCATCCTCGGATTGGAGGTCCAGAAATTATGCAAGCGAGAGGTCAAGTTGGTCAAAGTCCAATGGGGAGATAATCTAGAAGACGTGACTTGGGAGATTGAGGACAAGATACGTGCGTCGTACCTTTTCCTATTTAAGGGTATGTTCTTAACTTCTCCTTTTTCTACCGCTTTGTTTATACTTGTTCTATCGTCTATTGTATCCTCTCGATTATATCTTCGACTTTTAGGTAGAAAATCCTACGGTTGTAAACATGTGTTTGAGACATGTTATGTTTGGTGGATGCAAGTGGATGTAAGTGTTTGCTAGTGGTTGCTCGTGGATGCATTTACACACACTTTAGGCACAAGATCGGCTCAATCACTTTCATATTGCATATGGATGAGTGTGCATATTTAAGTTAATGGATGTACATTGAATGTGTTATCATATGGATGTTGCATTTGGATGAATGGTTGTGCACTCATATAGAAATGATATGTATCATTAGGATTCTTTTGCATACATAATGGACGCTTGGCACTATCATATTTGCAATAAGGAGTCAACTGATAGATGACTTGTTCGATCAGTTGGTTGGTGCTTTGGTTTTCTTGCAGTCGGAATTAGCTACAGGATTTCATCAGCTAAGGGTGGCTGAGGACAGCATAGATAAAACTGCATTTAGAACTCCAGATGGTTTCTTTGAATGGCTCGTCATGCCTTTTGGTTTGACGAATGCACCTGCATATTTTGTGGACTTGATGAGTAGGATGTTTAGGGAGTTTCTAAACAAATTTGTAGTAGTCTTTGTAGATGATATCCTGATCTTCTCAAGAAACGAGGAACAGCATGCCTTATATCTTAAGGAAGTTTTAGAGACCCATCGAGTACATCAGCTTAAGGCTAAGTTCTCCAAATATCACTTTTGGAGGAAGGAAGTAAGATTCTAGGGCACGTGGTCTCTAAAGAAGGGATAGCAGTGGATCCCACGAAGGTAGTGGCAATCCAAGATTGGAAGATTCATCAGAATGCAACAGAAGTAAGAAGTTTTCCTGGTTTGGCAGGCTATTATAGAAAGTTTATCAAGGACTTTGCTAAGATAGCAGCCCACTTACTTAGTTAATGAAAAAGAATTTGACCTTTTCTTGGGATGTTGACTGTGACGATGCTTTTCAACGTTTGAAGAGGGATTTGAGGACAACTCTAGTTTTAATTCTGCCAGATGGGAGTAAACCATTCACAGTATATACCGATGCTTGCGGGACAAGGCTGGGCGCAGTTTTGATGTAGGAGGGAAGAGTGATATGTTATGGTGGAAGGCAGTTGAAGGTTCATGAGAAGAATTACCCTACCCATGACTTAGAATTAGCTACCATAGTTTTTGCGCTTAAGTCTTGGCGCCATTACTTGCTTGGTGAGAGATTTGAGTTGTATACAGATCATAAGTCATATAAGTAGTTGTTCTCTCAAAAGGATTTAAACTTAAGACAACAAAGGTGGATGGAGTTCTTAGCATTCTATGACTTTGAGATTGCATACACCCCTGGCAAGGGTAACGTTGTAGCTAAAGCCTTGAGTAGAAAGAGGTTGACTTTGAGTCCTTTGTTTGTCGAGTGACAGAGTTTGGAGTATATATCTACCTTTGACTTTAGACCCTCTATTGATTATGTACCTGGTTTGTTGGCATTATTAGAGGTGCAACCTACGCTTTTGGGATAGATAGGAGCTGCGCAGCGAGATGACCCACAGCTGATAGAGATAGTGGACAAGCTCATAAGAGGGGAGTCTTCGAGCCGTCTTAGTAGGTATAGTATAGAAGAAAAAGTTTGGTTGCGTAGGGATGGGAGACTTTGCGTATCACGAGACAAGAATATGAGAAAGACAATCCTTGAAGAAACACATCATTCTAAGATGACCATATATCCCAGTAGTGACAAGATGTATAGGGACATGAAGCAAGTTTTCTTTTGGGCCGAAATAAAGAAGGATGTGGCTGAGTTCGTTTCTAGATGCTTAGTGTGCCAGCAAGTCAAGGCTGAGCAGAAGAAGCCTGGTGTTTTGCTTCACCCTTTAGAGGTTTCACAATGGAATGGGAGAGTGTTTCCATGGATTTCGTCGACGGTTTGCCGAGGTCAAGGAAGGTAATAAGGGGATTTGGGTAGTAGTAGATTGACTTACCAAGAGTGCCCATTTCATTCACGTTAAGAGTAAAAGAACAGCGACATGGTTAACATCTGTTTATCTTCGAGAGATAGTTCGTCTACATGGCATACCTTCTAGTATCGTAAGCGATCGAGATCCCATTTTCACTAGTGAGTTTCGGAAGAGCTTGCAAGAAGCGGTATGAACGCAATTGTATTTGAGCACCGCTTATCAGCCTCAGACGAATGGTCAAAAAGAAAGAGTGAATAGGATTCTAGAAGACCTTTTGAAAGTTATGCATCTTGGATTTTGGAGGGACATGGGAAGAACACCTACCATTGTTAGAGTTCGCCTACAACAACAGATATCAGACTAGTATTGGTATGGCACCTTTTGAAGCTCTATATGGACGACCTTGCCGATCACCGACTTGTTGGTGGGAATCTACGGATAAGATTCTGCTTGGGCCCGAGATGGTTAGGGAAACCTCGGAGAAGATAGACTTGATTCAAAGACGCATGAAGACGGCACAAGACTGGCAAAAGTCATACGCTGATAAGAGACGAATCGATCTTGAGTTCGATGTGGGAGACACGGTTTTTATTAAAGTACCACCATTAAGGAATGTAGTTCGCTTTGGATCCGTAGGGAAGTTGGCACCAAAGTTTGTGGGGCCATTTCCCATCATAGAGAGAATTGGACAGATGGCCGACAAAGTGAAGTTGCCTGAGAAGCTTAGTGGTGTTCATGACGTATTTCACATATCGCATTTGAGGACACGTTTACACGATACCGCGGAAGTAGTAGAGCCTAGCATGCTTAAAGAAGTGGGAGTAGAGCGAGATGCCAAGATTAGACGAGTTCCTACATGCATCCTCGGATCGGAGGTCCAGAAATTATGCAAGCGAGAGGTCAAGTTGGTCAAAGTCCAATGGGGAGATAATCTAGAAGACGTGACTTGGGAGACTGAGGACAAGATACGTGCGTCGTACCTTTTCCTGTTTAAGGGTATTTTCTTAACTTCTCCTTTTTCTACCGCTTTGTTTATACTTGTTCTATCGTCTAGTGTATCCTCTCGATTATATCTTCGACCTTTAGGTAGAAAATCCTACGGTTTTAAACATGTGTTTGAGACATGTTATGTTTGGTGGATGCAAGTGGATGTAAGTATTTGCTAGTGGTTGCTCGTGGATGCATTTACACACACTTTAGGCACTAGATCGGCTCAATCACTTTCATATTGCATATGGATGAGTGTGCATATTTAAGTTAATGGATGTACATTGAATGTGTTATCATATGGATGTTGCATTTGGATGAATGGTTGTGCACTCAGATAGAAATGATATGTATCATTAGGATTCTTTTGCATACATAATGGATGCATGGCACTATCATATTTTGCAATAAGGAGTCAACTGAATCAGGAGACGACCTGATTTTGCATTAGGATAAAGACATATACACACACTTTGCATATGTTCATGAAAGCATTAGAAATCTTTTAAGGACAATGGACGCTCGTGATTGATGGATGAGTAGATGGGTGGTTGACATGCATTCCTTTCAGCTTCGAGATTTCGGGGGCGAAATCCTTTAAGTAGGGAGGAATATAACACCCCGTAACTTTAAAACATGACATAATGGATAATTAAAGAATACTTAATTTTTAGAAGAATAATTAAGTGAAACAGTTATGCCATTTCTTTCATCTCGGAATTCTGCTTGAGACAGAGTCTGAGTTTGCATAAAATGGATAACGTATGAAGGAGTTATGGACGATAGAAGTTTGGCAGAACAATCAGGAAACGGGCCAGAATAACTAGCGCACTTGTGAAGTGCGCCAAACAAAAATGCACTGGCGCACCTGGGAAGTGCGCCCATGCTGAGCCCAGATCTGCAGAATTCTAGACAGTTCCCTGATGATGTGTCTTTTTAATCTGAGTGGTTCTGATGGTCTCTAATCTAAAGGTCCTAATTCACCTAATACATCTATAAATAAACACCTAAACCTAGCCCTAATCTCATTCAACCCTAATCCATGGCGCCTCCATGCTACTGCTCCAACTCAAATTTATTTAGCTTTTCTTCTTCAACAATCAAATAAGAGGTTATTCAAGATCAGATTTACTACAGCAACGCCTAATTCTCTTTTCTAAGAATCCTATCGATGTGAGTTTGCCACTTTCACATATAATTAAATTAAAAAGTAATTGTGATAGGATTGTAAATTGGATCTAATGTATATGCCTATAAATAAAATGAATCATATCAAGTTTTGTAATTTGTTATCCTTTAGATTCATACCCAATTGCCATTATCATATGCCTATCTAATCTATTTTGTCGTTATTCATTTCACATGCTTGTTAATATGTTTATCCCAATCTTGATGTTTTGATTCTCTCCCCTTCTTCTTTTCCTTTTTCCTTTTGATATTCGGCTAACTTAGAACCTAAGTATATTGCGTTGAGATTTACGTACGATTAACTTTGGAATGATTTGGAAAAGTTGGGAAATATGTAATAAAATGAGGTTTGGCATAAACTGCTGATAGCTATGGAAATTGGTTTGGGCATAATTTGGTACAACTTGTACACATGAGATTATAGGCATAATTTGGATTAAAACTATAAATAAATTTTAGATTGGAAACTATGGGTAATTGGAATATATTATAATCCAAGATTTTAAATTGGGACTTGAATCAAGAAAGTGATAATGAACACCTAAGACACGAGGTTAGATTCAGATTGCGGTATAAGCCTGCCCGGAACCACACGGCATATTCAATAACCGCAAAGGGTATTTAATGTGAGAGGTCAAAGTAAGAAATTAGATGCGTAATAATGCAAAGACACGAGGTTTGATTCGGATTGCGTTATAAGCCTGCAGGGAACCGCCTAGCATATCCAGCAACCGCAAATGGTAATCTAATGTGGGAGATCTTGCAAGATTACGGTTATAATGAATTAATGAACACTTAATCAAGATAAGACATGTGGTAAGACATGAGAATAATAAAGGGTTAAGTGGGTAACATGGGTAGCATATGAAACATAATTAAAGCACTTGACCAAGATGAGACAAGTGATAAGACATGGAGATAAAAACGGGTAAGTGGGAATTCCTAGTGGGGACCAAGCTTAGGAGGGAAGCTTGTGTCAAGTGTGTGGACCCTTTCCAACCAGTAACCCATTTTAGTATCTATATTAGCTCGAACTAGGTCGAGGACAGGGACACACTTACTGGGGTTGATTGTAAGAGGTCAATAAAGAGTTAGCAATGGCAGTGCAAGTCCAACGGAGTCATGTGCATGCGTGGGTCTGGGCTAGTGGTAAGACTCTGTTGCATTGTGTAGGTATAAGCTGTGCATTTCAGTAGTATCGGGGTTGCCACCTTAGGGAGTGATACACCCTATTATGGGACCAACACAGGTATCTACGAGGTTAGGAGGCCAATCGAATGGGAAGGGTAATGGGTACAACTAGTGGGGATATGAGCAAGTTGGCACCTATGATAGTAATTAGAAGTACGCGAAACTACCATCATTGTATTTGTTTAAGAGGGATCATCTTTTAGTATGTAACTAGTATGTAGGTACGGTGCAGAACATATCTTATAGTGGTTAGGAGCGCAGTCGATGTTCTATCTTGCTTACCTTGATTACCTTGTCATATCTGCTTATGTTACAGTCATCTCTTATATCCAGTTTATGTTCTTATCCTATTACTTTACTGGTTATATTGTTAAAGTCACTGGACTCGCCAGACTTTACGTCTGACCCTTTTTGTTTCGCCTCTTTTCTTTCTTCCCCCCCACAGGTCCTCAGGGTGGGATTAGTGGAGCTTGACTCGGATTTCTTTCTTCTTGAAGTGCTTGGAAGTGTTGAAAGTAATGCTTAGCTTTATCTCTTTTTCAATATGGCTATTTGGAGTGGGATTATGGTTTTGCTTTTATGTACTCTGATAATAATTTTGTTTAAGATGGATATTTGTGTACTTGGCTTTAGTATATCGTTTTAATGTTGTAACCAGACATGTTTTGCTTTTCCGCTGCAGTGAATAAATTTTGAATTTGGTAAGTACCATTTTATATATCTGTCTTGTGATGTTCCGTTCTATACTCTTATAATGCTCCATGAAAATTAATGCATTCCCTTAGTGAGTGACATTAATGGGCGTGGGGTGTTACAAATCACATCAAATTACATCGATTTTCATGATTTTCATTGCTGCCCAAATATGAATTCATTGATTTGCATCGAATAATAGTTTAGGTAAGTGATAGATATCTCCCACATGGAAACTACGGATTATATGGGTTAAATTAGGATTGATTCGAATCATACATGTTAAATTCATCTTTGATCTAGTTGTATATGTTAATTCAAACTTAGACATCTTAGGATAATCTAATTTAATCATATAAATCGACTAGAAGTCAGATTAATCATGTTCTCAACTATGTATTGATCCAAATCATGTTATATCTATTTTTATTAGATGTTTAATGTTTATACATGTTTATATGATCAACATTTGATGAATCACTATTTGGTTTGATTGAATTGAATGCACTCCTTGAATTGTTTGTTAGAATATTTATTGTAGATCTTAGATTTAATAAAAAAACAAATCAGAGGTTTAGATGGTCGGATTCAGATGAAACTTGGCGAAGAAGCTCTGGAAGACGAAAGGAGGGAACCTAAAAATTTTGAGTTCGAAACACGCTAACTGAATGGATCGACAATGGACCATGCCCAATTGACTGACGTTGGTCCATCACAGTAGGTCGTATAATGTTGACCTTTTGGACATTGCATCGTGGTGGTCAATCAAAGCTACGTGCAAAATTTTAAGTTATTTGGATGGATCGAGGTTGATTACTAGAGCATTGGTCGATGGATTGAGAGGAGATCTCGTCGAAAGGGTATTTAGGTTAATGGATGGACTGAAAGGAAGTGCTCGAGGATGGGATGGTGACGGTCCAACACTTAACCGAATATCCACTAAGTGTATGGACTGGTATCGATTCATAGGCAATGGACCGGTACTAGTTCATAGCTGATTTACTGGTATCGATCCATCGGATAAGATTATTTGGGGCTTGAATTGTGAGCTTGTTACAATATCTTCTGGGAGTTTCTGGTGAAGTTTGGTGACCGACGGACTTCATATGATTAACGAGCAACTGGAAAATAGATGGTGCTTCGATTGTGAACTCAAGGGTTGAGTGGTCGGAGCTTGATTGATGTGATACCAGTCGTGGTCTGGTGCACGTCGCAGTAAGATAATAAACTGACTCGAATGGGAGTTGTCGGTCATTCAATGATTGATGTATTCAGGGCCTTAGTCATTGATAGCTAGAATATTGGTTGCCATGATTGATTGTGTGCTTTCTTCTATGTTTTCTCTAGGTAGTCTACCATTGTAGGTCGTCAAAGAGAAGAGGGGTTGGGGGATGTCATTTTCCTATTCTGGAGCGACATATGCTAGAAGATTATCCTGTGTTAATCTTTTGGTTGCTGAGATAGATCATATGGTTGAACTATCTATACTCATGTATCCTGTGTAACTTTTGATAGTTATTTTTATCGCTCACTAAGATTCTTGCCTAAATAAAGGTTTTATGTTTTATCTCATTAAATTGGGCTATTCATCAATGTTTTTGGGTGAGTCGACCGAGATATCTGATGATTGGTTTTGGTGCCGATGATGCTGTGAGATGACGAGTTGGAGGCTAACGTGTTATTTCCTACTATATAGATAAATCTTGATTCCGATGTATACTGTTTAATGTTGATACTCTGAGAGATATATAGTGAGGCTTAATGTACAAATATTCATCTTCATGAATCTTTTGTATTGGTGACTCTTTGACGTTATGGAGATTTGATTTTCAGTTCTGTTACTCTTCACCAGTATATCCCGTTGTATATTTTCTATTATGTGATATCCATGAGCTTTGAGTTATGTGACAGGTCTTTTCCTTGATGATCATTCCATATTGGCCTAGCACATCATACAATGTGCCTTTCCTTAGTTCGGTGCAGGAGATATCGGGCGATCATCACAAAAAGCGTACCTGGCCTGAAGTCGAGTGAACAGAGATAATTTCTCCAATGCATTTTTATGACTTGGCATTTTCTGGTTGTCCTATTTCAAATCATAAGCTGATGGGGCAAGCTCTGATTAGTCCAAGGACACAGCTGGCTCGGATTTAATTCCTAAACCTGACGACCTAAGTTCTTCAACTTAACTTATAAATAAACCTCTAACTCCCCTCATTCTTCACAACTCAAATCTCATCCCTGCGTAGGCTAGTGAAATGCCCCACACCTCTCAATTTCATCCATATGAAGATGTGTTAAGGTTTATGAAGCACTTAGGCATAAAGTAACAACATAGAGAATAAAATTCACAAGGTAGAAATATAAAACACAACGAAAACTTTAAAACTTTTATTAAATAAGCAAGTCAAATCACAACACATGGTACATTTTAAAATACTGTATAGTCTCATCATAAAACAAACATACTATCTTGTGGAAAATATCAGAGTAAAACCATAAAAACTATCCCTCTTTTAAGTCAATACAATGATCAGAAAACAAGAACTGAACAAATACATGAAACTTGAAAGAGTCTGAATCCATGCTGAACCAAATAATCAAGAGTTGCTGCTGAGACCCTCCACCGTGCGAACCTAGGAGGAAGAAGAGAGAACAGGAAAACAAACTAGGTCAAATATACATCTATTGAGTTCTAGTAATTTCTAGCATGAGCATAAGTTAAGAAAGCATTTAGAGAGATGAATAGTTCCAAGAATAATAGATATAAAAGCATAAATGAAATAGCATGTAAGATAAATACAATTAAAGATAGGCCTCTCGTTTATATCTAAAAATTATTGCACCAACTACTAAGATATCATAATTAGGTTTTACCTAATTTCTACCCGTCGATCGGCTACTTTACCCAAAATGTGGTAACCTATGCCAGCTATGGAATTCGGGGTTATCAATCCCGAATCCATCAACTACATAGTCGTTAATCATAGAAATTACAATGGCTTATCTTCCCCAATCGAAATGATTCACACTCATCGTTCTGCCAAAACGCGACCACACCCACCTCGTTTGAACCTCTTACTACCCAGTTCAGTAAAGCTTGCCCTGCATTCTACCTAATGTGAGATTCCATGATAACAAAAGGATACTGACTGATAAGGGTTCCAAACCAAAAATGCAACTGACACAAGTCACCCCTAGACTTAGTCCCTATTCATAATTTTATTTGGCCTCTTATCTTCCACAATCATCCCCACACTGCTGGAACGAACCTAAACTAGGATTTCATTATACTATTAGACCTCTTATCTTCCCTGGTCAGCCCACGCTGTAGAAACAGACATAATTTGCGAGCCACTTATCTTCCTCAATCAGTTCCAAGCTGCAAAACACAACTCCCTCTATCTTAGCGTATTAATTTCATTAATTTGACTTAACACGTTTAAGTTTAATAAGCCCAACATAACCTCATGGTATATTCCTAGGTTGCGTTAACATTTCTAATTAATGTTATTCTTTATGCACAACTTATCTTCATGTTACTTAATGTAAAATTAAGTCCAATTTATTTTAGATTACATTTTCTCCAATATACGTTAGGTTTTATCCCCAATATTATAGTACAATATAATTACAATACTTAATTAGGATCAATATACCCAAAAATCTATTTTTTCTCAATTTCAACATTATTCCCCTTTAACGTAGAATAACGGTAACAACCTAGGCTCTTCTCAGGCTTAGGCTCAATTTTAAAAGAAAAAGGGGAAATGGTCTAGGTTACTCGCAAGGCCTAGACTCAAGATAAACAAAAGCAAATAAAATAGGCATAAACATAATTTTAAATAAACGATAACAAAGAATGGGATAAGAAGAAAGAAGTTACTTATAACCAATAAACAACTAGAAAGAAATAGGCATTGACAGTAAGAAGATTACAATAACTTACAGGAAAAACTAAACATATAAATACTGTAAACGTAAAACTTGCAAATTAAAACTACTTAACTGTCTAAACATTCCTACATAGATAAATAATCTAAAAATTATGTAAAAACTCATAGATCTGATGAACAAAGCTTCCTTCATGGCCTTCTTCTTAAATCTAGTGGAACCTCTACCTCTAGAAGTGTTTATAAAAATAAATATTAAAACTTAAGAACTTCTTCACCCATTAAAAATTTAATTATGTGGCCTTTTCCTAATTTTGAGGATAGGCCTGGGGAAGAAGAAGAAGAGAGAAAAGAGAATGGAAGTGAAGAAATGAGAGAGGTCTTGCTAGTCTACTATAAGTTTTACTAGATGCCCTCAGCCGTTCAAATCTAAGATTAGATCTAGTCTGGTCATGTCATCGAACCAATAAGAAAGCGCCATGTTAACCTTTGGTTTAAAATAAACTAATAAAACAATGTCAACTCAGTTAACAACACTGTAAATAATAATATAAACGTCACTGCCCGTGTGCTAGGTTAGGCAAGCAGTTTCCTTCACCTAGGTCGACCCACCCTCATACCTGGGTCGACACAAGGGTCGACACACCTGTCTATCAAGTTGGGCTGGGTTGCTAAGTGACCGTTAGTTCACCTGTTTAATTATTTATTTTAAATTTTCCGATTTTTTTTTTAATTCATAACTAATTAATTTTAACTCTGATTTTGGCAAACCAAGTGTCCATTTTGATTAGAAAATTACAACGAACCCAATTGTGCTAGTCCCGTTGTCCAATTCTGAATATTATTTTAATTAATATTTAGTTTATTAAATATTTTATATTTAATTATTTTTCATTAAAATTCGAGGTGTTACATTTTCTCCACCTTAAAGGATTTTATCCCCGAAATCTCTAAGGCTAGATGAATGTTATGAATGTTATCCGTTATAATCTAAACCCATCTACTCAACCATCAACCAATGGCATCCATAGTCCTTTGATTTTCTAATGTTATTTATGACCATATGCAAAGGTATTGTTTATATGTCCCTAAGCTAATGCAAAAATCAGGTGTCTACTGAGTCAATTGACCTCCTTAATGCAATTTGTGTTTGTTCCATGCATCAAATATGTATGCAAAAGAAACCGAATGATACATATAAAACTCTATATGCGTTGAACAACCATTCATCAAAATGCAACATCCAAGTGAGGATTCAACCATTTTTCATCCATATAAAATTAAAAACTGCACACACATCTGTATGCAATTATGTA
Source organism: Allium sativum (assembly GCA_030737875.1). Taxonomy (NCBI): domain Eukaryota; kingdom Viridiplantae; phylum Streptophyta; class Magnoliopsida; order Asparagales; family Amaryllidaceae; genus Allium; species Allium sativum. The sequence goes on from CM060917.1 coordinate 76,199,853, forward strand.
AGTGTACTAGTTTAGCCGGTCTCTAACTAGTGCCTAATGTGTGTATATGCATTCATTGTTTCCACTAGAAAACACTTGTATCCACGTGAATCCATCCAACTATAACATGTTCTATTAACATATTTTTAACCATTTCCTACCATCCATAGGCTTCTATGTAAGACTTATTATTCAAATGATAAGGAAAATAGATTCAAATTCATATCTTAGAAAAGATAAGAGCGTACTCTCAAAGAGGAATGGAAAAGAAGCGTGAATTCTATCGTCTGATTCCCAAGTCGGGTTGTTGCTATCTTCTCCCCGCTAAATCTTAACAAGCTTGAACTCTTTATTCTGTAGCTTCTTCACCTTAGATCCTAGTGTCCGAGTAGGAACTCTCCTGGATAATGCTCCTTCTTTACCTCGATATCCTCTAGAGTACTCGGCTCTATTACTACTATCGTGGAATCATGTAGACACTTCAATAAGTGTGAAATATGGAATGCATCATGAACTCCTTCCAGTATCTCAGGTTGTCTAACTCTTTTGGCCATTTGACCTATCCCCTCTACTACAAGAAATGTCCCTACGAACCTCGGTGCCAACTTCCCCAGTGGGTCGAACCGAACAACACACTTCAAAGGTGACACCTTAAAAAAACCATGTCTCCTACCACAAATTCTAGGTCTGTCCTGCACTGATCTGCATACAACTTATGTATGTCCTGAGCTACTTTCATCCGCCTTCGAATCAAATCTATCTTCTCTGGGGTCTCTTTAACCATCTAAGGTCCAAGTAGAAGTCTGTCTGTAGACTCCCACTAACATATAGGTGGTCTGCAGGGTCGTCCGTATAATGCCTCAAAGGGGGCGACACCAATACTCGTCTGATAGCTGTTATTATATGCAAAATATTCCAATGGAAGATGCTCCTCCCAAATCCCTGCGAAGTCTAGGATACACAGCCATAATAAGTCCTTGAGAATTCTGTTAACCCTCTCTATCTATCCATCTGTCTAGGGGTGATAGGCAGTTCTAAGTTGTAGTTGTGCCCCCAAAGCCTCCAGCAGGCTCCTCCAATACTTGATCGTAAAGATTGGGTATCAATCACTAACAGTACTACAGGGTATTCCATGAAGTCGGACGATATCTCTAAGACACACGGATGTCAACTAAGCTGCCATCCATTTACTCTTAACCAGGATAACATAAGCGCTTTAAGTAAAACTATCAACTATAACCTAAATATTAGTGTCACCCTTCCTCGATCTGGGCAACCCATCTATGAAGTCCATCGAGATGCTCTCCCGCTTCCACTAAGGCACATCCAATGGCTGAAATAATCAACAATGCTTCCTTTGCTCAACCTCCACTCGCGAACAAGTCATACATCAACCTACATACTCTGCCACGTCGTTCTTTATTCATATCCAATGAAGGACCCTCCTCATATCACTGTACATCTTGTCATTCCCCGAATGGATGGTTATCCAAGAGTGATGAGCCTCTTCTAAAACCAATCTCAACAAATCACCAACTCGAGGGACACAAAATCTGTCATCATGATGTAGTCGTCCCCTCTCATCCACAGAATACCTAGCAAGGTGACTAGAGGTCTCTCCTATATTGAGTCAGTCCAAAATATATGCTAACTGCCGATCCTTGCATTGACTAGATCCAATACGCTTTAAAGAGTAGATCATACCCCTATTGATACCAATAATCTTGATGCAAAATCCGTAGATGGTCAAAAATCTAATAATGAGATAAACCCCAAACTCTACCACTTTACAAACAATGGACTTGGAGTCACTCTCTTCCTACTCAATGCGTTTACTACAACATTCCCCTTCCGTAGGGTATATGCTATCTTGAATTCATAAGATGCAAGAAACTCCATCCAACCCTGCTATCGCAAATTAAGGTCTCTTTAAGAGAACAAGTACTTGAGCGACTTATGATCTGTATAAAGCTCGAACCTCTCTCCCAGTAAATAGTGTCTCCAAGTCTTAAGTGCACTCCAAGTCTTAAGTGCACTCCAAGTCTTAAGTGCACTCCAAATCATGGTAGGTAGTTCTTCCCACGTACCCTCAACTGCCTACTCCTGTAGCAGACAACCCTACCCTTCTGCGTAAGAACCACACCGAAATTCATGTCGTAAGCATTCATATAAATGATGAACATCTTCATACCATCAGGGAGGGTCAATACTAGAGATGGTGTAAGAGCCTTTTTCAATCTCAAAAATGCATCCTCGTAATCCATATCCTAAGCAAAAACTCGGTTTTTCTTCGTTAGGCTGGCAAGCGAAGCTGGGATCCGTGAAAAATCCTTAATGAACTTCCGATAGTATCCTATCAAACCCAAAAAGCTTCTCACCTTTGTCACACTCTTGGGGGCTTTCCAATCTTTAACTGCAATTACCTTAGCAGGGTCCATTACTATATCACTACTAGAGAAACTTGCCCTGAGAACCTTACCTCCTTCCACCAAAAATGGCACTTAGAATACTTCACCTTTAGCAGATGTGCACGGAGAGTACGGAGGACCTCTCCCAAGTGCAAGGCGTGCTCTTCTTTGCTTCTCGAGAAAACCAAGATGTCATCAACGAATACCACCACAAACTTATTTAGGTACTCCCTAAATACCCTGCTCATCAAATCCACAAAATGTGCCAGTGCATTGGTTAGCCCAAAAGGCATAACCAACCACTCAAAGAATCCATCCGAAGTTCTAAAAGCAGTGTTATCTATGTTGTCATCCACTACCTAACGCTGATGAAAACCTGGAATTAAATCCAACAGCGAGAAACTAAAGTGCCTACTAACTGATCAAACGAGTCATCTATCCATGAGAGTGAGTGTATATTATTCTTCATGATTTATTTCAACTCCCTGTAATCCAAACATAAAAGGAGAGAGCCGTCCTCTTTAGTTGTGAAGACGATTGGTGCTCCCCACTCAAAAATGCTCCGTCTAATAAACCCCTTCTCAGATATCTCACCCACTTGCTTATTTAGCTCCATATTCTCGCTCGGGGCCATTTGGCGCACTGATAATGCAACAGGCTTAGCTTTCTCCACTAAGTATATCCAAAAATCTATCTCACTCCTAGGAGTTTGCCCTCTCGCCTCCTCAGACACGTCCGAGAAGTCTCTAACTATGGCACCAAACGAAGATCATCGACATAAGCATCTAAGGAATCCAAAAGAATAAGAATGGATGACATTCATGGGTCACAAGAAATCTCGAGAGTCCTACATGACACGTCAAAAGCCTAACAACTCTCCTCTCACAGTCAATGATGGCATCATACATGGCCAGTCAGTCCATTCCTAGAATAAGCATGTAACCCATAAAACCCAGTACATATGCGTTGCACTCAAACTCGACGCCAAGAATAGAAACACTCAAATCTCTACGCATCATAGACACGTGAGCCGCACCTCCTATAGGGTTAGAGACAACTACTTGATCAGAAACTACAGAAGTATCTAGGTGCAAACTATCAACAACAAAGCTGGATATAAAAGAATGAGAAGCACCAGAATTGAACAAGGTACTAATGGGAAAGTCGAAAAGAGAAATCAAACCTTCTACAGTGACCTTTCTACCTCTGCCCTAACTGCTACCACCTATTCGAGTAGGCTCAAGCGTGTGAAACTGTGCTCCGGATGAACCTGTCCTTACTTCTGAGAGCACTTCCTGCTGTAATGTCCCATCTGTCCACACTGAAAACAAGCACTCTTCTTAGCTATCTTCTTACAATCTTTAATGACACTTCACTTCCTTCTTGATCTGTTCTTTATCTGTCTTATCTCTCTTTTTCATTGCATCTTTCTTGGGCCACAACCTTTTCTTTTCCATACCCATCTTAGCCACTTCAGTCTTGTCCTCTTATTTACTCTCTTTTCCATCCTCATGCATAAGAGCCATACCCACAAGCCTATCAAACGTAGCTCCCATCGGAATATGCGTCATCGCTAGTCCTTGGAGGGGTTGGTTCAGCCCCCTTGCAAAACTTAAAGCCTTCTTATGTGCAATATTAACCAGATCTAAGCCAAATCTTGTAAACTATGTAAATCTATTCACATACTCATTGGCTGATATACTTCCCTGACTCAAACTCAAGAACTTCTCCAACTGCATCCCTTCTTTAGCTTACGATAATACTTCTTCTTGAATTTATCCTTGAATTCATCCCATGTCACTTCGGCACGCTCAGCCCCTTTCCACCAAAATAACGTCTCTCTATTCAGTTGTCAAGTGACCAACTGACTCCTTCACCGGTCATCAAGCTCTAATAATTCTAACACACCATTAGTCTCTCTCATTCAAATACGAGCACCTACAAAACTCTTTGATCCAAGAAATGGCTTGCCACCTATAGTAGAAAATACTTACAAAGCTTAGAGAAATTAACCGCTGGATTGGGTGGAACTACTGCGGCTAAAGATGGAGGTAATGCATTTCCTTGCCCCAATGTAGGAATTGTAGCTTCAACATATAAACAGAACCATACCAAAATGGAAACGACTTCTGGAAATTTGGGACCCCAGACATGTTGGAAAGAAAAGAGACAATGATTTAAAAATTTCCCAAGGAAATAATGTAATTGACTTGAGGGGATATTTTCCAAAAATAAGTTTTACTTGAAAATACCATAATTTTGAAGACACTTTTTCATAAAATTTTCTCTGATCATGTAACCTTAGGCTCTGATACCAAATGAAACACCCCACACTCCTTAACATCACCCATATAAGGATGAGTTACGATTTATGAAGCGCTTAGGTATAAAGTAATAATAAAAAGACTAAAATTCACTAGAAAAAAATGTAAAACACAGCGGAAACTTTAAAATATTTAATAAATAAGCAAGTCAAATCACAACACTTATTACATTTCCAAATACCAGATAGTTATCATCATAAAGCAAACATACTGTCTCATGGAAAATATCATAGTACATTAGTAAAATCATAAAAACTATCCCGTTCATAAGTCAATACAATGATCAGAAAACAAGAACTGAACCAATACATGAATCTGGAAAGAGTTTGAATCCAAGTTGAACCAAATAATAAGGAATCATTATTGAGACCCTCCAACCTACGAACCTGGAAGGGGGAAGGAAGAGAGAAGGAGAAAACAAACTAGGACAGACATACGTCTAGTGAGTTATAGTAATTTCTAGCATGACCATAAGTAAAGGAAGCATTTAGGCAAATGAATAATTCGAGGAGCAATAGACATAAAAGCATAAATGAAATAGTGGGTAAGACAAATACGAATAAAGATAGGCATTTCATACCCAAAAATTGTTGCACTAACTCCTAAGATATCATAATTAGGCTTTACCTAATTTCTACTCGTAGATTAACTACTTTACCCAAAATGTGATAACCTATGTCGGCTATGGAATTCATGGTTATTAATCCTGAAACCATCAACTAAAAGGACATAGCCTTTAATTACAGGTGTTACAGCGGCTTATCTTCCCCAATCGGAATGATGCATGCTCATCATTCTGCCAGAACGCGACCGTACCCACCTTGTTTGAACCTCTTACTATCCAATTCAGTAAAGTGTGCCCTAGCCTCTAATTAGTGTGAGACTCCATGATAACAAAGGGATGCTGACTGATACGGGTTCTCAACCAGAAATGCAATTGACACAAGTCAACCCTAGACTTGGTTCCCTTTTATTATTTTATTAGGCCTCTTATCTTCCATAATCAACCATATGCCGCCGAAACGAACCTAACTAGGATTTCATTATACTATTTGACCTCTTATCTTTCCAAATGGCCCCATGCTTCCAGAATGGGTATGAGCCACTTATCTTCACCAATTAGCTCCACGCTGCCGGAACAGACTCCCTCTACCTTAGCCTATTAATTTAATCAATTTAGCTTAACACGATTAAGTTTAATAAGACCAATTAACCTCATGTTATATTCCTAGGTTGTGTTAACATTTCTAATTAATGTTACTCTTTTTATATAACCCATCCCCTTGTCACTTAATATCATTAAGTTCAATTTATTCCAATTTACATGTTCTCCAATTACACGTTAAAGCTTTATCCCTAATTTTGTAGTCCAATCTGATTACAATACTTATTCAGTTTCAATATGCCCAAAAATCCCTTTTTATTCAATTTAAACATTATTCCACTTTAACACAAATAATGTTAAAGGCTCTTCTCAGGCTTAGGCTCAGCGTTAAACGAGAAAGAGAAAATGGTCTAGGTTACTCGCAAGGCCTAGACTCAAGATAAACAAAAAGCAAATAAAATAGGCAAAAGCATAACAGTAAATAAATGATGACAAATAAGGGGATAAGAAGAAAGAGAGATTACTTATAACCAATAAACAACTGGAAAGAAATAGGCGTAGAAAGTAAATATTTTATAGTAACTTGCAGAAAAACTAACATATAAATACTGTAAATGCTTTAAACATAGAACTTGCAAATTAAAACTACTTAACTTTATAAACATTCCTACATAGATAACTAATCTAAAAGTTATGTAAAAACTGATAAATCTGATGAACAAAGCTTCCCCCGTGACTTCTTCTTAAATCTAGTAGAATCCCGTCTTCAGAAGTGTTTATTACAATGATTATTTAAACTTAAGAACTTCTTCACCCCTTAGAAATTTAATTATGTGACCTTCCAAAATTTTGAGGATAGACCTATTGAAGAAGAAGAGAGAATGAATGCTAGTCTATTTACTGGATTTACTAGATGCCCTCATCCATTCAAATATAAGATTATATCTGGTCCAGCCATGTCATCGGACCAATAAGAAAGCGCCACATCGATCTATGGCTTAAAATAAACCATAAAATAATATTAACTCAGCTAAAAATGATTTAAATAATAATATTGTTACTACCAAATATCAATAATGAAGTGAGCTAGCGGTGAAGGTGTGTCGGAAGACCGAAAGCTCGTGGGAGGTTCAATAGAAAGTGGAGTCGAATAATAAGAGGGGAAAAGCAGGAAGGGGTAATCCGGAGTTTCGCGTCAACCTAAACCCTCTCCCTTCCCCCAAAGGAAAGGATCATAAGGCACTATGGGGTGTAACTAACAGGATCTCTCCACCCGGGTCAATCCAACAAGACCCTTCCGACAGTACAAGCCCAACGAAAGACTCCGTGTGAGGAGCCACCTAATTCTAAAGGCCAAGTATGCCAGAAGCATTAAAACCGATGGACAAAGCCCAAAGGAATCTTCAATAATGACCTACCCAAATAACAATACACCTGAAGACGAAAGCATCGAAGGCCCCAAACCAGAAGAATGCGAAGGCCACCCAGAATCTACTTTTGGAACATCTAATGCATGGATATCGAATGGCCGTCCTCCAAGAATACAGGCTACCACAAAGGCCCTACCTAAAAGCTAGCTGAGATCCGAGCAGGATACTGTCTACTTGTACTAGGCCACCTAGTACCGAAATTGATAGCAGATTCGACCCGGCAACTGTCAACATACGCCACGAGGTCAAGCACCTCTAAGCATTCACGATAAAGCCGAGAGCCTACATCCGAAAGCTCATATCCACAAGCCTACTTTCAGGAGCTGCTTTCAAGAATTCAAGCATCATCCAAGGATTACAACCGAATACACCAAAGGCGGCCAAAGTTCGAGCATCCAAAGCCAAGAATAAAACAACCGACACAGACCCCTGCGGATCCAATAGCCCACCAACGGAAGGGGCTTTGAACCACTATAAATAAGACACTAGAGGTCACATTTAGGGGGTCGATCTTTTCTTCCTTAATATCTGTACTCTCAAAATAACTTAATAAGTAGAATCAATGGAGAATTCCTCCCTATGACATTCATGTACTCCCAACAAAAGTCTAATGAAAAGGGATCTTCTTATATGAAAGTTGCTCTATAAGTGTGTATTATTATTTCTTTAATCATAGTAGTTGCAGTTTATTATACATGATACAGAGAATCATGGGTTTATATCCCTTAATGTCCTCGAATGTCGAAACGAATCTCACTCGCTGAGCTTAGATCCGGCCTGATAGTCCTCAGCGATCCTGCACTTCTAAGCATCAGCATCTAAATTTCACACTAGAATACATTGGGAAAGTGAGCCAATCCACCTAATTCCCCTTTAGGTCTATCCCTACCGACCCACCTGCGGTGTTGATGAAAAATATCGTTAACATTTTGGCGCTCGAAGAAAGGCCTGAACCTCCGACCCCTTGGTTAACCCTACCACATATCTACCTGTGTTGTTCTGTCCCGGATCGTACTAGGACCTTGAAGAGGCGAGCATTTTGAGTAAAGGATCTCCGCCAATTACTAATGGATTGCCCATGGTTGGGGCAAGTATTGACGAGCCATGGGCGATCGAAAGAATCAACCCTCCATATTCAAGAAAAAGAGAAGGACGTAGAACCTTATGACCCTGATTGATGGAGCATTAACCCCTTCCAAATAGGATCAACCCCGATTTTTGCTTTTACCAACCCTTGACGGAGAGATACAATTCCTTTCTCCTCACCAAAGAAGCCATCCTAACAAAGGCTAGAGAAACCATATTCGTGCGAAGCATTGAGAAAACTCTTATTCCTGTGGTCGATAGAAAGGCTGAAAAAGTTATACCCCCATATCGGGGGCAATAAAAAGAAAGTGCATAGATAATGAAGGAATGATCAAATTGAGTAACAAAAAGGCCAAAATGCAGTAGCAAAAGAACAATTTCAAGTAAGGATTACCAAAGGGTTATTAGCTAACTTTGTCAATTAAGGGTATCTATTTCCTAACTAGGCATGAGTTAAACTTCTGGCCGTTGCCCAAGAAGAAACCCAAGAATGAAGCTAAGAAAGAAGGATTGTATTGCTACTACCATATGGTAAATGGACAAGAAACAAACCATTGCAGATTTCTGGAGGGGATGATCATCAGATTCTTGAACCAAGGAAAATTACAAAGTTATGTAAAGAAAACGTAGGAGACTGCGTCGTTAAAACCCTCTCAAAATAGTAAGAAACGGACTACCCCCGTTGCAAAAGAAAGAAACTCTATAAACAAAATGACCAAGGAAGGGTCAGGCCACAAGTGGATAAAGAAAAAGAAAACCCTTGCCAGTACTAAATTAGCCCGGGCAAGGCGTCCCCCGCAGAGGGCGGTGTGTTAGTCTTTCTCCATGCCCATATCATAGGGGGCAGGGTTGAAGCATCGAAAGCATAAGCCGCCATTTCACACTAGAAATGGTCGTGGCGATGCATCTAAAATTAGCACGCCCTGTCTCTGCTTGTAGAAGAGTCCGCCCAGCCGCTGCTAGAACTAAGCACATCCTACCTCTGCTCGCAGAAGAGCACGTCCTACCTCTGCTTATATTTTGCGTTACCTGCAGAAGGGAATGCAAACCCCTATCAATGCCTACGATGGTCAGGATAGGGCACCCCTTGGAGGGGTGGCGTATAAGCCTCTATCAGTGCCTACGATGGCCCGTATAGAGCATTAAAAGAGTAAACCTTAGTTCTGTGACTACGAGGGCTCCGTCCAAGTTTCTAAGCCCTTATCATCACCTACGATGGTCAGGATAAGGCACCTCCTGGAGGGAGGTCGGGTAAGTCCTTGGACCCTGCTTTTGGATAAGGTAGCCAAGTGCTCCGGATGCACAGGCCCAGAGAGTGGCCAAAAAAGCACGTACATCCTTTGCTTTGATACCAAAAGCCCAAGGGGAGGCTCAAGAAGCACGTACATCCACTGCTTCCCAAATCAAATCCGAAGGGGATACTTACTTCATTAACACTGGAGGAGGTTCCGGTTTACTATCATTAACACCCGAATCTGGGTCGATTCAGCGTTTCTCAAATACCGGAGGAGGTTTCAGTCTACTATCATTAACACCCGAATCTGGGTCGATTCAACGCTCCTCAAATACCGGAGGAGGTTCTAGTCTACTATCATTAACACTTGAATCTGGGTCGATTCGGCATTCCTTAAACACCGGAGGAGGTTCTGGTCTACTATCATTAACACCCGAACCTGGGTTGATTCATCGTTTCATTGATATCCAAGGAGGTTCTGGTCTACTATTATTAACACCCGAATCTGGGTCGAGGCCGCGCTTCGCAGGTACTGGAGGAGGTCCCGGTCTATTGTTATCGATGCCTGAATCGGGATCAATTCGGCTCTACATAAGCGCCAAAGGGGACGCAAGCCTCCTACGTATTGACACCCGAATCTTGGTTGAAGAAACCCTTCGCATGTATCGAGAGAAGATTCCGATAGTCAAGATGGATAGTTTGAAGATCTCCAAGGTAATTATCTCAAATCTGATCAACCGTAGGTCCACTCGTGAAAGAGAATCCACAAAATTCAGGAGTTGACAAGTAGCTCATTGTTAGAAACAAGGCCAGATAAAAAAGAATTATTTTATATTCTCTCGTACTCAAAGAGAAAAAGAAAACCTATTAAATCATTCATCATACGAATAATTTTCACTTGTGTTTCAGACCAACAGTTATTTAAATACTAAACATTATCGATACACAATTTTTTTCACCAAAAGATTACATTCTCAATACCCTTATTATGAGCGAAATTATGTGCCACTGTTATGAAACATCATTGAACCTCTAGGCCCTCTTCATCCTCGGGTAAAGGGCTGTCGATAGCATGACGAAGTGCATCGTCTAGAAACTTGTTAGGTCTTTGAACTATCCTGCTTGTCTTGCCTAACTGATTGGAAGGTTTAATTTGAAGCTTTAAAGTTCAGTTGTACGCCCTACACATTGCACCGATGGACTTATTTTCCTATTCAATCTCAAAAACACTCACATGCAAATCATGATTTTCTTCCTGCAGCTATCTAATTTGGTCAACATACCTGACGACATGGTCGTGAGAATCCTTGATTAACTTGGTATCATAGATTCCTTTCATCTCATCCACCACTATTTTGCACCACTCGGAAATAATTGTTTCCCTTAACCCCACAGGAGGGTTATTTAAATAATAACACTTCAGGAGAGCAAAAGCTTTACGAGTTGTCGCGATGCTATGGGACGAAGACCCCATCATTATAGGGGTATTCTCAAAACAATGTTCCCACGTCTCACACTTTGTAGTAGCATTATTTAAGTCAATTTCTAAGTCAACGACACATTGACGAAGACTCCTTAGTTCTTCCTCGAACTCGATAGAGGGTTTAGCCTTTATGTATGCTCTCAATCCCTGAATAGTCCTATCCCTCTCTTCTAGCTGCTATTTCAATATATTCATCCCTCAGTTAAGCTTTTGATAGATAAATTCTGATGTAAGATCTTCCTTTCATGAGACAGAAGAAACTTCTCTCGTCGACGATGTTCCGCCTCGGGAGGAAGGGATCTCACGTTGATTAACCTGCCCATAGACATACAGGAAAGTGAATACAATTTTATTCTCTTTTCAAACTTTCGAGGATCATACCTTCCTCTCATTCCTTTTTATATACAGCTCTACGTGGGTCACACCTAGAGCCTACCAACTATAACATAAAGATAGAAAAGTGAATTTATTAATATCATTTCTGCATGCATTTATGTTCACATAATGCCTTAGCATAGCTCATCCTAAACCTCTTTAATATTGCTTCACGATCCCCATTCAAAAAACTAAAGCAGAGCTGAGGAAATGTAGTATAAACACACTCAAGTCTATCGAGGAAACGCGTTTCCTGAAAGTGTTAGTAGGCGTGGTGCGAAACTCTTTTCTCAGCCTACAAATCGTGTGTAATGCCTCCTCATAGTAAACTAAATGCAAACAATCGTGTTAGCCCTTGCGGATAACGAAAGGGAGCCCCATATAAACGTTACATAGGTTGCAGAATTAAACATACAAGTGTACCACCTGCCCAACATAAAAACGGTTGGAACTTTTTGTTACCTAACTCTACTTAAAGCAGGGAAACAGTTTTTCTTCTATATATCATAACGACATGGAACTATTCAAAGCCAAGCATCTAGGAAAAGAGAAAAACGCGTCCAAAGTAAGAATTATACCCAAGGGGAGGGAACTTCACAACCGACGGCTTTCTTCCCTCCTGGAAAATCATAGGACCGCCTTCTTTGGGCAATGGCAATTCAGAATTGTGAACAATATGCTCGCCTAGACAGTTGCCTTCCTTGGGGCTGATACCCACTTTTTCTCTACTGCTACTAGTAGGGACAGGAGCTTCCCCCTCGTCGCTTAAGTCATCCGAAAGACAATCAATTTATAAAAGGTTCTCAACTGTAGGATCACTCCTTCGTGACACCCCAATTCCTTCCTCACCCATCCTAATCCTCTCTATGACCCGATCCCGGATGAAGGAAGGAATGCGGGTAGATCGGAGTTCAGAAAGATTCTGAAGGTTGTCGAAAAAAGATGAAATAAGGCATCTTCATAACAATTGGATTTAATCTGCGGAAGGTGGACTTGAAAGAAATCAGAAATCCTGTCCTGGGCTGCATAAATTATTTGGGCGACACGAGAAAGCTTTTCATCCTTCTTCTGAAGCTCATCAGCATGGGTAACGACGCTCTCCGCCATCTGATGCTCTAATCCCGACACCTTGTCAGGAGTTGCACCCCTAGCATGCGTCTCCTTTTCGAAGGCCAACTCAGCATGTTCCGAGGAAGCCTTCAACCTCCCACACTCGTCGCTCAAAGCTGCATTAGCCTCTCGGAGCCGAGTAATTTTAGTAACTAAAGAAGAAGGAACGGGCCTAGACAAAGGCCATTTCTTAACCATCTGGGAAATCGGAAGAATTCAGAATATAGTAGCGGCAAGCGGAAAGCCTAGAGTAAAAAAGGGGGGTGTCGTACCTCAAGCCGAGCAATCAAATGCCGATAAAAATCCATCGTGTTGGAAGAAGTGGGTGGCAACAAAACATTATAAATTCGGGTCCTGGAATGATAAGTTTCACGAGATCAGTAAAATCTGACGGAAGATCAAGTGGCCTCAAAGAATTGGCAGTCTGAGAAGAAGAAATATATAGTGTGGCGCTCACACCCTCCCTGGATGTGCTTGGAAGAAATGGTGAACAGACACCACTTCTCATTTCCCTACCAAAGACACTCCTAGAAATCGCGGAGGTAGAAGTATTGAACCTCGGTCTCTTAGCTGATGGACCAGCATGAAATTCAGCTACCCTCTTAAGAGCAGCCACGGTGGTAAGGTTCAAAGCATTAGCAAGAGTAGGGGCTTCCAAAACTGAAACTCCTAGTCAAACGAAAGGTCGAGGAAAAGTCGAGAGTGTGAAACGTAGGTACCAAAAGAATTTCCGCAAAGAAATTGTCGAATCAACAAAACATACCTGGAAATAAAGGAGGCAAAGGAGCGAACACCTCTGAACATGCTAGTAGATGTTTGGTACCGGGAAGACGGACAGGGGGATGCCCCAATATCTCTTGTCCATGAAAAAGAAGGATATAAAGACGCAGCTTGTCCTTGGTTAGTAGAGTGGACCGACTTGGCGGCCTTTCAAGTAACTTCAAAATAAACTTAAACATGCAAGATTCGCTCCCAGTTAGGGACACCTCATCAGAAGCAAAGTCTGAAAGAAAGGGATTAAAGATATGTTACAAATGAGAAAATAACCACTATGAAGAGTTAATAGGGCTTACCATGATCAGCAAATTGGCCAGAAATACCGGCAGGATATGTAATGAAGAAAAATTGATCTTCCCAAGACATAACCTTCCTCGCATCGTCGCTGATAATCTTCCTCAGAGGGGTAGCATGGAATAGGGGGAAGCCAGCACACCTTGAAAAACGCATCAGATAACGAACAAGGTTCGAAGTGAGAGAAACTTGACACGATTCCAGAACGAGTACTTCCAGGCATAATAGTAATGTGTAAGTGCTTGGTAGAAATTGGATGGGCGCTATTCCCAAATCTTTCAGAAGTTGAAGCACAAAAGGGGGAAAAGGAAAGAATCCCCCACACCAAATATGTTTAGCTGAGTAAGCAAAGTATCCCTTAGGAGGATGCATAACGTCATCACAGTAAGAAGCAGGAACGGCCTCCACATTGTCCATCCCAAAGCTGGCAAGAATGGAGTTTACGTCACCTTGAGAAGTGATCAACGTTTTCTTCAAGAGGGGAGACTTGCCCTTCCGAGAGAAATCATAATCATCAACGGACGATAAACCGGAACTCCTCTTATCAGATATAATACTGCCAGGTAAAAGTTTAAGAAAAGACAGTGGTAATTGTGCAAGGATATTTACCCAAGTCCACACCGCACAAACAAGGACCAATTAACGTTCCCTACCAAGGAATATCAAATGACTCTGATATGACACTTCGTAAAGGACAAGGAGTTTGCTTGAAAAGTCGAAATACCCCTTGACAAAGGGTGGGGAGGCAAATGCTACAACCAAATATCAACAACGAAGTGAGCTAGCAGTGAAGGGGTGGTAGAAGACCGAAAGCTCGCGGGAGGTTCAATAGAAAGTGGAGTCGAATGCTAAGAGGGGCAAAAGCAGGAAGGGGTAATCCGGAAAGTCGCGTTAACCGAAACCCTCTCCCTTCCCCTAAAGTAAAGGATCGTAAGGCACTATGGGGTGTAACTGACAGAATCTCTCCACCCGAGTCAATCCAACAAGACCCTTCCGACAGTACCGGCTCGACGAAAGACTCTGTCCGAGGATCCACCCTAATCTAAAGGCCAAATAAGCTAGATGCAGTAAACCTGATGGACAAAGCCCAAAGGAATCTTCAATAATGACATTCCCAAATATCGATACACCTAAAGACGAAAGCATCGAAGGCCCCAAACCAGAAGAATGCGAAGGATACCCAGAATCTACTTTTGGAACATCTAATGCATGGATACCGAAAGGCCATCCTTAAAGAATACATGCTACCACAAAGGCCCTACCAAAAAGCTATCCGAGACCCGAGCAGGATACAGGCTACCCATACTAGGCCACGATAAAAATTCAATTTTTGCATATATGAAGTAGCGATAAAGATTTGATTTTTATTATGAAGTTAGCGAAGTAAAAACTTGATTTTTAACATATACCGCGTGAAACAGATCTCGTTGGAAAACACGGCGAAGAGTTTCTACATATGAAGAGTCGCGGTGTGTGGTTTAGCTTCTAGGTGAGAACTCCTCACATTTATTTTTATTTGTTTTCTAGTTGAAATATATACTAGGATGCAGACGGTGCTTAGCAGCACCCGACACCCGTCGTCCACAGACCATGGATGACTTGTTTGTTTGATTGATGTGTTGGGAAAAATGATTGTGTGTAGTGGAATGGAATAAATTATTTTATGGTTAAAAATATAATTTTTAATGTTTATATAAAATAAATAGTTATAAACAAATCGGATGATTTGTTTATGTACACACATTTGACTGATGACGATAAATTTTACACATCGCCCAACTGCACAAATAAGACCTGTGTTTGATTGTTTGAAAACCCCACACGGGTGTTGGGATGAAATTGGCCATACACTAGTTCCAATAATTAGCTGTATGTCGATCGATTGATTGATAGGTTGTTATAAGCATTAAATATTTATATTTGATGCTTATGCAGTGCAGAATGCACTTTGGATGATGGTTGACTGTGTTTGATTGTTGTAGTGTACGGGTGTGTATGAAATCCATATCAATCACATTGTATGGTAATTGATTGGGCCTCATTTCAAGTTGGAAAATAAAGAAAATTCACGTATTGAATAAAATAATATTCATGTGTTGAATAAAAAAAATTCATGTGTTGAATAAAATATATATTCATGTGTTGAATAAAAGAAAATTCATGTGTTGAAGAAAAAATTCATTTGTTGAATTGAATAACGAAGTTGTTGAAATATATATAGCCGTGTTGATTAGATTGACGCTATTTTGAAGTGAACGATATTTATATCGATTTTATTCATTTTTATAATGAATATAAAAAAGGAATATATTTCAAAATCAAATGCTTTAAAAATATTATCATTTATATATCGATGATATGGAATATTCAATTTTGATTAGTAATTGAATATGAAGTTGAAATCGTTTTGAAAACGAATTTAAAATGATTTATAAAATACGTTTTAAAAGGAAATCGACAAAATATATAATATATATATATTATATAAATAATGGCCTGAATAGAACGCGCCGCACTGCGGCAGTTCGCGAATTTCGACCATTGACTTCGAATGGACATTACGGGAGATCCGGCCGTCTTATTCTCCTAAATCCAGAACATTGGGTTCGTATCGAAAAGAGCTTTCTAAAGAATACAAGAAATTAGAAATCTAACAGTTGGATTTGGAATTATACCCAAATCAAATTCGAAAAAGGTCGCTGTAAGTGCAGTTTGATGGCCGTTGATGGAAATCGACTGTACGGGTCTTGATAAAATTATTAAAAATATCAATAATTAGTGTAGAATCATAAGAAATGATTTGGGAAGAATTGGGATGAAAAACTCCAAATTTGAAAAGATAAAAATAGATTTTTATCGAAATGAACTAGTTTTGAACTAGAATTATAATCCATTTATTTTTAAAATAAATAAATTGGATTTGAAATGGTTTTGAAAATCACCAGAATTTCCAATATATAAAGTGGAAATGGATTTCAGTCGAAATTGTCTCTGGAATATTTCGATGTTGGATTTCGTGATTATACCGATATTGTTATGGAAATTTGAAAGATATATTTATATCATTATTTCCAATACGATATTTGTTGGTCGTAGAACTTGATATTGAATATAAGCCGATATATTTTCTATTCAGAGCCTTGTATTTAATATCAAATGGGATTTGGGTTTGTCGTGAATGGTGTCTTCATTAGTACTGTTCTTAAACCCAGTTGAGAAAAAGATTAAATCTTTTTATTTAGATTTAATGAAGTATACCAATTAAATGGTATTTAATTGGAATTGAATTTGAATTGATTTTTGGGTTTGTCGTGAACGGTGTTTTAAATAACACTTGTTCTTTAACCCGATAATTAATGGAATGTGAATTGGGTTTATCGTGAACTGTGTTTTAACGACATTCGTTCTTTAACCCTATTTACAGTGAAATGTGATTTGGAATTTATAAATCTTTTGTTAAGATTTAAAGGAGATTTTCCAAAGTAAAGTTTTCCAATTTAATAAAAATAAATTTGAATGGACTGGAATTTGATTTGGTAATAATCGAAGTGAATTTCTGTGGACGAAGACAATTAATATATCTGGAATTTAAAAGGCTTTGCCGTTATTCCATTTATATTATTAGTCGGATATGGAAGTTTATATCGATTATATATATATATATCGATTTGTTTTCCATGAAGATTCCATTGTAAATAGAATGTGATTTTGGGTTTATCGTGAATCGTGTTTTAAATGATATTGGTTCTTTAACCCAGTTAAAGACATGATATGATGTCCCAAGTTAAAAAATCATTAATATTGATTTTTGGGAAGATTAAAACCAAGTGGAGTTTTAATGAATCTTTAATTAGATTGAAATGATCGAGAATGGGGTATCACCAGTTTTGCTCCAAGCGATAGTTAAATCTTTAATTAGATTTGAACGTGAAATGGTAATTGAATTTACCGATAACACCGTGGTTTTAGATATGAAGTATGACCAGTTTTACTTCATGGGATGAATAGGTTGGGGTTGGGAAATTTAACAAGTGATTACTTCGGTAAGGTTCGCTAATCCCGACTAGTTTGGATAAACCATAATTTGGTTTGAATTGATATTCAAAAGAAGATTAAAGAATAAATTTAAAGAATTTATCTTTGATAAAATTAATGGGAACCTTTCCCAAAGTATAAGAGTATTTGAATAAAAGAATATTCTGAATTGGAAACAGGCGTATGTTGTGTTTGCGTAACACTTGTTTATTATATAAGCGAGTTACTCAGAAAGACCGGGTTTACCCCATTCTGAATAACTGATTCGACGATGTGTCGAGGATGAAGACGGTGGTCGAATACCGGAGGTATTAACATCGTTTGGATAATCACTGATGATCTTGATTGGGCCGTACACCCAAGAGGAGGGAATCAGTTAGTGATCGTCCAGACATACTTGGAGATTGATGGATATGCAAGGTACAAGGTGCCTCCGGTTTCGTTCAGACCCAGAACGGACTTGTAAATGGACTGTGTGTCTGACATTGGATATCATTTTGTGTGATTGATGGATATCGGTTGCATGGAGTGGTTTGCCTGTGTGGCATGCTAAGATGCAAATTATCAAGGCATCTGTTGAAAAGCAGAGTCTTGTGGTTGATGATCAAAGAAACGCCTGTGTGGCACAGCTTTGTGTAGCATTGTCTCGCGAGCCTCACACCCCGGTTGTGAGCCAAAAACGGGAGAGGACCTCTGGGAGGGCATGCATTTCCTTCTAGCTAGGGTGGTATCAGTGACCTACCAGCCCTGACATTTATATTATTTTCACCTGTGTGGTTGTTGGATTGCGAGGCGCCTCGGATATATCGGTGACTATGTGGAGCCGATGGAGTCATTTGGCTCATTTACGCCCCAAAGGGCAGGGAAACGCAGTGTTCAGGCATTATAATCTACATCAGTGGACCGACCCAGATGATCCATAGGGCAGTTGCAGCTGTTCCTGAGACACGGGCTTGAGCATCTCGAATTCGGTGAGGATGATCCCTTGCCTCGGTTCACAGATGGAAATCCAACTCCAATACGTGACTTTGCGGTTTTGATTGTAGAACCTATATATGGCGACATAGTGGTATGAGGCACTTATGTCGTCTATGATTGATACATGATTGAAATTGTTTTGATGCTATACACTTATAGTAATAATAAAAGATGAATTTAGCTTATCAAGCATTCTTTGCCTATTATAAGGTAAAAACCCTATCCTCCGGCTTGTGTTGCATTGTGTAATGGGACCTGGGTCTTATAATAGCTTCACTGTTCTTTATTTAGCATTGCTTGTTATTTTATGCACTGGTATTCTTGGGAGGAAACCCTTTCCGCGTTATACGGCATGGTCCCTTGATTTACCTAACTTTAAAATCAAAAGAATAACTGTTTTAGTTCTCACACCAGTCACATGACTGACCTGGAGTTTATTGTTTTAACCTAAACTCTGGGTGCCCCTATTTTCCACACGGGCAGCTAGTAGTTTTGGTTTTGCAGATTTATATTCACAGGATCCTGATTTACAGCTGGAATGATATCTGGAAAGCTCTATATCCGTATATCTCTTTCAGTTGTGTATTGTTTTATTTTTCCGCTGCAGTAATGTATTTGAATCTCCGATATTTCTTTGATGTATTATATTTGTTTATACTCTGTATATTCTTGTATTCTAATGAAATTGTTGTAATAAGCAATGAAATGTTCTTCTGTTTGCGTTCCGATGTGTGTTGTCCTCAACTCAATCCGTGCTTTCCTTCATGGGGAAGTTCGGGTCGTCACAGCCACCTAGTACCGAAACACATAGCGGATTCGACTTGGCGTCTGTCAACATATGCCATGAGGTGAAGCCCCTCTAAGCATTCATGATAAAGCCGAGAGCCTACATTCGAAAGCTCATATCCGCAAGCCTACATTCAGGAGCTGCTTTCGAGAATTCAAGCATCATCCAAGGATTACAACCGAATACACCAAAGGAGGCCGAAGGTCGAGCATCCAAAGCCAAGAATTAAACAACCGACAGACCCCTGCAGGTCCAATAGCCCACCAATGGAAGGGGTCCAGAACCACTATAAATAAGACCCCAGAGGTCACATTTAGGGGGTCGATCTTTTCTTCCTTAATATTTGTACTCTCAAAATAAATTAATAAATAGAATCAATGGAGAATTCCTCCCTATGACATTCATGTACTCCTAACAAAAATTTAATGAAAAGGGATCTTCTTATATGAAAGTTGCTCTGTAAGTGTGTATTATTATTTCTTTAATCATAGTAGTTGCAGTTTATTATACATGATACAGAGTTGGGTTTATATCCCTCAATGCCCTCGAATGTCGAAACGAATCTCACCCGTTGAGCTTAGATCGGGCTTATAGTCCTCGGTGATCCTGCACTTCTGAGCATCAGTGTCTAAAGTTCACACTAGAATCGATTGTGAAAGTGAGCCAATCCACCTAATTCCCCTTTAGGTCTTTCCCTACTGACTCACCACCGGTGTTGATGAAAAATATCGTTAACAAATATGAACATCTTTGCCTGCATGCCATGCAAGGCACGCAGTTACCTTTACTTGACCCACCCGCATACTTATGTCGACACAGGGGTTGACCCATGGGTCGACACATGTGTCGATCCAGTTGGGTTAGGTCGCCCTGTGACCGTTGGTTCAACTGTTTATTTATTTTAATTTTTCTAAATTCTTCTTTAATTCATAACTAATTCATTTTAACTTTGATTTTGGCAAACCAAGTGTCCATTTTGATCAGGAATATTATTCTGATTGATATTTAGTTTATTAATCTTTTATATTCAATCGTTGTTCATTAAAGTTCAGGGTGTTATAGCTAGTCTTCTTTTTCGAAGATATGCCAAACAAAATTTAAATTTTAGGGAAACTGAGTTTTTTTAAATAATAATATTTTCTCTTATATTTATTTATTTTGGAGGTGGGTTCCGGCTGGACCAGGAAGGAAGCCTTTTCCAATGAGTTTTATAATTATTTAGATTTTTGTTATATTTAGGTAAATAGACCTAATAGTAGTTGTTGTTCTTATTTACGCTTTTATTTACAGTTCTTATCATTTAGTTCATTTCCTCTAAGTTGTAGTTTTTCTGCAAATTTCTTTCTGTAAGTTATTATTCTGCCTTTATCTTACGGTTCTTATTTAGTTAATATTTAAAATGATGTAAGATATCTTCTCAGTCTCCTTCCTCTCTTTTCTATGTCTAATTTTTCAGTTTTAAGTTAATTTTTTGTTATGCCCAAAGTATCCCTAGATTTGCAATATCGACATATGTATACTACTGATTTAGGTCACTGATTTGTGCATCTAAACTTATGCGACTGATTATAATCCTTTTTATTTTGCATGCGATGGAAAATATGGTTATACTAGAATTATGTAATAGAAGATTTGAGAATTTGGGGATAAATTGACATGTAATGTTAAATGTAACAAAAGGATTTTGGACTGAAAATAGGCAAACTTTATAAGATTTTCCTAATAACTATGGCACTGGTTGACTGAAAAATAAACTGTAATATATTTGCGTAAATACGATAGATTGTACAAATACAAAGAATCATGATAAACAAATGTGGTTTAAATGTAGATGTAAATATGCAATTATAACACAAGGTTATAAATAAACAAATAGATTTAATATAAAATTGAATTTAAACAATGTTAAGTTATAAGCCTAATTCCACGGTTCTATGGTGAACTCGTAAATAGGCAATTATATTTTGACCTCATAAATAGGCATTCTATGGTTATTCTATCATTATGGTTTCTATGGTAAATCTATGAGGGTCCTAATCAAAGGGGATTTGGGACAAGTAGGATTTCTTGGTCAGGATCCACACCAGATGGCATACCATTTATCACAGATGGTCTCACACTAGGGAGGAGGCTAACACACTCGTGATATGTTAGCTAGTAAGATAGTCCAAATGTAGATGAGTGCGGGATGTGTTCTTATGGTACAATGTGTGTGCGTTGAACCTATTGGGAAAGATAAAACACTACAACGCCTACGGTAATGCAATGTCTTTTTGTTGATAGGTCGGGTCTGATAAGCCCAAGAACTATAGTGGGCACAAGTTATCACTCTTTGGTTTATTAGCAACCGATTAATTAGTAGTATTAGGAAGATTATCCTAATTATATCATTTTTGTAGCTGTAAAGTGGAAATAATCAAATTGTATCAAATTAAATAATAATTGACCATACTTTTAATCCTCGTACATCATTCTTATATGTTCACTTATTAGTTGTGCAAAGGCACTTATCCTATCTGACACTAGAACTACTATTTTGACTATTTCCTTTATTTATCAATCATGCTAGTAATTATACAGCTCGCCAGATTTATGTTTGACCCACTCTCCTTTCTTATTTCTCTTTTTCTTCCTCTTCCCCAGAGGCTCAAAGGGTGGAAGCACTTAGTGTGGATTGCTTAACAGACATTTCTTGGAGCCTTATCTTTTTAGCAGATGTATTTCCATTGCTAATTTATCTAATTCCACTATTTGGTTGTAATATTTCTAGTTGTACTCTGATTTTATGACTGAGATTTATTTTCTTTTCTTGTCATTTTGAGGCAGCTGGTTTTGAATAAATGTAATGTCACTTCTTTTTAAATTATATTCCAATGCGTTTTATTATTTATGTTCGGTGAATTTAAATATTTGTTATCTATATTCATGTCTTTATACCTATAATGCTTTATATTTCTTAGCGGGACCATACTTTAGCAAACATTAAGTGGTATGGGGTGTTTCAATTATTTTGTATCATGCTCAATTATACGAGTGGGTTTACAAGTCTCTGAAGCTTTCTGCTCCACCTCGATATCGTCCAACTAATTGGGTGTGAGGGTCATGCTTGAGTCATGTACAAACTTTCTTAAGTGAAAAATGTAGAATACATTGTGTGCTCCAACCAACTTTTAAGGTAGGTCGACCATGCAAGCTAAATTTCTATTCCGTTAGAGAATCAGAAAAAGTCCCACAAATTCTGGCGCCAACTTCCCTTTCCTACTAAACCGAATCACATTTCTAAAGGGTGAAATCACAACAAACTCCTAGTCGCCAGTAGAGAATTCCAAATCTCAACATCTCTTATCGGCATAACATATTTGTTTGTCCTAAGCAATCTTCATCCATTATCAGAAGATCTCAATCTTCTCTGAGGGCACTTTAACAACATGGCCCAAATATCAGTCTCTCACCCGCTTTCCACCAACATGAAGGAGAGTTGAACAGATTACCATATAAAGCTTCATACGGTGCCAGACTGATGCTAGATCGATAATAATTTGTATATGCAATTTCAACCAAATGCTAGAGACCGTCCCATGAGCCTTCAAAAAACTAATATGCAACCTCGTAAAAGATTTTCCAAGATACGAATAACAGCCAACATTTTATGTATCGGAAGATCGTAAAATATTTTGATTTTATTCCCTGAGGGTAGGGTCATTCTCATATTTTTATATGTAGTTCATGGGGATGCAAGATATGTCCATAATTTTTTATCAAATTTATTTGTGACCATTTTGCCCCTGTCAGTCTTGTACATGGCATAACTTTTGAATCAGGTCAAATTAGGTGGTGAGACCTATGCCATTGGAAAGGAAATGATGATTGTCTTTTCGTAGAGTGGTTACATTAGAGATTTGGTTCAGCGATTTGGAAGGAATCATTGTTTTAAGGTTTTTTTAGTTGGCTGTTCAGGTTTTGGGAGCCTTAATGGGCTGATTTGTAGAGGCCTATTAGTGTGCTGGTGGAAACTATAAATAGGGGGTGAGAGATATGGGAAATGGTTTAGTTTCTCTTTTCTCTCATTTGGTGCCTATGTTCCTCCTTCCTCTAACACCTTTCCACCAATAAAAATCAAAATCTAAGGAAGGAAATTAAAGAACTACACCATTAGAAGCTAGATCTAAATCAGTTGAAGTGAGAATTCATCAGATCAAGGAGTTTGGTTCGAATTGTTTGTTGTCCATGATCTTAATACATTGATTTTCGCTTGTTTTGGAGAATCGGTGAGTGATTGGCATCTCTCACATGGATTCAATGAAGTATATGAATGTTTGATCATGTTTTTCAAGTGTTTTACCATAGATCTATACCTTGGCAAGTTCATTTTCATACGAATCAACCTAGGATATAATTTAGCATGTTTAAACAGATAATTCCTATGCCATTCCATATGTTTATGCAAGTTAGATCCGCAATTTAGTTCATATGTTCATTTATGATGATTTTGGTAAATTTTACATAATTATTGACGAAATTTTCATATTTATGTTGTTAGTGATTTCATAACATGTTTATGGTTGCAACTGATGAATTAGATGAATAGATTTCAACGAGATAGTCGATTAGCGAAGTTTTGGTCGAAATTGGACTTGATTTGTGGTTGTATAGGCCACGAGTCAAGTGTGTAGTATGGGTGAAGTACAAGTGCAGTACAAAAAGAGGGTCAGTTGCATGCAGTGCCCTGGTCGGTCATGCATCTCGTAAGGGTCGTTCGGTTTTCATGCTGATGGAGGGACGATAGAGAATGAAAGGTGGGTTGGTCCATCCTCTCCTGTTGGTCGGTCCAACCTGGGTTTGAGCAAAGGTGGTCGGTCAAAGTTGGGGTCGGTCATGGTTTCTAGGTAATAAGAGGACATCAAACAGCGAAAATCCAAATACTATATAGTAAAATGATAGTATGCCAGCCTCCTTCTCGCCTCCGAAAAGATACATCGTCCACACTAAGCAATCACCTGCCACCTAGTCTACCCATCCAAAAACGAATGAACATCCCATGGTAATAAGAGGGAAACATAATACGTTGAGTCAGACAACTGTCTTAGTGAGCGATAAAACAACAAAAAGCTTCATCAATAAAGTATATGAGAATAGGTAGATTAACAAACCAATATATCAAACACCATAGAAGGAATCAACTCCCATCTTCCGCACATCGGACAGTGATAGCCTTTACATTAAACAATTCAACCATTCATCCATGGAAACCAGAACACCCATTCAATCATGGTAAAGCACTCATGACATCCAGATTATATATCTCATGTAAACCATCGTAATCAAATTCAACATCCCTCAAGCACAAGCCCCAGAGGCCTAAACCAATATCAGACAAGCACCCAAGGAACATCTCCTTCGACGTTGGACAATCTACATGAGACGGTACAAACAGAGCATCCAAACAATCAAACATCCATGACTGACTCTGGCTATCACTGCCAATCCCGCTTTGAAACCATCGTTAATCGTATGACGGCAAACCTTGCTATATGTCAACGGCGAATGGTAACCCCAGTTCTAGCATAAACTCCATACGCCTTTCAACGATACGTATGCATGTCCAACCTTGACAACTAGGCCTTTCAATGATAGCCAGGGTACTCAAACTACAACCGGTCTTTTAGGTGCCCCTATCATGCCCCTGCTTTGAGCCTGCTAGAACTTACGACAACGATAATCTCTTGGCCTTTGCATCTCTAATCTTACAACCTGACGACTTTTCATAGCTCAAGCAACCATTATCCGCCAAATCACGACCTTTGAGTTGTCACCTCATTCGCTGTTCTACACCGATCAACGAACACCTTTCATTACTTCAAACCTTGCTACTTGAAATTACTTTGAAGTCACACCATTAGTGAGCCAATTTACACCACTGTGTTGCGGCTAGGGTTTGGGAGGGTTGCCCTTGAAATTTTTTTAAAGCTTTATTGTTCAAATCTGGGCCGTATCAGAAAAATAGAATTTTCAGAAAATGACCCTGTG
This sequence comes from Allium sativum, assembly GCA_030737875.1. NCBI lineage: Eukaryota > Viridiplantae > Streptophyta > Magnoliopsida > Asparagales > Amaryllidaceae > Allium > Allium sativum. Next base: position 76,225,285 of record CM060917.1, read on the forward strand.
GACCGATCTGCTGGTGCGACCGACCCCTGCCTTTGCTCGACCCAGCATGGTGCGATCGACAGACGTGCTCTTCACCGGACTGACTGACCCAAATCATCTCCAGCCCCTTTGTTGACCGACCACTTTTATATGGGTGCACGACCGACCAAGAAACCATGACCGACCCCACCTTGGACCGACCACCTTTGCTCAAACCCAGATTAGACTGACCGACCAGGAGAGGACGGATCGACCCAACTTTCATTCTCGATCGTCCCTCCATCAACATAAAGACCGACCGACCCCTACGAGATGCACGACTAACCAGGGCATTGCATGCAATCGACCCTCTTTTTGTACTGCACTTGTATTTCACCCATACTACACACTCGACTCGTGGCATGTACAACCCGAAATCAAGTCCAATTTCGACCAAAACTTCGCCAATCGACTATCTCGATGAAATCTATTCATCTAATTCATCATTTGCAGCCATAAACATGTTATGAAATCACTAACAACATGAATATGACATTTTCATCAATAATTATGTAAAATTCACCAAAATCATCATAAATGAACATATGAACTAAATTGCGGATCTAACTTGCATAAACATATGAAATGGCATACAAATTATCACTTTAAAGATGCTAAACTATATCCTAGGGTGATTCATATGAAAATGAACTTACCAACTTGTACATCTATGGTAAAACACTTGAATTTTATGAAAAACATTATCAAACATTCATATACTTCATTGAGTCCATGTGAGAAATTCAAATCACTCACTGATTCTCCAAAACAAGCTAAAATCAATGTATTAAGATTCCGGACAAGCTAGAATCACTCACCGATTCTCCAAAACATGCTAAAATTAATGTATTCATATACTTCATTGAAATGCCTAGTTGTCACGGCTGGACATGCATACGTATCGTTGAAAGGCGCATGGAGTTTATACTAGAACTGGGGTTACCATTAGTCCTTGACATATGGCAAGGTTGGCCATCATACAATTAACAATTGTTTCAAAGTAGGATTGGCGGTAATAGCCAGAGTCTGTCATGGATGTTTGATTGTTTGGATAATCTAATTGTACTATCTCATGTAGATTGTCCAACGTTGAAGGAGATGTTCCCTGGGTGCTTGTCTGATATTGGTTTAGTCCTCTGGGGCTTGTGCTTGAGGGATGTTGAATTCGATTAGAATGGTTTAGATGAGATATATAATCTGGATGTCATGAGTGCTTTACCATGATTGAATGAGTGTTCTGGTTTCCATGGATGAATGGTTGAATTGTTTAATGTAAAGGCTATCACTGTCCGATGTGGGGAAGACGAGAGTTGAGTTCTTCTCTGGTGTTTGGTAGATTGGTTTGTTAATTTACCTATTCTCATATACTTTATTGATGAAGTTTGTTAGCTGTTTTATCGCTCACTAAGACTGTTGTCCGACTCAAGATTTTATGTTTCCCTCTTATTACCTTGGGCTGTTTGTCTGTTTTTAGATGGGTGGACTAGGTGGCAGGTGACTGCTTAGCGTGGACGATGTAGCTGTTCGAAAGCAAGTAGGTGGCTGGCGTACTGTCTTTTACTATATAGTATTTGGATTTCCGCTATTTGTTATTCTCTAAGTGCTGTAGTGAGGCAATTTGTACAAACACTATTATTGTAACTCAAGTCTATGGGTATTATTTTCTAGTCGTTATGAAAGTCTAGTGTTTTCTGCTACACTATTAATACTTGTTGTATATATTCTATCATATTTTATCCTTAAGCTGTGAGATTTACGACAGGTTCCAATTGTGTAATTATACCATGATGATCGTCCATAGCTACATGACACATCTTTTAGCGCATTATTCTTTTTGTTTAGTGCGGAGGCTGTGGGCGGTCATCAAAATATGACTCACTGTTTCACCTTGGTCATCAATTTTAGGGTGATAACTTGTATTGAAGTGTAGCTCAAACCCTAAGGCTACCTATAAGATTTTCTAATATCCACTAAAAACAATGGGTTTCGGTCGCGTTCAATACCCTTCAACAATCCATGGAATTGCACAATTCATCTGACATACAAGTCGGCCAGCTTAGCTGCCATTTTACTTCATTTGATGGGATTAAATCTAGCGATCATGGAAACCGATCGACGATTACAAAAATGATATTGTACTATGATCAAGTCCTTTACATATCATCAATGAAATCCATTGACACTTGTTCTGTTTCCGTTAGGAAATCTCTAATGGTTGTTAAAAACTACTAAGCTTCTTTTACTCAGCATTGACTAACTAATGGTTCAAGCACTTTGAAATGAATGTGTTAGAACACCACCTTTCGTGTTTTAAAGACAACAACTATACAATCATATATCACCGAGTTATCCAACCACTTGTAGGTATAGTATATTCAAATATTTGCAGTTAACCAAAGAAACCATTCTGCCAGGTGCAATACCTAACAAGATTTTTGTAAGATACAATTATTTGCATTTTAGTGTTTTAGATAATATGTATAATTTCTCTTGACAAACAAACACGTATACACTTATTATATATATTTCAAGTCTTATCATATATTTTTAGAAGGGAATCAGACGTATGAATCATCCTTCTAGATGTTTGGTGCATAAGGCAAAAACTTGCACGCATATGTGTCATACATCTGAAATTAAAACCAGACATCTGACTCTGTTCTTAGAATCGATTCCAAACCTGAGTCGGATGTTTAAATAATGATTAAGACATCTGAATAATGATTCAGACATCTGACTCAAAGTTCAAGAAATAATCCTAAATTGACTCAGACGTGTGAAACAAATATCCTGAAGTCGAATCAAATTATAATGCACCTTTCTAAAAAGACACTTATTTTCTTCCTCCTCCTCTACATCTCTTTACCAGTAGTTTCAACCATTATATAGATATGTAACTACTGATGGAAACCATTTAACATTTACCTTAAGATGTTGAATTCATGAGACTAAGAATTAATTTTTCTATGTAAACATTCTTGCTTTCTAAACTCTTATACGCTATCAAAAGTTCGATTGCTGTCTTACACTCGCTACTAACAAAAAAATTCTTTTTTATATCCTTGTTCACTCAAGAGATATTATAAGAAGAATTGTGCTCGAACCAAAATCAGTGTGTATAGAACAAAAATCTATTAAAAAACCATTTGTACAAGCCTATTACTATGGACCAAGTGAGGGGTTTGTTTTGTTAGTGAAAGGACGAAAGAAAGCTTAAGGATTGAAGGTAGAACAAGAAGTCCAAACCAGTATGAAAACTCTGGTGTGATCGTTTCTAACTCTTGGTTTATTTTTCTGTGGTATTTACATAGTATCATATTCATTTACTCTTTAGTCAATCCTAGTGTGCATCTCAAAACGTCCCAATATTCTTCTTCTTTCCTTCCTAATAATAGGTTTTATTGTATCCCAAAACATATTATAACCACTAGGATGTATAGTAAATTTCGATTAATGGCACTCTCGAAGAACTTCATCCCCTAATATGTCAACATCAAGAAAAAATAGTCTTCCATTCTTATGAAGTCAATCAACTTGGTTGAGTCCATACATTCTCATATCCTCCCAGATTCAATTTTAGCGATGATCCCAACCAAGTTGCGATCATGTTTTTGACTAAAACCAATCCGCTAAATCAAAGTTGGTCTGCTAGTCAAACTTGTCAACATTTCCTGTTCCAACTCACATCTAGGGAAAAAATCATAATCAGCGATATGCTCGAGCTACTTCCACTTAAGGAACATAGATCCTAAGCTAGTATGTCTCATGCTCAAGGCACATTTTAACAACCCGAATTTCGATAGATCAATTTTTTCTCAAAAATCCCAATCTATCGAAGTCCGAGTTGGCTTGTTTGGTATCCTGCAGAAAAGACAAAGATAATAAATATATTAGAGCTCGATAAAACATTCCACAACGGTGTGCATAAAATACAATAACCAAATATAGCTTTACTGAAATAATAACAATGTCTAATAAGTGTCCAAAGGCTACCAAATCTCTACCCAAAACCAAACCTGCGAGTATGTTATGGTGAGGGAGTCAGAACACAAAGTTCTGGTGAGAGGACAAATTATACATTCTGAAATAACCCTACATATACCGTTCAACTAGGTTTTCTTAATTATTAGGTTATCTAGGTTAATAACACTCAAGGCCCCACACTCACGTCGTACCCATCTACTCCCCGATAGCTTAACCTTATATATATATATATATATCCAACATCTCAAGGTTTCCCCCATAGTACCCTCCTTGTACGATCTCCGTCGTTATGCCATGGAAGCGTATACACCATGTAATCACATAGAATCACCATCGCTATACCACGTAGGCATACAGGTCCTCGAATCCGCCCTCATTCGTCGAGTCACATCTCAATAAAGAGTAATGCCATAATGTCTACAATACACCACCCAGTGCGTGTATCTAGACCCTCACAAGAACGTTCTTCCTACTATAACTCGAATCATGTAATAAGGCTGCATAAAATGTACGAAACACGGTTGGTAGCTTTCAATATCTGTAAAGCACAGCTTCATTAGGCCTGGAATACAGATGTTCATATATCGTCTATCTTTTTCACGATGGTTATGGCCCCACACTGGCCTCTCCCTCAACTAATGGAAGACATCACCAAGAGATAATGACGTGCCCCTATTAACCAATCTAACATCTAATTTGGCATGTCCCACAACTAACGTCCCAATAGTGAAAGATCACTGGTATGTAGGTTTAGCTCTAATCTTTCTGCATCCCACTGACTGCCGATGATAGGTACTCGACGATTACTATCCTTACTTTGGTCCTGACCAACTTCTCCCACTAGCGAGGCAGATCGCCGAATCACCCAATGCCATCTGCCACAGCCTTTTGACTACCACTCAATAGGTCAAGGTATACTGACCAGATGGTATCGTACAGACAAAACCTATGTGGGTACAGCCCGAAGCCTACTACAAAGGACCATCACGGAGTACCATACCACGTCCCGCAGAAGCCGAGTGCCTCTCTCCAGTCCTATAAAATAATCAATTGGATGTGCTCCTCTCGTGTCTCCAAACACCATGATGATCTACCTTGTTGGGATCTTCACCTCCATACGTACGGACTGGTTCCATCGCATCACGTCATCACGTTATTATATCCGACGTCTAATCATTCAATCATGCTCTTTCTTTATCTCATCACATTGACAATTAACTTGATTATCCACGTACTCACTTTTTATTTAAGTTACTTGGTTCATTAGATCATAATTGGTTGCTTACTTTCTTTATTCAGCCCTATGCCGTCGGAGGGGACTCATGCTTATTATTCACCACATTTATCAGACCTAATACTATCAATTATAAGTCTACTAATAATAAGCCTACTTTATTCTTTTTTATTTAATCATAACCTTATCTTATACTATTATCACAACCGTTGTTGTGTGTTTACTAGTTAACTTAGTTCTCGTAATTAAGATTTATTAACGAGTTCTTTGTAAATCATTAATTACATCTTACGTTATAATTACACTTGTCCCTAGGAAAAGCTTTCTTATTATACTTCATTCTTGTCCATATAATTAATTGTTATAGGTTATATTCCCCGTTCATCTCATTTTTTCTTAGGTTCCTCAATATGAAGCAACTTTTATTTGTTGTGATCTTTCTTTAATTACCGACTTGTGCATTCTTATTATTTTTGGAAAATATTCCACACACCTCATTAGATTGGTTAACGAAAAGATGTGAAGATCTATTTCCATAACGTACATCAATTGAGATCCATAGTTGCAAGCTATTTTCTATAATTTCATTGTGGAAATACATATATATTTTATTTGATTAGTATGCAATATGGTTAAAGAACCCCTATTTCACACTAATCCCTTTTTCCTTTCTTTTCTTGCAACTACGTTCTCAGTAATTTTGCCGTTTTGGAAATGTATCCATTCTCCCAAATCCAGCTAACTCAGCCCACTACTAATTTCCCCTTTTTATCTTTTGAGTTAGATGTTAAATTCATATTTCTCATATACCATTTTCAATTACTGAAAATTTTCCATACAAAAATTAGGCGTATAAATTCTTTTTCCACTATTCTCAATTTCACTGTAATTCTGTTTACAGCATATCTAATTTGACATTAAATAACATTCTTAAAAACATAGTCATAATTATTGTAAATTGGACAATTTTAGTATTACAATAATCCTCAATCCAAACAGAAGATTAATGGAATAGGTTTGTACAACAACAATATTCTTACGTACTTAGAAATAAATTATATCGTAATTACCACAAATTCTAATTATTTATCACGTTAAGAATTACGATGAATGTAAACAATAAATATACCATCACCAAAAGGTATAATTTTAAATCCACTCACCTGACTGCTTTCCAGTCCTTGAGTATGATTCAGATAAGCTATTCCGTGATCTTTCAAATTGGATCTAATATTAAGATTGTAATGACCTGCATTCTACGTATCAAAGGATCGTAGAATATTTATTTTATTTTCATACGAAGTCGTATGGTCGTGTAACTTTTGGAAACGACTACTGGGGTCATTTCCCATGTTCACGATTTTTGCCAAATTTTAAATGACCGTTTTTCCCCTGACGAATCTTGTTTTGCCTATAACTTTTGATTGGTAAGGCGTTTTGACCTAAAACCACTTCCATTGGATTCGGATGATGGTTTATCTCTCTGTAGATGGTCACATTAATCAAAAGGACTTACCGTTTAGGAGATATGCCTAAAATAAAATTTGGAGATGGAAAAACAACATAATTGGGCTTAACGGGGTGATTAGCAGGTAGACCCATAACCCATTTCAGGATTAAGTTTATGGGAGGGCTGAAAGGGTTTGGAGAAACATTCCCTTTCATTTTTTCAGCTGCCACTAACCTCCCTTAAACCCCAACAATGGCCTTCATCTTCTAAATCTCGACCTAATTGCTTTCTAATCACTAATTAACCAAAACTACACCAAATCAAGTCAAATTTGCACCAAATCAGGGTTTGAGCTGCTGCAATACATAGAGATCCGTGCCATAACAGTAAAGTTTTAGATCTAAGATTTCATTTGTGGCTAAGGTGAGTGATTTGCACTTTTATTCACTAATTACGGCTAATTAGGGGTGATTAGTGATAACTAGCGAAATTATGCATCATAATTATCTGGAAAAATATGTGATAATTCTAAAATATTATTTTATGCCTTTATTGAAAATTTGGGTTAATTTGGATTATGTTTGCTAATCCTATAGTTAAACATGGTTAAGCGGAATAAGGGGAAAATAATGGTTTTGGGTATGTTTTATCCTAAATAATACATGTAATTGACGTTTTTATATTTTTGATTGATTGCACATGTTATTTCTACTGTTTGGGATGCCTTATAATTGTTTAGTAAAGTTAGGATGGTCGAAAACGCCGTCGTGCGGCGTAAACAGTTGCTGGAAAGAGGTACAGGAAATCAGATCAGGTCATGTACCATGAACCGACTCGCTCGTGAAGCATGTATCACGAGACGGAGCACCCGAACCATGGCATGTGACCATGAGCTGAACCGTCGTGAAGCACCTTGACCCGAACCATGAACCACCTACTCCCCACGAGCCGATGCCACGAGTAGGAGATCACGATCCGGACCGTGAAGCACCCACGAGCCCGAACCGATGCCATGAACCGACCCAGATGGATAAGGAGCCCGACTCGAACCGGCGAGTATCACGAACCGGTGAGCATCATGTACCACAATCCAGGGCTTGACCACGAGCCAATGGAGGCCGAACCGAACCGGTGAGCAACACGTCCCACGAACCGAAGGGGTATCCGAACCGAGCCGCCTCAGGGAGCACGAACCGAGACGAAGTGAAGGGCTGAACCGAACCGGAGAAGACTAAGAACCCTAGATGCAAAGGAAGTGCAAATGAGAAGTTATCACTCAGGATCCAAATGGAAACCAACGAGTTAACTTCTAGAGTTGGGATTTGATGCGGGACGTGTGCAAAGGGGTTATCTATATCTATAACTTTGGTTCACCATTTAAGAGAGGGGGCATGTAGACGAACCAGAGCCAGGGAAGTGTGGACTGGTTGGCCCTTAACTTAGAGCCAGGGATGTGTGGACTGGGTAGGGTTATTGACTATAGACCAGGGAAGTATGGTTATAGCAGTAGTTGTACGGAGTTGTCGTCATGGCCCCAATGAATTTGGTGATCAAAGCGGTGGATATCGTATGCTTTACGTACTGAGTGAGAGATTTGAGGATGATTGCTATGTTTGATGTTTGTTATCACCATGACATGCACATTCTCATTTAACACTATATGGTAGTGTTACCTTAGAGTACTGTACATCTTATTGTGCTAACTCTTTGGTTGCAGGTCCAGGTTCAGGTATGATTATTTATACCTATTATTGTTTTATTTTGCTGCTATCGCTCATACCGGACTTTTGTCTGACCCAGAGTTTTATGTCTCTTCTTATTACTCTGTGTGCTCCTAAATGTGCAGACTAGAGATAGGTCAGGTGGTTATGCACGAGCAGCTGTCCGGTGACGAGCATGAGGCTTCCAAGCACTATTCACATATATTCTCCTTGTGTTGTTGCTGGTCACTGCTTTTGGCATTAGTAGTAATTTTGCTTTAGAGATAGTATTTTGAAGTTGTAATAATGATGGTTTGGATCATAAGCTGTATTTTGGATTCGACTGCTATGATGTTTAGTTTTTAGCTTAAGCACTGTCTCGTCTGTTTTATGTCAAGTATGTTATCATTATATTTTATTCCATGCGTTGTGAGATATACTACAGGTTCTTGGTGATTCATCGTTTCAACCTTTCCTTTTTGACGACCGTTCCGTACTAGTTGGATATTGGTACAACGCATTTCGGGGAAATGTCGGCTAGTACGGGGAGGGCCGTCACACTTGGTATCAGAGCCTAGGTTGCGTAGTTAACCTAGGGGAATACATCAGGAAGAGATAGCATACGTATATGAGAGAACGTATTTGTGATGCTTTGGTTTTCAAAAACTATGTATATATATATATATACTATTAGTATATCTAAGGATGAAAGTCGCACTACACAAGCACCAATAAGGAGATGGTTAATCATTTTCTCTTTATAGATTTGATGATGAGCCGAAATACAAGGAGTACGGGTTCATGGGCCAACAGTAGGAATGTCCCTGATATAAGGACAATGTTACTACCTTCAACGAGAGAAGCTTAGGGTTGCTCAGGGAGCGGTTTCTAATGCTGCTAACGGTGGTGGTGCAGCATTGCAGGCGTCTAGAGCCGATTTCGCCAAGCTCAGCAAGGATTATACTAGTCTTGGTGGGGAGCCGTTCCATGGATCAGAATTGGATATAGAGGTTCAAGATTGGCTTGATAGTTGTGAGCGTATCTTCGAGGATTTGTGGATCGAAGATGCAACGAAGAGAAAGTTAGCATCGCGTCAGCTTCAAGGACGATCTATGAATTGGTGGAATGCTATCAAATCGGCAGCTACTCCCGAGGATCAGATTACTTGGAATCAGTTTAAGACTCACTACAGTGACAAGTTTATTCCAGCTGCTCAGAAATCAGAATTGTTCTGGAATTTTTTGGAGCTTAAGCAGAATGGTATGACAATCTCGGAATATATTGCTGAATTCGATACCTTATCGAAATATGGATTATCTCTTATCGATACTGCCGAGAAGAAGAACGAGAGGTTCATAACTGGCCTTGATGAGTACTTGGGGGAAAGACTCATAAACCGTATCGATGAGACATTCGAATCTATTATGGGAAAGGCATTGAGATCTGAGAGCCTTTACCCTAAGTCGAAGACCAAGGTTACCATTACATCTGCAAAGGCGCCAAGGCCACTGGCAAGGGGTGGAGGAAAGAATAATTCCTAGAATAAGAGGAAATAGAATCAGACCAAGGATGGTCAGAAAAAGAAGAATAAGAAAGATATCGAGTGCTATAGCTGTGGCCAGAAGGGTCACTATGCCAAAGAGTGTCAAGCAAAATCGGGGGAAAAGAAGTGCTTCAACTGTAACCAAGTGGGACATTTCAAGGATAAATGTCCGCAACCTCCTAAAGAGAAGCAGATTGTGAAAGCATATGCTATCAACGTTGTTCCTTCTTTGTCGAATGCCCCAACTATGGTGGAGAATGGAAAGGGCGTCGTTATTCAAGGTATGCATTCCATTTATGATGTTCCTATTCGAGTACTGTTTGATACCGAGGCTTCCCATTCCTTCGTATCTAGTGACCTGGTAGATAGGTTGGAATTGGAACCCAAGATTGTCGATAGACCTTTAGTTGTGACGAACCCGATTGGTGGTTTGACTAGCCTTAGTAAGATTTGTCATAATTCGGTCTAATTGAGTCATGGATGCATGTTTGTTTGTGATTGCTTTGTTTTAGGCTTGACTGGGTTTGGCATTATTTTGGGAATCGATTAGCTCTAAATACATGGGGTGGTGGTAGACAATGAGGGGTCTTCGGTGACCATTAGAGCGGACGATGGGCGAAGGGTGGTATTGGGTTTCCTATCTAGTGGTGAGGTGATGGTTAGTTTTCAACATTCCCTCGACATCCCGCAAGATGAGTTATCTGATGTGCCTATTGCTGGCAAGTATCCAGACTTCCACCACACCGAGAGATTGAGTTTCAGATTGATTTAGTGAAATATGCTAGACTTATAGTGATGCCACTTCGTCGTATGGTGCCAAGGGAGCAGCGAGAGCTCGAGGTGCAAGTGGGCGATCTTTTGAAGAAGATATTTATCCAAAGAAGTATTTCTAAGTGGGGGCACCAGTTGTATTTACTACCAAGACCTATGGTTCCCTTCGCTTATGTGTAGACTACCGTGGGCTGAGCAAGGTAACTAGGAAGAATAAGTATCCTCTTCCACAGATAGATGATTTGTTTGATCAGTTGAATGGAGTGAGAGTGTTCTCCCAGTTAGATCTTGCGATAGGTTTTCATCAGTTTCGAGTAGCAGTAGAGAGTATACCCAAAACGGCATTTCGGACGCCGTCTGGATGCTATGAGTGGTTGGTCATGCCATTCAGATTGACCAATGCTCCAGCATATTTTGTGGATCTTATGAATAGCGTATTCAGGGATCAATTGAATAAGTTTGTTCTTATATTCGTGGATGATATCTTCATTTACTCGAGGACAGAGGAAGAACACAAGGGACATTTGAGGATAGTGTTAGAGGTGTTAAGGAAACACCAATTGAAAGCGAAATTTTCTAAATGTTACTTCTGGAGGAGGGAAGTGAGGTTCTTGGGCCATGTTGTTTCAGAGAATGGTATTGCCGTGGACCCTACGAAGGTGGCTACGGTGCAAGATTGGTCTACGTCCAAGAATGCAACGGATGTGGGAAGTTTCTTGGGGTCAGCGGGATATTATTGTAAGTTTATCCAAGACTTCTCCAAGATAACGACACCGTTAACTCAGTTGACCAAGAAGAATCAAGTTTTTGCTTGTGGTACTGGACTAGGTGATGTATTGATGCAAGGATGTAGGGTTGTAGCTTATATTAGTCGGCAACTGAAACTACATGAGAAAAGATATCCTATCCATGATTTAGAATTGGTAGCGATCATGTTCACGTTAAAGATATGGAGGCATTATCTCTTGGGAGAAAGATTCGAGTTGTTTACCGATCATAAGTCATTAAAGTACCTTTTCTCTCAAAAGGATTTAAATATTCGTCAACAGAGATGGTTGAAGTTCTTGGCTTTATATGATTTCAATATCGCATACACACCCGGGAAGGACAATGCGATAGCTGATGCATTGAGTAGGAGCCAGTTTGGGGGCTGTGTTTCTTGAATGGAGGCAACTGGAGTATATTGCAGGATATGATTTCAGACCTAAGTGCGAATTGGATCCAGAGATGTTAGCAAGCTTGACGATCAGACCGACTCTGATTTAGCGGATCGGTTCCAGTCAAAGGGACGATCCTAACTTATTGGAAATCATCTCCAAGGTAGAGATGGGTATTGATGGTGAGGAAATGAACAAGTATGGACTTGATCGCGAGGGATGGCTCCGAAAGAATGAGAGACTAGTTGCACCCAACGTTAATGGATTGAGAGATGAAGTGCCTAGAGAATGTCATAATTTGAAACCGACTATACATCCTAGTCGTAACAAGATGTATCGAGACATGAAGCAGACCTACTACTGGGAAGGGATGTAGAGAGACATTGGGAAGTTTATATCCAAGTGCACGAATTGCCAGTTAGTTAAAGCCAAGCAAAAGAAGGCTAGTGGTTTGTTACAACCATTGGAAATTCCCGAATGGAAATGGGAATAGGTCTCAATGGATTTCATTGACGGCTTGCCAAGGACTAGATCGGGTCATGATAGTATTTGGGTGATTGTGGATCGATTGACCAAAAGTGCAAGGTTTATACCGATCAAGTCGAATAGAACGACAGCTAAGTTAGAAGAACTGTTTATGAAGTGGGTAGTGAGATTTCATGGAGTACCCAAAGATATTGTAAGTGATTGAGATCCATTATTTACTAGTAGGTTTTGGAAGAGATTACAAGAGGCGTTAGGGTCAGAATTACATCTCAGTACAGCATACCATCACCAAACCAACGGTCAAACCGAGAGGGTGAATCGTGTATAAGAGGATCTCTTGAGAGCTTGTATACTGGATTTTGGAGGGTCATGGGATGACCATTTACATCTGGTTGAATTCGCATATAATAATAGTTATCAGTCCAATATCAGTACGGCTCCATTTGAAGCTTTGTACGGAAGACCATGCAACTCACCATCATGTTGGTTGGAAACAGGTAAGAAATTTGTGCTTGGGCCAGATATAATAAGAGAAACTTCAAATAAGATCAAGGTTATTCAACAACGAATGATGGCCGGCTAAGATAGGCAGAAGAGTTATGTTGATAAAAGGCGAAGAGATTTGAAATTCTCCATTGTCGACTTGGTTTCGTCAAGATCTCTCCGTTGAAGAGTATGATTCGTTTTGGTAGGAGAGGTAAGTTGGCACCAAGGTTAGTTTGTCCATTTCTAGTTCTCAAACAAGTTGGGAATTTGGCATATAATGTTGGATTACCTGACAAGATGGCAGGAGTGCACAACGTATTCCATGTTTCTCAGTTAAGGAAGTTCATGCACGATTCTGATATGACTATTTCACCAGATCAATTTGATGATGTCGAGGTAGAACCTGAGGCAGGTGGGACCGCAGACCGATTCGTATTGTCGAACATGATACAAAGCAACTTCGGAGGAGACGGTGAGACTGGTTAAGATCCACTGGGGGCGATAATGAGAATGAATGTACTTAGGAAACCAAGGAAAGCATAAGAAAGTTATATCCATAACTCTTTACTTGGCAAGATTTTTAGTGGCGATATAGTTATTCTGCATGCTAGGATAAACTAGTTGTGTTTATTATTTATGTTTGATTGTTGCAAATGGTTGATAAGCATTCGGGACCCATTGTTGTTTTCTTAGTTAAGGAATTTCGGGGGAGAAATTTCTTAAGGGGGAGAGTGTAACGACCCGCATTCTACATATCGGAAGATCGTAGAATATTTATTTTATTTTCATACAAAGTCATATGGTCGTGTAACTTTGGGAAATAGCTATTGGGGTCATTTCCCATGTTCACGATCTTCACCGAATTTTAAATGACCATTTTTCCCCTGGCGAATCTTGTTTCGCCTATAACTTTTGATTGGTAATGAGTTTTCACCTGAAACCACTTCCATTGAATTTGAATGATGGTTTACCTTTCTATAGTGGTCAGATTAATCAAACTGACTTACCTTTTGGGAGATATGGCTGAAATAAGATTTGAAGATGGAAAAACAACATAATTGGACTTAACGGGGTGATTAGCAGCTGGGCCTATAACCCATTTCAGGATTAGGGCTATGGGAGGGCTGAAAGGATTTGAAGAAACATTCCCTTTCATTTTTCCAACTGCCACTAACCTCCCTTGAACCCTAACAATGGCCTCCATCTTCTAAATCTCACCCTAATTGCTTTCTAATCACTAACTAACCAAAACTACACCAAATCAAGTAAAATTAGCACCAAATCAAGGTTGGAGCTACTGCAATACATAGACATCCATGCCATAATAGAAAAGTTTTAGATCTATGATTTGATTTGTGGATATGGTGAGTGATTTGCACTTTTATTCACCAATTACGGCTAATTTGGTGTGATTAGTGATAATTAGCAAAATTATGCATCATAAAGTTCTAGAAAAATACGTGAAAACACTAAAATATTATTTTATGCCCCTGTTGAAAATTTGGGTTAATTTGGATTAATTTTGCTAATCCTATAGTTAAGGGGATTAAGGGGAAAATCATGGTTTTGGGTATGTTTGATCCTAAATAATACATGTAACTGATATTTTAATATTTTTGATTGATTACACATGTTATTACTACTGTTTGGGATGCCTTATAATTGTTTAGTAAAGTTATAATGGCCGAAAATGCCGTTGTGCGGCGTAAACAGTTGCTGGAAAAAGGTACAGGAAATCAGATCGGGTCATGTACCACGAACCGACCCGCTCGTAAAGCATGTATCATGAGCCGGAGCACTCGAACCGTGGCATGTGACCACGAGCTGAACCATCGTGAAGCAACTTGACCCAAACCATGAATTACCTACACCCCACGAGCCAATGCCACGACCAGGAGATCACGACCCAGACCGTGAAGCACCCACGAGCCCGAACCGATGCCACGAACCGACCAGAATGGAGAAGGAATCCGAACCGGTGAGTATCACGAACTAGTGAGTATCATGTACCATGAACTGGAGCTTGACCATGATCCGATGGAGGCCGAACCGAACCAGTGAGCACCACGACTCACAAACCGGAGGGGTATCCGAACCGAACCACATCAGGGAGTAAGAACCGAGACGAAGTGAAGTGAAGGGCCGAACCAAACCGGAGAAGACTAAGAACCCGAGATGCAAAGGAAAGTCCAAATGAGAAGTTGTCACTCAGGATCCAGATGGGAACCAACGAGTTAACTTCTAGAGTTGGGCTTTGCTGCGGGACATGTTCAAAGGGGTTATCGATATCTATAACTTTCGTTCACCATTGAAGAGAAGGGGCATGTAGACGAACCAGAGCCAGGGAAGTGTGGACTGGTTGGCCCTTAACCTAGAGCCAGGGATGTGTGGACTGGGTAGGGTTATTGACTATAGACCAGGGAAGTATGGTCATAGCAATAGTTGTACGGAGTTGTCTTCTTAGCCCCAATGGATTTGGTGATCAAAGCGGTGGATATCGTATGCTTTACGCACTGATGGAGAGATGTGAGGATGATTGCTATGTTTGATGTTTGCTATCACCATGACTTGCACACTCCCATTTTACACTATATGTTAGTGTTACCTTAGAGTACTGTACATCTTGTTGTGCTAACTCTTTGGTTGCAGGTCCAGGTTCAGGTATGATTATTTATACCTGTTATTGTTTTATTTTGCTGCTATCGCTCATACCGGACTTTTGTCTGACCCAGAGTTTTATGTCTCTTCTTATCGCTCTGGGTGCTCCTAAATGAGCAGACTAGAGATAGGTTAGGTGGTTATGCACGAGTAGCTGTCTGGAGACGAGCAGGAGGCTTCCACGTACTATTCACATATATTCTCCCTGTGTTGTTGCTAGTCACTGCTTTGGGTATTAGTAGTGTACCATTGCTATTTTGCTTTAGAGAAGGTATTTTGAAGTTGTAATAATGATGGTTTGGATCATAAGCTGTATTTCGGATTCCGATGCTATGATGGTTTTGTTTTCAGCTTATGCATTGTCTCGCCTGTTTTATGTCAAGTATGTTATCATTATATTTTATTCCATGCGTTGTGAGATATACTACAGGTTCTTAGTGATTCATCGTTTCAGCCCTTTCCGTCTTGACGATCGTGTTGTACTAGTTAGACATTGGTACAACGCATTTAGGGGAAATGTCAGCTAGTACGGGGTGGGCCGTTACAAAGATAACCACATATTTATAAATCTAATGCTAAAAGAAGGAAAGAAAGAAACCTAAATAATTCAGATTCATAGGATTTACCTTACCTTGGCTAGAAATATGAAGACCTATATTGTAGATCTACATTCTTTGTCTTCAAATATTGAATACAAATTCCTTAAAGATAATATTTAAATTTCTCAAAGCTTTGGAGAAGAAAGAAAATGGCAGATCCTTGGGATTGTCTCAGCAAATATGGGTTGGAGGCTAACCTCTACTAGTCTATTTATTGGTGTACACGAGATTCTGATCTGTCGGATTAAATAAAATAAAATCCAATGTGTACAAGCCAAGAAAAACACGTCAGAATGCCATAAATCAGGTTGACTCGTGTGTCGACCCACCTTTAGGGTTTGCCGACCCCTGGGTCGACCTATATACTCCCTGGGTCGATCCATGACCTGGGTCACTGGCGTTGATTTTGCTGACGTTAATTGTTTATTAACGTTGGTTGTTATAACACCCTATGTCCATTAATGTCACTCACAAAGGGAATGCATTAACTTCTATGGAGCGTTTTAAGTGAATATAGAACAGAAAATCACAACAAGATAGATATGAAATAGTACTTGAAAATTTAAAACTTTATTTATTGCAACGGAAGGTAAATATGTTTGGTTACATCACCAAAATCCAAAGACTAAAGTCAAGTACATAATATCCATCTTGACAAAATCAGAGTACATAATATAAAAAGCATAATCCGATAAATAGCCATAAAAGAGATAGGTTGAGCTTTACTTCAGCAATCCAAATCCAAGTGCTCCCAAAGAGATCCAAATCAAGCTTCCAACCCTAAGAACCTGGTGGGGGGGGGAAGGAAGAAAAGAGGTGGAAACAAAGGGGGTCAGATATAAAGTCTGGCAAGTCCGATAACTCCAACAATATAATTATCAAAGTAACTAGGATAAGACATAAGCTTGGTAAATAAGGAAATGACTGTGAATTAATGGCAAGACCAAGCAACCAAAAATAATAGGATGAGCAAAGAACGTTAAAGGCGCTTCCTAATCAATATAGGGTAATTACTATGCTCTACCGTACTGTACCGTACTGTACTGTACTAACACTAACTGCACCCATATTAGTCACTCTAGAAACTTGATCCCTCTTGACTAAATAGAATGATGATAGCTTCGTGTACTACTAGATGTACCCACTATCCCCACTAGATGTACCCCTTCAATGGTAATTCCATGTACTCCTGGCTGACGTCATAGGTGCCGCCTGCTCCTATCTCCACTAGGTGTACCCCTTTAATGATTAATTAATAATGGTAGCTTCGGGTAACCCTAGCTGACTACATAGGTGCCGTCTGCTCCTATCTCCACTAGATGTACCCACTACCCTGCCCCATTCGATTGGCTCCCTAATTCGTAGATACCCGTGCTGGTCCCATAGTGGGGTGTATCACTCCCCTAAAGTGGCAACCCAATACAACTTAAGGATGCACGGCTTATACCTACACGATGCAACAACGTCTTACCTACCAGCCCGGGCCCACGCACGCACATGACCCCGTTGGACTTGCGTTGCCACCGCTAACCCATTTTGGTCTCTAACAACCAGGCCCAGTAGGCGTGTCCCATCCTCAACTTGGGTCGAGCTCACAAAGATACTTAATGGGCTACTGGACTGAAAAGGGCCCCCACCAAGCTTCCAACCTAGGCTTTGTCCCCTCTAATACATCCCACTTAACCCCATGTCCACTTACATATATAAATTTGGTTAAGTGTTTTCTAATTTAACCTAGTCTCACCCTTTTATTTAATTAACAGGTTGTACTGGTCAAGTCTGTGGGCCTATATACACAAATATTAGCCACCTACCCAAGATTTACTTAACCCTCTCACTGGCTCAGACATATTTAATTTACGGTTAAGTTCGCGGGCCTATATGTACTAATATTACCCACCTACCCAAGATTTACTTAACCAACTCATTCCGTGTAACCCAGTTTACTTAACCCCCAACTTAAACTTAAGTTCTTACAATCCCTAGGGATCAGATTTGGTTAAGTAGTCCATTTCATGTACCATGTCCATTTTGAATTAATTAAACAATTAATTAAAACTTTTCCCTTCATAGGTGTCAATACCTATTTTATCCAATAATTTGAATTACATGTCATAATTGTTTATATTCAAATTACTCCATTTTTCTAATCGTATTTCTCATGACATCCACATGTCACCCACTAGATTCCTCATGCCACCCAAGGCACCCACTTAACCCCCTCATGTCCCACTACATGCTTATCTGGTTAAGTATTTCTTAATTCATTAAGGCTGTAACCTTATAAAGACCTCTCACATTAGACTGACATTTATGGCAGCTGGATTTGTCGGGCGGGTCCGGGCAGTCTTACACCATAAAAGAGCCTAACCTCGTGTCTTTACAACTGTTACGCTTTTAATTTGGGCCTAGGACCTCTGACATTAGGCTACCATTTGTGACTACTGGATTTGCCGGGCGGGTCCGTGCAGTTTTACGTCACAAATGAGTCCAACCTCGTGTCCTAAGCATTGATTATCACTTATAATTCTTTACCTCAATTTGAATTATTTCCCCTATTCAAATTATCAATTAATTCCAAATTTAACGATGTCCATAATTGACTCAATTATGTCCATCCATTTATGGTATGAAAAATTATACCAATTTCGTCATAAATTTATTATATGGCATTAAAGGCCTTTTATCTCACTATTTAATATCCCTATTCAAATTCAAATTAATTTACATATATGACTCATTTACATTCCAATTCACATTTATTAACATAATATTTTCATACCATATTTGGATTAATTATTCCTAATCAATTATGTTAATAAAATTCCAATTATCTTTATGACCATAATTCACATTAATTATGTCCATATATCACTTTACCAATTAATATTTCAATTTACATATATTCCTCTTTTAAGGCCATTACATGCCAATTCACATTTATTAACATACTCAATATTTTTCCCCCTAACCCCCGCGGCGTCCATTCGCATAGAATATATGATAGACTAAGAAATAGTCTAACACATGGAAAAGGGAAAAAGACCACATATTCACATAACATACAAAATAGGCCTAACTTGCATATGAGAATTTACCACATAACCTGCATAAAATCATCGATCTAAACATAGGCCTAAAAGTATGAACCTACATGTTATGAATAAGATTTTCATCACAAAACCTACATAGGCAATAACCAAAAACTTGCATAACATGATTCATATTCCAAACTCATATTTTTATATAAACTTGCATATGTGATTTATGCAACATAACAATGGTGTAAATTTACCTCTAAATATACAAACTAGCATGTACAGATTTGGCATGTAACTTATGCATATCATAGCTTAACTTTTGATCTAAAATAGATGTCATAATATTTACTAACTTGCATGTGATTTATGTCTAAATCAACATCTAATCTTGCATACATACATATGATCTATCATATGAATCAACATAACCAAACTAGCATTTAAACAACATGATGATTTGATTACACGTAAGTCAATCGTAGAATTACAACATAGATCATAACTTTACAACATAGATGACAATATAAAATCATAGAATTTACAACATGTATGATAACATCACAATTTAACAACATAATCATATCATACGGCCAATAATTCACATCATATCCATATAATCCACAATTATATCTAATCTTACTTAATTTAATAATTATCTTGATTAGAGAAATCAAACTTGCCTTTCGTGGTTAAAGAATTATGAACAATTGATCAAACTTGATGCAGAATTGTTGTAGCGGCGTTAGTTGATTCATTGTTGAAGCTCTAAGCTTGAATTAGGTTGAATTGATTAGCTATATTCCTCTTTAGTTGGCGGCGGCTACACTGAGTTCCATGGCGACGGAATAACGGCTTTGTTTCCAATTTTAATTAGGTTTAGGGTTAGCATTAGGATGTATTTATAGGTGTAGGAAGTTATTTAGGACCATTAGATTAACGCTGAACCATGAGAACCAATCAAATGCAAAATTTGCATTTGAGCGAATCGGCCCACAGGTTGATAGCCAAACACCCTGGATTAACCCCTAGTCGACCGAGCGAGACTCGGATCGACCTCAAAAATGGGCCGGTTCGGTTATTCCCCCTCCCTATTCGCTGTTTTGAACTTTTTCGCATATTTATTAATTTATTTTTTATTTTTTATATGTATATATATCAATATATATATATTTCTCTGCGCAACCCATTTCACTTAATTCTTTTCTAAAAATTAAGTATACTTTAATTTGTGAATTTTAATGTTATAAAATTACGGGGTGTTACATTCTCCCCTCCTTAAAGGATTTCGTCCCCGAAATCTCCAAGTCAAGAAGAATGTATATCCTACCATCTAATCGTCCATCTACTCAACCATCAAACACCAGCATCCATTGTCCTTAAAAGATTTCTAATGCTTTAATATTTATATGCACAGTGTGTGTATATGTCCATATCTAATGCAAAATTTGGCGGTCTACTGATTCAGTCGACCTCCTTAGTGCAATTCATGATAGTGCCATGCATCCAATATGTATGCAAAAGATTCCTAATGATACATATTAATTCTATATGCGTGCACAACCATCCACCCGAATGCAGCAACCATATGATAATACAACCATTATACATCCATTTTACTAAATACATCCATATATATGCAATATGCAATATGAAGTGACTGAGCCGATCTGGTGCCTAATAATGTGTGTATATGCATCCATGAGCAACCACTAGCGAACACTTGCATCCACTTTGCATCCATCATACATAACATGTCTCAAACGCATGTTTCAACCGTAGGATTTCCCTAACTAAAGGTCAAAGATACTAGCGAGAGGACATACTAAAGATAAGATAAGCACAAGCTAAGCGATAAAGGAGAAATTAAAAGACATACCCTCAAAAAGAAAAGGGTACAATGAACGCATCTTCTCTTTCGTCTCCCAAGTAGCGTTACTCTCATCGTCTCCCCATTGTACTTTGACTAGTCTGACCTCTCGATTTCTCAACTTCTTGATCTCCGACCCAAGAATGCATGTAGGAGCTCGTCGAATCGTCGCATCACGCTCTATTTCCACCTCTCTAAGCAAGCTCGGCTCCACTACCTCCGCGGTCTCGTGTAAGCACTTCCTCAAATGTGATACATGGAATACGTCGTGTACACCACTAAGTCTCTCAGGCAACTCCCCTCTATACGCCATCTGACCAATCTTCTCCTTTATAGGAAACGGCCCTACGAACCTTGGTGCTAATTTCCCAACGGACCCAAAGAGAACAACATTCCGTAATGGAGACACTTTGATAAAGATCATGTCCCCAACCTCAAACTCAAGATCTGTCCTCCTCTTATCCGCATAAGATTTCTGCCTATCTTGCGCTGCTTTCATCCTTCTTCGAATCAAATCAATCTTCTCCGAAGTCTCTCTAATCATATCGGGCCCAAGTAAGATCTTATCCGTAGATTCCCACCAACGTGTAGGTGAACGACAAGGTCGTCCATAAAGAGCTTCGAAAGGTGCCATGCCAATGCTAGACTGAAAGCTATTATTATATGCGAACTCCACCAATGGAAGATGCTCTTCCCATGTACCCCCAAAGTCTAGGATACATAGCCTCAAAAGGTCCTCTAGAATACGATTCACCCTCTCGGTTTGGCCGTCCGTCTGAGGATGATATGCGGTGCTCAAACATAACTGAGTCCCTACCGCTTCTTGTAAGCTCCTCCAAAATTCGCTAGTGAAGATAGGATCGCGGTCGCTTACTATGCTAGAAGTAACACCATGCAAACAAACTATCTCTCGGACGTATACATAAGCTAACCATGGAGCCGTCCTCTTACTCTTCACGGGAATAAAATGGGCGCTCTTAGTAAGTCTATCTACTATAACCCAAATCCCCGTATTACCCTTCCTCAATCTTGGTAATCCATCAACAAAATCTATCGAGATACTATCCATGTGAACTCATCGCAACTATCCATCTCCCACGCAAGCCGTCCTATTCGAACTCGATATCCCCCAAGCACAAGCCCCAAAGGCCTAAACTAATATCAGACAAGCACCCAAGGAATACCTCCTCCGATTTCAGACAGTCTACGTGAGATGGTACTAGCAAAACAAATAATTGGGCACTTAACCGACTCTGGCTGTCCTCGCCAGTCTTGCTTCAAAACCATCACTAATCACCTAACTGACTTTGCATTATCCCCTAGGCACACACGAATACCTCATGCCTCTAGGCAAACCCCGCACTTCATCGAAGACGTCACTATACTCACGGACCACACGAAAAGATTCCAAATCACCGTTGGATACGTCAAGAGATTCTAGACAGCTAAACGTCACTGAACCCCCTAGGGTCACAAGAAATATGAGGGTTTTTCCATAATGAATCAATAGTCTAACTACCCTCCTTTCACAATCTAGGATGGCACCCCGCCTGGGTAGCCAATCCACCCCTAGAATCAAACTATAGCCCGTGAAACCAAGGACGAAGGCGTTGCATTCAAACCCAACGTCCAAGATAGACACTCTCAAATCCCGACAAACCATTGAAGGATGAGCCGAACCACCAAAAAGATTTGAGACTAGGATGGGATCCTTAACTAGACTAGTATTTAGGTGCAGTGTTTTCAACTAACGAAGCAGATACTAACAAGTATGAAGCGCCAGAATCAAACAAAGTTCGAACAGGATGATAAAGGAAACCAAATTTCTACCTGGACGGTCCTACCCCTATCAGGTATACCAGCCGTGAGGGAATATAACTACCCTCCAGAAGATCCTGTACTTTGCCCTTGCCTCTTTGGACAATCCTAATAAGGTGTCCTTTTTCTCCAAAAGGATAACTACTAGCCTTCTTGTTCACATTCCCCATTCGTGACCTTCCACCAAGATGAGGTTTCGTCCTTCATTAACCAACAGCTATTTGAACCTTCCTCCCATCGTCTACCTTAAAGGTATCAACAAGCCCTCCACTTCCTTGAACTAACTTCTAGCCCGACAAACGTCTAAGTCCCTTGAAGTGGTTTTTCGTCCTTCGTATGGAAGTCCCTATTTATCTTAGAAAAAGCATCTATACGCTGAGGGGGAAATTCAAAAAGAGAAAGAGGAAGAGATTCAAAACGGAGAATCGAAGGAAAGATATATGGCTCTTGGGGATTATGTTTTTAAAACAAACCTTTCTTTCAAAAATACTCTTCTACAAACATATTTTTGAAAGTATTCTTTATAAATATACTTTTGAAAAATAGTTTCTCAAAATATCTTATCTGTTCTGGTAACCTTCAGCTCTGATACCACGTGTAACACCCCATGTCCATTAATGTCACTCACAAAGGGAATGGATTAACTTCTATGGAGCGTTTTAAGTGAATATAGAACAGAAAATCACAACAAGACAGATATGAAATAGTACTTGAAAATTTAAAACTTTATTTATTGCAACGGAAGGTAAATATGTTTGGTTACATCACCAAAACCCAAAGACTAAAGTCAAGTACATAATATCCATCTTGACAAAATCAGAGTACATAATATAAAAATTTAATCCCATAAATAGCCATAAAAGAGATAGGTTGAGCTTTACTTCAGCAATCCAAATCCAAGTGCTCCCAAAGAGATCCAAATCAAGCTTCCCACCCTAAGAACCTTGGGGGGAAAAGGAAGAAAAGAGGTGGAAACAAAGGGGGTCATACATAAAGTCTGGCATGTCCGATAACTCCAACAATATAATTATCAAAGTAACTAGGATAAGACATAAGCTTGGTAAATAAGGAAATGACTGTGAATTAATGGCAAGACCAAGCAACCAAAAATAATAGGATGAGCAAAGATAACGTTAAAGGCGCTTCCTAATCAATATAGGGTAATTACTATACTCTACCGTACTGTACCGTACTGTACTGTACTAACACTAACTGCACCCATATTAGTCACTCTAGAAACTTGATCCCTCTTGACTAAATAAAATGATGATAGCTTCGTGTACTACTAGATGTACCCACTATCCCCACTAGATGTACCCCTTCAATGGTAATTCCATGTACTCCTAGCTGACGTCATAGGTGCCGCCTGCTCCTATCTCCACTAGGTGTACCCCTTTAATGATTAATTAATAATGGTAGCTTCGTGTACCCCTAGCTGACTACATAGGTGCCGTCTGCTCCTATCTCCACTAGATGTACCCACTACCCTGCCCCATTCGATCGGCTCCCTAACTCGTAGATACCCGTGCTGGTCCCACAGTGGGGGTGTATCACTCCCCTAAAGTGGCAACCCAATACAACTTAAGGATGCACGACTTATACCTACACGATGCAACAACGTCTTACCTACCAGCCCGGGCCCACACACGCACATGACCCCGTTGGACTTGCGTTGCCACTACTAACCCATTTTGGCCTCTAACAATCAGGCCCAGTAGGCGTGTCCCGTCCTCGACTTGGGTCGAGCTCACAAAGATACTTAATGGGCTACTGGACTGAAAAGGGCCCCCACCAAGCTTCCCACCTAGGCTTGGTCCCCTCTAATACATCCCACTTAACCCCATGTCCACTTACATGTATAAATTTGGTTAAGTGTTTTCTAATTTAACCTAGTCTCACCCTTTTGTTTAATTAACAGGTTGTATTGGTTAAGTCTGTGGGCCTATATACACAAATATTACCCACCTACCCAAGATTTACTTAACCCTCTCACTGGTTCAGACATATGTAATTTACGGTTAAGTTTGTGGGCCTATATGTACTAATATTACCCACCTAACCAAGATTTACTTAACCAACTCATTCCGTATAACCCAATTTACTTAACCCCCAACTTAAACTTAAGTTCTTACAATCCCCAGGGATCAGATTTGGTTAAGTAGTCGATTTCATTTACCATGTCCATTTTTAATTAATTAAACAATTAATTAAAACTTTTCCCTTCATAGGTGTCAATACCTATTTTATCCAATAATTTGAATTACATGTCATAATTATTTATATTCAAATTACTCCAATTTTCTAATCGTATTTCTCATGACATCCACATGTCACCCACTAGATTCCTCATGCCAACCAAGGCACCCACTTAACCCCCTCATGTCCCACTACATGCTTATCTGGTTAAGTATTTCTTAATTCATTAAGGCCGTAAACTTATAAAGACCTCTCACATTAGACTAACATTTATGGCAGCTGGATTTGCCGGGCGGGTCCGGGCAGTCTTACACCATAAAAGAGCCTAACCTCGTGTCTTCACAACTGTTATGCTTTTAATTTGGGCCTAGGACTTCTCACATTGGGCTACCATTTGTGACTACTGGATTCGTCGGGCGGGTCCGGGCAGTTTTACGTCACAAATGAGTCCAACCTCGTGTCCTAAGCATTGATTATCACTTATAATCCTTTACCTCAATTTGAATTATTTCCCCTATTCAAATTATAAATTAATTCCAAATTTAACGATGTCCATAATTGACTCAATTATGTCCATCCATTTATGGTATGCAAAATTATACCAATTTCATCACAAATTTATTATATGCCATTAAAGGCCTTTTATCTCACTATTTAATATCCCTATTCAAATTCAAATTAATTTACATATATGACTCATTTACATTCCAATTCACATTTATTAACATAATATTTTCATCCCATATTTGGATTAATTATTCCTAATCAAATATGTTAATAAAACTCCAATTATCTTTATGACCATAATTCACATTAATTATGACCATATATCACTTTACCAATTAATATTTCAATTTACATATATGCCTCTTTTAAGGCCATTACATGCCAATTCACATTTATTAACATAATCAATATTTTTCCCCATAACCCCCGCGGCGTCCATTCGCATAGAATATATGATAGACTAAGAAATAGTCTAACACATGGAAAAGGGAAAAACACCACATATTCACATAACATACAAAATAGGCCTAACTTGCATATGAGAATTTACTACATAACCTGCATAAAATCATCGATCTAAACATAGGCCTAAAAGTACGAACCTACATGTTATGAACAAGATTTTCATCACAAAACCTACATAGGCAATAACCAAAAACTTGCATAACATGATTCATATTCCAAACTCATATTTTTATATAAACTTGCATATGTGATTTATGCAACATAACAATGGTGTAAATTTACCTCTAAATATACAAACTAGCATGTACAGATTTGGCATGTAACTTATGCATATCATAGCCTAACTTTTGATCTAAAATAGATGTCATAATATTTACTAACTTGCATGTGATTTATGTCTAAATCAACATCTAATCTTGCATACATACATATGATCTATCATATGAATCAACATAACCAAACTAGCATTTAAACAACATGATGATTTGATTACACGTAAGCCAATCGTAGAATTACAACATAGATCATAACTTTACAACATAGATGACAATATAAAATCATAGAATTTACAACATGTATGATAACATCACAATTTAACAACATAATCATATCATACGGCCAATAATTCACATCATATCCATATAATCCACAATTATATCTAATCTTACGTAATTTAATAATTATCTTGATTAGAGAAATCGAACTTGCCTTTCGTGGTTAAAGAATTATGAACAATTGATATAACTTGATGCAGAATTGTTGTAGCGATGTTAGTTGATTCGTTGTTGAAGCTCTAAGCTTGAATTAGGTTGAATTGATTAGCTATCTTCCTCTTTAGTTGGCGGCGGCTACACTGAGTTCCATGGCGACGGCATAACGGCTTTGGTTCCAATTTTAATTAGGTTTAGGGTTAGCATTAGGATGTATTTATAGGTATAGGAAGTTATTTAGGACCATTAGATTAACCCTGAACCATGAGAACCAATCAAAGGCAAAATCTGCATTTGAGCGAATCGGCCCACGGGTTGACAGCCAAACACCCTGGATTAACCCGTAGTCGACCCAGTAGAGCTCGGGTCGACCTCAAAAATGGGCCAGTTCGGTTATTCCCCCTCCCAATTCGCTGTTTTTAACTTTTTCGCATATTTATTAATTTAATTTTTAATTTTTATATGTATATATATCAACATATATATTTCTCTGCGCAACCCATTTCACTTAATTCTTTTCTAAAAATTAAGTATACTTTAATTTGTGAATTTTAATGTTATAAAATTACGGGGTGTTACAGTTGTTAACGTTTGTTTTATTTCCAAATATCTCTTACATAAATTATTTTATTCCAACTATAACATATATATAATTTTGATTTTACGCGTACATATACACGTATAAATCTTCAAATCTTTATTTGTTAATAACTTCCCCATACGGGCTCTGTTTTGGGCAAATCATATATGAAAATGAATTAGAAAATTTCCATGAACACAATGGTACATATTTTTGGCTCAATTATGAAATCATAAATTATCAATTTTTTCTGTCAGTTAATTAAATATTTATATAAAAATATAGGGTGTTACATTCTCCCTCCCGTAGGAAATTTCGTCCATGAAATTTTATAAGGGTAGAGTTATGTTATCCCTCGGATAATTTACAACCATCATGTGTACATCCAATATTGCAACCATTTGTGCACTTGTGTGAAGTGTAATACAACATAACAATATATGAATGCAATGAATGCCTAAGTAGTACCTCCTATATGAATACAAAATTTTCTTGAAAACCATTTCTAAAAACTGTTAGCCCGCCTTGTGACAAAGATATCCAGAGTCCAAGTGATCATGATCATGTTCAATAGATACCTTAGGTCATGCCTATTCAAGATCCCGGAGTCGAGTCGAAGCTAAGTCAAGATAAAGAGACCAGGCATGTTTGGGTCAATTGAAAAAACTTGTTATCGGGTCAATGCCTACAGGACGTTGTTCTCAAGTTGGACAGAGTCAACTCGACCCGGGTTTAGTTTCTACCCCATCAAAGACTGTTGCCCACGTTTCTACCCACTACCTCCTAAGGCGCATAGAGGTGACACATGGCCACGACCCGATATATTATTCTGCATACAACTGCTTCTATTAGCATCCTATAAACCTAGAGTTGCAACCAACACATCTAACTATTCCCGCTTAAACCTTATGACCCGACCCTATAAATACTGGACCCGGAGGAAGGAATAAGGACTTTTGGCACTTAAGTAATTGAAACTCTCCATCTCAGCCACCATTAATATTCAACCCGCACTTTGTCTTAGTCATTATAGAGTGTTTTTTCATATTTTTGAGAGGAAATAAATTGTATTTTAAGTGCTGATAGATTCTAAATATTGTAATTGTAATTCTTTGCTAAATATAAGAATTATAAAGTGGACATAGGCCCTTTTATGCCGAACCACTCTAAATTTTGTGCGGTTGCTTGTTATTTCTCATTTTTAGTTTATATTTCTTCATTAATCTCTCCAAATTCTGATCTATTAGGTGTTAGTTCCACTTTTTGGTCTAACATTTTTGGGCTTTCACTAAAAAATTAATTCTTAACTTTTCGGATTATTTGTCTACTATTTGGATCACCAAGTCCGAAGGAATAGTCCATATTTTCGTCACTATCAGCTATTTTGACAAGCTTGGTTAGTATGGCTCCAAAAGTAGATAGGAACTAGTAAGCTTCTCGAAGAACAGCAAAGAATGAAGATCAATAGACCGAACTATAGATAGAATCAGCAACAGCAGATGCTCCTGGGTTGAACGACCCTAGACTAAGTCTGCCCAAGTCGAATTCGACCAGACCTGGATAGATGGCTTCTGGAGCAACCGCTACTACTATAAACCAATCTCCTTCTTAGGCACCTATTTCGCAAGACGACTTCACACGCTTGTTCTCAGGGTTGGAAGAGACCAACACAGCCTTGGAAGCTCAGAGCCGAGATAACGTTACAATTCGAAATGACATGGATACGATAGCCATATAATGGAAGGAGTTTTGGATGCGAAAAACACCATCCCCCTTCCCTTGTCGACGAGCAGCGGAGGATTCATCTTCATCTAAGGAAAAAGAATGAGAACCACGTTATAGGAAACCCTATGAGAGGCCTGAAAATATTCGATAACTCTGATTCGGTTCATTAGGTTCTCAAGAGGATGCAACAGTTTGGCTTGGCCCTAATGACCCTAGCTTAGCAAAACCTATGCTCATGTTGTTGCATGGATCCATAGTACATTCTAGGGATCAAGGCACTTTCCAAACTATTCATGCTCTCGTGCTTCCACCCATCCGTCCTGTTATTGAAAGGGAACGTGGGGGCAAGGAAGCTCTGCTCGGACAGCGGATTAGGTGACGTTGCCAAAGATGGGGGCAGGCTAATCTCGAAGAGCCGAGAGCACTGAGGAACATGTGTTGACTTGTGCAGAAGTAGCAGTGATGGTGCATCAAATAATGAACGATAGTCGAAGGTACACAAATGATGATTGGGGCCAACCACCAGCCTTTTACAGATGATATCTTGGAACCACAACAAGGTGATTTAACTCACCCATGATAAGAAATTATTCGGGTAAGACTGATTCGCGACATAATTTGATGCATTACTCATGTTATATGAATGTTATGGCGGCTCCTTATGCCATAATGTGTAAGGCTTTCCCAGTATATCTTAAGGGGATTGCTACGCTGTGGTTTACTTGACTCCCTCCTCGATTGATTCCCAATTTTAAGGACCTCAAAGAGAAGTTTTTAAACCAATTTTGACTGCATGCGTTAAAATAAAAAAGTGTTATAGTGCTCTCTGTGGTTAAGAAGGCCCCCGGAGAAACTTTAAGGCAGTATCTGGATCGCTTCATGGTTGTTACTAAAGTAAATATCCCCAATCCAGGAACTGTTCTGATGGCAATGATCGATGGAGTCAATAAAGATTCGAAATTTGGAAAGTACTTGGTCAGAAAGCCTCCTATGACTATCGAATTATTTTATGAGAAAGCGAATATATGTCTACGACAAGAAGACAGGTACTTGAACTGAAAAAGGAGATCCAGCGAATTTGTGAAGTAGTAGATTCAAAGCAACGTCGCTATCAGAAAATCTGGCGACAGCTCTGGCGAGGTTGAAGTTATTATTGGCAATCAGAAGGAAGGAAATGGCCGCCAAAACAAGAATGGAAATAGAAGAAAAAAAAATCGTCAGGGTGATTCCAGGAAACGACCCCAATTCCAATCCTTTAAAAGTTACATGCCATTGAATGACACCTTGGAGAACATTTACTTGGATATGCATAATATGATACAGTACAAGAAACTGCCACCGAGTGACTCGACAAAGAAGGAGCGCGAGACAGGGAAGTTTTGTTTATTTCATGAAACTTATGGCCATTCGACGAATGAATGCATGCACTTAAGAGATGTAATAGAGAAATTGTTGTGTGAAGGGAAGTTGGAAGAATACAAAGTGGCCCTAAGGGACAGAGGCAAGGAGGTTCAGCCACGAACCAGGGACTGGCGGCTCCTGAGGCCATCGTCCAATAAAAAGGAAAAGGGATTGTTATTAACACCATTGCCAGAGGGCCTCATACGTCAGAGTTTAGCATAAGAACGATGAAGCAGTATGTAAACGCTACAAAGTATCCTGATGTAGCGGAGTGTAGTATTCCAAAATATGTTGCGCCAATCAAGCAGCAGAAAACAACGACAAATGACATCGTTTCCCTCGATCGAGAAAACGTGGGATTAAAGACTCTGAGTATATATTCATTAGTAATATCGGCCATTATCGGCCTAGCAGTTGTATGGAAATTCCTTGTTGATTGCAGGAGTTCCATCAATATCTTGTCCAAAAAATCTTTTGATCAAATGAAGCTGGAAGCTAGAGATATGAAACCATGCACCAGTTAGATATGCGGTTTCAAAAGTTCGACCACCATGCTGGTTGGAGTAGTTGATATAGCAGTGATGCTCGGTGAGTGAGATTCCAAGAGAGTAATAATTCTACCTTTCCTTGTGATGAATATAGACTCCCTATAATGCCTATTTGGGTCGGCCAGCTCTCGTAGAGTTTAGACAACGCATCGCACCCTGATGTTTACTCCTGAAGTTCCCAACCAAGTCTGGAGTGGGAATGGTCTGTGGAGACCAAGTTATAAGAAGAGCTTGTTATCTAGCGGAATGGGAAGTGATCCGCGATGGAGTTAATGATGAACCTTCGGATGCCTACCCTCCTGCCAAGAAGGCATCAGCATAGCAATTAAAGGAAATATCCCATGTGGAGTCGCCTGATTATCAGTCCGAGGACATTGATCCTAGAGAGGATGAAGATACGGGATGTAGAAGGGCATACCCAATGAGACAACCATGGATATTCTAATTGATGATGACGACCCAACCATGGTCTTGAAAATCGAGCCCCATTTATACCACCTCTAGATGAGGGAGCAGATAAACTTCTTACGATCAAATCTAGATGTATTTGCATGGACCTTGCTGACATGTATGGGATACCTCCATCAACCACGAGCCTCTCATTGAACATAAACTTGAACTACGTCCCGTTCAAGCAAAAGAGATGTATGCTCAGCCCGATAGATTGGTCTCTCTAAAGGAATAAGTTGAAAAGATGAAAGGAAATGATTTATTCAAGATGCAATGTATCCTGATTGGATATCAAATCTAGTACTTATTAAGAAAGCTAATTAAAAATGTCGAATGTGCATCAACTTCTCGGATTTGAATAACGGTTGCCCGAAAGACAGCGTTCCGCTCCCAAAGATCAATCAGCTAGTAGATTCAATAACTGGGCACGAACTTCTTTCATTTTTGGATGCATATTCGGGGTATAATTAGATTCTAATGCATGTGCCAGACCAGGAGCATACTAGTTTTATCACTGACCGTGGATTATACTGCTATGTAGTAATGCCTTTTGGACTGAAGAACGTCGGGGCATAATAACAACGTCTAATGATTCGTATGTTTCATGACCAGATTGGGAAGTCTATGAAAGTTATGTGCATGACATGCTTGTGAAGCCCATGTGGTCGGTTGATCATATTTCAGATTTGAAAGAAATGCTCAACATCCTCTGGTACTACGGAATTGAAACTCAACCCTTTGAAATGCTCATTTGGCGTCGCATCAGGAAATTTTTGGGTTTCATCATCAGCTCTCCCGGGATTGAAATCTATTCAGACTAGATTGCAGCAATTAGGAATATTTGAGAACCGCGAGGAATAAAGGATGTATAAAGCTTGGCAGGAAAAGTCGCATCTCTAAGCAAATTTATTTGCAGGGCCACCGACAAGTGCATTTCCTACTTTGACTTAATAAAGCAAGGGAAGCACATCTTTGAATGGACAGCGGATTGTAACGAAGCATTTCAAAATATGCTTAGTCATTCGGAGAAACCTCTGTTATTTTCCTAGTCGATTGCTCATGAAGAGTTGTGCGTATACTTAGCGATATCACCACATGAAATCACCTCATCTCTCATACGCGAGGAGGATAAGTTCCAAAGACTGGTGTATTTTGTGAGTAAGAAGTTTGGCAGTGGCAGAGCGCCATTATCCGAAGATCGAAAAGCTTGCTTATAGCTTATTAATCTCTTCGAGGAAACTCCGCCATTACTTCCAAGTTCACCCAATCATGATATACACTGATCAACTGCAACAACATGTCCTTCAATGACCTGAGACGTCTAGGAGACTGCATAAGTGGAATATTAAACTAAGTCAGTTCGATCTAACTTTCCTTCCGAGGAAATCCGTCTGAGGGAAAGCATTGGCAGACTTTATAGCCGAGTTTACAATTCCCGAAGAAGATGTGTCGAATGATGAAGCTGGCCATTAAGAGCCCAAAGCAAAATCGTGAATTTGGAAACTATTTACGGATGCTGCTCGCAATGATCAACGTTCCGAGGCTGAAGTTATTTTTGTTTAGAATAAGTTTCAAACGAAGGGACCATGACTTGCAGCCTACTTAGAACGTGCGGAGGAATTATTAGATAGCATGGAGTATTATAACATATCCCATACTCTGCGAGGAGAAGGTCAACAAACTAACCAAGCTTGCAAGTTCCGACAACCCGAAAGTGATAGAGATTGTCCCAATTGAAACACTGGATGCTCCAAGCATTTATCAGATGGAAGTTGATCAAGCGGTGGAAACTGAGCCTTAGAGAGAGTCCTGGGTGACCCCTATAAAGAATTTCTTACAACATGAAATCCTTCTAGAGAGGAAAAGTCAAAGAAATGCCATTGTTCGTAAAGCATCAAGATACGTCATGCAGCGCAGCGTGCTTTATAGACGGGTTTTTCGGTTCCCTTACTCGGGTGCATAGCTCATGATGACGTCAAACATGTGTTGAAGGAAATTCTTGAGGTGATTGTGGTGACCATGGTGGAGGACAGAATTTAACAAAAAAGATGTTGCGGTATGGCTGCTTCTAGCCTACCATAAACCAAAATGCAGATGATTATTCACAACGCTGCGACAGGTGTTAAAAGTTTGCTAGGATTCCTAAAGCTCCGCCCAGCCAACTTAACTTGATGGTGCATCCGTGGCCCATGTGGGGAGTAGATATCATTGGAAGCCTTCCAATTACCAAAGACGAAGTGAAATATACAGTCATGGTTATGGACTACTTTACAAATGGGCAAAAGCTCAGAAGCCAAAACACAATCACGACAAAGAGGGTGATCAACTTCATTGTCAGGAATATCATATGTTGATTCAGAGTTCCCAAGACCATTATAACTAACAACGGAACCCAGTTTGATAGCATAGAGTTCAAAGATTTCTGTTGACGATATCTTATTAAGAAAAGGTGCACAATTGTTGCACATCCGCAATCAAATGGACAAGTGGAAGCCTTAAATAAGACCATCAAGTTCATTTTGAAAAATCAATTGGAGCAAGCGAATGCTAAGTCGGTTGATGAATTACCGCTGGCCCAATGGGCATACAAGATGACTTACAAGTCAGCGACTAACTATACTCCTTTCGCGCTCTCCTATTGCACAGAGTCAGTCATCCTGGTAGTGTTGTAAGTCCACTCTCACAGGACAACATATTATGAACCTTTGACTAATAAGGCTCTTCTCCTTGAGTCATTGGATATGATTGACGAGAAAAGAGATGAGATGGACTTGCGTGCCACGGAGCACAAGCATCAGGTTTCTTGATATTACAATCGAAACGTCCGACCTAGAACCTTTTAGCAAGGCAACCTAGTACTGAAGTGTGTCTTCTGACCATGGGTCCGAAGTGGGTTGGACCATACATCATTCATCGAAGGTACGAAAATGGGGATTTCAAGCTAACGACCGTTGATGGCGATCATCTGTCGAGAGCATGGAATGTCGAGCATCTAAAACATTATTTGACTTAAGCTTTTATTTTTGTTCTACACGAGATTTTGCAATGAGGCATAGCTTGCCCGAAGCCATTGATAGTAAATAAAAGGTCTTTCCACGCTCTGTGACTATTTTTGTTAATTTCTCTAAGTATTATAATCAGATTGGTTTGTGATTAAATACGAACGAAAGGAGTGATAATCTCCTAAGCAGCATTCGCACGCTCATATCTCCACGAGCTAAATCATTTCCGTATCTAATTGGATTTGATCTTGACATCGACGTTTAAAATGGCACTCCTCACTTTGTAAACCAAAGTTAGGAGATGATGCTAAAATAGCTCTTTCCCTTAACTAGGGATAAAAGGACATGATTGGAACAAATGTGACTTGACCACTTGTACAATAAATTCTGTTAATGTGAATGCAGAATGGAAGGTTCGATTGAACAAGATTTCGATATCGACACTCGAGTTAGAAGAATCCTATTTTAAGACTTAAAGTGTAGATTGAATGCTAAAGCGAATGACATGACTATTCGCACGACTAACTCAAACTCTCTCGACTTGAGAGTGAGTATAAAAGCGAGGTAGGCTTGAAATGGTGCACCACAACTTGAGACCGCCTTGAACCATAAAATCTAACCTGGGCATAGACAGGAGAGTATAAAAGCACTTAGACCAAAAATTTTCCGAGAGACTTGGCTCTTATCACAACGAACGTGTGGAGGCATGAGAATGAACCGAGCCTGAAGTCTCCATTGATGTAGGAGGTAGTGGAATGTTGTTACTAACCAATCTCGAACAGGCCAATGATTGGGTACTTTATTCAAGATTGATTGGAGGCATATACATGCACACCACACCCCTTAACTAGCTACAACGTGATTTATTGTTTGTTACTTAGTTTAATAATACTTTGATTGCGAATACATTGATTTGAAACTCTTATCTGACTGCAATGTGATTCGTTGTTTATTAGTAGTTTAGTAATACCTTGACTGTGAATGCATTGAATTGAAAGCAATAATAAACGTGCAAATATGTGATATTCCACGAACTTTGTTGTATTTACAAAATGTAGGTCTGTACAAAATAGTAGAACAAAAATGCGAGGGTCTCACTCGCAACAATCACAGTAGGCCTGTGGAAAATACAAAATCAAGTTAAAGTTTCACATAGCTTGAGGTAGCCTTGGATTTGTTGAGCTCTCTAAGCTTCCGCTACTCCTCTTTCTCAGTCTCTATAAGAGTACTCTTCTTCCTCTTAGATTTCCCAAACGAAGGATCCTCCAGATCGGCGATGGACTGGGAAGTTGTATCCATTGAGAATGATCGGGAGGGCTTGGTATAAACCTTAGCACTAGGAGGAAGTGTCATTTGGATAGGTTTAACCAAGATAGGAAATTTCGAGGGTTCAACTTTAACCTTCACGAGCATTCTTTCATTCCTTGTTTCAATTCTGCAAAGGTCAGCTCCTCTGTTTCACCAGACACTCCAGTGCACGCAACATCACCATCCCCTTCGCCCTATTTTCCATTGAAATCCTTTAAAGTTGCAATCATATCATCGTCCTTTGGAGCATCATCGCCGGTAGGTGGTGTAGACTTGTCGGTAGCTTTATCCTTCGGATCCGCGGTAACGTCAGCAGGTTTTATACCTAAAGTAAGGAGATTAATGACTGTTAGCTCAGAAAAAAATAATGGTCCTCTCGATCGGAAGCTTCATAGCACGATGACATCCCCAAATAGCTTTAGAAAACCATGGAGAGAATGTAGATATACCTTTGGTTGACAAATCTCCAGGAGTGGCAGGAGAAGTAGCTTCAATGATAGGAGAAAGAAGTATGTGCATGGTAAGTCATGGACGTTCAGGGTCATATTTCTCTGTCTCCCCATCCTCGGGCACTACAGAGGAGGAACTAGAGCCACATTCAATAGCATATTACCCTTTACTTGGTGCTTAGCCGCTTCCATAGCTTCCTTTAACAACCTTCTCCCTTCTGCTAGACACTCGGGATAACCACCCTTCAGAAATGTCCTCATCAGCCCCTCTTCATCCACAATTTCGACCTTTAGCCTGCGCTTCTCTTCGTCTGCATCGACTAATGTTGTGGGGAGATCTTGTACCCATGATATGTCCCGGGTTTGAAGAACTTACGCGAAGAAAGATATTAAGAGATGTCCAAAACCCTCCATCTCTTCTTAGGCTTCGGTGAGCTGTGCCTTAGAATCAGTAGCAGACTCAAGAGCGATGTTGGCATTCTCCTCAGTTGTTCTTGCCCTCTCCTCAGCCTCAGCCAACTTGGATTTTAGGTTGGCAACCTACTTATCAAGTTTAGACTTCTCCTTCTCAAAGCGAGTGCGTGATAGTTCTAATTCAGCATTCTCAGCCATGATGCCTTTGGATTGTCTCTTAAGAGCGGTACGTTCTTTGTTGCTGGTGTCAAATTTGTTATGAAAGTGTTGTTGTAACTCGCCATGCAGTTTCTTGTATTTATCAATGTCACGCTCTACAATTGAAATCTTACCCTGGGCGTCCTCACGCTCCTTCTCAGTAGCCTTCCTGGCAGACATGACATGCTCAAACATTAGCTTCTGGTTGTCTAAATCCAACTGAAGTTCCGTTATAATTTTTGATAGCTTCCACGCGTACTTGCAAGTTTCTTGGTATTATCGATCCACAAAGTCTATTTGGGCCTTGATGTTACCAGACCAGTTAGTAGGGACCGGTTCAAGATTGGGCACGAAATGCATATTCCCAAATTGATATTTACAGAACTACTCCTTCAAAACTTTTATCCTCTCAGCGATTAAAGCGTCGACAACTACATGCTTGGTTGTGTAAATATCAATAGACTAATGCTTTACTGGAGTGATGGGTGCACTGCCCTTATCTTTGGATTTAGAAGCGTTGTCCTTGTCTTTAGATTTCTCCTAAGAGTTGGAGTGTTTCTTGGAAGGTCTTTCCTGAGAGTATGACTCCTTTGGATGAACTGGAGCTCTGGGAACCTGCTTATCCCCTTCATGGTGACTTTGGTAACTTTTTTACTTTTCATAATCTGAGCGAGTTGGACAGCGGGAGCGTGACGATTAGTTGTATTTTGATTTATAACGCCTTTTGTCATCTTTCTCACAGTCAACCCTATGTTCATGTTCGGCGTTGGAATAAGACCTTGGGAGACTGTCACGGATCTTTCGGGGTAGCTTTGGTAAGACATTGTCCTTGCAAATTAACACAAACCAGTATTAAAATCAGGAAATAGGATAGCACACAAGTGCTATAACATGCAGTATTTGTGTTGTGTGTCCTAAGTGACTCCCCTGACGGACCAGAGCCCATAGTTTAGCTAGTAAGCGTCGTCTTCCGGTCTTGATAGGTGTGACTTCTTCCTCAGAGGCAAGAAAGAAAAACAACTGAGCCGATGCCTTGAGAAGAATATATTTTATCTAGAAGAAGAAGATCCCGTAGCCTTTTAATAAAGACATTGTTTCCTCTTAGCGGGAATTGTGAGCTGGTTACTTAGTAGGAGGTGGGGTCTTGGGAGAGGGTTGCCCCTCAAAAGTAGATGCATTTTTGGAAAAATACCCCTAAGATCCTTGTCGGTCGACCTTTCTAAAAGTTCCTCGGTGAATACTTTTACAAGAGGAC
Organism: Allium sativum; assembly: GCA_030737875.1. Lineage (NCBI taxonomy): Eukaryota > Viridiplantae > Streptophyta > Magnoliopsida > Asparagales > Amaryllidaceae > Allium > Allium sativum. The sequence continues at coordinate 76,263,305 of CM060917.1, forward strand.
TTTTGGGGATTTCACTGGGCTCCTTTTCAAGAATTTTCTCTTTCTCCTCTTCATGAGGTCTTCGAGTGGAACTTGCGAGATCATTTTTTTTCATGTCCTCCCCAGCCTCAGATGAGATAACTGTCTACCCCCCGATTGGGGGCACGCTTCCACTACTTGCTGATGCCGAAGGAATTTGAGTTAGGGGCATGTATGCAGGAACACATCCTCGACCAAGTCCTGTACTTCGCTGCGGACCGAGAAAGTGATACCGATGAAGATATTCGTCTGCTAAACAACTTTTGACGCTTAATAAAGCTGATTCAGCATTCAGTAAAGTGTTCAGATATTCTTGATACACTTGGCCTTGCAGTTTATTTGGATTGGAAATTGAAAATAAGGAAGAAATGTCAGTGAATTTGTAAGTAAAGTTGAAGCGTGTAAGTTAAGGTCTGAAACTTACTAGATTGAAGCCACCTCCTGATGCATCCATCCCGGTTAGTCTTATATTGCCCACATTGCAAAAACCATCGATGATGATTTTCCTTTTGGGAACAGATTTAAAGTAGATAAAAGAAGGAGCCTCGACCTTTCGATGCTTGAAGTGATAGAAAAAGATTATGTCCTCAAAGGTAGGATCAATGCCTGAAACTTCCATGTATGAAATATACAAGTTATACAAGTATGCTATCAGATGAAGTGTCATGGGAGCTATTACTTACCGTCTTAGGAATTCAACAACAAAAGAGTGGAACGGAGGAAAAACACTGAGAGAGCACATGTAACGACCCACATTCTACGTATCGGAGGATTGTAGAATATTTATTTTATTCTCATACGAAGTCGTATAGTCGTGTAACTTTGGGGAACGACTATTGGGGTCATTTCCCATGTTCACGATTTTTGCTGATTTTTAAATGACCATTTTGCCCCTGGCGATTCTTGTTTAGTTTATAACTTTTGATTGGTAAGGAGTTTTGACTTGAAACCACTTATGTTGGATTCGGATGATGGTTTACCTTTCCACAGAGTGGCCACATTAACCAAACGGACTTACAGTTTAGGAGATATGGCTGAAATAAGGTTTGGAAGATGAAAAATAGCTTAATTAGGCTTAATTAGGTGATTAGTGGTTAGGCCGATAACCTATCTCGGGATTAGGGCTATGGGAGGGCTGAAAGGGTTTGAGAAAACATTTCATTTCAGTTTTCTTGCCACCACAAACATTCCTCTAACCCTAGAAATGGCCTCTACCTTCTAAATTCTTCCCTAATCACTTTCTAATCACATATTAGCCAAATCAACATCAAATTATGGCGGATTAGCATAGAAATCGAGATAGAGCTACTAGAATACATTGGAAACTATGCCAAATCAGTCAGAATTTCAGATCTGAAATTTATTTGTGGTTAAGGTGAGTGATTTGCACTTTTATTCACTAATTACGGCTAATTAGGGGTGATTAGTGATAATTAGCGAAATTATGCATCATAAAAATCTAGAAAAATATGTAGAAATTCTAAAATATTATTTTATGTCACTGGTGAAAATTTGGGTTAATTTGGATTAAGCTTGCTAATCTTATAGTTAAAATATGCTTAAGGGGATTAAGGGGAAAATCATGCTTTTTGGGTATGTTTGATCTAAAATATTTCATGCTATTGATAATTTGGTGTTTTTGGTTGATTCTACATGTTATAACTATTATTTGGTATGTTTGGTGACATCATAGTAAGATTAGAATGGTTGAAAACGCGATCATTTGGCGAAATTAACTTGATGGAAAAACTGTAGAAAAACGGTTCCTAAAGGGGGTATGCCTGACGAACTGCCCAGGAGAACTTCAATTCCTGAAGGGGGTATGTCTCATGAACCGCTCCAAGATGATGGTCATGAACGCTCTAGTACAAGGACTCACGAACCGTGGAAGGGTGTCACGAGCCGGGGACGGAGTCACGAACCGGGGGGAGGGGGTGGTCACGTTCCTAGAGCGGGATTCCGAGAGCGGGAATCCGAGAGTAGGATTCGGAGAGCGGGATTCCTAGAGTGGGAATCCAAGAGTGGTATTTCGAGAGAGGGATTCAAGAGCGGGATTCCGAGAGCGGGAATCCGAGAGTGGGATTCCGAGAGCGGGAATCTGAGAGCAGGAATCCGAGAGAGGGAATCCGAGAGCGGGATTTCGAGAACAGGATTCCGAGAGCGGGAGTCCGAGCTTTCCTATACTTTTCCACTTCATCCAAGATGATGACTCCAAACTGGACCGGATTTGAAGTTCTACCACGCGACGACAATTGTGAACTCTTCTGAAGATCAAATCCAATTCAACCAAAACCCGAGATGCAAAGGAGGTACAAGTGAGAAGTTATTACTCAGGATCCAATTAGGAATCAACGAGTTAACTTTTAGAGTTGGGCTTTGCTACGGGACGTGTGCAAAGGGGTTATCGATATCCATAATTTTGGTTCACCATAGAGGGACAGATTATGGGCTATGGATAAGTGCAATGTGGTCATTGTGACTCCCAAGGGCAAAGTGATCGTAGCAAGCGATTGGGTGATTGAAGTGGTGGATATCGTATGCTTTACACACTGAGTGAGAGATGTGAGGATGATTGCCATGTTTGATATCACCATGACATGTGCACTTCCACTTTACACTTTACGTTAGTGTTACCTTAGAGTATTGTACATCTTTTTGCGCTAATTCTTTGGTCACAGGTCCAGGTTCAGTTATGATTATTTATATCTGTTATTGTTTTGTTTTGCTGCTATCGCTCATACCAGACTTTTGTCTGACCCAGAGTTTTATGTCTCTTCTTATTACTCTGGGTGCTCCCAAATGAGCAGACTATAGAGAGGTTAGGTGGTTATGCACGAGTAGTTGTCCAGAGGGAAGCAGGAGGCTTCTACGTTCTATTTACATATATTCTCCCTATGTTGTTGTCGGTCACTATTTTGGGTATTAGTAGTATACCTTTCCTATTTTGCTTTAGAGACAGTATTTTGAAGTTGTAATAATGCTTTGGATCATAAGCTGTATTTTGGATTCCATTGTTATGATGGTTTAGTTTTCAGCTTATGCACTGTCTCGCCTGTTTTATGTCAAGTTTTATTATTATTATATTTTATTCAATGCGCTGTGAGATATACTATAGGTTCTTGATGATTCATCATTTCAAAACCCTTTTTCTTGACGACCGTCTCGTGCTAGTCGGGCAATGGCACAGTGCATTCCGGGGAAATGTCGGCTGGTTTGGGGCGGGCCTTCACAATTGGTATTAGAGCCTAGGTTGCATAGTTAACCTAGGAGAAGTCATCAGGGAGAGATAGTATACGTATACGAGAGAGCATATTTGTGATATTTTGGATTTCAAAAGCAGTATATATATACTATTAGTATATCTAAGGGTGAAGTCGCACTGCACTGGCACCATAAAGGAGATGGTTAATCGTTTTCTCTTTGCAGATTGAACGATGAGTCGATATATGAGGAGTACGGTTTTAGGGGCTGACAATGGAATGTCCCTAATATAAGGACGATGTTTACTACCTTCATGTGAGAGATGCTTAGGGATGCCCGGAGAGCAGTTCTTAATACTGCTAACGGTGGTGGTGCAGCAATGCAAGCGCCTAGAGTCGATTTCGCCAAGCTTAACAAGGATTATACTAGTCTTTGTGGGAAACCGTTTCATGGAACGGAATCGGATACGGATGTTCAAGATTGGCTTGATAGTTGTGAGTGCATCTTCGAGGATTTAGGAATCAAGGATGCAATGAAGAGAAAGCTAGCATCGCATAAACTTCAAAGACGGACTATGAATTGGTGAAATGCTATTAAAGCAGCTACTCCTGAGGATCAAGTTACTTGGAACCAGTTTAAGACTCTCTTCAGTGAAAAGTTTATCCCAGCTGCTTAGAAATCAGAATTGTTTAGGAAGTTTTTGGAGCTTAAGCAGAATGGTAAGGCAGTCTCGGAATATATTGCTGAGCTCGATACCTTATCGAAATATGGATTGTCTCTTATTGATACTACCAAGAAGAAAAACGAGAGGTTCATAACTGGCTTAGATAAGTACTTGGGGGAAAGACTTATAAAGCACATTGATGAGACTTTCGAATCCATTGTGGTGAAAGCATTGAGATCTGAGAGCCTTTACCCTAAGTCAAAGACCGAGGTTTCTATTGCATCTGCAGGGGAGCCGAAACCGCAAGCAAGCGATGGAGGCAAGGAAAAGTCCCAGAATAAGAGGAAACAAAACCAACCCTAGGATGGCCAGAATAAGAAGAATAAGTAAGATGGCAAGTGCTTAAGTTGTGGCAAGAAGGGCCACTATGCCAGAGATTGTTAGGAAAAGCCTGGGGAAAGGAAGTGCTTCAATTGCGGCCAAGAGGGACATCACAAGGATAAATGTCTACAACCCCTAAAGAGAAGAAGATCGTGAAAGAACGTATTATCAACGTTGTTCCTTCTTCGTCGAATGCCCCAACTGCGACGTAGAAGGGAAAAGGTGTCGTTATTCAAGGTATGCTTTCTATTTATGATGTTCCAGTTTGAGTGTTGTTTGATACCAGGGTTTCCTTTTTTGTCATATCTACTAACCTGGTAGATAGGTTGGGATTGGAACCCGAGATAGTCGATAGACCTTTAGTTGTGACAAACCTGATTGGTGGTTCGACTAGCCTTAGTAAAATTTGTTGTAATGTGGTCTTATCAAGTCATGGATTTATGTTTGCTTGTAATTGCTTTATTTTGGGATTTACTGGGTTTGGCATTATTTTGGGAGTCGATTGGCTCCAAGGGTATAGGGTGGTATTTGGTACCTACCTAGTGATGGAAATAATAACTGGAACTAGGGAAACAAAGAGATTCGGGTCGGCCATGACTCATGAAGGAAGGGCCTTTGGAAGCATTTTTAAACGCTGTGGTGAATAGCATGAGCGTTGTGGTATTCCGTAGTAAATGAGTGATTTCTATCGATTGTTTAGGAGTTTATGTTGATGTTCCCTTTGGTTCTAGAATGGTAATAACTCGGAGTAAATTCAATGGGGATACAACGATGGTTAGGACGATTCAAGTTGGACTTGAACTCTTAAACAATGGTTGTTCGTTAATCTTGGAGATGCAGCGAGTAGGAAGAAGACTCATTTTGGATTTGAGTTTGTGGGTAATGGATACTCGAGACTGGGTCTGAGTTCATGGATAGTCGCCGACGATGAGGATTAGAGTATTAGAGAGATTATCATTGTCGTAAGCTCTAGTAGTCTCTGTGAGGCAAATGTACGTTGGACGTGCAGTAGTCTGGCTAGAGCTGGGTTTGCTATTTACCCTTGACATATGGCTTGGGCCGTCGTGCGATCAACGATAGTTTCGAAGCAGGATTGGCGAGGATAGCCAGACTTAGTTATGAGTGCTCGAGCGTTCGGCTTTTTTGTTCATATCATCTCACGTAGATTGTCTGGATTTGGAGGAGATGTTCCTTTAGTGCTTGTCTGATATTGGTTTAGGCCTTTGGAACTTGTGCTTGGGGAATGTCGAGTTTGACTTGGATGGTTTGTGTGAGAAATAAGTAGTTGTTGTGATTTCCGTTGAATGATGTTTTGGTTTACTCGTGGAGTGATGGGCAGCCGAGACATGATAAGACTGTTCGATGATGTGGACTGCCCCGAGTTGGACTTGATAGGGCTAAGAGATGACTCGAGTGGGACTCGAGAAGGCTGCAAGATAATGGATTGACTTGGGTTGGACTCAAGTTGAAGATGGAGTTGTGGATAGCTCTTCTGATGGGGTGCCAAGGAATCGTCGATAGTTTGGAGTGTTCTAGGCAGAATCGAAGCAGGGGTATCTGGGGACGCCCATTTACCTTGGATCCATTGGATGGATCTAGTTATCCTTGGAGGATAAATGTACGTTGGACGTGCGGTAGTCCGTTTGGAGCCGGGGCTTCCATGCGCCCCTATATTGGTTGGACCAGTCATATGAGTATCGACGTATTATTGGCTTTAGCAGGTGATAGATAGGACTTGTTTGATGGTTGATATGGTTGTTCCTATTTTTCTTCTCTTGAGTAGACTATCACCTATAGGATTCTGGCGATGGAAAATAAAGAGATGGCCGTGTACACAGATACCTTTGCTACCGGACTAAGTGCGATAGCTGATGGATTGAGTAAGAGACATGCCAGTTTAGATGCTTTGTTCCTTGAATGGAAGCAAATGGAGTATATTGCGGGATATGATTTCAGACATAAGTATGGATTGGGTCTAGAGATGTTAGCAAGTTTATAATTAGACCGACTTTAATTGAGCGGATTGGTTCCAGTCAGAGGGATGATCCTAACCTAATAGAAATAATCTCCAAGGAAGATATGGATATTGATGGTGAGAAAATGAACAAGTATGGACTTGATTGAGACAGATGGCTTCGAAAGAATGGGAGACAAGTATACCCAATGTTAATGGATTGAGAGAAAAAGTGCTCAGAGAATGTCATCACTCGAAATTGACTATATATCCCAGTGGTAATAAAATGTATTGAGACATGAAGGAGACCTACCACTGGAAAGGGATGAAAAGGGAAGTTGGGAGTTTATCTCCAAGGGCATGAATTGCCAGTTAGTTAAAGCTGAGTAAAAGAATCCTAGTGGTTTGTTACAACCGTTGGAAATTCCCAAATGGAAATGGGAACAAGTCTCAATGGACTTTATCGATGGTTTACCAAGGACTAGATCCAACCATGATAGTATTTGGGTGAATGTGGATCGATTGACCAAAAGTGCAAGGTTTATACCCGTTAAGTCAATTAGAGCGGCAGCTAAGTTAGTAGAACTGTATATGAAGTGGTGTGATAATGAGAATGACTGTACTTGGGAAATCGAGAAGAACATAAGGAAGTCATATCCAGAGCTCTTTACCTGATACGGTTTTAATATCGATATAGTACTCCCTTGTTAGTAAACCGCATGCTAGGATAGGCTTGTTATGTATGTTTGATTGTTTATAAATGGTTGATAGGCATGCGGGCCACCTTTTTATGTTTTGATTAACGAATTTCGGGGGCGAAATTTCTTAAGGGGGGAGAGTGTAACGACCGGCATTCTACGTATCGGAGGATCATAGAATATTTATTTTATTCTCGTACAAAGTCGTATAGTCGTGTAACTTTGGGGAATGACTATCAGAGTCATTTCCCATGTTCACGATTTTTGCCGATTTTTAAATGATCGTTTTGCCCCTAGCGAATCTTGTTTATCCTATAACTTTTGACTGGTAAGGAGTTTTGACCTGAAACCACTTCCAATGGATTTAGATGATGGTTTACCTTTCGGTAGAGTGACCACATTAACCAAACGGACTTATCGTTTGGGAGATATGGCTAAAATAAGGTTTGGAAGATGAAAAAACAGCCTAACCGGGCATAATTAGGTGATTAGTGGTTAGGCCCATAACCTATTTTGGGATTAGGTTTATGGGAGGGCTGAAAGGGTTTGAGAACACATTTCATTTTAGTTTTCGAGCCGCCACAAACATTCCTCTAACCATAGTAATGGCCTCTACCTTCTAAATTCATCCCTAATCACATACTAGCCAAATCAACAACAAATTAAGGCGGATTAGCATAGAAATCGAGATAGAGCTATTGGAATACATTGGGAACTGTTTTAAATCAGTTAGAGTTTCAGATCTGAAACTTATTTGTGGCTAAGGTGAGTGATTTACACTTTTATTCACTAATTACGACTAATTAGGGGTGATTAGTGATAATTAGCGAAATTATGCGTCATAAAAATTTAGAAAAATATGTATGTTTATCCCTTGAAAACCACACATGTATTGGTTTATTAATCCTGCATTAGAATCATGGATCGGGCGCTATTAGGATCGGTCATGCAAAATGCTTCACAATATACCCAAACGATCTGTGAAAGGTCGGGGGCGACCACACACTATGAAGGGTTAAATATAGCTGGGAAAGGTTGCACATGCTAAAACGATCAGGGGGACTGCTCCAATACAGCCAGGTTCAGTCGCACGACATAGTTTGAACTTACAAAGAAGTCGCGCATTCAAGACCATTCCGAGAACGACGCGACACAAAGGTTCACACGTAATGGAAGGGTCGCCTCGTTCATTCTTGTATCAAAAAAATTTGATTAAACAAAGCAAAGAAGATAACCGCCCCATCAGTTAGACAAAAGTTCAAAGATACCAAGGGTCACGCATGCGCCCTATGTCCATTTATAGATTACAGCCCTAGTCGTTTGCTCCTCGATCTACCGCTACTATTTCATTCAGATGTTTTCCACTAATTAAGGATCGCTAACCTAAAGATGTTCGCAACTTGGGAAGTTGCTCACTCTCACAGAGTCGCCATCTCTTAAAGCTACTTTCTCTAAACGGTTAGGGACAGTCACTGACAGTTGGCTACAATCGGGTGGTGGCATGATCGTAATAAATGGGACAAGCAACTCAGATGAATTCAATTTCAAATCTCTATAGATGCTCACCTATAAATAGGATACACCCTCCACCAAGAGAGTGGGGATCTCCGGCGACCACGAAGCGTTGCTAAATTCCATCCTTAGCCAATCCTTAAATCTTTTTCAGCTATGTCCATCATCATCCGAAAATTCTCCATCCATTCAGCAATGGCATCCGTCAAAATCTGATAGGTATGAAAGTTCCAAGACATCCTCCTCCTCCGTCGCCTATCCATCCTTCTTCTTCACCAATCCTTCCATTCCTTCATCGAATCTCATGAATCTAGGCCGAATTTGTTAATTTGTATGTAAATTGAAACTATATTTAGTGAATGAAAAGATGTATAAAGAGCAGAAGCTGATATGTCTTGTAATCATCATCATGATAGTGCAAACTCTATTCACAGTGGATGTAGGCCTAACACAAGGCTGAACCACTATAAAACCTCGTCTCCATTTTGTTTCCTTTGCATTTTTACTTTCAATTGTTGTTGAGTGCGGCTCCACTTATCTTCTAACAATATTGGTGAAGTTCATTCATCGTACCTTTGGTGTTTGAACCATTTTTGGTGAAAACATTTTGGCGCCCACCGTGGGGCCGATTCTCATATCCATACTTCGCATTTCCCTCTAGATTCAGCAGCTTACCTTGAAAATCCTGAACTGCCCTCTTTCCTCAAAGCCATGGCCGGTTCAAGAAAAATAACAAATTCAGTAAAACTACCACAGCCGTTGGAGATGTTCGCGGTGATGAAGCCACGTCGCAAACTTTGAATCAAGAAGTTGAAGAATCCTCCAGGCCATCTGTAACAGGTGATGAAGTGAATGTGGCTTGACCGGTTTGAATGAAAAAATGGATGCCACGACCAAAATGATGATGGAAAGAATTGATGCCTTGATTAATACTCGAGCCAATCTTCCACCACCAAATGCTGTGAACAATGCTGACGAGAATAAGGACTCTTCAGCCTCGGACCATAATCGATCCCACTTCTTAGTGGAAAATAAGGGGGAGGCCGACGTTTAGGACTCTAAGATCAGATCTCCACAGCCTGCAGAGAAGCGTGCGATGCAAAGTACCGCAAGTCCTCCCAAAAGAATGAAAAGCGTCGGAGCTCGTATCGCATTCGCACCAGCAAAAGCTTAGATGCCAGTCTAGGGGGTGAGAAAATGATGAGACACGCATTGCAGATATGATCCAGCGGATAATGAAAGAGAAAACAACCCGGAAGGATGAAGAGGAAGAGTGGGAATTTTCATCCAGTAAAAATCCATTTACAGAACGAGTCCATCAAGCAAAAATCATAATTCCCCAAGAAATTCCGACAATAGCGCCTTATGGTAGAACTGGGGATTTGAATATGTTCCTGTTCAAGTATGACCAACACATGAATGGAGCTAGGGCGACCAATGTGAAAAAGTGCTTATACTTTCCCGTATGCCTAGAAGGTGTAGCCTCGCTATGGTTCACTAGACTCCCACCTAAATGTGTTGATCAATTTGTCGACTTAGCAAGAAGGTTTTAAGACCAGTTCCTCCTGCAAACTACCAAAGCAAGAGATGTAATGTTGCTCTGCGAGATGGAACAGAAGCCTGGGGAAACCATTAAAGCCTTCCTTACACGATTCCATGCCGCAACGGCTGAAGTCATAGAACTAGAACCCTGGTATTTGCTGGCGGCTCTAAAAGGTGTTATTAATAAGAAATCGGAATTTGGAAAATGGCTCAAAATGAAAAAACCCAAAACTCTTAAGAAGTTCTATAAAAAAACTAAGGAGTATATGAGAGTGGAAGATGACGCTCCGACCATCCATAAGGTCACAGAAAACAGCACTGCCAAAGAAGGAAAAAGTAACGAGTTCCGAACGGAGCAGAAAAATGACTCTGGGCAAAAGAGGGGGAGTGATGAGAAGGACAGCAAAGCTTATAAGAAAACACGACTTTACAAGCTTTCAGAACTGACTCTTTTAGACGAAACTCCAGAGATAATTTATTCCGCCACTAAGGATTCAGACATCTTTCCCCAAATGAAGCTTCAGAAGATTACTGAGCAACAAGCGAACTCCGGCAAGTTCTGCCGATTTCATAACCAACCAGGCCACAACACTAATGAATGTCAACACCTGAAGAGTTTAATCGAGGAGCTCATCAGATAGAATCAACTCCAACAGTATGTGAAAAATCCCAATACCCTCCAGCTACATAAGGACACGGTAACACCGCTAGCCAATCTGATTCAGGGGAGAAAGCTCAAGCATTTGTTGATTCGAGACCAATAATCAATACGATATTTGGAGGGCCTCATCCGGCTAGAAGAAGCTGGGAAGACATGGAACAGTATTCTAACGAGCTGAAAGGAGCTTCAAAAGAAGAAAGATGCATGATCTTAAACAATGAGTTACCAACAAAGAGGCCTAGAACCTTAGCTGATGATGTGGTATTTAAAGATAGGGACGCTGACGGATTAGTTGCACCAACTATTGATGCCATGGTGATTACAATCGGTCTTGGTCCTGCAGTTGTGAAAAGAGTCCTAGTTGATACGGGGGCATCCATTAATGTGATCTTCATCAACACGTTACAGAAGATGAATCTCTCTATGGCAGAAGTACGGGCCTATCCAAATAAAATCCACGGGTTTACTGGACAACCCACACAACCCATCGGTACAATAGACATGCTCATGGAACTGGCAGATGGAGAACGCAAGGTCTCTATGGTGCATGCCTTTGCCTGATAGATGAGTTTTCGTTCTACAATGCATTTCTTGGAAGACCATCTCTCGCAGGCTTTAAGATCGCTTTAGCTCCATGGTGCTTGACCATGAAGTTTCCAACTGAAAGGGGAATTGGTGTAATTAAGGGCGACCAGATCACTGCAAGGGATTGGTATGTGACAGAGTTGCGCTAGGCTAGGAGAAAAGATTTGGGAAAGGATGTGGAGGCCATGCTCCGCATTCACAAACTCCCTTTTTAACAACTTAAGAAGGGTCCCTGCAATGGCGAGCACAGCAGAGCGCGAAAGGAGATCAGCCCTAGGAAGGCTAGTGTAGAGAACGAAAGAGCGGCTCTGGCTGAGATCACAATTCCTATTGCTGTTAATCCAAAAGACCCAAACCGGGTGCTGAATATTGGCTCTCAATTGAGCCTAGAACTAAAAAGTCAGTTGGTTGTCTTTTTGAAGGCCAATTTAGATGTGTTCGCATGGAACCATACCGACATGTGCGGCATATCTCCAGACATTGCAGTCTATAAAATTAACATTGATCCGCATATACCTCCTGTCAAGCAGAAAAGGAGGACTCAGGGTCCAGAGAGATCACGCGCCTTGAAGGAGGAAGTCGATAGGTTGATGGAGAACGATTTCATCAGAGAATCTACTTATCCAAAATGGGTTTCCAATCCTGTACTGGTAAAGAAAGCAAATGGTAAATGGCGGGTCTGCGTAGACTATTCAGACCTTAACAAAGCTTTCCCGAAAGATAGTTTCCCTTTTCCTAGAATAGATCAAATGGTGGATTCTACGGCTGTACATGAGTTATTGTCTTTTATGGATGTGTATTCTGGTTACAACCAAATTATGATGTACAGACCGGACAAGGAAGACACAAGTTTCATTACTAATCTTGGCTTATATTGCTACAAGGTGATGCCATTTGGCCTAAAGAATGGCGGGGCAACTTACCAGCGATTGGTAAATATTATGTTTAAAAAACATATTGGCAGGACAATGGAGGTCTATGTCGATGATATGTTGGTAAAATCGAAAAGAGCAGAAGATCACTTGGAAGATCTAGCTTAGATGTTCAATATTCTATGCCAATATGGCATGAAGCTGAATCCTTTAAAGTGTTCTTTTGGGGTCGGTTCAGGTAAGTTATCAGGGTTTATGGTCAACGCCCGGGGCATGTAGGCCAATCCAGCTAAAATATCAGCCTTGAGAGAAATGCGTACCCCAGGAGCCAAGAAAGAGCTTTAGCGTTTGAATGGAAAGATTGCGGCTATAAATCGCTTCATATCCAGGGCAACGGACAGATGTCTTCCATTCTTCAATACCCTTAGGGAAGGGAAGAAAGAGATACAATGGATCCCTGAATGCCAGAAAGCTTTCGAAGAATTAATCCAACACATGGCAATACCTCCGATGTTGTCAAAGCCTAACAACGAAGAGGATTTGTTTGTGTATCTGGTTGTATCTACCTATGCTCTAAGTATGGCATTGGTAAGGGATGACTAGAAGGTTCAGAGACCAGTTTACTACATCAGTAAAACGATGACTGCGGCAGAACTGAATTATCCAAAGCTTGAAAAACTCGCCTATTGTTTACCTATTGCCTCAGAAAAGCTTCGGCCTTACTTTTAGGCTCACCCTATTAAGGTTCTCACGGATCAGCCTCTAAGATAAGTCTTGTCCCGACCAGAGACTTCCAGGAGATTGCTGAAATAGAATATTGAGCTTAATCAATATGATATTACATACCACCCCTGAAAGGCAATCAATGGACAAGCACTTGCTGATTTTATCGCCGAACTTACCGACCGGGGAGAAATAAAAGAGGAATCTAATACTGAAACCAACACCCAATGGAAACTATTTGTTCATGGAGCATCAAATGATTATCGCTCCGGGGCAGGAGTGGTCCTGGAAACCCCTGAAGGAAGATCCATTTGTTACGCGCTAAGACTAGAATTTCCGGCAACAAATAACGAAGCTGAATACAATGCCCTCATTGCAGGGATAAGGCTAGCGAGAGAATTATAGCTAAAGACCATTCAAATTTTCAGTGATTCCCAACTAGTGGTATGTCAAATCAAAGGAGAGTTCCAAGCCAAAATGGCTAATCTGCCGACTTATCTAACTAAGACATTGGAGCTACTAGAAATTTTTGAACATTACACCATATCCCACATTACAAGGGAAGAAAATACCAAGGTAGATTCGCTGGTGAAATATGAAAGCACAAGAGCTTCACAACTCATGGGATTGGTTCCAATAGAACCTTTCTAGCCCCAGCACGGAAAAGATTGAGATGGATTCAGTCATGGAAGCGATTGTTGAGCTAGACTCATGGATGACACAAATCAAAGAATATCTCATGACTGGTGCGCTCCCAATAGAAATGACGAACAGAAAGAAGGTCCAATAGAAATGACGAACAGAAAGAAGGTCCTACGAAAGGCTCCTATGTATCTTATTCAGGATGGATGTTTATACAGATGAGGGTTTTCTACGCCCTTGCTTCATTGTGTCACCAAAAGAGAATCGAAAGCAATCATGACAGAATTACATGAAGGTGAATGCAGAGGTCATGCTGGGGGTCAAACCTTGGCTAAGAAAATTCTGCAATACGGTTATTTTTAGCCGGATATAAACAAAGACTCTGTGGCCTACACCAAGAAGTGCGACAGATGTCAAAGATTTGCTAAGATCCCAAGGATGTCATCCACAAACATAACCCACATGGTCAGCCCACGACCATTCGGTATCTGGGGCATTGATCTTATAGGGGCACTTCCCACTGCAAGATCTGATTTCAAATATGTTATTGTTGCTGTTGATTGTTTTACAAAATGGGCTGATGCAGAACCATTGGCAACCATAACCTCAAAGAAAGTTACTAAATTTGAATTGAAAAATATCATACACCGATTTGGGGTGCCATAAAAGATAATCACAGACAATGGAACCCAATTCAAGAGCGAAAAGTTCCAAAATTTCTGTGCCAAGTATAAAATCCAGAAAAGCTTTTCAGCAGTCGCCCATTCACAAGCGAATGAGAAAGTGGAAGCAGTAAACAAAATCATTAAGGCAACTATTAAAAGCTGTTAGAGAAATCTAATGGTGGTTGGGCAGATGAGCTTCCACTAGCATTGTGGGCATACCATACCATCCATAAAACTATGACTGGGCACACCCACTTTTCCTTAGCTTACGGATCTGAAGTTATGATTCCTGTGGAATTGGAAGTCCCCACTCACATGAGGACTCACTTTAACTAGGAGGGAAATGAGAGGTTACAACTCGAGGCCCTCAACCTAATAGAGGAAAAAAGAAAAGCAGCCAAACTTAGAATGGCAACACATCAAAGAAGAGTAGCTAGACATTTTAATGCAAAAGTCAGACACAGGACTTTCGAGATCGGGGATCTCGTGCTGAAAAAAGTAATGACTGGAACCGGAGTTTTTGGGCCAAACTGGGAAGGGCCTTATATTATAAACCAAAAACTTTGGGATGGCACTTTCAAGTTGACCACAACGGATAGAGTCTAAATTCCACGAGCTTGGACCATCGACCACATCCGTCGTTATTTTCTTTAATGCATTGTACAAATTCATTAAAAGGAAAAGTTGTAGATATTTGCAAAATTCACGTTTAAAGATATGTACATAAAAAACAAATGAGTAAGGAGCTCCATTTGCATGCACGAATCATGAATTCACAGACTTCTGCTAAAATTGGTTTCTTTGTGTAGGCAAACGAGCAAAAAGTGGGCACTGAGCCAGAAAATTCTGCTTTTCATCACAAAAAAGCCAGCCTTTTTTTGCAAGCACCCAGCAAAAGGATTGGTATCCAGCTATACGAAGGTTGAAACAACTCAATATATCTAATAGATAAAAGATTGCTAAATCCCATGAAAGAGGCACCTTCTCAGGTGTAGGATGCAAATTCTTTAAGTCAAGCAAAACCTCGACGACAAGAGCTAGTGTCCACCTCCCAAGATGAAGCATCAAATCAAAGGCAGCATAACATGTCCCATGGATTTAGAATTTCTTTTTGCCAATCCCAAAAGAGGCACCTTGTTAGGTGTTGGACACGAATTCTTCGAATCTGGCACAAATCCAATAAGAAGAGCTAGTGCCCACCTCCTGGGACGAAGCATAAAGATTTAAAAAAAACTAGCTGGAAACACCAGCTCTAGTGCCGGAAGGACCGACAAAACATGCTGGAAGGATCAGCGCAAAGCAGAAATCCTAGCCGAAAGGGGGTAACAGAAATCCTAGCCGAAATGGGATATCAAATTTAGGTCTTTTTGATAACCAAATCAAACAAGACCAAAATTGGATTGAAATTTGGAACCCAAGCCCTCCCATGGGGGCATGTACTCAAAACCAGTCTCCAAAGAGTTTGGGCCACCAAGCTAACGAGATTCGGATTTGAGTACATCTTAATCAACAACAATATATATTTAAGTTCGAAAGACTTATGCCACCGGGTCCGCAAACTTCGAGCGCGTTAATTCAAAAGAGAAAGGGGTTGCACAAGATTACCTAACTAAACTAAATTTTAAGAAGCTGACCGCTTCTAATTCAATAAAATTAAAGTAAGCCGCTTTAAAACTGAAAAACAAGCCGGTAGCACTAAAATTACACATCGTAAATACGAAACTAATGCGCGACCGTCAGAAGTGAAAACACAAAGATACAAATAAAAATGCTATTAAACAGGGTGAAAGATCACAATGGGATAAGTACAAGCCTACCTTGCATCAAGCAAAACAAAACATAGAAGCGTCATCACAAGTCATCCACCAAACCACCAAAACAACAAAATGTGCACAAGTCATAGAGCAGACCAACGGAAAGTCAGATGCGGGGTTCGGCACCCGCTTACACAACCAATCTTAAAACATAGTCTGCAAAAGGAACAATCAAAAGCAAGAATTGAAAGCTACAAACACTTGTTCTTCCGGGGCCTGCCGACTTTCCTCAAACCTGAAGCAGGGCAGGATATAGCTTCATCAGCATGCTTTGAAGCTACCTACTCGACACCTCCTGGGACAAAAGAAGCGACTACGCTATCCCAGGGCCTCAGAGCCTGAATCAGCTTCACCTTCTCACCCTCTAAAGCAGAAATGCGCTCAAGATTGTCCTTATGGAGCTTTTGAAGGTCACAAGCTAAAGAGTGCTAGCCGCTCATTTGCTTCGCGGAATAGTCCTTGAGCAAGTCCATTTGCTTTCCGAATTGGTACATAGCAGGCTCAAAGCGGGCAGCATCTGGGACTTCGCAGCAATCATGTCGCAAGAAAAAGTCTGAAGATCAAATGGAGATATATCCGCATTAGAAGATATACCCTATAATCCTATAAGCTCCAGCCTTTAAGCCACTTAGCAAGCTTGGGATTGCACAGTCCAGGATCATAACGTGGCCTGCTCATGATAGTCTGAAGTTCTGAATAAGAGGGACTGAGAGGAGAATCCACAGAAGGCTGCCCCGTCGATTGAACATCAACTATATGAACATCTAAATCAAAGAACCTTTCTATCTGACGACGTTCTGGAGATGAATCCATTCTGCCAAATGGAATAGTGAATAATTGTGCAATCAGGGTTTAAAGGGTTAGTCAAAGTTAAATAAGTGAAGTAATCAAAAGGAAAATATGAAAAATCGACTCCTTCAATTCAGATTGTGTACAACAAGCATGTTTTGTTCTCACATATCAGAATCGTTCAAAGTCAACTCATGAGCAAAGCAAGAACGATCTTTCACCAAAATACACTCGAGCGGTCACAGGAATCAAACCAGAAGTATAAATCATAGTAACGGTATCAGGGCAGCATGCCTTAAAGTATTTTAGCAGCAGGGAACAAGTTATCAACACATGGTCATGGTATCGAGAATTATAACTTGTCCTGAACGTTCTAGCAAGCATATTGTATGTACAAAGATTAGAATCAGCAGAAGCTGTGATTTGAAGCTCTAAAATAAGTACAAAATCGAAGTGAAACCATTCCAAAATTTTAACTATTCTCATTGCAAAAGGATCAGCGATAGCATGAATCGTATCTAATGATCACAAAGGATTTCAAAAAGCAGTTTTTTAGACTAAGAGCATGCATTATCAATTCAGAAGAAGAATAAGCACAAGTAAGAACGGCAAACCTGCACTTCACAGATTTAAAAGTACAAAAATCCTTAATGTGGGAATTCAGTCATAATGAAGCTAAAGCAGAAGTTAAGATTTTAGAAACTGGAATAGCTGCTATCGATGTGTTTTTATATGGGAAAATAAGAATAAAATAAATGAAGGGTAAGAAAATGACAAGGAAGGTTAAGAGTCATGCATCCAGACCTTTCCTGTCGCATCAGCACAGTACTTGATTGTGCATGGCCCATCAAAGACCAGCTGTCTTGCCCGCTTCCCTATGATTTGACCGATCAAAATAAGGAGAGTGACTTAGATTTTTCGCCCATGAGGATGTACAATTTCAGCTGTTTCTTTTCCCTAAGAACGTCCCTAAGTCTTGCACGACTGATCCTTGATAAACCTGATTTAGTTTACCAAACTATGTTGTGATCAGATATTTCGAAGCAAGTAATTTTTGCAAAATAAAATTACAAACTTCGAGGGGAAAATATTTATCCCTTAAAAACCACACATATATTGGTTTGTTAATTCTGCATTAGAATCATGGATCGAGCGCCATTAGGATTGGTCATGCAAAATGCTTCACAATATACTCAAAAATCTGTGAAAGGTACGGGGTGACCACACACTACGAAAGGCTAAGTATGGCTGGGAAAGGTTGCACATGCTAAAACGATCAGGGGGGCCTCTCAAACACAGCCAGGGTCAGTCGCACGACATAGTTTGAACTTACAAAGAAGTCACGCATGCAAGACCATTCCAAGAACGGCGCAACACAAAGGTTCACACGTAATGGAAGGGTCGCCACGTTCATTCTTGTTTCAAAAAAAGTTTGATTAAACAAAGCAAAGAAGATAACCGCCCCATCAGTTAGACAAAATTTCAAAGATATCAGGGGTCGCGCATGCGCCCTATGTCCATTAATAGATTACAACCCTAGTCGATTGCTCCTCGATCTGCCGCTACCATTTCAATTAGCCGTTTTCCGCCAATTAAGGATCGCTAACCTAAAGATGTTTGCGACTTGGGAAGTTGCTCACTCTCACAGAGTCGCCCGCTCTTAAAGTTACTTTCTCTAAACGGTTAGGGATAGTCACTGGTAGCTAGCTACAATCGGGCGGTGGCATGATCGTAATAAATGGGACAAGCGATTTGGATGAATTCAAGTTCAAATCTCTACAAAAGCTCATGTAACACCCCGTGAATTCTATAACGTTGAGCTTCACAAATTAAAGTATAATTAATTATAAATGATGAAATCAAGGGAAATGGGTTATGCAATTGCGTTCGTCTCGAAATTCTTCTTGAGATAGAGTCCAAGTTTGCGTAAAACGGATATTGTATGAAGAAGATATGGACGAACGAAGTTGGGCAGAAAAACCAGAAAACGGGTCAGAATGCACTGGCGCACTTGGGAAGTGTGCCATAACAGAAACGAACTGGCGCACTTGGGAAGTGCGCCAGTACATTTTTGGCCTGGTGCACCTGCCAAGTGCGCCGAGGTCAGAATGTCCTGCTGGTCAGGTCTTGGCTGGCCTGATCAGGGTCTGGTCGAATTCTGAGGCTTGGCTGAGTCACTAGGGCTTACATGTCACTTTCTGATTGTCTTCTCTTGAGATGGATGGTCTGGATTCACTCTAGCTTCATCGACGGCTCTAATTAGATTGAAATCCTATAAATACAACTCAAACCTAACCCTAAACTCACACAAATAATAGAATACAATAGCCGTCATGCTGCTGGAAAGGAACTAGGAATGGCCGCCAATTAGAAAACCTAGAGACAAGCCAACACTAAAGCTTAGAGACGAATCAAACTAAGAAGAAGATAAAAGTTTAATCAAATAAATCAATGCAACGTTAGTCTACCCAAAGGAGCGCATCTCAGTTTCAGAATTCAGAATCCAGAATTCAAGATTCTGCATTCGTTGTAAGTACAGTAACCTTTCAGAATATGAATAAAATCTGTGATGTGATTCGATGTATATGAAAATAGAATTGTGTTATTATTCTATGTATTATGATGGTTCTATCATGACTTATGTATTGATGTTTGTGGCATAAAATTGATTGATGCAATCCTATTGAACGATTGTACTTGCAAGTTTGTGGCAAAAATTAGAATTTGATCATTTTATGTATATGGCGATGGCATGGACTATGTCTAAGTTGGAATTTATGTAAACATGTTATAGACCTTTTATGCCTACATGATCCAAAACCAATGATATCGTTCTTATGCTTATTTGCAAGTATAATTAGATCTATGTTTCATAAACTATGCAAGTTCATTTGCAAGTATAATTGGACCTATGTTTCATCAAGTATAATTAGATCTATGTTTCATAAACTATGCAAGATTTTGTTTTTTGCAAGTATAATTGGATCTATGTTTCATAAACTATGCAAGATTATGTCTATTTGCAAGTATAATTGGATCTGTGTTTCATAAACTATGCAAGTTCATAGTCTATATGATTAGATGTTAAAATTGTACATTTTGGTGAACATACATCATGCTAGTCTTGTGTTTGACATTATGCCAAATTAAACATGTTTAAACACAAGTCTGTATTAGCTAAACTATGCCATCTCATATGTCACCTACTTAATTATATTTTGATTTGAATGCATGTTCACATGACCCATCATTTATGTTAGTATCGCTAAATTGCAAGTTCATGCGCCACACACCCTTATATGTTGAAAAATATTACATGTTCTTGATTTCCCCTTTTCTTACGCTTATAAGGTTGGGCTGAATTGTGTCGAGCCCAACACTTGTTATAACATTGCGAACGTATAAACGGGGGTAATAACGTTGGGTGTAAAACATGAAAATATATGTTGGCATGTTTGGCACATGCCAATGACAATGACATTTAAAGCGGTATGAATTAATATACCCAAAAATAAAAGATATGACATTTACATATATATCTGAGAAATAATAAAATATGTAAATTTAGAAAACACGACATGCTTAACCCGAGGTTGGATTGAGTCGTGATGTAAACCTGCCCGGAACCGCCCGGCTGTCCAGTAGTCACAACAATACCTATCCAATGTGGGTGGTTAAGCATTGAGCCCAATAATGACCCGAGGTTAGACTAGGCTACGGTGTAAACCTGCCCGGAACCGACCGGCATATCCAGTAACCGTAGCAATACCTGTCTAATGTGAGTGGTCAGGTGCTCCTAAGAGGCTAAGGACAGATGGTAGGGTTAAGTCAACTATAACACTTAACCAAATTCAACATGTTAACAAGAGTTGATGGGTGGGGTTAGGTAAATACAAACACTTAACCACTTAACATGTTTGACTAGAAAATCCTAGTAACGTGGGACCCGTTTCAGCAGTAACCCAAGTTAGATATCAACAGTACCCTGAAACTAGGCAGGGTGGGGCACGATTATTGGGTTGATTGTAAGCGGTCAAAACGACGGCGGTGGGTGCATAGTGCAGGTCTAACGGGGTGCGGGCGTGCACACACTTCGGAGCAGACAACCAGGGCACTGGGGACACCAATAGTATAACCTATGCCTTCTAGAATTTGTGTCGGGGCCGCCACCTGGGTCTTGATACACCCCATGGTGGGACCAGCATAGGTATCTACAATTCTTGGGGGCCGTATGACACATATTAACGTGAATAGGAGCTGATCTTTCGAAAATGGGGATCACTTCACCCTCACCATGGGGTGCTAGTTAGAATAAACTTAAGTAGATGTAGAGATATAGTATGGGTGCGATAGTACATTCGACACTTCCTTAGCTTGTGACACCATCCTATTTTCAGTATATATCTATCACGCCCTTTTCTTATTCACATACTGAAGAGTTACTAGATTTACTCAGGCTTTATGTCTGACCCTATTTTCTTTTCGTCTTCTTTTCTTTCGTTCCCCCCACCACAGGTCCATAGGTAGGAAACAGCTCAACTCAGTCAGGCTCTGTACAAGCTCCAAGAACGTAGATGTATGATTTGGGTCTCTTTTGCTCGGACTATGGCTTTGGATATCACTTTGGGGATTTTTGTCAATTTATTTATGCTTTGTGCTTCTTTAATAATCAAGACAGTTTTGAGGTTGTAATGATGGAAGTATTTTGAGACAATTATGGAATGTTATGTTTTGAACACGTATTGATGAAATAAAAAGTATGTTTGGTTTCCGTTGTTTAAAATATGTGTATTTATATCTGTCTTGAGTTTATCTATGGCTTTTACTTATAAACCTCCACCAAAATTAAGGCATTCCCTTTGTGAGTGACCTTAACGGAGGTGGGGTGTTTCACTTGGTATCAGAGCCTAGGTTTACCAGGCAAGACAAAAGTTTTTGAAATTTGTTTTCAAAAAAGAAAGTTTAAAGAAGCATTTTTCAAGAAAAAGTGTTATATCTATAAAATACAAAATTCCCCCAAAGCCATGAGCCTTATTTATCTCTCTCTATCCTTCGTTTTGAATCTTTCCTTTATGTTTCAGCATGTCTGGAGACCTTAACCTTCCGAAAGGAGTGCCGATTCCTGGCTGGTTTAGGAGGTACTTAGAAGCAAGGGCCAATGGCGCGGGCCCAGCAGACATCCCTCCCCCAGTGGCCGCGGTTCCTCCTCCTCCACCTCCTCGTGGAAATGCCTTCGCAAAAACATGTAGAGACTTCAAGGCAATGGGTGGAAAAGACTTTTATGGGACAGAATCCTTTGTAGGAGCAAGAAACTGGCTAAAGGAGACTGAGGACCTGTTTGTCATCTTTGGAGTGGATGACAGGCAAAAGATACAACTAGCAGTATGGTTGCTTAAGGATGAGGCTTCCTACTGGTGGGAAGTTACCAATGCTCAGCGGGCGGTGGAAACATGGGAGGATTTCAGGACGAGGTTTGAGATGAAATTCCTCTCCCAAGCAGAAAGAAGCCTGCAAATGGAGAAGTTCCTAACTCTGAAACAGGGAAGCATGACGATCAGGGAATATGTTAATCAGTTTAATCAGCTAGCCAGATTTGGGCTAGACTTAGTAAACACCCAAAACAAGAAGGAACTTCGCTTCGTCAAGGGTTTGAATGAGTCTCTACACAGCCTTGCCATGACCCATGTATCCACGGGAGCGACTTACGAAAGCTTGGTGGACATGGCATTGCTACACGAGGAAGATCACGGAAAGAAAGAAACTAAGGGGGAAGGGAAGAAAGAGGGTCTACAAGTAAAGAAAACCGACTTCAAGAAAGGAGGAAAGAACAATAAGCCCCGTGAGAAGAGAAGGTGCAATTTCTGCCGCATTGTGGGCCATATATCAAAAGACTGCCGGAAAAGAAAGGCGAAGATGGGTGGTTGTTTCCATTGTGGAGAAACTGGGCACCAAGCTAAGGACTTCCCAAAGAAGAAAGGACAGGGACAGAAAGCTGGATCCACTTCAGGGGGTCAGGTTCATGCGCTAGTGGCACCTCAGCAAGAACGAGGTAGTAATATTTCTGCAGAAAGTGTAGTCTATCTTTATGATCATCCGGTTCGTACACTTTTTGACTCTGGCGCATCACACTCTTTTATTTCTTCTGCCTTAGTAGAATCTCTGCATCTAGACACTAGTATGGTAGAAGATCCCTTAGTAGTTTCAAATCCAATTGGGGGCTCCGCTTATTTGTCTATGGTTTGTTTGAGTTTAGTTGTGATGCCTTTGTCTTAGGCTTCTCGGGATATGGTTTGATCTTAGGCATGGACTGGTTATCCAGTAATAGTGCCATCCTTGATTGTGAGAAAAGAGTAGTTAGGCTCTTGACTCGGCTTGGTAACACTCTAGAAATTTCTTATAATCCTTTGAATGCTGTTATGCTAAGTTATCTAGAGTCGCTTGATGCTTCTGATGAGAATTTGCAATCAGTAAGAGTAGTCCGGGAATATCCGGATGTCTTTGAGGAGGTGAATGGCTTACCTCTGAGGCGGGAAACAGACTTCCGCATATATCTTATGGATAACGCAAAGCCTGTAGCTTTACCTGTTAGACACATGGCTCCAAGGGAGAGACAGGAGCTCAGTAAGCAGGTTAAAGAACTTCTCGAAAAATGGTTCATTAGAAGGAGCATTTCGGAATGGGGTGCTACAGTGGTGTTCGCAACCAAAGTAGACGGTTCGCTTCGCCTTTGCGTCGACTATATGGAGTTAAATAAATTGACCAAGAAAAATAGGCACCCTCTTCCCCGAATCGATGATTTGTTTGATCAGCTTGTAGGTGCAACGGTCTTCTCCCAACTTGATCTAGCAACTGGGTTCCATCAGCTAAGAGTGGCTGAAGATATTATTGATAAAATGGCGTTCAGAACCCCAGACGGTTTCTTCGAGTGGCTTGTCATGCCTTTTGGCTTGACAAACGCTCCGCTTATTTCGTAGACCTAATGAGCAGGGTGTTCAGAGAATTCCTCAACAAATTCGTGGTTGTCTTCGTAGACGATATCTTAATCTTCTCAAAGAGTGAGGAAGAGCATGCTCAGCATCTCAAAGAAATCATGGAAACTCTTCGAGCTCATCAACTAAAGGCCAAGTTCTCCAAGTGTCACTTCTGGAGAAAAGAAGTAAGATTTTTGGGGCATATAGTGTCCAAAGAAGGGTTGGCCGTGGACCCCGCAAAAGTGGTGGCATTGCAAGATTGGAAGACACCAAGAAATGCAACAGAAGTTCGAAGCTTTCTTGGGCTAGCCGGTTTTTACCCAAAGTTTATTAGGGATTTCGCGAAAATATCAGCCCCACTCACAAGGCTAACGAAGAAGAATCTGGCGTTCACTTGGGATTTGGACTGCGAGTTTGCTTTCCAACGATTAAAACGGGCTCTCACAACATCCCCAGTTCTGACCTTGCCAGATGGAAGCAAAATGTTCACAGTATACACGGATGCATGTGGAACGGGACTAGGCGCTGTTCTAATGCAAGAAGGAAGGGTAGTAGCTTATGGTGGAAGACAATTGAAGGTTCATGAAAAGAACTACCCAACCCACGATCTTGAGTTAGCCGCCATCGTCTTTGTGCTTAAATCTTGGCGCCATTATCTCCTAGGTGAGAAGTTTGAATTATACACTGACCATAAATCGTTGAAATATCTCTTCTCGCAGAAGGATCTTAACTTGAGGCAGCAAAGATGGATGGTGTTCCTTGCCTCATATGACTTTGAAATTTCCTATACTCCCGGCAAAGGCAACGTAGTAGCAGACGCGTTGAGCCGAAAGAAACTGAACTTAAGCCCGCTCTTCGTAGAGAGGCAAAGCTTGGAGTATATAGCCAGTTTTAACTTTAGGCCCTCCTCGGATTTTGTGCCGGGTTTGTTAGCATCTCTCGAAGTATGCCCTACTCTCTTGGATTCAATAGGGGCTGCACAACGTGAAGACCCTCAGCTTGTTGACATGATTGATAGACTTATTAGGGGTGAGACTTCTAGTCACCTCAGGCTGAGGCGAGATGGAATATTATGCGTCCCACAAGCAAGGGGGTTGACAAAGAAGGTTCTCGAGGAAGCACATCATTCCAAGATGACTATACACCCTGGCGGTGATAAGATGTATAAGGATATAAAGAGGAATTTCTTTTGGAACGGCATGAAACAAGACGTGGCAGATTTCGTTTCTAAGTGCATGACCTGCCAATGGGTCAAGGTGGAACAGAAGAAGCCTGGAGGACTACTTCATCCTTTAGAAGTCCCACAGTGGAAGTGGGATAGCATTTCAGTGGACTTCGTTGATGGATTGCCTAGGTCGAGAAGAGGCAACACTAGCATTTGGGTAATAGTGGATAGGCTTACTAAGAGCGCCCACTTTATACCTATCAAAAGTAGAAGGACTGCCTCATCTCTAGCATCTCTTTATCTCAAGGAAATAGTTCGACTTCATGGGATACCCTCCAGCATTGTTAGTGACCGAGACCCTATCTTCACAAGTGAGTTTTGGCGGAGTCTGCAAGAAGCTGTAGGCACACAGTTATATTTGAGCACGGCCTATCACCCCCAAACTGATGCTCAGACGGAAAGGGTGAATAGAGTTTCAGAGGATCTTTTGAGACTTTGCGTTCTTGACTTTGGAGGGACTTGGGAGGATCACCTTCCTTTAGTGGAATTTGCTTACAGCAACAGCTACCAAGCTACCATTGGTATGGCACCCTTCGAAGCCTTGTATGGAAGACCGTGCAAATCACCAACTTGTTGGTGGGAGTCTACAGACAAGCTTATACTTGGGCCAGACATGATTTGAGAGACCTCGGAGAAAGTGGACCTGATACGAAGGAGGATGAAGACTGCCCAAGACAGACAGAAATCCTACGCCGATAAAAGAAGGACCGACCTTGAGTTTGAGGTTGGGGACAGGGTTTTCCTTAAGGTATCACCTTTAAGGAACATCGTTCTCTTTGGATCCGCAGGAAAGCTAGCACCAAGATTTGTAGGACCATTTCCTATCATTGAGAAGGTTGGAAAGATGGCCTATAGGTTAGAGCTACCCGAGAGACTGGCCGGAATTCACAACGTCTTTCATGTTTCTCACCTCCGGAAGTGTTTGCATGAGTCTGCGGAAGTGGTGGAACCTAGCATTCTAGAAGAAGCCGAAGTGGAACATGAAGCAACTGTGAGGAGAGTTCCAACCTGCATCCTAGGAACTGAAGTGAAAAAGCTATGCAACCGCGAAGTCAAACTCGTTAAAGTCCAGTGGAGCGACGCCGAGGAAGACGCGACTTGGGAAACTGAAGACAGAATACGCGCTGCCTACCCTCTTCTTTTTGAGGGTACATCTTTGATCTCTCTTTTTCCATAAGTTATGCTTTATCTATCTTTTTAGGTATATCTCCTCGGTCCTTTTCCTAACTCCTTAGGTAGAAAACAAATGGATGCAAACATGTATTTGAAACATGTTATGGCTGATGGCTGCAAGTGGTTGCTAGTGGTTGCTCGTGGATGCATCTACACACACAACCTAGGTCTTAGATCGTCTCAATCACTTCATACTGCATATGCATATATGTATTCATATTTGTGCATGGTTTAAACTCGATATGTTGTCATATGGTTGTTGCATTTGTATGAATAGTTGTTCACTCATGTAGAACTATGAGTAGGAAAAATTTGCATACATAATGGATTCATGACACTTACATGATTTGCATTAAGGAGGTCAACTGGATCAGTAGACCGCCTGATTTTGCATTAGTTAAGGACATTTACACACACAATGCATATGATCATGAAGCATTAGAAGTCTTTTAAGGACAGTGGATGCTTGTGATTGTTGGTTGAGTAGATGGACTGTTGGATGGTAGGATATACATTCTTCCTAACTTGAAGATTTCGGGGACGAAATCCTTTTAAGGGGGAGAATGTAACACCCCATGAATTATATAACGTTGAGCTTCACAAATTAAAGTATAATTAATTATAAATTATGAAATCAAGGGAAATGGATTACGCCATTGCATTCGTCTCGAAATTCTGCTTGAGATAGAGTCCAAGTTTGCGTAAAACGGATATCGTATGAAGAAGATATAGACGAACGAAGTTGGGCAGAAAAACTAGAAAATGGGTCAGAATGCACTGGCGCACTTGGGAAGTGCGCTAGAACAGAAATGAATTGGCGCACTTGGGAAGTGCGCCAGTACATTTTTGGCCTGGCGCACCTGCCAAGTGCGCCCAGGTCAGAATGACCTGCTGGTTAGGTCTTGGCTGGCCTGATCAGGGTCTGGTCGAATTCTGAGGCTTGGCTGAGACACTAGGGCTTACATGTCACTTTCTGATTGGCTTCTCTTGAGATGGATGGTCTGGATTCACTCTAGCTTCATCGAAGGCTCTAATTAGATTGAAATCCTATAAATACAGCTCAAACCTAACCCTAAACTCACACAAATAATAGAATACAATAGCCTTCATGCTGCTGGAAAGGAACTAGGAATGACCGCCAATTAGAAAACCTAGAGACAAGCCAACACTTAAGCTTAGAGATGAATCAAACTAAGAAGAAGATAAAAGTTTAATCAAAATAAATCAATGCAACGTTAGTCTACCCAAAGGAGCGCATCTCAGTTTCAGAATTCAGAATCCAGAATTCAAGATTCTACATTCGTTGCAAGTATAGTAACCTTTCAGAATATGAATAAAAACTGTGATGTGATTCGATGTATATGAAAATAGAATTGTGTTATTATTCTATGTATTGTGATGGTTCTATCATGACTTATGTATTGATGTTTGTGGCATAAAATTGATTGATGCAAGCCTACTGAACGATTGTACTTGCAAGTTTGTGGCAAAAATTAGAATTTGATCATTTTATGTATATGGCGATGGCATGGATTATGTCTAAGTTGGAATTTATGTAAACATGTTATAGACCTTTTATGCCTACATGATCCAAAACCTATTATATCGTTCTTATGTTTATTTGCAAGTATAATTAGATCTATGTTTCATAAACTATGCAAGTTCATTTGCAAGTATAATTGGACCTATGTTTCATCAAGTATAGTTAGATCTATGTTTCATAAACTATGCAAGATTTTGTTTATTTGCAAGTATAATTGGATCTATGTTTCATAAACTATGCAAGATTATGTCTATTTGCAAGTATAATTGGATCTATGTTTCATAAACTATGCAAATTCATAGGCTATATGACTAGATGTTAAAATTGTACATTTTGGTGAACATACATCATGCTAGTCTTGTGTTTGACATTATGCCAAATTAAACATGTTTAAACACAAGTTTGTATTAGCCTAAACTATGCCATCTCATATGTCACCTACTTAGTTATATTTTGATTTGAATGCAAGTTCACATGACCCATCGTTTATGTTAGTATCGCTAAATTGCAAGTTCATGCGCCACACACCCTTATATGTTGAAAAATATTACATGTTCTTGATTTCTCCTTTTCTTACGCTTATAAAGTTAGGCTGAATTGTGTTGCGCCCACCACTTGTTATAACATTGCGAACATATAAACGGGGGTAATAACGTTGGGTGTAAAACATGAAAATATATGCTGGTATGTTTGGCACATGCCAATGACAATGACATTTAAAGCGGTATGAATTAATATACCCAAAAATAAAAGATATGACATTTACATATATATTTGAGAAATAATAAAATATGTAAATTTAGAAAACACGACATGCTTAACCCGAGGTTGGATTGAGTTGTGATGTAAACCTGCCCAGAACCGCCCAGCTGTCCAGTAGTCACAACAATACCTATCTAATGTAGGTGTTTAAGCATTGAGCCCAATAATGACCCGAGGTTAGACTGAGCTACGGTATAAACCTGCCCGAACCGACCGACATATCCAGTAACCGTAGCAATACCTGTCTAATGTGAGTGGTCAGGTGCTCCTAAGAGGCTAAGGACAGATGGTAGGGTTAAGTCAACTATAACACTTAACCAAATTCAACATGTTAACAAGAGTCGATGGGTGGGGTTAGGAAAATACAGACACTTAACCACTTAACATGTTTTACTAGAAAATCCTGGTAACGTGGGACCCGTTTCAGCAGTAACCCAAGTTAGGTATCAACGGTACCCTGAAACTAGGCAGGGTGGGGCACGATTACTGGGCTGATTGTAAGCGGTCAAAACGACGGCGGTGGGTGCACAGTGCAGGTCTAATGGGGTGCGAGCGTGCACACACTTCGAAGCAGACAACCAGGGCACTGGGGACACCAGTAGTATAACCTATGCCTTCTAGAATTTGTGTCGGGGCCGCCACCATGGGTCTTGATACACCCCATGGTGGGACCAGCATAGGTATCTACAATTCTTGGGGGTCGTATGACACATGTTAACGCGAATAGGAGCCGATCTTTCGAAAATGGGGATCACTTCACCCTCACCATGGGGTGCCAGTTAGAATAAACTTAAGTAGATGCAGAGATATAGTATGGGTGCGATAGTACATTTGACACTTCCTTAGCTTGTGACACCATCCTATTTTCAGTATATATCTATCACGCCCTTTTCTTATTCACATACTGAAGAGTTAATATATTTACTCAGGCTTTATGTCTGACCCTATTTTCTTTTCGTCTTCTTTTCTTTCGTTCCCCGCACCACAGGTCTACAGGTAGGAAACAGCTCAACTCAGTCAGGCTCTGTACAAGCTCCAAGAACGTAGATGTATGATTTGGGTCTCTTTTGCTCGGACTATGGCTTTGGATATCACTTTGGGGATTTTTGTCAATTTATTTATGCTTTGTGCTTCTTTAATAATCAAGACAGTTTTGAGGTTGTAATGATGGAAGTATTTTGAGACAATTATGGAATGTTATGTTTTGAACACGTATTGATGAAATAAAAAGTATGTTTGGTTTCCGCTGTTTAAAATATGTGTATTTATATCTATCTTGAGTTTATCTGTGGCTTTTACTTATAAACCTCCACCAAAATTAAGGCATTCCCTTTGTGAGTGACCTTAACGGAGGTGGGCTATTTCAGCTCACCTATAAATAGGACACACCCACCACCAAGAGAGGGGAATCTCCAGGGACCACGAAGCGCTGCTAAATTCCATCCTTAGCCAATCCTTAAACATTTTTCCGCCATGTCCATCATCATCATCCGAAAATCCTCCATCCACTCGGCCATGGCGTCCGCCAAATTTGATAGGTGTGAAAGTTCTAAGACATCCTCCTCCTCTGTCGCATATCCATTCTTCTTCTTCACCAATCCTGCCATTCCTTCATCGAATCTCGTGAACCTAGGCCGAGTTTGTGAATTTGTATGTAAATTGAAATTATATTTAGTGAATGAAAAGATGTATAAAGAGCAAGAGCTGATATGTCTTGTAATCGTCACCATGATAGTGCAAACTCTATTCACAGTGGATGTAGGCCTAACACAAGGCTGAACTACGATAAAACCTCATCTCCATTTTGTTTCCTTTGCATTTTTACTTTCAATTGTTGTTGAGTGCGGTTCCACTTATCTTCTAACCATATTGGTGAAGTACATTCATCGTACCTTTGGTGTTTGAACCATTGTTGGTGAAAACAATGTAGAAATTCTAAAATATTACTTTATGTCACTAGTGAAAATTTGGGTTAATTTGGATTAAGTTTGCTAATCTTATAGTTAAAACATGCTTAAGGGGATTAAGGAGAAAATCATGCTTTTTGGGTGTGATATTTTGGTGTTTTTGGTTGATTCTACATGTTAATATTGTTGTTTGGTATGTTATATGACTTCATAGTAAGATTAAAATGGTTGAAAACACCATCGTTTGGAAAAATTAGCATGCTGGAAAAACTACAGAAAACCGGTTTATAAAGGGGTATGCCTCACTAACCGTCCAGTAGAACTTCGATTCCTGAAGGAGGTATGCCCTACAAACCACCCAGGAGAACTTCGATTCCTGAAGAGGGCATGTCTCACGAACCGCTCCAAGATGATGGTCACGAACCGCTCGAATATGAGGACTCACGAACTGAGGAAGGGTGTCACGAGCCGGGGAGTGGGTTACAAACCGGAGGGGGGGGGGCTAGTCATGAACCGAGAGCGGGATTCCGAGAGTGGGATTCTGGGAGCGGGATCCCGAGAGCAAGAATCCGAGAGAGGGAATCCGAGAGTGGGAATCCAAGCTTTCCATTACTTTGTCACTTCATCCAAGATGATGACTCCAAACTAAACCGGATTCGAACTTGTACCACGCGACGACAATTGTGAACTCTTCTGAAGATCAAAACCAATCCAACCAAAACCTAGATGCAAAGGAGGCCCAAGTGAGAATTTATTACTCGGGATCCAGCTAGGAACCAATGAGTTAACTTTTAAAGTTGGGTTTTGCTGAGGGATGTGTGCAAAGGGGTTATCGATATCCATAATTTTGGTTCACCACTGAGAGATGGATTATGGGCTATGGGCTATGGATCAGTGCAATGTGGTCATTGTGACTCCCAAGGGAAAAGTGATCATAGCAAAGGATTGGGTGATCGAAGTGGTGGATATCATATGCTTTACGCACTGAGTGAGAGATGTGAGGATGATTGCTATGTTTGATGTTTGCTATCACCATGACATGTGCACTTCCACTTTACACTTTATGTTAGTGTTACTTTAGAGTACTGTACATCTTGTTGTGCTAACTCTTTAGTTGTAGGTCCAGGTTCAGGTATGATTATTTATATCTGTTATTGTTTTGTTTTGCTGCTATCACTCATACCATACTTTTGTCCGACCCAGAGTTTTATGTCTCTTCTTATTACTCTGGTTGCTCCTAAATGAGCAGATTAGAGACAGGTTAGGTGGTTATGCACGAGTAGCTGTCCGGAGATGAGCAGGAGATTTCTATGTATTATTTACATATATTCTCCCCGTATTGTTGTCGGTCACTGTTTTGGGCATTAGTAGTGTACCTTTTCTATTTTACTTTAGAGATGGTATTTTGAAGTTGTAATAATGATGGTTTGGATCATAAGCTTTATTTTGGATTCTGCTGCTATGATGGTTTAGTTTTCATCTTATGCACTATCTCGCCTGTTTGATGTCAATTGCGTTATTATTATATTTTATTTCAATAACTATGAGATATACTACAGGTTCTTGATGATTCATTGTTTCAAAACTCTTTTTTTACGATCGTATCGTGCTAGTCGGGCATTGGCATAGCGCATTTCGGGCAAATGTCGGCTGGTTCGGGGCGGGCCGTCACAACACACATGTCAGCTTATTGCCATA
This sequence comes from Allium sativum, assembly GCA_030737875.1. Lineage (NCBI taxonomy): Eukaryota > Viridiplantae > Streptophyta > Magnoliopsida > Asparagales > Amaryllidaceae > Allium > Allium sativum. Next base: position 76,295,305 of record CM060917.1, read on the forward strand.
TATCTCTCTAGAGGACTACGAGGTCGGTCTAAGATATTTCCGGCCATCTGAACCTCATTTCAAAATATCCTATACTTTAGACATAATCGTCGATGTCTAGACTCATCAGCAGTAGACACCCATGAGTCATTGGGTTGCTGCAGAATAATCGCATCGTCAAATGTATCGGAAGTTCGATTGTTGCCTACTCCTCCTACTTCGTTGTCCATAGATATCCCTTTATTAGATGATTCTACATCCTCATGAATATAGACTTCAGATTCTAGGTCAGTACTACCCAAGTTAGAATCTGATGGAAGAATATTAGGATTGGTTCACGTTTTTGGAGCTTTACCTTTTCGAGACTCAAAATATTTCGTAGGGTACCTTCTAGACATGCCTGTTGTGCTACCCAAGAAACGTCGAAGATTAGAATAAAGTAATCTGTACCTCCCTCTGTGTGTGTGTGTGCGTGTGCTAGTGTATGCAGTGCAAGTGTGGTGAGGCATCAAATAAGTAATGAAAGTGTGAACGTGCATCGAAGTGTTGCGGAAAGTTCTTTTCTTAAGTCCAGGATTTCTAGATCAATATGCCGTACTAACTTAAAGTCCAATCTCTGGAAGGTTCTATACTAACTGTCCATGAAAGTGTATATGTTATATCAGTGTTGGAAGTGTGCTGATGGCTCGAAGTATTTGTACAAAGGAGAAGCGATCTGGCTCGAAATCTCGAAGTTAATGAGTTTGGATCGAACGACCCAAAGTTGAATTGACTCCGAGTTAAGAATTTGCGACCCGACCCCTGCATCCTCTTCGATTCCTCTTCTCTTTTCATCCTTTTTGAAGCTCCACCGCCCCAAATCTATACATCGGGTCGAATGTATCATTCAATCCGAAGAACTCCGAGCCAACTGAGTCCCCTTCTCTTATGCTTCTCCTCCGATCACTCTTACCCAATCCCCTGCAAACCTCACCTATGGCTTTCCACATCTTCACTCTCTATCACCTAAAACCCATCACGCCAAGATTCAAGACCACTACTAACGATGATGGCGATCTCAACACTAGACGAGGTGATAGCAAGCTCCGACGTGGTACCCTGAGGATTCACCAAGTATTGATTCTCAATACCGGTTCAAATCAGGGTAAACCTCATGGATTCAAAGCCGAATCCATACATAATCTCGAATTAAAGCTTGAGTTCATTGATCTACAACCTACCTATATATCAAGTTCGAGAATTGAATCGAAGTTGAGGTACCTAAAAATCTTGGTTTTTCAACTTGAGGTGATTTGGCAGCAAAGAAACAAGGTGAAGGATGAAGAGGGTAAATCGGCTCATATAACAAAAAAAGAGGTCGTTCGCATTCTCTGAAAAGATGGGTTGACCCAGTCTTTCAAATACAAACATGGGAAATTTGAGATCATTCAGGTCGAAAGTCATCGGGTCGAGAATCTTCGACCCAAAGCTGCTTCGAGTTTTTCGACCCGAAGAATCATTAGCAAGAGGGGTTGAAAAAAAATTAAAAAACAGAAACAATGTCAGCAATTACTACTTGTTTATGGTGATGTATCATTGTCGTACGTGATAATTAAAATTCGACAATTAACAAGAATTATCAATAACAACTTGTGTGTGTAACCAAATACGAGAACCGACCAAGTGACATGACTCAAATGGATATCTTTAACCCTTTTGACTCGACAAGGGTTGGAGAATTTACCTGACAATCTGTCTCTGTTCCAGTCAAAGATTTCGAATTATTAATTGCAACAAATACAAATGTGGGAGCAAACCCCTATTTTACATAGTGCACAGAATCAAGAGACACAACTTCATAGAAAGACATGACTGTTGACTACTGTTTATTCAGGAATGGACCAGTTGATGAGTTCAAAGCACATCTCATCTACATTAAGACGTACTTTGGGGGGGCAAAATGTTAGTCCGCCTTGTGACAAGGCCATCCAAAGTCCAAGTGATCGTGATCATGTTCATTAGATACCGGAGGTTGTGCCTATTTAAGTGACTGGATTCAAGTTGAAGCCAAATTAAGATAAAGAGACAAGCCATGTTCGGGTTAAATGACAAAACTTACTATCGGGTCGATACCTTCGAGTCATTGTTCTCGGATCGGACAGTCAATTCGACCCGTTTCAGTTTTGACTGCATCAGAGACTGTTGCCCACATTTCTACGCACTACTTGTTAACGGTGCGGAGACGATGACACGTAGCCACGACCCGATCTATTATTCTGCATACAACCGCATCTATTAGCATCCTATAAAACCGGAGCAGCTACCAATGCATCGTAACCACTCCCGCTTAAACTTCATGACCTGACCCTATAAATACTCGACCCGGAAGAAGGAATAAGGAGTTTTGGCACTTAATTAGTTGAAATTCTCCATCTAAGCCACCATTAATATTCAACCCGCACTCTATCTTAGTCATTTTAGAGTGTTTTTTCATATTTTTGAGAGGAAATCGATTGTATCTTGAGTGTGGAGAGATTCTAAGTGTTGTAATTATAATTCTTTGCTGAATATAAGAATTATAAAGTGGACGTAAGCTCGTTAACGCCGAACCACTCTATATTTTGTGTCTTTGCTTGTTATTTCTCATTTTTAGTTTATATTTCTTCATTAGTCTCTCCAAATTCTGAAATATTGGGTGTTAGTGCCATTGTTTGCTCTAACAAAAACATGATGCACACATCCTACATATACTGAATTTTTTTATGTGAATGCAATAATTTGAAAATTGATAACACTTCTTCATCCAATTTTTCCTACACTCTTGTAGAGCAAGGGCGTAGTTCATCCAATTTGCATCCAAACCCTACCAACCAACTTTAACATGGCGAATTTCAGAAAAATCACTTTTCTGAATTTTCGCTCCTCAATAATCTTCGAGAAAAAAAATTAATTTTATGTTATTTTTAAGTAATTTTCGTTTTCTGTTTTCTTTCACTCTTGAATTATATCTATTGTGATTTGATAAGAACTTCATCAACTAGAGAAAAGTTTCTCACACAAAGATAAAATACTACTACAACTAGAAGATAACTTCTAAGTACAAACTTCTACAACAACTGTCAAACAGACAAGAGATAGTCAAGTTCTAAAAAAAAAGAGATTCCTACATGAAGCAACGCTGTATCAATCCACTCTCAGAATGGAGGCCTGGGTCCCTGTCCAAAGATATCCATGAGAAAAGAATCCAATCCACCTAGGCGTTTCCCATGGGGCCTAGTGCTATCTCGAACCTCCAAGTGCATGCTTCGAACCTTGAACTGCCTTTGCTCAAACCGCGGTTGGGCCACATATATCTCCTATAGAGACTCCTGCTAAGTCTGAGCAAAGTCAAGTTGTGTGCGATCCATATCTTGCTATCCAAGCAAGATCTCATTGTGCACCTGGGCTACTAGTCTTGCCTATCAGATATGGACCTGACCTCTCTCCTAAAATCCCATGACTCCTCTCCTAGCCATAGGCTCCACTGTGATGATAGGGAAGACCCGACACCTCCTCATGTGGCTCTACACCCTGACAATCATGTTCTACTGGAGGGTCAAAATACTAATAGCGCTCCTCAATGCCTTGCCCCTCCTCCTGTACAAATAAGTCCCCAAATCCTACATCTGGTTGATGACCAGCTAGATATATCTGTTGATCCTCCTGGTCCTGTTGACCTTCACTCTCATCTTCATCATCACCCCCCATGCTCATCCTCACGTTGCATGGGTTGGGCTTTCTGTAACTGGACCAACGGAATATGTATCCTAACCAGAGTGGGTGCATCAATCAGAGGGTGGGTCTCCATGATAGAACTCTCATTCCCTAAAGAAACATGAAACTATCTAAACACAACTGACCACAAATGTCCAAAGGGAACCACAGACTGTCGGGGGTTTATGGTGCTCACAAAATAGGTCATAATCTCCCTTGTCCAATTATTCTCGATCCTACAAAAATAGCATAAGCGCCACGCCTAACCACGTCAGTAACCCTATCGAAACTACAAGTCTGGGCAACCAAGTTATATTGCAATGACTACCCTAGCAAATAGGCGCACATGCCTTCACATCCCAAGCTCTATATCCAACAACAGCAATAAAAATATGGCCTAATACGGCCTCGTTAGTCATCTTAACATGCTCTAACCCAAGGCCCTCTCACTTAATAGTAAGTGTTGATACCAAAAATTGGTACAACACCCAAAGAGAGGGTTGTGTAGAGAATGAATGAAGATTAATAACTATAAAAGAGTAAATAGCAAAGGAAATCACACACCAATTTGTAGTGGTTCAACGTTAAAGAGCCTACATCCACTTTATAATCTCTTATATAGTATTTCAACTATCATACAAAATAGTTACAATGACCATACAGTAAGAGATCAATGGAGAAAATTTAAAAGTTAGGGTTATTCCACTGCCAAAACGTCCCCTTACTAAATCTAGAAGAGGAATTTATAGATGGTATAGTACTTGATCCGGCTTGTATACATGTCACAGGAATCAAAAGAATAGTTAGGTTTGAATAGGCCATTTTCTTCAAAGGAATCGGTACTCCTGGAATCACCGGTATGAGGTGACGTCCAATCCATCCAATTTGGATAATCTGGAAAGGATAAGATCAAGAATGAACTATTCTATATGAGGCTTTTCGGCGTGTAGCTGGATGGAATGTGGATGACCTTGCTTGATTACATCGGGCTTCATCTAGACCACGTCGGACGAGGGGAATAAGTTTAAACATCGTGCCTCGTCGACTGGCCCACTTCAAACACCTAAGGTAAGATCATGTAGTATTGTCAAGCCTTGATGGGTTACCCGAAAGGCCCATCAACACTTTGCCCCCTAAAGCATGGTGCATTGAAAAAGGGGCATGCTTTGTGAGCACACGTCTTGAATGAATATTTTCATATCACACAAAGAACTTCACAGTCGGTCTGATCCATTCATTTAATAAGCCTTATAAGTTGCAAGGAATCCTATCGGCTGCGCTGCTTTGGGAACACAAACGATTTTCAAATAATAATGATGCTTTACTGTCTTCCGCCTCATCGACTGGTCCTTTGTTCATCGGCTTCTTTACACGTCAGTCGAGTTCAGTCACATTGGCCGAATGTGAATAGCCACTCCTTCTTGTTATAAAAGGAAAGTTCCCTTCATCTTTTTCTTTTTACTTTTACTATTGGGATGACTGATTTACTGCTTCACAGGAAGAAGAAGACGTTCACTATCTTCCCCCAAAGTTATCTTTTTCAGGTAGAAATCAATTTCCCATCCTTATTAATATGCCGAAATGTCATTCTCGCATGGGATCTTTCTTTCTCTTTTCCTTTTTTTTACTACGGTTTGAGGTTGATTTGACCAATGAACGACCAGCGCCGGATCGCCGGAGTCAGTGGCGATGCGGTTGCCTACGAAGATATTGATATCACTTGAGTAGGGTCTGATGGTGTCAGATTTACTGATTTAATTGCATTATGGATGTGGAGGGATTTCCCGCCCATTCAAAGAACTTCGTGTATTAGGGTGTCTTTGAACCCTAGGGTGTGTGGCAGTGCTTGAACGGGTGGTAAAAAGATGTCAATCTTCGTGTAATCTGAACCATAGTATCTGTGGTTCGTCTTCTATTTAAATTGCAATGTATAGGGGCACTAACCCTTTTGGAATTAATCTTTGATTCCAGCTCGATAATCCCATAGCATACCAATGGTTAAAGCACGTGACACCCATAAGCGAGAATCAGGCAAAGGATTATCTTTTTCCATTAGGGTAGATAACACTTCTAAGTCGTTGGATCGGTCAAGACCTGCTCTGGATAGCGACCCCCTAAATTGGTCGACAAGTCCACTACATGTTCCCCCAATAACGGTTGAGCTATATGAAGCGATACCTATTCCTATAGCACCCGATATGCTTCCAGGCGTGGAAACTTTAGAGAACCCTCCAGATGCATAAAGGTCTACGATCACTCTTAAACGGTTACATCACATGACAGGAAAATACAATATTTCTATTGATGACGTTCTTGTCCCTGAGACAACCACTACAACAAAATAGCTATATTACAACTTTTCATTTACAACTTACACAAATTTGTAGTATATGTACTTTTATCACCTGGTCCGCTTTCTCTTGAGAAAAAAGTATTAAATTTCCTCACTTTTTTATTTCTCCCACTATACATATCAAAGTAAGGTAAAATGGCCGCAAAATTTCCTAATTCCAAACCCTAGCAGCATCCCGCTGCTCTCCGCCATTACCATCCTCGAAATTAAACCAAAATCCTTAAAATTGACAAACTCTCTTGCAAACCCTAACCCACTACTCTCTGCCTTCCGCTCGCTGGGTTGCTTCTCGTAATTCGTCTCCGTTGCTACTCAATTCGTTCGCTGATTGTTGAATTGATCAGGTATTCACAACTATTTTCTATGATAATATATGACCTTTTTAATATAACTTATGGTGTGTAATTTTTTTTTTGAACTGAGACTTTGGAAATTAGTCATTAGAGCGCAACATAGGACCTGGAGTTCATCTGTTGCCAGATCGGTTGTTTAGTTTAATCTTTTGGTTTTATTGTTTTGGTTTTTTCGAATTCTAATTTGGGATTTCTTGTGTGTTAGTTGACAAATATTTTTGCTTTTACAAGCTGGGGTTTCCTATTTGTTTAATAGACTGTAAAAAGTTAAGGTTGTCCTGAGAAACACATTATCAGTTCACATATTCATGTGGGTATTGTTTTGTACATTTTTTCAGATTTTCCCATCTAGAATTTCAATAGTCTGTAAATATAGTTTGTTACTTCAAGTTTTCTTAAGTAGAAAATATAATGCATTTAAGCATTTCAAATATAAATTAAAACAAAGTGTAATCTATCTTACTTCAAGTTTTCTTCGATAGAAATATAATACATTTAAGAATTTCAAATGTAAATTAAATCAAAGTGTAATTTATCTCTACTTGTTACTGCTTTCATTGAATGCATTTAAGCAACACTGGATAAACAATATATTAGGGATTTTGGATTTATGTATCTATCTTTGTTGTTCATCTATCATCATTGAGGATGGCATTTATGTGCTTAAAGACAAAAAAAAAATTCAGTATTTATTTCATCCTTATAACATAGATATATATGGCATTCAATTGTTTATTCATGTAATTTAACCAACTTTAACATTTTCCCTTATGGCATGTGCTAGCAATTTCCGTTTATGGATTGATCCTCAAAAGACAACTAAAAGGTCTATATTAAGGAAAACTGCCTAACAAATGCGTTGGTTATTTGATTAGTTAAACTTCTTTCTTTGTCTATAAATAGTGGGTTGCATTTCGTCTAAACAATAAATACTGAAGCATGCTAGCATGTTTGGTTAAATGTAATTAATTAAAATTACTAATAAGAAAATACATTTCTTATATATACATACATACATACATATATATATATATGTACGTATTCATACTGAATGCTTTTTAAATTATCTATCTGATTTTGATAATCAACATGGAAGTTGTATCAGGCACATGCACCCACTCACATTGATTACGTATATGTTGCAATATTCATCTAATTCTGTAGTAACATAATTCAACATTATCTATCTAGCATAATTAAATTAACTAAAACCAGTTTTCTTTACTGATTGAATTTTAACCTCAAATAAACTATTTACTTTATTTACATAACTAAATCACATTTCTGTTTTTAACTAATTAATTGATTGAATTCCATCAAAAATTTCAGGATATGCATTGATATATCAGGTTTAACTATAAAATTTGTTCTGATTATTTTTTACATCTTACTGTTAGCTTAATGATATATTAGTTTTATCGTAGTTAAATTATTTTTTCAGAGGTTTAAGTTGAAGTTATAATGTGGGTAATGCTGCTGAAACATCGTCACCTTGGTAGAAAGTAGTGGCTTGACTGTCATTCTAGGATTGATGTATGGCGACTGTGGAGGACCAGAGATTAATTCCCTGTGGTAACAAGGACTAAGACAATTAGGTACATCATATTTTTTTTGTACTTGATTCAATATAGAATTTGTATATTTTTTTCATTTCTCAACTGATTTAAAAGTTCAGCATGGCCAAAGCTAAGCCAAATTTAGCAGTCATACTTGATTATACTTCCTTAAAATAACGTTTGACATATGTTACAAATTTTATTTCTCTGCATAAAATTTCCAATTTGACTAAGTATTTAATAATCATTCTCAAGCTTAAATTGATTTCATTATTTGTTTATTGCTTTATTAGTTTGATTGCACTAACCATTCAATGTTCATTTTGTCAATTTTGTAATGTATAAGGTAACTTTAAGTGACTATTGTTATAATATTATTATTTGTAAGTACCATGATGCAACACGAATACATAAATCATTTTATCTTTTGGTTATTGGACATGGAAACAAATGATACCTGTTAGTTCATGAAATAAGTTCTTAATTAAGATTTTGAATTCCTAAATAAAAAAATTTGTCGATTTTTGTGTATGTAGAAGTTTTGGATTATATTTCAATTTTTGACGCATATGGTTTCTAAGACCTAAATTAAAAAGGTTGATTCCATATAAGATTGTTTTGGATTATATTTTAGTTTAGTGATAATTGATTTGAATATGGGACATATGGAATAGTTGGGTTTTGAATTATTTTCACTTACCGTTAAAACCAAAAAACAGAAATACAGAATTTATTTATTTATATTACATCTCTTAGTTCTGCAATTGATTGTTCATTTTGTTAAATTAACCAAATATAATTCATAGGCTTTCGACTCTTCTATACAACAATTCAGTGCACTTACTTAAGGCATTAATGAAATGAGATTTTGAATTTGAAATGTTATAATGTGTGCCAAATTGGTTTCTTTAACTACGCTGGGAGGATTTAATACATGCTTATCTATGACAGTTTATATTTGGTTTTGCCACAAATATACACAAAATTATTTTGATTAGATGTGTAACCGAAAAAATTGCTTGTCGTAATGAGATTAATAACTTATTTGTAATTTGTTTCAGTTTCAGGTTTTCAATTTTTTGTTCATTTCCTTGTCTTTATGTATTTTAAATGATATATTTTCTCTGTAAGTCTCACCCATCCTATAAGTTAGCCCAAACAAATATGGTTTTTGTACAAAACAGTTCACCATTTCAATAAATATACTGATATTGATAGGCTGTTTTGCATTTGATCTTACAGTCTTTTATTAATTGGTGTTTCCTGTTAAGAGTGATAAAATATAGTATGTTTTATTTGATATCTTTTATGGCTAATTAATACATATTGGTATTTTCATTTTGACGGCTCCAACCATATATGGTTGCATTATATTTACTCTTTTTACCCCTTAGGCAGTACCAGATATAAGTTTTTCAATTTTTTTTCCTTATTATGATAATGTATAGGCTGTAGAAGATGATTTTATCATTCTTGATGTCTTTTAAAGGACACTGATTTCAGTACTTTTTTCTTTTGGTTGGTACAACATTGATTATGTTTAACATGTTTATTACATTGTTTTGAGGCTATTTTTGCTGTTTGATTATTTCATCAACAGAATTTCACCTCTCCCATTATTCACTTTCTAGGATTTCAACTGAAAATGGACACTAAATTTAATCACTAAGTTGTTACTCAATTTTTTCCTTTGTTTACTGTACAATATCAAGTTGGGGTTCACAATGCCTATTCTCAGGCTATTTTTGTTGTTTCACTATTCCATGAACATAATTCCACCCCACTTCCTACTCTCATGTATTTCACCTTTTATATGTACTCTTTCCTTTTCCTCTACAAATTCATGCATACAAGTGCAGAATATACGGTATATATCACCAGCTATTATTTTTTAAATTGTAAAAATAATAATAGGACGGTTACTTTGGAGGTGTAAGGAAAAAGTTTCTGATTTATTTTGGATTTTGTTTCCTTTCTTTCTCCACCTTACTTTATTTTATATATCTGAAACTTTATCACTTATACTTAAAAAAGATTCGAACCAATTAATATTTAACTGAGGATGTAAACCATCATGTTATAATTTATTAGTCAATTTGTAGAAAGTTTTAGTTTCCCATTTTGAACTTTCTGTGTTCGGTTTTCTTCTTCCATAATTTCAATATTAGCATTAGTTTTCTTTAAGTTTCTTTTGTTTAGATGTCTTTTTAAATTATCTTATATCTTTTTTTTTACTAATGTTATTCAAATGGTTAAATTTTGAAAAGGTGTTACTGTATATTTGTTCTTATTCTCAGTGTCTTTGGTATTTTTTTCTTTCAAAATTCTATACTCTTTTAATGTGGTTGTAATAAAGTTTATTACAACGGTGCATAACTATTGTAATAAAGTTTATTACAACGGTGGAAAAATTTGTAAAATACACATATTACAACGATGTTGCAACGGTGCAAAAAAGTAAAAGATTTTAGTTTATTACAACTTCTTAATACATGACAGTTAGCCCACCGTTGTAAAATGTATATAATAGCGGTTTTCCACCGTTGTAATATGGTCATTTTGTTGTAGTGAACTGATCGGACTCATAATTCCCTGGACGATTACATGGCGATTTCTCTTCTGATGTGCAATGTGGGAGCCATTCCCACTTTTTCTTCATTTATCATCAACTTCCTATGTCGGATGAATTTAGCTCCAATGCAATTTCATCTGATTGCTTATGGCAATCTGTTGTCAATTTATTGCCTGTATATGAGATACTTGGGTTACCATCCAACCTTTGATGACTTAGCTTTTCTTTTTCATTTTAAACACAAGGAGAAGTAGTCCCCTTCTCTGCTTTATTTTGAGGCTATTCAGGTTTGGAAGATTGTCGAAGAAATTCCGAGCAAGGAGGGACTGGTCTTGGATTAAAGGGCAGCCGGGGTGCGCTTGATACGGGCTTCAATGCAGTGAGTCTCTCTGCCATTTGATACTCTTCATATTAAAGTTTCCCATATAGATTGCCATACTCCTTTCTTTTTATAGGGGATGATGCTGCAAGGCCCGAGGAGGAGGTGTTTGAGGAACACTATGAACAATTGATCGAGTTGGACTTGAAGCAACTGCAGTACATGAACTGTCTGACTGACAAGAATTAACATCAATATGCTCTCATTGACCAAAGTAGGACGATCGGCTCATCGAAAGAGGGATCTGAATTAGCAACACCGGGACATGATGTGGTGCCCCCAGTTAAGAAGAAGTCGGAGGATACGCAAATGACTCGCTCGATTGAGGGATTTCTGCTCATCCCTCACCTGCGAAGAAAAATAAATTTGGTCCAAAGAAACCCACTTTCAAAAGGCGATCTGGAGAGGATGAGCGCTGAGAGGCCGAGCGTAGAGAGGTCGAGTGTCAACAAAGAGAGAAAATTCCTAGCAAAAAGCCCCAAAGACAGTGCGAGGAGATCCAAATAAGGAGGACATTACAGAGACTTGCTCGAGAGATTCCGAAGTCGAGCGGGATTCTCCTATGACCCTCGATTTGCAGGAGGAGCATGGTGCATCCTCTCTTCCTGACTTAGAAAAACTTCAAATGCCTGACATTATCCTTTCACCATAAAGCTTAGACCCAAAACAATGTTTTGCTAAGCAATCCGAGGAAATGTCTTTCTCGGCCAAACAGAAAGGTATCAAAGGTATGCTTCCATCCTTGGTACGAGGTTTATTGCACATCACAATATTATGTTTCTTACATATGCATTGGAGGTGCTCCGCCTTACTCAAGGATTTTCTTCTCTTCTCAGAGGACATCAATGAAGAGTTTTATGGCGATCTTTTTGCCTCCCTCCCGATGGACATCAGGCCGGACGAGTCCACTTTGTTGCACGTTGAGAGAGGGAACAATGATGAAAATGAAAACAGCAAGAGGGAGGATGAGAAGAGGGTAGAGAATGTGAAGAGTGACAGAGATAGCGAGAGAAAGAGAGAAGAAAAGGAGAGAAAGAAAGGGAAGGAGAAAGAGAGCGAAGGAAAGGGAGAGGAAAAGGAAGAGTTGACCCAGGATCATGGCAAGCAAAAGAATAAATGCTTGAGGAAACATGATAGAGCATCGGGAGATATGGAAGAGCTGAGGAGCACTTCTAAAAAGAAGAAATGGGACAAGTCTCCTAGGCCCAAGGAAGGGAAAAGGGCCGAGCATCCTCGGGCAATGTTAAGTCGCCCCAGACCTCCGGTTGAGCCTTCTTCCATTGATCGAATTCGAGAGTTGGAACGAGATTTTCCCAACCTCATCTTTTCAGGTATCGAACCTGCCTCCGAGCTACAGCCATTATCGCGTAGTTTTCACTACCACATGCGTAATAACATCGAATATTCTCTTTCCCAATATGATACAATGCGCGAGTATGCCAGGAAGGTAAGAAAAGTGCTGAAGGAAAGGCTGACCGAAATCGTTAGCCTGAAAGGATATATAGCTTGCGACAAGAAAACCTTCGAATTTATTGAACAGAAGATTAAAGACCAGGAGCTACAAGAAGCGGCCGATAAAGAAAAGCATGAAAAAGAAGTCGAGGATCTAAACATCTAGGTCCAACAGAAAGGTCGGGAGATTGATTAAATGAGAGGGGAGATCGAATCTTTGAAAGATGACAAGGCTCGATTGGGTCTAGAGATACAGAACCTCAAAGGCGCCCTTCATTCATCCGAGTTAGCCAAAAATCAGGTTGAAGAGAATGCCGCTGCAGCAATTGAGTCTGCTAACAGTTTGAAACTTCAACATGATATTGATATTGATATCGAGGGCATTAAAGCCGATCATGCACAGGAGAAAGTCGAGCTAAGAAAAGGGAACACTTGCCAGACTCTTTCATTTTTTGCGAGATTTCTTCGCCATAGGGATTTATCTTGTATGCCGAGGTATTCCAAGTTACTAACCGACACATGGAAGATAATTTTGTAGGAAGATAAAGAAGCAACGAAGGGGCAGGTGGTCGACGAGGAATTTTTGATGACCCAAATTTTAAATGACAAGGAACGAGCAATTATGGCGGAGGTGAGAAGTCAAGAGAAGAGCGCGGCAGAGGCGGAATGCTGCAAAATGAAGGGGAAATCGGTCCTTGAGACAGAAGTTGGTAGCGACTTGGCCGAGGCACCCATTTCTTCCGCCTTGGCGGTTATTGAAAAGGGTTTGTCATTTGTTCCTCCATCCGAGTCAGTCAAAGTCATGGAAGAAGAGCTAATCGAGCCCAATGTGGGAGGTAAGCTCTATTACTAGTTCTGACTTTATCCGTCCTACCCTTACTTGTGTTTTTCTTCCCCCTCCCACTCTCCTCTTTTTTTGCAGGCACCTCTAAGGGAGGTGGAAGTAGAACCCACTGCTGGGGAGAAGGGCAACCCTGAGGAAGCGAACAAAGTCTTGAGGGAGGAAAGGATTAACATAGCATCATCGGAGGACGAGGACATCGCGATCATATAGGAGTCTAAGAGAAAGGATCACCCTTCTCTGACCGAGATCAAAGCCCAGAATGATAAGGAAATTTCTTTTGTGGAGCCTAAGCCAACTGATGTTCCTTTGAGCATTAAACATATTCAAGCTATTACCTTGACCATTCCTCCTTCCGGCAAAACATCGGCTCCTATGGATCCTGCCAATCCATACGCCTCAACACCAATTTATCGTTCTTTTGGAAGCACGCTATGGGGTCGAGACGTATGTTGAACACCGAGGAAGCACTGGAGATGATCAGGCAAAAAGAAATGGCGGAAACGATTAAACAAGGATTAATGCCACCTCCTTATTAGAAGTTCTTTTGTTGTATTTTTTTCTTTAAGGCTCCTTGGAAACTTTCATGCGAGTGCGACCCTCGTGCTTTTGTAATGATTTATCAAACTCTATGTCCTTTGAGACGATGTTGAATTGTACCTGTCACGCAGTAATATTTTGTAATCATGCCATGGTATTTTGAATGAAAATCTACTTGTTTTGCAAATACTTATATCATTTATGTGCAAAAGAATGTCATGTAGGTTTTTTGTCTTGTTTTAGCAATTGAGGATGACACAAATGCTAACCCAATCGGGGTGATTCATCAATCCTCTTGTCCCCGGTGTCAAGGTAAGTCGTCCGAATAACGAGCTCTCCAGTCATACTCAAGCGGCCCAACCTTGATCAGGAGTTGGGTGTCATTGAGCAGGGGCGCTTTTAGTCTTTTATACACGTCCTTTAGTTAGTAAGGGGTAGAGTTTTAAGGGATCGAGCGGTCTTTTGTCGGGGTGCACCATTCACGCTCTTTCGTTGTTTATACTCATCCTCAAGTTGTGAGATTAAGATTTGAATTCCGACAGTCCATCACTATGTTTGATCGGGCATCGATCTTACTATGAGTCAATCAAAGTGGAAGTCAAAAAACTGGCCGATAAGTCAAAGTTTGGAATAAATACCATCGGTATGGTCGAGCCCTTATTCCTCCAACTGTATCGATCTGCTTCATTTCGGGTCGACCCATTAGAGCGCTAGGGCATAAGCAATAGTTGGTCAAGTCACAGTTCATAGCTTTTACGACAATAAAATAGAGCAGGAATGGAGACTTTTATTCATACGCTACTGTAATCAATAAAGGATTGCTTATTACAATATCAAAAAAATGAACTAAAAAGGAAACTTTAGAAAATTCTTAAGAAAGATAAAGTCGTAAATGCTCTGCATTACATGCTCTTTAAAAAGGTTCGCCATCAATAGTTGTTAGCCTAAAACTTCCATTATCGAGCTTTTGCTAAATGACGTATGATCCTTCCTACTTAAGGCCCATGTGGACAGGGATCGGGAAGATCCTCTTCAAAACAAGGTCGCCTACGTCGAAAGTTTTTGGCTGGACCATTTTGTTGTAGTATCGTGCGACCCTTCACCTATGGGCTTCTGCATGAAGGTTTACTTCTTCTCCTTTTTCATCAGTCGTGTCTAACGATGTCAGGAGAAGTGCTTTATTAGACGAGGGATCATAGTAAGTCATCCGATGAGATAGGACTTCTAGTTCTATCGGGAGAACTGATTCGAACCATAGGACAAGGCAAAAGGAGTGTGGCCCATGGCAGACTTATGGGTGGTACGATACGCCCAAAGGGCCAGTGGTAGTTCATCGACCCATTTTCCCTTAGCTTGCTCTAATCTTTTTTTCAAGATAGTTTTGATGATCTTATTGACCGCTTCAACTTGACCATTAGACTAGGGATGTGCAACTACGGTATATTTCTTCTCGATATGATACTTCTCACAAAAATCTCTGAACTCCAGACTATCGAACTGAGTTCCATTGTCTATGCTAATAGTTCGAGGTATCCCATACTAACATATAATGTTTCTGATGATAACGTTGACGACCTTCTTTGTTGTGATCGTGGTCATCTGTTCAGCTTTTGCCCATTTTGTGAAGTAGTCTACTGCCACTATTGCATATCTAGCTCCCCCTTTGAAATGGGCAAGGTTTCGATAATGTCTATCTCCCAAACAGCAAATGGCCAAGGGCTAGCCATTTGGGTGATCTCTATCAGGGGAGCTTATGGGATCTGTTCAAACCTTTGGCATTTGTCACATCATTTGGAATAATCAGTGACATCTTTGTTGACAGTTGGCCAAAAGTATCCATAGCGCAATATTTTCTTGGCCAGAGTATCCCCCCACCTGATATGCGCTCCGCAATCTCCTTTGTGTACTTCCTTCAGTATCCTCTTGACATCATCATTGGCCACACACCAAAACATGGGAATAGAGAATCCTCTTCTATATAGCTGGTCTTGTTGAATAGCATACCTAGAAGCTTGTTGTACTAAAGCTCGTCTTTCGTTCTTTCTTTGGGTAACGTGCCGTTGAGGAGGAAATTTTTGATGGGAGTCATCCATGTTCCCTTTCGGGTTTAACATCAGCTTTGTCGACTTCCATCTGCTTGATACTCGGTACACTTAGGGTTTCTATAGGAACCAACTCTGTCTCGCCCAGGTGGTCTAAACTGGCCAGCTTTGCCAACCTATCTGCCCTATTATTCTCCCTTCTAGGAATACGGGAAATGATATACTGATCGCAACCTTGCAATAATTTTTCGACTTGATTGAGGTAGGAAGTTAATTGATCTCCCTTGGTAAGGTATTCCTTGCGGACTTGGCATATTCCAAGTTGCGAATCACAAAAAATCTCGAGCGACGTTATCTTTAAATCCCTCGCGAGTTTAATCCTAGCAATTAAGGCCTCATACTTGGAATCATTGTTGGTCGCTAGAAATTCTAACCTCAAAGCATAACAAACCGACCATCCCTCGGGAGATAGTAGTACTATGCCATCCCCCAAACGTTAGTTGTTTCGGGCTCCATCCGTATATAGCTTCCGGACGACTGGCTCCGGCCCGATCTTCAAGGGCTTAGGATTGTCCTCCTGGCCTTCATCTTCTGAGGTGGTAAATTCTGCTATGAAATCAGCTAGAGCCTGCCCCCGGATTGATTTTCATGGGACGAAAGTTAGGTCGAACTGACTTAATTCAATGTTCCACTTAAGTAATCTCACATTTACCTCGGGTCATTGCAAGACTTGTCGAAGGGGTTGGTCGATGAATATTTTGATTGGGTGATCCTGGAAGTAGTGTCGAAGCTTCCTTGAAGAAATTAATGAATAATAAGCGAGCTTCTCGATCCTCGGATAGTTGCGCTCAGCTCTTGCCAACATTTTTCTTACATAATAAACTGGTCGTTGTACTCAATCTTCCTCACAGATCAGGACTGAGCTAATTGCATGCGCAATACTGTTAAATACATAAAGAGGTTTTCATGTTCGATAGGTTTAGATAGGATAGGTGGTTTCTCTAAATGGTCGAGCAAGTTTTAGAAAGCTTCGACATAGTTGGGTGTCCAAGCGTAGTTCCGTTTCCCTCTTTTAATCAACTCAAAGAAGAGTAGGCATTTGTTGGTTGCCTTAGAAATAAATCAGCCCATAGCTGCGACTTTACCTGCTAAACTTTGAACATCCTTGATTCTTCATGGTTCCTAAATTCCATTAAGGGTTGAAACCTGGTTGGGATTGATTTCGATCCCCCAAGAGCTAACTATAAAACCCAGAAACTTGTCTGACGCTACCACAAAAGAACATTTTAGAGGGTTGAGTTTCATCCCATACTTGCGGAGGATGTTGAACATCTCTAACAGGTCACTTATGTGGTCGATTGATCGTTTTGACTTAACCAGCATATCATCCACGTATACCTCCATCGTTTTCCCTATCTGGTCGTGGAACATCCAGTAAATTAACCACTGGTAGGTCACTCTTGCGTTTATCAGTCCGTAGGGTATTACTATGTAACAATATAGCCCAAGATCAGTGATGAAGCTAGTGTGCTCCTGGTCGGGAACATGCATGGCAATCTGGTTGTATCACGAATATGCGTCCATAAACGAAAGCAACTCGTGTCCTGCTGTCGATTCAACCAACTGATCAATCCTAGGTAATGGGAAGCTGTCCTTAGAGCAGGCTTTATTTAAATCGGAAAATCAATGCACGTTCTACACTTCCCATTAGCCTTCTTCACAAGTACCGGATTGGCTATCCAGTCGGGATAGGTCAAATCTCGGATAAATCCATTGGCTTGCAGCTTCCTGATTTCCTACTTCAAGGCTGCCGACCTTTTAGGGCCAATCATTCGCCTCGTTTGCTTTATCGGAGTATACTTTGGGTCAATGCTGAGGGAATGAGTTATAATGGAAGGTGAAAACCCACACATGTCAGCGTGAGTCCATGCAAACACGTCTACGCTTGCCCGGAGCAACTTAGTTAATTCCCTCGTCTAGAGGGGATCAAGACGGGATCCAATCTTCAAGACCTTAGTGGGATCGTCCTCATCGATCAAAATTTTCATGGCATCCTCATTCGGGGCCGCCTTTCTGCACCCCGGCTCATCGTCCTTTCGTGGGTCGATGTCTTCGACTTCACAAATGGATGGTCCTGACCGGGGCATTCTCTGTAATTGCTATGCTTCTTTCCCCTCCTGAGGGGAGAGGATTCTTCAAACTCTTTGTTTCCACCACTCTGTAACTCCTTCCATTCTGCCAAGTAACAGACTCGACTTGTTACTTGGTCTCCTTGCACCGTCCCAATTCCACTATCAGTCGGAAACTTCAAAAGCAAACACCAGGAGGCGATGCATGCCCTAAATACACCTAGGGCGGGTCATCCCAAAAAAGGCATTATAGTATGAGTTGATATTCATCACAACAAATGGAAAATTTCTGATTCTCCAACGACCCCCAATTCTATAGATATCTTGACCTGGTTGATGGGTTCGGTGGAAGCCCCATTGAAACCGCGTATTTGGCCGTCATACGGTTCCAAGTCTTTTAGTTCCAGTTTCATTTGGTCATAGGCCTATTTGAACAAAATGTCCACCGAGCTTCCATTGTCGACCAACATCTTTCGGACTGTGGCTAGTCCAATGACAGTTGTTATTACCAGCGGGTCGACCGTCGGGACTTCTATGCCGACCGATTCCCGATCATGGAAGACGATATCATCGCCCATCATTCTTCTTTGTTTAATGGGAATGGTGCCCTCTATGGGATATGTTTATTCAACATTGAGGTGTTTCACGGAGTTGACATATCGTTCCACGGATATTACAGTATGACCTGTCGGATGCGATCCCCCAACAATGGCATTGATAACAATCCCCTTTCCTTTCTCCTGGGGGGTTGCTCGAGGCGCAACCTGGTTTTGTTTGGGCGCCGAACTCCCTTGCCTCCTACCCCTCATAGCCATCTTATACTCATCAAGCTTTCCTTCTCGAATTAGATTCTCAATGATGTCCCTGAGGTGTTAACATTCGTTGATCGTATGCCCGTAAATATCATGGAACAGGTAATATTTCCCGGTCGCCCACTTTTTCTCCGTGGGTTCGCGTGGGGGCAGTTTTTTATACTGAACTGTGTTGTAGGTATCGAGATATATATTCTCCAATGTGACATTCAAGGCCATGTAGATATCATATACTTGGAACCAGGGGCACTTCTAGGCGCTCCCCCTTTGTCTTGAGCTCCCATTGGTCTCCTTTGATCCTTCATTGCTTCGCTTGCCACTGTTTTCAACATTAACTTCCACTTTTTCCGAGTTATCTCCAGATTGTTTGTCTGCGACATTTTTTTGGGTTGACGGAGTAAATGCAGTTTTTAGCCTATCCTCTTTTCTAGCTGCACGTCTTCTTGTCTCAGTCTGATGTGGTCTTTCTCATAGAAAGCCTCAATTGTGGTCGGTGGCTCTCCGATCAAGTATTTTCCGAATTTTGTTCGCTTGTCAATGCCATCGACCATGGCCATCATAACAGTCTCATGGTTGGGGTTGCTAACTTCAGTAGCAGCTCAGTTGAATCGATTAAGATAATTCCTCAGGGATTCACCTCTTCCCTACTTAACTGCTAAAAGAGCCATGACATGCTTCGTTTTGGTAGCATGAAGGCGAAATTGAGCCAAAAACTTCTCACCCAAATCTTTAAAGCTCGGAACTGACCTCGTGGGCAAGCGTACGAACCACATGAGTGCTATTCCAGTTAAAAAGATCGGAAAGGCTTTGCACTTTATGGTGTTGGGGGCCACCGCCACCTCCATGTGCCATGAGTACCTCATCAGATGTTGTTGTGGATATGAGGTACTGTCATATTCGATCATCTGGGGCATATCTCCTGGGGAACTCTGCTTGTAAGATATCATCGGTGAACTGTGTATGGTTTCGGTTGACTCCCCAGTCATCATTCCTATGTCCGCAACTTTTGTTCATAATCTATCGTACCATGGCAGTAAAATTTAGTGGAATGAGTACTTCTGGATCGACTTCTTCAATAGACCAACCTTTCCGGGCTTTTTCATTGGGTAATGCCGCCTGGGAATTCCTTCCTCCTCCTTGGGTATCTTTGTTAATCACAAGATCCTGAAGGGATGAATGGGAGCCTGATCCCCCCGAGCAGCATTTTGATGCGTAGGAGGAGATGCCTCTCAGTTTTGTGGAGCTATGGGATCAACAATTTCCACCTCAGTTTGGTCGACTCGTGCTTGGTTGCCTTCCCCTGGCGGTTCTGGACATCTCTCAAGGTGCAACCACCGAACATTTTCAGCTCTTTCTAGCAGCCGTCGAGGTCGACGTGGGTCTCTGCTTTCCCCAAATGAGGAGGAGCCTTCTGACACTTGATCTAGCTGGGGAGGAGGGAGTTGATGGTCCCGGGCCTCTTAGGTTTGGTGTCTGAACTCATCCCACTGCCTTGTCATGCGAGTCATGTCTTGCCGCATCGCAGCGTTCTCTAGAGCATGGGATTTTAAGGCATCCATAGTTTCCTAAAGTCGATTTATCATGGTCATAAACTCACCTCGGGTAGTGAAAGCAGAAGATGAAGCCGAGCCTGCCACAGGGGGGTAATGCAAGTTGATCTGAAGCAATTTCAAGGGCGGCAATCTGCCTACCACTTTCGCAAATGTTTCGCCTGCGGCTGTTTTCCAGCATTGCGGGTTGATTTTCTAGCCATAGCTTAATTAATACCTAGAAAAAAGTAGGATTTTCATCTCGAACTTGGTGATCCGAAAGTAGAGCAAAAATCCGAGCAGGTCTGAGAATGTCACTTCTTAGTGAAAGAACCAAAGTGTTGATACCAAAAATTGATACAACACCCAAAAAGAGGTTGTGTAGAGAAAAAATGAAGATTTATAACTATAAAAGAGTATAAAGTAAAGGAAATCACACACACCAATTTATAGTGGTTCGGCGTTAAAGAGTCGTCCACTTTATAATCTCTTATATAGTATTTCAACTATTATACAAAATAGTTACAATGGTCATACAATAAGAGATCAACGAAGAATATTTAAAAGTTAGGGTTTTTCCACTGCCAAAACTTCCCCCTTACTAAATTTAGAAGAGGCATTTATAGATGGTATAGTACTTGAGCCAGCTTGTACACATGTCATAGGATCTAAAAGAATAGTTAGGTTTGAATATGCCATTTTCTTCCAAGGAATCGGTACTCCTGGAATCACCGGTATGAGGTGGATCCAATCCATTAAATTCGGATTATCTGGAAAGGGTAAGATCAAGAATGAACTATTCTGTAGGAGGGCTTTTCGCCGTGCAGCTGGATGCAATGTGGCTGACCTTGCTTGATCACATCGGGCTTCATCTAGACCACATCGGACAAAGGGAATAAGTTTAAACATCGGGCCTCGTCGACTGGCCCACTTCAAACACCCAAGGTAAGAGCCTGCAGTATTGTCGAGCCTTGATGGGCTGCCCAAAAGGCCCATCAGCAGTAAGCATATCCCTGAACTATCTCTCAGTAAAAACAATCGATATTCCTTTTACCTCAGCATCAAACACTGCCTCATTATTCTCTTCTCTATAACTCAAATTAGCATTAAAACGGCGAACTAAATGCGATAAGTAGTCTGCTCTACCGTAGAATGGACAAGAATCGGATGCAACACCGTATCAAGAAAGAGCTGTTCCAAAGGGGTGCCCACAAAGTCTGCAAATCTAACCGGCCTTCCAAGCAAAATTCGTTGTCCCAAGGAATCCACATAGGTCTGCGCCATGCACATGTTATTCCAGCACCTATCGATCACCTGGGGGTTTAATTGGAGAAAATCTGCAATTTAAGAAGGTCACGTGGGCATGGTAAAATTCCTTCAAATCCTTGAAAAAATGGATAAATAAGGATATAGGAGATTACGAGCTTCGATTTGATACCAATTTTGTGAAAAACAGTGGAGTTTTAGAGTGGCGGCGGGTATTAGAAGTGGGGAAAAAATGGGTTCGGCTGCTCTCAGATGGGGTAAAACGAAAATGATGATGCTTTGGTTTCGTGATTTCTATATAGCTGAAAATAACGCGAGTGAGTCGACCCACCTATACGGGTGCGTCGATCCCTGTGTCGACCGGCCTTTAGGGTGGGTCGACCACCGGTTGGGTCGACACGACGGTCGACCACAGGTTGGGTCGACACAATGGTCGACCCAACCGAAAAGTTGGGTCAATGCAACCAACTATATTTTTTTATCTACCCCCTTTGAGTTTCCTACCAACTACTACAAGAAAATGATATATAGATAGCAAAGAGGATTGAATGAAAACTTGCCCTGCTATAATTAAGTAATTAGTGGTCGTTTATGTTAAATGACAATTTTTTTCATGCTATAATTAACGAAAAGAAAAAATTGGCGGTCGAACATTAAGTTTTCCCTTTTCATTTTCGTAACTCGCCAATAGTCCCTCTTTTCACCTTCACTTAAATCTCTAATCTTCTTAACTTTCGGACCTCACCTTCGTGTCTCTCTCACTCATGAATCCCTTCTTCAAATATGATGTGGCGCATCATGGAAAATGCTTGTATGCGAGCTATCGGTTGCCCAGCAACCTAAGGCAGTCGCTCGGCGACTAAGAACGAAAAGGAAGGAAGAGAAGATTGTCCATGAAGCTAAAGCTTGAAGAAGTGGAGAACCGGTCGTTCAACGACCTGACAGGGTCGCTCTGCCATCCGATGAAACATGGAAAGAAGCCCAATGATCCAACAAGGTCGTTCTCCAGTTCGAAGAGAAAAGCAAGTTTTAAGAAAGCATTGTTAAATCGTACGAGGAATGGGTCGTTCGCTCTTGGGTCACTCGCTCTAGAGTTGGTCAATCCTGGATCATTTGCTAGCGAGTCACTCGCTTCTAGATCTTTTGCACCTAGGTCATTCATTTTGGAATCGTTTGCTATCGAGCCGATCACCCTTGGGCCGCTACTGGCTGAAGGAAATAAGAGCTGTTAAAGATAAGATCATATGTGGGTCGCTCATTCCATTGTTGTGTAATGTCATAGTTGAGTCGTTCGCTCTATTGTTTGTACTGTGTTAAAGGGTCGCGTATCGTAGTTAGATCGACCGCTTATATTGAGTCATTCTCATGTACTTATGTCGTCGTTTGGACAAGGCATGTTGTAAACCCTATAAATAGGGGTGTGGCGTGAGTTGTAAAGGTTGTTGACTTTTAAATAAATCCCTTGTGTGAGCTTTGTGTTACCATTAAAATTGGAAGTAAGTGTGATCTCCTTTCTCCATCTTCGGATATTCGAGTGCGCTCGAATCAACAAATTTGAAGACGATTCACGATATCGCTTGTGAGTGATCAACGTTCGAAGAATCGTAGATCGATAACACGGTATCTTGCGAGATCAACGTGTGGAAGATAGCGAGATTCCGGCATCGAAAGACCGACGAAGTTAAGCATTTACCTCGTCCTTGATCTGGTTTACACAAATCCATCCATTCGTGTGGAGTTTAGATCCTGAAGCTGCACCAAAATCCTTCTCACTCTGAAGCTCTGTCCGCTCCATTGTCGATCATTGCACGACTCTTCACAAAACGCGATCCTATAACGAACGTCGGTTTCTCAACGAATCTCAAATCCTTCAATGAAGTTGAAGCATGAAACTTTGCGAACCTGGAACTTCAGGTATATTTTCAATTTCTGTTCTTTAGTAGAGCGCTGAGTGGTTTCAATCCACACTTTCGATTAAACTTTTTGTTTTAAAAATACTAGATCTTTATTTGTAGATTTGGAAATTTGTAAATAAAGAAAGGAATTTTTGTTTTGAATGGGCTGATTGATAATAATGTATTGTGATTTTGTTTCAGGTGTGCCACAAGCGTAGAGTGATGCGTAGGGTATTTGAAACTGGAAAATTTTTATTTGCAAATAAGAAGGAAACTACTACACTTAAGGCGACTTCGGGCTGTCAGTGTTCTTTGAACCTGGTACATATTATACTTATTGTACATACTCTACTTGTTTTCAGCAATCATGTATTTTATGGGCAACTATATATGTTCTTATGATGTCCTATTGTAATAATGTAGGAAAGAAATTCACTGAGATTGTTGGCATTCCTTACTACATGGCACCTGAGGTTTTGAAAAGAAACTATGAGCCTGAATTGATGTTTGGAGTGCCAGAGTTATATTGTACATTTTGCTTTGCGATGTTCCACCACTTTGGGCAGGTATATAAAATAAAAATCTTAGTTGGGTAGTTAGTCACATTACAGTTGTACAAGAGATTTGGAAATTGTTGATTATTTTTTGCCTAGAAAGGAGTTGCATAAGATATATTCGATCTGTTGTAGACTTTCGAAGAGATACATGCCTATAGTTTCGGACAATGCAAAAGATATTGTTAGGAGAACGTCGAACCCCAATCCTGAGAAGCAGTTAACAACTCAAGAAACATTACGTATTTCTGTTATATTCAACATATTTCGCTTTCAGAAGTAGGCGCTTGATGTAAAATCTCACCTAGTTGTAGTTATGTAAAAGAAAGAGACAAGCCTTATGAGTCTGTAAGTTTGGTTTTTTTATTCAGAAACCAAATAGTTTCTGTTAGAACTAGCATTTCCATAACAAATTTGATTTTATGTACAAAATTACATCGCAAAATATCTTTTATATCACCTACTAAATAAGGCTGAAAAAGATTTTTGACAACCTATCCTAAATGTTAATGATCTCACATTACATATCACAACCAATCTTTGAATTCATCAGTTCTCCACATCAAGAAAAAAAAATAGTGGCCAAGTCCATGCATATAACTCTTTTTTTTATAATATCCCTAATCTCAATAGTAGCTAAAGTAGCATGTCCACCATCGGAAAGTAAATGCTACCAAGTAATGTTGGGGAAGGTGGATTGCCTAAGTTGCCTCGGGCAAAGGATCACAGATGTGGCACCCTCTACCACGTGTTGCAATGAAGTGAAATCTGAGGTGGCGAAAAGTCCTGGTTGTGTATGTGGGGGGCTAAAGCTGGCACCGAGTTGAGGTATTAACCTAAATTTACAAGAGCGACCATAGATTTGTCGAATCAGTGTGGCGTGCTAGTACCTGATCTTAAAAATTGCAATGGTACTCCTTTTTTATTTTCTGTTTCTACGTTTTTCTTTTAGTTATTTCTTATGTGAATTTTTTAGCTAAGTTTTTGTATTTTTTTATGTGATGATATGCCTTATTGATGATCCAGTATATTTTTTTGGGTTGAAGCAAAATTTTGACACGTACTGTTATTTTTTGTCTTTTCTTTTAAAACCTGCTAGAGTGACTGAAAAATGATGCAATTTTTTTTACTATGATAAATTATCAAAAATTTTGTTTGCTTTAATTATATTTATTCTTACTTAAAATAATCACCTATGTTAGTAATGAATTCCTTTTTTTAGTTAAATTGTTTCCCATCTAAACAATATTTGTATACATTTTAATTAGCTCTATATTTTTTTAGTAATATTATGTTTTGATCTTCATCTCCAAAACGTAAATTACAGATATGATATACATTTTTTTAAGTTTACATACTCTATCAGAGCCTGCATTTTTTGTTAACATTGCAAAAAAAAGGTAAGGAAAATCTTAGTTTGTGGATATTATACTATAAATTGTGTCGTTACAAATAAAAACCTTAATTGTTTATAATTTGTGGTGAGATACCTTTCTTTAAAGGTTTCGTATTCCAAATAACAGCAAATACTCAGCAGAATATTTTTTTTCAAATACCGATCAAGTTGGAGAAAATTAAATATGCAGTTTGTGAGATAAGATAGAATTGGTAGTCAAATTTTAATTTGAATTCAGATATGCGGTTAGAGCACATTCAACAGTGGCTTGTTCAGTTACTAAACAAGCCACAGAGCAACCAAGTATGGCTTGTTTACTTCCCCATCGCTAGTTTGGACTGGTTTGAATGGATTCTGTGGCTGGTTGAGTGAACAGAGGTTAGGTGGTAAAATGGCGAAGATTTAGTCGTTATAAGTTTATAACGGGAAAGTCTTTGTCGTTTCATGTTTATAACAGTAAAGAGTTTGCCGTTATAAACAAAAAATAATTTTCTAATACGTGAAAGTGGAAAAGCTGGTGCGTTTTATGTTTATAACAGCAAAGAGTTTGTCGTTATAAACAAAAAATAGTTTTTTATTATATTTTTTAATGTTATTATTTAAGTAGATTCATGGCTAGTTTTTCTTCCTGGGTGCTACGTGACTTGTTTAGTTGTAAAATAAGAGAGAGAACGAAGTGAACAGAACGGATTGTTGGTTATGGTCTTAGTGCAGGGACACTAGCTTCAGGTCCAGATGCTCTGGTCCAGTGACTCCATCTCTAGCACTACCAACCACACCTGTGACCCGTTCACCAGCTCCACCAACCTCACCACTAATCCCTTCACTAACCCACCGAGCAGCTCAATGCCAATAGCTCCAGCTCTATTGAATCCTTCCACTCCTTCTCCAGTGATCCCTTCCCTCCAGTCATCCCTTCTCCTCCAAACGTGCCTTCACCCTCTCCTATCACCCCTCTCTCTCTGCCTTCACTTACAGCAGCGCCCTCTCATAATCATGTTGTTCCTAGCATGTCCTCTCCATCCCCCTCCTCCCCTATCATCACTCCCCCTCCCTCTCCTCCTGTCTCCTCTCCTGATAACTCTAGTCCTGTCAACTTTCCGCCCTCCCAGTCTCCTACCTTCAATCAACAACCTGCCCTACCAAAGTCTAATGCTTTTAAGGTTGCCGCTGCTTCTTCTTCTTCGCTTTTGCTTTTGTGTGCTACTTTTCTAGTGGATGCCTTATGTTAGCTTCTATCGTAATTTTATTTGGGTCAAAATAATTGTTCAGGCACGTATTTTTGTTTGTGTCCATCAAAATCAGAGTGTTTTATCTTTTTTAGAATCAGATGTGGACAGTTTGTTGCATGACATTATTATTTTGTTGTATTATCTAACGTTATGCTAATTTACTTATAAACTGTTGATGGGAGCATACATCGGATCAAATCCACCATCCTAATTTACTATGTCCCTTTATGCCTACGTATTGGATGAATGGCTGATGAAAATAAATCAATGGTTAAGGTGTCTACAGCAACTAGGGGAGGTAGGAATTGATCTTTGCATGCATTCTACTGACATTTGCCATTTCATGTATTGAAGTATGCGATACTATATGTTGGATTGAAAAGGTCGAAAATAGCTTCAAGTCAGAGGTGACCGTTCGTAAATCAGAACTCATACGTAGGAGTTATGAGTTGGAAGGTGTTTGCTGTCAGCTGGAAACGGGAACATACGTCTGGCATAGGGAGTGACAGACGTCTGACTGCAGGGCATTGGTTTCCCGAGAGTTCAGACAGACGTCTGTCATATCCCTGACAGACGTCTGTGCTGAGTGGATGTGCCCATTTAACTCTCTGAAGTGGACAGACGTCTATCAGGGGTTTTGACAGACGTCTGATCGATTGGGCTATTTTCATCCTGGAAATTAGCAAGCATATTTGTGACTAATTCGGGGGGCAATTTGGGTAGTTGTCCAAACCTCTATATAAGCTATTTTCTGATGTGAATTAGGGAAGAGCTTGAAAACTTAATTTGGAATAAAAGGTTTATTCTCAAGGGTGAATTAGGGTTTATAACCTAATTCCAGTTCTTCAATTCTATTCTTCTCAAGCTCTTTCTATATTGAAATATAGTGATCATAAGATCAGTCTCCTGTATTCTTCTCATCGTGGTAATAAAATACTCTTTCCAAAGTGGATGTACACTAACAAGATGTTAGTGGAACCACTATAAATCCTTGTGTGATTTATTTTTGCTATTTTGTCATTAGTTTCTTGCTTGTGATTGAGATTTGGATTGTTAGTGATTGGTTGATCCTTGTTTGGTGACTAGAGTTATTGCTTTGGCTATTTTTGCAAGTCTAACAATGATTTAGTCTCCTGCTAGCGCTTTGTGATTTGGATATCCGATTCGAGTGGTCTTGAATCGGATTAATCACAACGGTTACAACATCATGTACTGTTCAACTTGGTATTCTACATAAATTATGTTTGCATTAGTTCATAAACTGAAAATGTTATTTCTGAACATATATGTGAACTTCAAGTTTAATTTGGCATCCGCTTTGATTAGTCTGCTAGGTATCGATTCCCTTTTTCTGCAAATTAATCTAAATATATACCAAATTTATTAGGGAACATGATTTATTTTTTATTACAATTGAAAGGTTGATGCCAATGGAAATGGAACACTGGATTATAGAGAATTTGTCGTTGTTTCAAATCATCTTAGAAAGATAGGAAACAATGAGCATATGCATAAAGCCTTCACATTCTTTAATCAGAACAAAAGTGGATACACTGAAATTGAAGAGCTCAGGGAGCGTTTCGTTGATGAACTTGCACCAAAATCAGAAGGAAATCATTACTGCTATCATCCGTGATACTGACAAGGTAAAATACTAATGTTATCCCAATTGATTTGTCCAATTCCAAAATAGTTTGATTATGCAAACTATATAGTATCAATATTATCAATGAATGTATTAGAACTTCCGTTCAGGTATAACTGATTTACTCGGGCTGAACATATATATGCCTTGAAAACTAATAGCTCCTATCTATACTGGCAATGACCATTTACAGTCCCTATAGTTCATGATTATTTAATAAACTGCACTTCAAAGTAGGTGCTAGAAAAGCATAATTTGCCGTGTGCTGACCTTTTGCTTCTAAAGATCGATGATATATTCTTAACAAAAGAAAGTAAGACATCTTACTTAGTATCATTGCCAATCAGTAGAAAATTCTATTATAAAATGTACTTAAGCTGAAGCGTCCGTTGAAATATACTTTAAACACAGATTCAAACTATGTATTTACATTCCTTTTTTGGATGAATATTTTAGGGGATTTCTTGAGTGGAAGATAACTATTGTTTGAACCATCTGTTCTATTGATTGCATCCATGTGCCATTTTCTTATTGATTCATAATCATTTTAGCGTATCCTTCCATTTAGGGGTAGTTATGTATTTCCAATTTTCGTGTTTAGGTACTACTCCAAAATAGTCGATGTTTGTATTGAAAAAATATAGTCAAGAACTTATCCCGATGTTTGGAAAAGGTCAGATGCTTTTGGAGTAATGTATACAAGTTTTTTTGCATGTTCATAATAATATGGTAAGTATGATTGATTAGTGCTTTAAACAAGGGGGAAAATCAAGATCCTTCTTAGAAATCCCCTCTTTCGTCATTGTATTCAATAAGATTTCGGATCAAATGAATTTTGTACATATGCTTTGTTCGTTAGAGGGATCATTATAATAATTTGATTCATTTTGATACATTAAACTTCTTTAAAATTGCAAGTGAATTTAGGATGTCGAAAATCCAACTATTTGACCATCTATTGGAAACGTATTTTTTGAAGGTTGTAAAGGTGATGCTGCTTAACAAATAAAAGATATCTACAAAAAAAATCTCATTGATCCGAGTTTGTTTTGAACAAAAAGATAGAGGAGGATGTAATGAGGATTTGAATGGGGTTCTCATCCTTTAAAGAAATGCAGATTGTTTGATGATATGTCTAGACAAAAGATCCAAAAATATGTCGTAGCTTTACTGAAATGTATGGAATTCACACACATTTGGTTTTACAGAACGATGATGTTCAGCAATTCTTACATAACTAAATGTTTGATTGTTTGATAATATATCTGAATAAGAATTTGATAACATATATAATAAAGATTTTTTGAAACATCAGATATTACTTGTACCCATTTTGTTTTGCTGAATTATATTTAGGAGTACCCACAATAGTTATATCATGTAATCACAAATATTACATTAAACAATGACTTTCAACTGGTATAAACAAAAAAGTGAAAATCGATAAGTATGAAAACAAAAAAAGTGAGTTGCCCACCTGTGAATCGAAGGATGGAAATCTGATTTAGTGTGTGAAACAATGTCTACGATCAAATGTAAACAATGGATCTTTTTCTAGTCTAGAATCGTACATCCTTGAAAACATAAATTATTCAGTGCCAAGATTTTGTTTGCTTTAACTATGACTAACATATTTTTTTCGATAATGAAGTCTGAATTTTCTCACTTACTGAGCAAATTTTATTATTACTTATTATACTAACCTTGGTAAGGCTCTAAATTTCGCATATACTGAGTAACCAAGTATGTATCTTAATGTACACAACGGGAAGTCTAGTGAACTCCGTGCGACAACATTCGAATATGGTATATATGCCTTAAAATTTGTTTGTCCTCTTCTCTGGTGCAATGCTTTGTGTTAAGTGGCTTTTAGTCTAGTTTCCAAAAGTACACCAGGTACGCTCGACTCAATACGTCGGTGTGACGTTAAAGCACGACGTGTCGCCAAAGCATTAAGGATATGAGCTCCGAAGAAGTCACACTAGCATAGGCCTCACAACTCCGCAAAACAATGCACTTAGCACATTTCGTATCCCTCAAAATACATACTTCGGGTCCCAATACTCCAGAAAACTCGTATACCTCGACCCTTGTATTTTTCATATCCCTCGGCCTCCATAGGTCTCGACTCTCTTTGCCTCACAACAGAGGTTTACAGCTCCCTCTACATCGTACCAGAAACTCCAAATCCCCTCATACAAGGCCCTTCGACGTGTCGCTAGGGACGCGAGCTCGTATCCCTCAGGGGATACAAAAAACTCGTATCCCCTAGGGATACAAAATAGTCGTATCCCAAGGGACACAAACTCGTATCTCTTAGGGGATACGAGGAATTTGTATCCCCTAGGGGACACGTAATAACTGTATCCCTCTAGGGATATGCTATTTCGTATCCCTTGGGATACGAAAATTGTATCCCCCAGGAAGGATACAATTTTCTTTACATATTTTATGACGGAGTCGAAATTCTTTATGTGACCTCCCAGGGATACGAAATTCTGTTGTGTGGTCCTCAGATCCTACCTACTCCCACCTAACCCTTCAACTATAAATACCCATTCATTACAATGGTTAGATTTTTGCTGATTTGATATCTCTTAAGAACTCCAAGTACTCATTAATGGCAGCCTAATGCTTGAGGAAGAAGAAACGTAAAAACCACTTTTTCCTAAGACTCATATCTGACAACTACGACTCTAAATTACATGAAAACACTTGTAATCAAATGCCAAGAAGATGTTGTGAATTAATATCAGCGAACTCCTTCAAAGTGGACGTAGGCCCCTTGCGGGATCGAACCACTATAAATTTACTATGTTAGTTACTGCTTTCCGTACTTTCTTTCCCATGCAAAACATTATTCTTAAGTAATTAAGAATCCTTGGGTGTTACGGTATTTTTTGCCGTCAACATTCTGGTGCTTTCACTGAGAACTTAGACTCAACCCTTTGTCGCACATTTTCATCTCGACTTCGACGCACTACTCATGTTACTTCATAACCTAACGCCCGAGTCCGCTTACAGTTGTAAAGCGAGCAAAAAACCTGATGATCGGAACTTCGGCAATAGCCGAAGCTAATAATACTACTGAACAACTTCAACTAGCGGGAAACCCAACCGAAACAGACATCCTTCTTCCTACGAACCCCGATGCTCTGGAAACTCAAGCGCATATTTCCATGCTTAACAAAAGGCTGGAGAATATATCACTCGAGCTCAACGATGCATTGAAAAACAACATCGATCTTATGCGTCTGCTTCAAGAAAGTCAAGGCCTCTTCGCTTGAATCTAGCTTGCTCAGAATAATTCCCGCCCGCGGCAAATCTCCCGTGAAAGTGCCTCTTCCGAAACCCAGCACCGCAGCCAACGAAGGAAGTTCACTCTCAACACTAATGTCGCTTCTCACACCAACGCCTATACCAACGACAACGGTAATGGAACACTTATTACCATCAGTAAGGGAGCGCATCAGCGCGACCGCTCCCGGTTGGTTATCAATGATGAACTAGGTGCGAGTAACAGGCCCCCTCCTCGACAGAACTCAACTGTCGCCGCTATAAACTTGGGGCCTACGCATCCAAAAACTCAACAGGTCCAAGTCCCGTCTGATCGGAATCTGCATCAACCCACACAACCTCATCGGTAATACCAAAATCAAGTCGACCGTGATGATGACATGGATGAGGACGAGCCCGACGTCCATCCTAGGCGACGCCTGCGGCCCAGAACTCCCGAGGTGAATAACAATCACTGGATCTCGCCAAAGAATTCCCATCTGACAAATCTTCTCGACATGGTCAGAATGATCATGAGGAATATAAGAGGGAATGTCAACGACGTGTGGGAAACCCACTTGAGACGTAACCCATTCACCAGAACCGTGCACGAAGCTGAATGACATCGACGCTTCAATATGCCACAGTTGAGGATCTATGGCGGAACAACTGAGCCCTGCGCTTTTAAGAACCACTATGAGTGGCACATGGACTCTAACTGGGCCACTGATGCCATCAAGTTTAAATGCTTCCCAGTCTTCTTGGAAGGCACAACCTTGCTTTAGCTCACCCGCCTTCTTCTCCATTCTATCAGTAACTTTGACTAGTTGGCAACTGGGATAGTCAGACAATCCAGAATATATGTTTCTACCCCAAAAACTCTCTCCCCCAATCTAACCTCTATCAAGGCTCAACTAAAACCCTTAAAAGTACCTCGGGCGTTTCAACACTGCCCTCCCTAAGATTGACGATTAGAAACCTCGCACAATTCTCATCCAGCTCACCAAAGGCTTTATCGCTGATTCAAAATTTGGGGCATGGATAGACTAAAGGCAACCGAAGATTCTTGAAGCCTTCTACGAGAAAGTCGGGCAATTCCTATGTCAAGAGGAAACTCGACGCAATAGGGCTACTCAAGGCATCCACCCTAGCAACCTACACGGTGGCACCATCAAAGACAATGTTAAAGGAAAACGGGTTGGAGAATCCTCCGACAGAGGCAAGGGGGGTAGTCCCGTACAAGCCCAAGCCAAACAACGGCAAACCTGGCGGTCAAAACAGCAACCAGGCTTGTGCAGATCCTAAGAAGAACGACCGCTACCAAAATTACAAGAGCTACACTACGCTCAATCGAGATCTAGAAATAATCTATTTGGAGACTTGTACTACTCATCAGTACAAGAAGCCCAACACCCAGGAATTTACCGACCACGAGAAAAACTCCGGCAAGTAATGTAGACTCCACGATATGTATGGGCGCAAAACTAACGACTGACATCACCTCGAGGATGCTATTGAAAAACTCATCCGAGAGAAAAGTTTGGGCCGAAACAGCCGCGGGACCGTCAATGCCCGCTCTTTCCCTAGCTAATGCAGCCCTAGGGCCGTCCAATCGAAGAACACGTGGCATTGTGATCAATCCTATCTGTGGTGGAACTCACCTCACATACTAGAGCTATCGATAGATGGAAGAATATGCCAACTCCATCAAGCATGTTAGCTACGAAGCATGCTCCACTTTAGACAAATCTATCCCAACCAAGCTCTAAAAGACAATATGGGACGATATTGTCTTCCACAAGAAGGAATCTACAGGAAATGAAATCCCCACCATGATTCTCTCGTCATCTTTTCCTAGATTGGCCTTGCCCTCGTTTGAAGGATCCTAATTGATTCAGGAAGCTCGATAAATATCACTTTCAAGGTGGCCTACGATCAAATGAAATTAAAGGCCAAAGACCGGAAGCCCTTCCATGCCATGATTCAACGGTTCTTCCAACCAACCTGTGGGCATGGTTTACCTTTCGGTAGAACTCGGAGAAGAGGATTGGAGCCGAGTCCTCACATTTGTGGTCATTGACGTCATCTCTCTGCATAACGTCTTCCTTGGTTACCCCTTACTTGCAGAATTCAGAGTCTACATGTCCCCATGGTCCCTTCTAACAAAATTTATGATAGAGAGTGGGATCAGCACAGTTAAAGGCGACCAAGCAACCGCAAGAGCTTACTACCTCACAGAGTGGAAGAACGCACGCGATAAGGACAAAAGCAAGATGGTGCCTCTGCCTTCTTGCACCAAAACCGTCTCTGCGTAGCAATCAAACGTGTTTAAATCCTGGCTCAGGCGCCACTTCCGTCTTTCTAACGATCACGATCAAAGGGAGGACGAAGACCCCGACTTTAAGAGTACTACCCCGGTAGAACCAACGGCGGATGTTCCGATCGGCCCCGACGACCCAACAAAGGTCTTGAAAGTTGGATCGCAATTCCACCCCGCAATAATGGAAGAGCTTGTGGAATTCCTAAGGGGCAACCTCGACATGTTTCTTGGACCCACTAAGACATGTGTGGCATCGATCCAGGAGTCACTTTTCACATGCTCAATATCGACCCTTGGCAATTTCCACTCAAAAAGAAACATCAAATCTTAGGAATCGAAAGATCGACTAAACTTAAAGAGGAGGTGTAGAGGCTATTTAATAATGGCTTTATCTGTGACACATTCTACCCGAATGGGTCTCCAACCTAGTCCTGGTTAAGAAAGAAAACGATAAGTGGCAAATGTGTGTCGACTTCTCAAACTTGAACAAGACAAGCCCTAAAGACAAATTCCACTTTCAAAGATTGACTGGTTTGTTGATTCAACCGTTGTCTACCAACTACTGTTCTTCATGGATGAGTACTCAGGCTATAACAAGATTCCAATGTACCTTCAAGATCAGGATCATACTTCTTTCATAAACAACCTCGGACTATATTGCTATCGTCGTGCCCTTCGGTCCTAAGAATGCTGGAGTCACCTATCAACGACTGGTCAATCGCATGTTCAAGGACCAGAATGGGAGATTCATGGAGGTCAACGTGGACGATATGCTCGTGAAAACGAGGGTATCGAACGACCATGTCCATGACCTCTCTGAAATATTCCTTGTCCTTTGCCAATATGGAATCAAAGCCAATCCAGATAAGATTAAAACTATCCGGGATATCCAACCCCCTCAGAGCATCAAATATGTTCAAAGATTAAACGGGAAGGTCGCTGCCCTAAGTCGATTCATCTCGAAAGCTATTGACAAGTGCATCCCCTTTTTCGACTTTCTCAGAAAAGGGAAGTGAAACTTCACATGGACACGGAGTGTGTTGCCGCATCCCAAGACCTACTAAATCACTTAGAGCGACCACCTATCTAGCCCTAACCCATGGATCATGAGGTCTTATATATATATTTGGCTATTTCCATGCAGGAAATCAACTCAGCACTTGTGCGCATTGATGATAGTGTCCAACGGTTCGTTTACAATATCAGCGAAAGACTAACAGAGGCAGAAAAGAACCATCCAAAGCTCGAGAAGTTAGCCTAATGTCTGTTGATCTCCCCCCCGGAAGTTGAGGCCCTACTTTCAGTCCTATCCAATTAAAGTCTTCATTGACCAACCGCTACGACAGGTCCTGCAAAGTCCTGTGATGTCTGAACGACTTCTAAAATGGAACATATAACTAACCCAATTCGGGTTCACATTCATTCCCCGTCAAGCCATCCTTAGGCAAGCCCTTGCAGACTTCATAAAGGAGCTCACTATTCCAGAAGATTCCCCTCCGAAAGACATCGAAACCCCAGACATTAGATGGAAGCTGTTCGGGGATGGATCCTCCAACAATCAGTGTTCCGACGCTAGAGTTGTGCTCATTACTCCCGAGGAACGCTTGATATGTTATGCTTTGAAACTTGATTTTCCTGCTACCAACAACGATGCAAATACGAAGCCTGGATCGCTGGGCTCAACATTGTGATCGAATTCAACATCAAGGCCATCTAGATCTACTCCGACTCACGTCTCATCGTACGCCAGGTATGGGGAGAGTATCAAACCAAGGGGGCATGACTCGCTCCCTAACTCGCTCGTGTTCGCGAACTACTAGCCAATTTCGACCACTACATCATCATGCATATCCCTAGAGTACAAAATGAAAAAGATGATTCATTCGCCAAATTAGCGAGCTCCGAGGATGCACAACTTATGGGGCTTGCTCCAGTTGAAGTACTCGACTCTCCGAGCATCGATCAGATGCAGACTGATTCGATAGCAACGACGGAGACTGAGCCCGAGTCCTAGATGGCACTAATAAAGAACTACTTACAGCATGGAATCCTCCTCGTGCACTACAAGGAAAGATGAGCACTCACTCGTAAATCATCTCGTTGCATCATCCAAAATGGTGTGCTCTACCGAAGGGGGTTCTCAGTTCCACTACTCTCGTGTGTTGCCCACAACGATGTTGACTGTGTGCTATCAGACGTGCACGAGTGCGGTGACCACACCGAGGGAAAACCCTAGCAAGAAAGGTTCTCAGATATGGTTACTTCTGGCCCACACTTGATCAAGATGCCGCGAACTATTCCCACAAGTGTGACAAGTGCCAGAGGTTCTCCAAGATTCCAAGAGCCTCGCCAACCGAGCCAAAACAGATGGTCAGCCCTTGGCCATTCGCTATATAGGGAATAGATTATCATCGGAACTCTTCTGATGGCCAAAGGTAGGGCACGCTATGCTATCGTCGTTGTTTATTACTTCACAAAATGGGCCGAAGTCAAGTCCCTTACTACAATCACTACCAAGAAAGTGATCAACTTCGTCGTCTACAACATCATTACCCGATACAGAGTCCCTCAACCTATCATTTTTGACAAGGGGACCCAACTCGAGAGCGTTGAATTCAAAGTCTTCTGACAACGACACAATATCGACAAGAGATTCTCCACAGTGGCTCATCGCATGCTAATAAGCAAGTCAAGGTTGTCAACAAAGTGATCAAGTCCATTATCAAGAAGTGTCTAGAAAATGTCGGAGGCTTATGGGTAGACGAGCTCCCTCTGGACCTATAGGCCTATCGAACCACTCATAAGTCCGCGACTAGCCTTACTCCCTTTGCTCTCGCCTATGGATCCGAAACTGTCATTCCCCTTGGGCTCAAACTCCAATCTCACCGAGTCGCTTACTACGATCCAAAGACCAACCAAGATCTCCTCTTGGAATCACTTGACTTACTCGAAGAGAAAAGGGATGAGGTTGAACTCAGAGCTACCGCTCAGCACTAACGAGTCACCAGATACTTCAATTCTAGAGTCCGACCAAAGGGCCTCAACATTGGCGACCTCATCTTGAAGCGGATCTTTCCCACACCAACTGGCTTCAGTCCTCACTAGGAAGGCTCATACGTCATACAACGGAGGCTTGGGGATGGAACCATCAAGCTAAAGACCGTTGATGGCGCTGAACTCCCAAGGGCATGGAATATCGAACATCTTCGTCATTACTTCACATAACTTAGTGTACAGACTTATTGCTTTCCAACAATTTTTTGTTTTCTTTAAATTCAAGGCATTGTAAAGACTATAGTTGCCACAATTATTAGTAAAGATAATTTTCAGTTCTCTGTGCTCTTGATGTTTTACTTCCCGCATAATATTTTTTGTCAACCATCACAACTGACTTGCATGCACAAGCACACAACATTGGATTGGAATCCAGGAACATGGAACTGGCCCTACCTAACTCGAGCCTCGAATCAACGATGAGGCCGAGTATAAACAACTCTGGGCGTTCATTTACTTGGATGTCCGACCTCATTCCCAAGTCCCCGGACTTGGAGGCAGCCCATCCACCGAACAAGTGTGACGTCAACCGCTCGTTTGGTTCCATCCGACCCAAAGGGACTTGATCTAGGCAACAATCGGCGAATCAACAATACCCGCCCCCAAAATCCAACCCAAACGGAACGACGAGAGAGTATAAAGTACGAATCAACGACATCCACGCATTCTCATGACTCAAGACCAACGACCTTAGGGAGGTTCCCAGAGAGAAGGCACCAAAATCAATCTTCGCACGACTCGGAATTCTTGACCACAGGAAGCACCGAGGGCGAAGCCTACACCTCTAATCTTCGCACGACTCGGAATTCCATACCAAAGGAAGCACCAAGGGCAAAGCCCGCGCCTTTAATCTTTGCACGACTCGGAATTCCAAGCCAAAGGAAACATCGAGGGCATAGTCCGCACTTCTAATCTTCGCACGACTCAGAATTCCCGACCGAAGGAAACACCAAGGGCGAAGTCCGTGCTCATAATCTTCGCACGACTCGGGACTCCCGACCAAAGGAAGCCCAAGAGCGAAGACCACACTTACAATATTCTCACAATTCGAGAAACTAGAGAGTGAAGCCCTGAACAATGTTTTCTTAAGTGTAACGACAAGTTATTTGTGCAAGTACATGAAATGGAAAGCATAAATGAACGTTCGAGCACTTAATACGAGTTATGACACAAGAAAAGTCAACTAACACTTTCATTCATTGCCAAAAGAAAACAACTGTCTTTCTAATGACATGGCATACATGAAGACCATACAATGTCACCAAAAGAGAGGGTCGTACTCGCGTATTACTATCGTCCTACATGGCCAAAATATCTATAATATTTATAACGATCACTGGGACACCTCGTCTTTCTTCTTTTTCTTCTTCTTAACATATTCAACACTAGGGGGGTCATCACCAGTCTTTGCCCTCTTCCTTCCGGAGTTGGCTCCGCCTCTTCCTCCCTTATCCTTAACCGAGAATATGAACTCATAAGACAACGACTTGCGCTACCCATTGTCATTTCCACCGCATGTGATCACTGTGATCTCCCCAGGAGGGATACATTGCAGTGGTTTAGGAGATGTCGGTTGCAAGGGCCAGCACAACCTCAGTGCCCTCTTGAGCTTTCTTGGCCTCCACCTCCTCTCTCTTTTTAGCCTCCCGCACAGCTTTTTGACCAGCTTGCTTTTTGGCTTTAAGCTGCGCCTCTGCATCCTCCTTAAGCATCTTGTAGGCTTCCTCGCCTCTCTTGTTTGCATCCTCATCAGCCTTCTTTTTCCTAGCCTCCTCGTCATCCCTCTTCTTCTTAGCCTCATTGACAACTTTCTTTCTCGCTATCTCGGCATCGACTCTCTCCTCAGCATCATGCCTAGCCTTCGCTTGATCCTCGTATAGGACTACCTCATCGACCCTCCCTTTCTGTTTGTGCTCCTCGGACTTTGCCACCATCTGGGCTTTCTGCGACTGCGCCAAATCATGCATTGTGGGCACTCTCGCATCCACCGGGCCCATCACATGAATACTATGTCCATCCATCACCTCTCTTTCCTCAAGAAGATCCTTGTAAACACTAGATGCTAAGTCCATATCCGATAACGTATCCATGCCCCCATCCTCCTTCTACGAACTGTATTCCCTGCAATCCCAATCCATACCCAGGCATGTGGGGAAATATTAGGGTAAAACCTGTTGTGATCTCAGCTCCGAAGGAGGCTGCACAACAAAGAAAAAGCTACTCATTCTCTTTTAATTCAGTGCTTGTATCCTTTTCGAGCATTAATGATAATGAGACTTTACCTCCACGAACTTGTGGCATAGGGGCAATAGGAAGAATGCCCGCGTTATTGTTAGAGAGGAGCCCTACAATCCAAACTCTGGAAAATCGGGGTGATAATCGGTTGTAACATGAGTTGGGACCATATACCACTGACTGTGGCAGAGAGCGCGGCTTGTGGCTGGTAAGAACTCCCCCTGCAAACTCATTAGTGACAATCACACTCTCAATAGGCATGAACTTCTCTTTTCTGGCAGCAAGCTCTGCCAACCTTGCCCTCTTGGCATCCTCCTGCAATAATGACCTCCCTTCCTCTAGCACCTTGCGCTCTGGCTCAGTCAAAAGTTCCACCATGAGCTGGTTCTCATCCACTACCTCAACCCCTCACAACCGAGCCTTAAATGGTAGGAACCTTTCCCGTGTCTGGGCCATCACTTAGGGAACAAGATATGATCCTAGGTGGATACTTGACATGTACCCCTCTTCCAGGCCCATCGCAAGGGAAACAAAAATCGAGATTTGCTTTTTTGGGTATCAAACGGGAACTATGAGAAAATAATCCACCTTTCAGTAGTATAAATACTGTTACATGAATCGTAAATGCATGAATGTGATGGACCAAAAAAATCTACAGTTCCAAACGGAATAGGTAACAAAGCTACTTTGCCACCTACTGGCACTAACTCACCACCCCCAAGTTAAGTTGATACTTATTGAGTGTGCAACGTTCTAATCTCCCCCGAGTCAAGCGATACAACTTAGCATTTATGGCCAGTATACTTATAGGGCAACACCTGATCAAAAGAAAAGCGGAATAAGACCTGGCAGAGTGGATCGCCGGCTCCTCTTTTTATTTGATAAGAATTAGTCTGGTTGGAAAGTCAGCCAGTTCAAGCGGGAGGATGAGGGCCTATTGGTGAGCCATCTTAGCCAGTTTTTCGAGAGTTATCCTTTTTCTTAATCTTCAACCCATGAAATTCCACGAAATCTCAGTGCTTTGACATACATACCCCAGATGGGCTCCTCCAAAGATGCTTCCACACTGGCCTTAGTATCCTCAATCTACTCCTTAAGCCTGTCCACTTCCCTTTGGTTGTTCAGCCTTTAACCCATCCCGCGAGCTCGGTACATCTTTGTTACTAGCTACGGCTTCCTCTTTTTCCTTCCTAACCGCCCCCAGTTATCTCTTTAGCTCAGCATTCTCCCTCTGCAACCTCTGAACCTCCTCATTCTTGGCTTTCATCCTCTTGTTCTCCTTTACCAAGGCCTCGTTAGCTTTCTGGAGCTGGAATACCTTCTCATTCTCCTCTATTAAACGATTATTCTCCTTTACCAGATCGGAGTTCTCCTTCTTAAGGCTTGCATTTTCAGTCGACACCGAGGCCACAATGTCTTTAAAAGTTGAGGCAGCATGCTTTGACTCCCTCACCCTCTTATCATACTTCTCCTTCAGCTTGTCTGTTTCGGTAATAGAAGGTTATCATATAAAAACGAGGCTCCAATACATAGATATAGAAACAACTTTAAAAATTGTCTTTCGCAGTGACTTTTTTGGATCCTCGATAGTCAGCTTCACATTTTTGACCTTCTTCTTTAAGTTGGAAATCTCCACATTCTTGTTGATGATGAGCTCCGAGAGGTTCCCTGTATATTTTTAGTATTCATTACATTGGTAGTAAGCTGCGTACACTTGCTACCACACCATTTTCTTATCCTCTCGAGGAATCGGATTGATAAATGGAAGTCATTTTAATTCGTCCAAATAATGCTTGGGAAATCGTTCTATCAGCTGGGCCATCCTTTGGTCTACAGTAAACTCCAAAGCTTCGGGTGCCTCTGGCAGTGGTCCTTTTTCTTCAAAGCTGTTTTCTTTCTTTTGCCAGTATGCACCAACTCTTTTCCTTTGGAGGAGATGATGGGCGGTGCATGAGGAATGTAATGAGCAGTCGTCGAAGAGGGATGCCCAACACTCATGGAAACATACCTTGTGTCTATCCCGGATGACCAAGTGTATGGGGGAGGAGATTCAGAACGCCGAGATCATTCTCCATAAAGATACTCACTACCACGGATGCGAGAATGTTGGGGCTCATCAAAAAATTTAGTATCTCTTCTAAAATCACCGAGGAAAACAATCCTCGAAGGTCGATGACTCCTTGACCCTTGGCCATGGCCTCTACTTCCTCTAACCATTTCACTTATGAAAGGAACATAATCATGATTAGACCCGAACACCCTATGCACACAAAAAAATGTTGTGTCATGAAGTTTTTATGAATGTGTGTCCTCAGTGTTCTCCCAACAGAACAGACAGCGGCTCGCTCGAAGGAGTAATCTCCCCAACATCTAGATTTAATTCCTCCATACTTGTGGCGCTAAGCCAAGGAAACATAATAAGTGGGAGCTTGTTCAGCTCATCTAGACCCTCCTTTTCAAGTGAGACATTGGTCTTAAAAGAAGTTACCGGAGACTGCGGCCTAGTCAGCACTTTTGTCCTCGCCTTACTTGTCGCAGGAAAGGCAGGAGCATTCGACGAACCCTCATCCCTAGCAAGCACCTCCTCATCATTAGTCTCACAACCACGAGCTTCCTCTTGAATCTTTGCAGCCTTGTACGACTTAGAACTAACAAGGGATGCCTTACTTTATCGACTCGTAGAGCCTGCTTCTATTTCAATCTTGGTCGAGCGTGCACTAGATGGGATAGCCAACAGAGATTCGAGAAGCTACTGATACACAAGATCTATAGGTGCAGAAGGATTTCCTTTTATACATAGGCACAATTAATTCTCAGCCGACAATTGTTAACTGGACTTTTGGTCCGGTTCCAAAAAATACATCAGACACGCTCGACTCAATGCATCGCGTGACGATACAGCCTGAAGTGTGACAAGAAGCTAAGGAAACACGCTTGGAAATGGTCATGCGAGTATGAGCCTCTCGACTCCTCAAAACTATTCCCTACCCACAATTTCGTACCCCCAGATAAGGTGCTCGAATCCATGCCTTCATACTCGAGACATTCGAACCCCTACAACTTGAGTCCCATCTACGTCGGATCCCCCTTCTTTGCACATCACATCATCGAATCCCTCACATAGGCAGAAAACTCGGATCCCCTAAGCTCGAGTCCCCTGCTCCGAATCCAGGGTGCTCAGACCCGTCGTGCTCACCGTAGCTTCGAACCCCAGCACATCGGGCCCATCCATGACACAAATGTATTTAACGTACCCCATGGAGTAAGAATTTCATATCCTATGGATTCGAATTTTGTTTCCCATGGGGTACGAAATTCGTATCCCCGGGGAAGGGCACGAGTTATCAAGGGTAAGAGGGATCCGAAATTCTGGAGGCTTGCACTCAGGGATATGAAATGTACTGTGCGGTCCCCAAATCCTACCTACTCCCATCTAACCACTCCACTATAAATACCCCCAAGATTGCACATGAAATGGGTTGGAAATTTATTGATTTGACACCTCCTGAGAGCCCCAAGTAGCCTATTTAATGGCATCCTTGCATTGAGGAAGAAGAAGCATAAAGGTTACTTTTTCCCACTATTTAGATATGAAAATTATGACATCAAAATACTTATAAATGTTTGTAAAAGGATATCATGAGATAGTCCAAAGCTTGTAACTTATTACTGTCAATAATATATCACCAACACTTCCAAAGTGGTGTAGGTCCCTCACAGGACCGAACCACTATAAATTTGCTGAGTTATTTACTGCTTTCTACACTTATTTTTCCATGCGAAACGTAATTAAGTAACAGAGAACCTTTGGCTATTACGACATTTTTTTTCCATCAACATTATGGTGCTTTCACTGAGAACTTAGACTCGCATCTTTGTCGCACCTCTCTATCTCGACTTCGACGTGCTTTAGGTTCCTTCCATAACTTGCCGCCGGGTCCGCTTATGATGGTAAAGCAAAAAAAGAATCAAATGATTGACTCTTTTGCTGCATCCGAAGCTGGAACCTTTCAAGCAACCTCAGTCGGTGGATAACCCGGCTGAAACGGATGCACTTCTTCTTGTGGACCCCGAAGTCCCCTAACCCAAGTGCAGATCCACGCGCTTAATAAGAAGTATGAAAATAAAGCTCTTGAACTCAACCAGGCATTGAAAAATAACATTGACCTTATGCGCCAGCTTCATGAAAGTCAACGCATCGTCGCTCAAGTTCAACTCACTTAGAACAACATCCGACCGTGGCGTATTATATCGAAAACCTCTCCTTTCGAATCAAGGGGCCCACATCAAAGAAGGAGGTTCAGCCTCATCAATAATGTCACCGTCCGCTCCAATGCTCAAACTAATGGAAACGACAACTGAAATGGAAATGATGATCGAACCACCGCCATTTAAAGCGGGGGAACGCAGTACCATGACCTCTCCTAGTTGATTATCAACGATGAACGGGTCCGAGTAACCGACCCCCTCCTATACAGAACCCAACTGTCACCGCTGAGAACCTAGGGCCTATGCTTCCGACAACACAGCTGGCCTAAGTCCCTTCGGATCAGGATGCACACCAGCCCGATCAACCTCACCAGCCATACCAAAATAAGACCATCGATGTCGACGACATAGAAGAGGACAAGCTTGACAAGCATCACCGAAGGCGCCCACGGAATATAACTCCCGAAGTTTGCCAAAACAAATTGATTCCACCTGAAGATCCCCATCTGGCATGTCTCCGTAACATGGTCTGAAGGATCATGAGAGATATGTGAGGCAACGCCAATGACTCGTGGGAAACCCACTTGAGGCGTTTCCTTCACCAAGATCGTATATGAAGCCGAGTGGCCCTGACGTATCGACGTGCCATAGATGGCATTCTATGACAGCACGACAGACCGATGTGCCTTCCTGAACCATTATGAGTGGCATATGGACTCCAGTCGGGCCACCGATGCAGTCAAATGCAAGTGCCTCCCAGTCTTCATATCGTGCACAACTTTGCTTTTGTTCTCTCACCTCCCACTCCAATTTATCAACAACTTCGGCCAACTGGCCACAGAATTGGTTAAACAGTTCAGAATGCACGTTCTAACTCCGAAGAATGCCCTCACCCTATCAAATCTTTACCAAAGGCCTGTAGAATCCCTCAAGAGCTACCTCGCGCGATTCAATACATCCCTTACCATGATTGACGACCCAGAGCCTCACATTGTACTCTTCCGGCTTACAAAAGGTGTCCTTCCTAGCTCCGAGTTTGGGGCCTGGATTGACAGAAAGCAACATAAGAGCCTAGAGACTTTTTATGAAAAGGCTGGACAGTTCCTATGCCAAGAGGAAGCGAGACATAATCGAGCTTCTCGGGGCAAACCACTCCAACAATCCGCACACTGACAGCGTCGGCGACAGCGTGAAAAGAAAGAAGGTCGGAGAACCTTCCAACAAGGGTAAAGGAGCAACCACTTACAAGCCGAAGCCGAACAACGGTAAGCAAGGCGGTTGCAACAACAACCAGGCTCCGGTAGATCCAAAGAAACATGGTCGCTACCAGAATTATGGGACCTATACTCCCCTGAATCGAGATATGGAAACAATCTACTTAGAAAAATGTAACACGCTCTAGCATAAGAAGCCCAACACTAGGGAATCCACCGACCATGAGAAAAACTCTGGAAAATACCGCAGATTCCATGACATGTATGGGCACAACACTAATGATTGTTGTTACCTC
Organism: Allium sativum; assembly: GCA_030737875.1. NCBI lineage: Eukaryota > Viridiplantae > Streptophyta > Magnoliopsida > Asparagales > Amaryllidaceae > Allium > Allium sativum. The sequence goes on from CM060917.1 coordinate 76,340,166, forward strand.
AAGGATGCAATTGAAAAACTCATCCGCAAGAGATGCCTTAAACAGTATGTTTAGGATCCATCTCTTCCAGAAGTAGCCACGGATCCTCCAACGCCCATGCTTCCAAGCCTGCGAACACGGCCCCAAGGTCCTCTAACCAAAGGTCACATGACATCGTGATCAATACTATTTGTGGAGGGCCACATCCCACACACAAAATATTTAGCAAGATGGAGGGGTACGCAGCCTCTATAAAGCATGTCACCTACGAAGCTTGCTCTACTTTGGACGAGTCCATCCCCGCCAAGATTCAGAAGATAATGCGGACGATATCATCTTCCGTGAGATTGATTCCATGTGAATCAATATCCCAACCATTGACCCTCTCGTCAACTTTGCCTAGATCGAATCAGTTTTCGTTCGAAGAATCCTTATCGACTAAGGAAGCTTATTCAACATCATCTTTAAGGCAACCTACGACTAGATAAAACTTGATACCAAAGACTTGTAGTCCTACCATGCCATAATCCAGGCTTCAACATATTTTCCAACGACCCAATGGGAATGATCGACCTGCCTGTAGAACTCGAAGAAGAGGATCAGAGTCGGGTCCGAATTCTCACCTTTGAGGTTATCAACGTCATCTCTCCGTACAGTATCTTTTTTGGATGCCTATTCCTTGTAGAATTCCGAGTCCATATGTCACCATGGTCCCTCCTGATGAAGTTTCCGACAGAAAATGGGATCGGCACAATCAAGGGTGACCAAGAAACAGCTCGAGATTGCTTCACAATAGAATGGAAGAACACGCACAATAAGGACAAAGGCAAGACCGTGCTCCGCCTTCCTGCGCCAAGACCGTCCCTGCATAGAAATCAAAAGCGTTTGACGAAGAGGCTTAGGTGCCACTGCCATCTTTTAGATGATCTTGATCCAAGGGAAGACGAAGAGCCCAATTCCGAAAGGGCTACCCCATTCGAACCTACTATGGGCATTCCGGTCAGCCCTGACGACCCGACAAAGGTCTTGAAACTTAGAATGAAACTCCACCCCGCAATAAAAAAAGATATTGTGGAATTCTTAAGGGCCAACTTGGACGTATTCGCTTGGACCCACTCTGATATTCGCGGTATTGACCCTGCAGTTGCTTTTCATAGGCTAACTCTCAACCACTTGCAACCTCCGGTCAAACAGAAACGTCGCTTCTTGGGAATCAAAACATCAAATGCACTTAAGGAAGAGGTTGATAGGCTACTTAATAATGATTTCATTCATGAAACCTACTACCCTGAATGGATCCCCAATCAAGTCCTGGTCAAGAAAGCAAACAACAAGTGGTGAACGTGTGTCAACTTCTCCAGCTTGAATAAGGCATATCCCAAAGATAGCTTCCCACTTCCGAATGCATCTCCTGGACCAGGACCATTCCCCTTTCATAACCGACCTCGAGCTCTACTACAATCGCATCATGGCCTTCGGTCTTACGAACATGGGAATCACTTACCAACGACTGGTCAACTTCATTTTCAAAGACCATAACGGAGATCCATGGAGGTATACGTGGACGATATGCTTGTATAATCAAAGATGTCGAACGACCACGTCCGCGACCTCTCTGAAATGTTCGTTGTCCTTCGTCGATACGACATGAAACACAATCCATTGAAATGCTTTTTTATTGTTGCATAGGGAAAATTTTTGGGTTTCATTGTCAATTCGCGAGGCATCGAAGCTAATCCAGATAAGATCAAAGCAATTCAGGATATTCATGCCCCTCAGAGCATCAAGGATGTTCAAATTTTAAATCGGAAGGTTGCCTTTTTAAGTCGATTTGTAACACCACATAATTTTAAAGAACACTAAAATGAAAAACTAAAGAATACTTAATTAAATATTAGAAATTAAATAAAATAGACTACACCATTGCGTTTGTCTCGGAATTCTACTAAAGATAGACTCCGAGTTTGCGTAAAACGGACAATGTATGAAGAAGTTGTTAGGCTTAGAAGTTTGTATACGTATAAGAGAAATATATATATAAACAAATCAAGTACAGAAATTCAAAATAGTTCAATAATCAAAGCGGTAAGTTGACGTAGGAGTGTGACCCATTGGGGGTCGACCCATGGGTTGACCCACTAAAGGGGGTGTCGACCCTTGGGTCGACCCCGGGATCGACCCACCCTAGATCCATCCAGGTTCATTTCTGAACCTGGACTTGTTTCTGAACGAGATTCGTTGGCTTAAGGCTATAAATAGGACCTTATTTCTATTGTTTTACACATAAAAAACAATGGAAACAATGAGATGCTGCACTTTCCTGGATTGAGTTAGCCTATTTTTCTTTAACAATAGCTTATACGCATACAAGAAATTCTTCTACAACATCTGCTTGTTATTATCTATTCTTCAGATCCAGTCTCTGTGAGTCCATGTTATTTTTAGATATAATCATTTAACAAGTAACCCTGACATGTTTATAAATATGGATCTAAACCTATGCCTGTTGAAAATCTAATTCATACCTAAACAGATCGGTCGTTACATGTACACCTGATCTACTATTCAGTTCTTATATGCCTATTTCTGATTATTTCTGTTATTGTATGCCTATTCTGTTATTATGCCTATTTTTGTTTTTCTCTCTCCCTCTTTCCCTTTTTATTTTTACAGCCTAGGCTACCTTTGAGTCTATTCCTATCGCTGAAATATGCAAACGAATGAAAATGGAATGGTTGGGAAGGATAAATTGGGGGCATACCTTGTATTATTAATCATGACTGGGGTTTGGGGGCATAATCTATACTTTGATATATGACTAAGAATTGGGGCATTTCCTATACTGTGAATTATGACTTGAGGGTTGGTGTAACACCTCGTAATTTTAACAACACTAAAAAATGAAAATTAAGGAATAATTAATTTAATATTCAGAATTAAGGGAAATGGATTGCGCCATTGCGTTCGTCTCAAAATTCTGCTTAAGATAGACATTTGGTTTGCGTAAAACGGACACTGTATGAAAAAGTTATGAAGGTTTGTATACACATAAGAGAATTATATATATAATTAAATCCAGAAAAATAGAAAATCAAATTCAGTTTGGAAAATTGAATGGAAAATTTCCCACTCTAGGGGTGTCGACCCATGGGTCGACCCGATAAGGCGGGTCGACCCCCCTAGGGCTGACGTGGTAGGTCGGTTCTGGGGGCTGATAGCTATATATACGACCTCATTTCTCTTGTTTTCTCACACTGAAATCAATGGAGGCCTAAATGTTGTCGGTGCCTGGACTGAATCAAATCTTTTTCTTCTTTTGCAATAAAGTTTAGAGATTCAAGTGTAGATCCGTGATTCAACCTCGGCTTTTCTCCTTCTATTTTTCTAGATCCGAACACTGTAAGTTTAAGTTACCTTTAGATTTAAATAATTAAAAGTAAAACATGATATGACTGTAATTTGGATCTATCCCTATGACCGAATCATACCAGATCTATTGTAATTTGTGAATCCATGATATTCTGAAGTAACTTTGACTTGGATCTTAACCTTTATCATGTCAGTTATACTTTTGATTATAGATCTAATTCACTATTTAGATCATCTTGTACCTATCATGTTGTGGATAATTTGGATATGTCATTAGTTGGACATCTAAATCCTTGTTTAGATCTAATCATGCCTATTATGACATCCCTACTATGTTAGAACCAGTTTTATTATCACAAGTTCACCAGATCTGTTCTTATATGTCTATCTTAACATTATGCCATTATATGTTTATGTCAATTTTGTTATAATAATCATTTCTGTCATCTTCCCTTCACCCTTTCACTTTTATTTTATATAGCCAGGCTACATTCGAGCCTAGGCGTGCTGCTAAAAATACGCGAGTGCGTTTGTTTAGGAACGAGGGGAAAAACATTGAAATTGGGCATGACTTGTAAAGGGGAAATTTGGCATAACTTGAATAATGTTTATGAATATGAATTTAGGGCATATAATTCATTATGAACATATTTGGGAAAAGGGTGCATGAAACCTATAATGACATAGGTAATAATTGGCTAATAATGGAATGCCTAGGATTACAGTAATTAGAAACGGTAACTGCGCCTAGACACGAGGTTAGATTACACTTGTGGTGGAAATCTGCCTGGAACCGCCCGACATATCCAGCGACCACAAGTGGTGAGTATAATTGAGGGGTCTAGGTGCACAAATACGAGACGTGATGAGACACGAGGTTAAGCCCGACTTGTGGAAGAAGTCTGCTTGGAACCAACTGGCATATCCAGCATCCACAAACGGTAGGCTTAATGTAAGGGGCCCAGCACATTATAACCATAAATGGACATGGTAATGAATTGGAATACTTAACCTAGTTGAATCCATAGGGATTGTACGAACATGAACTTGAATAGGGGTTAAGTAAATTTGTGTGAACAGTGGGTGGGTTAAATAAAACGGAGGGGGTGGGTAATATTTATATATAGGCCCACAAGCTTAACCGGTTGGGGTTATGTAATTATAGACACCGTTAGGTAAGCATAACCTATAGAAATGACGGGGTAATGTAATTAAAGGCATCAATAGGTATGCATAACCTGTGGAAATCATAGTGGGGATACAAGACAAGGAGGAGAGCTTGTATCATTTCTTGTGGGGGACCCGTTTCAGTAAGTAACCCATAGAACAGTATCAGACGAGTACTCCACCCTAGGTTACAGTTGGGACATACTTACTGGGCGGATTTGAAGAGATCCAAATGTGGAGGATGGTGTGGGCGGTGCAAATCGACCTGGACATGTGCGTGCATGTTCGGGCAGAAGGGGATAAGACGACCGTAACACCAGTAGATATGGTTATGCACATCACAAAGGGTTGCCACTTTAGGAAGTGATACCTTCTACTGTGGGGCCGACACAGGGTATCTACAGAGTAGGGAGCCGATCGATTAGGGTAGTAGTTAGGGTACGTGTAGACTCTGGTAAAAACGTTTAGGAGCCTGTTAGGTTGGGCCGCCTGTGGATTGTATGGGGTTAACACCTCTCACCAGAAGTACGCCTAAGTCTACCATCTTATAGTAGGTAGGATCATCTCATTCTGTTTATAATAGTATCAGTGCAAAGAATCAGAGTAATCATTAGAGAAGCGTATACACCCTATCATATTTACCTTATCATACCTGTCTTTTATGTTGTTATCCCTCTTATCCACTTTATATGTCTATCATGATACTTTTACTTATTTACTTGCTAAAAGTAACTGGACTCGCCAGACTTTATGTTTGACCCTTTTTGTTTCCTCTTCTTTCTTCCGTCCCCCCCCCCCCAGGTTCTCAGGGGGCTAATACTTAAGCTTGACCAGGATTTTGCTATCATTTGCTAGAGCTGCTTAGATATATGGCTCAAGATCCTATCTTTGCTACTATGGATATGTTTCTTTTGAGGAATTTTGCTTTTTTTATTATTGTACTCTGATGTTTTAAGTACAAAATGGTAATTTTAATAATGTACTGGTTTTATGTATTTTAGACATTTGATGTTTTGAACCACGGTGCTTTATGATAAATAAAATTCTTAATTTCGCTGCTATTTTATATATGTCTTGTAATGTTTCCGTTTCTGTTTACCTATAACGCTTCATGAAACTTAATGCATTCTCTTAATGAGTGACATTAACGAACATGGGGTGTCACAGTTGGGGCATGTAAATCTGTAGGCTTAATGTATAGATTAAGCAGAACATGTAATGAAACCTTAAACAAGTGTGAAACCTGTTTAGATCTGTGGGGATTATATGAACCTATTAACCTGTAATACTTAACCTGTTTATTTTTGTAGGAGTTATATGAACCTGTTAAATTGTGTAGGGGTTAAGTAAACCTGTTTGAATCCGTGGGGGTTAAGTAAATATGTTAAATTAGTGGGGGGTTATATAAACCAGATAAGACTTAACATGTTTTAAATATTGGGGTTACGCGGGTTTGTTAAACTGTTAAGCATAACCTGTAAAAATCCTAGTAGATGGGGATACAAGCCTAGGGGTGGCTTGTGTCATCTGTTGCATGGGACCCGTATCAGTCAGTAACCCATTCTGGTATTATAGGGGGACACCGAACCAGGTAGGGGTCAGGGCACGCTTAATGAGCGGATTATAAGAGTTTCATATGGGCGGAGCTGTTCTGATGGCGCGTTCCAACGGAGTCATGTGTGTGCATGAGTCCAGCTTGCTCGGGAAAATAAGACGTTGTAACACCAGTAAATAAGTCTGTGTCTTTCTAAGGGTTACCACTTTAGGAAGTGATACATCCTACTGTGGGGCCAGCATAGGGTATTTATGGGAAAGGGAGCCGATCGACTGGAAGTAGTAATTAGGGTACATCTAGTACTGCCTGTTTAGGTGCCGGTGGTTTATGGTTGGGGTGACACCCGTTATTTCTATTGGGGTACCTGTTATTACTGTTTGGGGTAACACCCGCCACTAGAAGTACACCTAACTCTACCATATGTTTCTATTAGGATCAGATTTGTTATGCTAGTATTGGTGCAGAGAAAAATATTTGAGAAGCGTAGTCTGTTCAGTTCATCTTGCTTATCCTATTCAGTCTGTTATACCTACTTTATGATACTATTATCTCTCGTCCAGTTTATATGTCTGTCATGATGCTTTTATTACTCGCTAGACTTTATGTCTAACCCGTTTTGTTTCCTTTTCTCTTTCTTTCTTCCCGCTAGTTTCTCATGGTGGGAACGCTCAGGCTTAATTAGGAATCTCCCTCTTCTGTTTCTAATTGGAGCTGCTTAGATGTACCACTTTGACTATTCGTCTACTATGTTATGGCTAGACTATGATTTTATATTAATGTACTCTGATGGCTTTAGTACAAGGCATATACTTTTATTTGATGCAATTGGTTTTCTGTATTTTAAACTAATGTTGTAACTGGATTTTGTACCACGAGGTTTTCTGTTGGAAAATAGAGTTTTAAATTTCCGCTGCTGTTTTTATATATCTGTCTTGTGAGATTCTGTTTCTGTTTACCTATAACGCTTCATGGAACTTAATGCATTTTATTAAAGAGTGACATTAATGGACGTGGGGTGTCACACGATTCATCTCTAAAGCCACAAACAAATGTGTTCCCTTTTTGACTTGCTCAAAAAGGGGAAGCGCAACTTCGCATGGACCCCGGAATGTGTCGCCGCATTCAAGGATCTTCTAAATCACTTAAAAGGACCACCTATCTTATCCAAACCTATGGATCACGAGGACTTATATGTTTATTTGGCGGTTTACATGCAAGCAATCGTGTTTGCACTCGTGAGCATTGAGGATCATGTCCAAAGATCCGTTTACTGTATCAACAAGAGATTAATGGGGCAGAAAAGAACTACCCAAAATTTTAGCAGCTAGCCTACTTCCTGTTGATCTCTTCTGGGAAGTTACGACCATACTTTTAGTCTCACCCCATCAAATTCTACACTGACCAGCCACTGCAATAGATCCTGTAGTGGCCCGAGGCATCTAGACGGTTACTAAAATGGAATATAGATCTGAGACAGTTCGAGATCACATTCTTCCCTCGATGAGCCATCCTCGGACTAGTCCTCGCCGATTTCATAGTGGAATTCACCAGCCTGGAAGAGCCTCCTACGGAAGACATTGAGACACCAAACACTCAATAAAAACTGTTCGTGGATGGATCCTCCAACAGTAAGTGTTCTGGCACCAGAGTCGTGCTCATCACTCCAAAGGAGAGCCCAATATGCTACGCTTTAAAGCTCAACTTTCCTGCTACCAACAACGATTCAGAATACGAGGTCTTGATCGCTGGACTAAGAATTGTGCTCGAAATTAACACCCAGGCCATCCAGATTTACTCTGACTCACAGCTCGTCGTGCATCAGGTGCATGGAGTGTACCAAGCCAAGGGAGCATGGCTCGCTCCCTACCTTTGCTCAGGTTCATAAACTGCTCACCAACTTCGACCACTACATCATCACGCATATCCCCCAAGAACAAAATGAAAAGGATGACTCATTAGCCAAACTGGCAAGCTCCGAGGATGCATAGCTTATGGGGCTTGCCCCGGTCGAAGTACTCGACTCTCCGAGCATTTATTAGATGTAGACTGATTCGGTAATGGCAACAGAGACCGAGACCAAGCCTGAATCTTGGATGACACCGATCAAGAACTACTTGCAACATGGAACCCTCCCTGGATGCTACAAGAAAAGACAGGCACTCACTCGCCAATCATCTGGCTATATCATCTTGGATAAAGTGCTCTATCGAAGAGGTTTCTCTATCCCGTTACTTCGGTGTATAGCCCACAATGACGCCGATTGCGTGCTACTGGAAGTGCACGAAAGAGAGTGCGATGAGCACACCGTGGGGCAAATCCAAGCAAGAAAACTTACCAGATATGGTTATTTTTGGCCCACAGTCGATTAAGACGCCGCGAACTATGCCCGCAAGTGTGATAAATGCTAGTGGTTCTCGATGATCTCAAGAACCCTGCCTACCGAGCTAACACAAACGGTAATCCCTTGGCTATTTTCCATGTAGGGAATAAACATCAACGGGACTCTTCCGATGGCCAGAGGGGGGATGCTATGCCATCGTCGCAGTTGATTACTTCACCAAATGGGTGGAGGCCAAAGCTCTGTCTACAATCACCACCAAGAAAGTAATCAACTTCGTCGTCTGCAACATCGTCACCCACTATTGAGTTCTCAAAGCCATCGTCTTCGATAATGGAACTCAGTTTGAGGGCGCAGAGTTCATGACCTTCTGCCAACAGCACAATATCAAAAAGAGATTTTTGACAATGGCTCACCCTCGGGCCAATGGGCAAGTCGAGGCTGTCAACAAAGTAATTAACTCCATTATCAAGAAGCATCTGGAAAAGGTCGGAAGCTTACGGGCATACGAGCTCCCTCTGGCCCTATGGGACTACCGGACAATCAATAAGTCAACGACCGACCACATCCCATTCTTCCTTTCCTATGGATCCAAAGGGATCATTCCTATTGAGACAAATCTTCAATCACATTGAGTCACCTATTATGATCCTAAGACCAACCACGACCTACTTCTGGAATCACTCGACTTGCTTGAAGAGAAAAGGAATGAAGCTAAGCTCAGAGCTACCGCTCAACACCAACGAGTAGCCCAATACTTCAACTCTAAAGTCCTCCATAAGGACCTCAATATCAGCGACCTCATTCTGAAACGAATCTTTCTCACACCGACCGATTTCAGTCCTCGTTGGGAAGGTCCGTACGTCATACATCGAAGGCTCGGAGATGGAACCTTCAGGTTAACGACTGTCGATGGAGCCGAACTCCCAAGGACATGGAATAGTGAACATATTCGTCGCTACTTCACATAACTTAAAATACATTTTTTCCGCTTTCCAACAATGCATTATTTTCTTTTAAATTCGAGGAATTATAAACGCTGTTACTGCCAAAGTTACTAGTAAAGATGATGTTCATTTTCTCTGTGTCCCTGATGTGTTTACTTTCTGCATGATATGTGTGATTGACCATCACAACTATCTTGCACACACAAACACTGGACCGGCACCCCAGGAATAGGAGTCGATACCACCACTCGAGCCTTGAATCAATGATGAGGCCGAGTGTAAATAACATCGGATCGGCACCCCGAGCACGGGAGTCGGTAGCGCCACTCGAGTCTCGAACCAATCACGAGACCGTGTATAAATAAAACCACTCGAGTCTCGAACCTGCGACAGGATCGAGTCTAAATAACACCACTCAAATCTCGAATCAATGACGAGGCCAATTATAAATCATTATGTTCCTAAGTCTCCGGGCTTGGGGGCTTCCCATCAGCCAAGATAGTGTGATAACGACCACTCCCGTGGCTTCGTCCGACCCATTGGGTCAGGATCCGGGTACCTCTCGAACCTCGAACCAACGACGAGATCGAGTATAAATCATTTCATTTCCATGTCTTCGGGCTTAGGAGCAGCCCATCAGCCGAGCTAGTGTGATACCAACCACCCCCGTGGCTCCATCTGACCCACCGGGTCTGGATCTAGATCTGGGTACCAGTGGTGAATAAACGACACCCTCAATCTCTAAACCCGATGGGATAGCCAAAAAGGATGAATTTAATGATGATCATGCCATCTCACGACTAGGACTAACGAACTCCGGGAGGCCCAAGGGAGAGGGCCCCTGGCCTGGATTCCACCCGATTCGGGACTCTTAAACAAAGGAGAAACCCGAGAGTGGAACCAGCACACAACCTCCGCATGACTCGGGGCACCCCCAAGGAGGAGTCTCCAATCACATTTCTTTAAGTGTAACAACAAGTACGCTTGTGCAAGTACAAGACGTTGGAAAACATAAGGCGAACATTCGAACACTTAACATGAAATGCAATTTAAGAAAAGTTAACTAATACTTTCATTCACGCAACAAAAGCAAATTGCATATCTAATATCTTCCTTTCCAATGGTAAGGTATACAAGAGATCCACACCATGCCATCAAAGATCAAAAGAGGGGGTCGTACTCGCGTATACTATCGGCCTACATAACCAGAGTGTCGGTAATATCTATACCAATTACTGATACTACTCATCATTCTTCTTTCTTTTCCTTTTCTGCGTAGATTCGACACTAGGCGGGTCACCAATGATGGGCTGATTCTTTCGAGAGCCACTTCCGCTTTTCCTCCTCTACACTTCGAGGGAGTTATGGACTTATGAGACAACGAGGTGTGTCGTCCACCATCATCCTCACCACTTGTAATCTCCGAGACATCCCTCGGGGACAATACATTATAGCGGTTTGGGGGCATTGTCAGAAGAATGGGCCAGCACGACATCACCTCCTCCTTGAGCTTTCTTGGCCTTGAACTCCGCTCTTTTCTTAGCATCCTTTGAAGCCTTCCGATAAGCTAATTTCTTGAATTTGAGTTGAGAAGCTGCATCCGCTTTAAGCTAGCTAAAGGTCGTCTCGGCCCTTTTGTTAGCATCATCATTGGCCCTCATCTTACTCGCCTCCTCATCAGCTCTCTCCTCCTCATCTTACTTTCCTCTCTAAATTGTATTCCCTGTAGCCCCGATACAGACCCTATCATTTAGAGAAGCATGGGGAAAAGCCTAATGTCACTTCAGCTCCAAGAAGGGCTGCACAACAAAAACAAAATTTCTCAGTTTTTTAGGATTTAGCGCTCTCATCCTCTTCAGGTATTCGCGGTAACGAGACTTTTCCTCCAGAAAGGAATGCTGTGGGTATGATAGGGAGGGTGATCACCGTCGCCATAAAAGTGGATCCCATCACTCCCAATCCTGGATGTTTGAGGTCATATTCAGTTGAGACATGAATTGGGACTGTGGGACCACTTGTCGTTATAGATAGTGGAACTGGCGGCCGATAAGAACTTCCCTCTGCAAACTCAGGAGCAATAAGCATGCTCTCCGTAGGCACAAATTTTTCCATTTCAGCGGCACGCTTTGCCAATCTCTCCCTCTCAGAATCCACCCGTAACAACCCCCTCCCTGCATCTAGTTTCTTACGCTCATCCTCTGTCAAAAGCTCCACCATGAGTTTATTCTCGTCTACTGTTGCCACCTGTCGCAACCGAGCCTCAAACAACACCAACCTCTCCTATGTCCAAGCCATCTCTCAAGGATAGTCGGTAAACCATGAAATTCAGTTGGACCTAATTTACCCTAGAGGGGGTGAATAGGGTTTATTAAATTAATTCGAGATATTGAAAAAACACAACACAGATTATAATAGAGAATAATAAATACAAAAGTAAATAACACGGTTTTTACCCAACTTCGGCAAACCCTGCCTACTGCTGCATTCCTAAGATTTTTATTAGGTATTAAAACAGATCCCACTTACAAAACCCTGTAAACTAGCAAACCCTACTCCTGTTCTAGTCCTATGCTCAAAACCTTAGACTGATCTTTATCCCTAAGATCATATTTTTTTTCCAAATTACATACCCGTAATCCCTAACTATAAGACCTATAGCTAGTAAACCCTTGTTTTACAGACAAACTAGTAAACTCTTAGTTTTATAGACAAACTAGAAAACCCTAGTTTTACAGAAAAACTAGAACACACTTATGGTCAAATACAAATGAAATTAAAAATAAAAAAATAGAAGGTAAAACAAAAGCCTTCCCCTTTGTAAATTAAGTTGGCCTGCCTCTTTGTTTATTTCCTTGTAAAGCTTGGTATTCAAAAATGTCGATCGAACAAGGTTTGGGTTTTTCCCTTAATTAAATCGCGATATCAAAAAAGGATAGCTTTGCAAATCTTCTCTGAAGCCTCGAATGAATGATACTTGGCTTGTCGATCTGATTAGGAACGTTGCGATCGAAAAACAATTATGAGTAATTCGAATTGATTTCTTTCTTCTGCTCTTAATTTCGTTACTTTTTGTTTTCTATAATATTGCCTGCGATGATTCGATGTAATACATAGGATGATAATATCCTAAATTAACTCTAATTTCATCGAACGATTTGTTCTTATTGCTTGTATGATTTTGGCTTTGATTTCCTCGGCTTTGATTGTTGCGTGATTTGTTGCCTTGATATAATTGAATCGGCCTTGAAAGTTTGCATGATAAACATGTTGATTTCAGGAAACAAATGAAAAATTCTTGCCTATAATTGTCTTCAATTTTTTTGTTTCTACCGTGTCTAAAAATGTTGATTTCAGGAAAGCTTTAAACCCTTGCTCAAAAACAAATTCATGCGAGAGTGTTGGCATGATTTCTTTCCTTAAATCCCCTGTTGACATTTTGGGAACAAAATAAGAATTGTTCTTTGAATTTACTGGAAAGAAATTATTTGTGGCCCCTTGAAAATTCTTGAATTGTTTGTGGAAACATTCTGAAACACTCTTGCCAAATTTATGTTGAAACTTTTCCAATTTCTGGAAATATATGAAATTCTTTAACATTCTAAAAACATTTGTTAATTTCTAGGGAACAAAAAAAATTGCTTTTCTGCCCAAACATATTTTCATGATTGAATTCTCTGAAAATAATTTGCAATTTGCTCTTGCCAAAAAATGTTTGCTGAAATTTTGGCAAAAAACATTTCTTAGCCATGCCGTGTTATGTACATATGCATACACACTTGTATGTAACATTCGAATTACTTCCATTCTTGACCTAGTCATTGTTTGGTTTGGATGAGTTTGTTGATAAGTTTGCACACTCTCTATTCATCTGTGTATGTGTTGCTCGTATGCTTATTTGCTCCATTGTGTTTCCATTGTTTTGTTTTAGCCAGATTTGTTGTGGCATGAGTATTCTTGCCTTGTACATGCAATTTTGTATATTATGTTCCTTGCCTTGGTTATCTTTGTGCATGCACTTTGCTAGCCTGTTTATGCTGAACCATTTTGGTTATGTGCACTTGCCCATGTACATGTAAGTGCAAACAGTCATGACACACTTTGTCATACATTTATATATATGTTGTGTTGTATGTATTGTTGTGTGTATGTTGAACCATTTGTATTTGTCACCACTACTCTCTCTCTCTCTTTCTCTCTCTGTGTGTGTGTGTGTGTGTGTGTGTGTGTGTGTGTGTGTGTGTAAATGAACCTACACATTTCAGTTTTGATAAGCTTGCATCATTTTTAGCATTTGTCCTTGGCCCACTATCAAGTGTTCACTGTTGTTGTGTGGACGTGAGCTATGCTGCCTACTTTCCAGTTCCTTGTATATGCACACAAGAAAACTTTGAGCTGTTGCACTCCTTGTTCGCTGCACTGCTTGTCTGAACATAGCCCATTTGAAACTTCCATGTTTACTTCATTGTTCATGTAAACTTTGTGCATGCTGACTTGAATTTTAAAGCTGAATCGACTTGCTTGGCCATGCATTCACTTGTATTGTTCCCTGTACATGATGTTGCACGTGAATTTGTTGATGCCTTGTACTTACATTACACAGATTATGCAGTTGTCCCTGTACATATTTGTTTGGCTTCGGTGTTGATCTTGCAGAACCACTGTTCCTACTATGTATATATACATATATATATATATATATATATATGGGAAAGTCTATTTAAACACCAAGATTTGACACAAGTTGAGGGACATAAAATCTGAACCATAGCATTACCCCATGATTTGCACCCCTCACATAAAGACAAATTAATCGTGTGGCTAAAATTTTTTGTCTCCTGATTTGTGTCAAAATTTTATGTTCATATAGCCACTCCCTATATATATATATATATATTAAAATGGGTAAACCGCCTCGTTAAAAACCTCTACTAGAACTCAGCGTGAGGACTAGGCAGGAAAAAAGAGTGCGGTGCTTTATTGATAACACATCAATAAAAATGTACAGAGTACATTGGACAACAATACATCAAAATCACCTACTGTCTACCGTTAAAATGACAGGCATGAAATAAAAGCAAAACACGGTAAACTGACACGTGCCATCTTAGCAACTGAAGCCAACGCGTAAATATAAGGAAATAAACACATTTCAAAGCTCAGAACTCCCCCAAATTGCTCCGAACCCTAAAAGAAAAGCTTCTACATCAGAAAATCAGCCGGAGTCCAAAAGATTGATCCCCCATCGTTCAGCTACGTCCGTGTCAGATCTACTGCCATCCGTACACTTCTTTGATTTCCAAAGTAAGTATCGCACTTCTATCTCAATGAAATCCCATCTTCTGTACTTGTCCCTTTTTTGTTGGTATGAAGTCTCATGTTCCTTTCATTCCATATGTGGTATGTTGTAGTAGTGATAGTGCAGAAAGCAACATCTTGTCTAAATGATGCGGAGGAAAAAGTGTTTTTCAGGAAGTCGATTTCATTGTCCAGAGATAAACCGCTCGTTTGTGGTGGGATAATACCCAGTTTGAGGCGACATCTGACCCACAGATAAGCAACATATGAACACTGGAAGAACATGTGATTTCTCGACTCAATTTCTTCATTGCACAAGACACAAATCGGGTCAACGTTGTAGCCCCATTGTATCATAGAGTCCTTAGTACTTAGCCGATTAAGAACATCTTTGTAAGTACACAACGATATTTAAGAACTATTTATGTGGTGCCACACCACTTTACACCACATTTTCTCATTATCATGGTTCCTAACACTATCCCAAGCTGAGAAGAAGGTAAAACCATCTTTTTTGTCAAGCCAACTCCAGTAATCCTCGTCTCCATTAGACTGCATGTTTACCTCATTAATTTGAGTGGCTATGTGTCTTGCAGCCACTAGGCTGTTTGGATTTAGAACTCCATCTTGAATAATATTGTTAATAGTATAGTCCTCACAACCAAAAAGGCTTAGATGATCCCAACCTATCATTTTGACCATGATATCGTTGTTGATCCATGGATCAAACCAAAGCTTAGTATCCCTTCCATTTACAATACATCTGTTAATGCATTTCAGACTCTCTTGTCTATGCCTTAGTATAGTCTTCCATGTTCCTGAACTATTGTTGTCCACTTTCATCACCCAAAAAAATTTACCAATACAATATCTAGTCTGCATCCATTCTTTCCATAGGCTTGTGCCATTGACGAAATGCCAGAGTAGTTTGAGGGCAGCTGCTGTTTTTATGTCTCTAAAATTAAGAAGTCCTACTCCTCCTTCCTTTTAGGTGTGCACATCTTGTCCCACCCGATTTTGTGTCTTTTCCCAGCCCAAATAAAATTTGCACAAAGTTTATTTATTTTACTGATCGTAGCCTCCGGTAGTTGATACGTCATCATGCAGTACATAACCATGGGGGTTATTACTGTGCGAATCAGATCAATCTTCCCTGCCATAGACAGAAGTCTACAATCCCAGCTGTCCATCTTACATCTGATTCTATCAAAAAGATAACCACAGTCTGAAAAGCGAAGATAATTACATGATAGAGGGACACCCAAATATTTAATCAGAAGTCTGCCTTCTTTCATATTTAGCAACTGAAGCAATTGATTTTTATTATGTACTCCTTTCCTAAAATAAACCTTTGATTTCATATTATTTATTTTAAACCCAGCATTCACCTTCAAAAGATTTAGAATAGAGCATATTTCTTTGATTCCACTAGGCTTAGCTTTAGAGAAAATCATCAAGTCATCAGCGTAGATCAGATGAGTAATATAAGGCACTTGATTATAAATTGGATGAATCCGCCTTTCTTCCGAAGCTTTATACATGTGGATGGAAAAAAATTCCATGGCTATGCAAAAAAGATAAGGAGAGAGAGGGTCTCCCTGTCTCAAGCCTCGATTGCTATGTAAAAAACCTTTGGGGCTGCCTTGAACCAAGATAGAGTAAGTAGGAGTAGATATACATGTTTGTATAATACGCACCAGTTTATTAGGGAAACCCATTCATGAGATCATATGACAAACAAACTTTCGATTAACCATATCATACGCTTTTTGAAGATCTATTTTAATGCAAACATTTCCACTGCCTTTCAAATTAAAATGTCTAATCTGTTCATGTGCAAGCAGGATATTCTTCATGATATATCTTCCTGGAATAAATGCTGATTGGTTGTCTGAGATAAGATGTTTAAGGTATGGCTTTATTCTGTTGCAAATCACTTTAGAAATAATTTTGCAAATAATGTTGCAACACGATATGGGTCTATAATCTGAAATAGCACTGGGTTTCTCAACTTTTGGAATCAAAGTGATGAAAGTGTGATTAACGCCCTTTGTCAGTTTCCCAGTTCTAAAGACCTCTTGTACCAACTCAAGAATCTTTTCTTTCATATCATCCCAGTGAAATTTAAAGAATTTAGCAGTGAAACCATCTGGCCCCGGACTTATATCATCAGGAATAGAGAAAGTAGCCTTTTTAACTTCATCAAGAGTGATAGTTTCAGTCAGATGTCTTCTACCCCTGTCATTAATCATAGTAATACAATTAACTTCAGGAAAATTATTATTCATAGGAGTGTTAGAATTAAATATTCCTGAAAAATAAGAAATAGCCTCCCATTCATTGAAACCTGCATCATGAACAAGATCACCATTACTCATCAATAAATTGCTCCAGTTGTTAATATGCTTCCTCATTGACATTCTTGCATGAAAAAAATTTGTACATGAATCTCCTTAAGTAAGCCAATTGATTTTAGTCTTTTGCCTTGCATTACAAGCTTCTATATGGCATTGATCTTTCCAATTGTTGTACGCAGTTCTCAGATTTTCAAAATTATTAACATCTGTTGGGTTTTCATCCAACTCAGCAAGGATAAGCCTGTAATTTTCCTCCAGCTTTTTTAGTTTGTCCCTATCTTTCATGCTTCTATAGTTTCAGTATTTAGAAACAATTTAAAAAAATTCAGGAAAATTTGGAACTTATATAGTTTGGATCCCTGAATGTTAGGATCCATGTAATTTACTTCTGTGTAGAAAGTGTCTGCATATCCATCTTTGAGAGTCCAAGAATTTAAGAATCTGAAGGGCACATTTTTGATCTCCCTGCTTTTTTTCTAAAGTTAACACAAATAGGAATATGACCACTCAAAGGATTAGCCACCCCAAAAGCGTTTAGTTCTAGGAAAATGTCAAGAAACTGATGATTACATAGGACATTGTCAATTTTGGTAGCAACCCCCTTCTTCCTCCAAGTGTATTTGAAACCAGTAATCGGGATATCCGTTAGTCCCGCATTTGAAATACAGTCTATAAGACCAGTGATGTGTCTAAACGGGACTGTTGACCCTCCTTTTTTATTATTAGGTGACAAAATATTGTTGAAGTCACCTAACATCAGCCATGGTATATTGACATTTTGAGATTCAATCACCAAATCCAACCATAACTTTTCTCTATCACTTAAGAAGTTGCTCGCATAAATAATAGAAAATCTACATTCGAAACCTCCAGTATTTTCAGCTTTAAAAGAAATGTGCTGGTACGATAAACGTTCGATAGAGATTTTCCAAATATTAGAATCCCAAAGTAAGATCTGGCTCCTTGTCGAAACTTTAGGAGGAGCGGGTGTAATAGATATGTTATATTTATTCTTGATGATTTTGTAAGCATTATCCATTTCTTCCAAAAACTTTTGGTATTTTTCTATGTTTTGTGACACATCCAATTCTTTTTCAGGTTTTCTGGGTTGCTTCTCCTCTACAGAATTGAGGTTATCAATTAACTTTTCATCCTCAGAGTCTTCCCAGTCATCTACAAATCCTTCTGCATTGTCGGATGAACCATCTTCTTTTGAAACATCTGCTACCATGTAAGCAAGCTATGGGTCAACATTCATCAATTCTGACGTTGCATTAGCATTAATATTGTTCAAAAGTGTAGTAGGGTTGTCCGAGCCCATATGCTGTATATTTTCTGCAATTACATTATTCCAAGTACCTATAATATCATGTGATCCATCCAGATTCAATTATTGTATTTGCATCTGGTTCATCGCCAATGTCTATAAGCATGCTATTTGTTTTTTTAATTGCACTCTCGTTATCATGACTGTTATCATTATTGTTTACCTCATCAGGTTTCTCAGTTGACATATCTACAACATTGTGATTTACTGATGGGTCTGCCTGGTTTTCATTTAGCTCTTTCTCAGCGGTTTCAATTGGTCCACCAGTCTTTGGCAATATGTATATATATATATATATATATATGTATATGTATATATATATATATATAAATGTGTATATATATATGTGTTTGTGTCTGCATATGTACTGGATTTCTTGGTTCATGTCCATTTACTATGTTTAACCGTATTGTCCCTGCACAGAAATATGTGTATATACATACACATGTATGTATGTACATGTATAGTGCACGCGCAGTTTATATATGTGCACACTAGAGGATTGGTTTACCTTGGGGTATGTACAGTGTATCACTTGGGATATCACAAGCTGTTTAGACATAGATGGATGTCCATATAAATCAGATCAAGTCATGAAAAATGATGAGAAATACACAAAATTTCTAGGGTAAATAATTTTTTAAATAAAAATTATATCTTCTAGAATATAAAAATATTTTTGTTCCAGTTTTCTGTGTGTGTTCTTATGACAGGTAAGCAGAAGACTGGACTGACTGAAGGCTGGAAGAAGACAGAAGACAAGACTATGACAGTGTGTCAATGTAAATATAATAGAGAGTAAAAGTAAAATAGTGACAGAGTGGAATGTATGTGTTTGTACTACTAAGTGATTGAGTGAACTGTAGTGAGGAGTATTGTAATAAATGAAATTGAATGTATTGTATTACCGTGAGTTATACAAATAGTGGAGTTATAAATTTGTATTGTTCAAATGTAGAAATAAAATATTATATATTAATAAAATACTGTTTGAATATTTAAATTTTTATGCAGTAGTATTATATTTAAATATAAATATTTAATTTTGTCTGTGATGTGGCGTAATAGTACAATTATAGACACATTTATAATAATATATATATGTTTGTTATCATCAAACAAAATTCATAGAATTGTTAGATACAACAATCTCCCCCTTTTGATGATGACAAACATAAAATAAGATTTTGAATATAATATTATAATAAATGTGTTTGACAGTGAATTATTGAACTCCCCCTAGATATGTGCATAAGTGAAAATAATAAATCAATTAAAATTTCAATATTAAAATAATCAAAGAATATCCATTCATCGATCAAAATCTTAAACCATTCTCCCCTTTTTGTTATCATCAAAAGGATACATAAATTAAAATAAGAATGAAAAAATTAACTAAAAATATAACATCAACTTAAGAGGAAGAACGTTGATCATAAACATCAATTAATCAAACGAAAATCATAATATTCTAAGAATTAGTGGCAAATTTCACATTATAGAGTGATGAATTTACGATGAAATTTATAAAAATGGAGAGAGTTTTAAAACCAATGATTTCCAATTATTTTCAAATAAATTTTTTAAAATTGAGCACAAAAACAGTGATGGATTAGAACTACGATTATAAATTCAATTTAAGGGACGCAATCAAATAATCTCAAATCCCAATAGTTATCAGTCAACATATCATAGTATATCATAAAATATTAACACATTTCATAGATTAGAGAAATGGATTGATAAACTGGTTTTTACATACCAAGGAGACTTTATAAAAAAATTATTTCCATTTTCTTTTTTTTCATGAGCACACTGTCCACACATAACCATATCCTGGATTTTTAAATGAGGTCAGTTGCAGCTTAAACTTATAAGTAATTACTTAACCATGCATGACCAGAGCTTGGACTTTTAAATGAGGTTAGAGAAACACTTATGTATATTATATATTTATCATTTTCTGTTTCAAAAGAAAAATTCCTCGGTACGTTAAACCAAAATGGATGATAGAAATGTGGTAGGTAAAAAAATGATGGTGACATAAATTTCTAGACTAATCATATTATGAAATATGCTCAACTGTACTGGGATTTTTGAAATTTTCAATTATCACTAATTCTGAAAAATAATATAGTCACAATTCCATCACAAATATTTCCACTATTTATTTAAGATGGTTTTAAAAATATTAAACTCTCTACATTAATATAAAATCATGACGGATGGCAGAACGATGATAGAAATAGAAGATGGTCGTGAATTTAGCCCCAATTCAAAGATATTATAAAAATTGTTCAATCATCACGAAAATTTACAAAAAAAATTCCTCTTGTTGTGAAATATACTGTAGACACAACGCATCACTATTTCAAACATTCTGATAATATTTTTGATGGATTCTAAATACTGTCCAATTTGGTTATTGATTTCAATTTCTGAATACATAATCAATGAATGATTTTAAAATTGAAAAAAATAATTACAAGAGGGATTCAGAAAGATTTATACAGTTTGAAAATCAGTTTAAAGAATAAAAACATATTAAAATTTCAAAGCATTTAAGGCTAATACCGCTTATTGTCTCTGCTAACAGGGATTTTAATACCACCCCGGTGACCAACAAAGGTATCCTAGACAACAATATCCAATTACCAATCCCAAGCAGTTAAATTAATTCCATCAATCAAAGTAGCAACCAATTTTTACCAAAAACAAGCAGTTATCAAAAAACGATTCCTTTTTATCAGAGCAACAAACTTCAATCTTAGAACATGTTTCACAAAAGAGTTTTTATAGAAATTACAACAAGTCCATGAAAATAAATCAGGATTCAAGACTTAAAGAAACGGTTTATTTAAAATCACTTGAAGGGACGTTAAGACTTCAAGATTCAATGAATCGATCATATAAGATTATTAATTTCAAATCCAAGAAGTGCGTAGGATTCAAGATATTAAACAATATTCAAATGATTTCAAATAAAATAATATCCAAGTAAATGATCATGATTTCAAAATGAATTTCAGGATGTTGCACAAGTATCTATGCCAAAAAGATTTTCAATTCAAAGTAGTTAAATCAATCAGAAAATTGTTGAACCCTTTTATCAGTGCAGCAGATGATACCAAAACAAGCAGCTATCTAAAAGCATTTGCAAATAAGTTCCTTTTATCAGAGCAACACAACAAACAATTTCAAAGTAGACATGTTAAGATAATGTTTCACAGATATTTCTGATGGTCACAAAAGATGATTCATGATCTAAGATTTAAAATATAGTTTATTTGAAATCATTTGAAGGAATATTAAAATCTCAAGATGCAATGAATCAATCGCACCAGATTATAAATTTCAAATCCAAGAGTTGTGTGAGATTCATGAAACAAACAATTTCAAACGATTTCAAACAATCAAGTATTCAAGCCTTGTGAGTTTCAAGACCAGATTTTCAAAGATTTTTTCACAATTATTTCTGACAAGTACAAGAGAAATTTTCAGAATATTTACATCAAGCATGAGAGATATTCATGATCAAAATTAAAATGATTTATTTGAAATTACTTGAATAAATATAAATTTTGAGATACAAAGAATCAATCACACAAGATTAATGATTTCAAATCTAAGAAGTGTGTGAGATTCAAAATATCAAAAATTCCAAATGATTTCAAACAAACAAATGTCCAACCAAAATGATCATGAATAAAGATGAATTACTGGATGTAACACAATGATATAAGTCAAAAAAAATCAATTCAGAAATAATCAAGCCAATCCAAAAAATCAATGAAATTATCACAATTTGAAATTAGTAGTGTGCTGTAATGAGTACAAATTTTCAAGTCTTTCTAAAATGAATTAGAAGAAACTCAAAATAGCAAAGGTGTGTGAAATTTCATATGTTTTTCAGATCTTCAAAAAATTTAGAATGCACATTAACAGTGTTCAAGATATGATAAGAATACTTCAGCAATGTTAGGAATCCATAAATCAGTAAACAAAAATAAACTTCAAAATAATTGCAGAAATCTACAAATTTGAATTCAAAATCTGGAAATCATTAAAACATTAGAGTTTTATACAACTGAAGCAAATTTCCAAAAAATGGTGAATTCTGCAATTTGAAGTTAAGAATGCTTGATAGAAGAAAAAAATATAGTAGTGGCCAATCAAACTAGAATAATAAAAAGAAACTAAATAGAAGGGGTAAAAGGATGAATAAATAAAGAAGAATAAAAATAGAGAATATTAACAGAGATGAGTTTAGAGATCATACCTGTAACGACCCATATTTTTACGGTATTATAAATAATTTATTTAATTATTTAAATAATGATTTGGTAATTTAAAGTGACTTGAATTAAAAAATATTGATTATTTAATTAATATAAATAATAGAATAATATATTTAATTTCTGAAATAGTCGGAGATAGTGGAATTCACAATATTGTGTGAATTAGATCATTTATACTATATATTTCAGTTTAGAGTTGAATTATATTAACGGATATATTGTATAAACAATATTTGAATGTATAATTATATTATAATTAAAATCGAGCTCGAAATGGCGCTGCAGTTCGTAATTTGGTGATTCGAACTTCAATTGAATATACATAATCCGTTTTAAATCGGATTTCTGTGAAACAAGAAACGTTCGGAGCTGGTGAAGTATATTTTTCTAATGGAAGAGAAAAATCGAGATTTCATTGTGTAGGTTTTGAGTTAAGTCCAAATCAAATTTTTGAAAAGTCGTTATGGAATTCCTTTATAATTTTGTAACGATTTATTTAAATTATAAAAGGGTTTTCAATATAAATTGAATACTGATTTAACTGGATTTTGAAATATCGAGCTTTAAATCCAGATAGGAATATATTGGAGCTGTATGATATTTTAGTGTGAATATATACGATAATATTTATTTATAAATATTTAATTTAATTATTTTTAAATATATTTTATATTTAAATGGATTTATTTAGAGCTTTAAAAATAGCTAGTTTTGCAAACGACCTCCATTTTCCACGAAAATAATTTTGTTGGATCTGCAATATTAAATTATTGCTAGATTTCAATTTTTGTGATTTTTGGGGTTAGTGTGTGGTCGTACGGATTTTTAATGTGAAAAATAGTTAGTATTTTGACGGTTAAAATACGCTATGTGAGCAAATAGAGTCAGAATTCGACGAAACAAATTTCGTTGGGTCCGTAACGTCAAAATGTAGTTGCATGTCCATTTTCATCAAATTTGGATATTGTATGTAATCATAAAGATTTTTAAAATGGTAAATATAGATAGTAATGCAAAATAAATTAATATAAAAATACATAGCTTAACTTGTAAGCTACCTTATGCTATAAATACCCACATACCCTTGCACTAACCCTAAAATCTTCATTTGTTCTGGTTAACAAACATTTCAGCTGACATTTTTTTTCTTCACCAAGTCAATTCGTCTCTTTCAAAAATTCATAACAAATCCAAATAAAATCATGAAACTAACATATATGAGTTGCTGGGAACAAGAGCTTTAATATAGTATGGGTTTTACTTGGCTCGACATCATATTAGCACGCTGGAAATTTTCCAGAGAAAGCTAAGGTTCACATTTTTGAGGATTGAAGGTGTTAATGCTCGAATTCGATATCGTTTTCGGGTTTCTCAGATTGCGTAGCATGTGGTGGTGAATTTTTTGGGAAAAAAGAGGCAATTAGCTGACGATGTTTGTACTAGAGTGGCAACGTAACAGGGTTAAAACGCGAACCTTGAATGGGAACTGAGTATGATCAAATTAGTATGAAGGAGAAGAGCAATCAAAAAGGAGAACGTCAGTTTTAGTTTGGAGTGCTTTCGTGGAGAGATGGACGAGTGGTGGGGGAAGTTGCGGTTACCATCGAAGCAGGCTGGAGCTCGCAAGTTATATGGAGAGAAAGAACGTGTTGTTGACGTGGGTATAAATTCCTGGTGGGCCAAAACATTAATTGGCAAGTTTTGTTTTTTTAAATAAAAGGGGACGTGTGGCCCAAATAGAAAAAAAGGGGAGAACAATGGAACGAGATGATTGTTTCTAGGGAGATGGGACTATAGCAAAATTCAAATTGGAATGATATGCGGCAAGAGGAAGAAGTACAGGGAAAATGAGGGTGAAATGGCAATGGGCAGAGTTAAAGGGTGAGGCCCAACACTAATTATAGTTTTAAGTATTTAATTAAATTTTGTAATATATATACAAACTTGTTAATGTAATAACATTGTCATACGTGAATGGAATTCTGCGAAACAGGATCCGTTGGGATCGTATGGACGGGGGCTACACCATGGAACTGACGGGGAGTAAATTGGAGCTAGTTACAATTTGTAGCAAAATAAATTGTCTGTCTGAATCAACCGACAGTTATCGTTATTTAACGATGATCGTCCAATGTGAGTAAATCTCACTAACTCTGTACTGTTTATATTTTTATAAATATAATTTAGAATTGATAAATGATGGTTGATTGCAGTGTATTGTTGTTTAGGTGAATTGCTGATTTATTGGTTGAAATTATAGATAACGTTATATATAAATCGTTAATCAAATATTGATTCTGTTTATCAAAATATTTCATATTGAAATGAAATTGATGTTATTTTTTTTTAACATCTGTGTATGCAGGGAAACAGGTTGGAGGGATCCAACTGGATTCCTCAATATTTATAATATTGTTTGTTTTCATATATTGTGATATATGATGTGATATATAATCTATGATTGATTATGATGACACTGGTCATGTTATTTGGTATTTTAAATGCCATATGAAATACTGGAATGTAAAAAGAAAAATTTCAAAATGAATACTGAAAATGAAATATTTATATATGAAATAAATAGGGTATTATAAAAGGTAATATTTGGAAAAAAATATTGGAAAATATAATTAAGGAAATATTTGGGAAATGGATAGAATTATATAAAAGACTTTGTATAGAATAAATAGAATTATATAAAAGGAATTATATAAAATGCATAGAATCATATAAAAGGATTTATATATAATAAATAGAATTATATAAAATGATTATATAGAATAAATAGAATTACATAAAGGGGATCTAAAATGGGATTATAAGAGTTAGAAGAATAAAATGAGATTTTATATGAATAATTCTATAATTAGAAGTATAAATAGAAACTGGATTTAGGAAATTGTTTTTAAATACAGAATCAAACTGTTTTGATTATATAAAGAAATATTATTCACATTTTATGTGAAAAATAGATTAAAGTAAATATTTTGCAAATAAAATATTATAAAGGAATTTGGGGTTTGAATTAGGAAATTAAATGGAACTATTGAAATTAGAAACTGACTGGAAACTAGTTGAGTTGGATGGCTTTCTGGGTATCGATCTGATGTTGGTTTCGGACTTCGGGTTTTATACTTGGGAAGTTGTTCTCTTACTAATTTACAGTTAGAGACCGATATATGTGAGAAGATAGTGATGCGTGAATCAGAGATGGAAACATTTTCCAAAGTTAATAATGTATATTTTCTAAAATTAGAAAATAAGGACTTGATGAATATATGAAAACGAGAAATGAGGAAATGAATAAATGTTGATTAATGATTGATCGATAGAATTTCCATCTAGAAATAATATTGTTGTTTGCACACATGTTTATCTTTGATAGTTAAATCACCGACTATCAAAGTTCTTGACCATTTTTCCGTCGTTAATACGGAGAGACCGGGATCAGATTCATTATCTGAAAACCACTTTGTATGGGCGTTAGCGTTGCAATCAAATATGGTGAAGATAATTGAAGACGGGGTTATGCAAGAGCTATCCTATTTACAGAATAGTGCCTTCAGTTTCTCCAGTCCCAGGACGACCTGTATGGAAGAATGTCTGACAGAGTATATTTAACGGATCACGTAAGTTGATCTTTTCAAACGTATTTACATTTGGTGCAGAGGAATTCGTTTCTCTTAGCTATATACCCGTTGTATTTTTGAGGAAATCAATTTGTGATTTGGCAAGTATGACGATGTGACATTCAAAGTGAGTAAATGTGTGATCTATCAGAGATAAGTGCAGCCTCTAGCCTCACAACCGGAAATGGTATAAAATTGGGTAGGTCACATGGCTAAGTGGTTAGCTGCCAATTAGGGTGTATTGTCACCTGATCTAAATTTTCATTTACTTCTTTAATCTATTTTGATGATGTCCCTTTTGGGAAACAGTTGCTGATCCCAACCGTTGGTGATAATACATTCGGTACACTCAAACGAAATGAGTGACCGGCCATGTTTAGCGTGGGTTACAAGATGTTCTTGTTGAACCCGGTGTATTCTTCTCTAGAGATACACTGTCAGATGGTGGTCCCATACCTTGCCAGTTCGAATTCATTACCCAATAAGCGCCCGCGGTTTTTGATCATATATTATGTATGTTGAATGTGAGATGAAAGTGTTCTGCTAGATATTATATTGTGATTGATAGACATTATATAAAGATCATTGTTTGTTTCAAAATGATTTTGAAAGTTAATCGAATGTTTTAGAGTCTCATAAGGGAAAAACCCGTTCCGTTACACGGTGTGGTCTTATGAGATATTGTTTATTTTTCTCAAACTGTTTTAAATTGTTTATTCATACCAGTCCCATGATTGACTCGGAGTTTATTTTGTTTGGTTTCCCTAAACTCTTGGGTGCTCAATTTCATACGGGCAGTTAAGTAGTCGGGATTTACAGATACACTAGATGGAGCTTGGAGCAGGAGGCTTCAGCAGCGTTATCTAGTATTGTTTATTTCTGCTATGATGTAAGTGTTGTACTCTAATATACAAATACAGATTTGTGTTTCAAAGTTATTTTGTATATTATATTTTATTCGTTCCGCTATGAGATTTTTGTTTACTCTGATGTTGTTGTGTTCTTCTCCTTCTTCCATTCTAATTTCTATCTTATCTATTCTCACCCTCTATCTTCTTTCATTAACTATCCGATATTTCCGATGCTTGAACAGTTGACATGGTGTTGTATGTCGATTGCTTAGGATCACGAAATCTCGGGTTGTTACAATACCAGATTTGCAGTAAATGTTGTGGACCTCCAACTCAGTAGTCTTAGCTTAGGAACTCTGAAAAATTCAATGATATGAAGCAGTTTGAATTCGGTTCTCTTTTTGCAAAGCAGTTCCTCAGCATCCTCCTGTACCTAAAAATTTAGGGGATCGAGTGGTCTAACAAAGTTTGTAAAACTACTCACAATTTTGTTTACATTTTGAGGTACCCAAACTTGTTTGTACAACAATCCATCAGAATTTACCCTTGTACCATTAGGGACCCAAATCTGTTTGAATTTAGTCAAAGTTGTTTTATTTCCTTTTGTGGTCCATGATTGTTTAAATGGATTGTTACACAACAAATTCACATCTTGTTCATGATTCAAAAATCCTTTGAAATTATCAAAGTTCAAATTATCAAGTCGATTCTTTTCAAAGAAGTTTGAAGGGTTTTTTAAATCGTTTGAATTCTGATTTTCCAAAACATCAATTTTCCTAAAGCCAAGTCTATGTTTATTTCCAACAAAAACTTGGTTTTGCAACAACATATTCAACGACTTTTCTCCATTAGAGAATTTTTCAAAATTTGATTCTAGTCGTTGAATTTTGGATTTAAGATCACTGTATTCTTTTATTAAAACTGAACAACGATTATTAGTGAACTTCCTTTCAGCATCATATTGCTTCAAAACCATATTTTCATATTAAAGTAATTTGATTTTGGCTTCGGACTCAGAAATTTCATATTCAAAATATTTTAGTTTCTCATATTCGAGTTTCTCAAAATCTTTGAATTCTGCCATTTCCTTTTCAAGTTCATTCAAGATAGATTCATCTTTCAGCAAATTTTAATTTTCAATGAAATCATGTTTGGAAATTTCAGCCATCTTAAAATTTTAAAATTCCCTTTGCATAAAATTGTTCGAACTTAATAACTCAATCTCGTTCTCCTTTAAGATCAAATTTTCATTCTCAAGCTTTTGAATATTTTTATTGAGATGAACCAAATTGGTTTTCAATTTCAAACAATTTTTACAATCCGAATCTGAAGAGTTTTTAAAGTATTCAAGTTGTGATTCCAAATCATTAGTTTTGCTAGTCAACTCAAGATTTTTATATTCTAGAGTTTTATTTTTCCAATGGAGATTATCAACAATTTTTGTTAAATCAGTGCACATATAAACCAAATCTTCATATGAGAAACTTTCTGTCTCATTGTCTGTTGAGTCTCCATCGACTGATCCATCTGAATTTTCTTTTGTACGACCTGTTAAGCACAAATCTGTATCTGAGTTGAAACTCTTGAATTTTGAGCAATTGTTGTCTCTTCCATACAAAGCGTCGACAGTTTTCCAGATTTCCTATGTAGTCAAACATTGGGAGATACAGTTATATTGGACATCATCAATATAAGAATATAAAATGTGAGTAGTACGAGAATCAAATTCAATGTCATTCCTATCAACCATATCAAAAGGGATTCCAATTTTGATTTCCAATTTAAAAAATCTGTACCATTAAAAATAACTGGAATACGACTAGACTGACCCTCACTGGATTGACAACTAGGGAATATCATGATTCTAGTTTTAATGAAATACTATCTCTGATACCACTTGTTGGACCTAGATTAACCCTTGAGGGGGGTGAATAGGATTTATTGAATTAATTTGAGATATTTAAAAAAAACACAACACAGATTATAACCGAGAATAATATATGCAGAAGTAAATAACACGATTTTTACCCAGCTTTGGCAAAACCTGCCTTCTGTTGCATTCTTAAGATATTTACTAGGTATTAAAATAGATCCTGCTTACTAAACCCTGTAAACTCGCAAAACCTGCTCATGTTCTAATCCTACGCTCAAAATCCTAGACTAATCTTTAACCCCAAGATCAGATTTTCCCCGAATTACAAACCCATAATCCGTAAACCCTAACTATAAGACCTATAGCTAGTAGACCATACTTTTACATACAAACTGGTAAACTCCTAGTTTCATAGACAAAATAGAAAACCCTAGTTTTACAAACAAACTAGAAAACACTGATGGTCGAATACAAATGAAATTAAAAACAAAACAATAAAAGGTAAAACAAAAAACCTCTCCTTTGTAAATTAAGTTGCCCGACCTCTTTGTTTATTTCTTTATAAAGCTTGGTCTTCAAAAATATCGGCCGATTAAGGTTAGGGTTTTCCCGTAAATCAAACCGCGATATCAAAAATGATTTCTTTGCAAATCTTCTCTGTATCTTCGAATGAATTATGTTTGGCTTATCGATCTGATTAGGGTCACTACCATCGAAAAACATCCATGAGTAATTTGAATTGATTTCTTTCTTCTGCTCTTGATTTCATTGCTTTTTGTTTTCGATAATATTGCCTGCGATGACATGGTGTAATATATAGGATGATAACATCCTAAATTAACTTTGATTTCATTGAATGATTTGTTCTGATTGGTTGTGTGATTTTGTCTTTGATTTCCTCGACTTTGATTGTAGCCATGACTGTTATGTGATTTTTTGCCATGATATAATTGAATCGGCCTTGAAAATTTGCATGATAAACATGTTGATTCCAGGAAACAAATGAAAAAATTCTTGCCTAAAATTGTCTTCAATTTTCCTTTTTCTACCATGTCTAAAAATGTTGATTTCAGGAAAGCTTTAAATCCTTTCTCAAATACAAATCCACGCGAGAGTGTTGGCTTGATTTCTTTCGGTAAATCCTCCATTGATATTTTGGGAACAAAATAACAATTGTTCTTTGAATTTACTGGAAAGAAAATATTGTGGCCCTTAGAAAATTCTTGAATTGTTAGTGGAAACATTTTGAAAAACTCTTGCCAAATTTATGTTGAAACTTTTCCAAATTCTAGAAACATATGAAATACTATTGCATGTTGAAAACATTTGTTAATTTTTAGGGAACTGACAAATTGTTTTCTGCCCAAACATATTTTCATGATTGAAATCTATGGAAATAATTTGCAATTGGCTCT
This sequence comes from Allium sativum, assembly GCA_030737875.1. Lineage (NCBI taxonomy): Eukaryota > Viridiplantae > Streptophyta > Magnoliopsida > Asparagales > Amaryllidaceae > Allium > Allium sativum. The sequence continues at coordinate 76,370,566 of CM060917.1, forward strand.
TGCTCAAAAATGTTTGCTGAAATTCTGGAAAAAAACATTTCCTAGCCATGTTGTGTTATGTACATATGCATACACACTTGTATGTAACATTCAAATTACTTCCATACTTGACCCATGTCATTGTTTGGTTTGGATGAGCTTGTTGATGAGTTTGCACACTCTCTATTCACCTGTGTATGTGCTGCTTGTATGCTTATTTGCTCCATTGTGTTTCCATTGTTATGATCCACCTAGATTTGTAGTGGCATGAGTATTATTTCCTTGTACATGCAATTTTGTATTTGTTGTTCCTTGCCTTGGCTATCTTTGAGCATGCACTTGGCTGACCTGTTTGTGTTGAACCATTTTGGTTTTGTGCACTTGCCCGTGTACATGTAAGTGCAAGCAGTCATGACCACTTTGTCATACATGTATATATAAGTTGTGTTGTGTGTATTGTTGTGAGTATGTTGAACCAATTGTATTTATCTCCACTGTTGTATATGTGTGTATGCAAATGAACCTGCATATTTCAGTTCTGATAAGCTTGCATCATTTTGGGCATTATTCCTTGGCCCACTATCAAGTGTTCACTGTTGTTGTGTGGACTTGGGCTATGCCGCCTACTGTCCAGTTCCGTGTATACACAAGAAAACTTTGAGCTATTGCACTCCTTGTTTACTGCACTGCTTGTCTGAACATCGCCCATTTGAAACTGCCATGTTTGCTTCATTGTTCATATAAACTTTGTGCTTGCTAACTTGAATTTTAAAGCTGGCTCGCCTTGCTTGGCCATGCATTCACTTGTACTGTTCCCTGTACATGATGTTGCACGTGAATTTGGTGATGCCTTGTACTTGCATTACACAGATTATGCAGTTGTCCCTGTACATATTTGTTTAGCCCCAGTGTTGATCTTACAGAACCACTGTTCCAATTATGTATATATATACATACATACAAATATATATATATATATATATATGTATATGCAAAGATGTGTATATACATGTGTTTATGTCTGCATATGTACTGGATTTCTTGGTTCATGTCCATTCACGATGTTTGACCGTATTGTTCCAGCACAAAAATATGTGTATATACATACACATGTATGTGTATACATGTATAGTGCACGCGCAGTTTATATATGTGCGCACTAGAGGATTTGTCTACCTTGTGGTATTTACAGTGTATCACTGTGAATATCACAAGATGTCTATACACGGATGGATGTCTATATAAATCAGATCAAGTCATGAAAAATGATGAGAAACACACCAAAATTCCGAGGTAATTAATTTTTTAAATAAAAATTATATCTGCTAGAATATAAAAGTAATTTTGTTCCAGTTTACTGTGTGTGTTCCTGTAACAGGTAAGCAGAAGACAAGACTGTGACGGTGTGTCAATGTAAATATAACAGAGAGCGAAAGTAAAATAGTGATAGAGTGGAATGTATGCGTTTGTACAACTGAGTGATTGAGTGAACTACAGTGAGGACTAATGTAATAAATGAAGTTGAATGTATCGTATTACAGTGAGTTGTAAAATAGTGGAGTTATAAATTTGTGTTGTTCAAATGTAGAAATAAAATATTATATTTTAATAAAATAATGTTTGAATATTTAAATTCTTGTGCAGTAGTATTTTATAAATATTTTATGCTATCAGTGATGTAGTGGAATAGTACAATTATAAGCAAATTTGTAATAATATATATGTTTCCTACCATCAAACAAAAATCATAGAATTGTTAGATACAACAGATTCTGCGATACTTTAGTACCTTAACAAACAAGCCCTGGATGGTGTCCTCTAGTGATGCATCCATCTTGGCCTCAGTATCCTCAATCTCTTCCCGAAGTTCATCCGCGTCCATTGGTGCTCGGCCTTCAGCCCGTCTACCGAGCTCAACACATCTTTAATGCTAGTTTTGGCATATTCCTTATCTTTCTTGGCCTGTTCCAGCTGCCTCCTCATCTCCTCATTTTTCCTTAACAATATATACGTGCTCTACCTCCTCATGCTCGAACGAAGAGTATCGTCTTTCCGGATGCACCCCACGATCAGATGCTTCCGGCAAACTTATCGCCTGAGAAGGAGTGGACTTTCTGGAAGTCTCAAGCTTGCTTCCCTTCGAACTAGCATTGCTAGTTGAATCAAATGTAGATGGCAAATGCGATGAAGCCTCAGCTTCTGAAGTTTGTTGTATCTTAGACCTTGTCTTCATTGCTAGCTATACTTTCATTGCTAGCTATACTTCCAATATACTAGCGTTAGACATCGCAGTTGTATAATCTGTACCCCTTGTGTTGGTGCAAACTAACATGTGTGTGTAATATTGTACAGTATCATGCTAATATAGTTTATAATTTAAAAGCTCGGGACACGGTGATGATCACAAGTCCCTAAGATTGTAACTTCACAAGTCCCTACGATTGTAACCACCGTCGCGGTTGACTAACGTTCCCAGGTTCGCATCGAATCACGACTACATTACGATTGGAATCAGTAGAACACGTTCAACAGTTCAATAATCTAGTCACCATTCAAATGTATATGCTCTATTCCTATGTGCCAAGCTAGATCATCAGTTCAATTATGGTTAAAGTAAACTTCGATCCAATCGTATTATGTCGCGGAAACAACTCAAACCCAAGGGTAAGCTGTGTAGAGTTCGGGCCTTAAACAAGGAAGACGAAGTACGGCTAAGGTGGACTCGAAGTGCTAAGGCTATCAAAGGTCCCGTACCCCTTTAGAGGCATGAAAATTTGCATCCCCTTTAAGGGGTACGAAATTTCGTATCCCCTTTAAGGGGTACGAAATTTTGTATCCCTCCTAAGGGGTTCGAAACTTCGTACCCCATTTTAAGGGATATGAAAATTCGTACCCCCATAGGGGTACGGGATTACATATCCTCCTTTATGGGGATGAAAACCCATACCCCCTAAGGGGTACGAGATTTCGTATCCCCCTAAAAGGGTATGAAAACTCGTGCACCTAAGGAGTACACGATTTTGTACCCTCCTTTAAAGGGTACAAAATCTTGTACCCCACCTAAGGGCATGAGACTCCATCACTTCGGCCAATACATCATCTCCCCCTCTTTATTTCACAACTCTGTATCCAATCTCTTTCCAGAAAACTTCATATCCAATCTCTCTCCCAAGCTTTCCACCTCTTCAATCACGAAGCCCTGCACAAGTTTTTGGCGTCACCTCAAGGGTCGACCTCTTGTTAATCCCAAAATTCATTCACCAACCTCTCGAAAAACCCAAGAGCATGTACATTTTCAGGCCATGACGAGGTCCGCCTCGAGATCGACCCAGGGGCCAGTGCCAAACTCCAAACGAGGTCCAACCGGCCATGATCGGATCTGAAACCACCTGTCTACAAATGTTTTCAAGTTTTAGGGGACAGATCCAAGTTTGGGTGAAATGAAAGAGGAAGAAAGAGTGGGGAGAGGAGTCCGAATTTGTAACAACCCGCATTTTTATAAATATTAAATAAGAAATAATGCACATATATATGTATATACATGCACGAACATTAATAAATAAAAGATGAAAATTAAAGAACGAAATTGATGTAATGAAATAAAAGTAATGTTTGAATACATACAAACAAATAATGCAATGCATGCGTTATAAAGTAGAGAAGAATTGATTGCATGCAATAATTTAAACATAATGCATTAAAAAGAGAAACATACTAATGGATGTAAGAAAGGTAATTAGATTGCATGCAATAAAATAAACGAAGCGCATTAAGATGATTAATGTAACATTGCATGCAATCAAAACTGGAAAAAACAATCAAGTAATTGCATTAAAAGGCATGTAGTAATGAATTGATAACCAAGATAAGGCATGGATATATATATATATATATATATATATATATAGACATGCAGCGCAAACATTAAGATGGATTATAACATAAAAGGTCATAAATTAGCTGATATAATTTGAAAGAAGATTAATGATATTAACTAACGTTCAAATCAGATATGCATGCAAGAATAAGAATAAAAACAATGCAAAAATGAAAAGTGCATTAATTACATTTGTTGGAGCTTGCAAAAAGGATAATTATTAATAGATTAATAAGTTGAAGATTGTATGTATTGATGCATATGTAGAATTGAAATTCAAACCTGATGGAGATGTATAAGAGGAAAAATAAATTAAAGGAAGTATAAGGGGAAAGTAATCTACGTTTAAATTAAAAACGTTAAAACAGTAAACAATGCACCCCAAAACCATTCGCTGGACCCAATTGGGTCGACCCACGTCTTCTTGGCTTGACCTATGGGTCGACCCAAGTGCGGTCCAACGCTGTTTTGTGATGTGGCTTGGATGTTGCGTGTAGTTCGGATTTTATTTAATTAAGTCTGATGGTCTAGAATTTCTTGTACGTCTATAAATAGACTAGCAAGTCCTAATTTTATCCTCATATTTTCTAAGGTGCTGTCTAGGCTCTTCCATTCTTTTACTTCTCCAAACTTTTTAAGAAAATAAAATATTAGTTCTTAGGGGTTCTAATTCAAGGTTTGAAGAAAATAGATATAAATCTATAATATAGGCGTCTAGAATTCTGATCTACGTGAGGTAAGTTCTCGAATCTGATTTGTTTTGGTTTCTTCTTTATTTTCAATCTTCTTTTAGTATCAGATTTATGAATCCGTGGTTGTTTTGGTATTAGATTCAGTTAGGGAAAACACGGAACAAAAAATTTGGATCATGGATTGGAAAGATGTCAGGTGAGTGGATATAAGTTATACCTTTTGATAACAGCATATCTATCGTTTGCATTCCCCGTTAATTTGTAAAATTATCCTGTTGAACAATAGTTTATTGTGACAATTGACTATAAATCTGCTGAAATGTGTAACCTGCTGAAAAGTTTAACCTACTAAAATGTGAAACCTACTGAAATGTATAACCTACTGAAATATGTTTAAATCATTACTGTTGTATTAAATCTGAATTTTATCCTTCATCTAAATTATGAAACTTCTGCAATACTGTATTCTTGAAACCTAAACTGAGAATATTTCCATTGTATAAAGTCTATTTCCACTAATCACCTGTCTGAATTGAGAATTACTGTAAACACTGTAATTACGGAATTTACAATGAACATAAATATTTTCTTGATATAATTATTATGCCAGAAATGTTGTAAATAGATTTATAGTAAAATTTGGGAATAATGAGAAAGAACAGACATGCCTAATTAGTGCGGAAAATTTACAGTAAATATGAAATTCTAAATAGCTGCACCGAGACACGAGGTTAAGTTCAGCCTGTGATAGAAGCCTACCCGGAACTTCCCGACAAATCCAAGATCCACAAGTGGTAAACTTAATGTGATTGGTCCAGTGCATTAACATACATGAATATGTGTACATAAAAGGAAAGAAATAAATGGCATTAATTGTAATTAATGGGAATGAATAAATGTTACAATAGTATAAGAATTGGAATGAATTGGGAATGATGATAAGCTATTATTAATAAAACTGGACATGAGAATGAAAGATAATAGGTAGGCTTATCGTAGGGACAAGTAGAAATTACAACTTAAGTTATAATAAACGATAGAAAACTTATTGATAAACCTTAGTTAAAGAGAACTAAGTAAATAAGTAAATAACAACAAGATGTTGTGATAAGTAGAGAAAATAGGGAAAACTTATGAAATGAAATAAGTTGTACTTAATTATAAATTAAGTAATCTGAAACCTGCTGATTGAAATAACCTGAAACCTGCTGGTTGTGGTAAAAAGAACATGAAACCTGATGATTGTGATAAGATGAACATGTTATTGTATCCTGGAAATGTTAGAATCTGAGAACCTGTAAACCTGAAGTTAAATGATCAATGACAGGATAATAGTATAAGAAGATTGTGGATTTCAAATCTTGAATTACAATTTAGAGAATAACATGTTAAAGGCTTATTAATGAACTTAAATGGGTTAAGTTATATAACTGAAATTAATAAACGAGAGGGGTCCATTCCTTAGAGAAAAAGGGGCTTGGAGAGAACTTGGTAACTTGAATAAGAAGTTAATATAATAAGAGATAACCACGTTAACTGAAAATCTGATGAGGCAAGGCAAGCGTGTAATTAAACGTTTAGACATAGGATCTAATAACATGTTAACATGATGTGCTTGGACCAGTCCACACATCTGAAATTGAAGAACCCAATGGGGTAGATCATAGAGGTATCTTGAGACACAAGGGGAGCACACGTCCATCTGATTATTCTGCCTGTTATTCTGCTGGCATCTGCATGCTTTCTCCAAGGGACTGGAAGGCAGCACGTGGCTTTCGAGGTACATGGTATGGTATTCTGTGGTGGCCCTCTGTTGCAGTGCATTTTCAGACTGTACTCGCAGAGGTTAGGTCTGCGCGTTACCACTAGTGATTATACCTGGATTGCAATGTAGTTGGCAGTCAGAAGGAAATGGTGGTATGACATTAGGAGATTTGACATTTTGCCTAAGGATAGGCTGGGTCACGACCATCTGAAGGATATACTCGTCGAGTACCTGTCATCGACAGTCATTGTGACGCGGAAAGACTAGAGCTAAACCTACAAACCATCAATCTTTCACTGTCGAGACTTTGGTTGCGGGACACACCAATTTGGATGTAGATTGTTTGCTAAGGGAATGCCACTTAGTTCTTGATGTAGTCTTTCTAGTTGAGGGAGGGGTCGAGGTGGGACAATAGCTACCGTAGAAAAGCAAACCATAGTTTAGGTATCTGTACTTTAGGCCTCTTTAGCAGACTTATACAGATATAGAAAAGCTCCTGACCGAGTTTCGTGCATTCAGATGCAGCACTATTACAAAACTCGGGGTACAGTAGATAGTACGCACGCGTGAGGATACAAATACATGCACACCGCATTGGGTAGTGTATCGTAGACGCTAGGGCATTACTCTGTGTTGAGACCTGAATCAATCTTGGAGTTTGGATAGGGAGATCTATATGTTGTTCCGACGTAGGATAAGAGTTGCGTAGCATGGCGTAATTTTATGGAGATATGTACATCGCTCCGGCGTAAGATGAGAGTTGTATACGCTTCCGTGGCATGACGGCGAAGATCGTGCGAGAAGGATATAATGGGAAGTACCTTGATATTGGGGGTAGCTACATATATGTTGTATTAGGTAAATCTACTGGGAGGTAGATGGGCACGACGTGTGTATAAACCCGTGAGTGCTATTAAGCCAAAACACCTAATAAATAAGACAATGTAACTAAACGGTATATGTAGGGTTATTCCAGAATGTGTAATTTAAGTCTAGTCACCAGAACTTGTATTCTGACCCTCTCCTCATAACATACTCGCAGGTTAGGTTTATGGCAGAGATATAATAACTTTGGATATTGGTTAGACATCATTATTACCTTGGTAAAGCTATATTTGATTGTATTAAATTTTATCCATTCCGCTTTAAGATGTTTTTTAAGCTCTAATGTATTCTTTATATTTGTCTTTTCTGTAGGATACTAAACAAGCTAACTCGAGTTTCGATAGATTGGAATTTTGAAAGAAAATCGGTCTGCCGGAATTTGGGTTGTTACATCTGGTATCAGAGCCTAGGTTCATGATTCCTGCATAGATAGTCAATGAACGTATTTTTTTAAAATGTAAATATATTATATATATATATATATATACACACCTAGATCCATAGAGGAACCCACTAAATAGGAAAATGAATTAGTAACATATATATAATTGAGAGAATTAATTTTGTGGAAATATCTAGGAGAGTCTAGGTAAGTTGGAAACTCACTTTGAGTCTATCCCAATTGTTAACTTTTAAGAGCTTGAAATTTTAAAATCTTTTGGGTGATATGGTGTTTTCCAAGTTTTAATCTTAAAATTTTGCAATTTTGAAATATGTACTAGCTAAATTGTGAAACAAAAAAAGTGGAATTTTTTATGTTTGAAGAAAAAAATATAAAGAACATATTTGAAAAATACATATTGGGTTTTGTAATAAAATGGGGTATATTTTGGGAATAGTGATTTCTTGTGGAATTTTGTCTAAAATGAATTCTTTCAGAAAATGTGCACATTATAGAGCATGTATAGCTCACTAGATTTCAAGTTATGTTATATTAAAGGATTAAAAAGCAAAGCATAGAATTATTGCATTTTTGTTGGAAAACTAAAATTTTCGGTAAAGAAAATTTTGAAAATCTCTATTCTTTTGACAATAAATTTTGGATAATTATTTTGGCATAAAATTTTTGTTGGGTAGACAAAATAAGTTATAAGAATAGAGTAGATGTTTGCACCTAGTTGTAAGTAACTGAACTAACATTGTAAGCAAGAACAGTTGTGAAGCTGATTGAGAAATAGTTGCCCTTGTCTACTCCAATTTTTATGATTTGAGAAAAAAATGTTTAGCATTTTTATGAAATGACATATTTTTATGGTTTGCAAAAAATAAGTTTTCAAGAGGAAATTAAAGTTTTGACACTTTTAACTTTTGAAAAAAAAGTGAAATGAGTAAGTCAAACCAAGTTTTTAAAATCATGGAGTAGGTAGATTAGTACCTAGGGAAGATGGGAGAAGTTTTGAGTAGGGCTGTCAATGGGTCATGTCGGTTCGGGTTTGTGTCGGGTCATGTAGGGTTCGGGTCAATTATTAAATGGGTCGGGTCAACCCGTTTAATAAACGGGTCGGCTTTTGCCAACCCGAACCCAACCCGTTTATAAACGGGTTGACCCGACCCGACCCGTGTAACCTGTTTATCTAATCGGGTCGGGTCGGTTCAGGTTGGGCCGGGTTGACCTGTTTTGACCTATTTATGCATTTTTAGAAATCCCATAAGCAATTAAGCTTGCTACATGCATACTGCATAACCAGCTAAGCCATACACATACATAGAAATATTGAATCCATATTCCAAATGTAACAACCCACGTCCATTAATGTCACTCACTAAGTGAATGCATTAACTTTCATGGAGTATTATAAGAGTATAGAAAAGAATATCACAAGACAGATATATAAAATGGTACTTAAGAAAATTCAAAATTCATTCGTTGCAGTGGAAAAGCAAAACATGTTTGGTTACAACATCAAAACCACATACTAGAGTCAAGTACATAAATATCCATCTTAAACAAAATTATTATCAGAGTACATAAAAAGAAAACCATAATCCCACACCAAATAGCCATAATGGAAAAGAGATAAAACTGAGCATTACCTCAACACTTCTAAGCACTTCAAGAAGAAAGAAATCTAAGTCAAGCTCCACTGGTCCCGCCTTAAGGACCTTGGGGGGGGAGAAGAAAGAAAAGAGGCAAAACAAAACGGTCAGACATAAGTCTGGCGAGTCTAGTGACTTTAACAATATAATCAGTAAAGTAACAGGATAAGAACATAGACTGGATATAAGAGATAACTGTAACATAAAAAGATATGACAAGGTAAACAAGATGAACAAGATATAACATTGATTGTGCTTTTAATCACTAATTCCTACACCGCACCAATACTAGTTCCATACTGAAAGTTGATCCCTCTTACTAAACATAATAATAATAATAATGATGATGGTAGTTTCGTGTACTTCTAGCTGCTGCCATAGGTGCCGCCTGCTCCTATCGCCCCTAGTTGTACCCACTACCCTCCCTATTGGATCGGCTCCCTAACTCGTAGATACCCATGCTGGTCCCACAGTAGGGTGTAATCGTGTCCCGTCCTCGACCTAGTTCGAGCTCATATAGATACTAAAATGGGTTACTGGTTGAAAAGGGTTCACCAACTTGACACAAGCTTCCCTCCTAAGTTTGGCCTCCACTAGGAATTCCCACTTTACCCATGTTTATTCCCATGTCTAATCACATGTCTCATCTTGGCTAAGTGCTTTGATTATGTTTCACATGCTACCCATGTTACCCACTTAACCCTTTTTATCATACCCATGTCTTACCACATGTCTTATCTTGGTTAAGTGTTCATTAATTCATTATAATCGTAATCTTGCAAGACCTCCCACATAAGATTGCCGTTTTGCAGTTGCTGGATATGCCGGGGAGTTCCGGGCAGTCTTATACTGCAGTCCAAATCTAACCTCGTGTCTTTGCATTATTACATATCTAATTTCTTCCTCTGACCTCTCACATTAGATTACCAAATTGCGGTTGCTGGATGTGCCGGGTGGTTCCGGGCAGTTTTATACCGCAATTCGAATCTAACCTCGTGTCTTAGGCGTTCATTATCTCTTCATTCAAACCCAAGTTCAAGTTCTGAATTATAACATATATTCCAATTGCCCACAATTTCCAATTCAAGTTACGTATATAATTCTAAACCAAGTTATGCTTATGATTCCATGTATACAAATTTTACCAATTTATGCCCTAAATCAATTACAAATCATTCTATGACCAATTACATATTATTCGGTATTTCCCCAAACTTTTCCCAATCATCCCAACGTTATTCGTACGCAAAACGCAATATGTTAGGCTCGAAGTTAGCCTAATCTCATAAAGAAAACGAAAAAGAGGGAGGGAAAAGAATCATGACATCTAAACTGGCATAAAATAGGCATATGAAACATGAACTGGCTAGAACAATAAAATAGATCCAATAGGCATACGGAATATGAACTGGCATATGATATTTGGGTATAAATCTGAAAGATAAGAATTTACACAACTTGATATGATTCATCTTACAGGCATGTTCATAAAATCCAATTCACAATCACCTTTTAATTAATTATATGTGAAAGTAACATAGACTCACCACGACAGGAATTAGAAGAGAGAATAGATCTGATTATGTATTCTGAATTTGATTAGCTAAACCGTTGTTGTAGAATTTGATTCTTATCTTTCAATTTGAATAATCCTATTATGATTTGCTATGGTGGAGAAGAAAGGCTAGGCTAATTTAGACTTGAGCAGCATGGAGGCGCCATGGATTAGTGTAATGAAATTAGGGTTAGGTCTAGGTGTTTATTTATAGGAGTACTAGGTGTATTAGGACCTTTAGACTAGATTAGGATCCATCTGAACCATCCAAACCAGAAAAAACGTCATTCAGCAAATCCTAGAAGGACACATCAGCCCTAGACCACAAAAATACGTCTCCCCAGATCTGGTCAGATGGGGGTCGATACCCCGATAGGGGGTCGACACCCCGATAGGGGGTCGACACCCCTGTCGACTCCCCTATAAGGGGGTCGACACCTATGTCAACTCCACTAGGTGGGGTCGATACCCTAGAGCGAGAGATTTCCCGCTCACCCAGATTTACATGATTTTGATTTTTGAATTATTATTTTAATTTAAATTCTGCTTAAACTGAAATCTTCTATGCTTTATAACTACTTCATACTGTATCTATTTTACGCAAACTCAGACTCTATCCCAAGCAGAAATCCGAAATGAACGCAATGGCTTAACCCGTTTCCCTTAATTCTTCTTATAAAAATTAAGTATTTTCTAATTATCCCTTATGTCAAGTTTTAAAATTACGGGGTGTTACACCAAATTCCAAAATACATCTAGATCGGATCATCTCCAAACAGTGATACAAATTACATTGAAACACATAACGAAACTGTAGGAAGTTGAATTATAGCTTCCTAATCTTAACCAAAGAAATGTTTTCTTCGACATCCAACAATTCCGCATTTTACTTATTTATTTTGAATTCCTTGGGTCTTCACTCTGAAGTATGCACAATGGAATACAAAAATGTGATATATACCACAAGCTTGAACAAACGAGCTGGAGGAGATCTTATGCATAAGCAAGAATATTTGGACATACAGCATGATCATACAACATGAGTCGAAAAGAAATGCAAAATCATACACCGAAAAGAATTGCAAAATCATGATTCTATGTATAATTGTCTTCACCTAAATAAAGATAAAAAGTGAACATACAACCACTGTTTCAAATCTCGCAAATATCACCCGAGATCTCCTCTGAAATCTCATTTTGCGATCCTTCCGAAACAAAACAGCAAATATCATGCTAAGTCTCCTTTCGAATATATCGCACGAGATTTTGCAATAACGAACGATATATCGACCGAGACGAAATACTAGAATATCGTCCGAGATCTTTGTTTTTTTGGTTAAAATTTAAATTTGTGCCTGAACTAGAACTATAATTAAAAAACTCAAATCTAGCCATATCAATCTTTTGTTATTATACATTTTGCATGTTAAATGACTATATTGTATGTTCGTATATGTTTTACAATGCTTATGATTTTCATATTCGCTTTTTTACATACATGCTTATGAAATTATGTATTTTATGGTCTATTTATGCTGAATTTTTTAATGTTTTGGATCCTTTTAATGTTTCTTATCTAACAATATTCCTGTTTAGAGTATGAATGATCTTTCGCAAAATAAAGAATAATAAAGTTATTTTGCATTTTAAGTTTAAGTTACTATGTTTTTGATAGCATTCATAAAAACCAATTTGTTAAAATATGATTTTTAACATATCATGTACCCCGAGATTGTTCCAATATGAACTTTTAGATTCGAGATGAAAATCCGAGATGAACTCCCAAGTTAGACTCATCTCGTCCGAGATCTCCCCCAATACGAGACCGAGTCTATAAAATCTCTAAGACGAAACACGACCGATATCCGAGATTTAAAACCTTGCATACAACATGAGCCGACCATTCGTAGGGTACTATCTCAACTCTCAAGCATTATAACTAAAAGCGAACATACAACATGAGCCGAACATACAGCATGAGCCGACAATTTGAATATAAGTTGCAGAAGGTAATTAAAGCTTTCAAAGTACATGGGAAGATATAACTAGATCATAAAGGATACTTGACTGTTATAACATGAATGCATGGATAGATTTCTTGGACTGGGAGCTCATGAAAATCATGTGTTTGATATACTCTTTTTAGTGGTAGCTCGGAGCTGCCGCTAAGCGGCATCCCAGAGTTGTTGCTGAGCTGCTGCTAAGCAGCAGCTCAACGGCTGCTTCGAGCTGCTGCTCGGTGGCAGCTCTGAGTTGCTGCTCGACGGCAGCTCCGAGCAAGACATATCGGCACATTTACAATGCATAATAAATAAAAGTAGCAACTAAATTTTATATAACAAAAGAAGACATATCGGTACATTTGAAAAGTTACAACTAAAAAATGCTAATGTTATTAAACATACCGGTTAATTGAGTTGACGCTGATTGTTAGAAGAACACATAGCGGTTTGAGAGTGGATGCCATTGATTTCTAGGCTGCTAATGTCCTCTGTTAATTCCCCAATCGGTCAACAAATTATATATTTTTTCGGAAAAAGCAACTCCGGTATGTGGAGGAGGCATAAAACTAAAATTTAAAACTCTCCTTTGGAGGACCCAATTAGCATCAACAAAATGAGCAGTTAGACAAATGTACCCATCGGTTGCTATAGAAGTCCATAAATCGAAAGTCAAACAAATTCTCCTTGGAATTGAAACAATGTGTGTCTAAGATTCAATTTTTCCTTTTCACACATTTTAATCACATCAGCTCTAGCAGTATTTCTAGAAATCAACTTAATATCCACACAGACATAAGAAAATAATTGTCTAATTCCAGCATACTCAACAAATTGAAATGGTAGAATATGCATCAATATTGACATTACCAACAATTCTCTAAATTTTTCTGGATCAAATTTAGACGACCTTGTCATAAGAGGGCCCTTGATTTGACTTAACAGCAATTGACCTAGATCCTGATTTGTGGTACAAGATTTAATATGTCGTTTTAAGTTTCCAGTGCCATAAGTACTATCACATAAATAAGTAGTACCACATTTCATACACTTAGCTCTTTGCTTTCCATCATCTTGCAATGGAATAATTTCAAACTTAGTCCATACCTCAGAGGTAAGCTTTCTACGTCTCTTACCAACAGTATTTTCACCTTCTATTTCTATGTTTTCTGTTTCAGTTTCTTCCATATTGACATCTTCAACTTGATCACCACTACTTGGGGTAAAAACAATCATCTCTTTTCTGCAAAACAAAAGCAAAAAAAACTGTCATATAAAATAATTTACCTAGCAAAAAAAAATTGTCATATAAAATAATGTAGAAGTGATACATGTAGATTTATATTTTCATTTGTACATTTATTTAGAGTATGTATACATTAAAAACCATTATTTGTTGCATATAAATACTCCTGCCAGAAAAGATTAGCTCACTTGATCTCTTCAGTAGATTAGTTCACATGAAACTGGAGATATTTTTGCACTTTCTTAATTCATCAGTTAAGAGTTCAGGTTGCAATACTAAACATTTGAATTGCAAGTTGTAACTAACTTATGTACAAACTACTTCAAATATATTGGGATATACCCTGAAATTTCATGACATCTCCAAGTATTTATTTGAAATTGGGAATTTGAAGATGACTTTTATCTACTGCTAAACAGGCGCATATGAGAAACTAATGTAAACTACAAGTCTACAAATACATAACCAAACCTGATTAGATTTCAAGACAACGCCATAATTGAGAAAATTTTGAGGTCTGAATCTGCCGATATTCGATAATACTAAAATCGAAAAAGAAAAATAAAAAACTGACCGTACTTGTCGAATCTGTCGAGAGTCCGATGATGCTGCTGGTGTCGCCGGTTTTCTTTGATTTTAGATCTGATGTGGCCGCCGGTGTTCAGTGTTCTTCAATTGGATGAATCTAGGGCTCGCAGTGAAGTGAAAATGTGAAATAACAAAATAAGTGGCGGCTTGTTAAAGCATGATAGGGGTAAACGGGTAAACCATATGAAATGGGGAATGCGTGCGATAAAACTAATCCGCTGGACTGGGCTGGCCGTGGGCCTATGTTTTTCATAAAATTAGGTATTCGTAAATTGTAAGCTAAAACAGTAAAAATATGTTTTAAAATAAACGAGTCATGACGGGTTAGAAATGGGATCACGGGTCAACCCGCAACTCACCCGTTTATTAAACGGGTCAGAGCGGGTTGACCCGAAATTGACCCGTTTACAAATGGGTCGGGTCGGGGTTTTATCGTGCGGCTTACGTATCGTGTTTTGGGTCGTGTTAGTAATTTAAAGCCCTAGTTTTGAGGCTATAAAGTAGGTAGCGAGAATTATCTTGGAATAATGGTAAGTTCCCGTAAAATGCATAAGCATTCTGAAGCCTAGGTTATTGCTTGGAAAAGACTATTAGTACACAATAAAGACAAGTGGTGACTACTAGATAGTGGAGGGCAAGTAAGTGTTTATATCCTATGGCTTGGACTTTTCTTTGTTGGAGGGGACATAGTCCTAAGATTCTTGGACCCTAGTAGTAGCTGTGAAGAGTGTTTGTTTTCCTGTTTTAGTTGAAGAATTAGAAGGCTTATTTGAAAACTAAACTTAGATCAGAGGATTAAGTTACATAAGCCAAGAAAAGAGTAATGACATAACTAAAAAGGAAATAACGAATTCAGTAAAGAACCAAATATGACAGTTAAGAAAGTGGAAAATTTTGAGAAAGGTGAATTTTTTTCCAAGATAAGCTAAAAGTAAATAAAATATGTAACAAAGAAAGTTTTCTTATGTGAACTGCACTTTGATAGGAAGATAGGAAGATAGGAAATCTTTATATAATAGTTGCATAAACTCCAAACATAGATAGAAAAGGTACATAAAAGAAAAACGGAAGAGGTGAAGTTTTCCGTTTTCCGCCTTTTTGTAACAAAAGAAATCGAATTTAGAAAATTATTTTTTTCTGAAATTCGAAAATCTAAAGATGGATGGTAGGATCTTGGATGCAACAACTGGATGAACTACGCTCTTGCTCTTTAAGAGTGTGAGGAAAATTTGGATGAAAAAGTATTTTGATATTCAAAATATTACATTCATGTAGCAATTGCTGGTATATTTAGGGTGTGTGCATCATGTTTTCAAAGGATTTTTGAGAAAAATTTGCATTCATATAGGAGGTACCACCTAGACATTCAGTACATTCATATTATGTTGTATTGCACCTTGCACCAGTGCACAAATGGTTGTAAAAGTTGGATGCACATATGATGGATGTATATTATTCGAGATATTATTTGATTTCACCATTACCAAATTTTGGGGACGATATTTCCTAAGGATTGGAGAATCTAACACCCCGCATTTTTATAAATATTAAATAAGAAATGGTGCATATATATGTGTGTGTGTGTGTGTGTGCGTGTGTGTGTGTATGCATGAACATTAATAAATAAAAGATGCAAATTAAAGAAAGAAATTGATGCAATGAAATAAAAGTATTGTATGAATGCATATAAACAAATAATGCAATTCATACGTTAAAAAGAAGGGAAGAATTGATTGCATGCAAAGCAATTAGGTTGCAAGCAATAATTTAAACATAATGCATTAAAAAGAGAAACATACTAATGGATGCAAGAAAGATAATTAGATTGCATGCAATAAATTAAATGAAATGCATTAAGATGATTAATGTATCAATGCATGCCATCAAAACAGGAGTAAAACAATTACGTAATTACATTAAAAGGCATGCAATAATGAATTTATAACCAAGATATGATATATATATATATATACATACATACATACATACATACATACATGCAACTCAAACATTAAGATGGATTATAATAGAAAAGGTCATAAATTAGCTGAGATATATTTGAAAGAAGATTAATGCTATTAATTAACGTTCAAATCAGATATGCATGCAAGAAGAAGAATAGAAACAATGCAATAATGAATAGTGCATTAATTACATTGATTGGAGCTTGCAAAAAGGATCATTATTAATAGATGACTAATTTGAAGATTGTATGTATTTATGCATACGTAGAATTGAAATTCAAACCTGATGGAGATGTATAAGTGGAAAAATAAATTAAATGAAGTATAAGGGGCAAGTAATCTTCGTTTAAATTAAAAATGTTAAAACAGTAAACAATGCGCCCCAAAACCATCCGCTGGACCCAGTTGGGTCGACCCACGTCTTCCTCGTTCGACCTATGGGTCGATCCACAGCAAGTGCGGGTCGACCTATGGGTCGACCCAATCGCGGTCCAGCGTTGTTTTGTGATGTGGCTTGGATGTGTGTGTAGTTCAGATTTTCTTTAATTAAGTCTGATGGTCTAGACTTTCTTGTACGCCTATAAATAGACCAGCATGGCCTAATTTTATTCTCATATTTTCTAAGGTGCTGCCTAGGCTCTTCCATTCTCTTAATCAGTTTGGATCAGAGCTTAGGGGTCGATCCCCTCTCACCCATTTGCAGCAGACCAGACTCAACCAAAGAAGAGCAGATCGGGTCCAAACCTATTCCACCGAACCGGACCGACGGTTGTACCGAGGGGCGGTTGCATGCCATTTAGCTATAAACTTGAAGCGGTTACAAACCATTCACCCACGATCTCTATGCGATATCTTCATCTTAATGTACTCATTTCGGAGATTTATGGGACGGGACCCACGTGGCATCTGACCCGATCATGCTCCATGCCTATAAATACACCACAACACTCCATTTTGTGGGATCTTTTGACCATTCATCTACTCCAACTCTTCCACTAACAAATTTCCTCTATTATTCTAGATTGTACTTAGAATCTTTAGGTACAATTCTACCAAATTAAGAGAAACTATCGATTATACTAGTGAGACTGAGTGGATATTGTCATTGTACTTGTATTTAATTCATCAATCAGAGAAGTATAAAGTGGACGTAGGCTCGTTAACGTCGAACCACTAAAAATATTGTGTTCTTAATGCTTTTTGTTTCATTCTCTTTAGAATTATCATTCAATTGGGTGTTAGAATCACTTTTTGGTCTAACATTTTGGTGCTTTCACTGAGAACTTTGAATTCTCAACATTTCGGATTTTCATTCTACTTTTTGGATCCTCAAGTCCAAAGAAGTTAGTCCGCTTTTTGCACTATTTCTGAAGTTTTTGTTAATTTCAAAAGTATCAGTCTTCATGTCTCGAAGAAAAGGAAAGGAAACGCAAGTTTCTCAAGAAAATGAGGTGAATGAAGATCAGCAGGCAATTGTTGTTACCTGGTCGCAGGGGCAGAATTCGAGACCGAACCGCTCCTGAGGGAACACACCGACCCGAACTGAGGGAAGAGTTCCGACCCGAAACAAAATAAGAGCCTCGAATTGAACTGAGGAATTGAATGTTACCAGTAGTGCTCCCCCAAACCGAACCAATGGTGCAATAATGATTCAATCCGAACCGGCTACAACTGAGGCTGGTACATCTACTCGAGTATAACAACCCGTATTTTCAATAAACTGTTATAACATAAATCGAGGCAGAATTTAATTCAAAAATCAGAATCAGGGGAAACGGGCTATGCCATTGCGATCGTCTCGGAAAAATACGCGAAATAGAGTCCGAGTTTTCGAAAATCGGAGTCCGTATGACCCAGTTAAGGCCCATTGAAGTTTTCAGAAATTTCTATGCTAAAGACAGATTTAAATTTCAAATTAAACAAAACAGATTAGGGCTAATCAGGGTTAGGCGGGAAAATTCCCGCCAGGGGGCCCATGTCGACAGGCATGTCGACAGGGCACCCAGGGTGTCGACTGCCCTGTCGACAGGGGGTGCCCAGGCAGTTCAGCCTGGTGCACCATTTCTGATTTGGGTTGGGTCATGTGGCTTTGTTCTGGAGAATTCTAAGATCTGACGGGCCAAACCTAATCTAGGGTTAATCCTAGGGCCTAAAACACTCTAATTCTCTATAAATATACCCCTAATCCTACCCTAAAGCCTCATTAATCAATCTTGCAACTAAACTATGCCAAATTGAAACCTCAAATGGCCTCCATCTAAAATCCCTAGCCTCCACCTTCCTCAAAGTTAAATCCTATGATGATATGATGATCATACAACCTTTTCTATGTTGTATGAATGCTTAATAACTTGCATACTTCATTAAGTAGCGAGTTTGATTTGCTAAGTTTGTGTTTTTGGGATCTTGCAAAAGGGTTTTCTTATTTGAGGCTTTGTTTTGGTTTTTAAAAGGGCTTCTTCATCTTATTTGGTGGATTTGTGGCTTGTTTATATTTTGTAAGCCCTCTTACCTTCACTTTCCAAACTTTAAAGTTAATGTTTGGTGAAAGTTGAGATTTATGTGAGTTTAGTTGATTATGCATGCTTATGCGAACTCACTATGTCATGTTTTATATGATTCATAAGTTATGCATGCATATGTGAGATTTCTATGCCATGTTTTACATGTTTCACAAGTTATGCATGCTTATGCGAGCTTATTATGTCATGTTCTACATGTTTCATGGGTTATGCATGTTTATGCAAGATCACCTTACCATATTATGCAAGTTTAATGGATTATGCATGTTCACCTTACCATATTATGCAAGTTTAATGGATTATGCATGTTCATCTTACCATGTTATGCAAGTTTAATGGATTATGCATGTTCACCTTACCATGTTGTGCATATTTAATAAGCTATGCATGATTATTCGAATTCACCATGACATGATTTGCAAGTTTAACATGTATGCATGTTTATTATGACATGAGAAGTTCACCATGTATGTTATGCTAAGTTACCTTTTATACCCTTATACGTTATGACGAATATGTAAGCGAGATAATAACGTTGGGAGGGTTTGGGTAAACTTAAAAATACATGAAACTAAAAGATTGGGAATTTACCTATTAAGTTAGGTCTACCCCTTGGGAATTTACCTATTAAGTTAGGTCTACCCAAGTATATGTTAACTTGTAAATATGTTTTGATGTGGACATGACAATAGATAACATGATATGGCCAACTCGAGGTTAGACCTAGTTGTGGTGTAAATCTTCCCAGGTAACCACAATGTAGGGTCTAATGTGGGTAGTTGGTCATGTTGCACCATAAGACCCGAGGTTAGACCTAGACGTGGTGTAAATCTTCCCAGGTAACCACGGAGGTCTAATGTGAGAGGTTGGGTGCGTTAATTAATTAATGCCTCATGATTAGGGTTAAGTCATGGCCCACTAATACTTAACCAATAATGGGGATGCGAGGATTAGATGGGGTTAAGTGAGTACACTTAACTAATTTAATCCATGATTAGTGAGGGGTTAAAACCACACTTAACCCTCTTAGAAACCCTAGCAACGTGGTCTGTTCCAGCAGTAATCCCAGTTTGGTATCACCACAACCCTACAGCTAGGTTAGGGCGGGGCACGATTACTGGACTGATGTAAGCGACCAAAGCGACGGCTGAGTGGTACAGCGGTGCGGGTCCGGCGGGCTACGGACGTGCACGTAGTCCGATGTTGGACAAACTCGAGGCACGGGTACCAGTAGGCTTAGACTGTGCATTATTGCTTAGGTGTCTGGGGTTGACACCTTAGGGCTTGATACACCCGAAGGTGGACCCAGCACAGTCTGACTACATCCATGTGGGCCGTATGGACACCAACACTCGACGTGTTAGGTTTATAGGGAGCCGATCGATTAGACCGTTGGGCTGGGCCTTATACTAAGGTCACTTCATGTTATTGGGCCAAAGTTTGGGCTAAGGGATCAAGATCTGTTTGTGGGTTTGCTAGTACACTGTGGTGCAAAGTTTAAGCTCGTCTATGTGATGTCACCTTTATCTATTGCCAGTATGTTCATCTCAGTTTCCATCATACTGTTAACTTTATTAGTTTATAGATTGATCGTAGTAGGGCTTACCAGTCTTTTTGACTGACCTGTTTTCTTTTGCTTCTTTTCTTCCGTTTCCCCCCCCCCCCCCCCCCCACAGGTTCTCAGGGAGGGACTACATCTGCTTAGTGGATCTTTGACTTGCTTGTTGGATAGCTCATGTACGGATCTGAGCTAGCTGTGGCTTATCTTTTATTTCTGGGGATTAGTATTGATGTTTACTATGTATTTTGTTATCACGTATCTAGACTGGAGTTGTATTTTGGATCATGACATTTTGATATTATGTACTTGACTATGTGGGTTTTCTGAGATGATGATGATGGGTTTTTATCTGCTACCGCTGCTTTACTTATATTTATTTTTATATACTCTGTCTTGCTATATCTCTGTGCATGTTTACCTTCACAATAACGCCCCTCCAAAGCTAGTACATTCTAAGGAGTGATCCTAGTGGAGGTGGGGTGTTACATTTGGTATCAGAGCACGAGGTTAACAAGATTGAACAAAACTTTTGGAAAAAAAAAAAAAAAAAAAAACCTTTTCGAAAAACTGTTTTCAAAAACCTACTAAGTATTTTCCAAAATGAAGTCTAGATTATTTTAAGGCTAATCCCCAAAAGCCATCAGCGTTATCCTTCGTTCCCTTGACCTAATCTTATCTTATCTTTTGTTTCAGTATGGCTGAGAATCTTGACATCCCAGATGGAGTGAACGTACCACTCTGGTATAGGAGACTCCTTGAAGCTAGGGCGGCAGCTGGTCCCGCCAACCCTACTCCCACTCCTCCTCCTGTAGTTGAGAACCCTATCCCTAATATCCCTCCTCCGGTGGTCCCTGCTCCCCCTCCTCCAGCAGTTAATATTCCCCCTCCCATTGCTAATGTTCCTCCCCCTCCCGTAGCTGAGGCTCCTCTTCCTCCTCCTCCCCCTCAGCATCCTCAGATTGAGTTTACAAAGGTTTGTAAAGACTTCAAGGCAATGGGAGGCAAGAATTTCCTAGGCACAGAATCTTTTGTTGAAGCCAGGAATTGGCTGAAGGACACGGAGGACTTTTTTGCTATCTTTGGAATTGATGACGAGAGGAAAATCTTATTGACCGTATGGCTTTTGAAGGATGAGGCGGCCTATTGGTGGGAGGTCACCAATGGGACGAGGCCCGTTGAGACTTGGGCCGATTTGAGGGCTAGATTTGTGACCAAGTTTCTATCTTCAACCGAGGCGAACTTACAAATGGAGAAGTTCCTTGCATTAAAGCAAGGGGATATGTCTGTCAAGGAGTATGTGAACAAGTTCAATCAGCTGGCCCGCTTTGGTTTGGATATAGTAAACACCCCGGAGAAGAAGGCTCTTCGATTTGCCAGAGGATTGAATGAGCCACTACAGGGCTTGGCGATGTCACATATTCCGCATGGAGCCACTTTCGAGAGTTTGGTCAATATGGCTCTGCTTCAGGGAGATGGAAAGAAGGAAGTCAAGTCAGGCGATACTCAAGCAAAGAAGGCTGATTCTCAAGGCAAAGGCAACCAAGGTCAAAACAGTCAAGGAAATCAGAATAAGAACAAGAAGGGCAACAACAAAGGCAAGGGGAAGTGCAATTACTGTGGCATAGCTGGGCATTTTGCTAAGGATTGCAGGAAGAAGAAAAGGAAGCTTAGTGGTGGATGCTTTTCTTGTGGAGAGAATGGGCACTTCAGCAAAGACTGCCCAAAGAAGAAAGGACAGGCTGGATCTTCAGGAGGGCAAGTTCATGCTCTCAATACCGCTTCAGTTCCCGAGAGAGGTAGTGTTTCTGTTGAGAACCTTGTTTATATCTCTGATCTTCCAGTACGTACCTTGTTTGATTCCGGAGCATCACATAGCTTTATTTCATCTGATCTTGTTGATAGCTTGCACCTCAGTACTAGCTTAGTGGATGATCCCGTTTGTGTTTCGAATCCCATTGGGGGTTCTGCTCATCTATCGATGATATGTGAGGATCTAAGGATCTCTATACTCAGCGTTGAGTTCTTGTGTAGTGCGTATGTTCTAGGTTTCAGGGGATACGGATTGATCTTGGGCATGGATTGGCTGTCTAGACATGGAGCCATTCTGGATTGTGAGCATAGGGTTGTAAGGCTTGTGACTCGCCTGGGCAACACCTTAGAGATTTCATGCAATCCGAAGAATCCCGTCATGTTATGCTATCTAGAATCTCTCGACTCATCGGAGGAGGCCCTTCAGTCTGTAAGGGTGGTCCGAGATTATCCCGACGTTTTTGAAGAAGTTAAGGGGTTGCCCCCTAAACGAGAGATTGACTTTCGCATCTATCTGGTAGATAATGCTAAACCTGTTTCTTTGCCCGTTCGGCATATGGCTCCGCGTGAGAGACGGGAGCTGAGCAAGCAAGTGAAAGAATTGCTTGAGAAGGGCTTTATCAGAAGGAGTATATCCGAATGGGGAGCGCCTGTGGTGTTTGCAACTAAGGCAGATGGCTCTCTTCGACTCTGTGTGGATTATAGAGAATTGAATAAGCTGACTAAGAAGAACCGACACCCGTTACCAAGGATCGATGATCTCTTTGATCAACTTGTTGGTGCTTCTGTTTTCTCTCAGCTTGACCTTGCTACGGGTTTTCATCAGCTCAGAGTGGCTGAAGACAGTATAGACAAGACTGCATTCAGAACTCCAGACGGATTCTTTGAATGGCTTGTTATGCCGTTCGGCTTGACGAATGCACCCGCGTATTTTGTAGATTTGATGAGTAGGGTGTTTCGGAAGTTCTTGAATAAGTTTGTCGTGGTCTTTGTTGATGATATTCTGGTCTTCTCCAAGGATGAGGAAGAGCATGCGAGGCACCTAGTAGAGGTGATGGATACACTCAGAGCACACCAGTTAAAAGCCAAGTTCTCCAAGTGCCACTTTTGGAGAAGGGAAGTCAGATTTCTTGGGCATATCGTATCCAAGCAAGGCTTAGCGGTAGATCCCGCTAAGGTGGTTGCAGTTCAGGATTGGAAGACGCCAACGAATGCAACCGAGGTGAGAAGCTTTCTGGGTCTTGCGGGTTTCTATCGGAAGTTCATTAAAGACTTCGCAAAGATATCCGCTCCTCTTACTAAGTTGACGAAGAAGAACTTAGTCTTTGCTTGGGATATGGATTGTGAGCTTGCTTTTCAGAGACTCAAAAGAGCCCTTACCTCCGCACCAGTTCTAGCCTTACCCAATGGTGGTAAGATATTTACCGTGTACACTGATGCTTGTGGCACGGGATTGGGTGCCGTTCTGATGCAAGAGGGCAGAGTTATATGTTTTGGTGGGAGGCAACTTAAGGTGCATGAGAGGAATTATCCCACTCATGATCTAGAGCTAGCAGCGATTGTATATGCGCTCAAAGCATGGCGTCATTATCTTCTGGGAGAGAGATTTGAGTTATATACTGATCATAAGTCTTTGAAGTATCTCTTTTCGCAGAAAGATCTGAACTTAAGACAGCAGAGGTGGATGGAATTTTTGGCTTCCTATGACTTTGAGATATCCTATACCCCTGGCAAGGGGAATGTTGTAGCGGATGCGTTGAGTAGGAAAAGGTTGACACTAAGTCCTCTGTTTGTTGAGATGAAGAATTTAGAGTTCTTAGCGACCTTTGATTTCTCTTTGGCAATGGGATCGGTGACCGGTTCCTTGGCATCTTTAGAGCTCAGGCCTACCCTCCTAGATCAAGTTGGGGCTTCGCAAAAGGAAGACCCTCAGATAATTGAGATCTTGGATAAGCTGGTTCGAGGGGAGACATCTAGTCACCTTGCTCGATATTCTATAGACGATAGGGGTTGGCTGAGGAGAGATGGAAGGCTTTGTGTCCCGATGGTAGAAGACTTGGTGAGGAAAGTTCTCGAGGAAGCACATCGCTCCAAGATGACCATACATCCAGGGGGTGATAAGATGTATAAGGACATGAAGCGCGTTTTCTTCTGGCCCGGAATGAAAAAGGAGGTGGCGGAGTTTGTCTCGAGATGTGTTATTTGTCAAAGAGTAAAAGCTGAGTCGAAGAGGCCCGGTGGGCTATTACATCCGCTAGAGGTCCCGCTATGGAAGTGGGAGAGCATTTCTATGGACTTTATTGATGGGCTTCCAAGGTCCAGGAAGGGGAATACGAGCATATGGGTCATTGTGGATAGGCTCACGAAGAGTGCTCACTTTATCCCAGTGAAGAGCAAAAGGGCAGCATCTGGACTAGCATCAGTGTATCTTCGTGAGATAGTGCGACTACATGGAGTCCCTTCCAGCATAGTCAGTGACCGGGACCCCATCTTTACTAGTCAGTTCTGGAACAGCTTGCAGGAGGCTATGGGCACGAAATTGAACCTGAGTACGGCCTATCACCCACAAACAGACGGCCAGACAGAAAGGGTGAATAGGGTACTTGAGGACTTGTTGAGGCTTTGCATTCTGGATTTTGGTGGTGCTTGGGAAGACCATCTTCCTCTTGTCGAGTTTGCATACAACAACAGTTATCAGGCGAGCATAGGGATGGCACCCTTTGAGGCTTTATATGGGAGGCCGTGCAAGTCACCTACATGTTGGTGGGAATCCACGGATAAGCTTATACTTGGACCCGACATGATTAGGGATACATCCGAGAAGGTTGAGTTGATTAGAAGACGGATGAAAGCGGCCCAAGACCGGCAGAAATCCTATGCTGACAGGCGAAGGTCCGAATTGGAGTCTGAGGTTGGGGACAAGGTTTTCGTGAAGGTTTCTCCTTTGCGGAATGTGGTCCGATTTGGAGCTGTTGGGAAGCTGGCACCGAGATTTGTTGGACCCTTCCCCATCATTGAGAGAATTGGGAAGATGGCTTATAGAGTGCAATTGCCCGAGAAGTTGTCCGGAGTGCATAATGTCTTTCATGTCTCGCATCTCCGAAAGTGCCTGCATGAGTCCGCTGAGGTGGTTGAGCCTAGCATGCTTGAAGACGTGGAGGTAGAGAAAGAAGCAACTTTAAGGAAAGCTCCGATTCGTATCTTGGGGACAGAGACCAAGAAGCTAAGGAATCGTGAGGTCAGATTGGTGAAAGTTCAATGGGGTGAAGCCGAAGAGGACGCAACTTGGGAAACCGAGGAGAAGATGCGTGGGCTTTATCCATTCCTGTTTGAGGGTACACTCTCAATCTCTTCCCTTTGCTAGTATATCTTTCTCTTTGCTAATCCATATTTATCTAGTTATCGTGCTAAGCTTGTCATGAGAACCTTAGGTAGAAACCCTTTGGATGAAACATGTGTTTGAAACATGTTATGTTTGATGGTTGCAAGTGGTTGCAAGTGTTTGCAAGTGGTTACTCGTGGATGCATGATACACATTAGGCACTAGATCGGCTCACACACTCCTCATATTGCATGTGCATGAGTGTTTATGCTTATCCTTGGATGGAATTTGTAAGCAATCACATGGATGTTGCATATGGATGTATGATTGAGCACGCATGTAGATATTATACATTATGTTAGGGATTTGCATACATATGGATACATTTCACTAACATATTTTGCATTGATCATTGCATTAGATAAGTACATATACACACACTTTTGCATATGTTCATACAGCATTTAGAATCTTTTAAGGACAATGGTTGCTCGTGGACGATGTTTTGAGTAGATGGATGTTGGATGGTAGGATATGTTCTTCCTAACTTGAAGATTTCGGGGACGAAATCCTTTAAGGAGGGGAGAATATAACAACCCGTATTTTCAATAAACTGTTATAACATAAATCGAGGCAGAATTTAATTCAAAAATCAGAATCAGGGGAAACGGGCTATGCCATTGCGATCGTCTCGGAAAAATACGCGAAATAGAGTCCGAGTTTTCGAAAATCGGAGTCCGTATGACCCAGTTAAGGCCCATTGAAGTTTTCAGAAATTTCTATGCTAAAGACAGATTTAAATTTCAAATTAAACAAAACAGATTAGGGCTAATCAGGGTTAGGCGGGAAAATTCCCGCCAGGGGGCCCATGTCGACAGGCATGTCGACAGGGCACCCAGGGTGTCGACTGCCCTGTCGACAGCCCTGTCGACAGGGGGTGCCCAGGCAGTTCAGCCTGGTGCACCATTTCTGATTTGGGTTGGGTCATGTGGCTTTGTTCTGGAGAATTCTAAGATCTGACGGGCCAAACCTAATCTAGGGTTAATCCTAGGGCCTAAAACACTCTAATTCTCTATAAATATACCCCTAATCCTACCCTAAAGCCTCATTAATCAATCTTGCAACTAAACTATGCCAAATTGAAACCTCAAATGGCCTCCATCTAAAATCCCTAGCCTCCACCTTCCTCAAAGTTAAATCCTATGATGATATGATGATCATACAACCTTTTCTATGTTGTATGAATGCTTAATAACTTGCATACTTCATTAAGTAGCGAGTTTGATTTGCTAAGTTTGTGTTTTTGGGATCTTGCAAAAGGGTTTTCTTATTTGAGGCTTTGTTTTGGTTTTTAAAAGGGCTTCTTCATCTTATTTGGTGGATTTGTGGCTTGTTTATATTTTGTAAGCCCTCTTACCTTCACTTTACAAACTTTAAAGTTAATGTTTGGTGAAAGTTGAGATTTATGTGAGTTTAGTTGATTATGCATGCTTATGCGAACTCACTATGTCATGTTTTATATGATTCATAAGTTATGCATGCATATGTGAGATTTCTATGCCATGTTTTACATGTTTCACAAGTTATGCATGCTTATGCGAGCTTATTATGTCATGTTCTACATGTTTCATGGGTTATGCATGTTTATGCAAGATCACCTTACCATATTATGCAAGTTTAATGGATTATGCATGTTCACCTTACCATATTATGCAAGTTTAATGGATTATGCATGTTCATCTTACCATGTTATGCAAGTTTAATGGATTATGCATGTTCACCTTACCATGTTGTGCATATTTAATAAGCTATGCATGATTATTCGAATTCACCATGACATGATTTGCAAGTTTAACATGTATGCATGTTTATTATGACATGAGAAGTTCACCATGTATGTTATGCTAAGTTACCTTTTATACCCTTATACGTTATGACGAATATGTAAGCGAGATAATAACGTTGGGAGGGTTTGGGTAAACTTAAAAATACATGAAACTAAAAGATTGGGAATTTACCTATTAAGTTAGGTCTACCCCTTGGGAATTTACCTATTAAGTTAGGTCTACCCAAGTATATGTTAACTTGTAAATATGTTTTGATGTGGACATGACAATAGATAACATGATATGGCCAACTCGAGGTTAGACCTAGTTGTGGTGTAAATCTTCCCAGGTAACCACAATGTAGGGTCTAATGTGGGTAGTTGGTCATGTTGCACCATAAGACCCGAGGTTAGACCTAGACGTGGTGTAAATCTTCCCAGGTAACCACGGAGGTCTAATGTGAGAGGTTGGGTGCGTTAATTAATTAATGCCTCATGATTAGGGTTAAGTCATGGCCCACTAATACTTAACCAATAATGGGGATGCGAGGATTAGATGGGGTTAAGTGAGTACACTTAACTAATTTAATCCATGATTAGTGAGGGGTTAAAACCACACTTAACCCTCTTAGAAACCCTAGCAACGTGGTCTGTTCCAGCAGTAATCCCAGTTTGGTATCACCACAACCCTATAGCTAGGTTAGGGCGGGGCACGATTACTGGACTGATGTAAGCGACCAAAGCGACGGCTGAGTGGTACAGCGGTGCGGGTCCGGCGGGCTACGGACGTGCACGTAGTCCGATGTTGGACAAACTCGAGGCACGGGTACCAGTAGGCTTAGACTGTGCATTATTGCTTAGGTGTCTGGGGTTGACACCTTAGGGCTTGATACACCCGAAGGTGGACCCAGCACAGTCTGACTACATCCATGTGGGCCGTATGGACACCAACACTCGACGTGTTAGGTTTATAGGGAGCCGATCGATTAGACCGTTGGGCTGGGCCTTATACTAAGGTCACTTCATGTTATTGGGCCAAAGTTTGGGCTAAGGGATCAAGATCTGTTTGTGGGTTTGCTAGTACACTGTGGTGCAAAGTTTAAGCTCGTCTATGTGATGTCACCTTTATCTATTGCCAGTATGTTCATCTCAGTTTCCATCATACTGTTAACTTTATTAGTTTATAGATTGATCGTAGTAGGGCTTACCAGTCTTTTTGACTGACCTGTTTTCTTTCGCTTCTTTTCTTCCGTTCCCCCCCCCCCCCCCCCACAGGTTCTCAGGGAGGGACTACATCTGCTTAGTGGATCTTTGACTTGCTTGTTGGATAGCTCATGTACGGATCTGAGCTAGCTGTGGCTTATCTTTTATTTCTGGGGATTAGTATTGATGTTTACTATGTATTTTGTTATCACGTATCTAGACTGGAGTTGTATTTTGGATCATGACATTTTGATATTATGTACTTGACTATGTGGGTTTTCTGAGATGATGATGATGGGTTTTTATCTGCTACCGCTGCTTTACTTATATTTATTTTTATATACTCTGTCTTGCTATATCTCTGTGCATGTTTACCTTCACAATAACGCCCCTCCAAAGCTAGTACATTCTAAGGAGTGATCCTAGTGGAGGTGGGGTGTTACATCGAGCCACCGCAAATGCTCCAATGCTAGCCACGATAACTAATGATCAACCCTCTGCTTCTACACCCGTCTCATACATGGATTTTTTTATGCATGTTCGATATGTCATATAGAACTAATGATGCCTTGGAGGTCCAGAGACGTGAAAGCGTCACTATGCAACAGATAGTGAAAGACATGAGTAGGCAAATAGACGAGCTACGCAGGCAGAGAACACCATTACCGACTCATCATCTTGTTGCAGACCATTCATCTTCTTTGGAAGAAAGGCATCCACGCCAGAGGAGGCCATATGAGAGACCCCAGAACCTCGAGCAATTAGAATTTGGATCATTGAGATCTCACGAAGATGTGGCTCGCGTGTTAGGACCTGATGACCCGAGCCTAAGAGAACCTATGTTGCTGCCAATGCGGGGATCTCATGCCCTTCCCAGAGATCCCAACATCACTAACCATACTCAAGGACAATTCCTTCATCCCACTCGTCCTGTGAATGACCGGGATCGTAGAGGGCAAGGAAATTCAACGGCTACCAAAAACCTAAGGACGTCAGCCGATGTAGGGGCTGGATATATTAGGAGAACCAGGAGTGCGGACCTTGAGCCAACATTAACCAATCCCGAGGTAGAGGCAATGGTACGCCAGATTATGGATGATAGTCGACATTACGCCAACGAAGATTGGGGAATTGAGCATAGCCATACCCCTTTAACTAATGATATCCTTAATTTCCAATTCCTTGACGATTTAATCTGCCCCAAATGGATCGATATAGGGGATGAACCGATCCAAGGCAGCATTTGATGAGGTATTCGTGGTACATGAATGTTGTGGCAGCTCTCGATGCCATAAAATGCAAGGCTTTTCCCATTTGTCTTGACAATGTCGCATTGATGTGGTTTACTCGACTCCCCCTTCGATCAATTTCCAACTTCGGAGAGCTAGGTGAGAGCTTCATGAACCAATTTTGACTCCATGCACAGAAGTCCAAAAGTGTCATTGAACTATCCAGGATCAAGCAAGCTCTTGGAAAATCTTTGAAGTCATATTCGGATCGCTTTAACCTGGCAGTTACTGAAGTAAGTGTCCCACATGAGCCGACCATCTTGATGGCACTAATAGATGGGGTTGATAAGGAAACAGAATTTGAGAGATATTTGGCTAGAAAGTCGTCGTTGACTTGGGAGATGTTCTATGAAAAGGCAAATATTCTCCTACGACGAGAGTGAGTATATGCCAGCTGAAAGAGAAAGTCTGACGGAGCTCCCAGGGAAGACATTTGGAGTAATGTTGCTATCAAACAATCCGGAGATAGCGCAGGAAAAGTCGAAGTAAATGTTGGTAACAAAAGTGGAGGAAATGGTAACTAGGGTGGAAATGGTGGCAAAAGAAATAGGAATCAGGGGAATAATTCCAGAAAGAGACCTCAATTTCAAACTTTCGAGAATTAAAAACCATTGAGTGACACTTTGAAAATATCTATTTGGATACTTATAATGTTTGCAGTACAAGAAACCTCCACCAATGGATTCGACCCAATAAAGCATGAAACTGGTAAGTTTTACTTATTTCACGAAACTTATGGCCACTCCACGAATGAATGCCGCCACCTAAGAGATGTTATGGAAAAGCTACATCGTGCCGGAAAGTTGGATGAATACAAATTCACCCCAAAGGACTAGGGGCAAGGAGGACAAGTTCCAAACCAAAATCAGCCCACTTCCAAGCCTATTGCCCAGCAAAAGGGAAAAGGTACAGTCATTAATACCATCAACGGAGGTCCACATCTGGTGAGATTTAACAACAAAACAATGGAGCAGTATGTTAACGCAGCCAAACATCCAGAGATTGGAGAGTGTAGCAATCTTGAAGAGGATGCACCGGTGAAACAGCAAAAGACAGCAACGGATGATGTTATCTTCCGAGATAGAGAGAGTGTCGGAGTCGAAGAGCCCAGCACCGATCCATTAGTGATAACTCCCCTTATCGGACCTGCATCAGTTAAGAAAGTCCTCGCGGATAGTAGAAGTTCCGTCAACATCCTATTTAAAAAATCTTTTGATCAGTTGAAGTTAGAAATAAAGGATTTAAAATGTGTTGAGGATGGATATGTGGCTTTAATGGATCATCAACTGCTCCTATTGGAATGGTAGACTTACCTGTAGAGCTGGGGGAGGGAGAGCACCGAAGAGTAAGGATCCTCCAATTCGTGATCATGGATATTGATTTGCCTTACAATGCTTTCTTAGGCCGACCGACCATTATAGAGTTTAGAGCATACATCAGACCCTGGTGCCTGTTAACGAAATTCTCAACTGAAGTTGGAGTGGGAATGATTCGTGGTGACCAAGTTACTGGAAGACCCAGTTATATGGTAGAATTGAAGATGCTGCGCAACGGAAAAGATGCAAAGTCTAAGAATACTTCCCCTCCTACTAAGGAGAACTCAGCATAGCCACTAAAGACAACATCGCCGAGGGAGTCGCCTTAAGATCTTCCTGAAGATATCAATCCTAGAGAGGACGAAGAACCAGGAAGCAGAAAGGCGGCGCCTAATGAAGCAACCATAGACATTCCAATCGATAACGACGACACGACAAAGGTCTTGAATATTGGATCTCACTTGCATTCTTTCCAGATGAAATAATTAGCATACTTTTTGAAAGCGGCTGGATGTCGAACCTTGTCTTGGTCAAAAAATCTAATGGGAAGTGGCGAACGTGTATCGACTTTTCTGGTCTAAACAAAGCTTGCCCGAAGGACAACTTTCCACTCCTCAGAATTGACCAATTGGTAGACTCAATGGTAGGGCATGAACTTCTCTCTTTTATGGATGCATATTCCGGGTACAACTAGATTCTTATGCATGTACCGGACCAGGAGCATACCAGCTTTATTACGGACTTGGGGTTGTACTATTATGTGGTGAGGCCATTCGGGTTGAAGAATGTCGCGGCCACTATCAACGCTTGGTGAATCAGATGTTTTACAACCAAATTGCGAAGACAATGGAAGTATATGTGGATGATATGTTTGTAAAGTTGAAGCGATCATCTTATCATATAGCGGACTTAGCAGAAATGTTCGGTATTCTCCAACGATATGGAATGAATCTTAATCCTCTAAAATGTTCAATCGGAGTTGCATCAGGAAAATTTCTGGGCTTCATAGTTAGCTCCCGCGGAAACGAGATTAATCCCAATTAGATTACGGCAATCAAAAATATTGAAAAACTGTGAAAGAACAAAGATGTCCAGAGTTTGCCAGGAAATGTCGCAACCCTAAGCAGGTTTATTTACAAGGCCATAGACAAATGCGTTCCTTTCTTCAATTTGATAAAGCGTGGAAAGCGTAATTTTGAGTGGACTCCATATTGCGTAGAAGCTTTTCAAAACCTGTTGGATCTCCTAGAAAAGCCTCGATACTATCTAAACCAGTGGACCATGAAGATTTATTTATATATTTAATAGTCGTCTCATGCCATTAGTTCAACTCTAGTTTGCGAGGAAGACATAGTTCAAAGACTAGTATATTATGTGATCAAGAAGTTGGCAGCAGCAAAGAGCAACTATTCGAAGATAGAAAAACTTTCTTGTAGCCTACTGATCATTTCTAGAAAAATCTACCATTATTTTTGGGCTCATCCAAATTTTGTATATACTGATCAACCACTTCGACAGGTCCTACAACAGGCTGAGGCGTCTGGATGATTACTTAAGTGGAATATTGAACTAAGCCAGTTCGATCTAAACTTCCAACCTATAAGATCAATAAGGGGGAAGCTTTAGCTGACTTCATTGCTGAATTTAATATCTCTGAGGAGGATGTCAAATATGAAGAAGTTGGTCCCTCGGAGAAGAAATTAGAAGTTAGCCCATGGAAGCAATATACAGATGGTGCTAAGAAAGATAGACGATCTGGCGACGGGGTTGTTTTGGCGACTCCTGAAGGACGATCAATCTACTATGCTTTGCTATTAGAATTTTCCGCAACTAACAACGATTCCAAATATGAGGCCCTGATTATCGGGTTGAAACTCGCTAAGGAATTGGTAGTAACAACGTTGAACATATTTTGTGATTCAAATATCGTCATCTACCAGGTTCGGAAGGAGTCCCAGCCTAAAGGACCTCGACTCGTCTCTTACCTAGAAAGGGTAGAAGAGTTATTAGATAAGTTAGAGCATTATAGCATAACCCACATTCCGTGGGCAGAAAATCAGAAAGCAGATAGATTAGCTAAGTTGGCAAGTTCAGATAATCCAGAGGAAACCAAGATGGTTGCAATCGAGATACGGGAATCTCCAAGCATTGACCAGATGGAAGTTGATCTGGTGCTGGAGACCGAACCGGAAAGAGAATCATGGATGACGCTGATAAAGGATTTCCTGCAAAACGGAACACTCCCGACGAAAAAGAGTGAAAGACGGGCTGTGGTTCGCAAAGCATTGAGATATGTATGATACAGGACGGAGTCCTTTACCGCCAGCGATTTTCTATGGCCTTGCTCCAATGTATAGTACATGACAACATCAAACGTGTACTTAAAGAAGTGCATGAAGGTGAATGTGGAGATCACACCGAAGGTCAAACGTTGGCAAAGAAAATATTACGGTATGGCTATTTTTGGCCTACCAAAAACAGAGATGCACCTGATTATTCACGACGCTATGATAGGTGCCAGAAATTCGCTAAGATTCCCAGAGCACCTCCTGATCAACTAAAGTCATTGGTGAGTCCGTGGTCGTTTACTGTATGGGGAATAGACATCATTGGAAGTCTACCGATCACTAAAGGTGGAGCCAAATATGCAATCATGGTCGTAGATTATTTTACTAAATGGGCAGAGGTCGAGCCATTAACTACGATAAAAAAGTCGGGATCAATTTTGTAGTCAGAAACATAATTTTCTGATTTGGAATTCCCAAAGCCATCTTAATTGATAATGGAACCCAATTCGATAGCACTGAGTTCAAAGATTTCTGCCAGAAATACAAAATTGACAAGAGATATACTGTAGTAGCTCACCCACAATGGAATGGACAAGTTTAAGCAAGAAACAAGATAATCAAATCCATTCTTAAGAAGTGGCTGAAGCAGGCAAAAGCCATATGGGTTGACGAGTTACCTTTAGCATTGTGGGCCTACCAAACAACCTACAAATCTGTGACTGGTCATACTCCTTTCTTGCTTTCATTCGGATCAGAAATAGTCATTCCACTGGAATTGGAATTTCCCTTTCACAGGACAACGTACTATGATCCGATGATGAACAAAGCACTTCTCCTCGGGTCCTTAGACGAGATTGAGGAAAAGAGGGATGAAGCAGACTTATGCGCATCGAGGCACTGACACCAAGTCACTTGATATTACAACAAGAATGTTCGACCCTGGACCTTTGAACTTGGAGACTAGTCCTGAAATGTGTCTCCCCCCCCTCGTACATCTGGGTCCGAAATGGGAAGGACCGTACATCATTCAACGGAAACTTGATACATGAGTTTTCAAGTTAACGACCGTAGATGATGAGGAAGTACCCAGAGCATTTAATGCCCAGCACTTGCGGCAATACTTGGCTTAAGACTATATTAGTTCTTTTGTTTATTAAACCATGTAAAAAGGCACAATTTGCCTTGAAAAGTCAGGTTAATATAAACAAAAGATTATAAAGTGGACGTAGGCTATGATTTGGCCGAAACACTATAAAATATTGTGTATCATTTATTTTTCCATATTTTTCTCTTTATATCCTGTGATTGTTTTGTTTTGGGTATGAAACATTACACTTGAATTGAAATTAAGAGCGAACACGACATTCAAACTGTTAAGACTCCGCCCTAGAGAATAGGGTGTAGAAGGAAAACCGGAGCGAACGAAATGACCATTCACATGATAAATGCAAAAGACCAGAAGACGACGTCCCAAACTTTAACTCTCATGATTCGAGAAAGAGTACAAAGGACAGGAAGATAACGTCCCTAAAGCGTGATGGTGCACCACGATTGAAGACCGCCTTGACCACACTTTAACCTGGGCATACAACAGGAGAGTATAAATGTAACAGCCCTGATTTTTGGGTTTAATTTTAAAATTTTATTTTAAGAAATTTTAATGAATGAATATATTTAAAATTATTTATTTTAAATAATAACGATGAAAAACTTATTTTATTTCGAGCGCAAACTTGAAATTTATATTAAATCCATTCCGAGCCTGAAAACGGCGCGGTAATTTCAGATTTGAAATTCCAACTTTGAAAAATTATATAAAATAAAATATAAATCGGAATTGGACGAAACAAGAAACGCTAGGACCGTATTGAAAATATCTTTCCAAAGAGTTTCAGAAATTAAGATTCCAGTTTATAAATTGTAAGTTATGAGAAAATTAAATTTTCAGAAAAACGCTATAGAATTCGTATATATTATATATAAGGCCCGAAACGTAAAATTTTTGCAGAATAAGGAATTACGACCCGAAACCATCTCCATTGGTTTCAGAATGTTGTTTACATATAAAAATGACTATAAGAACTTATATTTTTGAGTTTCGGAAAAATTCCACTATTTTTGGTATTTTTAAATATTAAAAATATACGCCTGAAAAACGGAATTTTTGCAAACGAACTCCGAATTCGACGAGACCAGTTTCTATGGATTCGGAATATTAAAATAAGGTTAAATTCTAAAATTTATAATTTTTGGAATTATTTTGTGGCCGGTATAATTTTTACAGTGAAAAATAGCATGTTTTCAGACTTCGGAAATTCATAATAAATTCATACGGACTCGGAAAATTACGAAATCAGGTTCGTTGGATTCGTAATGACCTGAAATAATTATGTTTAAAATTTTATTAATTTTGAAATCAGCATGTATTTATAAGAATTTTTGAATTGAAGAAAACAGTTGAAAATTTAGTAATTGTACACGTAATGATATTTGGGCCCAAACCAAAATTAGACCCATAGTATATATTATCTTTTTCCTCAGAATTTAGGGCTGAAATTCGAAATACACAGCAGCCACTTCTCTTTTCCATCATTTTTCTCAATTTCCATGGCGGCTCTCTTCCTCTAAAATTTGTCGAAAATAAAATCTCTTCAAACCATAGCAAATTATATGTCCACTCGAAGGTCTCGACGATACGAAGCTAATGGTGTCGTCGGTTTTGTCAAACAGCGCTCGGATTCGCCGGAATCTCGTCTTAAAGCTCGCTGTTTTCGAAATTCAGAAGCTCAAAACGTAAATCAAGAAATTCCCGTGAATCGAGGAAGAATTAGACGAAGTCACGAACACGGAAGTTCTTCGTCTACATGAGGTGGAGGTGCTCGCAAAATTTCAGGTAGTTTGGAGGTGTGAGGCGCCCTGTGGGACCCGCGAGGCGAAATTGTTCGTAGGCGATTTCCCGATGATCGGAGAAGCTTTAGGGGCGGCTCTTTCTGGTGGTGGTGCGTCTCGCCAAGACGAAGACGTTGGCGGTGGTCCCGTGGCGTCAGGTGGCCTGAAGCAGCGGCAAATGGCGGTCAAAGTTCTGCGGTGAATAGTGTTTCGCGGTCAACGGGCTGAGGGTATTTTCTATTTTATTTTTATATTATTTAATTAATTTCCAGAACTTTAAAATTGCATAACTCACTCATACGAAGTCGAAAATCGACGATTTCAGGTGCGTTGGGATCGTGGCGACGAGATGGACGCGTGGACACTAATTTTGTCCAATTCTGAGACAGTGAAATTTTTAGGTATTTTCACGAATATTAATTAATTATTTAATTATGTCCAACTTTAATAAATCATAACTCTCTCGTACGAGGTCCGATTGACGAACCGTAAATTGCGTTGGATTCGTCTTTCCGAGCTCTTCGCGATGGCGCAGACCAGAGCTGAATCCGAGACAGTCAAATTTTCAGCAAAAATCAAAGTGAGAATTCTATTTTTAAAATAAAATTATTTATTTATTTAATTCACTGCAAAATCTATATTCATATCATAGGAAATTCATGTTGTTGCTGCATGTATGATTATTTCCATGTTGATTGTTTGTGATGATTGTGCGTATTTATGTTGACATGATTTTGTGTGCACGACGAAGACAAACATTTTAGTTAATATATAAAATGTATAATATTCCTGTTTGTAAAAGAAAAATTTGTGCAAACCATAAAAATCATATATTTATATTGTGTATATATATAACGGAGATGTTACATGTTAGAAAGGGAATTTATATATTGTGAAGAAGAAAAAAAAATATTCTTTGTTTATCATGTTGGAATTTTCATTTTATGAATTACCCACATAAAATATTCATTTTTATGTTATGTTGAATTAGAACCGTCAACATAAGTATGTTCATTTGGTTAATAACGTTATGCTAACATAAGAACATCGCTTGTGTTAATAATGTTATGTTAATATAAAAACTGTCATTGTATTAAAATGAACAAAATGGATGTGTCATTTATGTTGTATATAAAATTGACAGAATAAACATGTCATTTATTTAGTAAATTACACATGCCATTTTCATAAGGAATGTTAATAATATTAGATTAAAAAAGACACTTTTGTCAATATAATTAAGTAGCGACAAAAATCACTTTTGTCAATATAATTAAGTAGCGACAAAAATCACTTTTGTCAATATAATTAAGTAGCGACAAAAATCACTTTTGTCAATATAATTAAGTGGCGACAAAAATCACTTTTGTCAATATAATTAAGTAGCGACAAAAATCACTTTTGTCAATATAATTAAGTAGCGACAAAAATCACTTTTGTCAATATAATTAAGTAGCGATGAATTCACTTTTGTCAATATAATTGAAGTAGCAATGAAATCACTTTTGTCAATATATTGAAGTAGCGACAAAAATCATATTTTTGTAAATGTAGAAGAAAGATTTAAAATAACAAAAGATTCATTTTGACAATTGAAGAAGAATGACAATAGAAATTTCATTTCTATTTAATGTAATAAAAGAAAATACTTTTATTTTGTTAATGACATAGCATTGCATATGAATGGTATATATTTATTTTGTTAATGACATAGCATTGCATATGAATGGTATATATTTATTTTGTTAATGACATAGCATTGCATATGAATGGTATATATTTATTTTGTTAATGACATAGCATTGCATATGAATGGTATATATTTATTTTGTTAATGACATAGCATTGCATATGAATGGTATATATTTATTTTGTTAATGACATAGCATTGCATATGAATGATATATATTTATTTTGTTAATGACATAGCATTGCATATGAATGATATATATTTATTTGGTTAACGTTGCATAGCATTGCATATGAATGATATATATTTATTCTGTTAACGTTGCATAGCATTGCATATGAAATGAAATATATTTATTTTGGTTAATGTAAAGAGTATGACAACTTCAATTTTTGTTAAGGTAAAGAATAGCGACAAATTCCTTTTTATATGTAAAGAGAGAGATGAAATAAGCTTGCGTATACATTAATTCACTTTTATATGTAATGAGAGAAATGAAGTAAAATTTGTTTACATATACATTCAGTTTATATGTCAATTGTAATGGAAGGTTTGTTAACATGTACATTCATAGTTGTATATGTCATTGGAAAAAGAGAGATTATTTTTATATGGATAGAATAAAAGAAAGATTCATTTTTATAAAAATAGATAAAAAGAATGGCAAAACATTCATTTTGTCAAATATAAAAGAAAGATAGAAAATATAAGGATGACAAGATACTCATTTGTCAAGAGTAAGAAATATGCATTTTGATCAAACGAAAAAGGATGACAAAATATTCATTTGTTAAAAATTAAGTTGACATTGTTTTGTACTGACAAGTTTTGTTAAAGGAAATTACATTTCATGTGATCAAAATAAAAAGAAATGAGAATTACATTTTTTTTATGTAATTATATGATTGAAATGTCACTTATATTAGAAGTGTTAAACTAGATAAACATGTCCCTTTGTTTAAAAGAGGTGATTTAGGATAAGAAGGACATTTTATTAATTAAAATTACACTTTTATTTGAAACTATGATATGAAATGTGGTAAGCGAATAAAATTTACACTTTTATATATGTAACTATAAATGAGGATTTGCACTGTAAATTAGAATTACATTCTTATTATGTAATTAAGGTATGATATTATATTTTATATTAAAAATTATATTTGCATGACGTCACCTAAGAAGGAAATTTGCATTGCCAATATAAAATAGCAAAAATAATTTTTTTTGGTTTGCATTGAAAGAGATAAGAAATATATTCGTTCGTATAGAAATGAAGTTAACACCAAAATATATTTCGTTTTGGCTAGGAATTGAAATGACACAAAAATACTCATTTTTTGTTAAATTATGAAGGACGTACAAAAATATTCATTTTTGGTTGTAATTGGAATGATACACAAAATACATTTTTGTGTGTAGGATATGTATGGAAATTGAAGAACATTAATAAAAGAAACCATTGTTTGGTGTGATGAGTTATTGCATATAAATAAGAAGATTGGTTGTTAGGAAAATATAGTAAGATGAAATGGATGGAGGAATTATATATATAATTATATATATATAAAAATTTAAAATCAAACGATATGAAATGATTTCCAACTTATATATACACGAGAATTGTTTGGGAAGTCCGAGTTTATCTCATTCCAAACAATTTAAACGACGTTTAAAAATTGAAGATTTAAAGACGACCATAGAAGACCGACGGTCTTCACATCGAATGGACGACGACTGCTGATGCCCATGATTGGAGTAGCTACCTTGAAGGGGCTACAGTGGTTTCCGTCCGGACGTAGTGTTGATTTGTACGGATTTGACTTTCGCTCAGACCCAGAGCATAAGTTTTAAATGGATTGTGTGTCTGACGTTGTACTCCGTTAATATCATGTTATTGATTTTCTGTCTATACATAAATGATTGGTGGTGAAGAATTTATTCTTTACTTAACACCCGTTTATATATTGATGGACGATCAATGGCACGGTATGGATTGACAATGTGGCACGCTAAGATGAAGATGATCAAGGCTTTGTTGAAAAGCAGGCCTTGTGGTTATGACGTAACTTCGCGAGCCTCACAAACCGGTAGAGTCTAAAACGGGCGAAGGGAACGCAGGGAGAGCAGCACGTTTCTTTCTAGCTAGAAGTGGTGTTTGGGTTTTATCACGACCTGACATTTTACTTATGTGGATGATGGAATGAGGCGCGCCTCGGATAGGTCCTATAGGACCGGGAAACGTGTGCTTAGGAATTGCCAATCCTCTAAGCTGTATTTGAGGACCGGCCCTGCCATTTCCAAGGGTTAACTGCGGGTAATCCTGGGACATTAGCTAGAGTGTCTCGAATCGGTAAGGAGCTCCGCCCTAGCCTTGACTCAGATGGAAATCCAAATTCCAAATACGACCCTTGCGGTTTTGATTGTATTACTAGTACGGAGGCATAATATATGGTACCTATGCTTCCTAGGATTGATACATTTACTTTGAAATGTTTTAAAACATATACACACTAATAATAATATCGTTTTTACGTATTTATCATCTTTTAATCACCATAAGGTAAAACTCTATCCTCTGGTGTGCGTTGCATTGTGTGATGGGACCTGAGTCTTATGGTGATTTCATTTTTCTAAAAAGCATTGCGTTATTTGACGATTTACTTTACTGTTATGCACAGCAATCCATTGGAGTAAACTCGTTCCGCGTTAGCGGCGTGGTCCTTGGATTTGCCTTATTAGTAGTTATGTTAGTTAAGAATTCTCACACCAGTCCCACGACTGACCCGTTGTTTGTTTCCACCTTTGCAAACTCGGGTGCCCTCTTTTCCACACGGGCAGTCGAGTAGTTTGTCTATAGGTTTATCTCTTGAGCAGGATACTGGATTGAAGCATAAAGCTGTGTCCAGAATATAGAAAAGACTTCCGCTGTATTAGTTTTGTTCAGCTGCAATGTATTATAAATTAAATGTAAAATTTATCTTCCGCTGCAATTATTTTTATTCGATGTACTCTGATATTCTGTACTCTGATGTAAACATTTTGTACTGTTTATAAAAGTCTGCTGTTTTGTTCTGATGATTGTTGTATTCCCAAAGTTAAAGTATTCGGGATTTGAACGGTCTTGGTCGATTTTGCGATCGATCGGGTCGGGCAAAGCCCGGGTCTTTACAATAAAGGCACTAAGAGCAAGTGGCAAGAAAAAAGGATCCTTACCCTGTTGAAGGACTAGGGGAAATCTAATGACAGTCCTAGTCAATCCCGAACAAGCCTTGGCTAGGCATTTTTATTCAAGATTGATTGGGGCATACACACACATCACATCTCCCTATTATTTATTACTTAGTTTAGTAATGATTTTTGCATTGCAAATATTATAGTTTGCAGGGAAGCCCATGTAGGATCTTTTTGTTTAATATGTGATGTGATTTATCATTTGTTATTTATGTTAATAATGTTTTGACTACTAGTGCATTTAACTGAAATGAACGACAAACTTGCAAATATTCGGCATCGCAAGAAAACAAGCTACTTTATTTACATAACTGCAGGTTTATACAAGGAGACTAATCAAAAGATGCGAGGGACGCACTCGCTACAACAATAGTTGCCCAGTGGAAAACAAAATGAAAATACTAAATCACAT
This sequence comes from Allium sativum, assembly GCA_030737875.1. Lineage (NCBI taxonomy): Eukaryota > Viridiplantae > Streptophyta > Magnoliopsida > Asparagales > Amaryllidaceae > Allium > Allium sativum. Next base: position 76,412,514 of record CM060917.1, read on the forward strand.
TTCACTTGGATTTGGGAGAAGGCTTGGACGTTCGAGCAGCCTTCTGTTTCTCTTTTTCTTCCCTCTCAGCATCCGTGAGTAGGCGCTTCTTCGACTTCTTCTTTTCCTTTGGAGGAGTAACTTGGGGGGGGGGGGACTGAGGACTGAGATGCTAATTGAGAAATGATTGACTTTGTAAGTTTAATGACTATCTTCTTCCCAGGAGTTACTAACTAGATGGGATCAATGTTAAGAGGTTTTTCGGTTTCTCCCTCAGATTTGACTTTCAAAAGTGCATCAGTCTTCGCTGTCATCTTCGCCAAAGCCATGTCATCATCTTCTCCCAAGCCTCTAGTTACGATAACATAATCGTCCCCCTCGTTCCCACCATCGTCCTTTAGATCATCTATAATGTCTCCATCCTTGGGAGTCTCAGTACTAGATGACACGATAGCTTTATTAGCAATCTTTTCCTATTTTTCCTTGGTCTTCTCAGCAGACTTTGCATCGGTGGCCTCTTCCTATTTCTCCTCAACCTTCTCAACAGTAAGTGTATCGGTAACTTATTCTTGTTTCTTATCAGTCTTCTCGGTCGGCTTTGCATCTGCAGCAAAAGAAGCAACAATTATTAGCTCAGGAGAAAACACGGGCTCTTCGATTGTTCGTCCAACAATATGACGGAAAGTGGAGATAGCTTTAACAAATTGAGGCAAAAAGGTAGGTATACTTTCAGATGACTTTTCAACATAAGCAGCAGGAGTTGCTGGAGTTGTTTCAGCTATTGGAGATAAGAAAGCAGCTTCGGTATCTCAGGATGGGTAGGATCGTACTCTTCTGTTTCCGTAGTTACGGGAACAACAGATGAAGAACCAACAACAGTGGTTTGTTTTCCCTTAAGCCAATGTGTTTCCTTCTCCATAGAAATAGTAATAAGTTTACGCCCTTCAGCTAAGCGTTCCAACTCCTCACCTTTTAGATATTTCTCCATGAGTTTTTCCTCAGTAATGGTGTCCACCTTAAGTTGCCGTCTCTCCCAATCGACCACCTGATCCCACACATAAACCAATGTTGTTGGATAGTCTTTGATCCAAGAAATGTCTTGATAACGAATTACTTGAGCAAAGAATTCTATCATGGTCTCTCCATAATCATCCAGTTCCTTTTGAGCTTGGCAAGTTGTGCATTAGCATTCTCGACAGGTTTGATAGCGATGTTTGCGTTCCGCTCAACCAAAACTACCCTTGATTCAATCTTTGCAAATTTAACCTCTAGATCGGCATTCTTCTTCGCTAACTCCTCCTTCTTCTGCTCAAGGCGAGCACAAACTAACTTTTCCTTGGTACTTTTAGATTTGGCATCCTCGGTTTGTTTCTTTAAAATCTAAGCGTTCATGTCTATGAGCTTCCAGTTCGGCATGATAACGCTTTTATAGCTCTTCATATTATTTCTTGTAGTTGTCAACATTATGCTGTGCGAGAGCAAGTTGAGCTTGTGTGTCCTCCACCTCTTTTTATGTGTATTTCAAGATATTCTCGTCATGCTTGGCTAGTTCTTTCATATTTTTCACATTAACTATTAAGTCCCGAATAACTTTGGAAAGATTGCGTGAGTACTTGAACATCTCCCTATATTGCTTATCTGCTAAGTCTATTTTATCCTTAACTTCATCTGCCCAATTTGAAGGCACTGGCTCGAGGGCAGGAAAAAAACATATTATCAAAGTGATGATCCGGAAATTGTTTCTTTATAAGTTTCAGTTTTGCTTTATTCTCGGAATCGAGTGTCATAGGCTTCGCTATTGATAGATCGACTTCTCGTCGCTTAGCAGGTACAAGGGTCGTCTTACCTTACTCTTGCTCTTTTTCAGAAGTTTTGGTTCTATCCTATGGGTCGAGATGTTTTGGTGGTAACCTTTCCTGATGATGTTTTTCTTTGAAGGAGTTGGAACCTTATGTTGAAATTTATCTCCTTCACGATGATCCTAATGGCTCCTATGCTTATCAGTGCCTAACCGACGAGGGGAGCGAGAGCGTGAAGAGTAAGGACGATTGGAATCATGATGTCTCCTGCTATGTAGCACCCCATAATTTTAATTAACAAATTTAAGAACACTTAATTTTTAGGAGAAGAATTACGGGAAATGGGTTACGCCATTGCGTTCATCTCGGAATTCTGCTTGGAATTTTCGTAAATCGGACTTCGTATGAGGAAGTTATGGCCTTCAGAAGTTTCAGGGATTTAAACAAATTAAAACAACTCGAATTCAAATTCAAAATTCAAATGAAAACACAGAAGCGGACTGGGCGGGATTTTTCCCATCCCAGGCCAGGTCGACCAAGGGGTCGGCCTCCCCTGATTTGGTCAGATCTGAGGCAGATTCGGGATTTTACACCTGGACTTGTTTTCTGGACAGATTCTTTGGCTCCTAACCTATTTAAACACCCCCAAACCTCACTTTCTCTCCATACCAAACCATTGTAAAGCTATGCTGCCTCAATCATAATTAAAATAAGTGAAATATGTCCTTATGCTGCTGGAATACTTCATCTTCTTCTTAAAGCTAAGGAATTGTGAGACAAGATTGTAGAACAAACGACGAACGAATTATTCTCTTCTCTAATCCGTCTTGGTGAGTACAAATTCTTTCACAAAATAATTAATAAATTAATTATGATGAGTTATAATTTAGGTTATAAGATTATGCCTGTTGAATCATTGCCGATATGATATTGTCTATTTTGTGAATATACGCTAGTTGTTGTCTTATGTACATAGATTCATGATGTTGGTTCATATGTCTAAACACATATGCTAGATTTGATTCATTTTGTGACATTAATTTACATGTCTAAATCATATGTAAGTGTATATGTAAATCTTAGTTTACATGTCTAAATTATATATGCAAGTTTATATATAAGTTTGGATGCGAATCATATGCTAGTTTATATGTAAGTTTGTATGCGAATCATATGTAAGTCTTAGTTTACATGTCTAAATTAAATATTCAAGTTTAATACAAGTTTGTATGTAGATCATATGCAAGTTTATGCGAAAACCATGTTCATATATGCAAGTTCACCTTTATGTGTATAGATTTATGCAAATCATATCTTATATAATTTGATCCATGCCAGTTTGTAGTTTATGCAAATTATGCCTATTGCATATGCAAGTTATTGATTACGCAAATTTGTGATTATATAAATTATAATCATGCAAGTTTTGATCCATGCTAGCCTATTCTTATTTGCAAGTTAGATCTATTTTATGTGTTATACAAGTTGTGATGTTTCTTTTCTTTTTATGAGTTAGACTATTTGTGGGTCTAACATATTTCATATTAAACGTACGAACGACGTGGGGGCAATGGGAAAATACTAAATAGTAATATTGTGAATGGTCATATAATGGCTTTAAAAGCATATAATTAATTTGAGACATTAACTGGTATAATTTATATACCTAAAAATTATGGACATAATTTAATTGACAATTATGGACATGGATTAAAATTGGAAGTTATTGACAATCTGAAATAGGGATATTAATTCAAATTGGGGTTGAATAATAATGTGTAATAATAAATGCCTAAGACATGAGGTTAGACTCGTTTGTGGTATAAGACTGCCCGGACCCGCCCGACAAATCTAGCAACCACAAACGGTAGTCTAATGTGAGAGGTCAAAGGCATAAATTAAATGCGTAATAAATGCCTAAGACACGAGGTTAGACTCGTTTGTGGTATAAGACGGCCCGGACCCGCCCGGCACATCCAGAAACCGCAAAAGGCAGTCTAATGTGAGAGGTTGTGGGCATAATTAAAAGATGCTTAGACATGAGGTTAAGTCTAGCTTGTGGTGGAAGTCTTCCCAGAACCGCCCGGCATATCCAGCGGCCACAAGCAATCGACTTAATGTGAGAGGTCTGTGCATTAATAATTAATTAATGCTAATCAAAGATGAATATGAATGACAAACAGAAGTTTGGTTGAGTTGAGTAATTCTCTGAGTACCAATCTGATGTTGATTTCGGTCTTTGGAGTTGATACTTAGGGAGTTACTCTCCTAACCAATGTATCTGTGAACTAAGATGTACTTAATCATATGTTAAGTAAAACATGTTATACGATATATATATATATATGATACATAAAACATGATAAGTGGATAGGGTTAAGACCATCTTAACCAATAATCTGATAAGTAGATAGGGTTAAGACCAACTTAACCAATAATCTGATAAGTAGGTAGGGATAAGACCAGCTTAACCAATAATATATATTTGATAAGTGGGTAGGTTTAAGACCAACATAACCAATAATATATATTAATCTGATAAGTGGATAGGGTTAAGACAAACTTAACCAATATTGATCTGATAAGTGGATAGGGTTAAGACCAGCTTAACCAATAATATATATATTGATCTGATAAGCGGATAGGGTTAAGACAAGCTTAACCAATAACACATGTTGATTTGATAAGTGGGTTACATAGGTGACATGTGGGATATAATTATAAACACTTAACTAAGTTGAAACATGTTAGAAGACATGAATAAGACGGGGTTAAGTGGGAAATCCTAGTGGGACCAAGCATAGGTGGAAAGCTTGTGTTAAGTGTGGGGACCCTTTTCAACCAGTAACCCATTTAGTATCTAAGTGAGCTCGATCTAGATCGAGGACGGGACACGATTATTGGGTTTGATTGTAAGAGGTCAAAACGGGTTAGCGGTGGCAACGCAAGTCCAACGGGGTCTTGTGCGTGCATGGGCCCGGACTGGTAGGTAAGACGTTGTTGCATCGTGTAGGTATAACCCGTGCATCTTTAGTGGTATCAGGTTGCCACTTTGGGGAGTGATACACCCCACGGTGGAACCACCACGGGTATCTATGAGTTAGGGAGCCAATCGAATAGGGAAGGTAGTGGGTACGACTAGCAGAGATAGGAGCAGGCGGCATCTATGAAGACAGCTAGGAGTACAACTACCATATTATGAATAGATGATGTAATAAGAATGGGGAGGGTAGTGGGTACAACTAGTGAAGATAGGAGCAGGCGGCACCTATGAAGACAGCTAGGTGTACACTAAACTACCATCATTATTATTTTGTTTAATAGGCGGGATCAACTTTTAGGGTGACTATTATTGGTGCAGTATAGTAATTATCCTATAGTGATTAGGAACGCAATTAACGTTATCTTATTCCTCTTGTTTGTTTTGTCATGCCCATTTGTTTCATAGTCATTCCTTATTTACCAGTTTATGCCTTATCCTAATTACTTTAATAATTATATTATTAAAGTTATTGGACTCTCCAGACTTTATGTCTGACCCCCTTTGTTTTCGCCTCTTTTCTTCCTCCTCCCCCCCCCCCTCGCAGGGTTCTCAGGGTGGGACTAGTGCTAGTGGAGCCTGATTTGGATCTCTTTCTCCCTATTTTGGAAGTGCTTGGATTGCTGAAAGTAAAGTTCAGCTTATCTCTTTTATGACTACTTATGTTGGGGTTATGCTTTTTACTTTATGTACACAGAAAACAATTTGTCAAGACGGATATTAATTGTACTTGGTTTTATTGTTAGTTTTTGATGTTGTTGTATCAAAACTATTTCTTTGTTGCAATAAAAGCTGTTTTAAATATTTCAAGTGCCAATATATGTTTCTGTCTTGTTATATTTTGTTCTATACACCAATAATACTCCATGAATGTTAATGCATTCCCTTTGTGAGTGATATTAATGAACGTGGGGTGTTACACGTGGTATCCAAGCTGTAGGTTACCAGAACAGATAAGAGATTTTGAAAAATTGTTTTTCAAAAGCATTTTTATAAAGAAATACTTTCAAAAATATGTCTTAAGGAGAGTATTTTTAAGAGGAAGGTTTATTTTGAAAAACATAACCCCCAAAAGCCATATATCTTTCCTTCGACTCTCCGTTTTAAATCTCTTCCTCTTTCCTTTTTGAATTTCTTCCTTCACGTATAGACGCTTTTTCTAAGATATGTAAGAACTTCCGTACGGTGGGTGAAAAACCGCTTTATGGGACTGGGACGTTTGTCAGAGCTAGAAGGAAGTGGAGGACTTGTTGGTACCTTTAAGATAGACGATGGGAGGAAGGTTCAATTAGCTGCTTGGTTAATGATGGACGAAGCCTCACTTTGATAGGAGGTCACGAATGGAGAATGTGCAGGAGAGACATGGATAGGACACACGATAAGAAAGTGATCCAAAGGAAGGCTGTAAGAATAACATGGGGCCAAGAGAAAAGGAAGGGCCACACTTGTGAAATACCTGACTACTTAAATAAAGACGTTAGAAAGAAGAAGACTAGTTGTTATCATTACGAAGAAACATGACATCTTATTAGGATCGTCTAAAGAAGCAAAAGGCAAAGGTAAGGACAAAGTACATGATCTTCTGGAGGGTAGATGCATACCCTCACGGTTGGCATACCTGATAGAGGTAGAAATAACTTAGTTGGAAGTTTGGTTTTTCTTTTTGATCATCTTGTTTGAATCCTGTTTGAATTCTGGCGCCTCACACTCGTTTGTATCTACTTAGTTAGTTGAAACACTGCACCTAAACACCAGTCTAGTTACGGATCCCATAGTAGTCTCAAATCCTATTGGTGGTTTGGCTCATCTTTCGATGATTTGTCGGTATTTAAGAGTGTCTATCTTGGGCGTTGGGTTTGAATGCAACGCCTTTGTCCTTGGCTTCATGCGCTAGGGCTTGATTCTAGGCATGGATTGGCTAGCCAGATACAGTGCCATCCTAGACTGTGAAAGAAGCGTAGTTAGATTGTTGACTCGTTATGGAAAGAGTCTTGATATTTCTTGTGATCCTAGAGGTCCGATGATGCTTAGCTACCTAGAATCTCTTTATGCGTCCAACAATGATTTGGAATTTGTTCGTGTGGTCCGTGAATATGATGACGTCTTCGATGAAGTTCGTGGTTTACCCCTGAGGCGCGAGATAGACTTTTGTATATACTTTGTAGATAATGCAAATCCAGTTGAATTACCAGTACGCAACATGGCTTCGAGAGAGAGAAGAGAACTCAGTAAGCAAGTGAAAGAGTTGTTTGAGAAGGGGTTCATAAGAAGAAGTATTTCGGAATGAGGTGCTCCAGTTGTTTTTGCTACAAAGTCTGATGGTTCACTTAGATTGTGCATGGACTATAGAGAGCTGAATAAGCTCATAAAGAAGAACAGACACCCATTGCCGAGGATAGATGATTTATTTGATCAGTTGGTTGGTGCTTCGGTTTTTCTCGCAGCTGGATTTAGCTACAGGATTTCATCAGCTAAGAGTGGCTAAAGACAGCATAAATAAGACTGCATTTAGAACTCATGACGGTTTCTTTGAGTGGCTCGTCATGCCTTTTGGTTTGACGAAAGCACCCGCATACTTTGTTGACTTAATAAGTAGGGTGTACAGGGAGTTTCTAAACAAGTTTGTGGTAGTCTTTGTGGATGATATCTTGATTTTCTCTTGAAGCGAAGAAGAGCATGCCCTCACATCTTAGGGAAGTCTTAGAGACCCTACGAGTGTATCAACTCAAAGCTAAGTTCTGCAAATGTCATTTTTGGAGGAAAGAAGTGAGGTTCTTGGGACACATGGTCTCTAAGGAAGGGATAGCTGTGGATCTCGCAAAGCTGGTGGCACTCCAAGATTGGAAGATTCCTAAAAACACAACAGAAGTAAGAAGCTTTTTAGGGCTGGCTGGTTATTATAGGAAGTTCATTAAGGACTTTGCGAAGATATCAGCCCCACTTACTCGGTTGATGAAGAAGAACTTGACTTTTTCATGGGATGTTGACTGTGACGATGCTTTCCAACGTTTGAAGAGGGCTTTGATGACAGCTCTAGTTTTATCTTTGCAGATGGGAGTAAGTCATTCACAGTGTATACTGATGCTTACGGGACAGGGCTTGGAGTAGTTTTCGATGCAAGAGGAAAAGGTGATATGCAAAAGGCGGCGAGTACGAGCATCGCTTATCATCCACAGACGGATGGACGGACATAAAGGGGTGAATAGAATCCTTGAAGATCTTTTGAGGTTATGTATCCTAGATTTTGGAGGGACATGAGAAGAGGCAATGAGCTTAGTGGTGTTCACGAATTGCAGAAGTGTTTACAAGATATCGCGGAAGTAGTAGAGCCGAGGAGGCTTAGAGAAGTGGAGGTGGAGTGAGATGCCCCGATTAGACGAGCCCCTACATGCATCTTTGGATTGAAGGTCATAAAAGCTACACAACAGAGAGGTCAAGTTGGTCAAGGTGCAATGGGGAAATGATGAAGAGACGCGACCTGAGAAACGGAAGACAAGATGCATACGTTGTACTCTTTCCTTTTTGAGGGTATGTTTTTTTAACTTCTCCTTTCTCTACTGCTTTGTTGATACTTGTCCTGTCGTTTAATATACCTTTGCGATGATATCTTCGATCTTTAGTTAGGAAAAACCCTATTGCTGTAAACATGTGTTTGAGACATGTTATGTTTGGTGGATGCAAATGGATGCAAGTGGTTGCTAGTGGTTGCTCGTGGATGCATGTGCACACACATTAGGCACTAGATCGGCTCAGTCACTGTCATATGCATATAAATATGTGTGCATATTTAAATTAATGGATGTATAATGGTTGTGTTATCATACAGATGCTGCATTTAGATGAATGTGGTGCATGCATGTAGAAATAATATGTACCATTAGGATTCTTTTACATACATAATGGACGCATGGCACTATCATGGTCCGCATTAAGGAGGTCAACTGAATCAGTAGACCGCCTGATTTTGCATTAGATATGGAACATATACACACACTCATTGCATATGTTCATATGGCATTAGAAATCTTTTAAGGACAATGGATGCATGTGTTTGATGATTGAGTAGATGGATGATTGGATGGTAGGATATACATTCTCCTTAACTTGGAGATTTCGGGGGTGAAATCCTTTAAGGAGGGGAGAATGTAACACCCCGTAATTTTAATTAACAAATTAAAGAACACTTAATTTTTAGGAGAAGAATTAAGGGAAATGGGTTACGCCATTGCGTTCGTCTCGGAATTATGCTTGGAATAGAGTCCAAATTTTCGTAAATCGGACTTCGTATGAGGAAGTTATGGCGTTCAGAAGTTTTAGGGATTTAAATAAATTAAAACATCTCGAATTCAAATTCAAAATTCAAACGAAAACACAGAAGCGGGCTGGGCGGGATTTTCCCCGCCCCAGGCCAAGTCGAACAGGGGGTCGAACTCCCCTATACAGGTCGACCTGGGGGTCGACTTGGGGTTCGACCTCCCCTGATTTGGTCAGATCTGAGGCAGATTCGGAATTTTGCACCTGGACTTGTTTTCTGGACAGATTCTTTAGCTCCTAACCTATTTATACACCCACCAAACCTCACTTTCTTTCCAACCAAACCATTGTAAAGCTATGCTGCCTCAATCCTAATTAAAATAAGTAAAATATGTCCTTATGCTGCTGGAATAGTTCATCTTCTTCTTAAAGCTAAGGAATTGTGAGACAAGATTGTAGAACAAACGACGAACAAATTATTCTCTTCTCTAATTCATCTTGGTGAGTACAATTTCTTTCACAAAATAATTAATAAATTAATTATGATGAGTTATAATTTGGGTTATAAGATTATGCCTGTTGAATCATTGATCGATATGATATTGTCTATTTTGTGAATATACGCTAGTTGTTATCTTATGTACATTGATTCATGATGTTGGTTCATATGTGTAAACACATATGCTAGATTTGATTCATTTTGTGACATTAATTTACATGTATAAATCATATGTAAGTGTATATGTAAATCTTAGTTTACATGTCCAAATTATATATGCAAGTTTATATATAAGTTTGGATGTGAATCATATGCTAATTTATATGTAAGTTTGTATGTGAATCATATGTAAGTCTTAGTTTACATGTCTAAATTGCATATGCAAGTTTAATACAAGTTTGTATGTAGATCATATGCAAGTTTATGTGAAAACCATGTTCATATATGCAAGTTCACCTTTATGTGTATAGATCTATGCAAACCATATCTTATATAATTTGATACATGCCAGTTTGTAGTTTATGCAAATTATGCCTATTGCCTATGCAAGTTATTGATTATGCAAATTTGTGATTATATAAATTATAATCATGCAAGTTTTGATCCATGCTAGCCTATTCTTATTTGCAAGTTAGATCTATTTTATGTGTTATGCAAGTTGTGATGTTTCTTTTCTTTTTATGAGTTAGACTATTTGCGGGTCTAACATATTTCATATTAAACGTACAAACGACGTGGGGCAGTGGAAAAATATTAAATATTAATATTGTGAATGGTCATATAATGGCTTTAAAAGCATATAATTAATTTGAGACATTAATTGGTATAATTTATATACCTGAAAATTATGGACATAATTTAAATGACAATTATGGACATGGATTAAAATTGGAAGTTATTGACAATCTGAAATAGGGATATTAATTCAAATTGGGTTTGAATAATAGTGTGTAATAATAAATGCCTAAGACACGAGGTTAGACTCGTTTGTGGTATAAGACTGCCCGGACCTGCCTGGCAAATCCAGCAACCACAAACGGTAGTCTAATGTGAGAGGTCAAAGGCATAAATTAAATGCGTAATAAATGCCTAAGACACGATTCATTTGTGGTATAAGACTGCCCAGACCCGCCCGGCACATCCAGCAACCGCAAACGGCAGTCTAATGTGAAAGGTCATTGGAATAATTAAAAGATGCTTAGACATGAGGTTAAGTCTGGTTTGTGGTGGAAGTCTGCCCGGAACCGCCCGATATATCCAGCAGCCACAAGCAATCGACTTACTGTGAGAGGTCTGTGCATTAATAATTAATTAATGTTGATCAATGACGAATATGAATGACAAACAGAAGTTTGGTTGAGTTGAGTAATTCTCTGAGGACCAATCTGATGTTGATTTCGGTCTTCGGGATCGATACGTAGGGAGTTATTCTCTTTACCAATGTATCTGTGAACTAAGATGTAATTAATCAAAAATTAAGTAAAACATATTATACGATATATATATATATATATATATATATGATACATAAAACATGATAAGTGGATAGGGTTAAGACCAGCTTAACCAATAATTTGATAAGTAGATAGGGTTAAGACCAGCTTAACCAATAATCTGATAAGTAGGTAGGGTTAAGACCAGCTTATCCAATAATATATATTTGATAAGTGGGTAGGGTTAAGACCAGCTTAACCAATAATATATATTAATCTGATAAGTGGATAGGGTTAAGACTAACTTAACCAATATTGATCTGATAAGTGGATATGGTTAAGACCAGCTTAACCAATAATACATATTATTTTGATAAGTGGGTAGGGTTAAGACCAGCTTAACCAAGAATATATATTAATATGATAAGTGGATAGGGTGAAGGCAAACTTAACCAATATTGATCTGATAAGTGGATACGGTTAAGACCAACTTAGCCAATAATATATAAGTGGATAGGGTTAAGACCAGCTTAACCAATAATATATATATATATATATATATATATTGATCTGATAAGCGGATAGAGTTAAGACAAGCTTAACCAGTAACACATGTTGATTTGATAAGTCGGTAACATAGGTGACATGTGGGATATAATTATAAACACTTATCCAAGTTGAAACATGTAAGAAGACATGAATAAGAGGGGGTTAAGTGGGAAATCCTAGTGGGACCAAGCATAGGTGGAAAGCTTGTGTCAAGTGTGGGAACCCTTTTCAACCAGTGACCCATTTAGTATCTAAGTGAGCTCGATCTAGATCGAAGGCGGGACACGCTTACTGGGTTCGATTGTAAGAGGTCAAAACGGGTTAGCGATGGCAACACAAGTCCAATGGGGTCATGTGCGTGCGTGGGCCCGGGCTGGTAGGTAAGACGTTGTTGCATCGTGTAGGTATAAGACGTGCATCTTTAGTGGTATCGGGTTTCCACTTTGCGGAGTGATACACCCCACTGTGGGACCAGCACGGGTATCTACAAGTTAGGGAGCCGATCGAATGGGGAAGGTAGTGGGTACGACTAGCGGAGATAGGAGCAGGCGGCACCTATGAAGACAGCTAGGAGTACAACTACCATATTATGAATAGATGATGTAATTAGAATGGGGAGGGTAGTAGGTACAACTAGTGGAGATAGGAGCAAGCGGCACCAATGAAGACAGCTAGGGGTACACGAAACTACCATTATTATTATTTTGTTCAGTAGGCGGGATCAACTTTTAGGGTGACTAGTATTGGTGTAGTATAGTAATTATCCAATAGTGATTAGGAACACAATTAACGTTATCTTATTCCTCTTGTTTGCTTTGTCATGCCCATTTGTTTCACAGTCATTCCTTATTTACCAGTTTATGCCTTATCCTAATTACTTTAATAATTATATTGTTAAAGCTATTGGACTCGCAAAACTTTATGTCTGACCCACTTTGTTTTTGCCTCTTTTCTTCCTCCCTCCCCCCCCCCCCACCCCCACACACACACAGGGTTCTCAGGGTGGGACTAGTGCTAGTGGAGCTTGATTTGGATCTCTTTCTCCCCCTTTTGGAAGTGTTTGGATTGCTGAAAGTAAAGTTCAGCTTATCTCTTTTATGGCTACTTATGTTGGGGTTATGCTTTTTACTTTATGTACTCAGAAAATAATTTGTCAAGACGGATATTAAGTGTACTTGGTTTTATTGTTGGTTTTTGATGTTGTTGTATCAAAACTATTTCTCCATTGCAATAAAAGTTGTTCTAAAATTTTCAAGTACCAATATATGTATCTGTCTTGTTATATTCCGTTCTATACACCAATAATACTCCATGAAAGTTAATGCATTCCCTTTGTGAGTGACATTAATGGACGTGGGCTTTTACTTGCTATCTCTCCCGCGACAATCGTCCCGATCATGTTTTGTATCAAAGTCGAGTCTGGGCATACTTGAGCGAACATCTCTGATAAGGTATAGGTAGCGCGTCATTTTCCCTGCAAAATGACATAAGTAAACATTAGTATCAGGACTAATATAGTGCATGAGTGTTGTGACGTGCAGTGCAAGTGCAGTGTGTATGTCCTAAGTGATCTCCCCAACGGTTCAGAGCCAGGCCTGTTTGTGTAGTCTCCCCATCTTTCACGGGAGTAATGTCTTCCTCGGAAGTGGGAAAGAAAGAATCTGTTCCAAAATCTTGTGAAGTGTAAATGGCATCGGGCAGGGGAAGCCTCCCCAAACCCTGATATATGCACTCGTCTATAAGAGAGTCATTGACTTGAGACTTGGTTAATGGTAGTTTCTTTGGAGAAGTTCGTCTTTCGGGAGTAGCAGCATCCTCAGGAGTAGTGTATCAATGCCTATCCCTGGCAGGTATATTCATTAGAACATAATCCTGAATTGGCATAGGAGAAGGGCTTTTTCGGAGTGCGGTAGGATCCTCGCATCTTGTTGTTCTCTCATCACCTAATTGCACTTCTTAGTTGTACCTTACGAGTTCTCGACCCTTCGAACTCTCTCCATTCTCGACAATAGTCTCGACCTGTCCTTCGATTGGGGGCACGTATACATAAGGGCCTTTCCCGTGGCCTATGCTACGAGTCATAGCAAGAAGATGATGACGATGTAGATAGTCTTCCTCTAGACCATCTCTGATAGTTAGTAGTTTTTTGTCACTATTAAGCAAACGGTTCAGGCGATCCAAGTACACTTGATGCACTTCCTTTTTCGGATTAGCAACTGCAAATAAAAATGAGATGAGTCAATAAATTTACAAAAGTAATTAAAGTTAGAGTACCGGAATCTGAAGCTTACTTGATTTGAGTCATCGCCTAGCGCATCCCAGTTGTTGTTTGATATAGAACCATTCGAGCGTTACGTTATCAACTTTACTGCTGAACTGTTCATCAATAATCTTCTTTTTCGGCACAGACTCGAAATACACGAAAGACAGTCTCTTTTGTTCGGTGTTCGAAATTATAAAAGAAGAATACGTTTTCAAAAGTAAGCTCTATCCCCAAAATTTCCCTGTGGGAGATATATAATGTATACAAATAAGCATAGGCAACTGGGTGGAGTTGCATAGGGGCAATTTGCATTCGTCTTAGAAATTCGACGACGAACGGTGAAAACGGAGGGATGGCCCCAACGACACGCATCAACCGGCTAATCGCCATGTATTCTTCGGGTAAATCATGAGGCCAATCTGTTTCTTTAGCCACTTTGGTATCTTTCCGGAGAATTCCATGTTTTAAGCATAGTCGCATAAGCTTGAATTCATCGATCGTCGACTCGACTGAATCTGTAGGTGCTTCTATGATAGATGCACTCTCAAATTCATCAAGAGCACAATTGTCTCCTACTCACCTTCCTCTTCTTCATCAACGGAAACTTCACTTCCAGATGATTCTCCACCTTCGTGTATTTCTATTTCATAGTTCAAGCAGACACTATCCAATGCTGAATCTAAAGTTGAGGGTACATCTTCGAAGTCGGGATTTTCAGATGGCCTACAATTTATTTTCTCTCTGTCAATCTGGTTGAACGTCTTCCAGACATGATTGCTGTACAATCCAAAAGATAACAGAAGTTAGAGTGTATTTGCCCATGTCGCCCATGTGTGTATATGTGCTAATTAATCTGTGCTGCTGTGTACAATACAGAAGTCTAAAAACATAAAAGCAAGCAGAATGGAATGCAGTATAAAGAAAAGTTAGCATTCATTTGTTCATTCAGTCTGAGAATGTTCAACTATGAAGGCTCTATCCTAACTGTCCACAAGTTTATAAGCTATACTTGGTTTTGGTTAAGTTATGCATAAAGTTGTATGCCACAAATTCTCTTTGTCAAGGATCTAATCTTAACCAAGTTTGAATGATGTGAATTGATCACGCATATGTTTCATATTAGATGTTATCGGCTCGGTTCGGAGGCCCAAATCTTAAACAACGGCTCGGTTCAGAGGTTTGTATATAGTCATAATGTCAGAATGGAAATGTTTGAATAAGTTCGTTGGGTCGGTTCGGAGTCACTAGGGGAGCCAACAACTGTTCGGTTAAGGGTGTGTGAAGGAAACCAACTCGGTTTGGGTTGAGATCCTTTGTGAAATTGTCTCTACCCGGATCGGGTCGAAATTTCCCCGAAGCCAATAGATAGAACTTGACCTGAACAGACCGACTCACCATAACCCTGTTATTTTACTTGAATACTTCTCAATTCACTTTGAAATCATCTATCCCAAACAGAACCTTGTCCTTCTTCTCTAGTCCACCATCTTCTCCCTCCTTCTCACTGTACCAAGAACTAAACTTCCACCAATCTCTCTTTTTTCATCAAGTCGCGGAACTAAACCCAAACGTCAAGCCTCTCGCCACCAAGCACAGATTACCCATTCCATCGCCTAGAAGCAACGATGATATCGCCATCATTGGCAAAGGTGCGAATAATCCCAACGTTGGATCCATCATTAGTTTGGTCAAATCGATGCGGATTAGCATGGATATTCAAATACTTTTATATGAATTCAAATATTAAATCACACGAAGTGAAGAATCTAAACCTACCAATGATTGAAAATGGGAGTCGAAGTTAAGTTGAGAAAGAGAAACTTAGGTTTTTTCTGGTGGATGTTGAAAAAGTAATAGTGTAAAATAGGAAGAGAAGGAGAATAGTTTAAATAGTGGACTGAAAGAGGCCCTTAGTATTCCGTGATGGGATTGGCCGATCTGGTCCAAGTGGGGAAGTAGACAAATTGAAAGCCACCGATAGACCGGTTGCATAAACGGTTGAACCATATCTGGACTGGCCCGCGTAAGTTCGATAGTGTAATATTGAAGTCGAATAAAAACAACACAGGGTAATTATACGAAAGTTGCATGGGCATGCGAAGACAAATGGACAAATCAATATTGTAAAGCTAAGTGTTCGAACCTTTTTAAAGAAACAATAAAATAGAGAATTTACTTGGAAGTTCACTTATGTCTTGGTCAGAAACTCCAGTGTGTTGAATACGATGAAAAATGACTGCAAATTGAATCCCATATTTATAGATTTATCAACAGGATCAGGAGGCATGGTTTCGCTAAGAATCACGACTCTACAGACAGACGCGATCCTTAGATTCCACTCATTCATTAATAAATATGTAGACAGCTCTTTGAAGCACGTCTCATTTCCGATAAAACATACTTTGAGGGAGCAAAATGTTAGCCTACTTTGTAACTAGGCTATACAAAGCACATAAAATGAATATACTTGAGGATGGAAAACATTGCAAACCGATGAGACGAATTTATTAAGTTAAACATAAGATGAAGTTTCGGGTCAGATCAGCCCTTAATTTCACTCTTACTTGGCTCGGATCAGAGCTTAAGGGTCGATCCCCTCTTACCCATTTGCAGTAGACCAGACTCAACCAAAGAAGAGTAGGTTGGGTCGGAACCTAATCCACCGAACCAGACCGACAGTTATACCCATGGGGGTTACACGCCATTTAGCTATAAACTTGGAGCGGTTACAACCCACTAACCCACGATCTCTATGCGTTGTCTTCATCTTAATGCACTCATTTCCGAGATTAATGGGATGGGACCCACGTGGCATCTGACTCGACAATGCCCCATGCCTATAAATACACCACAACACTCCATTTTTGGGGATCTTTTGTCCATGATCTACTCCAAATCTATCACCAACAAATTTCCTCTATTATTTCAGATTGTACTTAGAATCTTTAGGTATAATTCTACCAAACTGAGAGAAATTATCGATTGTACTAGTGAGATTGAGTGGATATTGTCATTGTACTTGTATTTAATTCATCAATCAGAGAAGTATAAAGTGGACGTAGGCTCGTTAACGCTGAACCACTATAAATCTTGTATTCTTGTTTCTTTTTGTTTCGTTCTCTTTAGAATTATCATTCAATTAGGTGTTAGAACCGCTTTTTGGTCTAACAAACAGTAAACAATGCGCCCAAAAACCATTTGTTGGACCCAGATGGGGTCGACCCACTGCCAATGCAGGTCGACCTATGGTCGACCCAAGCGCGGTCCAGCGCTGTTTTGTGATGCGGCTTGGCTGATGTGTGCGGTTCGAATTTTATTTAATTAAATCTATGGTCTAGAATTTCTTGTATGCCTATAAATAGACTAGCAAGGCCAAGCTTTGTTCTCATATTTTCAGAGGTGCTGCCTAGGCTCTGTCATTCTCTTTCTTCTCCAAACCTTTTCAGAAAATAAAATATTAGTTCATAGGGGTTCTGATTCAAGGTTTGAATATAAGAGATATAAATACATAACATAGACATCTAGAATTCTGATCTACGTGAGGTAAGTTCTCAAATCTGATCTGTTTAGGTTTCTTTCTTTCCCTCTTCTTTTAGAATCAGATTTGTGAATCCGTGGTTATTTTGATATTAGATTCAGTTAGGGAAACCACAGAACAACAAATTTGGATCAGATTCAAGGAATGGAAAGCTGTCAGGTGAGTGGATTTAAGTTACACCTTTTGTAACGATATAGCTATCGTTTGCATTCCCCGTTAATCTGTATAATTAACCTGTTGAGCAATTGGTAATTGTGACAATTGACTATAAACCTACTGAAATGTGTAGCCTGCTGAAAAGTTTAACCAGCTCAATTGTTCAACCAGATAAAATATGTTTAAATCATTATTGTTGTATTAAATATGAATTGTATCCTTCGTCTAAATTATGAAACTTCTACAATACTATAATCTCAAAACCTGAATTGAGAACATTTATGTTGTATAAAGTCTATTTCCATTAATTACCTGTTTGAATTAAGAATTACTTTAACACTGTAATTATGGAATTTACAATGAACATGAATATTTTCTTTATAGAATTATTATCCCAGAAAGATTGTAAATAGAATTATAGTGAAATTTGGGAATAATGAGAAAGAACAGACATGCCTAATTTGTATGGAAAATTTAAAGTAATTAAGAAATTGTAAATAACCACACTGAGACACGAGATTAAGTTCAACTTGTGCTAGAAGCCTGTCCGGAACCGCCCGTCAAATCAAACATCCACAAGAGGTCAACATAATGCAAGGGGTCTGGTGCATTAACATACATAAATATATGTATATAATAGGAAATAAATAAATGGCATTAATCGTAATTAATGGAAATGAATGAATGTTACAACAATATAAGAATTGGAATGAACGAGGAATGATAATAACCTATTATGAATAAACATGAATATGAGAATGAAAGATAATAGGTAGGCTTGTCCTAGGGACAAGTGGAAATTATAACGTAAGTTATAATAAACAATAGAAAACTTATCGATAAACCATAGTTAAAGAGAACTAAGTAAATAAGTAAATAACAACAAGAGGTTGTGATAAGTAGAGAAAATAAGGAAAACTTATGAAATGAAATAAGTTGTACTTAATTATAAATTAAGTAATCTGACACCTACTGATTGAAATAGTCTTAAACCTGCTGATTGCCATTAAAAGAACATGAAACCTGCTAATTGTGATAAAAAGAACATGAAACCTGCTGATTGTGATAAGAAGAACATGTTATTGTAACCTGAAAATCTGAGAACATGTAAACCTGAAGTTAGACGATCAATGATAGGATAATAGTATAAGAAGATTGTAGATTTCAGATCTTGAATTACAATCTAGAGAATAACATGTTAAAGGCTTACCAATGAACTTAAATGGGTTAAGTTATATAACTAAAATTAATAAGAAAAAAGGGTCCATTCGTTAGAGATAAAAAAGGGTTCGGAGAGAACTTGGTATGCTGAATAAGAAGTTAATATGATAAGAGATAACCAAGTTAACTGGAAATATGATGAGGTAAGGCAAGCACGTAATTAAACGTTTAGACATAGGATCTAATAACATGTTAGAATGATGCGCTTGGACCAATCCACATGTCTGAAGGTGAAGAACCCAACGGGGTAGATCATAGTGGTATCTTGAGACGCAAGGGGAGTGCACGTCCGTCTGATTATCCTTCCTGTTATTCTACTGACATCCATCATGCTTGCTCCGAGGGACTGGAAGGTAGCACGTGGCTTTCGAGGGACGTGGTAGGGTACTCCATGGTGGTCCTCTGTTGCGATGCATGCTTAGGCTGTACTCGTAGAGGTTAGGACTGCACGTTACCACTCAGCGAGTATATCTTGACTGCAATGTAGTTGATAGTCAGAAGGTTGTTGCAATACGATGTTAGGTGATTCGATGACTTTGCCTATAGATAGGATGGTTCACGACCATCTAAAGGATAGTAATCGTCGGGTACCTATTATAGTCAGTTAGTGTGATGCGAAAAGACTAGAGCTAAACCTACAGACCATCGACCTTTCACTATCGAGACTTTGATTGCGGGACACGCCAATTTGGATGTAGATTATTTGCTAAGGTTATGTCACTTATCTCTTGATGTAGTCTTTCACTAGTTGAGGGAGGAGTCAAGGAGGGACCATTGCCACCATAGAAAAGCAGACCATAGTTTAGATATATGTACTTTAGGCCTCTTTAGCAGACCTATACAGATATGGAAAAGTTGTCGGCCAAGTTCGGTGCATTCATATGCATCCCTATTACAAAAATAGGGGTACAATAAATAGTACATACGTGTGAGGATCTGAATACATGCACACTGCACCAGGTGGTGTATCGTAGATGTTAGGGCATTACTCTGCGTTGAGACCTGAATCGGTCGAGAAGTTTGGATAGGGAGATTTGTATGTCGCTCCAGCGTAGGATAAGAGTTGCGTAAGGTGGCATAGTTTTATGGAGATATGTACGTCGCTCTGGCGTAAGATATGAGTTGTATACGCTTCCGTGGCATGACGGCGAAGACCGTGCGAGAAGGATATAATGGGAAGTACCTTGATATTGGGGGTAGCTACATACATGTTATATTAGGTAAATCTACTGGGAGGTAGATGGGCACGACGTGTGTATAAACCCGTGAGTGCTATTAACCCAAAACACCTAATAAATAAGAAAAGGTAACTAAACGGTATATTAGGGTTATTCCAGAATATGTAATTTAAGTCCGGTCACCATAACTTGTGTTCTGGCCCCCTCTTCATAACATACTTGCAGGTTAGGTTTGTGGCAGAGATATGATAGCTTTGGTTACTGGTTAGACGGTATTATTACCTTGGTAAGGATATATTTGATTATATTATATTTTATCCATTCCACTGTGAGATGTTTTCTTAGCTCTTATATATTCTTTATCTCTGTCTTTTCTACAGGATACCAAACAAGCCAACTCGAGTTTCAATAGATTGGAATTTAAAAAAAAAAATCAGTTTGTCAGAATTCGGGTTGTTACATGATTTATAGAGGAGGAGAAGTCGGGCTTAGCCCAGTCGACGTTTCGTATCCCCCATAGCGATACAAGTTCTCATATCCCAGTGGGATACGAAAATTTCGTATCCCACCGGGATATGAGAATTCCGTATCCCCATGTAAGACACGAAAATCTCGTGCCCCAAGCATAGGG
This sequence comes from Allium sativum, assembly GCA_030737875.1. NCBI lineage: Eukaryota > Viridiplantae > Streptophyta > Magnoliopsida > Asparagales > Amaryllidaceae > Allium > Allium sativum. Next base: position 76,433,054 of record CM060917.1, read on the forward strand.
CACGAACCTCCTTCCAAAAAAGGAAGATATACATATATAATATGTGCTACGCAATTATGTGGTCATATATTTACATATGAATCTGAACAATTACTCATGCATGGCCTGCCGTGTCTCCAAAAACCGAACACTCGCAAACATGTATTCGTGTGTGTTCTCATTCACTTCGGTCTATGTTACTATCTATTTCTTACTTCCCATGGCGTCGCGCAAAATTATACGAAAAATGTGTAAGTATATACAAGACATCACATTGACAACAACTCGTTTACGTTAAAATGTAAACGAGAGTCGACAACTAACATTTACTTTCATAAGTTAACAGGAATCAAACGATTCAACAAATATTACTCTTCCAACTCAAAGCACATCATGTCAAGGTAAGATGTACTTTGGGGAGCAAATGTTAACCAGGATTTTGGTCCGGTTCCCAAAAGCATATCAGACACGCTCGACTCAATGCATCGCATGACGATACATCTCGAAGTGTTGTCAAGAAGCTAATGAAACAAGCTTGGAAACGGTCATGCGAGTACAATCCTCTCGACTCCTCAAAACTATGCCCTAACCACAATTTCATACCCCCCCAGATAAGGTGCTCGAATCCCTGCCTTCGTACCTAAGACATTCGAACCCTTATGGTTCGAACCCCTACAGCTCGAGTCCCATATACGTCGGATCCCCCTGCTTCGCACATCACATTATCGAATCCCTCACATAGGTAGAAAACTCGGATCCCCTCAGCTTGAGTCCCCCACTTCAAATCCAGGGAGCTTGGACCGCTCATGCATGGCTTCGAACCCCAGCACTTCGGGCCCCTTCATGACACAAATGTATTTAACGTACCCCACGGGGTACAAATTTCGTATCTCACAGATAGGGTGCGAAATTCGTATAGACGGAGAGGGGTATGAGTTTTCGAGGCATGGTAAGAGGGATCCGAAATTATGGAGGCCTGCACTCAAGGATACGAAATGTATTGTTATGGTCCCCAAGCCCTACCTACTCACACCTAACCACTCTACTATAAATACCCCCAAGCTTGCACTTCAAATGGGTTGGAAATTCATTGATTTGACACCTCTTGAGAGCTCCAAGTGACCTCTTTAATGGCACCATTATTTTGAGAAAGAAGAAGCACAAAAGTTACTTTTTCCCAATATTTAGATATGATAATCATGGCATCAAAATACTTAGAAATGTTTGTAAAAGGATGTCATGAGATAGTCCTGTGCTTCTAGCTTATTATTGTCAATAATATATCACCAACACTTCCAAAATGGACGTAGGCCCCTTAGGGGTACGAACCACTGTTATTTACCGCTTTCTGAACTTGTTTTTTCCACGCAAAACATAATTCTCTAAGCAACAGAGAATCTTTGGGTGTTACAACAATTTTTTCCATCAACAACAACCTAACAAGCATCAAACTCAAAATAGTCGAAGACATTTACTTCCCTCCATCCACCTCCTCGCAAATCCGGGAGGACAATGCATGAAGAATCGGTCTTGCTTATATACACTTAACTTGCTCCATTTTCCATCGAAAAACCGAATGCTAGGTAGAGCTTCTAGAAAATACTGAGAGCATGCAACGTTGGCTCTCCTCTTCAACTGAAAAGATACTAGATATCCTCTCCGGTTGGTTCTAGCTGCAGGTACTCTATATAGAGAACGCGAGTACCTAAGAGGGAAGCATACGCATTCGGGTGGAGCTGCGATGATGCAAGGCGAAAATAATGCAGTATGTTTCGGATGAAGTTGTTAGCCGGGGGTACGCACCCAGAAATGCACGTCTGCCTATTCCAAGCAGTGTACCTTTCTAGTGGTGCGTGTACCCTATCACCTTTTCCGGGCATGCGAACATCTCGCTGGGGAAATACCGAACCGTGTCGCCAAGCGCCTCACCGCCATCTCATCCACGTGCGGGAGCACCGAATTCGATAGGTTCTCAAGTATAACCGCGCCCGCCATCATGTCCGGCGCCACCAATGTATTTCCCTCGGTGATATCCATGTGCTCTTCTCTTTTATACTCACCGCCAGTCGTTCCAAGCCTTCCCTGCACCGGTAACTCTGCCGAATGCTCAACCAATGATTGTTGTCCTTCCAGCTGACTACGCGATCGGGCACTCGGTAGACCCATCGGCTGGGAAGGAGTGGACTCTACGGAGGTCTCAAGCTTGTTGCCCCTGGAGCTAGTATCGCTAGACTTAACTGGGACGGTAAGCGCTGCAAAGATCCAGCTTCCAGAGTCTGCTGTGTTTTAGACCCTGTTTCCGTTGCTAGCTAAACTTTCTATATACTTGCATTAGATATTGCATTGTATAACCTGTACCCCTCGTGTTGGTGTAAACTAAAATGTATGTGCAATGCTGTGTTATTCTAATACAATTACAACTTGAAACTTAGGACATGACGACGATCACTAGTTCTCAAGACTGCAATCATCGTCTTTGTCGATCAACGTTGCTAGATTCGTGTCGAGCCGCGACTGTGTTACGACTAAACTCGAGAAAACACGTTCAACAGTTCGATAATTCAGTCAGATTCCGGTTATATGCTCTAATCCTATGTGCCAGGCTGAATTGTTGATTAAATTATGAGTAGCGCAAGTCTCGGTTCAGTCATATGATGTTGCGGAAGCGATGCGAATCCCAAAGCAAGAAGCCGAAAAATTCAGAATATCAGACGATAAATGCGAGACGTCACGAGAAGTAGAACAGGGCTTGAAGTGCCTGGGCCAACAGAGAACCTTGTATCCCCTTTTGGGGTATGAAATAAATCTCGTATCCCTTTAGGGATATGATATTTGTATCCCCTCAGGGATACGAAATCTCGTATCCCACTAGGGACACGTAATCTAATATCCCTAAGGGGACACGAAATTTCGTATCCCAAACAAAGGGATACGGGTTTTCATTTTTTTTTTTTGGAGCCCAAGCTTTGGCTGCTACTCCGAAGCATCGTAGTTTTCCATCCACCGCTCAAGCAACGGTTCGAGTCCCACCCTTTTTCTCCATCCGAACTCCTCAAACCCCCTCTCCTCGCAACGCCATTCAAAGCCATGGAGAACGAATTTGGGTCAATTCCCTCGGAGACCCCACATCGAGCACCATCCGAACCCCAAACTTGGCCATGGCGAGCTCCAATCGTGTGCACCAAACATGGCAAAGCTTGGTATCTAATTTTCAATCCAAATATGGGCCGCAGCTCGAGCACCGACCTCAGATTCGTTTCCACCACCGGGCGGATTCAGTCCGTCTCCAAACCAATGACATCAGAGTCCAGATCCACCTATTTTTTAGGGTTTGGAATGTTCGAATTCGGATATTTAGGTGTCTTGAGTCACGAGCTTGGGAAAAATAGGCAGAAAATGAGAGAGTAGGAGGGGCGATTCGAATTTATAGAAGGGGAGGAGAGTTTGGGCTAGGCCCAGGGACGTTTCGTATCCCACAAGTAGGATACAAAATCTCATATCCTGGTGAGAGATGAAATTTCGTATCCCCACATAGGGATACGAAGTGACATGTCCACCCAGGGGATACAAAGCCTTTTTCATATATATATATATATATATGCATGTATATATTTATAATATGTATGTCTGATATATGTGTGCGTACATCATAACTTTATGTACATGCATATCTTTCACACGCGAGTTTTTGTGTTCCAAACGAACAAATATTCACAAACATATACTCATATATATTTACATTTGTACATGTACATACATTCTGTTTCACTCTCACATTCCAGTTGCATCACGCAAAACCACGTGAAAATGTGTGAGTGCACATCGCGACACTATGTCGATAACAACTCGTTTGCGTGACAACGTAAAGGAGAGTCGACGACTAACATTTATATTCTTGAGTTAACAGGAATTAGACGTTCGACAAGAACATTTCTCTCAAATCAAAGCACATCATGTCGAAACAAGACGTAATGTTAGCCGGCATTTCGGTCTGCTTCCCAACAGTGCACCAGGCATGCTCGACTCAACACATCGCGTGGCGTTAAAGCTTGAAGTGTCGCCAAAACATTAAGGATACGAGTCCCGAAGAAGTCACGCTAGCACAAGCCTCATAACTCCGCAAAAAAGTGAACTAGGCACATTTCGTATCCCTCAACATACATACTTCGAGTCCCCATACTCCAAAAAACTCGTATCCCTTGACCCTCATATTTTTGTATCCCTCGGCCTCCATGAGTCTCGACTTCCTCTGCCTCACAACATGAGGTCTTTGGCTCCCTCCACATCGTACTAGAAACTTTAAATCCCCTCATGCAAAGCCCTCCAACGTGTCCCCAGGGATGTGAGCCCATATCCCCTAGGGATACGAAATAGTCGCATCCCAAAGGACACGAACTCGTATCCCGTAGGGGATACGAGGAATTCATATACCTTAGGGAATACGAGGAATTCGTATCCCCTAGGGGAACGAAATAACTGTATCCCTCTAGGGATACGCTATTTCATATCCCAACGGATACAAATTTCGTATCCCTTGGGATACGAAAATCATATCCCTAGGAGGGATATAGTTTTCTTTACATATTTTATGAGGGAGTCGAAATTTTTTATGTGGTCTCCCAAGGATACGAAATTCTGCTGCGTTTTTCCCAAATCCTACCTACTCCCACCTAACTCTTCAACTATAAATAACCCCATGCTCATTCATTACAAGGATTGAATTTTTGCTGGTTTGACATCTCTTAAGAGTTCCAAGGACTCATTAATGGCAACCTAGTGCTTGAGGAAGAAAAGTAAAAATCACTTTTTTCCAAAACTCATATATGACGACTATGACTCTAGATTACATGGAAACACCTGTAATTAAATGCCTAGATAATGTTCAAAGCTTGTAATCTATTGTTGTGAATAAAATATCAGCGAACTCCTTCAAAGTGGATGCAGGCCCCTCGCAAGACCGAACCACTATAAATCTTCTGTGTTATTTACTGCTTTCCATACTTTCTTTTCCATGCGAAACCTTATTCTTAAGTAATTAAGAATCCATGGGTGTTATGACAATTTTGCCTTCAACACTTTGTATATTAATTTTGAAACTAAAAAGGTTCAGCTTCTAATTGTAAATTTTTTTATGATCTTCTATAAAATTACGTGATTCTTCACTTATGTTATAATGTCTATATCTATGTATATACAGCTTTCTTTTAATATGTTTCTAAACTAAGAGCAATAAATTTAGAAGAATTTGGTGTAGCATGGTGTTTGAACTTTAAACTACATCACAGTCTATGTTATTAATTGTGAACCTTTCTCTAGCTGTTTCACTTACTATGACTCTAATACAATCTTTTGTTTTATATTTTTATATTGTACTGAATTGATGAATTTTTGGTACCCAAGTTGGTATATGAAATTTTAGCTTTATGTTTATAGTCAAGGGTTTTCGTTGGATTTTTGCCATGCACTTCATTTCTGCAACACATCCTAAAGACTATTCTATTGTCATTTACCATATAAAATTTACCATGTCTGTGAAAATTCTAACTAAAATAAGAGCTTATCTAACCCAAGATTTTTTTTCATTTTCAGATATTCTTTTGTTGGATGTTACACCCCTGACCCTTGGAATTGAGACAGTAGGTGCATAAGCTATCGCCTATCTGTCTCCCTGTGCAAGCAGGTAGAGTTGACTATGCAAGCTCACTCGCAAAGGCAGATGGGTAATTTTTCTATCGTTCTTCCACCTGTGCATGCAGGTGATGTAGTTTTCTTTCTCTTTTCTTTTTCCATCACCAGCGCATGTAGATCGAGGTGGAAGAAAAGGAAAACATTTTTTCTTTTTCACTTAAACTTGGAATGCAACTCCCATGCAATTGTCCTTCCTTCTTCATGTGAAGTTGCTAAGAGTAAACGATTAATATCAAGTGTTTCTAACTTGCACATAAAACATTGTTACACATAATTATAGCATATTATTGCACAGTAGATTTACATGTTTTTTCTATCGAGTTTCATTCAGTTTTTCTACATGCTGGGAATAATATAAGTGCACAAGAACAAACTAAAAAAGGGGAAGTTCTACTATTGGATGTAGGATGTTTATATGAGACAAAACTAGGAAGTTTGAAAACCTTGGTGCTGAGACACTAGGTCCTACAGTAAGGAAGTTGATTTATTCCTTATGAACCCGTGATCTTCCCTGCTGTAATGAATTCTAGTATTATTGTCCTCGCATTTTTAAAAGACTGTTTAAAAGATTGTTTTGGAATAATCACTTTTAGAAGTGTACATGAATGTAGTTTTGTGCAATCTGGGAATAAAACAGCAATTTTTATAAGTTATTTATACGTTGGCAGTGTTTATGGGTGATCTAATATCAAAACCTTCCAATAGTTTGTTTTCCACATAGAAAATATGGGTGATGTATAAGTTGTATGTAATTTCCACTGTAATTTAAGGTTTGAAGTGAAGATTGTTGATGCTGTAGTAGAAGAAACCGGGCTACATTTTATCACCATAGAAAACAAGTTTGAAGCATTAGTAAGTTTTATTTTTCCTAGGTTTATTTTACATATGTTGTTTATGTAGCATAGTTTGCTTTAAACATGTAAATCTATCATGAGCTTTATTCAAACACTATCCACTTTAAATGTAACAGCCCGCCTTTTACGTATCGGAGGATCGTACATTTTTTTTTTTATTCCCTGAAGGTTGGATCATTCTTATATTTTGATATGTTGTTTATGGGGATTTGAGACATGTCCATAATTTTTACCAAATTTGTTTGTGACCATTTACCCCTGTCAGTCCTGTACATGGAATAACTTTTGACTTAGGTCGAATTAGGTGCTGAGACCTATGCCAATGGAAAGGAAATAATGTTTCCCTTTCCGTAGAATGGTCACATTAAAGATTTGGCTTAGCGGTTTGGAAGGAAATGCTGTTTTAAGGTTTAACAGTTGGTTGTTCAGGTTTGATAAGCCATAATGGGCTGATTTGGAGAAGCCCATTAGTGGGTAGGTGGGAGGCTATAAATAGAGGGTAGGAGACATGGAGAATAGTTTACTTTCTCCATTTTCTTGTATGAAAGAGTGAGAGCTCCTCCATCTCTCCATTCTTTTCACCTTTCCACCATTAAAGCTTAGGGAATTTGAAGATCTACATCATTTCAGGCTAGATCTACTCAAATTAAAGAGGGAGTTCATCAAATTGAAAAGTTTGGATCAAATTCTTCGCTGTCCGGAATCATATTTCAATCATTTTGTATTGTTTTGGAGAATTGGTGAGTGATATGCATCTTTCACACGGATTCATGCAAGTATATGAGTTGTATGCACATATTTTCATTATTTTAAATCGATTTCTCCTAGATCTACACTATGATAAGATTATTTTCATATGAATCGCCATAAGATATAATTTAGCAAATTTAAACCGGTAATTTCTATGTTATTTCATATCATTATGCAAGTTAGATTCTTAATTATGTTCATTTATCAAGATTTTAGTGCATTTTTGATGAAATTGTCATTTTTATATTGTTCGCAACTTCATAATATGTCTATGAATGAATTGCATGAATCGGCTTTGTTGATATTGTCGCTCGACGGATTTGGGCTGAATTTCGGGTGGAAATCATGATGGATCTGATCTGGAATAGTTCTGGTCGGTCGGGGTTAGGAGCTGGTCAGTCGGTCGGAGCAAGGAGCTGGTTGGTCGGTCAGGGCCTGGAGCTGGTCGGTCGGTCGAGGCATGGAGCTGGTCGGTCGGTTGGCAAAGCACGGGGTCGGTCGTGCACCCTAGTAGTTGGTCGGGTCGGTCAGAAGGGATCGGATCAGTCGGTTAGAAGGGATCGGATCAGTTGGTCAAGGGTGCAGGAGGATGGATCGGTCTAGAGTGGTCGGTCAAGATTGGATCGGTCGGGAGCATTCCAAGAGGATGAGTCGATCGCACACGGTTATTTCTGAAAAATTATATTTTTTTGGGTACAACCCAGATTTGAACAAAAGGGACTGGAAAAAAAATTGGGCGTGACTCCTTCCCCCTGAACTTATGTCGCAGTGCAGCATGCTCTGAACAATGTGGTTGGTGGCATGAACGTTGTGGTTTATTTCATAGCAAATGAATGTAATGCTATGAATTGTGTTGAATCATATATTGATGTTATTTGGTTCAGAGATGTTGTGACTTTGAGGAGAATTCAAGTGGAAATATCCGAAGTATTGAAGGTGTTCGTTGATCGGTGTAGAACAACGAATGAGGTAGCAACTCAAAGGTCGTGAGTTGGGGGATAATGGTTACTTGAGAAGGTTGCTTGAGCTATGAAAAGTAGTCGGGTTGGATGACTAGAGATATGAAGGCCTAGAGATTATCGTTGTCGTAATTTCTAGCAGGCTTAAAGCAGAGGTACAATAGGGCACCCAAAAGACTGGAAGGTTGCTAGTCGAGTACCCTGGGTATCGTTGAAAGGCCTAGTTGTCAAGGTTGGATATACATACGTATCGTTGAAAGGCGTATGGAGTTTATGCTAGAACTGGGGTTACCATTAGCCTTTGACATATGGCAAGGTTGGCCATCATAGGATTAACGATGGTTTCGAAGCAGGATTGGCGGTGATAGCCAGGGCCTGTCATGAATAATTAAATGTTCTGTTTGTACCGTCTCGCTCAGATTGTCCAATGTCGAAGGAGATGTTCCTTGGATGCTTGTCTGATATTGGTTTAGGCCTCTAGGGTTTGTGCTTGAGGGATGTTGAGTTCAATTAGGATGGTTTACGTGAGATATAACTAGTTGTGTGATTGCTATTGAATGAATGGTTGTCTTGAATGCTATGGATGAGTTGTTGTTCTTTTGGTTAAATGGATTGTAAAGACTATCACTGTCGGATGTGGAGAAGGAAGGTTTGGGTTCTTCTCTGGTGTTGTGGGTAGATTAGTATGTTTATCTATCCATTCTCATATACTTTATTGATGATGTTAGTTAGTTGTTTTATCACTCACTAAGACTGTTGTCTGACTCAAGCTTTTATGTTTTCCTCTTATTACCTTGGGCTGTTCATCCAGTTTTTGGATGGGCAGACTAGGTTGCAGGTGATAGCTTAGTGAGGACGATGTTGCAGTTCGGAGGCGAGCAGGAGGCTAGTGTATTACCTTACATACTATATAGTATTTGGATTACTGTTGTTTGTTGTTCTTCTTTGAGTACTATAGTAAGACAACTTTGTATAAACACTATTGTTGTTGTCCAAGTGTATGGATATTACGTTCTACTTGTTATGAAAGTTTAGTATTTTCTGCTTCACTAATATTACCTGTTGTATATGTTCTATTACATTTTATCCTTGTGTTGTGAGTTGTACGACAGGTTCCGCTTATGCTTCATACCTTGATGATTGTCCATAGATGTCTGGCATGCATTTTAGCGCATCATTCCTATTGTTAAGTGCAGAGGTTGTGGGCGGTTGTCACATTGAACTTTGTGGATGTTTGGTTTAACGATCAAGCTTCAGAAAGTCCCTTCAATAATGTGTGCAAAACTGCGTACATCTTGCTTATCCTGGACATTGCTAAAGGAGAAATGTGCACTGGATAGGGAAACGTTGGTGATGGATTTATCTAAGATTGTAACCAAGATTCTCTCTATATCGAGTTGAATGTAGTTTAAATTCTAACTAATAGACGTATTTTTTTTCGACAAATGGTGTATGATGCTCTAGGTTTACGCTAAGGTGAAAGGCATGAAAAAATATGTTGTCGCACTCATTCTCCTTCAAATGTATTTGCATGGATGTTCATACATCTTTATTTTTAATATGCATTGTTTTTGTTAGCGACGGTTGTATGGATTGCTGTTTTTAATATGTATAGTTTTGGCAAGCAACGATTGTAAGAATTGTTACTTTCGATCACAAATATTTATATGCTTCGAACTTTGTATGACATACTTTTGATCATAAATATTTATATGCTTAACATTGTGCATGAAATACTTTTAATAATGGTTATACATATTATAGCTTCTGCTGCAATAAAACCATTCTACAATGATTAAACAGTTTTCACAGCAAGTAAATAATGTTATAAAATACTTAGCTTTCTATAGTGTAACTATAGCGCTTGTAGTTTCTATAATAATCAGGCTATGAAATTTCTACAGCGTTTGTAGTTTCTATGGTAACCAAGCAATGTCTATCTACAGCGTTTATGGTTGATATAAATGGCAATTAAATGACGTCATAAATATTAGCAACATAAACCACAACTGTGCGTAGAAGTTTTATAGCAAGTAACAAACGCAATATATAGGAATTTGTATGTTACAAATCGTCCATTTCATAGCAATTCGGAAACGCTACGAGTAACATCATTTATAACATGTTTTTTATAGCGCTTATTAGGTTGCTATTATAGACCCCTGACATATTACAACATGTTGATATACTACGTTTATAAAAACACCATCGTATCCTTTTATAGCGTTTTTTAAACGCTATAAAAAGGTCTTTTTCTTGTAGTACCGACTATTCGCTACTCCGAAATCTGAAAATATTCCTTGGATCGGTCGACAGACTGTTCCACCTCTCATACGTTCTTTCACTGTTGTAACGATATTTCCTATAATTTCTTGAACACAATTAGAATTCCAAAAGTTTCTTGAACTGATTTACCATTCAGCGTTGCCTTTGTGTTTTCCAACTATTCTGTACACTTTCTAGCTCAACCACTTAGTGGCTCACCTTTCCCATACTTCCATGATCATTACTCTAGTGTACAAGTTTCGATATTTCAACTTCTTCCATGTATACAGATATATCTATATACATATAATATCCTTTTATTTAAGAATATACAAATATGTTCACTCGCTATCTATATAGGAATCCTAAACCTGAGCTCTGATACAGATGTAACAACCCGAATTTCGATAAACCAATTTTTTATCAAAAATCTCAATCCATCGAAGCCCGAGTTGGCTTGTATGGTGTCCTGCAGAAAATATATAGATAATAAATAGGGTGCGTTTTTTAGAGGTCCCTATTAAGTTTCAAAATATAAAAAAAACCCGGTCATAAACTTATTATAAATTAGGTCCCTGTTTTCAAAACTTATAAAATAATAATTAAAAAAAATAAAAAAAATTCGTAAATTAGTAATAAAATATATTACGCATTATAAAAAAAATTCAGTTCAAAAAACAACAAAAATAATGTCAGAAAGAAGAAAACAGCAAAAAAACAGAAAAAACTGCAGTTAAATGCATAATATTATGCACCTTTTTGATTTTATTGCATGCATATATGCAATTATTGCAGTTCTTCCAGCGGATAGATTTAACATAATTTTTCAGTTCATTTTTATTTGCATCCAAATGTGCAAATTTCTCAAAAAAATGCACACATGTGTGCAACATTTTTATAGGATAAAAAGTAGGGACCTAATTTATAAAAAAAAACAAAGTTCTGAAAATTTTTAAACCCGCCCCCTATTTTATTTTTTCCGCCTTTTTGTATTTTTTTTTAAAAAATGTGCGTACGTTCATTAAAAAAAAAAATCTAAAATATGGAAATAATGTCAGGATTCTACGGAAATCGAAAAAAAATAGTTGCATACATTTATGCAATTATTACTGATAATTGCATATATGTGTGCAACTTTTCTGTAAGCTTTTTTCAGATTAAAATCTGAAAATAAACCTGCACAAATGTATGCAAGTATTTGAAATTTTTGCGCACATGTATGCATTTATTTGCATGAATAAAAATCAACGAAGATGTATGTAGTGAAAAATATGCACGGATGTATGCAGGAAAGTGATATATGTGCATACTATTATGCATTTAACTGGAAATTTCGTTTTTTTTTTGTTTTTTTGACTTTTGACGCCTTCGTTGATGGTTTTTTGTTTTGAATTTTTTAGTGTTTACATGTTTTATTTAAATACGAATTTACATGATTTTTTTATATTTTTTTTATATTTTTTTGATGACTTTTCAGAAAATAGGGACCTAATTTACAATAAGTTTATGACCGGATGTGAGCCTAATTAAGTTTCAAAATAGGGATGTGAGCCTAATATTCACTAATAAATATATTAGAGCTCGATAAAACATATCACGACGGAATGGATAAAATATAATAATCAAATATAGCTTTATCAAAATAATAACCTTGTCTAACAAGTGTCCAAAGGCTACCAAATCTCTGCCATAAACCTAACTTGCGAGTATGTTATGAGGGAGGGGTCAAAATACAAAGTTCTGATGAGAGGACAAGTTATACATTCTGAAATAACCCTACATATACGGTTCAGTTACATTTTCTTAATTATTAGGTTATATGGGTTAATAACACTCAAGGCCCAGCACTCACGTCGTATCCATCTACTCCCCGGTAAATTAACCTAATATATATATATATATATACACACACACACACACATACATACATATATATATAGCTATATCCAACATCTCAAGGTACTTCCCATAGTACCCTCTTCATACGGTCTCTACTGTCACACCACGAAAGCATATACGCCACATAATCGCATAGAACCACCATCGTTATGCCATGTAAGCATATGGATCATCGTATCCGTATTTCTTGGTCGAATCATGTCTCAACACAGAGTAATGCCCTAATGTCTACAATACACCACCCAATGCATGTATCTAGACCCTCACACGAACATATTGCCTACTATAACCCGAGTCTCATAATAGAGTTGCATCCAATGCACGAAACTCGGTCGTGAGCTTTCAATATCTGTAAAGGACAACTTCACTAGGTCTACAATACAAATATTCACATATGATATGTCTTTTCACGGTGGTTATGGCGCCACCCTGGCCCCTCCCTCAACTAATGAAAGATTTCACAAAGAGCTAATGACATGCCCTTATCAACTAATCTAACATCCAATTTGGCGTGTCCCGCAATCAACGTCTCAATTGTGAAAGATCGTTGGTCTATAGGTTTAGCTCTACCCTTTTCGCATCCCACTGATTCCCGATGACATGCATCCGATGATTATTATCCTTAATTTAGTCCAGATCAACCTCTCCTACTGGCGAGGCAAATCGCTGAATCATCCAACGCCATCTGGCACAACCTTCTGACTGCCAATCACTAGTTGTAGTCAAGGTATACTCACCGGATGGTACCGTACAGGCCAAACCACTGTGGGTACAGCCGAAGCCTACCACAGAGGACCATCACGGAGTACTCTACCACATCCCGCAAAAGCCATGCGCCTCCATCCAGTCCGGTAGAATAATCAGTTAGACGTGCTCCTTTCGTGTCTCCAGACACCATGATGATCTACCCCCATTGGGTTTTACACCTCTATATATACTTACTGATTCCAGCGCATCACATCATCGCGTTATTAAATCCAACGTCTAACCTTTTAATCATGCGATTTCTTTATCTCATCACATTGCTAATTAACTTGATTATCCACATACACTTTTTATTCAAGTTACTTGGTTCACTAGCTCATAATTGGTTTCTTACTTTTTTTATTAAGCCTTATGCCACCTGAGCAGACTCCCGCTAATTATTTATTACATTTATTAGACTTAATACTTTCAGTTATAAGTCTATTAATAATAAGCCTACTTTATTCTTGCTTATTTAATTATAATCTTATCTTATACTGTTATCTCAACCGTTGTTGTGAGTTAACTTATTAACTTAGTTCACATAATTAAGGTTTATTAATAAATTTTTCGTTCATCATTAGTTATAACTTACGTTATAATTACATTTGTCCCTAGGGCAAGCTTTTTTATTATATTTCAATCTTATCCATATAATTAATTGTAATAGGTTATATTCATTGTTCATCACATTTCTTCTTAGGTTCCTTAACGTGAACCAACTTTTACTCGTTGTAATCTTTCTTTAATCACTGTCTTGTGCATTCTTATTATTTTAGAAAAATATTTCACACACCTCATTGATGGGTTAACGGAAAGATGTGAAGATCTATTTCCATAACGTACATCAATTAAGATCTGTAGTTGCATGCTATTTTCTTTAATTTCATTGTGGACATACATATATATATATATATTATTTGATTAGTGTGCAATACGGTAAAAGAACCCCTATTTCACACTAATCGCTTTTTCCTTTCTTTTCTTGCAACTACGTTCTTAGTAATTTTTCCATTATGAAAATGTATCCATTTTCTGAAATACAACTAACTCAGTCCACTAATAATTTCTCCTTTTTATTTTCTGAGTTCGATATTAAATTCCTGTTTCTCATATACCATTTTCAATTACAGTAAATTTTCCATACAAAATTAGGCGTATCAATTCTTTTTCCATTATTCAAATTTCACTGTAATTCTGTTTACAGCATATCCAATTTGACATTAAATAATAATCTTAAAAACATAGCCATAATTATTGTAAATTCAACAATTTCGGTATTGCAATAATTCTCAATCCAAACAGAAAATTAACGAAATAGATTTGTACAACTGCAATATTCTTAACGTACTTAGAAATAGATTATATCGTAATTACCATAAATTTCAATTATTTATCATGTTAAGAATTACAGGATGTAAACGATAAATATACCGTTACCAAAATGTATAATTTTAAATTCACTCACCTGACCGCTTTCCAGTCCTTGAATCCGATTCAGATCTGCTATTCCGTGGTCTTTCTAATTGAATCTAATATTATGATAATCACAGATTTACAAATCAGATGCTAAAAGACGAAGGAAAGAAAGAAACCTTAATAATTCAGATTTACAGGATTTACCTCACCTTGACAAAAAATCTGAATACCTATATTGTAAATCTACATTCTTTGTCCTCAAATCTTGAATCAGAATTCCCTAAAGCTAATACTTTAATTTATGAAAGATTTGGAGAAGAAACAAAATGTCAGAGCCTAGGCATCGTTTCCGAAAATATGAGTTAGAGGCTACGCCCTGCTAGTTTACTTATAGGTGTATAGAAGATTCTAGTCTGTCGGATAAAATAAAATAAAATCTGAACCTTACAAGCCAAGAAAAGCACGTAAGAACGCCCCAGATCTGGACCTTGGTAAGTCGACCCATGTGTTGACCCACCTTTAGGGTGTGTCGACCCTTGGGTCGACCCCATATACTACGTGGGTCGACTCATATACTGCCTAGATCGACCCATGACCTGGGTCACTGTCGTTGATTTTTCTGACGCTAATTATTGATTAACGTTGGTTGTTAATGTTCGTTTTATTTCCAAATATCTCTTAAGTAAATTATTATATTCCAACTATTACATATATCTAATTTCAAGCTTAGACGTATATATACACGTACAAATCTTTAAATCTTAATTTGTCAATAACCCTATATGGGCTCAGTTTGAGGCAAGTCATATACGAAATGAATCAGAAAATTGCCACGAACATAATGATATATATTTCGAGGCTAAATTCTAAAATCATAAATTATCGATATTTTCTGTCAATTAATTAAATATTTATATAAAAATATGGGGTGTTACACATATGCGACTGCGTTATCCTTCCCTAACGTATACGCAATGTCAAAGTCAGAAAAGGCTAGAAATTCTAACCATCGTCGCAGCCGAAAGTTAAAATCCTTCTACAAGAAGAGATAATTTACTGATTTATGGTCAGTGAACAATTCGAACCTCTTCTAAAAGATAGTGTCTTCACATCTCCAGTGCAAACAAAATCGATGTTAATTCCAATTCATCAGCAGGATATCTTATCTCATGAGGTTTCAACTATCGATTAGCATATGCGACTACTTTACCTTTCTAATGAATGAGATATATTTATTTAATTCGAAAGCTTTACATTATTTACTAGTCAAAGCAAAATTTTCCTTTTATTTAATCCCTAAAAAAAGTAGTTTAAACATTGTATTAAATTTCCAAATCACGTTTTTCATATTTAAAGTCATATAAAACTTATTTCCAATCACTTATTATTAACTAGAATCATCCTATAATTTTCTATAACTAAATTTGATTTTGAAATTATTTTTAAGCCTTTAAATCAATTTATAACTTATTTATTGATTTCCAAATTTCATTGATAAATGATCATTAAACAAACAACTATTTTTTACGCAAGTAGCTATATTTTCAATGGTTTTAATCTCATTTGGAAACATATTTTATTTTATCTAAAAAACACACCACACTCACTTTGCAGCTGAGCAACGAATCTCTAGGCTCGACAACAAGTTTGACGGTTGCTTTTATCGATCACCCTATTAAAGCATCTTGAAGTTTAATATGCTCAAAGGCCCTTGTCTCCCTTCTATTTCTTAGTTTTCTTCATATTGTGGTCCTTTCAAGCAACAACAAACCTAAACATTTTTAAAAAAACTATCAAAGCATATACTGAGCAAATTAATGTAGTTTAGCTCATAACAGGTTAGTCATTGAAAATATAATTTCACGCGTCACATACATATAAAGAAAAATCATCATCTCATCATCTAATTCGACCATAAGTCTTTGTTGCACATGGTTATTAGGAAGAAAATACTGACGCTAGCCATAACAAAGACAAGATACACCTCTAAGCTTTACTATAGCTTCAAACCAAGTTTTAAAAAAAAAACCTTTAGTTTCGAGCATCGAGAAAAATTAAATTTCCTATTCTGGAAATTTCAGGAATTTTGCTGTAAATATTCTGGTATATTTTTCAATACATATGCAAGTTAATACAAATTATTTAGACAAAAATCCTTTAAGACTAAAATAAACTAAAAGAAATAACTTTATTTAAATCTTATCTTAGCAGTTCACAGTTTATTTAAAAAAAAAATATAGTCCATAATACATGGTTTAGCCCAATAAAACAAAATTCACACATAGAATCAATTCCAGGAAAATAGAAACTCAAATCCAATACAAAGTATATTATATTTCTTATTAGCTAAGGCTTCAACCCTTAATCAAAAGAAAAAAGTTCTAATCAATAGAAAAAAAATCTAAATTGAATATATTGTCTCCTCCCTGTTTATTCCCTAACCTATGTCTTTCCTTCTTGATTTAGTGCCACTCTCTTCCCCTCCTTCGATATATTCTTAATATTTATACAAATAAGTCAAGAATTTTTTTCAAAACATTGTTGAAACCAGATTAGTAAGAAAATTTCGATTTGATAAACATCAAATTTGGAACGAAATGATCGAATTTCCAGTGTGTTGCTCGAAATCCCGAACCATTGGCTGAAGCTCCTCAATCATTGTCAAATTTGTGTTGACTTCCAACTGGATCAGAACTCAATTTTGATAGCTCCTATCAGTGTAGATCCTTATTGAGAAGCACATACGTATTCGAGTTTCATCATTTTTTAAATTTTATTTGAATTATATGGAATTTTTGAAGATTTGGTTAGGGCTATATTGTTAAGAGGAAGATGTAATATTGAATAATATGGACAACGAAAGGTTTTTTGAAGAGTGGTAGGAAGAGTGGTATTCTCAAGAAAAGATATCAGCTACTTCTCATCTGGCTAGGAGTTTGGGCTCTAGTCTTGAAATAGTTCATATATCATTTTATTCCTTCATTCATCTTCACAAAACAAGTTTTCTACCCCATCAGAATAACCCTATATCTCAACTAAATATCAGACTCGCTTTACTCACATTGTCCACTGAACCATGTGGTATACAAAATATCATTTTAAATTATTATTTTGTATACCATTTTTAAATAATAAAATATGGGTAATTTAGTTCAGCTTATAAATTATTATTTCTCAACATTAGGTTCTTACGAAGTTCCTCTAAAGAAAATTGTATCCAAGCATTTTTTTTCCTTAGATGAAATGTTTAACTAGCTACATAACTTCTAGCTAGTCCGCACCCACTTTGTAAAGCAAACCTCGCTGCTAAAGAAATGACAGTTGATGCCTCTTGAGTTTTCTTCCAGGGTTCCAATTAGTGGCATAGCCATAAAATGAATATGGGGGGCAAGACATCGAGGGAGGGGGTTTGGGGGTGATTGCCCCGGAAATTTTCTTTTCGACAATCCGATTGTATGTATAAATACCATTTCAAACCATCAAACAAGCACAACAAAATATACATATAACCATAATCGGTTACAAAAATGATCAACTATTGATCTTTCAAACAATTTAAAAGGCAAGTTAAGCAAACATCGACTTTCAACAAGTTGACCAGGGCCATGGTTTTTCAATGAGACACTGTAAAAATAAACCGATCGTTCAGAGACTAACAAAACGTCCAAATCAAACAAACTATCCAGTACATTACAATTGCTCATCCATCCAAATCAAACAAACTATCCACCCCTAACGCCATTAAATCAACCAACAGACCATTCAAACTAATAACCCCCAAATTTACACAAACAAAATTCTGGTTCTACAGCAAGAAGTTGAAGCAACAACTCATTTTCATCAAAACAAATTTACAGCAAATCGATAATATTAAATCCAATAAAAATCGCATAAATCAAAATCAGCAGATTAAAATCACTCACCACCCAATTTGCAGGCGGCAGCAGCAGTCGTACGAAGGAAAAGAGAGCAAATGCACGTAGTAGCAATTCTAAGGAAGTCCAACGGCAGAGAGACGGTGTTGTAGTGCGCTGATTCGAGGAGGCAAGATCGATTAGGGTTTCTTTTTTCTTTTTTTCCCAGCTATCAGGAGACTGCGTTTTCTAATTTGTTTTTTTTTCCTCCTTTTGTTTCCTTTTGTTATGCGGAGGTGGGTATTTATTTTGTTTTTTTTTCCTCCTTTCGTTCCCTTCTGTTATGCGGAGATTGGGAATGTATTTTTTTTTCTCGATTTTTGAAATTCGAGGGGGTGGGGGGGTGGGGGGGTGCGAGCCCAGGCCAAGGCAAATGTGGCTCCGCCCCGGGTTCCAATGAGGATATCATCCTCCTTTACTTTTGACTACTCAGTCATCTACGCCCTTTGGGCCTTTGGCTTAGGCTTATGCTGAAAGTTGGTAGAATAGACAAGGCTGTCAACGGATAGTTTCGAATGCGGATAGTGTCATATCCGTATCCGAAACTATTTTCGGATATCCGTATTCGCGAATATGGACGGATATCGGATAATTATCCTATCCGCTAACGATCGATAATTAAAAAAACGTAACTTTAAACTTTAGGTTTAACATGGTACTTTTTTATGTCATGAATTATACAAGTATACAAAATTAATAGGTAAAATGATAATAAGAAATTTGGAGCAGTTAATCTACATTAAATGCATAAAATATAAACTATCAACTTAACAAAACAATAAATTATCGTTGTTTACTAGGTTAAAATACATATAAAAATAAGCTAAAATTTTGAAAACAACCAAACGAATAATTTTTGAATGCGTATGTTATCGTATCCGTATCCGCATCGGCTTTTTCGGATATAGGATATATTCGTTTTTCCGGATACGGATGCGGACGAATTTCGGATTTTTCAGGTATTCATTGTCAGCCCTAAGAATAGATACTCACAGGGACAGTTTGATAGACCAGGACATTATTTACAAGGCCACGAGGTGGAAAACTAATAAAAGCCATTTTCTACTTCTTATCCTCCAGAAATTTATCTACTTGATATGGAATGAAAGTAAAGGTAGAGTTTTCAGCAATAAAATCAAATTTGATGTGCAAATTTGGAGCATCTTAAACCATGCCATTAGAAGAGGTCTAAGGAACACAAAAACTTAGAACACAAAAACTTCATTTCTAAAGAAGGTTGTAAACATTCATCCAAACAAAAACTACATCTTTAAAATTTAACTAACCAACCACACAAGATTATGCAATTATTCAATGACTAATTGCATTAAAACATTACATAAATGTCTGCAATTTTACGGTGAAAAATTGCAGATATTTCTGCAATTTTTTTGGTAAATGAGTGCGGAAATTTCCACAAATATTTCAAAAAATTACGGAAATTTCCGCAATTTTTTTGTGAATAATATAGAATTTTCCGTTAATTTTTAGTATAATTATATAAATGCCTATGACCGTTCTTTGGATAATTACACAAATTTATACAATTATTAGTACAAATTTCCGGGAATTACTATACCTTTGTTATTTGTTAATGCACGCGACTCGCCACTCGCACTCCTCACATTTGCTGGACAACGTAGCTGATGCCTGGTCGTGCCAGCAAATTTGATTTTTGTTTTTTTTTTGTTTTTCCTCCCTTTGACGCGACTTTGAACTTAAGGCCAGAATAGCTTTAGGGGAAGTTGGGCTTCCTACAAAAGTAGAAGACCGGTTTTTTACTAGAAAATGGAAGATATAGGATGCACATGAGCCTGAGTCTAAATTTGATTAAATTAATATTTCCTTCTTTTCCCATTTTAATTAATTCTTGTGATTTATTTGGAAACAAATTGCAATCCAATTTAATTTGAACTGAACTTTATTTTGCAAAGTATAATCCGATAACTATGCAATTTTAATCAACCTTAATATATCATCTGAAAATAGTTTATTGATTTTATTTAATTTATCAAAAAATAGTTTATTAAAAAAATACTTGGTAATAATTCATTTTCATAAATAGTAATTATTATAAAAAAAATCAAACAATTTATTTTAACTAAATTTTACGGCATAAAATACATTGTCGTTACAACGTCAAACCAAAAAAAAAAAAACAGTCCAGTGGTTTGATTACCAAACCATTTTCTTACGGACCTCTTTCCATCGAATCAAATTGGTCATACACGGAAAGTACCTACATTCTAAGAACCTCAAACCTACAAATATCTCATTAGTGAGCTATAATTTTGAACAAGTTTGAAGTTCCTAAAGCTAACGAAGCAATAAGCTGAACCGATTATCTACCTAACTGGATTACCTAAATCGAATTTCAACAGTAAATTACCTGAAGATCTATAAATTCAGAGCTTTGCCAATCCAAAACCGAGTAACCTACAATTACTGTAACTGATCAGGAAACACCTAGCAAACATGGTAGCAATTGCAAATTAGAAAATCATACTGAAAGATGTAAGCAAACATGGACTGAACATTGCCAAACCAGTAAAAAGTTCTGTGTGTCATTCACATTTTCTACATTTTGTTTTTGTTCATTACTACTGTTTGGGAACTGTGATTTCGTAGGAGTAAGAACTTGACATATTTGATGAAAAGAGATCCAATCTTCCAGAACTTTGACATATATCTTTCACTCCAAGCATGGTTTGGAATAGGACAAAAAAGATGTAACAGAAATCCCCAACCAGTATATCAACCACATACGGATCCATATCTCAATACTTGTCTCGATCATCGGGATTAAATTCAAATTTGCTAGTAAACGTCGAAACCGTAAAGCTTTAGAAAATAAACAGGCAGATATGATGTAGAATGAGGCAAACGCAATAGTTGCACCTTTTGGAAAGCCGAGGCACTCACGGTGTTCAAGACGTCGATAAAGCGCACCTTTTGCCAAAGTGACGAAACCCAAAGACGCGTAAAAAGAGCGCCTCAACCAGGGTTGATAATTGATATGCTTATTTAATATTAATTTGAAATTTAATCCTATGCTAGTTTAATTTTAAATAATTTGAATTCAAAGGTTAGTTAATTTTAATTTAAACTATAGTTTATATTAATTTTATTTTATTCTTAGACTGAGCTCAGCATCTGGTTAAATTAAAATTCGGATATTTGAGATTAGAAGATAATTAAATTCCAAGTGTTGTGATGAACACTTTGAACATCATTCTGATTTCTAGTGGGTTAATTATTACTTTCCCCTTTTTCTTGCTGGGGTAATTTCTGTGGAATTTTACACCTTTTTGCAGCGTTGGGATACAAGGCAAAGTCCAGTCCATTAGGAAGTTCATGAAATAAAACATTGACAGTACAAACAGTGTTTGACAAGTTAACATAATAAAACGATAAATGTTGACTAATCACTAATACATGTAAAAAAAACCTAGTAAAAAAGTGAAAGCTTAGCTTGGAAGATGGATTATCAAGTAATTCACATTATAAACATCAATTCACAATGCCACTACCATGGGTAACTCATTGAATTTAATCTCTTCGAAGAAATAAACAGAATTTCAATGCACCTGTTTTTGTACATTGACAGTAAAAGTTGCATATTTAATGTGGCTCCAAAGTAGCATATTTAATAATATAACCTATGTTTAGAACTGTTACTTCACCATTTAGTCTCAGCAATTCGCATAAACTGGCTAACCAAATTAACTGTGACAACATTTATATGTTTATCAAACAATAACTTCTCTCAACCGAGCACAACAATCTTAGGTCGCTTACTTGGGTTGGAATCATCTTTGGTACTGCCATCTTCATCGCTGTCGTTTTCTGAGCCTGAGCTACTTGTTGAAGTAGTGGGTTGCTTATATTCACCTGCTGTGGCAGCCTCAGCTGCTGCAACTGCTTCTGGTGTATTCAAATCTGCAACCCCTAACAGCAGATCCTACTATGCAAAATTTATTCCATTACTAATGATAAGCCCACAAAAAGAACAAAACAGCAGATCCTATAACGCTTACGTGTCTTGTACTGATTTGGTGGACACACCGGTATATTAAGTTTTACCGATACACCTTGAAAAACCAAGACAGACAACTTTCAAAGTTAACAATTTAATTATGGCCATAAATACATGGCCTACTGTAATTTGGCATCAACTGCTAAACTGGTTAGATGATTAAATATGCCACAATAAATATCTTAAACTTGATATCACACACCATTTGCATAAAGCCACAAACAGATTCTACACTTGACTTATAGGTCCATTTTATCAAACGTTCTTTTTACATATATACCGCGACGTGCTAAATATGTTTCATTAACCATGTGCTTCCAACAAGAAAAGATATACTGGATATGGATGTATAAGAAGTATGATGTCAACATAAGAAATGTTATGGCCTTCAGAATTCGACTGAACTTGAAAAAAAATGAACTATGTATATCATCATAACGTAGAAAGACAAGAATAATTTACCATTTCGATATATTCTTTTTCATTCCTGTCAAGCACCTCAATGTCATAATCTGTTTGCGACGAACCCTGCAATTATATGTGAATCTGATCAGAGATCACACAGCGTATTTGTTAAAAGCTGCAATAAAATACCTGTGCTTTCAACTCCTCGTTTGCTTTAGCCATGACTCCCAAGAAATCCTTCACCTTTCCAAGAACTACCACATTAATATTAGAAGAAGATGATGAGATGATATAACAAGAGTTCAAATAATTGATTTTTGATGTAATTTGAACTAAACTAATTCATGACAACAGATATAATGGCAAAATAATAGTTATTAGATATACATTGTATGTGTTTTGAGGTTGTTTTAAGTGGCAAACAATGAAACAACTAGGGCAGTTCTCTTACACATGCACAATCAATCTATCGCCACAGACTAAATCATTTTAACTATCATTTTATACAAACAACCATAGTATGTCATAGAAATTACAAATCTTCATAGTATTTGAAGACTCTTGAAAAAGATTATATCGGTATAAAAGACGACTTCTATTCCCATCCACAGTTTTTACACGCCGATCCAATCTAGAAAACCTTCAGTTAGTTAACTTAAGGAAATTATATTTACTTCTCCACTTCAATCACTATAAACTATTTATTATATGCTGTCTCCTAGGAGAATAATTTACTTATGTGTCAATATTATGCTGCTTGTTCTGTCTCACTCTGTATTTTTAGATACTCAACTTAATCGTAGGAACTACGGAAAACTTTCGCATTTGTATCTATTTTATAATAAAATAGTAAAATATAAATCACTAGGTTAATAAAAAATGCTTCTAATCAATCGCAATGGGTTTGTATCAGCTAGTTCAATCGGTATTCTTATGCTTTACATCTGAACAGGTACATAGTAAAGACGAAAAAATAGTAAAACATGCATTCTACTCATTAACATTTATTGTTCAGCGAGCGAAAGAATTCATGAGCAAAGACTGTAAGTCAATTTTAAAGACTCAATGTAAAAGCTTGAGAAAAATTAAAACAATAATTTTTAATAGCTAATTATGGATATATCAACAAATCACACATTGGATTGTGCTTTAAAAGCTTGTATAATATACAAATGACTCAATTTTGTTACCATTGTCAATGTTTAATTACTTTATTATTTCAAATAATCAACAGACAACCTTGCAAAATAAAAGGTTTGAAATAAAAAACTATAAATTTGGAAAAAAGAGAAGGAAACAAGGCTTTCAGAAATTGTTATTTTCAATATTCATAATGAATTCAACCAACCACAAAAATAGGAAGCCTGCAATAATGATTGATAGAAACATAACTTCTTTTAATAGTGATGTCATTTCGGGAAAGCATATAGGTTATGATGGAGAGGGAAAGACTTAGTATCACAGAGGGACAATTAAGTAGTAGTATGTAAAAAGTAGGAAGAAGTTAACTGCCAAATGTTTAAATGTTGGAAAACTGTGACTTTATAGATAATTACGAAGGATTACCAATTTTAAGAAATGTGACCCAATAAATAACATACGTGAAGTTTGATGCAAATATCCCCATCTAGGACTTCCAAACCAATCGATTACACAAGCAATTTAAAACCGCAAGAAGCCTTTGACTATGCTTACAGCTAATAGTACCATTTATATACCTATCGCCGAAAAAAAAAATAACTTTGCCACTGATTATTATCAGCTAACCACGGCCAAATGATCTTATTTATTTTCATTGGGTGTTAAAAGAAAATCAGCTGAATCGAACTTCTAATGTATAAATCAGAACTTTTTATATTGTTTATTTTTCGTCTATGTTCTGAATAAAGCCATATATTCAACAAAATTGCTCAAACCTACTATGTTTCTTGTTTTGACTGTTTAATGCAATCGAACAAGTAACTCATTATTCATAATTCGGTATTCAACGATCAACATTCAGAAATCAAAGCTCAGCAATCAGAATTTGGAATTTTGCATTTTAAACAAACAGAAAGGCTTAATTTGCAGATGAAGATCGCTTCTAACTAATAAGCAAATTGATATCAGATACATGCTTTCAACCTTAACCAACACACTGTATTCCCTACTTTAACCAATCATTCATGTTGTGCAATATATGTTTGAAAATTTCCACCCTAACCATCAGCGAACAAACCATTGATGTATACATGAATGGATCAAAGTTTTCCCTTCAATTCACTTCTGATTAAGTAAATGAAAAGCTGTATCATGTTACCTTGGCTCCTAGGAAGCTCAGTTGTCAAGAATTCTCCTTTATCGTTCTTGTTTAACGGTTTCTTTTTCTTTTGGGCTTTTGAAGTAGAATTATTCGTATTTGGAACGATACTCTCTAATAATAAAAATACATATTATAAAGCAAAAATTTAGAGAGTAAAAACATAGAAGTATTAATTGAGGGGGGAAAGTACCACAGTTTTACCTAAGATAGAGGGCCTGTGAGGCTGGCCATCCAATAAATCCCCACTGTTTTCAGCCATTGAAATGCAAGAACTCTTCAAAATCTGATGAAAATGAAATGCTTAACCAGAAGCTTTAGACATGTATAGAGCCCGTTTGGCAACCCAAAGCAAAAGTGCTTATGCTTATATGATAAGTGCTTTTTACTTCTAAAAAGCTAAAAAGTCCAAAAGTTTGTTTGGCACAATAACGACTTATAAGTCAAAAAAGATAAAAAGCCAATATCGATAAAAACAAATTTTCACAATAGCTATTTGACTTTTGCGCTAAAATATTGAAATAAAATGTAAGATAATTCGGATTTTCGAAGTACATGCTACAACTGGTTAACAAAAAAAATCACAAAACATTTCGTATTCCAAAAAATAAGTCACAAAATATTGAATTGAAACATGACATAAATGCATGCATGTTATTTGCACATAATTCAAACAACTAAGTCCACTTTAACGTACAAAATCAAACAACAAACCACACAATAGATAAAAGTTGATCTTTTACATATATTTCTAGCATTACAATCAAAATATTAGAAACTTCTAAAATCATATGGAACCTAAGATGACAAACGATAAAACATAGCCAAGCTTTGTCGGATTTGTTCTCTTTTTTTTATTGTTGAAAACTCATCTTTCTCCTTGAGTTGAATCCACTTCAACGAACTTTGATTAGATTCAAGATTGTTTTTTCCAAAAAAAAAAAAAAATCATCATTTTGAAATTCTTTACAAACAAATCATTATCAAGGATGCAAGGAGCAATCACTCAAACTGACTTGACACAAGTGCACTGAAAACATTTTCAGAGCACTGTGCACAGGTGTAGAGTGGAGCAATTATAACAGAATACAACACCAGATCATATGGCAACTTAACAGGGCCAGGCCTTGACAAATGCAAGGCTGTAAGGAGCAGCTCAAACTGAATAAATAGGCAGCAGTTCATTACCAACAAGCAAGTCAACGACACAAGTTCACTAGATAAATGTATGAGCAGTTATTGGCATATTGATACTTTTCTTACATGTATGTATCTGTACACGTCAAATGTACAAGAAATGGCCGAATGAGAAGCAGCAAGTCCAAATAGAAGCAACATCAAATCAATTCAAAAAAATCCAACATCAAATCAATTCAGCAAAATCAAAGCTACAACACACAAATATACAACCATGCAGTAAGAAAGTGCAATGGTGAAGAGAAATACAAGCGTAGTAATGATCAACATGAAGCAAGCACACATTAACTCATCAAGCAGGTGTAATAAACAAAACCAAACATGAAACAACAAGGATAAATTCAATGAATGTAATCCAGACTAAAGTAATTAGTGCAACATCCCCGAAGTTCAAACAGTAAACACGAAAAAATAATGTTATCAGAACATTATGAAATATGCGATTTTTAAAATACATGATCCAAACCAAAACCAATAATGATCAATTCCTAGGACTGTAGATTGAATGAGTCAGAAAAATAATATAAACATGTTTCTGATTTCATTCGTACCACTGTTCAATGACTATGATTACCAATCCAATTTCTTATCATTCTTACCACTGTTCAATGACTATGCTATGTAAACATTAACCACTTCAATACTATCTAACTAGCAACATGCCTTTGCCCAGACTTACACATAATATAACTTACACTTCATTCATTTGAAGAAATTGACAGAGCTGTAGCAAATAAGAAAAAGGTGGATAGCTCAATGTAGAAGAAAATAACTTACACTTCATTCATTCGATACATTTTAAATGACAGAGCTGTAGCAACATCTAGAATCATTGGTTCAGAAAGGACACTGAATAACAAAAAAATTCAGCACAATTGTTTACCCAAAAAAAAAAACAACTTTAGCTGCATGTTTGAATCTTTATGTTGTGTGCAGAATGATTTAAATCTTCATGTTCTGTCGAGCATGTTTGAATCTTTATGTCCTTTAGCAGCATGTTTGAGTCTTTGTATAGTCCTATAAGTAGAACTTGATGAAAAGAATAGGAAATTATGGTTTCAAAGTTTTCCTCGGCTCTCAAAAATATCAATGGCATTAGGATTGAACTGATATGTGATTATTTACAAATCTTTACCTCTTTTGCATATGGCTTAATTATGCTTACTGGGATATAATACATCTCTGCTATTATTTGTGGCCTTTAGGATCCCCCACTGGATCGATTCATGCCAAGCTTCTTCGGATCGGATCGGGTACATCGAGCTCCCTCATAATGCATCGGTTCGGATCGGTAGTCATCACCCCCTGGCGGATCGGGTCGGGTTCTTCCAGTCCAATCACCACGCGTCGGTTCGGAGGTGGCCATGCGGGTCGGATCGGAGTGATGCATGCCACAAAAGGCGGATCAGGTCGGAGTTTCCAGGTCGCATTGCCATACAATGTTGACGGGACGGATCGGAGCTTCTAGATTCGCGTGGGAGGTGGTTCGGATCGGGCTCTCTTCTCCGTTCCGATCTGGATCGGCCCATTTCCTGCACTTTTTCTAGCAAGCAGTTTACGCCACTCGACGACGTTTTCGACCATTCCAACTATTCTAATCAATCACAAAGCATACCATACAATCATAGCAACATATACAATCACCCACAAACACCGAAACAACAATATGATAGGTTAAAATGGATCAAACATAGCCAAAACCCCATATTTTCCCTTAAACATGTTCAAGCATAATTAATGATAGGATTAGCAAAACTTAACCAAATTAACCCAAGTTCATATCAGAGGTCTAAAACATCATTTAAGAATTTATAAATATTTTTCCAAAATTTTATCATGTTTAAATTCGCTAATTAACACTACTTACCCTTAATTAACCATAATTAGTGAGGAACTATGCAAATCCCTCACCTTAGCCACAAATAAACCTTAGATCTGAAATAAATCTCTGTTTGGGCGCGAATAACAATGCTAAACAGCATCTCTAATCTTGATTTGGTGAAGATCTCCCTTGATTTGATGTTGCTAAGCTTAATCCTTGATTAGAAAGTGATTTAGAGTTGATTTAGAGGTTGGAAGCCATTTTTAGGGTTTCTAAGAGGTAAGTGGAGGCTAGAAAACTGAAATGGAATGAAACCCTAACTCTTTTCAGCCTCCTCATAACCCTAATCCCGAAATGGGTTATGGGCCCATTCACTAATCACCCTATTTGGCCCGGTTAAGCAGTTTTTCACCTTCCAAACATTATTTCAGCCATATCTCCCAAACGGTGAGTTCGTTTGGCTGTTATGACCACTCTACGGAAATGTAAACCATCAAACGAATCTAATGGAAGTGGTTTCAGATCAGAATTCCTTTCCAGTCAAAAGTTATGGCCAAAACAGTATCAGCTAGGGCAAAACGGTCATTTAAAAATCGGCAAAAATCATGATCATGGGAAATGACCCCAATAGTCGTTTCCCAAAGTTACATGACCATACATCTTCATATAAGAAAGAAATAAATATTCTACGATCCTCCGATGCGTAGAATGCGGGTTGTTACAGCTACAGCACATGCCCGTCTGAGGCTAGATCCGCCCTTCATATTTGATAAATCTCCCATTGAATCTGTCATTTTTGTTGAATAGAGCTTCTCGAATCTCCTCCTTAATTCTTACTCGTACTATTTTTCTTGAAAAATCTTGTTAGCTATATCCATTTTCTCCTCTTTTGTCATCGATAAAAAGAAGAGAATATAATAATTTTGTTAATATTAAGTTTCACGTCATGTTAAATAATCAAGTTACACGTTTGATGTTAACATCAAGTTACACGTTTGATGATAAAAATCAACTAACCCAAATTTTGTTTTGCATGAAAAACCCAATTATTTAGTCCACTACGACTTTCCTTCCAAAAGCCTGTTCCCAATTTTTATTTCAAAACCCTATCTAATTCATTTCTCAACTCATCTCGCTATAGGGCCCGTTTAGATGGGTTAAAATAAGCTATTTTTTAACTTTTTAAAATCAAAATCTAGAAAGCCCATATGGTTTCATGAATTATTTGGGCTCCTGATTTGCTTAGTACGAAAGCCCAAAAAAATTTGCTTTCGACTTTCAGAGCGAGAACTTTTCCGCCGCGTATCGTGCAATTAGGTTTTGGGCGATTTTCCTTTTTTCAGCCTCGCTTGGTTTACTCTCTCAGATTCTTCACAAAAGGTATTGTTTTTCTTCTCTTATTTGTTTTCAATGCTTTCGATGTATTCTCACTTCTCTCAACCGTTCCGTTTTATTTGTGTTTGTTTGATTGATAACAAATTTGTTCGATAGTTTCATATTTTTGTGTGTTTGTTTGCTTGTCACACTTGAAACCCTAATCTATTTTTGTGTTTGTTGTCGTGTTAGCTGTAAGCAGTTGTGATTCAATTTTTTATTTGATTTCTTTTCTACATGGTGTGGTTTGGATTTATTTTTTATGTTAATATTGTTTGCTGGTTGCAAATCCAATGAACCGTTTGTTTATCCGTAAATGAACCTAGTTATGATAATTAAAACATGTTGCTAAATGGATGTGGAGAATAATGAGGTAAATGGAGTAATCATATATGAGCGAGATAAATGGAATAATGAGGTAAATGGGATGTATTCTCATTTTAATTCAATGGAGAATGATTTTAGTTTTTATGTCACTGTTTCTTATTTTGGTTAAGTTATTTAACCATGTATACAGCGTAGTGTAGATTGATAATCATTGTTGGTAAGCCTGACATGGGATTAACTAAATGGAAGTGGTCATCTTTATCCAAATTTGAATACTTATGTGGGTTAATTTTATGTTTACCGCCTTACTTTTGTTCTTACTTTTGTTTTGGCTTTTCTTTTATAAACGTTCTAAATAAGCAGCAAAGAGAATAAATAGTATGAAGAACATAGCCACATATATTATCTAAAGGCCACTGAATGTACCCCAATTTTAGAAAACTTGTGGAAACAAACAGACCAATAAAACTTTCGTATGAGATCAAGTAGCGTTGGAAGCCATCCCCAACATTATAATTTTAGACCGTTCTTAGTTTTGTTCAATGTCAAATTTATGCTACACAGACATTGTGGGTATGTATATTTAGATTTAGGTTTTAAATAAAATAATAAAATCTGATATTTCGATTTGCAATTTCAAGAAATAATATTGCTTATGTCAGCACAAATTATAGCAGAGATGTATTATATCCCAGTAAGCATAATTAAGCCATATGCAAAAGAGGTAAAGATTTGTAAATAATCACATATCAGTTCAATCCTAATGCCACTGATATTTTTGAGAGCCGAGGAAAACTTTGAAACCATAATTTCCTATTCTTTTCATCAAGTTCTACTTATAGGACTATACAAAGACTCAAACATGCTGCTAAAGGACATAAAGATTCAAACATGCTCGACAGAACATGAAGATTTAAATCATTCTGCACACAACATAAAGATTCAAACATGCAGCTAAAGTTGTTTTTTTTTTTTTGGGTAAACAATTGTGCTGAATTTTTTTGTTATTCAGTGTCCTTTCTGAACCAATGATTCTAGATGTTGCTACAGCTCTGTCATTTAAAATGTATCGAATGAATGAAGTGTAAGTTATTTTCTTCTACATTGAGCTATCCACCTTTTTCTTATTTGCTACAGCTCTGTCAATTTCTTCAAATGAATGAAGTGTAAGTTATATTATGTGTAAGTCTGGGCAAAGGCATGTTGCTAGTTAGATAGTATTGAAGTGGTTAATGTTTACATAGCATAGTCATTGAACAGTGGTAAATTTCAATTATTTATCATGTTAAGAATTACAGGATGTAAACGATAAATATACCGTTACCAAAATGTATAATTTTAAATTCACTCACCTGACTGCTTTCCAGTCCTTGAATCCGATTCAGATCTGCTATTCCGTGGTCTTTCTAATTGAATCTAATATTATGATAATCACAGATTTACAAATCAGATGCTAAAAGACGAAGGAAAGAAAGAAACCTTAATAATTCGGATTTACAGGATTTACCTCACTTTGACAAAAAATCTGAATACCTATATTGTAAATCTACATTCTTTGTCCTCAAATCTTGAATCAGAATTCCCTAAAGCTAATACTTTAATTTATGAAAGATTTGGAGAAGAAACAAATGTCAGAGCCTAGGCATCGTTTCCGAAAATATGAGTTAGAGGCTACGCCCTGCTAGTTTACTTATAGGTGTATAGAAGATTCTAGTCTGTCGGATAAAATAAAATAAAATCTGAACCTTACAAGCCAAGAAAAGCACGTAAGAACGCCCCAGATCTGGACCTTGGTAAGTCGACCCATGTGTTGACCCACCTTTAGGGTGTGTCGACCCTTGGGTCGACCCCATATACTACGTGGGTCGACTCATATACTGCCTAGATCGACCCATGACCTGGGTCACTGTCGTTGATTTTTCTGACGCTAATTATTGATTAACGTTGGTTGTTAATGTTCGTTTTATTTCCAAATATCTCTTAAGTAAATTATTATATTCCAACTATTACATATATCTAATTTCAAGCTTAGACGTATATATACACGTACAAATCTTTAAATCTTAATTTGTCAATAACCCTATATGGGCTCAGTTTGAGGCAAGTCATATATGAAATGAATCAGAAAATTGCCACGAACATAATGATATATATTTCGAGGCTAAATTCTAAAATCATAAATTATCGATATTTTCTGTCAATTAATTAAATATTTATATAAAAATATGAGGTGTTACACATGCGACTGCGTTATCCTTCCCTAACGTATACGCAATGTCAAAGTCAGAAAAGGCTAGAAATTCTAACCATCGTCGCAGCCGAAAGTTAAAATCCTTCTACAAGAAGAGATAATTTAATGATTTATGGTCAGTGAACAATTCGAACCTCTTCTAAAAGATAGTGTCTTCACATCTCCAGTGCAAACAAAATCGATGTTAATTCCAATTCATCAGCAGGATATCTTATCTCATGAGGTTTCAACTGTCGATTAGCATATGCGACTACTTTACCTTTCTAATGAATGAGATATATTTATTTAATTCGAAAGCTTTACATTATTTACTAGTCAAAGCAAAATTTTCCTTTTATTTAATCCCTAAAAAAAGTAGTTTAAACATTGTATTAAATTTCCAAATCACGTTTTTCATATTTAAAGTCATATAAAACTTATTTCCAATCACTTATTATTAACTAGAATCATCCTATAATTTTCTATAACTAAATTTGATTTTGAAATTATTTTTAAGCCTTTAAATCAATTTATAACTTATTTATTGATTTCCAAATTTCATTGATAAATGATCATTAAACAAACAACTATTTTTTACGCAAGTAGCTGTATTTTCAATGGTTTTAATCTCATTTGGAAACATATTTTATTTTATCTAAAAAACACACCACACTCACTTTGCAGCTGAGCAACGAATCTCTAGGCTCGACAACAAGTTTGACGGTTGCTTTTATCGATCACCCTATTAAAGCATCTTGAAGTTTAATATGCTCAAAGGCCCTTGTCTCCCTTCTATTTCTTAGTTTTCTTCATATTGTGGTCCTTTCAAGCAACAACAAACCTAAACATTTTTAAAAAAACTATCAAAGCATATACTGAGCAAATTAATGTAGTTTAGCTCATAACAGGTTAGTCATTGAAAATATAATTTCACGCGTCACATACATATAAAGAAAAATCATCATCTCATCATCTAATTCGACCATAAGTCTTTGTTGCACATGGTTATTAGGAATAAAATACTGACGCTAGCCATAACAAAGACAAGATACACCTCTAAGCTTTACTATAGCTTCAAACCAAGTTTTAAAAAAAAAAACTTTAGTTTCGAGCATCGAGAAAAATTAAATTTCCTATTCTGGAAATTTCAGGAATTTTGCTGTAAATATTCTGGTATATTTTTCAATACATATGCAAGTTAATACAAATTATTTAGACAAAAATCCTTTAAGACTAAAATAAACTAAAAGAAATAACTTTATTTAAATCTTATCTTAGCAGTTCACAGTTTCTTTAAAAAAAAATATAGTCCATAATACATGGTTTAGCCCAATAAAACAAAATTCACACATAGAATCAATTCCAGGAAAATAGAAACTCAAATCCAATACAAAGTATATTATATTTCTTATTAGCTAAGGCTTCAACCCTTAATCAAAAGAAAAAAGTTCTAATCAATAGAAAAAAATCTAAATTGAATATATTGTCTCCTCCCTGTTTATTCCCTAACCTATGTCTTTCCTTCTTGATTTAGTGCCACTCTCTTCCCCTCCTTCGATATATTCTTAATATTTATACAAATAAGTCAAGAATTTTTTTCAAAACATTGTTGAAACCAGATTAGTAAGAAAATTTCGATTTGATAAACATCAAATTTGGAACAAAATGATCGAATTTCCAGTGTGTTGCTCGAAATCCCGAACCATTGGCTGAAGCTCCTCAATCATTGTCAAATTTGTGTTGACTTCCAACTGGATCAGAACTCAATTTTGATAGCTCCTATCAGTGTAGATCCTTATTGAGAAGCACATACGTATTCGAGTTTCATCATTTTTTAAATTTTATTTGAATTATATGGAATTTTTGAAGATTTGGTTAGGGCTATATTGTTAAGAGGAAGATGTAATATTGAATAATATGGACAACGAAAGGTTTTTTGAAGAGTGGTAGGAAGAGTGGTATTCTCAAGAAAAGATATCAGCTACTTCTCATCTGGCTAGGAGTTTGGGCTCTAGTCTTGAAATAGTTCATATATCATTTTATTCCTTCATTCATCTTCACAAAACAAGTTTTCTACCCCATCAGAATAACCCTATATCTCAACTAAATATCAGACTCGCTTTATGACATTGTCCACTGAACCATGAGGATTTTTATAAAATTATATTTCCACAATTTACTCACATTAAAAATGATTGCCACTTCATCGTAATATTTGGCTCATTTCTGTAAAAGTCATCCATTACTCTCAATAACTAAATAAAAAATTATTCTTCGCCATAACAAATTCCAATATTGTTTTATTTATCATTATTTAATTTTAAATTATTATTTTGTATACCATTTTTAAATAATAAAATATGGGTAATTTAGTTCAGCTTATAAATTATTATTTCTCAACATTAGGTTCTTACGAAGTTCCTCTAAAGAAAATTGTATCCAAGCATTTTTTTCCTTAGATGAAATGTTTAACTAGCTACATAACTTCTAGCTAGTCCGCACCCACTTTGTAAAGCAAACCTCGCTGCTAAAGATATGACAGTTGATGCCTCTTGAGTTTTCTTCCAGGGTTCCAATTAGTGGCATAGCCATAAAATGAATATGGGGGGCAAGACATCGAGGGAGGGGGTTTGGGGGTGATTGCCCCGAAAATTTTCTTTTCGACAATTCGATTGTATGTATAAATACCATTTCAAACCATCAAACAAGCACAACAAAATATACATATAACCATAATCGGTTACAAAAATGATCAACTATTGATCTTTCAAACAATTTAAAAGGCAAGTTAAGCAAACATCGACTTTCAACAAGTTGACCAGGGCCATGGTTTTTCAATGAGACACTGTAAAAATAAACCGATCGTTCAGAGACTAACAAAACGTCCAAATCAAACAAACTGTCCAGTACATTACAATTGCTCATCCATCCAAATCAAACAAACTATCCACCCCTAACGCCATTAAATCAACCAACAGACCATTCAAACTAATAACCCCCAAATTTACACAAACAAAATTCTGGTTCTACAGCAAGAAGTTGAAGCAACAACTCATTTTCATCAAAACAAATTTACAGCAAATCGATAATATTAAATCCAATGAAAATCGCATAAATCAAAATCAGCAGATTAAAATCACTCACCACCCAATTTGCAGGCGGCAGCAGCAGTCGTACGAAGGAAAAGAGAGCAAATGCACGTAGTAGCAATTCTAAGGAAGTCCAACGGCGGAGAGACGGTGTTGTAGTGCGCTGATTCGAGGAGGCAAGATCGATTAGGGTTTCTTTTTTCTTTTTTTCCCAGCTATCAGGAGACTGCGTTTTCTAAATTGTTTTTTTTTCCTCCTTTTGTTTCCTTTTGTTATGCGGAGGTGGGTATCTATTTTGTTTTTTTTTCCTCTTTTCATTCCCTTCTGTTATGCGGAGATTGGGAATGTATTTTTTTTTCTCGATTTTTGAAATTCGAGGAGGTGG
The DNA here is from genome assembly GCA_030737875.1 of Allium sativum. NCBI lineage: Eukaryota > Viridiplantae > Streptophyta > Magnoliopsida > Asparagales > Amaryllidaceae > Allium > Allium sativum. Next base: position 76,468,689 of record CM060917.1, read on the forward strand.
GGGGTGGGGGGGGGGGGGGGTTTGCGAGCCCAGGCCAATGCAAATGTGGCTCCGCCCCGGGTTCCAATGAGGATATCATCCTCCTTTGCTTTTGACTACTCAGTCATCTACGCCCTTTGGGCCTTTGGCTTAGGCTTATGCTGAAAGTTGGTAGAATAGACAAGGCTGTCAACGGATAGTTTCGAATGCGGATAGTGTCATATCCGTATCCGTATCCGAAACTATTTTCGGATATCCGTATTCGCGAATATGGACGGATATCGGATAATTATCCTATCCGCTAACGATCGATAATTAAAAAAACGTAACTTTAAACTTTAGGTTTAACATGGTACTTTTTTATGTCATGAATTATACAAGTATACAAAATTAATAGGTAAAATGATAATAAGAAATTTGGAGCAGTTAATATACATTAAATGCATAAAATATAAACTATCAACTTAACAAAACAATAAATTATCGTTGTTTACTAGGTTAAAATACATATAAAAATAAGCTAAAATTTTGAAAACAACCAAACGAATAATTTTTGAATGCGTATGTTATCGTATCCGTATCCGCATCGGCTTTTTCGGATATAGGATATATTCGTTTTTCCGGATACGGATGCGGACGAATTTCGGATTTTTCAGGTATTCATTGTCAGCCCTAAGAATAGATACTCACAGGGACAGTTTGATAGACCAGGACATTATTTACAAGGCCACGAGGTGGAAAACTAATAAAAGCCATTTTCTACTTCTTATCCTCCAGAAATTTATCTACTTGATATGGAATGAACGTAAAGGTAGAGTTTTCAGCAATAAAATCAAATTTGATGTGCAAATTTGGAGCATCTTAAACCATGCCATTAGAAGAGGTCTAAGGAACACAAAAACTTAGAACACAAAAACTTCATTTCTAAAGAAGGTTGTAAACATTCATCCAAACAAAATCTACATCTTTAAAATTTAACTAACCAACCACACAAGATTATGCAATTATTCAATGAATAATTGCATTAAAACATTACATAAATGTCTGCAATTTTACGGTGAAAAATTGCAGATGTTTCTGCAATTTTTTTGGTAAATGAGTGCGGAAATTTCCACAAATATTTCAAAAAATTACGGAAATTTCCGCAATTTTTTTGTGAATAATATAGAATTTTCCGTTAATTTTTAGTATAATTATATAAATGCCTATGACCGTTCTTTGGATAATTACATAAATTTATACAATTATTAGTACAAATTTCCGGGAATTACTATACCTTTGTTATTTGTTAATGCACGCGACTCGCCACTCGCACTCCTCACATTTGCTGGACAACGTAGCTGATGCCTGGTCGTGCCAGCAAATTTGATTTTTGTTTTTTTTTTGTTTTTCCTCCCTTTGACGCGACTTTGAACTTAAGGCCAGAATAGCTTTAGGGGAAGTTGGGCTTCCTACAAAAGTAGAAGACCGGTTTTTTACTAGAAAATGGAAGATATAGGATGCACATGAGCCTGAGTCTAAATTTGATTAAATTAATATTTCCTTCTTTTCCCATTTTAATTAATTCTTGTGATTTATTTGGAAACAAATTGCAATCCAATTTAATTTGAATTGAACTTTATTTTGCAAAGTATAATCCGATAACTATGCAATTTTAATCAACCTTAATATATCATCTGAAAATAGTTTATTGATTTTATTTAATTTATCAAAAAATAGTTTATTAAAAAAATACTTGGTAATAATTCATTTTCATAAATAGTAATTATTATAAAAAAAATCAAACAATTTATTTTAACTAAATTTTACGGCATAAAATACATTGTCGTTACAACGTCAAACCAAAAAAAAAAAAAACAGTCCAGTGGTTTGATTACCAAACCATTTTCTTACGGACCTCTTTCCATCGAATCAAATTGGTCATACACGGAAAGTACCTACATTCTAAGAACCTCAAACCTACAAATATCTCATTAGTGAGCTATAATTTTGAACAAGTTTGAAGTTCCTAAAGCTAACGAAGCAATAAGCTGAACCGATTATCTACCTAACCGGATTACCTAAATCGAATTTCAGCAGTAAATTACCTGAAGATCTATAAATTCAGAGCTTTGCCAATCCAAAACCGAGTAACCTACAATTACTGTAACTGATCAGGAAACACCTAGCAAACATGGTAGCAATTGCAAATTAGAAAATCATACTGAAAGATGTAAGCAAACATGGACTGAACATTGCCAAACCAGTAAAAAGTTCTGTGTGTCATTCACATTTTCTACATTTTGTTTTTGTTCATTACTACTGTTTGGGAACTGTGATTTCGTAGGAGTAAGAACTTGACATATTTGATGAAAAGAGATCCAATCTTCCAGAACTTTGACATATATCTTTCTCTCCAAGCATGGTTTGGAATAGGACAAAAAAGATGTAACAGAAATCCCCAACCAGTATATCAACCACATACGGATCCATATCTCAATACTTGTCTCGATCATCGGGATTAAATTCAAATTTGCTAGTAAACGTCGAAACCGTAAAGCTTTAGAAAATAAACAGGCAGATATGATGTAGAATGAGGCAAACGCAATAGTTGCACCTTTTGGAAAGCCGAGGCACTCACGGTGTTCAAGACGTCGATAAAGCGCACCTTTTGCCAAAGTGACGAAACCCAAAGACGCGTAAAAAGAGCGCCTCAACCAGGGTTGATAATTGATATGCTTATTTAATATTAATTTGAAATTTAGTCCTATGCTAGTTTAATTTTAAATAATTTGAATTCAAAGGTTAGTTAATTTTAATTTAAACTATAGTTTATATTAATTTTATTTTATTCTTAGACTGAGCTCAGCATCTGGTTAAATTAAAATTCGGATATTTGAGATTAGAAGATAATTAAATTCCAAGTGTTGTGATGAACACTTTGAACATCATTCTGATTTCTAGTGGGTTAATTATTACTTTCCCCTTTTTCTTGCTGGGGTAATTTCTGTGGAATTTTACACCTTTTTGCATCGTTGGGATACAAGGCAAAGTCCAGTCCATTAGGAAGTTCATGAAATAAAACATTGACAGTACAAACAGTGTTTGACAAGTTAACATAATAAAACGATAAATGTTGACTAATCACTAATACATGTAAAAAAAACCTAGTAAAAAAGTGAAAGCATAGCTTGGAAGATGGATTATCAAGTAATTCACATTATAAACATCAATTCACAATGCCACTACCATGGGTAACTCATTGAATTTAATCTCTTCGAAGAAATAAACAGAATTTCAATGCACCTGTTTTTGTACATTGACAGTAAAAGTTGCATATTTAATGTGGCTCCAAAGTAGCATATTTAATAATATAACCTATGTTTAGAACTGTTACTTCACCATTTAGTCTCAGCAATTCGCATAAACTGGCTAACCAAATTAACTGTGACAACATTTATATGTTTATCAAACAATAACTTCTCTCAACCGAGCACAACAATCTTAGGTCGCTTACTTGGGTTGGAATCATCTTTGGTACTGCCATCTTCATCGCTGTCGTTTTCTGAGCCTGAGCTACTTGTTGAAGTAGTGGGTTGCTTATATTCACCTGCTGTGGCAGCCTCAGCTGCTGCAACTGCTTCTGGTGTATTCAAATCTGCAACCCCTAACAGCAGATCCTACTATGCAAAATTTATTCCATTACTAATGATAAGCCCACAAAAAGAACAAAACAGCAGATCCTATAACGCTTACGTGTCTTGTACTGATTTGGTGGACACACCGGTATATTAAGTTTTACCGATACACCTTGAAAAACCAAGACAGACAACTTTCAAAGTTAACAATTTAATTATGGCCATAAATACATGGCCTACTGTAATTTGGCATCAACTGCTAAACTGGTTAGATGATTAAATATGCCACAATAAATATCTTAAACTTGATATCACACACCATTTGCATAAAGCCACAAACAGATTCTACACTTGACTTATAGGTCCATTTTATCAAACGTTCTTTTTACATATATACCGCGACGTGCTAAATATGTTTCATTAACCATGTGCTTCCAACAAGAAAAGATATACTGGATATGGATGTATAAGAAGTATGATGTCAACATAAGAAATGTTATGGCCTTCAGAATTCGACTGAACTTGAAAAAAAATGAACTATGTATATCATCATAACATAGAAAGACAAGAATAATTTACCATTTCGATATATTCTTTTTCATTCCTGTCAAGCACCTCAATGTCATAATCTGTTTGCGACGAACCCTGCAATTATATGTGAATCTGATCAGAGATCACACAGCGTATTTGTTAAAAGCTGCAATAAAATACCTGTGCTTTCAGCTCCTCGTTTGCTTTAGCCATGACTCCCAAGAAATCCTTCACCTTTCCAAGAACTACCACATTAATATTAGAAGAAGAAGATGAGATGATATAACAAGAGTTCAAATAATTGATTTTTGATGTAATTTGAACTAAACTAATTCATGACAACAGATATAATGGCAAAATAATAGTTATTAGATATACATTGTATGTGTTTTGAGGTTGTTTTAAGTGGCAAACAATGAAACAACTAGGGCAGTTCTCTTACACATGCACAATCAATCTATCGCCACAGACTAAATCATTTTAACTATCATTTTATACAAACAACCATAGTATGTCATAGAAATTACAAATCTTCATAGTACTTGAAGACTCTTGAAAAAGATTATATCGGTATAAAAGACGACTTCTATTCCCATCCACAGTTTTTACACGTCGATCCAATCTAGAAAACCTTCAGTTAGTTAACTTAAGGAAATTATATTTACTTCTCCACTTCAATCACTATAAACTATTTATTATATGCTGTCTCCTAGGAGAATAATTTACTTATGTGTCAATATTATGCTGCTTGTTCTGTCTCACTCTGTATTTTTAGATACTCAACTTAATCGTAGGAACTACGGAAAACTTTCGCATTTGTATCTATTTTATAATAAAATAGTAAAATATAAATCACTAGGTTAATAAAAAATGCTTCTAATCAATCGCAATGGGTTTGTATCAGCTAGTTCAATCGGTATTCTTATGCTTTACATCTGAACAGGTACATAGTAAAGACGAAAAAATAGTAAAACATGCATTCTACTCATTAACATTTATTGTTCAGCGAGCGAAAGAATTCATGAGCAAAGACTGTAAGTCAATTTTAAAGACTCAATGTAAAAGCTTGAGAAAAATTAAAACAATAATTTTTAATAGCTAATTATGGATATATCAACAAATCACACATTGGATTGTGCTTTAAAAGCTTGTATAATATACAAATGACTCAATTTTGTTACCATTGTCAATGTTTAATTACTTTATTATTTCAAATAATCAACAGACAACCTTGCAAAATAAAAGGTTTGAAATAAAAAACTATAAATTTGGAAAAAAGAGAAGGAAACAAGGCTTTCAGAAATTGTTATTTTCAATATTCATAATGAATTCAACCAACCACAAAAATAGGAAGCCTGCTATAATGATTGATAGAAACATAACTTCTTTTAATAGTGATGTCATTTCGGAAAAGCATATAGGTTATGATGGAGAGGGAAAGACTTAGTATCACAGAGGGACAATTAAGTAGTAGTATGTAAAAAGTAGGAAGAAGTTAACTGCCAAATGTTTAAATGTTGGAAAACTGCGACTTGATAGATAATTACGAAGGTTTACCAATTTTAAGAAATGTGACCCAATAAATAACATACGTGAAGTTTGATGCAAATATCCCCATCTAGGACTTCCAAACCAATCGATTACACAAGCAATTTAAAACCGCAAGAAGCCTTTGACTATGCTTACAGCTAATAGTACCATTTATATACCTATCGCCGAAAAAAAAAATAACTTTGCCACTGATTATTATCAGCTAACCACGGCCAAATGATCTTATTTATTTTCATTGGGTGTTAAAAGAAAATCAGCTGAATCGAACTTCTAATGTATAAATCAGAACTTTTTATATTGTTTATTTTTCGTCTATGTTCTGAATAAAGCCATATATTCAACAAAATTGCTCAAACCTACTATGTTTCTTGTTTTGACTGTTTAATGCAATCGAACAAGTAACTCATTATTCATAATTCGGTATTCAACGATCAACATTCAGAAATCAAAGCTCAGCAATCAGAATTTGGAATTTTGCATTTTAAACAAACAGAAAGGCTTAATTTGCAGATGAAGATCGCTTCTAACTAATAAGCAAATTGATATCAGATACATGCTTTCAACCTTAACCAACACACTGTATTCCCTACTTTAACCAATCATTCATGTTGTGCAATATATGTTTGAAAATTTCCACCCTAACCATCAGCGAACAAACCATTGATGTATGCATGAATGGATCAAAGTTTTCCCTTCAATTCACTTCTGATTAAGTAAATGAAAAGCTGTATCATGTTACCTTGGCTCCTAGGAAGCTCAGTTGTCAAGAATTCTCCTTTATCGTTCTTGTTTAACGGTTTCTTTTTCTTTTGGGCTTTTGAAGTAGAATTATTCGCATTTGGAACGATACTCTCTAATAATAAAAATACATATTATAAAGCAAAAATTTAGAGAGTAAAAACATAGAAGTATTAATTGAGGGGGGAAAGTACCACAGTTTTACCTAAGATAGAGGGCCTGTGAGGCTGGCCATCCAATAAATCCCCACTTGTTTCAGCCATTGAAATGCAAGAACTCTTCAAAATCTGATGAAAATGAAATGCTTAACCAGAAGCTTTAGACATGTATAGAGCCCGTTTGGCAACCCAAAGCAAAAGTGCTTATGCTTATATGATAAGTGCTTTTTACTTCTAAAAAGCTAAAAAGTCCAAAAGTTTGTTTGGCACAATAACGACTTATAAGTCAAAAAAGATAAAAAGCCAATATCGATAAAAACAAATTTTCACAATAGCTATTTGACTTTTGCGCTAAAATATTGAAATAAAATGTAAGATAATTCGGATTTTCGAAGTACATGCTACAACTGGTTAACAAAAAAAATCACAAAACATTTCGTATTCCAAAAAATAAGTCACAAAATATTGAATTGAAACATGACATAAATGCATGCATGTTATTTGCACATAATTTAAACAACTAAGTCCACTTTAACGTACAAAATCAAACAACAAACCACACAATAGATAAAAGTTGATCTTTTACATATATTTCTAGCATTACAATCAAAATATTAGAAACTTCTAAAATCATATGGAACCTAAGATGACAAACGATAAAACATAGCCAAGCTTTGTCGGATTTGTTCTCTTTTTTTTATTGTTGAAAACTCATCTTTCTCCTTGAGTTGAATCCACTTCAACGAACTTTGATTAGATTCAAGATTGTTTTTTCCAAAAAAAAAAAAAAATCATCATTTTGAAATTCTTTACAAACAAATCATTATCAAGGATGCAAGGAGCAATCACTCAAACTGACTTGACACAAGTGCACTGAAAACATTTTCAGAGCACTGTGTACAGGTGTAGAGTGGAGCAATTATAACAGAATACAACACCAGATCATATGGCAACTTAACAGGGCCAGGCCTTGACAAATGCAAGGCTGTAAGGAGCAGCTCAAACTGAATAAATAGGCAGCAGTTCATTACCAACAAGCAAGTCAACGACACAAGTTCACTAGATAAATGTATGAGCAGTTATTGGCATATTGATACTTTTCTTACATGTATGTATCTGTACACGTCAAATGTACAAGAAATGGCCGAATGAGAAGCAGCAAGTCCAAATAGAAGCAACATCAAATCAATTCAAAAAAATCCAACATCAAATCAATTCAGCAAAATCAAAGCTACAACACACAAATATACAACCATGCAGTAAGAAAGTGCAATGGTGAAGAGAAATACAAGCGTAGTAATGATCAACATGAAGCAAGCACACATTAACTCATCAAGCAGGTGTAATAAACAAAACCAAACATGAAACAACAAGGATAAATTCAATGAATGTAATCCAGACTAAAGTAATTAGTGCAACATCCCCGAAGTTCAAACAGTAAACACGAAAAAATAATGTTATCAGAACATTATGAAATATGCGATTTTTAAAATACATGATCCAAACCAAAACCAATAATGATCAATTCCTAGGACTGTAGATTGAATGAGTCAGAAAAATAATATAAACATGTTTCTGATTTCATTCGTACCACTGTTCAATGACTATGATTACCAATCCAATTTCTTATCATTCTTACCACTGTTCAATGACTATGCTATGTAAACATTAACCACTTCAATACTATCTAACTAGCAACATGCCTTTGCCCAGACTTACACATAATATAACTTACACTTCATTCATTTGAAGAAATTGACAGAGCTGTAGCAAATAAGAAAAAGGTGGATAGCTCAATGTAGAAGAAAATAACTTACACTTCATTCATTCGATACATTTTAAATGACAGAGCTGTAGCAACATCTAGAATCATTGGTTCAGAAAGGACACTGAATAACAAAAAAAATTCATCACAATTGTTTACCCAAAAAAAAAAAAAAAAAACTTTAGCTGCATGTTTGAATCTTTATGTTGTGTGCAGAATGATTTAAATCTTCATGTTCTGTCGAGCATGTTTGAATCTTTATGTCCTTTAGCAGCATGTTTGAGTCTTTGTATAGTCCTATAAGTAGAACTTGATGAAAAGAATAGGAAATTATGGTTTCAAAGTTTTCCTCGGCTCTCAAAAATATCAGTGGCATTAGGATTGAACTGATATGTGATTATTTACAAATCTTTACCTCTTTTGCATATGGCTTAATTATGCTTACTGGGATATAATACATCTCTGCTATAATTTGTGCTGACATAAGCAATATTATTTCTTGAAATTGCAAATCAAAATATCAGATTTTATTATTTTATTTAAAACCTAAATCTAAATATACATACCCACAATGTTTGTGTAGCATAAATTTGACATTGAACAAAACTAAGAACGGTCTAAAATTATAATGTTGGGGATGGCTTCCAACGCTACTTGATCTCATACGAAAGTTTTATTGGTCTGTTTGTTTCCACAAGTTTTCTAAAATTGGGGGTACATTCAGTGGCCTTTAGATAATATATGTGGCTATGTTCTTCATACTATTTATTCTCTTTGCTGCTTATTTAGAACGTTTATAAAAGAAAAGCCAAAACAAAAGTAAGAACAAAAGTAAGGCGGTAAACATAAAATTAACCCATATAAGTATTCAAATTTGGATAAAGATGACCACTTCCATTTAGTTAATCCCATGTCAGGCTTACCAACAATGATTATCAATCTACACTACGCTGTATACATGGTTAAATAACTTAACCAAAATAAGAAACAGTGACATAAAAACTAAAATCATTCTCCATTGAATTAAAATGAGAATACATCCCATTTACCTCATTATTCCATTTATCTCGCTCATATATGATTACTTCATTTACCTCATTATTCTCCACATCCATTTAGCAGCATGTTTTAATTATCATAACTAGGTTCATTTACGGATAAACAAACGGTTCATTGGATTTGCAACCAGCAAACAATATTAACATAAAAAATAAATCCAAACCACACCATGTAGAAAAGAAATCAAATAAAAAATTGAATCACAACTGCTTACAGCTAACACGACAACAAACACAAAAATAGATTAGGGTTTCAAGTGTGACAAGCAAACAAACACACAAAAATATGAAACTATCGAACAAATTTGTTATTAGTCAAACAAACACAAATAAAACGGAACGGTTGAGAGAAGTGAGAATACATCGAAAGCATTGAAAACAAATAAAAGAAGAAAAACAATACCTTTTGTGAAGAATCCGAGAGAGTAAACCAAGCGAGGCTGAAAAAAGGAAAATCGCCCAAAACCTAATTGCATGATACGCGGCGGAAAAGTTCTCGCTCTGAAAGTCGAAAGCAAATTTTTTTGGGCTTTCGTACTAAGCAAATCAGGAGCCCAAATAATTCATGAAACCATATGGGCTTTCTAGATTTTGATTTTAAAAAGTTAAAAAATAGCTTATTTTAACCCATCTAAACGGGCCCTATAGTGAGATGAGTTGAGAAATGAATTAGATAGGGTTTTGAAATAAAAATTGGGAACAGGCTTTTGGAAGGAAAGTCGTAGTGGACTAAATAATTGGGTTTTTCATGCAAAACAAAATTTGGGTTAGTTGATTTTTATCATCAAACGTGTAACTTGATGTTAACATCAAACGTGTAACTTGATTATTTAACATGACGTGAAACTTAATATTAACAAAATTATTATATTCTCTTCTTTTTATCGATGACAAAAGAGGAGAAAATGGATATAGCTAACAAGATTTTTCAAGAAAAATAGTACGAGTAAGAATTAAGGAGGAGATTCGAGAAGCTCTATTCAACAAAAATGACAGATTCAATGGGAGATTTATCAAATATGAAGGGCGGATCTAGCCTCAGACGGGCATGTGCTGTAGCTGTAACAACCCGCATTCTACGCATCGGAGGATCGTAGAATATTTATTTCTTTCTTATATGAAGATGTATGGTCATGTAACTTTGGGAAACGACTATTGGGGTCATTTCCCATGTTCATGATTTTTGCCGATTTTTAAATGACCGTTTTGCCCCTAGCTGATACTGTTTTGGCCATAACTTTTGACTGGAAAGGAATTCTGACCTGAAACCACTTCCATTAGATTCGTTTGATGGTTTACATTTCCGTAAAGTGGTCATAACAGCCAAACGGACTCACCGTTTGGGAGATATGGCTGAAATAATGTTTGGAAGGTGAAAAACTGCTTAACCGGGCCAAATAGGGTGATTAGTGAATGAGCCCATAACCCATTTCGGGATTAGGGTTATGAGGAGGCTGAAAAGAGTTAGGGTTTCATTCCATTTCAGTTTTCTAGCCTCCACTTACCTCTTAGAAACCCTAAAAATGGCTTCCAACCTCTAAATCTACTCCAAATCACTTTCTAATCAAGGATTAAGCTTAGCAACATCAAATCAAGGGAGATCTTCACCAAATCAAGATTAGAGATGCTGTTTAGCATTGTTATTCGCGCCCAAACAGAGATTTATTTCAGATCTAAGGTTTATTTGTGGCTAAGGTGAGGGATTTGCATAGTTCCTCACTAATTATGGTTAATTAAGGGTAATTAGTGTTAATTAGCGAATTTAAACATGATAAAATTTTGGAAAAATATTTATAAATTCTTAAATGATGTTTTAGACCTCTGATATGAACTTGGGTTAATTTGGTTAAGTTTTGCTAATCCTATCATTAATTATGCTTGAACATGTTTAAGGGAAAATATGGGGTTTTGGCTATGTTTGATCCATTTTAACCTATCATATTGTTGTTTCGGTGTTTGTGGGTGATTGTATATGTTGCTATGATTGTATGGTATGCTTTGTGATTGATTAGAATAGTTGGAATGGTCGAAAACGTCGTCGAGTGGCGTAAACTGCTTGCTAGAAAAAGTGCAGGAAATGGGCCGATCCAGATCGGAACGGAGAAGAGAGCCCGATCCGAACCACCTCCCACGCGAATCTAGAAGCTCCGATCCGTCCCGTCAACATTGTATGGCAATGCGACCTGGAAACTCCGACCTGATCCGCCTTTTGTGGCATGCATCACTCCGATCCGACCCGCATGGCCACCTCCGAACCGACGCGTGGTGATTGGACTGGAAGAACCCGACCCCGATCCGCCAGGGGGTGATGACTACCGATCCGAACCGATGCACTGTGAGGGAGCTCGATGTACCCGATCCGATCCGAAGAAGCTTGGCATGAATCGATCCAGTGGGGGATACTGAAGGCCGAACCGAACCGATGGCTAGGAGGAGATCCGAACCAACCCGGTGATGACCAATAACCCGAGATGCAAAGGTAGTCCAAATGGAAGTTAGAGCTCCGGATCCAGTTGGGAACCAATGAGTTCACTTCACGGTTGGGCTTTGCTGCGGGACGTGTGCTAAGGAGTTGTCGACATTCATAACTTCGATTCACCACTGAAAAGGAATGATGGGTTACGTATCAGTGCAGTAGAGTCATTACGACTCGAGGGGCAAAGTGATCATAGCAGGACTACGTATCAGTGCAGTAGAGTCATCATGACTCGAGGGGCAAAGTGATCGTAGTAAGACTATGAGCCAGTGCAGTGGAGCCATTGTGACTCCATGGGGCAGAGTGGACATAGTAAAGGATTAGTAAGGCTATGAGCCAGTGCAGTGGGGTGTATACGACTCCATGGGGGCAAAGTGGACATAGAGAAGGATTAGTGGCTATGGATCAGTGCAGTGAAGCCGTTATGACTTCATGGGGCAGAGTGATCATAGCAAAGTATTGGGTGATCGAAGTGGTGGATATCGTATACTTTACGCACTGAGTGAGAGATGTGAGGATGGTTGTTATGCTTGATTGTTTGCCATCATTACGACATGCACACCCCCACCTCCATTATCTTTACACCATCTGTTCAGTGGCACCTTGGAGTATTGTACAGTATGTAGTGCTAACTCTTTGGTTGCAGGTCCAGGTTCAGGTATGGCTTAGTATACCTGTTATTGTTCTATTTAGCTGCTTATCGCTCATACCAGACTTTTTGTCTGACCCAGAGTTTTATGTCTCTTCTTATTACTCTGGGTGCTCACACGAGCAGACTAGAGACAGGTTAGCTGGTGATGCACGAGTAGCTGACTCGGAGGCGAGCAGGAGGCTTCCACGTATGATATATATAGATATTCTCCCTGTGTCGTTGCTGGTCACTGCTTTGGGCATTAGTAGTGTACCTTTCTTTTTTAGCTTTTTGAGACAGTTAAAGCTGTAATAATGTTGGCTTTGGATCATAAGATGTACTTCCGCTGCTATGATAGTTTGTTTTCAGCTTAAGCACTGTCTCACCTGTTTTATGTCAAGTATGCTGTTATTATATTTTGTTCTATGCGCTGTGAGACATTCTACAGGTTCCTTGTTGATTCTTCGTCTTCTTTCTTTCCTTCTGACGACCGTTCCGTGCTAACTGGACCTGTGTACAGCGCACTTCTGGAGTAAATGTCGGTTGGTGCAGGGCGGGCCATCACATTTGGTATCAGAGCTCTAGGTTGCGTAGTTAACCTAGGGAAAGACACTAGGGAGAGAAAGTACATATATGAGAGTGCGTATTTGTGATTACTTTGGTTTTCAAAAGCTATATATATATACTATTAGTACAGTTAAGGATGAAGTCGCACTGCACTAGCACCACTATGGAGATGGTTAATCGTTTTGTCTTTATAGATTGAACGATGAGTCGAGACACGAGGGGTGCTGGTAAAGGGACCAATAATGGGAATGCTTCTGACATGAGGACAATGTTCACTAACTTCATGAGAGAGATGCTTAGGGAGGTGCGGGGGGCAGCTCCCAATCCCGGTAATGGTGGTGGTCCAGTAGTGCAGGCGCCTAGGGCCGATTTCGCCAAGTTGTCCAAGGATTACACTAACCTTGGTGGGAAGCCGTTCCACGGAACGGAGTCGGCCACGGATGTTCAGGATTGGTTGGATAGCTGTGATCGTATCTTCGACGACTTGGGTATCGGGGATGCGATGAAGAGAAGGCTAGCATCTCGTCAGTTGCAAGGGCGAGCGATGAATTGGTGGAATGCTATTAGGACAGCCACTCCAGAGGATCAGGTTACTTGGGATCAGTTTAAGGCTCGCTTTAGTGAAAAGTTTATCCCAGCTGCTCAGAAGTCAGAATTGTTTAGGAAGTTCTTGGAGCTTAAGCAGAATGGTAGGGCAGTCTCGGACTATATTGCTGAGTTCGACACTTTGTTGAAATATGGACTATCCCTTATCGATACTCCTGAGAAGAAGAATGAGGAATTCATTACTGGTTTGGATGGATACTTGGGGGAAAGGCTTATCAACCACATCGATGAGACTTTTGAATCGATTGTTGGGAAAGCTTTGAGATCAGAGAGTCTTTACCCTAAGTCAAAGGCTGAGGTTGCATCTGCAGAAGGGCTGAAGCCGCAAGCAGGCGGTGGAGGCAAGAATAACACTTAGAACAAGGGGAAACAGAACCAAGCTAAGGATGGCCAGAAAAAGAGCAAGAAAGATATTGAGTGCTTCAGCCGTGGTAAGAAGGGCCATTATGCTAAAGAATGTCGGGCCAAGCCAGCGGACAGGAAGTGCTACAACTATGGCCAAGTGGGACATCATAAGGATAAATGTCCACAACCTCTTAAAGAGAAGCAGATTGTGAAAGCATATGCTATTAATGTTGTTCCTTCTTCGTTGAATGCCCCAACTGCGGCGGAGAAAGGAAAGAATGTCGTTATTAAAGGTATGCTTTCTATTCTTGATGTACCTGTTCGAGTTTTGTTTGATACTGGGGCTTCCCGTTCCTTCATATCTAGTGACCTAGTAGATAGGTTGGGACTGGAACCCGAGATAGTCGATAGACCGTTGGTTGTGACGAACCCAATTGGTGGTTCGACTAACCTTAGTATGATTTGCCGAAATTTGGTCTATCGAGTCATGGATGTATGTTTGTTTGTGATTGCTTTGTTTTGGGCTTTACTGGATATGGCATTATATTGGGGGTCGATTGACTCCAAAGATACGGGGTGGTGGTAGACTGTGAGGGCTTTTCTGTGACAGTTAGGGCGGATGATGGGCAGAGGGTAGTGTTTGGTAGTCTACCTAGTGATGGGGTAATTGATAGTTTTATAAATTCCCTCGACATCCCGCATGATGAGTTGTCAGATATGCCCGTGGTTGGCCAGTATCCGGACGTCTTCGAGGAGGTGACCGGGCTTCCACCACGCCGAGAGATTGAGTTCCGTATTGATTTAGTGAAAGATGCTAGACCTATAGTGATGCCAGTTCGTCGTATGGCACCAAGGGAGCAGCGAGAGCTCGAGGTGCAAGTAAGCGATCTTTTGAAGAAGGGATTTATTAGAAGAAGTGTCTCCGAGTGGGGAGCACCAGTTGTGTTTGCCACTAAGGCAGATGGTTCCCTTCGTTTGTGTGTGGACTATCGCGAGTTGAATAAGGTGATGAGGAAGAATAAGTATCTTCTACCGCGGATAGATGATTTGTTTGATCAACTGGAAGGAGCAAGAGTGTTCTCCCAGTTGGACCTCGCTACAGGATTTCATCAGCTACGAGTAGCGGATGAGAGTGTTCCGAAAACGGCATTTAGGACGCCGTCTGGATTCTATGAGTGGTTGGTCATGCCATTTGGGTTGACCAATGCACCAGCATACTTTGTGGATCTTATGAATCGGGTATTCAGAGATCAGCTGAATAAGTTTGTTCTTGTGTTCGTAGACGACATCCTTGTTTACTCGAGGACAGAGGAAGAACACAAGGGACATTTGAGGATAGTGATGGAGGTGTTGAGAAAACACCAATTGAAAGCGAAGTTTTCTAAGTGTCACTTCTGGAGGAGGGAAGTGAGATTCTTGGGCCATGTTGTTTCAGAGAATGGTATTGCCGTGGACCCTGCGAAGGTGGCTACGGTACAGGATTGGTCTACGCCCAAGAATGCAACAGATGTAAGAAGTTTCTTGGGGTTAGCTGGGTATTATCGTAAGTTTATCTAGGACTTCTCCAAGACAGCAGCACCGTTGACTCAGTTGACTAAGAAGAATCAAGCCTTCGTCTGGGACGGAGTGTGTGAGAATGCATTCAAGAGTCTAAAAGAAAAGTTGACGCATGCACCAGTGTTAGTCATTCCAAAAGGGAATGAAGAGATGACGGTATACACGGATGCTTGTGGTACCGGACTAGGTGCTGTATTGATGCAAGGAGGTAGGGTTGTAGCTTATGCTAGTCGGCAACTAAAGCCGCATGAGAAAAGGCACCCTACCCATGATTTGGAATTGGCAGCGATCGTGTTCGCATTGAAAATGTGGAGACATTATCTCTTGGGAGAGCGATTTGAGTTGTTTACCAATCATAAATCATTAAAGTTATCTCTTCTCTCAGAAGGATTTGAATCTCCGTCAACAGAGATGGTTAGAGTTCTTGGCTTCATATGATTTTGATATCGCATATACATCTGGGAAAGGCAATGCGGTAGCCGATGCCTTGAGTAGGAGACATGCCAGTTTAGGGGCTATGTTTCTTGAATGGAAGCAACTGGAGTATATCGCAGGGTTTGATTTCAGACCAAAGTGCGAATTGGATCCGGAGATATTAGCTAGTTTGACGATCAGACCCACCTTGATTGAGCGGATTGGTTCCATTCAGAGGGACGATCCTAATCTATTGGAAATCATCTCCAAGTTAGAGATGAATATCGACGGTGAGGAGATGAGTTTGTATGGACTTGATTGAGAAGGATGGCTTCGAAAGAATGGAAGACTTACCCAACGTGAATGGTTTGAGAGATGAAGTGCTTAGAGAATGTCATCACTCAAAACTGACTATACACCCCGGTGGTGATAAGATGTATCGAGACATGAAACAGACTTACTACTGGGAAGGGATGAAAAGAGACGTTCGGAAGTTTATTTTCAAATGCATGAATTGCCAGCTAGTTAAAGCCGAGCAAAAGAAGCCTAGTGGTTTGTTACAACCATTAGAAATTCCCGAATGGAAATGGGAGCAAGTCTCGATGGATTTCATTGATGGTTTACCAAGGACTAGATCGGGACATGATAGCATTTGGGTAATTGTGGATCGATTGACTAAGAGTGCAAGATTTATACCAGTCAAATCGACCAGAACGGCAGCTAAGTTAGCAGAGCTCTATATGAAATGGGTAGTGAGATTTCATGGAGTACCTAAAAGCATTGTGAGTGACCGAGACCCGTTGTTTACTAGTGGGTTTTGGAAGAGCTTACAAGAGGCTTTAGGGTCGGAGTTATATCTCAGTACCGCGTATCATCCTCAAACCGACGGTCAGACAGAGAGGGTGAATCGTATATTGGAAGATCTCTTGAGAGCTTGTATATTGGATTTTGGTGGATCATGGGATGACCATTTGCATCTAGTAGAGTTTGCATATGATAATAGCTACCAATCCAGTATCGGTATGGCTCCATATGAAGCTTTGTACGGAAGGTCGTGCAACTCACCGTCATGTTGGGTAGAAACTGGTGAGAAGTTTGTACTTGGACCCGATGTGATAAGAGAAACTTCAGCTAAGATTAAGATCATTCAGCAACAAATGAAGGCTGCCCAGGATAGGCAGAAGAGTTATGCTGATAAGAGGAGAAGAGATTTAAAATTCTCCGTTGGTGAATTGGTGTTTGTCAAGATTTCTCCATTGAAAAGCATGATACGATTTGGTAGGAGAGGCAAGTTGGCACCAAGATTTGTTGGTCCATTCCCAGTTCTCGAACAAGTTGGGAATTTGGCGTATAGAGTTGAATTACCAGAGAAGATGGCGGGAGTTCACAACGTATTTCATGTTTCCCAGCTAAGGAAGTTCGTGCACGACCCAGACATGACTATTTCAATGATCAGTTAGAGGACTTTGAAGTGGAACCCGAGGCGGTTGGGAACCGCAAGCTGTTGGATCTAGATTAACCCTAGAGGGGGGGTGAATAGGGTTTATCACAGTTTATAACTAAATTAAAAATCTAACGGGATATGTAATAATGCACAAATCATAGAATATAGCAAAAACAAAAATGCAGAAAATAGATCACACACAGATATACCCAGCTTCGGCAACCCTGCCTACTGCTGCATTCCCCAAGGTTTTTATTATAGAATTATACAGACTCCCGCATACACAAACTTACAGACTCGCGACCCTCGCTAACCGCCTATACAGTTTTGTACACTCGCAATACCTGCTGCTGCACTAACCCTATACTAAAAACCCTGACTGATCTTTGTCCCCAAGGTCAGATATTCCCTGGCTACAACCCCGTAGTCAGTAACCCCTAGTTTTACAGACTAGTAAACTGTTTAGATGATTTTACAACTCGAAATAAAAAACAAAAGAAAAATAAACAACACAAATTAAACTAGCAAAACCCTAGAACAAAAAGAATAAAGGAGTTAAAATCTAAAGGGTCATCCCCTTTTAAAATAGAACTAGGGTTTGCTTAATCCATCTGGGTCGGCTCGTCCATTTGTGTGCACCGCTATTATTTTGACCCGTTCCTTCTCTCTTTTCTCTGAGAAAAACAAATGGCGGCGGCTTGTAAAATCGGGCTAGGGTTTTCAGGAAATTTTCCCAAATCAATTTGCGATGGTTCTTCAACTCTGGATAATCTTCTGATGCTCGAATCTTGGTTAATCTCTGAAGCCTTGATTTGAGATGCGGCGTGAGAAATAGATGATCGAAACTCTGATTTTAATTTGTGAGTTTTCTGATTTAAAAAATTTCTTGGAATTGTGATGCTTGTTGTTTTCGATGGCTTGCCTGTGATGTAAAAGGTGTATAATATAGGATTATAAAAATCCTTTAATTCCTCTGATTTCACATTTATGGCCGATCTGATTTGTGTGCTTTCCCTTTTTTGAATCTCGGCTTGAATGTTTGTGGCCCCTTGCTTTTTGATTTGCTGTTTATGCTCCATGGCCTTGATTGAATCGGCCCTTGAAAATTTTCTGGAAACCTTTTTTTTGAATTGTTGCCTTATAAAAAAAATCGGCCTTGATTTGAAATATGTATTTGTTGCCTTGTTTAAAAAAAACCGTGAATGTTGCCATTGATTTGTTTCCTGGAATACCACTCAAGATTGCTCGAACTTTCCCCTTTTTGGCAGTCACGGCTTTGAATGATTTTGCCCATTTTGTTGATTCTTGATAAAAAAGGCTCTCTTTTAGACACCGTTGATTTTCTCTTGCGTGATATAAATGCTTTGTCTATTCGAAAGGATTATTTCTGTATAAAGACTTTCTTGAAATCACATAATTACTGAGTTGGAAAATTTCCAGAACTGAAAACAATTTTCTCCTTAGCTTGACTAAAAACTGGAAATAAATCTTTCCTCTTTTGCTGTCTTGATTGAATCACTGAAAATGCAGTTTGCATACTTGAATTATTGCCATGTAAATGAATTTCTTCTGGTCCCTCTAGTTGTCTCGGTTTGAATTTGCTTTAAAGAATGCCGAGAATACTCTTGCCAAAAACTGGAAATTTAGAGGCTTTCTAGAAATGAATTTCTTGCTTTTAGTAAATCTGTGAATGTTCATTTTATCTCCCTTGAATAAACTTGCTGAAAATGATTTTCTGGTTTCTGGAATTGAATGATAAGTTCTTTTTGCATGCAAGCTTCATTTACAAAAAAAACTGTTGCCATATAAACTTGTTTGGAACATTTCCTTGATCAATGCTGTTTAGAACACATTCATGCTTGCCGAGCCATTTCTATCGTTGACCTGCACCATGTTGTTTTAACTTGTTCCTTGTACCACTTATGTTGTTCATGTTCATGCTGAACATTTGCTTAACCTTTTTCACCATTCATTGTGCACTTTGAACATTGTGTATGTTGTGTACTTGTCATACTTACACGTCCCTGATGTGTATGCTGCCTTGCTCTACTTTGTTGAACCATGTGAACCACCATGCTTGTTGACTTTGCTTGAAACAGACCTGAACTATGCTGGTCCATACTTGCCACTGTATATGCTTGACCATGATTGCTGTGTACACCAAATTCCATTTTGAACTTGTGCTCGACTGCATTTGTTTTAGCTAGTTGAACCTGTATTTTGCTGTTGCTTTTAACTTGCATCACCATGCATCATTGCTTTACGTTGAGCATGCTTCATTTATTTGCTGAACCTTATTTTGTCGTGTTACCATTTTGACTTGCGCTCGACGCTTGGCTTTGTTGACTATGTTGCACTGAGTTGAGATGGTCCACGTGGCTCCTCCTCAGTTGCACACCGGATTGGCGAGGCAGTGCACACGTGTATATATATATACGTGTGTACATGCAGCCATCAGGCGAGTTTTCCTGTCCCTGCACTGTAATATGTGTATATACATACACATGTATGTGTATACATGTATCGTGCGTGTGCTACATTCACATATCAGATCAGGTCATGAAAAATGATGAGAAACACACCGAAATTCTGAGGCAAATAAAATTTTAAAAATAAAATTTATATTCGCATGCATTTAGTTTTATTTCTATTGCAGTATACTCTGTGTGTGTTTTTCATATGACAGGTGAAGATGACTGGACTGACGGACAACAGTGAGCTGGACTGACAGTGAAGACTGTGAAGACAGAAGATTGAAGAGACAGTGTTGGTGAATGTATAAAAGTCTGTATACTGAAATGTAAACTGAATGAATGTATGAGTGTTGCAGTAAGGAGCTGTGTATATATATATGAAATGTACTGATGTCTATAATAAACAAGTTTGATTGAAATAAAATATCATTTTATTGTTGTCAAACGAACTTGTCTATTTTATTCTGTTTATATACAAGTACAAATATTCTGTGAATGTATAAATAGTGGAGTTACAAATAGTTGTACTGTTTGAGTGTTTTAAATATAATATTTATATTTAAATACAATACTGTATAAATATATGAATGTCTATACAGTTGTATTCTATTAAAATATAAATATTATATTTCTGTTTGTGATAAATATATAGAACAGTACAGTAACAAACACATTTAAAATAATATATATTTGGTTGTTATCATCAAACAAAAATCATATAATTGTGTATACAACACCGTTATATACAACAATCTCCCCCTTTTGATGATGACAAACAAATATTAAGATTTTGAATATAATACATGTGTTTTACAGTGAAGCACTGAACTCCCCCTATTTGAAAGCTCCCCCTACAACAGAAACTCCCCCTATAACTGTGCATGAGTGAAAAATGAAATGAATTTTCAAAATTATAAATATTTATAAAATATTTACTCATAAATCAAAATCTCAATCCATTCTCCCCCTTTTGTTATCATCAAAAGAATATAGAATTTAAAATATAGATGAAAAAATGACTAGAAATATAATTTCAGCTTAAGAGGAAGAATGATCATCATGAATCTCAATCTGTCAAACAAAAATCATAATATTCTGAGAATAGGTGGCATATTTCACATTGTAGAGAATGACGGATTTACGATGAATTTTATAAAAAATGGAGAGAGTTACAAAAAATATGAATTTCAATTATTTTCAAACGAATTTTTATAAAAAATGTGGCTCAAAAACAGTGATGGATTTGGACTATAACTATAAATTCAACTTAAATGACAAAATCGAATCATCTCAAATTCTAGTACCTATCAATCAACAAATCATAATACGTCATAAGATTTCAACACATTTCACAGATTAGCAAGATGGATTGATAGGCTGGTTTTTATACATAAAGGAGAATTTCAAAATTATTTCAATTTATAGCAAATTATTTTCTTTCCTTTTTCTTTTGATTTAAGAGCACCCTGACCACGCATAACCAGAGCTTGGATTTTTAAATGAGGTCAGTCACAGCTTAAATTATAAGTTGTCTCATAATCATGCATGACCAGAGCTTGGATTTTTAAATGAGGTTAGAGACACACTTAAATATTTATTATATGTGCTTATCATTTCAGCTTTTAAAAGAAAAAAACTCCTCGGTATAAAACCAATATATGGATGATAGAAAATGGGGTAGGTACAGAAATGGACTGTGAAATGAATTTGTAAATTAATCATATTATGAAATATGACCAACTGTACCGGGATCATTGAAAATTCTCAATTTCACTAATTCTGAATAATAACACAGTCATATTTCCATCACGAATATTTCCACGGTTTTATTCAAAAAGATTTTTTTTTTTAAAAAAAAAAAAATATACTAACTCTCCACATTAATAAAATTGATGGATGGCAGAAAGATGATAGGTAATGAAGATGGTCGTGAAATAATTGCCAGTTCAAAGATATTATAATAAATATTCAACCATCATAAAATCTCCTCTTATTATGAAATATATTGCAGTCATAATTCATCACAACTTCAAAAACTGATAATAATTTTGATGAATTATAAATACAGTTCAATTGGATATTGATTTCAATTTCTAAATGAATAATCAACAAATAATTTTAAAGTTGAAAATCAATTACAAGAGGAAATGTGAAAAAGCTATATAGGACAAGAGGAAAAAAAATCAGCACTTCTGATACCAATTGTTCTCTCTTCTCGAGGATTTAAAATTGACACTTGAGACGAACAAGGATATCAAAGAGTTTCAAACATAGAGCCCACGCAGACAAGATTTACAAATTTGGCAAGCAACAGACAAATCAAAACAGATAGTTATTTGAAAACAGTACCAGAGCAGCACAAAAATAGTTTCAGAAACAAACTTGTCAGAATGATGGTCACATAAGATGGTTCATGATCCAAGATTAAAAAATACCATTTATTTTAAATCATTTGATGAATATGAAACACTCTAGATTCAATGAATCGATTACACCAAATTATTAATGTCAGATTCAAGATATGTGTGTGATTCAATAAATCAATAATTTCAAATGATTTTAAACAAATAAATATTTAAATCAATTAATCATGAAATATCAATGATTTTCAAAGACCATTTTCAAAAAGAACTTTTCAAGAATTTCTCAAAAACTATTTCTTACAAGCCCAATAGAAATACCAGATCATTTACATCAAATCTGAGAGGTATTCATGATACAAGAAATTAAAAAATAATTTATTTGAAATCACTTGAATCAATGTTAAGTTTGAGATATAATGAATCAGTCACACAAGGTCGATTATTTCAAATTTTAAGAGGTGTGTGATATTCAAAATATCAAGAATTTCAGATGATTTCAAACAAACTAATTTCAATCATAATAATCATGAATAAAGATGAAATTCTAGATGTATCACTGATTCAAACCAAATATTTTTCAAGTCAGAAATAATCAAGCCAATCTAAAAATTAATGAGATTATCACAACTGAGAAGTAACAGTCCTGTAATGAGTATAATACTTTAAGCGTTTCCAAAATGAATTGGAAGGGACTCAAAACAGTATAAGTGTGTGAAATTTCATTAATTATTCAGATCTTCAAAAATTTAGAATTCTAGTTAACAGTGTTCAAGATATGATATGAATGCATCAACACTGTTATGAATTCAAAAATCAGAAAATAAACTTCAAAACAATTGCAGATATATACAAGTTCAAATTCAGGATATGGAAATAATTAACACATGATGATTTTATACAAGTAAGGCAAATTTCAAAAAATCATTAATTCTGCAACTGGAAGTTTAAGAAGTACAGACAAAAAAAAATATGGCAGTGTCAAATCAAAAAAAAAAAAAAGGGAAAGAGGAAGGAATAAACACAGAAAATAAAAAACAAAGAGAATATACAAAGGCAAGTTTAGAGACATACCAGAATCCAATGTAAAGCAGAATCTCTAACTCATCAGATGTGGCTAAGGAACTGTGAATGATTCTGTGATATGTAGCAGTTTTGAATCCAGTTTTTCTTCAGCTATGCAGTTCCTCAGCCTCCTTTGGTACCTAACTGTTAAGAGAATTGAGCGGTCTAACAAAATTTGTGAAACCACCCACAGTTTTGTTCAAATCTTTTGGTACCCAAACCTGTTTATATAGCAAACCATTCGAATCAACCTTTGTACCTTTCGGGACCCAAATCTGTTTGAATTTAGTTGAAGTCGTTTTATTTTTATTTGGGATCCAAGATTGTTTAATTGGTTTGTTATAAAACAAATTCACATCATGCTTTTGATTCAAAAATCCTTTGGGATTATCAAAGTTTGAGTTTTCAAAAAGATTTTTTTCAAAGCATTTTGAAGGATTTTTCAAATCATTTGAATTTTGTTTTCCAAAAACATTATTTTTCCCGAAGCCAAGACCAGATTTATTTCCAATAGAGACTTGGTTTTGTAACAGCATATTCAACGATTTTTCCCCATTAGAAAATTTATCCAAGGTTGATTCTAATCGTTGAATTTTGGATTTTAGATTGCTATTTTCTTTTACTAAATTTGAGCAATTATTTATAGCGATCTTCTGTTCAGCATTGGACTGTTTCAAAACCAAATTCTCATTTTCAAGCAATTTAATTTTGGCTTGGGATTCATCAATTTCAGATTCAAAGAGTTTTTGTTTTTCAAACTCAAATTTCTTGAATTTCTCAATCTCATTTTCCAGCTCTTTTAAAATCAAATCGGATCTCAACAAATTCTCCTTTTCAGCAATTTCAAATTTGGAATATATTTCATTCTTAAAAATTTCAAATTCCTTTTGTAAAAAATTATTCAAACTTGATAACTCAATCTTGTTTTCTTTTAAGATCAAAATTTCTTTTTCAAACTTTTGAATATTTTTATTGAGATGAACAAGATTGGTTTTCAGTTTCAAGCAATTTTTGCAATCAGAATTTGAAGGATTTTTGAAATATTCAAGCTGTGATTCCAAATCATCAATTTTGCCGGTCAACTCAGAATTTTTAGATTTTAGACTTTTATTTTTAGATTGTAGTTTATCGACAGACTTAGTTAGATCAGCACACATATAAATTAAATCTTCGTAAGAGAAATTTTCTTTTTCACCATCTGTTGATTCTCCATCGTTTGATCTATCTGTTTCTCCTTTCAAGCGTTGATCTGAATCTGAGTTGATATTTCGGGATTTTGAGTAGTTGTTGTCGATTTGCCCATACTCCGTATTGAGAGCTGTCTAAATTTCCTGCGCAGTTAAACAATGGGAAATCAGACTGTATTGATTATCATCAAGATGAGAATAAAGAATATGTGTAACACGAAAATTAAAAACTTTATCTACCATATCGTACCCATTGATAACAACATCCCAACATTTAATATTAACAGATTTTAAATAAAATTCCATTTTGGATTTCCAGTTTAAAAAATCTGTTCCAGTGAAAATAGTTGGGGATGAACTGGACTGACTCTCGCTAGACAGATAACTAGGGTCACCCATGACTCTGGAGTTAAAAAAATACCTGCTTTGATACCACTTGTTGGATCTAGATTAACCCTAGAGGGGGGGTGAATAGGGTTTATCACAGTTTATAACTAAATTAAAAATCTAACGGGATATGTAATAATGCACAAATCATAGAATATAGCAAAAACAAAAATGCAGAAAATAGATCACACACAGATATACCCAGCTTCGGCAACCCTGCCTACTGCTGCATTCCCCAAGGTTTTTATTATAGAATTATACAGACTCCCGCATACACAAACTTACAGACTCGCGACCCTCGCTAACCGCCTATACAGTTTTGTACACTCGCAATACCTGCTGCTGCACTAACCCTATACTAAAAACCCTGACTGATCTTTGTCCCCAAGGTCAGATTTCCCCTGGCTACAACCCCGTAGTCAGTAACCCCTAGTTTTACAGACTAGTAAACTGTTTAGATGATTTTACAACTCGAAATAAAAAACAAAAGAAAAATAAACAACACAAATTAAACTAGCAAAACCCTAGAACAAAAAGAATAAAGGAGTTAAAATCTAAAGGGTCATCCCCTTTTAAAATAGAACTAGGGTTTGCTTAATCCATCTGGGTCGGCTCGTCCATTTGTGTGCACCGCTATTATTTTGACCCGTTCCTTCTCTCTTTTCTCTGAGAAAAACAAATGGCGGCGGCTTGTAAAATCGGGCTAGGGTTTTCAGGAAATTTTCCCAAATCAATTTGCGATGGTTCTTCAACTCTGGATAATCTTCTGATGCTCGAATCTTGGTTAATCTCTGAAGCCTTGATTTGAGATGCGGCGTGAGAAATAGATGATCGAAACTCTGATTTTAATTTGTGAGTTTTCTGATTTAAAAAATTTCTTGGAATTGTGATGCTTGTTGTTTTCGATGGCTTGCCTGTGATGTAAAAGGTGTATAATATAGGATTATAAAAATCCTTTAATTCCTCTGATTTCACATTTATGGCCGATCTGATTTGTGTGCTTTCCCTTTTTTGAATCTCGGCTTAATGTTTGTGGCCCCTTGCTTTTTGATTTGCTGTTTATGCTCCATGGCCTTGATTGAATCGGCCCTTGAAAATTTTCTGGAAACCTTTTTTTTGAATTGTTGCCTTATAAAAAAATCGGCCTTGATTTGAAATATGTATTTGTTGCCTTGTTGAAAAAAAACCGTGAATGTTGCCATTGATTTGTTTCCTGGAATACCACTCAAGATTGCTCGAACTTTCCCCTTTTTGGCAGTCACGGCTTTAAATGATTTTGCCCCTTCTGTTGATTCTTGATAAAAAAGGCTCTCTTTTAGACACCGTTGATTTTCTCTTGCGTGATATAAATGCTTTGTCTATTCGAAAGCATTATTTCTGTATAAAGACTTTCTTGAAATCACATAATTACTGAGTTGGAAAATTTCCAGAACTGAAAACAATTTTCTCCTTAGCTTGACTAAAAACTAGAAATAAATCTTTCCTCTTTTGCTGTCTTGATTGAATCACTGAAAATGCAGTTTGCATACTTGAATTATTGCCATGTAAATGAATTTCTTCTGGTCCCTCTAGTTGTCTCGGTTTGAATTTGCTTTAAAGAATGCCGAGAATACTCTTGCCAAAAACTGGAAATTTAGAGACTTTCTAGAAATGAATTTCTTGCTTTTAGTAAATCTGTGAAGGTTCATTTTCTCTCCCTTGAATAAACTTGCTGAAAATGATTTTCTGGTTTCTGGAATTGAATGATAAGTTCTTTTTGCATGCAAGCTTCATTTACAAAAAAAAACTGTTGCCATATAAACTTGTTTGGAACATTTCCTTGATCAATGCTGTTTAGCACACATTCATGCTTGCCGAGCCATTTCTATCGTTGACCTGCACCATGTTGTTTTAACTTGTTCCTTGTACCACTTATGTTGTTCATGTTCATGCTGAACATTTGCTTAACCTTTTTCACCATTCATTGTGCACTTTGAACATTGTGTATGCTGTGTACTTGTCATACTTACACTTCCCTGATGTGTATGCTGCCTTGCTCTACTTTGTTGAACCATGTGAACCACCATGCTTGTTGACTTTGCTTGAAATAGACCTGAACTATGCTGGTCCATACTTGCCACTGTATATGCTTGACCATGATTGCTGTGTACACCAAATTCCATTTTGAACTTGTGCTCGACTGCATTTGTTTTAGCTAGTTGAACCTGTATTTTGCTGTTGCTTTTAACTTGCATCACCATGCATCATTGCTTTACGTTGAGCATGCTTCATTTATTTGCTGAACCTTATTTTGTCGTGTTACCATTTTGACTTGCGCTCGACGCTTGGCTTTGTTGACTATGTTGCACTGAGTTGAGATGGTCCACGTGGCTCCTCCTCAGTTGCACACCGGATTGGCGAGGCAGTGCACACGTGTATATATATATACGTGTGTACATGCAGCCATCAGGCGAGTTTTCCTGTCCCTGCACTGTAATATGTGTATATACATACACATGTATGTGTATACATGTATCGTGCGTGTGCTACATTCACATATCAGATCAGGTCATGAAAAATGATGAGAAACACACCGAAATTCTGAGGCAAATAAAATTTTAAAAATAAAATTTATATTCGCATGCATTTAGTTTTATTTCTATTGCAGTATACTCTGTGTGTGTTTTTCATATGACAGGTGAAGATGACTGGACTGACGGACAACAGTGAGCTGGACTGACAGTGAAGACTGTGAAGACAGAAGATTGAAGAGACAGTGTTGGTGAATGTATAAAAGTCTGTATACTGAAATGTAAACTGAATGAATGTATGAGTGTTGCAGTGAGGAGCTGTGTATATATATATATGAAATGTACTGATGGGTATAATAAACAAGTTTGATTGAAATAAAATATCATTTTATTGTTGTCAAACGAACTTGTCTATTTTATTCTGTTTATATACAAGTACAAATATTCTGTGAATGTATAAATAGTGGAGTTACAAATAGTTGTACTGTTTGAGTGTTTTAAATATAATATTTATATTTAAATACAATACTGTATAAATATATGAATGTCTATATACAGTTGTATTCTATTAAAATATAAATATTATATTTCTGTTTGTGATAAATATATAGAACAGTACAGTAACAAACACATTTAAAATAATATATATTTGGTTGTTATCATCAAACAAAAATCATATAATTGTGTATACAACACCGTTATATACAACACAAGCCGATTCGTATTGTCGAGCACGATACGAAGAAACTTCGAAGGAAGGCGGTGAAGCTAGTCAAGGTTCAGTGGGGCGAGAACGAGAATGACTGTACTTGGGAGACAGAGGAGAGCCTTAGGAAGACGTATCCAGAACTCTTTGCCTGGTAAGATTTACTTCGTCATTTAGTTATTCCGCATGCTAGGATATACTTGTTTTGCATGTTTGATTGTTGTTGTATGGCTGATAGGCATGCGGGACCCTTTGTGTGTTTTGATTAGGGAATTTCGGGGGCGAAATTCCTTAAGGGGGGAAGAATGTAACAACCCGCATTCTACGCATCGGAGGATCGTAGAATATTTCTTTCTTTCTTATATGAAGATGTATGGTCATGTAACTTTGGGAAACGACTATTGGGGTCATTTCCCATGTTCATGATTTTTGCCGATTTTTAAATGACCGTTTTTCCCCTAGCTGATACTGTTTTGGCCATAAATTTTGATTGGAAAGGAATCCTGACCTGAAACCACTTCCATTAGATTCGTTTGATGGTTTACCTTTCCGTAGAGTGGTCATAATAGCCAAACGGACTCACCGTTTGGGAGATATGGCTGAAATAAGGTTTGGAAGGTGAAAAACTGCTTAACCGGACCAAATAGGGTGATTAGTGAATGGGCCTATAACACATTTCGGAATTAGGGTTAGGGGAGGCTGAAAAGAGTTAGGGTTTCATTCCATTTCAGTTTTCTAGCCTCCACTTACCTCTTAGAAACCCTAAAAATGGCCTCCAACCTCTAAATCACCTCTTAATCACTTTCTAATCAAGGATTAAGCTTAGCAACATCAAATCAAGGGAGATCTTCACTAAATCAAGATTAGAGCTGCTGTTTAGCATTGTTATTCGTGCCCAAACAGAGATTTATTTCAGATCTAAGGTTTATTTGTGGCTAAGGTGAGTGATTTGCATAGTTCCTCACTAATTACGGTTAATTAAGGGTAATTAGTGTTAATTAGTGAATTTAAACATGATAAAATTTTGGAAAAATATTTATAAATTCTTAAATGATGTTTTAGACCTCTGATATGAACTTGGGTTAATTTGGTTAAGTTTTGCTAATCCTATCATTAATTATGCTTGAACATGTTTAAGGGAAAATATGGGGTTTTGGCTATGTTTGATCCATTTTAACATATCACATTGTTGTTTCGGTGTTTGTGGGTGATTGTACATGTTGCTATGACTGTATGGTATGCTTTGTGATTGATTAGAATAGTTGGAATGGTCGAAAAAGCCGTCGAGTGGCGTAATCTGCTTGCTGGAAAAAGTGCAGGAAATGGGCCGATCCGGATCGGAACGGAGAAGAGAGCCCGATCTGAACCACCTTCCACGCGAATCCAGAAGCTCCGATCCATCCCGTCAACATTGTATGGCAATGCGACCTGGAAACTCCGACCTAATCCGCCTTTTGTGGCATGCATCACTCCGATCCGACCCGCATGGCCACCTCCGAACCGAACCGACGCGTGGTGATTGGACTGAAAGAACCTGACCCGATCCGCCAGGGGGTGATGACTACCGATCCGAACCGATGCACTGTGAGGGAGCTCGATGTACCCGATCCAATCCGAAGAAGCTTGGCACGAATCGATCCAGTGGGGGATACTGAAGGCCGAACCGAACCGATGGCTAGGAGGAGATCCGAACCGACCCGGTGATGACCAATAACCCGAGATGCAAAGGTAGTCCAAATGGAAGTTAGAGCTCCGGATCCAGTTAGGAACCAATGAGTTCACTTCACTGTTGGGCTTTGCTGCGGGACGTGTGCTAAGGAATTGTCGACGTCCATAACTTCGATTCACCACTGAAAAGGAATGATGGGCTACGTATCAGTGCAGTAGAGTCAATACGACTCGAGGGGCAAAGTGATCGTAGCAGGCCTACGTATCAGTGCAGTAGAGTCATCATGACTCGAGGGGCAAAGTGATCGTAGTAAGACTATGAGCCAGTGCAGTGGAGCCATTGTGACTCCATGGGGCAGAGTGGACATAGTAAAGGATTAGTAAGTCTATGAGCCAGTGCAGTGGGGTGTATACGACTCCATGGGGCAAAGTGGACATAGCGAAGGATTAGTGGCTATGGATCAGTGTAGTGAAGCCGTTATGACATCATGGGGCAGAGTGATCATAGCAAAGTATTGGGTGTTCGAAGTGGTGGATATCGTATAATTTACGCACTGAGTGAGAGATGTGAGGATGGTTGCTATGCTTGATTGTTTGCCATCATTACGACATGCACACCCCACCCCCATTATCTTTACACCATCTGTTCAGTGGCACCTTGGAGTATTGTACATTATGTAGTGCTAACTCTTTAGTTGCAAATCCAGGTTCAGGTATGGCTTAGTATACCTGTTATTGTTCTATTTAGCTGCTTATCGCTCATACCAGACTTTTTGTCTGACCTAGAGTTTTATGTCTCTTCTTATTACTCTGGGTGCTCACACGAGCAGACTAGAGACAGGTTAGCTGGCGCGAGTAGCTGACTCGGAGGCGAGCAGGAGGCTTCCACGTATGATATATATATAGATATTCTCCCTGTGTCGTTGCTGGTCACTACTTTGGGCATTAGTAGTGTACCTTTCTTGTTTAGCTTTTGAGACAGTTTTTAAAGTTGTAATAATGTTGGCTTTGGATCATAAGCTGTACTTCCGCTGCTATGATAGTTTGTTTTCAGCTTATGCACTGTCTCACCTGTTTTATGTCAAGTATGTTGTTATTATATTTTGTTCTATGCACTGTGAGACATTCTACAGGTTCCTTGTTGATTCTTCGTCTTCTTTCTTTCCTTCTTACGACCGTTCCATGCTAACTGGACATGTGTACAACGCACTTCTGGAGTAAATGTCGGTTGGTGCGGGGCGGGCTGTCACAGTAGCCCAGTGTCGGAAAAACTCACAGAGTTTTATTCTTCTTCAGATGGTAGGCAGAATAGACGAGTTGCAGAAAACTCTTTAGATCCGCCACGATTTTTCCTTTCGTCTGCTTTGAGGAAGAAAGGATTCACGCGCTTCAATGCTTATCTTGTTTTTTTGCAACATTTGGGTATTTTGTTTTTGGGCTGGGTTAATTGGGTGAGAAGACCTTATCATTAAGTCTGTGTATATTTCGTTTCATGTGTAACCTATTTTTGCCTTCTCTCCACAAACTTTGTACCTTTTTTCATGTTGTATTTAAGTACCATTTTATTTCAAAAAAGAAACATTTGTTTTTCAATTTTAAATCACGTAAATCAGCCTACCCCTTTGTTATTTCCTGGATCCGCCATTGCATATATTACAGAAGATTCATTTATATCCATTATGGTGTTGTCATCATAAAAAACGTTAGATTCTAGATTTTGATGATCGACAAAGCTAACTGCTCAAAGACGAAGATAATGAAGACTTTCATGTATCTCCAACAATGAACTACGAAGACGAAGGCAAGACTATGAATTCATATATGTATTAAAATCATTGTCATTATTCATAATTTCTAAAATTTATCCTGAGGTAGTTCATGCTCACATGCATTCATGACAATTGTTCTCGAAATCAACTTTTATCAGAGACCTCTAACATAAATATACACAGGTCAGTTGACCAGATTATCCCTTTCAATTGACTGAACTTGTGCATCCGCACGAGTTTTCAACTATGGCCCAGTCGACTGATATATAAATTTAGTCAACTGAAATATGCTTCGTACTATTTTCTTCCTGTTTTAGTTCAGTCAATTAAACTATATATTTCAGTAGACTAAATTACTTTTAACAGGTATATTTTCAAATTTTCTAAAGAGTTGCATTCTTTCGTGAAAAGAAATCTCTTCACTAAAGATTTACAACAATTTCCTTTCATCGTAACTTTTTATAGAGAGTTGCAATACTTCAATATTTATACATACAAACAACATGAAGAATCAAATCATCAATTCTACCTACTATTTATCTATTTTTGAATGCTGGAATATACTTTACTTACTTTCATATTTAAGCAAATTTACTTTTCAAATCTTCATTCTAAAAGCAATATTTATCTTCCTTATCCTCACACACATTCATTTAAACATATTCTACTTGAGATGAAGATTATATGAAAGGTGTACTACAATAGACAAATCAGTGTTCTACTAAAACACAAGAGTCAAAGATAAAAACATTCTACCATTCTAAAGGAGAGTCTATTGCCCTTTCAAATTAGGTGGATAAGCTTGTGACCTGCCAAATCAAGTAGGTGAACTTAGAGCCCATTCAAATTGAGTATGAGTTGTAAATCTATTCCTTCAGGTGAAAAGAGAGTGTTAATAGTTATAATTCAAAAGTGAGTCTGGGACTGGAAGTAGGACGGTGTCCGAACCAATATAAAAATCTATGATGTGGTCTTTTTATCATTTGCATTTACTTTATTGCTACAATAATACATACTATATATTTAGCATTTGCTTTACTGCTATCATCTAAATAATAAATATATTTAGCATCTACTTTACTGCTTTCATCTAAAGTTCAAAATATATTTACTACCAATATTACACGATTCATAGATATTTTCAAGTTTCTTTTTATGCAAGTTAGTTAGTTGTTTTTACTTCAATGTTTTTATGTGCAAATCTACTTATGTTATCATGTACCCACTTATGAGTAGCTAAACCCCTTCAATTGTGGAGTAATTTTCGTGCTTAATGGAAATTGTATGTTTATATACATTTATTGTTTTTTTTTGAAGTAGACGGTTGTGTAGAGCGGATCTACACACCCGATTAATTAACATAAAATAAAGATAGTTATAAGCGATCAACAGGCCTGATCCCTGGCCATAAACGACAAAATGTGCATGCAAACTGCATGCAGGATTCACGTATTGCACTCAGCGCAAGCACAGCTACAAGCTCACCAGAATAAACTTACAAACACTACCAACTGCCAGAGTAACGACATAGTAAACCAAAAACAACAAGCACAAGAACTGTTTATCAAGACAAACCACCAAAAGACTGTAACGTGAAGATGGCTTACAATGCGATTGGAGGTTGGAACGGTTACCAAGGTCTCAGGTACTGGGGCTGCTGCTGATCGCCATGGATATGAACGCTACCCACCGATTCCTCCCAAAGTTGTGTGACATCCAGAATCATAGGCGTGAAGGGCTGAGCTTGGGTACCAGAGTTGGAAGCGTGGAGCCTGGTGTTGCGCCTAACAGCAGACGAGGAAAGAGCTGGAGCAATGATCGGTGAGACACCTGCGCTCAACCGAGGAGGTGGAGATGGGGGTGTAACTGCTCGAGGGACCATCTGCATGTCGGGATTTGCGGAAGCTGTCAGCAAAGGTAAAGGCTCGGAGAGGTCAAGGTCATGAAATGGGTCCCACCTGGGTTCTTCAGCAGGTCAGGGGTCCTACCCTCTGGGACCGAGGACTTCCATTGAACTGTCCTGCATGGCTTGAGGGTCCGGGTTCGCCTGAATAGGGACAGGGGGCTCAGGAATTGAGGATTCAACAATCATCGCATCGAAACGATCCTCTAGCTCGTTTGAGTTAGCAGTCAAAGGGAAGGGAAGCTGAAAAGGTTCCATCATGAATTCAGTGGAGTTCTCCCATCGATTGCCAAGGAGCATGTCATAGGGGTTCAAAGTAGGGTGGAAATGGTCCCAATGCTCCACAGTGATGACGAAGTGGTTGCCACGGAGGTAGACGGAGTAAGTACAAGGTAAAGACACCGCCTTTATAAGCCGAACCCTAGCAAAAAAGAACCTGAAGTCCATCTGGGCCCAGTTACAATCATTAGCACGGAGGAAGAGGCCAACTGGGTAGATAGCGGCGGTGAGACAGTCGTGGAAGTGGCGAAGGTGAATGGGGAAACCTATAATCCTGATCCAAGTGGTTGCCCAGAAGTCTCTATCCATAATTTCGGACATGGGGTTCCAGGCTTCCAAGGAAAGCACAGAACGAGGCTTCTTAAGAGTTCGCCTCCCAAGAGCATCATAGTAAAGATCCGCTGAAGGAAATTGAATTAGGAACCCCTGGTCTCTGATGATGTAGATATTCCAGTCAAAGTGGCGATAAAAGTCGGAGAGGGTGGCTCTAATGGAGTTGATGGTCCAATAGCCGACGAGGATGGAAGCTTTTACCATGTGAACGGCGTCGTCAGAGAGAGCCATAGCAGGAAGAAGTTCTTTAGAATTTTCAGGAGATGAATGGTCAAGTGGGGAAGAAGCAGGGGTTTTAAATCGAGAACTCGATTTGATGGAGAGAGGTTGCTGGGCTTCGATTGCAGGCACGTGTGGAGTGAGAGGTTGAGACGTGACTGTTGCAAGATTTCCTGAAGAAGAATATGCAGAAGTTTTCGTAGAGCCCAAAGTAGCAATTGTTTGTTTCTTTTTAACCGTTTTTGAACAACTTTTGTTGTCATGCCCAAAAAATCCATATCTATAGCATATCCTCGCATTCCTACAGTTGGAGACCACGTGTCCCTTAGAGGCACAGTGGAAACATCAGCGGTTTAATTTCAAAAATTGAACAGTTTTTGCGAAGGAGCTGAAGGGAGGTAATAGTCCACTTCTGAAAGCCGAAGCTAGCTTTGGTGCGCGAGGGGTCGTGGTTGGTTTTCTTACGCGACACGAAAGCACCGCCGCGAAGGATAAGCGTTGGGAGGCGGGAGGCGTTGGTAAAAGTGGCGGGAGCTTAGCTGGAATGATTGGAAGCGGTGAAGCAGGAGCGGAAACCAAAGGAGGTTCAAGGGAAGCTGCTGGGCTGGGGGTTGGTAAGGATGGAGGAAGACATGGTGGTGGTGGCGGAGGGACAGGAGGCTTGCAGATGATGAGGGGTTTAGCTACCATCGGATCAGGAGGAGATTCGGCATTAAAAGAAGAGGCATTGGCAGAAACGGAAGGGAACGAAGAAGGAGGAGGAGGCGGAGGCGGATGGACAAAAGGCAGAATGGGTGGCGCGAACGGCGGAGCAGCGGTATGGTGGAAGCCATTTTTGAGAATATTAGCGGAAGCCATTTTTGGGTACAATGAAGGATAAATTTTTCCATTTATTGTTTAATATTGAGCTTGATAGTCTA
The DNA here is from genome assembly GCA_030737875.1 of Allium sativum. Lineage (NCBI taxonomy): Eukaryota > Viridiplantae > Streptophyta > Magnoliopsida > Asparagales > Amaryllidaceae > Allium > Allium sativum. The sequence goes on from CM060917.1 coordinate 76,503,906, forward strand.
TATTGTTAAAACTAAATAGGTTATGCTTAGTCAACATAAACACAAATTACCTCTTCATCAAATGATTATGATACTTAAATTGAGAGTGCAATCATTTTTTTTGCTCTATGTTAATAATTAGTAGTGAATAAAGCATGCTTAAAATAAATTTCATTTTTGGTTCGTTTTATTTTCAGGGGACTTTAAAAGTGAGTTAGGGAGTATATTATAGTTTGAGGGTTTAAGTTGTGTTAGTTAATAACACAATTAGACCATGGTTATAATAAGTACATTGGCTAATTACACAGAAGGTTACAAAAGATGAATCATAAAATCCTTTTTATGTTGATTTTGTGATCATGAGAGTGAATTTGTCTCTAAATTGCTCTCTAATCTTATCGTTAATTCTCGGGCCCTTCAATAGTTTTTGTCAATTTTTTAGTTAATTAATATAATCTCAAAGCATGGCTTGATTTGATTAAGTAATTTTAGAAATTGAAAAATTTCCCTGCGAATAGAATTGTATTTGCATGCGTATTATGATAGTACACCATGGGCTTTTCCACGGGTTTTCTACAACAATAGAAAAATTCACGCGAATCAAGTTTTTGACGCCATTGCAGAAAAAAGAAATTTAATTTTAATTTTACTGTTTAGCTTATTTTTTCCATTGCTTTATGTTATTTAAAGCTTTGTGCTGTTTTTGTAAAAAAAAAAAGCATTGTATGTGTTTCATTTTGTTCATTTGAGTTAGCTTTGTTTGTGTATGTTGCATTTTATGTTTTGCTGTTTTGTTAGCTTGTTTGTTTTACTTGTGGTCATTTGTGCATCTCTTGTTTTTCTTTTAGATTGTTCATTCAAAAAAAGGTCGCATTTCAATTCCTTTTAGTTTGTAAAACAGTGATCTTTGTCCACTTTAATTAGTTTTCAGTTTGAGAAACAACACTTCAGCAGCATTGCATTTCCATTCTTTCATTTGGTTCCCTTTCATTAGTTTTCTTCCAGTTTACTTGCTCAGTTGGTTTATTTTTCTCAATTCTGTATATTACCGCATTACAAAAAAGAACAATTTTTTCATCTCATTGCAATAAACAAGTGCATTCTTACAATTTTTCACATCTATATTTATTCCTGCCTCTCTGTTACACTTTTGTTTCTAGTTACGTACGCAACCTTATATGCAAAGCCCTTAAATACACTGCTTCTACTCACCAACTTCTAAACTAAACAGCTTAATCAAACCGAAATTCCTCAAATTCCACCATCACCACCACAAACTAGACAGAAACCGACCATCAATTATAATCACAACACCATCTTTTTGCACTGAAACATCTCCTTCCATTATCAACACCTCCTTACAAACTAACCTGAATTACCATACATCTGGAGCACCATCCTCACAATCACCCTCAACCACAGTTAAACTCCTTACCCTTATTCACTTCAGTCAAATACCAACCTTAAGTAACCTCTTCACCCATACACACACCTAAATGCACAAAAGACCACCAATCCATACAAGTCCATCACCACATTACCACAAATTGCTTTTGCCACAACATCATAAACCACAATAGAGCACTACACAATTCACCTATTCCATACAACAACTTCTTTACCAAAAAGCAACTCCCTACTGCATTACACATTCATACCACTCCCCCCTCTGTTCCATCCAGACAGTTTCTTAGCTTCATTTCTCGCTCACCAAATCAGATCAGTGACCAACTGTCATTTATCGAAACATCTCCCTGAGTTCAACTACAAACCTACCAACTACCAGTCATCTTCGGCGTCACAATGCAGCCCACAACCACCAGCTCCATCCTAATGCATAACCTATGACATGTACATCCAAAACTTCTCATCCTCCAGAGCCTTAAACCATCATCACAAAACCAACAATAACATCCAAAAAAACCTTTACCATCATTCTGAACCACCTACAAGCAATCCAAAACAAAAATCTGCTCTTTGAGAAAAAAAGACATCACTTCTTGCACTTAACATCACCCTTTAATACTCCTACAATCCACAATCAAACTGCCTTCAACTGTAAAACCATAATTTGCATCTACACAAAGCAAACCAAACCATTTCAAACATACTCGTAAAACCATCCACAATCGCAACCATTGCTTGTCTGTCACCTTTGATTTCAGAAAATATTCACCATACCACACTTAACTACAATCACACTCATCACAATTTCCTCACCAACTCGCACAATAAACAACTCATCACAACCTCATCATTCTACAAGCTACAAATACACACCCATAACATATATAAGTCATCTGATTCGGAAAATACCAAGACCTGAAGCCAAACTACTCAAAAAAACTACACAACCAAATTGAGACTCACCAAAAGCCATACAAAATGACATTTACTGATCACCTTCCTAAATAATTTCAAGGATTGTACAACCACTGCCTATACCGTCATCTCCTTCATCCCTACCCACAAAATTGCAGCCTCACTCACCATCTCTATCAATCAGAAATTCAATCAAGTCCTCTTCGTCATCGCTACTTGCAGGCCCCAACCCGCGATGACAGGCCAAACCGACCTCCCAAATCCAAATGTGATCTCCTTGCTCTGATTGAGAATTTATTCGAATTGAGTTTTTATTGAGATTTTAATTCGAGTTCTAATTTTATGAAGAGGATTTTAATTTGAAGTATTATTTGAAGTTGTGTGGGTTAAATCGCGTTTGAACTATGTTGTAATGACCCGGATTTTCGGTCCATTTAAACTGTGATTTTAAATGAGTATGAAAGGATTATAAATGATTTAAATAAGAGATTTGAACCCATAAGCAATTAAAAATAAGTTTTAAAATTGAATTATGTGTTAATAAAGTTAAAATGAGATTATTGGGTTTTTAAAATTGGTAATTAATATGTATCAGTTGAAAATTGATAAAAACGCGATATTTTGGTCGCCCTAAAAATAGGCATTTTTTCATAAATCTCATATTTCGACAACTTTAGTTTTGTTGGATCCGTTACATCAAAGTATAGTAGTAGGTGAAATTTCAAGCCAATCCGTGTCAGTATGTGATTGTGCAATTGGAAAACGTGTCAAAAAGAGTGAAATTTGAACTAAAAATAACTTGTTTTTGAAATTAACCTATTTAGATGGATGAATTAATCTTTAAAACCTATTCCATTGAGTCTGAAATAGGGGTAATTAGGTAGATACACTTTTCGTTGAGTCCAATTCGGAGTTTTGGAAATTAAGATATGTAGAAAACACTATTTTGAATCGAATTAAAGTTATTTGAAAATTCAAACGAATTCGAATTTGAAATATTTTTATATGTTATTGAAGAGAAAGAAAAATGGAACAATATTATGGAAAAATATTTTAAATAGTGTATCAATAAGTAAGCCAAATTAACGTCCGAATAGAGCTGAGAAAACACACTTGTGTTTTAGTACCTGCAGAGTCAGCAATCCGCGTCTTAAATCCCTTTATATAAACCCTCCCTCCATCCTTATCCTTATTCCCCTTCATTCTTATCCCCTAGTTCTTCCTTATCTTCCACCAATCATCCATGGCTACAAAGAGAGGAAAGGAAAAGAAAGAAAAAAAGGGAAGAAGAAAGAAGAAAACGTGGAGAAATCTAAACTACACACCTTTCTCTTTCTCCTCCTTCTTCCTCCATGGCCAAATCTGCCACCACCAGCTCATCCATCCACCTTAGTTCCGACTAGTCACTCCTCCAACCCTAAAAATCACGGATCTCGCCAGATCCGAGGCCGTAGAGTCCGTTAATCCAAATTATTTACACCTCCGGTTGAAAATTACGCATCCTGATCTTTAAATAGCCATAACTTCCTCATACAGAGACGAAATTGCGCGTTCTCTGAGGAGTTGGAATCGTGGGAACGAGTACTTCAATCTAGAGAAGGATTTGGTAGCCCAAGAGCAGACGAAAATTTTAGATCTTGCAAAGAAGATTTCGGGTTTCATATAAATCGAAGAAAAATTGGATCTAGAAGCATCCGACCTTATAATGAGAGCTAGGACGTGACGGGGTGAGGACACTATACTTTAAAGGGTTTAATTAGTGATTATATATCTATGTTTATGGGTTATTGGTGAGAAATTTAAAAGTAGGAAAATGATAACCTATATGCACATAAGGTTTTCTATGAAATGCCTAAAAGAGAAATATTAAGTAAATGGTCGGGAAATGGTTGCTAATGGTTTCTAAGTAAATCTTAGTTAGGTTTGGGAATGAAACTCTTTAGTTTAGTTCACAAAATCTCACCTTTATGGAATATTATGTGTATATATGCTTTGGTTGGTTGTTAGTGGTTTGTTAATAATTAATTTGATGTGGTAAAAGATGATGAACCCCTAAGGTTTTGATCTTCATGGGTAACCATACGTAAAGATGAAGTTTGTATGAGAAATCAATTTGTGAAAAGGGCTTTTAAGTTTGATTTAAAACATGCACACAACATGTTTGTTGAAATGTCTCAAAGAAATCTAAAGGGATTTTGTGATGAAATCTTCATGGAATAGGATTGAATTTAGCTCCTTAATACCCTTATGTAGTATATATGTCACCATGTTTAGGTTATGAGCCTAAATTTGAAAGTTAGTAAGCTAATTCCTTGTTTTGTGATTAGCAAAATTTGTCGATAATACAGGTTGGATTGGTGAAGGTTAGGAAAGTAAAACATGGTCTAAATTTGGTTAAAGACATAAATAAACATTCTTTATGTTTGGATTCGTTTGAAATTTAGAGATCCTGGTCTCATGAATGTGTATATGTGTGAAACCTAAGCCAATGGACATGAAATCATCTTTTATGATTATTACTTAAGCATTATTCATGTGTGAATATTATTGGTTTGAGATATCCATGTTTGGATATTTTGATTTGAATGATTGCTGGTTGGATTGGTTGTATTGGGAATGGTTATGAATACCGTTTGGTTGTTAATTAATAAAATGGAACACAATTATGACACCGACCTCTGATCTTAAATAACTAACGAGTTTGGTTACAACTCGTTAGACACATGACATCTTGTTTATGTTTATTGAATGTTTGTATATACCTAGATTCTCGGATATACAGGAGTTGAATGAGTCTCATTCCAGAAATTGGACTTTAAATGATTACTTTAATAATAAAATAATCGTGAAAAATAAAAGTTTAAATTTAAGCTCCGACAATTTCCGAAAATGAAATTGAGTTCATAACAATGAACTTTTGCAAAAGAACACACTGATTTTGAACAAGTTAAAAACAAGTTATTGCTTGTCAAAGGTTGAAATGAATAGTAAATCGATTTTACGATGAATAGTAAATTGAAATTGCGTTTGCATAGCAAACGGACACGAATTTGCGTTATTATTGTTTCAATGTTCTTACTATTTTTATGATGGCGTAAGCCAACTTTGAGACTTTAATAATCATTTTTGAAGAAGAATATTATTTTAATAATTTAAATATTAATATAAATATTTAAATGTGGAATAATTAATATAAAAATTCTTAAAAATATGGAAAAATTATGATAAGTCATAATAAATAATTTAAAAGGGTTTTGAAAAAAAAATATATCAAGTTTTGGAAATGTATAAACCCTTCGGGAAATCCAGATTGAAGATCTAACAGAACCTTTATTTAAATATAAAGGAATTTGGACTTTTAATCAACAATTGGATTATTGATAATGATTAATGAGAATCAGAATCTTCAAATTAATTAAATTAATTTGGAATAGAATGGAAACCAAATTGGTTATTAACTGAGGTAAGTCTCTAGATGATGACTTAGACTATTCGAGGGATTTAAAAGGCTATGCCGTTATCCTGCTTATAGTGTTTGTTGGATATGGAGGTTTATATTGATTATAAACCAATGTGATTTGTGTAGAGATTCCAATATAAAAGGATATATGATTTTGGGTTTGTTGTGAAAGTTGTCTTTAATAACATTGTTCTTAGGCCCATTGTAACACCCCTAAGTCCCACATCGTGGAAGCGTACTTATATAGTAGAGCCCATCTCTTACTAATGCCGAGGCCTAGTGATGGAAAACCCTACGCCTAAGAGGTGGCAAAGTAGGGACAATATCGGTGTTAGTAGGGAGGTTGGCTCAGCCTGTGTGGCAACGCCATGTGTTGGCGGATCTCGAAACTTAGCCGAGGCCTTTTGAGGAACAAAACCCCACACCTACACAGTGGCTAAGTTGGGGACAATATCTTGTGTGAATGGAGGTGCGGGTTGTTACAGTGGTATCAGAGCCAATACCCAGCCGGAATTGTGGCTCCTGCGTGGACCACAGCGCCTGGGTGAGGTGTTTGTGAGCCAACGGGGACATTGGGCTCTGTAGGAGGGGAGAATGTAACACCCTTAAGTCCCACATCGTGGAAGCGTACTTATATAGTATAGCCCATCTCTTACTAATGCATAGGCCTAGTGATGGAAAACCCTACACCTGAGAGGTGTCTAAGTAGGGACAATATCAGTGTTAGTAAGGAGGTTGGCTCAGCCTGTGTGGCAACGCCATGTGTTGGCGGTTCTCGAAACTTAGCCGAGGCCTTTTGAGGAACAAAACCCCACACCTATACGGTGGTTAAGTTAGGGACAATATCTTGCGTGAACGGAGGTGCGGGTTGTTACACCCATGAAAAGGAAAGATAATTTTTCAAGTTAAGCAAATGGAATCTTTATTTATAAAGATTTTTGGGAAAGGAATGAACATGTGTTTACATGAGGCAGATGGCGAATAATTGATAAGGATTATCAAAAAGATTTAACTTGGAATTTGAAGTTAAGTTATCAGAATATTTGATTTGAAATCTTTCAACAAGATTTGAAGGAATGGAATTTGAAAGGTAATTGAAATTACCAAAACATAAGATGATTAAAAATGGAGTATTACCAGTTTTGCTCCATGGGATAGAAATGAAGGATTTCGATATATTAAAATTAAAATAGTCTTAATAAATCTTTGAATAAAAATTGGAATGGATAAAGGCGTTGAAATAAATGTGTATTCATGTACAGAGATGACTAAATAGTCATAAAGTTTGATTTGATAATCTGAAATTGGATTTCAAGTTAAGTAATCATTGATGAATGATTTTGACATATTAAAGCTCATTACAGTTTTAATAAATGGATTGAGTAATATTCCAAAATGGAATGAGGTTCATTAGATCCTGTATACCTATTAGTTTTAAAGATACGCTAATTATTTGGAAAGGTCAGGTTTTTACCCATTTCGAATAATTATATGACGTGATGTCGATGTCAAGATATCGACGACGATGGTGGAAGACCCAGATTTCTTGTAACACCCCGTAATTTTAACAACACTAAAAAGGAAAAATTAAAGAATAATTAATCTAATATTCAGAATTAAGTGAAATGGACTGCGTCATTGCGTTCGTCTCGGAATTCTAGTCAAAATAGACATCTGGTTTGCGTAAAACGGACACCGTATGAAGAAGTTACGAAGGTTTGAAGTTTATATATGCGCAAGAACAATATATACATATACATATGGTCCAGATATTCAAATTCAACCCAAAACAGTTCATATCGCACAGAAATAGAGGGCGAGAATTCTTGGAAGACCCAGATTTCTTGTAACACCCCGTAATTTTAACAACACTAAAAAGGAAAAATTAAAGAATAATTAATCTAATATTCAGAATTAAGTGAAACGGACTACGTCATTGCGTTCGTCTCGGAATTCTAGTCAAAATAGACACCTGGTTTGCGTAAAACGGACACCGTATGAAGAAGTTTTGAAGGTTTGAAGTTTGTATACGCGCAAGAACAATATATATATACACATAGGGTCCAGATATTCAAATTCAACCCAAAACAGTTCAAATCACGCAGAAATGGAGGGCAGGAATTCTCCTGCTTAAAGGGTGTCGACCCCTCAAGGGGGGTGTCGACCCCTTGGTCGACCCCCTAAGGGAGGGTCGACACCCTAGGGCAGACGTGGCAGATTAGGGTTTGGGGCAGACAACTATATATATGGCCTCATTTCTTATTTTTGCAAACTGAAAATAATAGAGGACTAGATGTTGTCGTTGCCCGGATTGAATCAAACCTTTTTCTTCTTCGACAATCGAGTTAATCAAGTTTAGAGCTATTCTAGTGTAGATCTGTGATTCAACATCTGCTATTCTGCTTCTATTTTTCTAGATCCAAACACTACGAGTCCATGTTAATTTTAGATCTGAATAATTAAAAGTAAAACTTGATATGACAACAACTTGGATCTATGCCTATGACCATTTGAATTAAATCAGATCTACTACAACCTGTGTATCTATATGTTATGACATGATTATGACTTTAACATATTTATCATGTCAGATCTGCCATTGTTTCACTGTTTAGATCACCTTATACTTGTCCCTATCACGTTTGTGGTTAAATTGGATCTGTTATTAGTTCGATATGCAAACCATTGTTTAGATCACATCATGCCTATCCCTATTATGCTAGAATCCATGCTATTGTCACATGTTCATCCTATATGCTTATCTTATCATTATGCCACTATATATTTATGCCATTACATGTCAACCTTGTTAGTATGATCATCTCTGTCATTTTCCCTCTATCTTTTTCCCTTTTATTTTATATAGCCAGACTACCTTCGAGCTTAGGCATGCCGCTGAAATATGCGAATATGTTAGATTGGGAACGAGGGGAAAACGTTAATATTGGGCATAACCTGTAATTGGGAATTTGGGCACAACTTGAATAAAGTGTAATAATATGAATTTGGGGCATATAGTTTATTATGAACATAACTTGAGAAAAAGGGCATGAAAACCGGTAACGACATAGGTAAATTTGGTTAATAATTGGAATGCCTAGAATTACAGTAATTAGAACTGTAACCGCGCCTAGACACGAGGTTAGATTACACTTGTGGTGGAAGTCTGCTCGGAACCGCCTGGCATATCCAGCTACCACAAGTGGTGAATCTAATGTGAGGGGTCTAGGTGCACAAATACGAGACATGCTAAGACACAAGGTTAAGCCCGACTTATGGAAGAAGTCTGCCCGGAACCGACCAGCATATCCATCATCCACAAGTGATAGGCTTAATGTGGGAGGTCTAGCACATTATAACCATATATGGGGCACTACACCAGAAATGCCAATTAGGCAGTGCTCATGGCCGTATCTAAATCGATTTGGCAGTGCTCTGGGCCGTATCAAAAAATGGCGCCTTTGTTACTTAGATAAGGGCTTAACCCGTATCAAATTCATAGATTGATACGGCTTAAAACCATATCAAATTCATGGTTTGATACGGCTCAAAGCCGTATCAAATTCATGAATTGATACGGCTTTGAGCCGTATCTAATTTTCAAATTGATACGGCTCATGGCCGTATCTAATTGATAATGAGATATGGCTCCCGTATCTATTTGAAAATTAGATATGGCCATGAGCTGTATCAAATTTTTAGAAAAATATTTTAAAAAAAGTAGCTACTTCATTACAGCAAAGTAGAGATTAAGATAGACTGCAAATTCATACAATATATATTGCACATGATTCTTGACCAATACATATAGACAATCTAAACAAAAAATACAATTAGCTGCTTCATTAAAAATTCATTACAACAAAGTAAGGAGTATGGTAGACTGCAAAATTGCTTAATGTTAATAAGTAATGTGATACCATTGAGACTATTATTGTTTAGTCTTAATCTAATATCACAAATTTACCCAGCTAAACAAGTATAACCAATGAGATATTTTGCGTTGTTTGCTAACCGTTTTTGTTCCGTCGGCAACATCTTCCATTTCCTCATCATCCTCATCCATGCAATGTATGACACTGAAGCAAAATGATCATATGGGACTTTCTGGAATGTCCAATTCTCATAGTCTGCTCCATCATTTTTCCATAAATGAAATTAATGCAAGTGTAATGTGAAGAAATAATGCTTAAAGACACTGAGATAGCTAAGGCCATAATCAAGTTTTGTAGCACAAGCAGCTCTGCTTCCAAAGGAGGATTTGTAAGGTGATAATAAGGATTGCTCAAGCACAATTATGTACATTTACCTATTGTAGAAATGATAGACTTATAAGTAACTCAATATTAACATTCAAAGAGTAAATATGTTTGCACTATTCTATAAAAATATTAAAATACAGGTCTGAAACCTGCTTCTGTTTCATCCAAGCGCTCACTGGGAACTCCACAAGGTTCGACCTGAACCTAACAATATGTTCACACTTAGGGTGCTACATGTTGAATTTTTATATATTTGCGATCATTTTCTTATTTGCTTATTTCTAAATTACAATTAAAATTTGAATTTTCCAACTTCTACCTGCATTTTAGTTAACATTTGTACATCTTACAGTACAAAATTCAACCTTTTAGTTTATATTTCATGGATGCATGCATATGATTTAAAAATAAAAATAACTGAAGGTAGCTTAAATACTGAAAAATGAACAGATTCATTGAAAAGGTGAAAAATGTTTTTTCAGTCATGGTTATTATTTTATTTTATTTCTCAACACATCAAAGGATGTTTTATGAAAAGTAAGATTAAAAAAAAAAAGAATTCCGGAGTCTACTGTCGTACATTTAACGAAGTTACGACAAGGAATATTATGGTTCGTAATGGATTCAGAACCCACTGTCGGAGCCTTGGAGATGCCATAAGCATGAACGAATGGAAATACTGATTGGTATTTCTTGCTAGTCTAATCAGCATGCTATATAACCAAATATGTCAATATATGACAGCTATTATATTTAAAAACCACTATCAAAATAATCTATGCAACCCAGAATTTCAGTACAATAAGATGTGATGCAACACTAAGACAAAACCAAATTGCTTGTTCCTAACCTTCTCTGATGGGAAATCAATTCCAAGATTGCCTCTCGACAGGATAATGCCATCAGCTTCTCACAAAATATCATCAAAAATGTTTAAACCCTATATAAGAAATGGAAAAAAGCAACAAGTTAGATTTGTTGATAAATAAAATAAAATTCAGCTAAATAAAAAAAGCAACAAGTTAGATTTGTTAATAAAATAAAATAAAATCTTTGATAAATTATTATAATTTTGGACAGAATTAAATATGTGAATAAAGTTTTTACAGCAATCTCAGCAAACAAAACTCCTACTGCATGTTATCACCATGTTATTGGCTGTGTCCTACGCATATACACGAAAAGACGATTCATACAGAAATTTTAAATGAAGTGTAATAACAAAGAACTGAAGCAAAGACAAACATTATGTGAATTTCTGACGTGAATCTCGAGGAGGGGTGGCAGTCCCTAAGGTAAGGATGTAGGGGTAACGTCCCTGCAAACAGCAATTGATTGATATAGTCAACTAAGGGTAATGCCAATAACAGTGAACATTAATAGAAGTTTGATACAACTCAAAATACATAGTTAGGAAATAAGTTTGGTTATCAGGCTGGACGCAGGCAATTATAGAATTGAACTTAGTTGTAGCTGGTCACTAGCCTATAACAACAAAATCAGCCAGGTGAAAGTGTTGAGAATGAATACATTAATTTGTTAAACGCATAGATTTAAACAAATTAATAAAAAGGCACACAGTTAAAGAACAAAATTATGGAAAAATTATATCATGGATATGATATGTAGACAGTTGTAGCCCAAAATGACTTGTGTCGCTATTCCCCTCTTGTCGTCTTCTCGTTTTAGAAAATAGTCATGCGGGTTATATTGGGACTATGGATCATGTGTTACAGAACTCGAACGATTGGCCTTTTAGAGCTTCTCTTTATTTGATTTTGTCATTTATACATGCATGTGTCTCAACATTTGCATCATACAACAACAGATTTCATGGATACGGGAAAGTTTCAATAGCCATCTGAATAACCCAAAGCATATGCCTCATCAAATGTGCGTATGCCAACTCTACTCTCTGATCCTACTTAACTCTTCTTTAATCCCATGCACCTCCAAAGTAATCTTCCTAACACCAAACTTCTACTTCCCTCTCTAGTCCATTGTCGTCTTCATCAGCTTCTCCCTCCCCGAATAATGTTACAGTCAATGGCACAGGAAAACTGCTAGAATCATAGTACATCTTCCTCAGAAAATGAGTAAGAATTAAACTTCGCCTTCGTTGTTATAATTTTGCAATTGCATCAAAAACTAAACAACCTGAAAGGTCAACTATATAAAATTTTAGACTACTCAAAGTTTCAGTATGAATTTAAAAATTTGCGTAACCATTTATACCAATAAGGTCAGTTATGGTTTATATAAATATTTGCTGCATTTTTCTTTATTTTAGTTGGGAAAGAGTTATGCAAGTCTATGACAAACAAAATCATGGGAATATAAATACATGTCTCCCTTCTTTTATTTTATCCCACGGCATATATATTAGTTATTGCCTACCTCTGTTAAGCATGTCGTTGGTCTTTGAAATGAAAATGATATTATGATTTTATTTTAGATTATGAAACATCTATGCATGCAGCAGGTTAAACAAAGCAAATATTAATCACTTCCTAATGTGCAAGATGCCCAAAATTACCGAAATGACGTAGAGATTATTGCAGGATACCTTGTACTAAATGAGCACATATTTTATAAAGAAGTAATTAATCTAAACGTTGATGTTTTATGTTCGAAATATATAAAAAAAGGCATAATATATGTAGTGAGCAGAGACTGGTTTACGGCGTGGGAATGGAGGGAAAAAAGGAACAGAAAACGAGGAAAGAAGTTAACTGGTTAGTTTATTCTCAAACCTGATGATTTAGCAGCAGCAAGTGCATGTATTGTTTTCACTTGATCTTATATAAAATATGCTAAGATATTAGCTACCCAACTGAGAGGAAAGTGCAATCAGCTTTGAAAATAATTCTTTTTAACACAACAAAATGGTTAAAAAGGGGTATATGGTAGATTCCTAAGACTCAACCCACTGGATGTCATAATCACCAACATATGTTGTAGTGCAATGTTGTATCTAGTAAAAAGCCTTTAAAATAGAATTTAAAAGTTACAAAAGAGGAAAATGAGTCAGTGTTGATATTTGTAAGTTTGACAGTTAATTTGAATATGAACAGTCGTATTAAAAAAATAGATTTCCTACCTGGTTACCTTGAAATGACTTCAAACTGGATGTTAAGGAGCTTATTTATGTAGAACATGGCCGAAGAAAACAAAGGAAATCACTTTACAAACTAAAAAAAATGAGTGAAGCACGTATATGTTCAATAAAATAGTGAACGCTAAAATGTCAAATTTAAAATATATTAACATCATTAAGTTATATTAGGACGATATATTCCTGTGGGACATGTAAGATTGCCAAAAAATGAAATATTAAAATCAAGTATCACAGTAAAGTGACGGACTAAGAAGAGTAGATTAATGTAGACTAATGCATAACTGACATGGTAATGTAAATGTTATACATTTAGACATGCGCTTAAAACTAGTTACCTGACTACCATGCATACTTTCACATCCTAGTCCATCTATATTGTCATCGTCTTTAGTTTACTTGGCATCTATGGTTTCTTTGTCCGAGAATGTAAATTGCACTTGCTGTAAGAAGTCACCGACAAAAATACAGTAATATTAGTGTTTATCTTAATGAATTATCACATAAGTATCAACTAAATAAAGAAATTGCCACATTTAAGAAAAGATATGATTTTGCAAGCAGACGTAATTATAGATCCCGCTAATTTATGCAACTCAACGATCACAAAAGCATTTTTTTTTACCAATAATGCAACCGTGAATGACGTCATCGAGAGGTAGAGGAGCTCGGGCCGACAAACATAGAAACTAAATTTAAAATAGCTCATAAGTCTTTAACCTTTATAAACTGTAAGGATGGTTGAATTTAGCCTCTTGGTTAGACTAATTTTTGGAACGTGTGTAAAAAAAACATGACTTACCCTCTATAAAGGGCATTGTTAAGTACATAAATCATAAGAAATTTATATGATGAATTGGATAAAAAGGAAATTTAATTGATGAATTTTTAATGTGCGCATTTAATTATTCGGGGTTGAATGGGAACTGAGATCTGAATAAGATAAAGATAGTTAATAATAGCACTCGAATGACTACAAAATTTTAGTTTGGTTATCTATTAAAAGTAGAGAGTAAGAAGAAAGGATTTTTGTTAGACATTGAGCTACTAATCAGTGTAATACCGAGTATAACCAAACGTACATATCAATTCCAGCTGTAATAACCCGGAAATCCGAGCCAATTTATAATTTTTATTTTGGCAGTTTTAGTGAATTTTGATTATTTAAAATGAATTATTTTAAATAATAACGACAAGAAATTTATTTTGAATAGAATTCGAACGTATATATTTATATAGATCGTCATTAGAATATAAATAATTATTTATAATTATAAAAGGAATTGAAAATGGCGCGGTAGTTCGATAATTCGATTTCAAATTTCAAATGAATGTACCGGGTGCAAAATAAACCGGATTTTAGTGAAACCAAAAATATTTGAATCTAATTGAGAATATCTTTCCAACGAATCCGAAAAATCGAAATTTCATAGCGGGAATCAAAAGATATGTCCAGTTGAAATTTCAGAATAGTCGCTATGGAATTTCGGCCATTAAAAGTAGCCATTTTGCAAACGACCTCAGAATTCGACAAAACCACTTTTGTTGGATCCGTGATGTCAAGTTATTGCTAGGTTTCAAATTTCGTAATTTTTCGAATCAATATGTGAGCGTGGCAAAGGAAAACGTGTTTGACCAGTTTAAGTTGATTTTAATCGACTGGAAAATGGACATTTTTCAAACGATCTCGAAATTCGACGAAACTAGTTTTGTTAGGACTGTATCATCAATACGAAGCTAGAAAATATTCTACGGGAATTTTTAGAGTCTGTATGTGGCCCCGGTAAATTGAAATGCGCGTTCAAATTCAATATATAGAGTTATATTTTGATTTTGATGAAAACTAATCGAAACAGTCGAATCAGCCTGCGGTACATATCCCATTGTGTTCGGAATGGGGGAAGTTAGCTATGGACGACAGGCGGTGGGTCTCGTTTTGAGGTCGAAATAAAAAGTTGCTTTTTGAAAATAAATAAATTAAATATATATAAATATCTCACCCCCCCTTTCACTTTCACTTTAGGAAAAAAATAAGAAAAAAAAAACGACGAACAGGGGGCGCGATTCGCCGCCGCCACCTGCCATCGACCGACCGCACCCCTTCCCCTGGCGCCGCACTGCCTAAGCCCCCCCCTCTCGTCGATCTTCCTCCAAGCCAACCCTCCTCCACCTCGAATCAGAAACTGCGCCCCAAATCAGAAATCGCGCCCCAAATCAGAGCCGCCGCCCCTTGCTTCCGCCACCCGACACCAGATTGTCGCCACCACCTGCGCGAGGACCCCAGACCCCCCTGACCTCCGGTGAGCGCACAAAACCCTCCTTCTCTCCTCCGATAACACCGTGAGCTTCCTGATTTTGTTTTTGATTTTATTTTTACTTGTATGAGGCTATGATCTTCGTTCATATAAAAATATAATTTTTATAATATAGAAAATATAATTTTTATAATATAGAAAGGTTAAAAATATAATTTTTATATAGTAGAAATAATAAAAACGTGATCTTTATAGAAGTAGCCATGTAAAAATATGATTTTTATTCTTGTAGGGTAATAAAAAAATAATTTTTATTATATTGCTAGCAAGATAAAAATATAATTTTTATCATGGAAGTAGCGTAGTAAAGGAGTGATTCATGTAGCGATGATATAAAAATTCGATTTTTATATATTGAATAGCAAAGTAAAAATTCGATTTTTATATATTGAATAGCAAAGTAAAAATTCGATTTTTATATATTGAATAGCAAAGTAAAAATTCGAATAGCAAAGTAAAAATTTGATTTTTATATATTGAATAGCAAAGTAAAAATTCGATTTTTATATATTGAATAGCGAAGTAAAAATTCAATTTTTATATATTGAATAGCGAAGTAAAAAATGTGATTTTTATATATGTAGTGATTACGGATGATGAAAGTGAGGAAAGAAGGAACGGCGAAGACTTCTACATTTGAAGAGTCGTGGCGTTCGGTTTAGCTAGTTGGTGAGAACTCCTCACTTTTAATTTTTCTAGTTAAAATATATACTAGGATGCAGACGGTGTTTAGTAGCACCCGACACCCGTCGTCCACAGACCATGGACGACTTGTATGCTTGTTTGTTTGATTTTGATGTGTAGTTGATTGTGTGATGTAATGTGAAATAAAATAAAATATTTAAATAGTTAAAAATATTTTATAGTTGAAAATATAATTTTTAACATGAATGTGAATAAATAAATATAAACAAATAAGACGATTTGTTTATATACACACATTTGACTGATATTGATTGGGACGATAAATTTTACACATCGCCCAACTGTACAAATAAAATCTGTGTTTGATTGTTTGAAACCCCTCACGGGTATTGGGATGATATATGACATACACTAATCCCAATAATTAGTTGTATGTTGATCGATTGATTGACAGACAGTCATAAGCGTTAAATATTTATATTTGATGCTTATACAGGGTAGAATGCACTCTGGATGATGGTTGATTATTTATCGTTGTTATTTTATACATGTATTGTAGAAAATCCATATAATTAACATTACATGGTAATTGATTGGGCCTCATTCCAGTTTTGAAATAGAAATATTTGAAATGGAAATTTTTGAAATAGGAATATTTGAAATAGAAATATTTGAAAATAGAAATATATAAAGCCGTGTTGATTAGATTTGCGCCATTTTGACGTGAACGATATTTATATCGATTTTATTCAAATTGAAATGAATATTGAAGTGAATTGAAACGAATATTTAAGTGAATTGAAATTCGAATTAAATTGAAATGAAATCATTTTGAATTGAATTTAAACGAATTGAAATTGAATTGAAATCAATTCATATTAAAATCAATTCAAATTGAAATCGATTTGAAATGAAATTAAAACGAATTTATATGGAAAAATTCAATCTTGATTTGAATTTGAAATGGAATTTGAAATCATTTCGAAATAGAATTTAAAACGATTTATAAAATACGTTTTAAGAGGAAATCGACGAAGTATATATTATATATATTATATATATAATATAATGGCCTGAATAGAACGCGCCGCGCCGCGGCAGCTCATGAGTTTCGACCATTGACTTCGAATGGATATTGCGGGAGATCCGACCGTCGGATTCTCCTGAAACCGGAACCGTTAGGTTCGTATCGAAAAGAGCTTTCTAACGAATATTAGAAATTTGAAATCTAATGGTTGGATTTGGAATTAAGTCCAAATCAAATTTGAAAAAGGTCGCTGTAAGTGCAGTTCGATGGCCGTTGATGGAAATCGACTGTACGGGCCTTGATAAAGTTATTAAAAATATCAATAATTTGTTTAAAATCATAAGGAATGATTTGTGAAGAATTGGGATGAAAAACTCCATATTTGAAAAGATAAAAATAGATTTTTATCGAAATGAACTAAAATAGTAATTTATTTATTTTTAAAATAAATAATTTGGATTTGAAATGGTTTTGAAAATAACCAGAATTTCCAATAATTGCATTGGAATGGATTTGAATCGAAATTGTCTTCGGAATATTTCGATGTTGAATTTCGTGATTATACAGATGTTGTTATGGAAATTTGAAAGATATATATATATATCGTTATTTCCAATACGATATTTGTTGGTCGTAGAATTTGATATTGAATATAAGCCGATATATTTTCTATTCAGAGCCGTGTATTTAATATCAAATGTGATTTGGGTTTGTCGTGAATGGTGTCTTCGTTAACACTATTCTTAAGCCCAACTGAGGAAAAGATTAAATCTTTTTATTTAGATTTAATGAAGTGTACCAATTAAATAATATTTAATTGGAATTGAATTGGTATTGATTTTTGGGTTTATCGAGAACAGTGTTTTAAATAACACTTGTTCTTTAACCCGATAATTAATGGAATGTGATTTTGGGTTGTCGTGAACGGTATCTTCAATAATACTATTCTTAAACCCAAAGGAGTTAAGAAAATCAGAAATTAACTGGAGGTTAGTTAAGTTGAATGGTTTCTGGGGTATTGATCTGATGTTGGTTTCGGCCTTCGGGGTTAATACTTAGGGAATTGCTCACTTGCTAATTTACGGTTAGGGACTGATTGAAATGTGATGTGATTTTGGGGTTTATCGTGAACCGTGTTTTAAATGACACTGATTCTTTAACCCAGTCAAAGATTAAAACTAAGTGGAGTTTTAATGAATCTTTAATTACATTGAAAAGATCGAGAATGGAGTATCACCAGTTTTACTCCAGATGGTAGTTAAATCTTTAATTAGATTTGAACGTGAAATGGTAATTGAATTTACCGATAACACCGTGGTGTTAGATATGAAGTATTACCAGTTTTACTTCATGGGATGAATAGGTTGGGGTTGGGAAATTAAAACAAATGATTACTTCGGTAAGGTTCATTAATCCCGACTAGTTGAATCGATATTCGAAAGAAGATTAAAGAATAAATTTAAAAGAATTTATCTTTGATAAAATTAATGGGAACCTATCCCTAAGAATGTGAAATTTAGAAACTAACTGTAGGTTAGCTAAGTAGAATGGTTTCCTGGGTATTGATCTGATGTTGGTTTCGGCCTTCGGGGTTAATATTTGGGGAATTATTCTCTTGATTAATTTACGGTTAGTGACTGATGAATTGGAATGAGGCGTATGTTGTGTTTGTGTAACACTTGTTTATTATGTACGCGAGTTATTCAGAAAGGCCGGGTTTATCCCATTCTGAATAACTGATATGACGATAAGTCGAAGATGAAGACGATGGTTGAAGACCGGAGGTCTTCACGTCGTTTGGATAATTACTGATGATCTTGATTGGGTCGTACACCCAAGAGGAGGGAATCAGTTGGCGATCGTCCAGATGTACTTGGAGATCGATGGATATGTGGGGTACTAGGTGCCTCCGGTTTCGTTCAGACCCAGAACGAACCTGTAAATGGACTGTGTGTCTGACATTGGATTTTAGTCTATGTGATTGATTTCTATTAAATATATATTTGTTTGGCGGCGGAGAATTTATTCTCTTGCTTAACGCCCTTCTCTGAGACGTACGAGCTCAGGGGTTATATGTTGGTGGATATCAAACGCATGGAGTGAATTGCCTGTGTGGCATGCCTAAGTGGCAAAATGATCAAGGCTTCTATTGAAAAGCAGAGTCTTGTGGTTGAGGATCAAATCACGGCCTTTGTGGCGTAGCTTTGTGTAGCGTTGATTCGCGAGCCTCACACCCCGGTAGTGAACCAGAAACGGGAGAAGGACCTCAAGGAGGACATGCGTTTCTTTCTAGTTAGAAGTGGCGTCAGTAGTTTTACACGCCCTGACGAGTTTGACTTATGTGGTTGTTGGGTTGCGAGGCGCCTCGGATATATCGATTGATCCGGGACCGATGGAGTCATTCGTTGGCTCATTTATGCCCCAAAGGGCGGGGAAACGTAGTGTTCAGGCATAATAATCCACATCGGTGGACCGGCCCTGACGATCCAAAGGGTTGATGCGTTCTGATCCTGAGACACGGGCTAGAGTGTCTCGAATCGGTAAGGACTATCTTTTGCCTTGGTTCATAGATGGAAATCCAACTTCCAATACGTGATATTTGCGGTTTTGATTGTAGAGCCTAGTATGAAGACATGATATATGGTACCCATGCCGTCTATGATTGATATTTATAATTGAAATTGTTTTGACACTATACACTTATAATAGTATCAAATGATTTGTTTTTAACGTACCAAGCATGCTTTGGCTATTATAAGGTAAAACCCTATCCTCCGGCTTGCGTTGCATTGTGTGATGGGACCTGGGTCTTATAATAGCTTCATTTTTCTTTATTTAGCATTGCGCTGTTTGTTTTATGCACTGGTATTCTTGGGAGGAAACCCGTTCCGTGTTATACGGCGTGGTCCCTTGATTTACCGAACTTTAAAGATAAAGATTAATAACTGTTTTAGTTCTCACACCAGTCCCATGACTGACCTGGAGTTTATTGTTTTAACCTAAACTCTGGGTGCCCTTATTTTGACATGGGCAGCTAGTAGTTTTGGGTTTGCAGATTTATATTCACAGGAACCTGGTTTACAGCTGGAACGATATCTGGAAAGCTTTGTATCCGTGTATCTTCTTCAGTTGTATTTTGTATTATTTTCCGCTGCTATGTATTGTAATCTCTGATATCTCTGAAATGTATATTATTTGTTTATACTCTGTATATTCTTGTAATCTGATGAATTGTTGTAATATACAATGAAATGTTCTTCTGTCTCCGTTCTTTTGTGTGTTGTCCTCAACTCTATCCGGGCTTTCCTTACCGGGGAAGTTCGGGTCGTTTCATCGTGGTATCAGAGCTTTGGTTTACAAAGCTCAGAGAACAAGACACGTTAGAACCAAACGAAAAAATTCATCAGAAATTGGATTAGTAATATCCAACGGGAATGACTCGTTAGAGATGGGATCAGTAGTATTCTAGAACGAGTGTGAAGAGTATATTTTTAAAATGAAAACAAATTTTGTTTTGAAAATTTTAATCAATTATACGTATTTGATTATTTATTTGTATTGAATTTGGACAATCCAGTATATAAAGATTTTGCGTATACGTATGATCCGTGTGTATTTGAAGTTTTAATATACTGGATAGATATAGAGTCACACTCTAGTCGCCCGTGGATGTTCTGATGGTGGTTCGAAACATCATCAGAATTTATGTTCGAGTGACGAAAGTGAGATATCTACATATTTCCATTAGACTGGTGTGAGAACCAAAATTAGATAGGGTTTATTGTTGTGATTTGGCATCAAAAATCTGATTTTTGACTATGTATCAAAATTATGAATTTGAAAAGCTACTCAACTAATTGATTGATGGTTGTGTTGTTTGATTATAGTTTGATTAATTAAAATGTTGAACCTTTAGCCAAATTGTATCAAATAGTGAATTGTATTGAAAATTGGTTGCATTTGCATGCATATACATGTACTTACACTGAACAGGTCATAGCAAGGAGGCTAGAGCAGAAGAATAAAATTTGTTTGCCCGACAAATAGGTACATGTTTACCATAATTTACTGTTTTGTTTGGGTGATGATGATTTATGAGCCGATTGGCTAGCCGCTTGGCTTTTTCTTTTTCTTTTGGATTGAAGAAGGCCATGGGAGGCTACATGAAATATCCCAAAGTCCCTGGTGCAAGGGAGGTTATGGCGACATTTTTCGAAAATTTAGGGTGTTAGCCAAATTTTTGAAAAATTTGAAAAGTTCTTAGAAACTGAAAAGTTGAAGAACTTAAGCCGTAAAGGAAATAATGAAAGTTGAGTTGATTAGTTAAACAACTTTCGGCTTCATTCCTTTTCGGGGACGAAAAGTTTTAAGTGGGGGAGATTGTAATAACCTGGAAATCCGAGCCAATTTAAAATTTTTATTTTGGCAATTTTAGTTAATTTTGATTATTTAAAATGAATTATTTTAAATAATAACGACAAGAAATTTATTTTGAATAGAATTCGAACGTATATATTTATATAGATCGTCGTTAGAATATAAATAATTATTCATAATTATAAAAGGAATTGAAAATGGCGTGGTAGTTTGATAATTCGATTTCAAATTTCAAATGAATGTACCAGGTGCAAAATAAACCGGATTTTAGTGAAACCAAAAATATTTGAATCTAATTGAGAATATCTTTCCAACGAATCCGAAAAATCGAAATTTCATAGCGGGAATCAAAAGATATGTCCAGTTGAAATTTCAGAATAGTCGCTATGGAATTTCGGCCATTAAAAGTAGCCATTTTGCAAACGACCTCAGAATGCGACGAAGCCACTTTTGTTGGATCCGTGATGTCAAGTTATTGCTAGGTTTCAAATTTCATAATTTTCGAATCAATATGTGAGCGTGGAAAAGGAAAACGCGTTTGACCAGTTTCAGTTGATTTTAATCGATTGGAAAATGGCCATTTTTCAAACGATCTCAAAATTCGACGAAACTAGTTTTGTTAGGACCGTATCGTCAATACGAAGCTAGAAAATATTCTTCGGGAATTTTTAGAGTCTGTATGTGGCCCCGGTAAATTGAAATGTGCGTTCAAATTCAATATATAGAGTTATATTTTGATTTTGACGAAAACTAATCGAAACAGTCGAATCAGCCTGCGGTACATATCCCATTGTGTTCGGAATGAGGGTAATTAGCTATGGACGACAGGCGGTGGGTCTCGTTTTGAGGTTGAAATAAAAAGTTGCTTTTTGAAAATAAATAAATTAAATATATATAAATATCTCACCCCCCCCTTTCACTTTCACTTCAGAAAATAAAATAAGAAAAAACAAAACGACGAACAGGGGGGCGCGATTCGCCTCCGCCACCTGCCATCGACCGGCCGCACCCCTTCCCCTGGTGTCGCACCGCCTAAGCCCCCCCTCTCGTCTATCTTCCTGCCAAGCCAACCCTCCTCCACCTCGAATCAGAAACTGCGCCCCAAATCAGAAATCGCGCCCCAAATCAGAGCCGCCGCCCCTTGCTTCTGCCACCCGACACCAGATCGTCGCCACCACCTGTGCGAGGACCCCAAAACCCCCTGACCTCCGACGAGCGCACAAAACCCTCCTTCTCTCTTCCGATAACACCGTGAGCTTCCTGATTTTGTTTTTGATTTTATTTTTACTTGTATGAGGCTATGATCTTCGTTCATATAAAAATATAATTTTTATAATATAGAAAATATAATTTTTATAATATAGAAAGGTTAAAAATATAATTTTTATATAGTAGAAATAATAAAAATGTGATCTTTATAGAAGTAGCCATGTAAAAATATGATTTTTATTCATGTAGGGTAATAAAAATATAATTTTTATTATATTGCTAGCAAGATAAAAATATAATTTTTATCATGAAAGTAGCGTAGTAAAGGAGTGATTTTTATAGCGATGATATAAAAATTCGATTTTTATATATTGAATAGCAAAGTAAAAATTCGATTTTTATATATTGAATAACAAAGTAAAAATTCGATTTTTATATATTGAATAGCAAAGTAAAAATTCGATTTTTATATATTGAATAGCAAAGTAAAAATTCGATTTTTATATATTGAATAACAAAGTAAAAATTTGATTTTTATATATTGAATAGCAAAGTAAAAATTCAATTTTTATATATTGAATAGCAAAGTAAAAATTCGATTTTTATATATTGAATAGCGAAGTAAAAATTCGATTTTTATATATGTAGTGATTACGGATGATGAAAGTGAGGAAAGAAGGAACGGCGAAGACTTCTACATTTGAAGAGTCGTGGCGTTCGGTTTAGCTAGTTGGTGAGAACTCCTCACTTTTAATTTTTCTAGTTAAAGTATATACTAGGATGCAGACGGTGTTTAGTAGCACCCGACACCCGTCGTCCACAGACCATGGACGGCTTGTATGCTTGTTTGTTTGATGTGTAGTTGATTGTGTGATGTGATGTGAAATGAAATAAAATATTTAAATAGTTAAAAATATTTTATAGTTGAAAATATATTTTTTAACATGAATGTGAATAAATAAATATAAACAAATAGGACGATTTGTTTATATACACACATTTGACTGATATTGATTGGGACGATAAATTTTACACATCGCTCAACTGCACAAATAAAATCTGTGTTTGATTGTTTGAAACCCCTCACGGGTATTGGGATGATATATGACACACACTAATCCCAATAATTAGTTGTATGTCGATCGATTGATTGACAGACTGTCATAAGCGTTTAATATTTATATTTGATGCTTATACAGTGTAGAATGCACTCTGGATGATGGTTGATTATTTATCGTTGTTATTTTGTACATGTGTTGTAGAAAATCCATATAATTAACATTACATGGTAATTGATTGGGCCTCATTCCAGTTTTGAAATAGAAATATTTGAAATGGAAATATTTGAAATAGGAATTTTTGAAATAGAAATATTTGAAATAGAAATATTTGAAAATAGAAATATATAAAGCCGTGTTGATTAGATTTGCGCCATTTTGACGTGAACGATATTTATATCGATTTTATTCAAATTGAAATGAATATTGAAGTGAATTGAAATGAATATTTAAGTGAATTGAAATTCGAATTAAATTGAAATAGAAATGAAATCGTTTTGAATTGAATTTAAACGAATTGAAATTGAATTGAAATCAATTCATATTGAAATCTATTCAAATTGAAATCGATTTGAAATGAAATTAAAACGAATTTATATTGAAAAATTCAATCTTGATTTGAATTTGAAAAGGAAGTTGAAATCATTTCGAAAACAAATTTAAAATGATTTATAAAATACGTTTTAAAAGGAAATCGACGAAGTATATATTATATATATTATATATATAATATAATGGCCTGAATAGAATGCGCCGCGCCGCGGCAGTTCGTGAATTTCGACCATTGACTTCGAATGGATATTGCGGGAGATCCGACTGTCGGATTCTCCTAAAACCGGAACCGTTAGGTTCGTATCGAAAAGAGCTTTCTAACGAATATTAGAAGTTTCAAATCTAATGGTTGGATTTGGAATTATGTCCAAATCAAATTTGAAAAAGGTCGCTGTAAGTGCAGTTCGATGGCCGTTGATGGAAATCGACTGTACGGGCCTTGATAAAATTATTAAAAATATCAATAATTTGTGTAAAATCATAAGGAATGATTAGTGAAGAATTAGGATGAAAAACTTCATATTTGAAAAGATAAAAATAGATTTTTATCTAAATGAACTAGTTTTGAACTAGAATAGTAATTTATTTATTTTTAAAATAAATAAATTGGATTTGAAATGGTTTTGAAAATAACCAGAATTTCCAATAATTGCATTGGAATGGATTTGAATTGAAATTGTCTTCGGAATATTTCGATGTTGAATTTCGTGATTATACAGATGTTGTTATGGAAATTTGAAAGATATATATATATATCGTTATTTCCAATATGATATTTGTTGGTCGTAGAATTTGATATTGAATATAAGCCGATATATTTTCTATTCAGAGCCGTGTATTTAATATCAAATGTGATTTGGGTTTGTCGTGAATGGTGTCTTCATTAACACTGTTCTTAAGCCCAACTGAGGAAAAGATTAAATCTTTTTATTTAGATTTAATGAAGTGTACCAATTAAATAATATTTAATTGGAATTGAATTGGTATTGATTTTTGGGTTTATCGAGAACAGTGTTTTAAATAACACTTGTTCTTTAACTCGATAATTAATGGAATGTGATTTTGGGTTGTCGTGAAAGGTATCTTCAATA
Source organism: Allium sativum (assembly GCA_030737875.1). NCBI lineage: Eukaryota > Viridiplantae > Streptophyta > Magnoliopsida > Asparagales > Amaryllidaceae > Allium > Allium sativum. Next base: position 76,529,318 of record CM060917.1, read on the forward strand.
ATACTGTTCTTAGACCCAAAGGAGTTAAGAAAATCAGAAACTAACTAGAGGTTAGTTAAGTTGAATGGTTTCTGGGGTATTGATCTGATGTTGGTTTCGACCTTCGGGGTTAATACTTAGGGAATTACTCACTTGCTAATTTACGGTTAGGGACTGATTGAAATGTGATGTGATTTTGGGGTTTATCGTGAACCGTGTTTTAAATGACACTGATTCTTTAACCCAGTCGAAGATTAAAACTAAGTGGAGTTTTAATGAATCTTTAATTAGATTGAAAAGATCGAGAATGGAGTATCACCAGTTTTACTCCAGACGGTAGTTAAATCTTTAATTAGATTTGAACGTGAAATGGTAATTGAATTTACCGATAACACCGTGGTGTTAGATATGAAGTATTACCAGTTTTACTTCATGGAATGAATAGGTTGGGGTTGGGAAATTAAAACAAATGATTACTTCGGTAAGGTTCGTTAATCCCGACTAGTTGAATCGATATTCGAAAGAAGATTAAAGAATAAATTTAAAAGAATTTATCTTTGATAAAATTAATGGGAACCTATCCCTAAGAATGTGAAATTTAGAAACTAACTGTAGGTTAGCTAAGTAGAATGGTTTCCTGGGTATTGAGCTGATGTCGGTTTCGGCCTTCGGGGTTAATATTTGGGGAATTATTCTCTTGATTAATTTACGGTTAGTGACTGATGAATTGGAATGAGGCGTATGTTGTGTTTGTGTAACACTTGTTTATTATATACGCGAGTTATTCAAAAAGGCCGGGTTTATCCCATTCTGAATAACTGATACGATGATAAGTCGAAGATGAAGACGATGGTTGAAGACCGGAGGTCTTCACGTCGTTTGGATAATTACTGATAATCTTGATTGGGTCGTACACCCAAGAGGAGGGAATCAGTTGGTGATCGTCCAGACGTACTTGGAGATCGATGGATATGCAGGGTACTAGGTGCCTCCGGTTTCGTTCAAACCCAGAACGAACTTGTAAATGGACGGTGTGTCTGACATTGGATTTTAGTCTGTGTGATTGATTTCTATTAAATATATATCTGTTTGGCGGCGGAGAATTTATTCTCTTGCTTAACGCCCTTCTCTGAGACGTACGAGCTCAGGGGTTATATATTGGTGGATATCAAACGCATGGAGTGAATTGCCTGTGTGGCATGCCTAAGTGACAATATGATCAAGGCTTCTGTTGAAAAGCAGAGTCTTGTGGTTGAGGATCAAAGCACGGCCTTTGTGGCGTAGCTTTGTGTAGCGTTGATTCGCGAGCCTCACACCCCAGTAGTGAACCAGAAACGGGAGAAGGACCTCAGGGAGGACATGCGTTTCTTTCTAGTTAGAAGTGGCGTCAGTGGTTTTACACGCCCTGACGAGTTTGACTTATGTGGTTGTTCGTTTGCGAGGCGCCTCGGATATATCGGTCGATCCGGGACCGATGGAGTCATTCGTTAGATCATTTACGCTCCAAAGGGCGGGGAAACGTAGTGTTCAGGCATAATAATCCACATCGGTGGACCGGCCCTGATGATCCAAAGGGTTGATGCGTTCTGATCCTGAGACACGGGCTAGAGCGTCTCGAATCGGTAAGGACTATCTTTTGCCTTGGTACATAGATGGAAATCCAACTTCCAATACGTGATATTTGCGGTTTTGATTGTAGAGCCTAGTATGGCGACATGATATATGGTACCCATGCCGTCTATGATTTATATTTATGATTGAAATTGTTTTGACACTATACACTTATAATAGTATCAAATGATTTGTTTTTAACGTACCAAGCATGCTTTGACTATTATAAGGTAAAACCCTATCCTCCGGCTTGCGTTGCATTGTGTGATGGGACCTGGGTCTTATAATAGCTTCATTTTTCTTTATTTAGCATTGTGCTGTTTGTTTTATGCACTAGTATTCTTGGGAGGAAACCCGTTCCGTGTTATACGGCGTGGTCCCTTGATTTACCGAACTTTAAAGATAAAGATTAATAACTATTTTAGTTCTCACACCAGTCACATGACTGACCTGGAGTTTATTGTTTTAACCTAAACTCTGGGTGCCCTTATTTTGACACAGGCAGCTAGTTTTTTTGGTTTTGCAAATTTATATTCACAGGAACCTGGTTTACAGCTGGACCGATATCCGGAAAGCTTTGTATCCATGTATCTTCTTCAGTTGTATTTTGTATTATTTTCCGCTGCTATGTATTATAATCTCTGATATCTCTGAAATGTATATTATTTGTTTATACTCTGTATATTCTTGTAATCTGATGAATTGTTGTAATATACAATGAAATGTTCTTCTGTCTGCGTTCTTTTGTGTGTTGTCCTCAACTCTATCCGGGCTTTCCTTACCGGGGAAGTTCGGGTCGTTTCACCAGCTTTGTTGTTTCAGGTATGAAGTATAGAGCAGGTTTAACGTATAATACGAATTATAACCCAATTCATTGTTCACTGAAATTAGAAACCAAGATCATTCATTTCATGGTAAATACACATATATTAACAGTAATGAAAAGTACCTTTCTTTGAGTGCATGACTGCATTAAAGTTACAGCTCGATAATTCCAAGTACTTCTAATATGCTATCTCGTTGTTGATACTGAGAGCAATTTGGAAGCATGTATCAAATTTTAGATAGTAATTTTTGATAAAAGACTGGTATAGGATAGAAAGTGGACATACCTAAAGCTTATTTGTGCAGATCAAACCTCGGGTGCTAGCTTGAGCGACTCAGATCCATGCTTGAGCGAAATGTAAACAATAACATATATGAATAATTCAAAAAATCTAATGTTAACATACATATTCCTTCATTTTATTAATATACAATTTATTGATCATTCAAGTTATAGAGATCAAATTTTCTTACATTAATTTGATTTATGTTCATATATCATTTCTTCCACTTGTTGATGCTGCTGCTAATTGCAGCATCCCTAAATTTTAGGATTTTTTAAGCATATAAAAATAAAATATCATAGATACACAAAATAATCGCGATTCAATTATGTCTGTAAATAGTTAGCAAAATGAATAACGTTGTAATAAAACCAAAATGATTTCTGTCATAAGGTCATAAATAAGATTCTGGAAAATATTTATGTTTGACTAAAATGTATGATAAGCCCACAAAGACATGAGTAATGGCTCATTTTCCTACTGATAACTTCAAAGTATATTTTTGAAATAAGGTTATAAATGTGTAAGCACAGATGGTTAAGAAGAGTAGAGCATGAAATTACCTATCAGATTGCATGCCTTTATGCATGTTCAGGATGGAGACGAAAGAGGTTAAGAAACCGAACTTGTGTCCATATAATGATGGCTATTTGTTTAAAAGTTGTAGGAAGACTCATTATATTTACATTCTTAGGGTGAAATACAGGTAATAGCAAACATGCATGTACAATCAAAATTCAAAACTGGTAGGACAGTTTTCAAAGCGGTGCAACAGCAAGTGTGCATGCCAGCCATCAAGGGCAATAACAAATGATCAAGCCAGTAGCAAAAACTTCATGAAAGTGCAACAATTATACAACTCAAGTGCTCAAGGCTGCAATGCACATATATATATATACACATATACATACATACATACATACATATACATATATATATATAAAAGAGTCGCGGAACGTATGTTAGTTCAGTATTACTTTCTCTATTAAAAGACACACTATCTTCGTTCCCCTTTCCATTTCGAATAGCGTGAACAAACCAATGCCACTTTTATTTCTTCCTTCAAACACAGTAAAAAAGAAATCATTCGAATCTCCAGAAATTCCATTTAAATCAAATGACAATGTGTGCTGTATTATTAAAAAAAGAAATAGAAAATGAATATATTAACAAATCAGCAAACAAAGAGCTGATAGAATGCAATTTTTTCACAACTATGACTTTGAGACGTTAGGAAAACCTTGTGTGTGATTTCAAATGGGTCTAATTAGTCAGAAATAACATTTTTAACCAAAAAAAATTTGGTATTATTGTACGAATTTATAGTTGTATGTTAATCAATATTATGTATGTATTTCACTTGCATCAACACCTGAACTCTTCAAATTATTTTTCTGCTTAGATAACCATGTTCCAAGTATAATATTAACAAACTAACAGGAATAAAGCTTAAGCAAAAACTCCAAACAAAAAACGTAGAATTGAGTACAAGTCCTGAATCAAAGATACGTCTTTTCCTTGTGCTACCTTTTTTTGGGTAAATATGAAACAAACTATCCTTATATATAATTAACACCGCAAATTCTACGAGCTTTGCAGCAAAATCCACATCGCATCACTTTCATAGCAGACTATATTACAACAATTCTAAATAATCCTTAGAACGATAATTCTGGGTACAATTTATAGCCTCAGAACCTCAATGGTTGATTGTCTAAAACGTTAAAATGCAAATTAGTAGCTAGTACCTTTGGCTAATTGGATTCAACGAAATTACGAATCATGCAATAAACTGAAATTTCTGATTTGCTCGCTGACGTTGACGACTGCCGTGGAGATGGATATCTTTTGCCAGAGATAAATTAATTCATCAATCTGCGATTTGAAGAAATTTCAGAAAACCCTAGCCAATGAATTTTTGTTTTTTGGTCACCGCAGAATAAAAAAGAGGTAAGTCAGGTGAGAAATGAAAACATCGCGGGAGAAAATTATGATGAGTATTTGGCATGGCTCAAAGCCGTATTAGCTGAACCGATCCGAAGCTCAACGGATCAAGGGTTAGATTTTATGGGTTGGAGGAGGTGCAGATTCCTTGTGCAGTGACAAATGAAATTTGATACGGCTATAAGCGACATCAAATTTGATACGGCTTTAAACCGTATCAAATCTCCACACCCTAATTTGCCAAATTTGCTGTTTTGGTTTAGTGAGACATGGTAATGAATTGGAATACTTAACCTATTTGAATCCATAGGGATTATATGGACATGAAGTTGAATAGGGGTTAAGTAAACTTGTTTGAACAGTGGGTGGGTTAAGTAAATCTGGGATGGGTGGGTAATATTTATATATAGGCCCACAAACTTAACCTGATGGGGTTATGTAATTAAAGACACCAATAGGTAAGCATAACCTGTGGAAAACCTAGTGGGGATACAAGACAAAGGGGAAAGCTTGTATCATCTTGTGTGTGGGACCCGTATCAATTTGTAACCCATATATAGGTATCAAACGAGTACTCCGAGCTAGGTCGGAGTCGAGGCACACTTACTGGGCTGATTGTAAGAGATCCAAATGTGGAGGATAGTGTGGGCGGCGCCAACCGACCTGATCATGTGCGTGCATGGTCCAGGAAGAGGGGGACAAGACGACCGTGACACCAGTAGATATCGTTGTGCACATTCGAAAAATAAAGGGTTGCCACTTTAGGGAGTGATACACCCTACTGTAGGGCCAGCAAAGGGTATCTCGGAGTAGGGAGCCGATCGATTTGGGTAGTAATTAGGGTACACTTAGACTTCGGTACGTTTAGGATCCCATTATTATCCATAGGGGTAACTCCGGAATGTTGGGCTGCCTATTGATTGTATAGGGTGAAAACCTCTCACTGGAAGTACGCCTAATTCTACCATCTTATAATTGTTGGGATCATCTCATTCTGGTTATACTAGTATCGTTCAAGAGTATTCATTAGAGAAGCGTATGCACTCTATCATGTTTACCTTGTCATACCTGCCTTTAGTGAAGTTATCTTTCTTATCCATCTTATATGCCTGTCATGATACTTTTACTTATTTATTTGCTAAAAGTAACTAGACTCGCCAGACTTAATGTCTGACCCTCTTTGTTTCCTCTTCTTTCTCATGTTTCCCCTCCAGTTTCTCAGGGTGCGAATACTCAAGCTTAATCAGGATTCTGCTATCATTTTGCTGGAGCTGCTTAGATGTATTGCTCAAGCTCTTATCTTTGCCACTATGGCTATGTTTTATTTGGGGATTATGCTTCTTTTATTTTTGTACTCTGATGTTTCAAATGCAAGACAGAAGTTTTGATGATGTACTTGGTTTATGTATTTTCAAACATATGAGGTTTTGAACTACGATGCTTTATGATTAATAAAGTTTTTAATTCCGCTGCTATTTTATATCTATCTTGTAATGTTTCTGTTTACCTATAACGCTTCACGAAACTTAATGCATTCTCTTAATGAGTGACATTAACGGATGTGGGGTGTCACACTTGGTATCAAAGCTGAAGGTTATCGGATTAGATAAAAGTTTTTGAAAATTATTTTCAAAAAGGTTTTAAAAGAAAGCATTTTCAAAAAGGAAAGTCTGTTTTGAAAAACATATTCCCCAAAGCCACATGCAAAAAATTTCGATCCTTTGTCTAAATCCTTTTCCTTTTCTTTTCAGCATGTCTAGAGAGCCTAATATTCCAGAGGGCATTGCGATACCAGGCTGGTTCCGTATGTATCTAGATGCCACGGCGCCTGCCGGTGGTCAAGCTGACGTTCCTCTCCCAGCTGCACCTGTCGTTCCTCCTCCTCCGCGTGCAGACAACTTCTCTAATGTCTGTAAAAATTTCCGTGCTATAGGAGGAAAGCCATTCCATGGAACCGAGATGTTCGTAGAGGCAAGGAATTGGCTCAAGGAGACAGAGGACTTGTTTGGAATTTTCAGTGTGGACGATCGTAGGAAGACTCAGTTAGCTGCCTGGCTACTGAAAGTTAAAGCTTCGTTCTGGTGGGAAGTAACCCAAGCAGGGCATTCGGTGGAAACTTGGGATGATTTTAGACAGAGGTTTGAAATAAAGTTTCTTTCTCAAGCTGAGAAGAGCATGCAAATGGAGAGGTTCTTGGAGCTCAAACAAGGAAACATGACTATTAAATAATATGTGAACAAATTCAACCAGCTAGCAAGGTTTGAATTGGAACTGGTAGATACTCCGCATAAAAAAGCTTTACTATTTGTTAAAGGGCTGAATGAACCCCTTCGTGGGTTAGCTATGTCCCATATTCCAATGGGAACAACTTTTGAAAGGCTTGTTGATATGGCCTTGATGCATGAGGAAGACAAAAGCGACGAGAAGAAAGTTAAGGTTGAGGAAACAACAAACAAGAAAGTATGGCCCAAGAAAGAACAACTACAACAACAACAGAAGAAGGGCGGAAAGAATGACAAGGCTAAGGATAAGAGGAAAGTGCCATAGTTGCAGGCCCGAGGGTCACTTCGTAAAGGACTGCAAAAGAAGGAAGAATACTTGCTTCAATTGTGAGGAGGTCTCATACTCTGCTAAGGAGTGCCCGAAGAAATAGGGACATGGTCAAAGTGCAGGAGCTTCTTGTAACAACCCGCATTTTACGTATCAGAGGATCGTAAAATATTTTTATTTTATTCCTTAAGGGTTGGATCATTCTCATCTTTTAATATGTTGCTTATGGGGATGTGAGACATGTCCATAATTTTTACCGATTTTGTTTGTGACCATTTAGCCCCTATCAGTCTTGTACAGGGCATCACTTTTGACTCTAGTCGAATCAGATGGTGAGACCTGTGCCATTGGAAAGGAATTGATGATCGCCTTTCCGTAGAGTGGTTACATTAAAGATTTGGCTCTGCGGTTTGGGTGAAATCGCTGTTTTAAGGTTTTTCAGTTGGCTGTCCAGGTTTGGTAAGCCAAATGGGCGGAATTTGAGAGGCCCATTAGTGGGCTGATGGGAGGGTATAAATAGGGGGTGAGGAATATGAGAAATAGTTTAGTTTTTTATTTCCTCATTGGGTGGCCTTATGCTCCTTCCTCTAACACCTTTCCACAATTAAGAATCCAAATCCAAGGAGGGAAATCATAGATCTACACCATTGGAGGCTAGATCTACATCAATCAAAGCAAGAGTTCATCGGATAAAAGTGATTGGTGCGAGGTGCTTGCTGTCTGGATTCCTATTTAATTGATTTTAGCTTGTTTTGGCAAATCGGTGAGTGATTTACATCCCCTACATGAATGAAATAAAGTATATGAGTGTTTGTGCATGTTTTTAATCAATTGCAATTGTTTTACCATAGATCTATATCATTATATGTCCATTTTCATATGAATCACCCTATCATCTAATTTAGCAAGTTTAACCGGCTAAATCCATGCCATTTCATATGTTCATGTAAGTTAGATCTCTCATTTTGATCATATGTTCATATTAATGGTTTTTGGTGATATTTGCATCATTTTGGTGATAATCATCATATTCATGATATTAGAAATGCTATGACATGTTTGTGGGTGCATTTGGTGAATTAGTTGAGTTAGTTTCGTCGAATTTGTCGTTTGGCGAAGTTTTGGTCGAAGTCGGAGTTGAAATTGAAATTGTAGGTTTTAGATCGGCTTAGTTTGGGTCGGGTCGGTCGTCTCTGTCTTGGAGAAAAAGTCAGGTGGATGCTGGTCGGGTCGGTCCATGGGTAGCTGGTCGGGTCAGTCATTTTGGATCGGGTCAGTCATGATAATGCAACCGGGTCGGTCGGTCATGTTAGTGCAACCGGATCGGGTCGATCATGTTAGTGTAACCGGGTCAGGTCAGTCATATTCCAGAAAGGGATGATCGGGTCGGCTCAGTCATGTTGGTGTAATTGGGTCGGTCGGGTTGGATCGGGTCGGTCCTAATACGGGTCGGTCAAGATGGGTTTTTCTGTAGAGCTTCTAAACGCTGTGGTGGATGACTTAAGTGCTGTGGTTGGTTTCCTTGGCTTGTGTATATGAATGCTATGGATTGTTTTTAGCCTTATACTGATGTTGTTTGGTTCGACGATGATGATGGCTTCGATGAGAGTCTAGAAGGGGATGTTCGAAGTGATGTGATATGTTCGTTGATCGGTGAAAAGCAACAAATGTGCAGACAGCTCAAAAGGTGTTGGGTTGTGGATAATGGCTACTCGAGTGGGACTTGAGTTTATGATAGTCACCGGTGATGACGAATAGAGATGCAAAGGCCGAGAGATTGTCGTTATCGTAAGTTCTAGCATATTCAAAGCAGGGGTACTTTGGGCAGTCGCGAAAGGCCTCGTACCTTGGGCAGTCGTGAAGGGCCTATTTGTCTTGAGAAGACAAACATACGAGTCATGATGGCATATGGAGTTGTGCTAGAACTGAGGCTACCGTTATCCCTTGACATATGGCAGTCATGATGGGTCGTCATACGGTTAACGATAGTTTCAAAGCGGGATTGACGGTTATAGCCAGAGTCAGTCATGGATGATTGATTGTTCTGTTTGTACTATCTCATGTAGGTTGTCCAACGTTGAAGGAGATGTTCCTTGGGTGATTGTCTGATATTGGTTTAGGCATTTTGGGCTTGTGCTTGAGGGATGTTGAATTCGATTAGGATGGTTTGCATGAGATACATATAATCTGGATGTTATGAGTGTTTTTCAATGATTGAATGAGTGTTTTGGTTTCCATGGATGAATGTTTGAATTGTTTATCGTAAAGGCTATCACTGTCCAATGTGGGGGAAGACAAGAGTTGAGTTCTTCTCTGGTGTTAGGCAGTGACTGGTAAATCTACCCATTCTCATATACTTTATTGTTGAAGTTTGTTAGCTGTTTTATCGCTCACTAAGACACTTGTTGTAACACCCCGTAATTTTGTGACATTAAGTCTCACAAATTAAAGTATAATTAATTTTTAAAAGAAAAATTAAAAGAAAAAGATCCATGCAGTTGTTTAATTTAAGTATTGTAACTAACATGAAAAAGAGAAGTAAGGAGAGAACAATAATTATTATTGTTCTAAGACTTATTAACAAAAGCCTTTGTAGCTCAATTGGTTAAGGCATTGGATTTGTAGCATAGAGGTCGGGGGTTCGAACCCCGGCGGCGGCATAATTTTTTTATCTTTGTTTTAGAGAGGGCCAACTGAACATGCAAATATATGTACGTATACAAATTCAAAATTTGAAAGGATAAGAACGTACATATAAGGAAATAAAGAATATATATATATATATACATATGAGAATATAAATATATATATATATGCAAAAGTATATGTATACGAATGATAAAATTCAAAAGTTCGAAAATCAAATTTCTACGCCAAAACAATTCATTCCAAATTCAAAGTTCTATGCCAAAACAGCTTATGGGACCCAATGCTGACTTAGCACTGCGTGTACGATAATATTTGGCTAGATTCATCTGCGAACCTGGACTATTTTCTTAACCGGGTTCAATGCTGACTCAGCGCTGCATGTACGATAAGGTTTTGAGCAGCTATATAAACACCCTCCTAGCCCCATTCTCTCTACACCAATTCTCTCTAGCTTTATGCTGCTCAAATTCTATTCTGCTTCTACTCTGCTAAAATTCTAAATAAAATAAAATATAAATTCAAGACGAGGAAATGCTGCTTAAATCTTTCAAGAGGAGATTCAAATCAAGACTAGAGTTTCAAGTGAAGATTCAACGACTTCTATGACTGTTTTTTTTATGAATCGAATCGAATCTCTGTAAGTCAGTTGTTTCTAGATTTGAACGTTTTTGCTTTATTTTGTGACATGAAATTAAAGGAATAAAAGAATATGCCAAATCACTCTCTCTCTATTCAAATCTATGTTTATACTCTTGGACTAAATTAAGAACTGTTATGATTCAAGGACAAATAAGACGTTGCCTAAGACCGTTGCCTATGACTATGGATTCTGAGAACATGTGCCTTTGGACTATGAACATAAGCCTTTGATTTTGGGACATAAAACATTGCCTATGACGGTGACTTATGACTGTGGGAATTATTTTCCCTTTTGACTATGAATATTGCCTATGACTATGGACATTTGCCTATGACTATGAACACAAGCCTTTGATTTGGACATAAAGTATTACCTATGACATAACAACGGTGATTTAAACACCTATGATTCATGACTAGGAAAATTGTTGCTTAGGTTTTGTGACTATGAAATTGGGTCTAAAACCCGATTTATCTATTCTGTCTGTTCTTGATTTTCTTTGGTTTTAGACTGTGGGAATTTACCTATTAAGTTAGGTCTACCCATGTTCTCGAACCTATTCTGTCTATTCTTGGTTTTAGACCGTGGGAATTTACCTATTAAGTTAGGTCTACCCATATTCTTGAACCTACGTCGTTATCCAAATCTTTTTATGCCAATTATTATGTCCACCCTTTTCATAGAATCTTTGGTTCATTCCCTATTTTCTACGAATCTAGATTTATTTACAATCTAGGTTGAATCACGATTATACGAACGGTGGGAATACGATTTGGGAAAAACACAAAAATAAACATAAATATAGTTGTAAGCTTAAAATTGGCATAGTTTGGAAACGAACATGATTCTGATTTATACAATTTTAGAACATGTGTTAAGACATGTGAATTGGGTAGATTTGACATGGATTATAGGTTATGAAATTTAGATCTAGTATTGGCCTGTAAACTGAAAAACTAGAATAATAAATCTAGTTTGTATGTAGACTGTAAACTAGAAGAATAAATCTAGTTTTTGGGCATAAACGGTGAACTAGAATAGAAAATCTAGTTTGGCATAGACTATAAACTAGAATATAAAATCTAGTTTAGCATAAACAGAAAATAAAGATGATAGATCTAAATTGCTATGAACTGTAGGTTAGGCAAATCAAGATTTGGGCCTAGAATATAAGTCTGTTAGCGACAAATGAATATAGGCCAAATTTGTTTAAAAAGGGGGAAATGGGCTGTAAGATAAATTGTTAACAATTTATAAACAAAAGAAAGATATTTTGATAACACCCTTTTTATAACTCGTACCAGAAAGTTCTAGGGTGACAGAGAGGATAGTGTCTAGGCTTGGGTTTGGAAAATACAAGTTTCCTGCCCTCCCTGGCTATCCCTAACTGATCCGACGAACGGGATGGTTGCTTTCAAAACCAGGTTTGGAAATTAATCAGAAAACTCTTTGAACTTAGAAAACATGAATATGCCTAACCCGAGGTTAGATTGAGTTGCGGTGTAAACCTGCCCGGAACCGACCGGCACATCCAGTAACCGCAGCAATATCTGTCTAATGTGAGAGGTTGCGGATTTAATTTATTAATTAAAGCTAGAACAAGAAGGGGAGGGTTAAGTCCATAGGAACACTTAACTAACACAGTTAAAGCTAGAATGGGAAGGTTAAGTCCATAGGAGCACTTAACCAACTTAACACTGTTAAGCTAGAATGGTAGGGTTAAGTCCATAGAAACACTTAACCAACTTAACACAGTTAAAGCTAGAATGGGAGGGTTAAGTCCATGGGAATACTTAGCCAAATTAACATGTTGACTAGACTAGAAGGTGGGGTTAAGTAAAGTTAATACACTTAGCCAATTTAACATGTTAATTAGACTAGAGGTTGGGGTTAAGTAATACACTTAGCCAATTTAATATGTTAGCTGGGTTGGACTATAGGGTTAAGTAAACTTGAACACTTAACCATCAGAATATGATAAATGAATAGGGTTAAGTCTAAGACACGAAGAGATGATACTTAACCATTATTAACAGGTTTAGTTAAAACCGGTGGGAAAGGTTAAGTTAAAAAGGGAACACTTAACCAATACAGGATGAATGGGTAGGGTTAAGAAATACTTAACCAATATGACTTGGTTTGTGGTGGGGTTAAGTCAACATGAATACTGACAACACTTAACCAGTTTAACAGGATAAGGGAAGAGGGTTAAGTTAGCTTGAATCGACTAAAGACACTTAACCAATCCAACTTAACGGGAAAGAGAACTAAGTAGTAAAACTTAGTTAAGAAGACAATGATCCTGGAAACTAAGTGGTAAAACTTAGTTAGTAGAACTAAGTAGTAATTCTTAGTATAACACGAAGGAGCGGACGTCCATCTGATTTTAAAGAAGACTCCAACGAATTGGGATACGAAGCCCGAGGCTTCGAGGGGACATGAGGGTACTCTTGGTATCCCTCTGTGAGGCTGCAGATGATCCGCCTGGGCGCACAGAGGTTAAGGTCTGCGGTAGAAGAGCCAAGGGTATGCCTTGGTTACAATACATGGCAACCAAAAGACTAGGATGGACCAGCGTGATTCGGCGAGAAGACGGAAGCCCTGTGATAGCAACTCGTCGTCTACCTACCATCTTCAGTCAAGCGAGACACGTGAAGCGGGAAGGCTGGAGGACTCATACGGACCACATACTTGCTATCTAGTTGTGGTTGCGGGGTGTTGTTGGCCATAGAATTAGTGGGGCAGATAGGGGCCTTCGTACAGTTCTCATTTTACAAGGATGGCCTTCCATTAGTTGAGGGAGGGGTCGAGTGGGACCATAGCTACTGGAAAAACAGACATTAACATCTGCATCGGCAGATATTGAAAGCTCCCGACCGAGTTCCGTATTTCTAGAGTAGCCCTGACAAGGGACTCGAGTAGCACATTACAGGACATGTGCATCTAGACAAGCGATAACGATTCGCGATACATGAGTGGGGAAAGTCTAGGAACATGTACCACTCTAGGTATTGTATCCTAGACTAAAGGGCATCGTTCGACAGGTAGCATAATTCCTAGTTAGACCTAGGTGGCATCAAACCTGAATCCGAGAAGCATTCAGCAGATAGCGTAGATTCTAGTGGAATCTAGAAAGCACTTGATATAAAACCTAGACTAGATCTAGGTAATAAATAATCAAGGTACGCCTGAAGGCGATGGAAACTACAGGGATTGGGATCACGTTATCGTTACTAGTGGGGACACTAATTAGGCGGTGCAGAGATATAGAAACCAGAATAATAGGGTAATAGCGAAGCAGAGAAAGTATTAAAGTATATCCAGTTTATCTTGCCTTAGCATATCTTGTGGTAATCTTATCTTATCTTGTTGACCCTATCATCATGGTATTTTCTTGTATTCAGTTAATTCATGTCGTTTCATTTTTCCCCTGTTCACATGCTAGAAGTTACTGACTTACTCAGGATTTATGTCTGACTCTGTTTTTCTTTCGCTTCTTTTCTTCCGTTCCCCCCCTCTCAGGTAGTTGAGGAGGGAATATTATAAATCAGGTTTAGATTGGACCGTTGCTCTTTCCCAGCTTGAAGATTTGACGAAGTTGTCCTTGGATTCTCTTTTCAGATGCTATGGCTGGCTCTTGCTACATTGGGAAATATAAAATGTTGTTTTATGCTTCTTTATTTTGTAAGACAGATGATACTCTGATATTGGAAAGCAATTGTTGTACAAAGTATTTTGTCAATAAAGCAAAGTTTTATTTTCCGCTGTTTTAATTTTGTTTGTCTTGTAATTTATCTGCATCTTTTACCCTATAATGCTCCACAGAACTTAGTGCATTCCTTTTGTGAGTGACACTAACGGACGTGGGGTGTTACACGTGGTATCAGAGCTGAAGGTTACCGGATCAGATAAAAGATTTGAAAAATTATTTTCAAACGGTTTTTAAAGAAGCATTTTTAAAAGAAAGGATTTGTTTTAAAGGCATATTCCCCAAACCCATACGCATTGTCTCCTCTTCCTCTGTTTGAATTCTTGTCTCCTTCTTTCTTGAGTCTCTGGGGCTCCTGGCTTTCTGGGAGGTAACCTCATCGAAAGGCAAAGTAGTGCTCATCTTCCATCTATAGCCGTAGTTGTTTCACTTACGGCCAGTCTTCTTTTAAGTTCATAGGGTTTTCCGTACGATGGAAGCAGCTTTCGAGAGATTTGCCAACATAGTTATACACGGTGAGGGATGAGGGGTTTGGAAAAGGAGCACAACCCTAGGATGAGGAATTAATGGAGATAGGTTTAGCTCACGAAGGAGGAAGATTTTATAAAAGAGGAAGTATCTTTACTCGGGTATGATTGGGCATATAATTAAGGACGAGGGCAAGAACAAAGGACAAGATTTTCAGAAGGGCAAGTACATGCTGAGCGTACCTAGGAGATAGGTGGTAAAAGTTTCTGTTGGAATAATCTAGTTTTTCTGTTCAGATTTAGCGCTTCGCATTTGTTCATATTTGCTTCCATAGTTGAGTCTCTGCACCTTAGTACTTGTATAGTAAGAAGATCCCAATCAGTCTCAAACCCAGTGGGTGGCTCGACCCGTTTATTTTTGGTTAGTAGGGGTTTGAATAGCTATCGAGTTTGCTTATATCATATGACGTAGATTGTCTAAAGGAGATATTCCTTGGGTGCTTGTCTGATATTGGTTTAGGCCTTTGGGGCTTGTACTTGAGGAATGTCGAGTTCGACTAGGATGGTTTGCGTGAGAGATGGATAATTGTGGCAGGCGCTCTAAAGAGCACGTAGTGACCTTTTGACCCTTATCGTTATGTCATGATGGATAAGCTAGGAGGAGAGACCTCTGATCATCCTAGTATATACACTTGGTACCGTGATTGACATCTGTTTACTTTGGAAATGGAGGTCAGAAACTTCACAATCATGGAGTTAAAATACAGTGGAGTAAGGCTCAAGAAGATTAGATAGTAGCATCATACCCTTTTCTTAAGGGTACATCCTTGATTCCTTTTTGTAGGAGCTTTACGCATAATTGTTTCTCTCTTTCCAAAATATATATCCTCTAGGTCGTATCTTCGACCCTTAGGTAGAAACTCTTTTGGATGTAAACATGTATTTGAAACATATTATGATTGATGGTTGCGAGTGGTTGCTAATGGTTGCTCGTAGATGCATATACATAAGTATTAAGCCCTAGATCAGCTCAGACGCCTTAGTATTGCATTCACATATATGCATTTGTTTACGAATTTAACTTGATATGTTAGCATATGGATGTTGCATATGGATGAATGGCTATGCACGCATGTAATATTTACATAACTAGGGATGCTTGCATACATAATTGGACGCATGGCACTGACATAATTCGCATTAAGGAGGTCAACTGAATCAGTAGACCACCTGATTTTGCATTAGATATGGACATATACACACACTATGCATATGAACATGAAAGCATTAGAAATCTTTTAAGGACAATGAATGCCTGTGATTGAATGGTTGAGTAGATGGGTGATTGGATGGTAGGACACATTCTTCCTACCTTGAAGATTTCGGGGACGAAATCCTTTTTAAGTGGGGGAGAATGTAACACCCCGTAATTCTGTGACATTAAGTCTCACAAATTAAAGTATAATTAATTTTTAAAAGAAAAATTAAATGAAAAAGATCCATGCAGTTGTTTAATTTAAGTATTGTAACTAACATGAAAAAGAGAAATAAGGAGAGAACAATAATTATTATTGTTCTAAGACTTATTAACAAAAGCCTTTGTAGCTCAATTGGTTAAGGCATTGGATTTGTAGCATAGAGGTCGGGGGTTCGAACCCCGGCGGCGGCATAATTTTTTTATCTTTGTTTTAGAGAGGGCCAACTGAACATGCAAATATATGTACGTATACAAATTCAAAATTTGAAAGGATAAGAACGTACATATAAGGAAATAAAGAAAATATATATATATACATATGAGAATATAAATATATATATATGCAAAAATATATGTATACGAATGATAAAATTCAAAAGTTCGAAAATCAAATTTCTACGCCAAAACAATTCATTCGAAATTCAAAGTTCTACGCCAAAACAGCTTGTGGGACCCAATGCTGACTCAGCACTGCGTGTACGATAATATTTGACTAGATTCATATGTGAACCTGGACTATTTTCTTAACCGGGTTCAATGCTGACTCAGCGCTACGTGTACGATAAGGTCTTGAGCAGCTATATAAACACCCTCCTAGCCCCATTCTCTCTACACCAATTCTCTCTAGCTTTATGCTGCTCAAATTCTATTCTGCTTCTACTCTGCTAAAATTCTAAATAAAATAAAATATAAATTCAAGACGAGGAAATGCTGCTCAAATCTTTCAAGAGGAGATTCAAATCAAGACTAGAGTTTCAAGTGAAGATTCAACGACTTCTATGACTGTTTTTTTTATGAATCGAATCGAATCTCTGTAAGTCAGTTGTTTCTAGATTTGAACGTTTTTGCTTTATTTTGTGACATGAAATTAAAGGAATAAAAGAATATGCCAAATCTCTCTCTCTCTCTCTATTCGAATCTGTGTTTATACTCTTGGACTAAATTAAGAACTGTTATGATTCAAGGACAAATAAGACTTTGCCTAAGACCATTGCCTATGACTATGGATTCTGAGAACATGTGCCTTTGGACTATGAACATAAGCCTTTGATTTTGGGACATAAAACATTGCCTATGACGGTGACTTATGACTGTGGGAATTATTTTCCCTTTTGACTATGAATATTGCCTATGACTATGGACATTTGCCTATGAATATGAACACAAGCCTTTGATTTGGACATAAAGTATTACCTATGACATAACAACGGTGATTTAAACACCTATGATTCATGACTAGGAAAATTGTTGCTTAGGTTTTGTGACTATTAAATTGGGTCTAAAACCCGATTTATCTATTCTGTCTGTTCTTGATTTTCTTTGGTTTTAGACAGTGGGAATTTACCTATTAAGTTAGGTCTACCCATGTTCTCGAACCTATTTTGTCATTTCTTGGTTTTAGACCGTGGGAGTTTACCTATTAAGTTAGGTCTACCCATATTCTTGAACCTGCGTCGTTATCCAAATCTTTTTATGCCAATTATTATGTCCACCCTTTTTCATAGCATCTTTGGTTCATTCCCTATTTTCTACGAATCTAGATTTATTTACAATCTAGGTTGAATCACAATTATACGAACGGTGGGAATGCGATTTGGGAAAAACACAAAAATAAACATAAATATAGTTGTAAGCTTGAAATTGGCATAGTTTGGAAACGAACATGATTCTGATTTATACAATTTTAGAACATGTGTTAAGACATGTGAATTGGGTAGATTTGACATGGATTATAGGTTATGAAATTTAGATCTAGTATTGGCCTGTAAACTGAAAAACTAGAATAATAAATCTAGTTTGTATGTAGACAGTAAACTAGAAGAATAAATCTAGTTTTTGGGCATAAACGGTGAACTAGAATAGAAAATCTAGTTTGGCATAGACTATAAACTAGAATATAAAATCTAGTTTAGCATAAACAGAAAATAAAGATGATAGATCTAAATTGCTATGAACTGTAGGTTAGGCAAATCAAGATTTGGGCCTAGAATATAAGTCTGTTAGCGACAAATGAATATAGGCCAAATTTGTTTAAAAAGGGGGAAATGGGCTGTAAGATAAATTGTTAACAATTTATAAACAAAAG
This sequence comes from Allium sativum, assembly GCA_030737875.1. Classification (NCBI taxonomy): domain Eukaryota; kingdom Viridiplantae; phylum Streptophyta; class Magnoliopsida; order Asparagales; family Amaryllidaceae; genus Allium; species Allium sativum. The sequence goes on from CM060917.1 coordinate 76,547,539, forward strand.
AAAGATATTTTGATAACACCCCTTTTTATAACTCGTACCAGAAAGTTCTAGGGTGACAGAGAGGATAGTGTATAGGCTTGGGTTTGGAAAATACAAGTTTGCTGCCCTCCCTGGCTATCCCTAACTGATCCGACGAACGGGATGGTTGCTTTCAAAACCAGGTTTGGAAATTAATTAGAAAACTCTTTGAACTTAGAAAACATGAATATGCCTAACCCGAGGTTAGACTGAGTTGCGGTGTAAACCTGCCCGGAACCGACCGGCACATCCAGTAACCGCAGCAATATCTGTCTAATGTGAGAGGTTGCGGCTTTAATTTATTAATTAAAGCTAGAACAAGAAGGGGAGGGTTAAGTCCATAGGAACACTTAACCAACACAGTTAAAGCTAGAATGGGAAGGTTAAGTCCATAGGAGCACTTAACCAACTTAACACTGTTAAGCTAGAATGGTAGGGTTAAGTCCATAGAAACACTTAACCAACTTAACACAGTTAAAGCTAGAATGGGAGGGTTAAGTCCATGGGAATACTTAGCCAATTTAACATGTTGACTAGACTAGAAGGTGGGGTTAAGTAAAGTTAATACACTTAGCCAATTTAACATGTTAATTAGACTAGAGGTTGGGGTTAAGTAATACACTTAGCCAATTTAATATGTTAGCTGGGTTGGGCCGTAGGGTTAAGTAAACTTGAACACTTAACCATCAGAATATAATAAATGAATAGGGTTAAGTCTAAGACACGAAGAGATGATACTTAACCATTAATAACAGGTTTAGTTAAAACCGGTGGGAAAGGTTAAGTTAAAAAGGGAACACTTAACCAATACAGGATGAATGGGTAGGGTTAAGAAATACTTAACCAATATGACTTGGTTTGTGGTGGGGTTAAGTCAACATGAATACTGACAACACTTAACCAGTTTAACAGGATAAGGGAAGAGGGTTAAGTTAGCTTGAATCGACTAAAGACACTTAACCAATCCAACTTAACGGGAAAGAGAACTAAGTAGTAAAACTTAGTTAAGAAGACAATGATCCTGGAAACTAAGTGGTAAAACTTAGTTAGTAGAACTAAGTAGTAATTCTTAGTATAACACGAAGGAGCGGACGTCCATCTGATTTTAAAGAAGACTCCAACGAATTGGGATACGAAGCCCGAGGCTTCGAGGGGACGTGAGGGTACTCTTGGTATCCCTCTGTGAGGCTGTAGATGATCCGCCTGGGCGCACAGAGGTTAAGGTCTGCGGTAGAAGAGCCAAGGGTATGCCTTGGTTGCAATATATGGCAACCAAAAGACTAGGATGGACCAGCGTGATTCGGCGAGAAGACGGAAGCCCTATGATAGCAACTCGTCGTCTACCTACCATCTTCAGTCAAGCGAGACACGTGAAGCGGGAAGCCTGGAGGACTCATACGGACCACATACTTGCTATCTAGTTGTGGTTGCGGGGTGTTGTTGGCCATAGAATTAGTGGGGCAGATAGGGGCCTTCGTACAGTTCTCATTTTACAAGGGTGGCCTTCCATTAGTTGAGGGAGGGGTCGAGTGGGACCATAGCCACTGGAAAAACAGACCTTAACATCTGCATCGGCAGATATTGAAAGCTCCCGACCGAGTTCCGTATTTCTAGAGTAGCCCTGACACGGGACTCGGGTAGCACATTACAGGACATGTGCATCTAGACAAGCGATAACGATTCACGATACATGCGTGGGGAAAGTCTAGGAACATGTACCACTCTAGGTAGTGTATCCTAGACTAAAGGGCATCGTTCGACAGGTAGCATAATTTCTAGTTAGACCTAGGTGGCATCAAACCTGAATCCGAGAAGCATTCAGCAGATAGCGTAGACTCTAGTGGAATCTAGAAAGCACTTGATATAAAACCTAGACTAGATCTAGGTAATAAATAATCAAGGTACGCCTGAAGGCGATGGAAACTACAGGGATTGGGATCACGTTATCGTTACTAGTGGGGACACTAGTTAGGCGGTGCAGAGATATAGAAACCAGAATAATAGGGTAATAGCGAAGCAGAGAAAGTATTAAAGTATATCCAGTTTATCTTGCCTTAGCATATCTTGTGGTAATCTTATCTTATCTTGTTGACCCTATCATCATGGTATTGTCTTGTATTCAGTTAATTCATGTCGTTTCATTTTTCCCCTGTTCACATGCTAGAAGTTACTGACTTACTCAGGCTTTATGTCTGACTCTGTTTTTCTTTCGCTTCTTTTCTTCCGTTTCCCCCCAGGTAGTTGAGGAGGGAATAGTATAACTCAGGTTTAGATTGGACCGTTGCTCTTTCCCAGCTTGAAGATTTGACGAAGTTGTCCTTGGATTCTCTTTTCAGATGCTATGGCTGGCTCTTGCTACATTGGGAAATATAAAATGTTGTTTTATGCTTCTTTATTTTGTAAGACAGATGACACTCTGATATTGGAAAGCAATTGTTGTACAAACTATTTTGTCAATAAAGCAAAGTTTTATTTTCCGCTGTTTTAATTTTGTTTGTCTTGTAATTTATCCGCATCTTTTACCCTATAATGCTCCACAGAACTTAGTGCATTCCCTTTGTGAGTGACACTAACGGACGTGGGGTGTTACACTTGTCTGACTCAAGGTTTTATGTCTCCTCTTATTACCTTGGGCTGTTCACCGGGTTGTGGATGGGCAGACTAAGTAGCAGGTTGCAAGTGATTAGTGAGGACGATGCTGTTGTTCGGAGGCGAGAAGGAGGCTGGCGTACCAGTTTTATAACTATCTAGTATTTCTGTTTCCGCTATTTGAGTGTTGTAGTGAGGACTTATGTACAAACTTTGATATTAGTTGGATAACCTTTCATGATGTTGAGAAAGTTTTATAAAGTTTGCTATATGATGCCTCATTACTATTACATGTTGTATATGTTCTATTATATTTTATCCTTGCGCTGTGAGTTCTACGACAGGTTCCGATGTCGTTTACCTACTATGATGATCGCCCATAGCTGCCTGGCACACTCTTCAGCGCATTATTTCTCTTGTTTAGTGCGGGGGTTATGGGCGGTCGTCACATTTGGTATCAGAGCTCTGGTCAACGATTTTGGCCAAAGTTCAAAGACGTAATCACGTATGAGAGACATACTTGTAGATTTCAGTTTGATGCTTACTATATATATTAGCATATATAGTAGTAGCGGTTGTATCTCTTTAGCGGTTTTTCTTTGAAGCGACTAATTATTCTAAATTGCAGATTTAGAATGAATAGACGACCATCAAAACACGCTGCTAGGGGGGCTAATACTGGAGGGGGAAATGGTGGTGAACCAGACTACCTATCCATGTTCGAGGCCATGGCGGCAACGATCATGAATAAGGTCCCCGCTCTAGTGGCAGCTACGGTTGATGTTGGAGTTTCAGTGCCTAGGGCTGTCGAATTTGCAAAGTTATGCAAAGACTTTTCTTCATTGGGAAGAAAACAATTCAAGGGCACTGAACCAGTTGAAGAAGTCCAGAGGTGGATGGATACTTGTGTTAGGATCTTCAAGGACTTGGGCATTAATGATGCAACAAAGAGGAAACTTGCATTAAGGCAGTTAGAGGGCAGAGCAATGGACTGGTGGAACTCTGTCACATGTGAGACCCCTGAAGAGGATATTTCATGGGAGCTGTTCCAAGCTAAGTTTGAAGAAAAGTTTATCTCCATCGTGCAAAAATCTATCCCATTTAAGAGATTCATGGAGCTTAAGCAGAATGGTCGGCCAGTTCTTAACTATATTTCTAACTTGGAGGCTTTGTCGACGTATGCTCGTTCATATGTAGATACTCCTTATCAAAAGAACGAGAAATTTGTCTTGGGGTTGGATGAATATCTTGGGAATCAGCTTGTGGATCACCTCGATGATAGCTTTGAGAAGATCGCCGAGAAGGCTTTGAGGCATGAAAGTCTGTTTCCTAAGAAGATGTCTGTTGTTGCACCTAAGGAAGAACAGAAGCCACAACAGGGTGGTAATAATAATAAGAGGAAGCAACAACAACAGAAAGGGGAGAATGGCCAAAAGAAGCCAAAGAGTGTGGTGGTTTGCTTTGATTGCGAACAAAAAGGCCATTTTGCTAATGAGTGTAAAAATCCGAAAGTTGAGAGGAAATGTCACAATTGTGGCAAGCATGTACATCTCAAGAAGGACTGTTCAGAATCAGCTAAGGGCAAGCAGGCTGTGAAGGTGTAACAACCCGCATTCTACGCATCGGAGGATCGTAGAATATTTATTTCTTTCTCATACGAAGTCGTATGGTCGTGTAACTTTGGGAGACGACTATTGGGGTCATTTCCCACGTTCATGATTTTTTCCGATTTTTAAATGACCGTTTTACCCCTAGCGAATCTTGTTTGGCCATAACTTTTGATTGGAAAGGAGTTTTGACCTAAAACCACTTCCATTGGCTTCAGATGATGGTTTACCTTTCCGTAGAGTGGTCACATGTGAAAAACGGACTTTCCGTTTGGGAGATATGGCTGAATTAAGGTTTATAAGGCTAAAAACAGCTTAATTGGGCTTAACCGGGTGATTAGCAGCTTGACCCATAACCCATTTCGGGATTAGGGTTATGGGAGGGCTGAAAGGGTTAGGAAAATCATTTCATTTCAGTTTTCTCAGCCGCCACAAACCTCCCTTAAGCTCTAGCAATGGCCTCCATCTTCTAAAACACTCCAAAACACCTTTTTGTCATTTCTAATCACATATTAGCCTAATCTACATCAAATTAAGGTGGATTAGCATAAGAATTGGGATAGAGCTGCTGGAACAAATAGAGATTGGATCCAAATCAGAGAAGTTTCAGATTTGAGAATTAATTTGCGGCTAAGGTGAGTGATTTGCATTGTTTTTCACTAATTACGGCTAATTATGGTAATTAGCGAAGATTAGCGAAATTATGGCTCAGAAAAATCTAGAAAAATTCCTAAAATTCTAAAACATCATTTTATGCCTCTGATATATGAATTTGGGTTAATTTCGACTAATTTTGCAAATCCCGGAATTTGGGGGATTAAGGGGTGATTAGTGGAAATTAGCGAATTTATGCATGTTAAAAATCTAGAAAAATATTTATAAATTTCTAAATATTATTTTAGGCCTCTTTTAGAAAATTTGGCTGATTTGGTTAAGTTTTGTTAATCCTATCATTGGATTTGCTTAAACGTGATTAAGGGAAAATATGGGGTTTTTGGCTATGTTTGATCCGTTTTAACATACCATATTGTTGTTTTGCTGTTTGTGGATGTTTATACATGTTGCTATGACTGTATGGTATGCTTTATGATTGTTTAGAATAGTTAGAATGGTCGAAAATGCCGTCGAGAGGCGTATAAACAGTCGTTGGAAAGTTGCAGGAAATGCAGGCAGGGATCAGATCGGACCTCCCTTACCCGACCCAAACCGTTCGTGGGTACTTACTACGATCCGAACCGGAGACCACGATCCGCCAACAGCTCTCATACCTGATCCGCTCTCGCTCTTCGCACCCCGATCCGACCAGAGGAGGACAACATGCACTTGCACGCTCCGACCCGATCCACTTCAGAAGCCACGAACCGATGGTGCGACCCGATCCAATGGAGCTGGAGCGCCACGAGCTAGAAGGAGCACGACCCGATCCGTATGGCGCGACTCGATCCGATGGAGGGAGCACGACCGACCCGATCCGAGATGCTTGGTCTTGAAGTGAAGACCACGATCCGACCTGAGCGAGGGTGATGACAACGATCCGAAGCAAGGTGAAGTGAAGACCGACCCGGATGAAGATGATGACTAAAACCCGAGATGCAAAGGTAGTCCAAATGGAAGTTAGAGCTCATGATCTAGATGGGAACCAATGAGTTCACTTCATGATTGGGCTTTGCTGCGGGACGTGTTCAAAGGGGTTGTCGGTATACATAACTTTGGTTCACCACTGAGAGATGGATAGTGGGCTTGTAGTGATAGTTACACGGGATTGGATTCCGTCATGGCCCAAAGTATGAGGTGACCAAAGTAGTGGATATCGTATGCTTTACGCACTGAGTGAGGGATGTGAGGATGATTGCTATGCTTGATTGTTTGACACCACTATGACATGCACACCCCCATCCCCGTATCTCTTACACTGTATGTTAGTGGCACCTTAGAGTATTGTACGGTATGTAGTGCTAACTCTTTGGTTGCAGGTCCAGGTTCAGGTATGATTGGATTATACCTGTTATTGTTCTGTTTTGTTGCTTATCGCTCACACCAGACTTTTGTCTGACCCATAGTTTTATGTCTCTTCTTATTACTCTGGGTGCTCACACGAGCAAACTAGAGACAGGTTATCTGGTGATGCACGAGTAGCTGATCTGGAGGCGAGCAGGAGGCTTCCACGTATGATATATATAGATATTCTCACTGTGTCGTTGGTGGTCACTACTTGGGCATTAGTAGTGTACCTCCCTTATCTTGCTTTTGCTTCTAGAGACAGTTTGAAAAGTTGTAATAATTAAATGATGTGGAACATAAGCTGTATTTGGATTTTCCGCTGCTATGATAGTTGTTTTCAGCTTATGCACTGTCTCGCCTGTTTGTGTCAAGTATATGTTATGATTATATTTTATTCCATGCGTTGTGAGACATATTACAGGTTCTTTGTTCGTTCACTCTCTTCTTTCTTTTCTTCTGACGACCGTCCCGTGCTAACTGAATTTGTGTACAGCGCACCATTGGAGTAAATGTCGGTTGGTGCGGGGCGGGCCGTCACAGAAGGCATATGCTTTGGAAGTCGTGCCAACTTCTTCAAGAGCTCCTACTATAAAGGAGAAGGGAAAGGGTGTCGTGGTGCAAGGTACTCTTTCTGTTCATGGTGTTTCAGTTCGAGTTTTGTTTGACACCGGAGCATCACATTCATTCATTCATTTGCAATGAGATTGTTTGTCACTTGGGTTTGGAACCCGAGATTTGTGATAGACCATTGATCGTGATTAATCCAGTTGGGGGTTCGTCCAGTTTGTGCATGATATGTCGTGGTCGAGTGTTGTCGAGTCATGGTTGCTCTTTTATGTATGATTGATTTATTCTTAACTTCGTTGGGTATGGGATCATCTTGGGCATGGATTGGCTCAAGAGCTATGCAGCAAGGGTGAATTGCGAGAAGCTAAAGGTGAGGGTCGGGGATGTGGAAGGGCGAAAGGTGTTGATTAGATGTAAGCGTGAAGACGGGGTCTTCGTGAGTTATCTATATTCACTTGGGATTCCACAAGAAGACTTGTAATCAGTGCTGATTGCTAATGAGTATGTAGATGTCTTTGACGAGGTCAAAGGGTTGCCGTCGCATCGTGAGATCGAGTTTAGGATCGATTTGGTTGAAGGTGCTAGACCAATCGTTATGCCTCTCAGGTAGATGGCGCCTAAGGAACAGCGAGAGTTGGAGGTGCAAGTTAGAGACCTTCTGGGAAAAGGATTCATTCGGAGGAGTGTATCCTAGTGGGGTACACCGGTCGTATTTACAACCAAGGCGGATGGCTCGTTAAGATTGTGTGTGGACTATCGTGAGCTGAACATGGTGACAAAGAAGAACAAGTATATGTTGCCAAGGATAGATGACTTATTCGATCAGCTTCACGAAACCAAAGTTTTTTCTCGGATGGATTTAGCAACGGGATTTCACCAGTTGAGGGTGGCTAAGGATAGTGTGCCAAAGACTTCTTTTAGGACACCATCCGGGTTTTTCGAATGGTTGGTGATGCCATTCGGGTTGACTAACGCGCCAGCGTATTTCGTGGATCTTATGAATTGGGTATTCAGAGATTAGTTGAACAAGTTCGTGATTGTATTCGTGGATGACATCCCAGTTTACTCCAGAAATAAGGAAGAACACAAGATGCACTTGAGAGCTGTGTTAGAGATCTTGCGAAAGCATCAGCTAAGAGCTAAGTTTTCGAAGTGTCACTTCTAGAAGAATGAAGTGAGGTTCTTAGGTCATGTTGTTTCTAGAAATGGGATAACGGTTGACCCCGCTAAAGTAGCAACAATCCAGAAATGGGATAGACCTAAGAGTGTGACAGATGTTCAAAGTTTCCTTGTGTTGGCTGGTTATTACCATCGGTTTATCAAGGATTTCTCCAAGGTAGCTGCATTGTTAACAGGATTGACGAAGAAGAACCAAGTGTTCACATGGGATGCAAAAAGTGAACAAGCGTTCGAAATTCTGAAAGAGAGATTGACGAGTGCAATTGGGTCGGTCATATTCCAGAAAGGGGTGATCGGGCCGGGTCGGTCATATTCCAGAAAGGGGTGATCGGGTCGGGTCGGTCATGTTGGTGCAATTGGGTCGGCCGAGTTGGATCGGTCGGTCCTAATACTGGTCGGTCAAGATGGGTTTTTCAGCAGTGCTTCTAAATGCTGTGGTGGATGGCTTAAGTGCTGTGGTTGGTTTCCTTAGCTTGTGTGTATGAATGCTATGGATTGTTTTGAACCTTATACTGATGTTGTTTTGTTAGACGATGATGATGGCTTCGACGAGAGTCCAGAAGGGGATGTTCGAAATGATGTGATATGTTCATTGATCGGTGAAAAGCAACGAATGTGCAGACAACTCAAAAGGCGTTGGGTTGTGGATAATGGCTACTCGAGTGGTACTTGAGTTTATGATTAGTCGCCGGTGATGACGACTTGAGATGCGAAGGCCGAGAGATTGTCGTTATCGTAAGTTCTAGCAGACTCAAAGCAAGGTACTTTGGGCAGTCGCGAAGGGCCTCATACCTTGGGCAGTCGTGAAGGGCCTCGTACCTTGGGTAGTCATGAAGGGCCTAGTTGTCTTGAGAAGACAAACATACGAGTCATGATGGCATATGGAGTTGTGTTAGAACTGGGGTTACTATTAGCCCTTGACATATGGCAGCCGTGATGGGCCGTCATACGATTAACGATAGTTTCAAAGCGGGATTGACGGTGATAGCCAGAGTCAGTCATGAATGATTGGTTGTTCTATTTGTACCATATCATGTAGGTTGTCCAACGTCGAAGGAGATGTTCCTTAGGTGCTTGTCTGATATAGGTTTAGGCCTTTGGGTTTGTGCTTGAGGGAAGTTGAATTCGATTAGGATGGTATGCATGAGATACATATAATCTGGATGTTATGAGTGTTTTTCAATGATTGAATGAGTGTTTTGGTTTCCATGGATGAATGGTGGGCAAGTGCATGCTCTCGCGACCAGTGCTCCAGATAGAAGTAGGAAAATTTTGGTGGAAGGTTTGATTTTTCTTTCTAGTCATCCTATTAGAACTCTTTTTTATTCTGGTGCTTCACATTTACTTATATCTAGTTCTGTGGTTGAGTCTCTACACCTAAATACAAGTATGGTAGTGGATCCCGTAGTTGTCTCAAACCCCATTGGTGGTTCAGCTCATTGGTCCATGATTTGTCGGGGTTTGAGAATATCTGTGTTAGGCATCGAATACGAGTGCGACGCATATGTGCTCCGTTTTATGGGCTATGGTTTGATTCTAGGGATGGATTGGCTAACCATGTATGGTGCCATTCTAGATTGTGAGTGGTGGGTCGTTAGACTTTTGACTTGCCATGGGAGGACCCTTGAGATTTCTTATGACCCGAAAGGGTCTGTCATGCTTAGTTTCCTAGAGTTTCTTGATGCACCTATTGATGATATTCGATCGGTACGTGTAGTCTATGAGTGTCCTGATGTTTTTGATGAGGTTCGGGGATTACCCCCGAGGCGCGAGATTGATTTTTGTATAAACTTGGTGGACAATGCAAAGCCAGTTGCATTGCCTGTGCGCCATATGGCTCCAAGGGAAAGAGGGAGCTTAGCAAGAATGTAGGGGAGCTACTTGAGAAAGGGTTTATTAGGTGAAACATATCTGAATGGGGTTCTCCAGTAGTATTCGTGACTAAGGCGGATGGTTCACTTCGCTTGTGTGTAGACTATAGGGAGTTGAATAAACTCACTAAGAAGAAAGGCACCCAATTCTGAGGATAAATGATCTGTTTGACCAGCTTATTGGTGCCCCGGTATTCTCTCAATTAGACTTGGCCATGGGATTTCATCAGTTGATGGTGGCTGAGGAAAGCATAGATAAGACCGCTTTTAGGATTCCAGAAGGTTTCTTTGAATGGCTCGTTATGCCTTTTGGGTTGACGAATGTACCCGCCTATTTCGTAGATCTGATGAGTAGGGTGTTTCGGGAGGTTCTAAATAAATTTGTCATGGTCTTTGTTGATGATATCTTGATCTTCTTAAAGAGCGAGGAAGAGCATGCCCAACATTTAAGAGAGGTTCTGAAAACTCTCTGGGTGCATCAGCTTAAGGAAAAGTTCTCCAAATGCCATTTTTGGAGAAAGAGGCGAGATTTCTAGGGCATGTGGTTTCCAAAGATGGGATAGCAGTAGATCCCGCAAAGCTAGTTGCAGTTCAAGATTGGCAATTTCAGAAAAATGCAACGGAAGTGAGAAGCTTTTTTGGATTGGCAGGCTATTATAGGAAGTTCATTAAGAACTTCGCAAAGGTATCAACCTCACTCACCAGGCTAACGGAGAAGAATTTGGTGTTTTCATGGGATATAGATTATGATGTTGCTTTCCAACGATTGAAGAGGACTCTGACAATAGCCCCAGTCTTGACCTTACCCGATGGGAATAAAATGTTTACAGTATACACTGATGCATGTGATACAGGGCTTGGTGCAGTTCTGATGCAAGAGGGAAAGGTAGTATGTTATGGTGGTAGACAGCTAAGGGTTCATGAGAAGAACTACCCTACTCATGATTTAGAGCTAGCTGCCATAGTATTCGCGCTTAAGACACGGGGTCATTATTTGCTTGGAGAGAAGTTCGAGTTATACACCGATCATAAATCTCTCAAGTACTTGTTCTTGTAGAAGGATCTTAATTTAAGGCAACAAAGGTGGATGGTGTTCCTAGCTTCTTATGATTTCGGGATTGCTTATACCTCTAGCAAGGGTAATGTGGTGGCATATGCGCTGAGTAGGCAGAGGATGGCCTTAAGTCCTCTGTTTGTGGAAAGGAAAAGCATGGAGTTGATATCGACTTTTGACTTCAGACCCTCCACCGAGTTATTGCCTGGTTTGTTTGCATTGCTGGAGATACAACCTACTCTTATGGATCAGATAGGAGCTTCGCAGTGAGATGATCCATAGATTTCAGACATCTTGGATAGGCTCAGTAAAGGGGAGACTTCTAGTCACCTCAATAGATATTCCATAGACGATAAAGGGCGCTTGCGGCGAGATGGAAGGCTTTGTGTTCCCCAAACTGGAAGTTTGTTAAAGACAGTCCTAGAAGAAGCCCATCATTCTAAAATGACTATTCATCCAGGCGGTGATAAGAAGTATAGGGATATGAAGAGGGTTTTCTTTTGGGTTGGGATGAAGAAAGATGTGGCAAAGTTTGTTTTTCAATGTTTAGTTTGGCAGCAAGTCAAAGCTGAGCAAAAGAAGCCCGGTGGTTTACTTCATCCTTTGGAGGTTCCATAATGGAAGTGGGAGAGCGTCTCTATGGATTTCATAGATGGGTTTCCTAGATCAAAAAAGGCAACACCAGTATTTGGGTTGTGGTGGATTGACGTACTAAGAGCGCTCATTTCATTCCAGTTAAGAGTAAGAGGACGTCGACATGGTTGGCAGCAATTTACGTTTATGAGATAGTCCGTCTTCATGCAGTATCTTCCAGCATCGTAAGCGATCGTGACCCCATCTTTACCAGTGAATTTTGGAGGAGCTTGCAAGAATCATTAAGTACACAGTTGTGTTTGAGCACTGCTTATGACCCACAGACCGATGGACAAACGAAAAGGGTGAAAAGGATTCTTGAGGATCTTTTAAAGCTGTGTATCCTAGACTTCGGAGGGACTTGGGAAGAGCATCTTCCTTTAGTAGAGTTCGCCTACAACAACAGTTATCAAGCTAGTATTGGCATGGCATAATTCGAAGCATTGTACGGATGACCCTGTAGGTCACCAACTTGTTGGTGGGAATATACAGAAAGGCTACTACTTGGACCGGAGATGGTTAGAGAAACATCCGAGAAGATTGATCTTATAAGACGACGAATGAAGACCGTTCAAGATAGGTGGAAATCCTATGCTGACAAGAGAAGGACTGACATTGAATTTGAAGTAGGAGACATAGTTTTCATTAAGGTGTCACCTTTGAGGAATGTGGTTCGCTTCGGATCTGTAGGGAAATTGGCACCAAAATTTGTAGGGTCATTTCCCATAACAAAAAGGATTGGCCAAATGGCCTATAGGGTAAAGCTACCAGAGAGACTATACAATGTTCATGATGTTTTCCATATTTCTCATTTGCGGAAGTGCTTGCATGATACCGCGGAAGTAGTTGAGCTGAGTATACTGGAGGAAGTAGAGGTGGAATGGGAGGCGATAGTTAGATGAGTTCCTACCCGTATTCTTGGATCAGAAGTTAAGAAGCTACGCAATAGAGAAGTCAAATTGATGAAAGTTCAGTGGGGAGGTGACTCGTAGGATGCGACTTGGGAGACCGAAGACAAGATTCTTGCTTCGTACCCTTTTCTTTTCGAGGGTATATTCTTAACTTCCTTTCCAAAGCTTTTATTTATACTTGTTTCTATCATTTTAAGTATATCCTATTAATCGAATCTTCGACCTTTAGGTACGAATCCCAAGGATGTAAACATGTGTTTGGGACATGTTATGTTTGACGGATGCAAGTGTTTGCTATTAGTTGCTTGTGGATGCATATACACACATCAGGCACTAGATCGGCTCAATCACTTTCATACTGTATATGGATGTGTGTGCATTTTTCTTCTTTTAATGGATGGAAATGGATGTATCATCATATTTATGTTGCATTTGGATGGATGATTGTGGACCCATATAGAACTTACATGTTATAATAGGATTGTTGGATACATGTTGGATTCATGGCACTAACATACATTGCATTAAGGAGGGTGACTGAATCAGTAGACCTCTTGATCTTCGCATTAGAGTAAGGACATATGCACACACCTTTGCATATGATCATATAAGCATTAGAAATCTTTAAGGACAATGGATGCCTGTGATTGGCGGATGAGTAGATGGGTGATGGATGTTAGGATATACATTCTTTGTAACTTGGAGATTTCGGGGACGAAATCCTTTGATTAAGGGAGAATGTAACAGCCCGTAATTTTAACAACACTAAAGAGTACAAATTAAAGAATAACTAATTTAATATTCATAATTAAGTGAAATGGACTGAGCCATTGCGTTCGTCTCGGAATTTTGGTCAAAATAGACACCTGGTTTGCGTAAAACGGACACCGTATGAAGAAGTTATAAAGGTTTGAAGTTTGTATACACGCAAGAACAATATATATATACATAGGGTACAAAAATTCAAATTTAATCCAAAATAGTTCAAATCACGCAGAAATGGGGGGTGAGAATTTTCCCGCTTAAAGGGTGTCGACCCCTGGGTCGACCCCTAAAGGGAGGTGTCGGCCCCTGGGTCGACCCCTCAAGTGGGTGTCGACCCATGGATCGATCCCCTAAAGAGGGTCGAACCCCCCAGGGCAGACGTGGAAAATTTGGGTTTGGGGTTGGTAGCTATATATATGGCCTCATTTCTCATGTTTTGCACACTGAAAATAATAGAGGACTAGATTTTATCACTGCCCGGATTGAATCCAACCTTTTTCTTCTTCTGCAATCGAGTTAATCAAGTTTAGAGTTATTCAAGTGTAGATCTGTGATTCAACATCTGCTATCACCTTCTATTTTTCTAGATCCAAACATTCTGAGTCCATGTTAATTTTAGGTCTGAATAATTAAAAGTAAAATTTGATATGACATTAACTTGGATCTATGCCTATGTCCATTTGAATCAAATCAGATATGTTATAACCTGTGTATCTATGATGTTATGACATGATTATGACTTAGATCTAAACCTTCACCTATTTATCATGTTAGATCTTCCATTGTTTCACCGTTTCGATCACATTATACTTGTCCTTATCATGTTTGTGGTTAAACCAGATCTGTTATTAGTTGGATATCCAAACCATTGTTTAGATCACATCATGCCTATCCCTATTTTGCTAGAATCAGTGCTATTGTCACATGTTCATCCTATATGCTTATCTTGTCATTATGCCACTATATTTTTATGCCATTATATGTCAACCTTATTAGTATGATCATCTATGTCCTTTTCCCTCTATCTTTTCCCTTTTTTTTTATACAGCCAGGCTACCTTCGAGCCTAGGCATGTTGCTAAAATATGCGAATATGTTAGATTGGGAACGAGGGGAAAACATTAATATAGGGCATAACTTGTAATTGGGAATTTGGGCATAACTTGAATAAAGTGCGAAAATATGAATTTGGGGCATATAGTTTATTATGAACATAACTTGGTAGAAGGGGCATGAAAACCTATAACGACATAGGTAAATTTGGTTAATAATTTGAATGCCTAGGATTATTGTAATTAGAACTGCAACCGCGCCTAGACAGAGGTTAGATTACACTTGTGGTGGAAGTCCTTCCGGAACCGCTCAGCATATCCAGCAACCACAAGTGGTGAACCTAATGTGACGGGTCTACGGGCACAAATACGAGACGTGCTAAGACACAAGGTTAAGCCCGATATGTGGAGGAAGTCCACCAGGAACCGACCGACATATCCAACATCCACAAGTGGTAGGCTTAATGTGGGAGGTCTAGTACATTATAACCATAAATGGGCATGGTAATGAATTGGAATAATTAACCTATTTAAATCCATAGAGATTGTATGAATATGAAGTTGAATAGGGGTTAAGTAAACTTGTATGAACAGTGGGTGGGTTAAGTAAATCTGGAGTGGGTGGGTAATATTTATATATAGGCCCACAAACTTAACCGATGAGGTTATGTAATTAAAGACGTCGATAGGTAAGCATAACCCGTGGAAAACCTAGTGGGGATACAAGAAAAATAATCTTGTGTGTGGGACCTGTTTCAGTCAGTAACCCATATATAGGTATCAAACGAGTACTTCGAGCTAGGTCGGTGTCGGGGCATGCTTACAAGGCTAATTGTAAGAGATCCAAACGTGGAGGACGGTGTGGGCGGCGTAAACCGACAGAGTCATGTTCATGCATGGTCCGGGCAGAGTGGGATAAGACGACCGTGACACCAGTAGATATGGTTGTGCACATCCGGAAAATGAAGGGTTGCCACTTTAGGGAGTGGTACACCCTACTATGGGGCCGATACAGGGTTTCTACGAATTAGGGAGCCGATCGATTAGGGCAATAATTAGGGCACACTTAGACTCCGGTTGTTTAGGAGCCCGTTATTATCCATAAGGGTAACTCTAGAACGTTGGGCTGCCTATTGATTGTATAGGGTGAAAACTTCTCATTGGAAGTATGCCTAAGTCTACCATCTTATAGTTGTTGGGATCATCTCATTCTGGTTGTACTAGTATCGCTCCAGAGTAATCATTAGAGAAGTGTATACACTCTATCATGTTTACCTTGTCATACCTGCCTTTAGTGATGTTATCTTTCTTATCCATCTTATATGCCAGTCATGATACTTTTACTTATTTATTTGTTAAAAGTAACTAGACTCACTAGACTTAATGTCTGACCCTCTTCGTTTCCTCTTCTTTCTTATGTTTCCCTCCCAGTTTCTCAGGGTGAGAATACTCAAGCTTGTTTAAGATTCTGCTATCATTTTGCTGGAGCTGCTTAGATGTATTGCACAAGCTCTTATCTTTGCTACTATGGCTATGTTTAATATGGGGATTATGCTTCTTTTATCTTTGTACTCTTATGTTTCAAGTGCAAGACAAAAGTTTTGATGATGTACTAGGTTTATGTATTTTCAGACATATGATGTTTTGAACCATGATGCTTTATGATTAATAATTTTTTTAATTCCGCTGCTATTTTATATTTGTCTTGTAATGTTTCTGTTTTTGTTTACCTATAACGCTTCACGAAACTTAATGCATTCTCTTAATGAGTGACATTAACGGACGTGGGGTGTCACACTTGGTATCAGAGCTGAAGGTTACCAGATTAGATAAAAGTTTTTGAAAATTATTTTCAAAAAGGTTTTAAAAGAAAGCATTTTCAAAATGAAAAGTCTGTTTTGAAAAACATATTCCCCAAATCCATTTGTAGTATCTTTCGATCCTTTGCCTGAATCCCTTTCCTTTTCTTTTCAGTATGTCTGGGGAACCTAATATTCCAGAGGGCGTTACGATACTAGGCTGGTTCCGTAGGTATCTAGAGGCCACGGCGCCTGCCAGTGGTCAAGATGATGTTCCTCCCCTAGCTGCACCCGTCGTTCCTCCTCCTCCTCCTCCGCGCGAAGAAAACTTCCCTAAGGTATGCAAAGATTTCCGTGCTATGGGAAGAAAGCCATTCCATGGAACCGAGACATTCGTAGAGGCAAGGAATTGGCTCAAGGAGACAAAGGACTTGTGTGGAATTTTCGATGTGGATGATCGTAGGAAGACTCAACTAGTCGCCTGGCTACTGAAAGATGAAGCTTCGTTTTGGTAGGAAATAACACAAGCAGGGCATCTGGTGGAATCTTGGGATGATTTTTGATAGAGGTTTGAAATGAAGATTCTTTCTCAAGCTAAGAAGAGCATGCAAATGGAGAGGTTCTTGGCGCTCAAATAAGGAAACATGACTGTTAAAGAATTTGTGAACAAATTCAACCATCTACTAAGGTTTGGATTGGAACTGGTAGATACTCCGCATAAGAAAGCTTTGTGATTTGTTTAAGTGCCGAACGAACCCCTTCATGGGTTAGCTATGTCCAATATTCTAATGGGAGCAACTTTTGAAAGGCTTGTTGATATGGCCTTGATGCATGAGCAAGACAGAAGCGACGAGAAGGAAGTTACGGTTGAGGAAACAACGAACAAGAAAGTATAGCCCAAGAAAGAACAACAACAACTAAAACAGAAGAAGGGCGGAAAGAATGACAAGGCTAAGTATAAGAGGAAGTGCCATAGTTGTGGGCGCGGGGTTCACTTGGTAAAGGACTGCAAAAGAAGGAAGAATACTAGCTTAAATTGTAGAGAGGTCGGACCCTTTGCTAAGGAGTGCCCAAAGAAATAGGGACAAGGTCAAAGGGTTGGAGCTTCTGGAGGGCAAGTACATGCTCTCGTGACCAGTGCTCCAAATAGAGGTAGGAAAATTTCCGTGGAAGGTTTGATTTCTCTTTCCAGCCATCCTATTAGAACTCTTTTTTATTCTGGTGCTTCACATTCATTTATATCTAGTTTTGTGGTTGAGTCTCTGCACCTAAATACTAGTATGGTAGTGGATCCCGTAGTTGTCTCAAACCCCATTGGTGGTTTATCTCATTTGTCCATGATTTGTCGAGGTTTGAGAATATCTATGTTAGGCGTCGAATATGAGTGCGACGCATATGTGCTCGGTTTTATGGGTTATGTTTTGATTCTAGGTATGGATTGGCTAACCATGTATGGTTCCATTCTAGATTGTGAGAGGAGGGTCGTTAGACTTTTGACTTGCCATGGGAGGACCCTCGAGATTTTTTGTGACCCGCAAGGGTATGTCATGCTTAGTTTCGTAGAGTCTCTTGATGCATCTATAGATGATCTGCGATCGGTACTAGTAGTCTGTGAGTATCCTGATGTTTTTGATGAGGTTCGGGGTTTACCCCCGAGGCGCGAGATTGATTTTCATGTATACATGATGGACAATGCAAAGCCAGTTGCATTGCCTGTGCGCCATATATCTCCAAAGGAAAGGAGGGAGCTTAGCAAGAAAGTAGGGGAGCTACTTGAGAAAGGGTTTATTAGGCCAAGCATATCTGAATGGGGTGCTCCCGTAGTTTTCGTGATTAAGGCGGATGGTTTACTTCGCTTATGTGTAGAATATTGGGAGTTGAAGAAACTCACTAAGAAGAACAAGCACCCATTCCGAGGATAGATGATCTGTTTGACCAGCTTTTTGGTGCCTCGGTATTCTCTCAGTTAGATATGGCCATGGGGTTTCATCAGTTGAGGGTGGCTGAGGACGACATAGACAAGACCGCTTTTAGGACTTTAGATGGTTTCTTTGAATGGCTCGTTATGCCTTTTGGGTTGACGAATGCACCCGCCTATTTTGTTGATCTAATGAGTAGGGTGTTTAAATAAATTTGTCGTAGTCTTTGTTGATGATATCTTGATCTTCACAAAGTGCGAGGAAGAGCATGTCCAACATTTGAGAGAAGTTTTGAAAACTCTCCATGCGCATTAGCTTAAGGCAAAGTTCACCAAATGCCATTTTTGGAGAAAAGATGTGAGATTTCTAGGGCATATGGTTTCTAGAGATGAGATAGCAGTAGATCCCGCAAAGGTATTTGCAGTTCAAGATTGGCAAATTATGAAAAATGCAATGGATGTGAGAAGCTTTCTTGGATTGGCAAGTTATTATAGGAAGTTCATTAAGGACTACGCAATGATATCAACCCCACTCACTAGGCTGACGAAGAAGAATTTGGCGTTTTCATGGGGATATAGATTGTGATGTTGCTTTCCAACGATTGAAGAGGGCTCTGACAACAGCCCCAGTCTTGACCTTACCCGATGGGAATAAAGTGTTTACAGAATACACTGATGCATGTGGTACAAGGCTTGGTGCGGTTCTGATGCAAGAGGGAAAGGTAGTATGTTATGGGGGTAGACAGTTAAGTATTCATGAGAAGAATTACCCTACCCATGATTTAGAGCTAGCTGCCATAGTATTCGTGATTAAGACATGGCGTCATTATTTGCTTGGAGAGAAGTTTGAGTTGTACACCGATTATAAATCTCTCAAGTACTTGTTCTCGCAGAAGGATCTTAATTTAAGGCAACAAAGGTGGATGGAGTTCCTATCTTCTTATGATTTCGAGATTGCCTATACCCCTGGCAAGGGTAATGTGGTGGTATATGCACTGAGTAGGTAGAGGATGTCCTTAAGTCCTCTTTTTGTGGAAAGTAAAAGCTTGGAGTTCATATCGAATTTTGACTTTAGACCCACCACCGAGTTATTTCCTAGTTTGTTTGCATCGCTAGAGATACGACCTACTCTTACGGATCAGATAGGAGCTTCGCAACGAGATGATCCACAGATTTCAAACTTCTTGGATAGGCTCAGTAAATGGGGGACTTCTAGTCACCTCAATAGATATTCCATAGACGATAAAGGGTGGTTGCGATGAGATGGAAGGCTTTATGTTTTCCAAACTGGAAGTTTGTTAAAGACAGTCCTAGGAGAAGCCCATCATTCTAAAATGATATCATCCAGGCAGTGATAAGATGTACAGGGATATGAAGAGGGTTTTCTTTTAGGCTGGGATGAAGAAAGATGTAGCAGAATTTGTTTCTCAATGTTTAGTTTGTCAGCCAATCAAAGCAGAGCAAAAGAAGCCCAGTGGTTTATTTCATCCTTTGGAGGTTCCACAATGGAAATGGGAGAGCGTATCTATGGATTTCATAGATGGTTTGCCTAGATCAATGATAGCCGACACCAGTATTTGGGTTGTGGTGGATAGACTTACTAAGGGCGTTCATTTCATTCCACTTAAGAATAAGAGGACGGCAGCGTAGTTGGTAGCAATTTACGTTCGTGAGATAGTCCGTCTTCATGTAGTACCTTCCAACATCGTAAGCAATCGTGATCCCATCTTTACCAGTGAATTTTGGAGGAGCTTGCAAGAAGCATTAGGTACACAGTTGTGTTTGAGCACCGCTTATCACCCACAGACTGATGGACAAACGGAAAGGGTGAATAAGATTCCTGAGGATCTTTGTAACACCCCACCTCCGCCAGTGCCACTCTTGCAAGGACATTAGCTTTAGAGGGGCGTTAAACAAGGTAAACATGCATGCAGATATCACAAGACAGAACATAGTAGTAAAGCAGCGGATAAAACTTAGCATTTCAAAACCATAGCCATTTTACAACAAAGTACTTGGTCATTATTTTCCAACAACAAAGTCTAGATAAAATCATAAACTGAAAAACTGAAATACATAAAGTACTATCCACAAAATGAAGTGATAAACCATAGCTAGCTCAATGTCCAAAACCGTACATGAGCAAATCCAGTAAGCAAGCTGTAAAGATCCAAGCTAAGCTCCAATGTTCCCACCCTGAGAACCTGAGGGGGGGGGGGAAACAGAAGAAAAGAGGCGAAAGAAAACATGTCAGTCAAAAAGACTGGTAAGCCCTACTACTATCTGTCCATGAACTAGTAAAGTTAACTGGCATGAAAAGCTGAGATGAACATGAGGATAACAACATACTGGCATGATGATTAACTAACAAGATAGATAAAGGTGTCATCGCATAATCAAGGTTAAGTTTTGCACCACGGGTGTACTAGCATTCTAACATGTCAAGTAAAAACAAGAATTGATCCCTTGGCCCAAGCTTGGCCCAACATCATGAGATGACCTAAATCAAGGTCCAACTACTCGGTCTAGTCGATCGGCTCCCTATAAGCCTAACTCGTCAAGTGTCGGTGTCATACGGCTTAATCATGTAATGTAGTTGACTGTGCAGGGTCCACCCTAGGGTGTATCAGGCCCTATGGTGTAACCCTCTGACACCATTACAGGATGCACAGTCCAAACCTACCAGTGCCCGTGTTCAACTCCGGACTTGATGTGCACGACCATGGTCCGCCTGAACAACCGGGGCATCATTCAGCCGTCTCTTTTGGTCTCTTACAATCAGCCCAGTAATCGTGCCCCACCCTAGCCTAGTCATAGGGTCTTATGATACTGCCAAGAAGGTTACTGCTGAAAAGGACCACACAACTAGGGTTTCTTAACGGGTTAAATGTGGTTAACCCGATCCAAACGTGGATTAAATTGGTTAAGAGTACCCAAGGCTCCTGACTTAACCCCGATTAATCCATCAAGCCCAAATTGGTTAAGTATTAAGTGGACCATGACTTGACCCTAATCAGGAGGCATTAATTAACTTAATACGCTTTAACCTCTCACATTAGACTTTGTTGTGGTTACTAGTTAAGCCGGGCGGGTCCGGGTAGCTTTACACCACAACTAGGTCTAACCTCGGGTTCGAGCACAACATGACCAACTTCTCACATTGGGTCCTATTGTTTGTAGCCACTAGTTAAGCCGGGCGGGTCCGGGTAGATTTATGCTACAAACTCAACCCAACCTCGAGTTGGCCACACTCATATTTTCTAAGTGTCATGTCCATTATGTTTCCAAAACATAATTACAAGTTAACATATCACGTCATGTTACAAAAATCATGTTCATGTCATTATGTTACCCAAACCCAATGTAATCCCATCGTTTACATAATCGCAACAACGCATAAAGGGTAAAATAGGGAACTTGGCATAACCCTGACATAAAGGTGTTGAAGCCACAAGTTTAACATGGTGGCATATGAAATGTACATATGTTCATATACTTGCATATTGCATTATTAGGCTTCAAAAGCATGCATAAAACCAAACTTAGCATATGAGTGATACATGGTGATAAATGACATGTAGAAGTTGCTAGAAGTTCGCATTTTGCCTCACATGCAAGTTATCATAAGGGATATGATAACTTTCATGTTGCCAAAATGCAACCTTTAATATAAAGCTTGGAGCTTTATGCTCAAAACCTCAAGTTTAACTTGCATAACATGATAACATGATCAACCCAAACTTGCATAACATAGCAACATGTGTCATACATAATGCTTAAACCAACTTGCATAATGATCATCCAAACTTGCATATAATGATCAACCAAACTTGCATATAATGATCAACCAAACTTGCATATAATGACCAACCAAACTTGCATATAATGATCAACCAAACTTGCATATAATGATCAACCCCAAACTTGCATCATTCATTTAACTTTAGAGTTCAAAGAAAGAAAGTAGAAAAGGGCTTACAATGCTATGAAGACACAAATAAATATTTATTATAAAGGTTGAGACGAAGCCCTTATGCAAGCACCAAAAACCCAAATATGCAAGCTCCAAATGAAAACCCTTGAGCCAATTCAATAAAAACCCTTGCTTTGAAATAGAAATGTTACAACTTGACTTGAATGCAAGCTAAGAACACTCATACAAGTTTGAAAACACTTGTATGAACTCAAAATCTCTCATAGAAATTAACTTAGAAATTTTAGCATGAGAGTGGAGGCCATGAGAGGAACAAATTTGGCATAGTTTAGTTGTAGGATTGAATAATGGTGATTTAGGCTAGGTTTAGGGGTCTTTTTATAGAGGATTAGGATAGTATTAGCCATAGGATTAACCCTAGATTCAATCCAAGCCATCAAAGCATGTCTTGGGGAAGAAGTCAAGTGTAGGAACCATCTAGGGCCTTTAGATTAAAGCTGAACCATGAGAACCATTCAAATGAAAAATCTGCATTTGAGCGAATCGGCCCACGGGTTGACAGCCAAACACCCTGGATTAACCCCTAGTCGACCCAGCGGGCTGGGGTCGACCTCAAAAATCGGCCGGTTCGGTTATTCCCCTCTCCCAATTCGCTGTTTTGAACATTTTTGCATATTTATTTATTTAATTTTCAATTATATATATATATATATATATATCAATATATATATATATTTCTCTGCGCAACCCATTTCACTTAATTAAGTATACTTTAATTTGTGAATTTTTATGTTCAAATTACGGGGTGTTACATTCTCCCCTCCTTAAAGGATTTCGTCCCCGAAATCTCCAAGGTAGGAAGAACGTATCCTACTATCCATCATCCATCTACTCAAAACATCATCCACGTGCAGTCATTGTCCTTAAAGGATTCTAAATGTTGTATGATCATATGCAAAGGTGTGTGTATATGTACTTATCTAATGCAAAAATCAGGCGGTTACTGATACAGTAAACCTCCTTAATGCAAAATATGTTAGTGAAATGAGTCCATATGTATGCAAATTCCTAACATAATTTATAATCTCTACATGAGTGCACATAATATTCATCCATATGCAACATCCACGTGATAGCTCAACAAGTTTCATCCATGAATAAGTATAAGCACTCATGCATATGCAACATGAAAATGTGTGAGCCGATCTTAGTGCCTAATGTGTATCATGCATCCACGTGCAAACACTTGCAACCACTTGCAACCATCAAGCATAACATGTTTCAAATACATGTTTCAACCAAGGGTTTCTACCTAAGGTTCTCATGACAAGATCTACGAAACAAGATAAACTAGATAAACACGGATAAAAAGAAAGATATGCTAATTAGGAAAAGAGATCGAGAATGTACCCTAAAAAAGAAATGGATAAAGCCCACGCATCTTCTCCTCGGTTTCCCAAGTTGCATCTTCGTCGGCTTCACCCCACTGAACTTTCACCAACTTGACCTCTTGATTCCTTAGCTCTTGATCTCTGTTCCCAAGATATGAATCGGAGCTCTTCTCAAGGTTGCTTCTTTCTCTACCTCAATGTCTTCAAGAATGCTTGGTTCAACCACCTCAACGAACTTATGTAGGCACTTTCGGAGATGCGAGACATGAAAGACATTATGCACTCCGGCTAGCTTCTCGGGCAATCCCACCTTATAGGCCATCTTTCCAATTCTCTCTATGATAGGGAAGGGTCCTACGAACCTTGGTGCCAGCTTCCCCGCTGCTCCAAAACGTACCACATTTCGCAAAGGAGAAACCTTCACGAAAACCATGTCTCCCACTTCGAATTCCAAATCTGCCCTTCGCTTGTCAGCATAGGATTTCTGTCTATCTTGGGCCGCTTTCATCCTTCTTCTTACTAATTCAACTTTCTCAGATGTGTATCGTATCATATCGGGCCCAAGTATAAGTCTATCTGTTGTCTCCCACCAACAAGATGGTGACATACACGGCCTCCCATATAAAGCTTCAAATGGTGCCATCCCTATGCTGGCTTGATAGCTATTATTATAAGCAAATTCTACAAGAGGAAGGTGGTCTTCCCAAGTACCACCGAAGTCGAGAACACAAAGCCTCAAGAGATCTTCTAGCACTCTATTCACCCTTTCGGTTTGGCCATCCGTCTGGGGGTGATAGGCTGTACTCAAATTCAATCGCGTACCCATCGCTTCTTGCAAACTGTTCCAGAACTGGCTAGTGAAAATCGGGTCACGATCGCTAACTATGCTAGAAGGAACTCCATGCAACCGCACTATTTCTCGGAGATAAATAGACGCCAGCCCTGATGCGGTCCTCTTGCTCTTTACTGGAATGAAGTGAGCACTCTTCGTAAGTCTGTCAACTATGACCCATATGCTTGTGTTCCCTCTCCTTGACCTAGGCAATCCATCCACAAAATCCATAGAAATACTCTCCCACTTCCATTGTGGGACCTCCAATGGATGTAATAGCCCACCTGGTTTCTTTGACTCGGCCTTCACTTGTTGGCACACCATGCACCTTGAAACATACTCTGCCACATCTTTCTTCATTCCATCCCAAAAGAAACTGCGCTTCATATCTCTATACATCTTATCTCCTCCCGGATGTATAGTCATCTTCGAGTGATGCGCTTCTTCAAGAACTCTATGGACCAAATCTCCCACCCGAGGAACACATAATCTCCCATCACGCCTTAGCCATCCTTTATCATCAATAGTATATCTGGCAAGGTGACTAGACGTCTCACCCCGAATCTACTTGTCATAACTTCGGCTATCTGTGGATCTTCCCTCTGCGAAGCCCCAACTTGATCAAGAAGTGTGGGTCTAAGCTCAAGGGATGCTAATGAACCCGTCATCAACTCAACAGCCGTCGTGAAATCAAAGGTTGCCAAGAATTCCAAGTTCTTCATCTCAATGAACAAGGGGCTTAAAGTCAATCTCCTTCTGCTTAGTGCATCCGCCACAACATTACCCTTGCCAGGGGTATAAGCTATCTCGAAGTCATAAGATGCCAAAAATTCCATCCACCTTTGCTGCCTTAGATTCAGATCTTTTTGCGAGAAGAGGTATTTGAGTGACTTGTGATCAGTATACAACTCAAACCTTTCGCCTAGAAGATAGTGACGCCAGGATTTGAGTGCAAAGACGATCGCCGCTAACTCCAAATCATGAGTGGGATAGTTCTTCTCATGAACTTTAAGTTGCCTACCCCCATAACATATCACTCTTCCCTCTTGCATCAGAACAACTCCTAACCCCGTGCCACATGCATCTGTGTACACGGTAAACATCTTACCACTATCGGGTAATGCCAAAACTGGAGCTGAGGTAAGGGCTCTTTTGAGCTTTTGAAAAGCAAGCTCACACTCCAAGTCCCATGCAAAGACTAAGTTCTTCTTCGTCAACTTAGTGAGAGGGGCCGAAATCTTAGCGAAGTCTCTGATGAACTTCCTATAGTAGCCCGCCAAACCGAGAAAGCTTCTTACTTCGGTCGCATTCCTAGGAGTCTTCCAATCTTGAACCACAACCACTTTCGCGGGATCCACCGCTATGCCTTGCTTAGAAACTATATGTCCAAGAAACCGAACTTCCCTTCTCCAGAAATGACATTTGGAGAACTTGGCTTTCAACTGATGCGCTCTAAGCGTATCCATCACTTCCTTGAGATGTCTGGCATGTTCTTCCTCGTCCTTTGAGAAGATCAGAATATCGTCCATGAAGACAACAACAAACTTGTTGAGGAACTCCGTGAACACCCTACTCATCAAGTCTACGAAGTTGGCGGGTGCATTAGTCAATCCGAATGGCATGACAAGCCATTCAAAGAATCCATCCGGAGTCCTAAACACAGTTTTATCAATGTTATCCTCAGCTACTCTAAGCTGATGGAATCCGGTGGCTAGATCGAGCTGAGAGAAAACAGAAGCACCTACAAGCTGGTCAAAGAGATCATCAATCCTCGGTAACGGGTGCCTATTCTTCTTTGTCAGCTTGTTCAACTCTCGATAATCAACACATAGACGAAGCGAACCATCCGCCTTAGTAGCGAATACCACCGGACCACCCCATTCAGAAATGCTTCGTCTAATAAAATCCTTCTCAAGCAGCTCCTTGATTTGCTTACTGAGCTCCCTTCTCTCACGAAGGGCCATGTGCCTAACGGGCAATGATACTGGCTTGGCATTATCGACTAGATAAATGCGGAAATCTATCTCTCGTTTAGGGGGTAACCCCTTAACTTCTTCAAAGACATCAGGATAGTCTCGGACCACCCTTACAGATTGCAGATCATCGATGGACGAGTCGAGAGATTCAAGATAGCATAACATGACGGGACCTCTAGGGTTACAAGAAATTTCTAGGGTATTACCGAGGCGGGTCATGAGCCTCACCACCCTATGTTCACAATCGAGAATGGCTCCATAACTGGACAACCAATCCATGCCCAAGATTAACCCATATCCCGTGAATCCGAGAACATAAGCATTACACGCGAATTCTACAGTCAAGATAGAAATCTTCAAATCCACACAAATCATAGATAGATGGGCGGAACCCCCAATTGGATTTGAAACACAAACGGGATCCTCAACTAAGCTAGTACTTAGGTGCAAACTTTCAACAATGTCAGAAGAAATAAAACTATGCGATGCGCCAGAATCAAATAAGGTGCGAACAGGATAATCAGAAATATAAACAAGACTTTCTACAGAAATGCTACCTCGATCCTGAACTGGAGCGGCGTTGAGAGCATGCACTTGCCCTCTAGAAGGTCCTGCACGCTGATTCTGCCCTTGCTTCTTGGGGCAATCCTTGCTAAAATGTCCGGTCTCTCCACAATGAAAGCATTCGCCCGACTTCCTCTTCCTTTTCTTACAGTCTTTAGCTATGTGCCCTACATTCCCACAGTAGTGGCATTTTCTTGGGTCCTTTGCCTTGGCCTTGTTGCCCTTGTTGTTCTTGTTGTTTTTGTTGTTCTGATTGCTCTGATTTCCTCCCCACTTGGAGTCTGTCTTCTTGGCTTGGGTCTCATTAGCCTTCACTTCCTTCTTTCCATTCTTATCGTCTCCTTGAAGTAATGCCATGTCTACTAGACCTTCGAAAGTGGCCCCCATAGGTATATGAGATAGGGCTAAACCTTGTAGTGGCTCATTCAACCCTCGTGCAAAGCGCAAAGCCTTCTTCTGGGGAGTATTAGTCATGTCCAAACCAAATCGGGCGAGCTTGTTAAACTCATTCACGTACTCCCTCACTGTCATGTCTCCTTGCTTCAAAGATATAAACTTCTCCAATTGCAAATTCGCCTCAGCTGATGATAGAAACTTAAGCCCAAATCTTGTCCTAAAGTCGGCCCAAGTCTCTATAGGCCTCTTAGCATTGGTGACCTCCCACCAATAAGCAGCTTCTTCTTTCAATAACCATGCTGCCAATAGAACCCTTCTATGATCTTGCACATCAAAGATGGCGAAGAGATCTTCAGTTTCTTTCAACCAATTTCTTGCCTCCACAAAAGTCTCCGTCCCAATAAAGTTCTTGCCACCCATCGCCTTAAAGTCTTTGCAAATCTTAGGGAAATCTGCTTGCGGGTTCTGAGGAGGAGGAGGAGGAGGAGGAGGAACCTCATTTATATTGGGGGTATTTGCTGGGCCCACATCGTTGGCCCTAGCTTCCAAGTATCTCCGGAACCATCCGGGAATGGTCACTCCCTCGGGAAGGTTAAGATCGGCCATAATGAGAAAGGAAAAAGATAGATTCAGAACGAAGAAACGAAGGATAGTGTTATGGCTTTTGGGGAATAGCCTTTTTAAAATAACTAGACTTTTCTTGGAAAATACTTAATTGGTTTTGAAAATAGTTTTTCAAAAGGTAAGTTTCAAAAACACTTTTGCTCAAATCTTGTAAACCTTATGCTCCGATACCAAATGTAACACCCCACCTCCGCCAGTGCCACTCTTGCAAGGACATTAGCTTTGGAGGGGCGTTAAACAAGGTAAACATGCATGCAGATATCACAAGACAGAACATAGTAGTAAAGCAGCGGATAAAACTTAGCATTTCAAAACCATAGTCATGTTACAACAAAGTACTTGGTCATTATTTTCCAACAACAAAGTCCAGATAAAAGCATAAACTGAAAAACTGAAATACATAAAGTACTATCCCCAAAATGAAGTGATAAACCATAGCTAGCTCAATGTCCAAAACCGTACATGAGCAAATCCAGTAAGCAAGCTGTAAAGATCCAAGCTAAGCTCCAATGTTCCCACCCTGAGAACCTGAGGGGGGGGGGGAACGGAAGAAAAGAGGCGAAAGAAAACAGGTCAGTCAAAAAGACTGGTAAGCCCTACTACTATCTGTCCATGAACTAGTAAAGTTAACTGGCATGAGAAGCTGAGATGAACATGAGGATAACAACATACTGGCATGATGATTAACTAACAAGATAGATAAAGGTGCCATCGCATAATCAAGGTTAAGTTTTGCACCACGGGTGTACTAGCATTCTAACATGTCAAGTAAAAACAAGAATTGATCCCATGGCCCAAGCTTGGCCCAACATCATGAGATGACCTAAATCAAGGTCCAACTACTCGGTCTAGTCGATCGGCTCCCTATAAGCCTAACTCGTCAAGTGTCGGTGTCATACGGCTAAATCATGTAATGTAGTTGACTGTGCAGGGTCCATCCTAGGGTGTATCAGGCCCTATGGTGTAACCCTCTGACACCATTATAGGATGCACAGTCCAAACCTACCGGTGCCTATGTTCAACTCCGGACTTGATGTGCACGACCATGGTCCTCCTGAACAACCGGGGCATCATTCAGCCGTCTCTTCTGGTCTCTTACAATCAGCCCAGTAATCGTGCCCCACCCTAGCCTAGTCCTAGGGTCTTATGATACTACCAAGAAGGTTACTACTGAAAAGGACCACGCAACTAGGGTTTCTTAACGGGTTAAATGTGGTTAACCCGATCCAAACGTGGATTAAATTGGTTAAGAGTACCCAAGGCTCCTGACTTAACCCCGATTAATCCATCAAGCCCAAATTGGTTAAGTATTAAGTGGACCATGACTTAACCCTAATCAGGAGGCATTAATTAACTTAATGCGCTTTAACCTCTCACATTAGACTTTGTTGTGGTTACTAGTTAAGCCGGGCGGGTCCGGGTAGCTTTACACCACAACTAGGTCTAACCTCGGGTTGGAGCACAACATGACCAACTTCTCACATTGGGTCCTATTGTTTGTAGCCACTAGTTAAGCCGGGCGGGTCCGGGTAGATTTATGCTACAAACTCAACCCAACCTCGAGTTGGCCACACTCATATTTTCTAAGTGTCATGTCCATTATGTTTCCAAAACATAATTACAAGTTAACATATCACGTCATGTTACAAAAATCATGTTCATGTCATTATGTTACCCAACCCCAACGTAATCCCATCGTTTACATAATCGCAACAACGCATAAAGGATAAAATAGGGAACTTGGCATAACCCTGACATAAAGGTGTTGAAGCCACAAGTTTAACATGGTGGCATATGAAATGTACATATGTTCATATACTTGCATATTGCATTATTAGGCTTCAAAAGCATGCATAAAACCAAACTTAGCATATGAGTGATACATGGTGATAAATGACATGTAGAAGTTGCTAGAAGTTCGCATTTTGCCTCACATGCAAGTTATCATAAGGGATATGATAACTTTCATGTTGCCAAAATGCAACCTTTAATATAAAGCTTCGAGCTTTATGCTCAAAACCTCAAGTTTAACTTGCATAACATGATAACATGATCAACCCAAACTTGCATAACATAGCAACATGTGTCATACATAATGATTAAACCAAATTGCATAATGATCATCCAAACTTGCATATAATGATCAACCAAACTTGCATATAATGATCAACCAAACTTGCATATAATGACCAACCAAACTTGCATATAATGATCAACCAAACTTGCATATAATGATCAACCCCAAACTTGCATCATTCATTTAACTTTAGAGTTCAAAGAAAGAAAGTAGAAAAGGGCTTACAATGCTATGAAGACACAAATAAATATTTATTATAAAGATTGAGACGAAGCCCTTATGCAAGCACCAAAAACCCAAATATGCAAGCTCCAAATGAAAACCCTTGAGCCAATTCAATAAAAACCCTTGCTTTGAAATAGAAATGTTGCAACTTGACTTGAATGCAAGCTAAGAACACTCATACAAGTTTGAAAACACTTGTATGAACTCAAAATCTCTCATAGAAATTAACTTAGAAATTTTAGCATGAGAGTGGAGGCCATGAGAGGAACAAATTTGGCATAGTTTAGTTGTAGGATTGAATAATGGTGATTTAGGCTAGGTTTAGGGGTCTTTTTATAGAGGATTAGGATAGTATTACTATAGGATTAACCCTAGATTCAATCCAAGCCATCAAAGCATGTCTTGGGGAAGAAGTCAAGTGTAGGAACCATCTAGGGCCTTTAGATTAAAGCTGAACCATGAGAACCATTCAAATGCAAAATCTGCATTTGAGCGAATCGGCCCACGGGTTGACAGCCAAACACCCTGGATTAACCCCTAGTCGACCCAGCGGGCTGGGGTCGACCTCAAAAATCGGCCAGTTCGGTTATTCCCCTCTCCCAATTCGCTGTTTTGAACATTTTTGCATATTTATTTATTTAATTTTCAATTATATATATATATATATCAATATATATATATTTCTCTGCGCAACCCATTTCACTTTATTAAGTATACTTTAATTTGTGAATTTTTATGTTCAAATTACGGGGTGTTACAATCTTTTAAGGCTGTGTATGCTAGACTTCGGAGGGACTTGGGAAGAGCATCTTCCTTTAGTAGAGTTCGCCTACAACAACAATTATCAAGCTAGCATTGGCACATCACCCTTCGACGCATTGTACGTACGACCCTGTAGGTCACCGACTTGTTGGTGGGAATATAAAAAAAAGCTATTACTTGGACCAGATATGGTTAGGGAAACATTCGAGAAGATTTATCTTATTAGACGGCAAATGAAGACCGCTCAAGATAGGCAAAAATCCTATGCCGATAAGAGAAGGACTGACATTGAATTTGAAGTAGGAGACATGGTTTTCATTATGGTGTCACCTTTGAGGGATGTGGTTCACTTCGGATCTATAGGGAAATTGGCACCAAGATTTGTAGGGCCATTTCCCATTACATAAAGGATTGGCCAAATGGCCTATAGAGTAAAGCTACCGGAGAGACTATCCGGCGTTCATGATGTTTTCCACATTTCTCATTTGCGGAAGTGCTTGCATGATACCACGGAAGTAGTTGAGCCGAGTATATTGGAGGAAGTAAAGATGGAACGGGAGGCGACAGTCACATGAGTTCCTACCCGTATTCTTGGATCAGAAGTTGAGAAGCTACGCAATAGAGAAGTCAAGTTAATGAAAGTTCAGTGGGGAGATAACCCAGAGCTCGCAACTTGGGAGAGTGAAGACAAGATTCGTGCTTCGTACCCTTTTCTTTTCGAAGGTATGTTCTTAACTTCCTTTCCAAAGCTTTGATTTATACTTGTTTCTATCATTTTAAGTATATCCTATCAATCAAATCTTCGACCTTTAGGTTGGAATCCCATGGATGTAAACATGTGTTTGAGACATGTTATGTTTGAAGGATGCAAGTGGATGCAAGTGTTTGCTAGTGGTTTCTCATGGATGCATACACACACACATTAGGCACTAGATCGGCTCAATCACTTTCATACTGCATATGGATGTGTGTTCATTTTTCTTCTTTTAATGGATGGAAATGGATGTATCATCATATGGATGTTGCATTTGGACGGATGATTGTGCACCCATATATAACTTACATGTTATAATAGGATTGTTGCATACATGTTGGATTCATGGCACTAACATACATTGCATTGAGGAGGTCGACTGAATCAGTAGACCGCCTGATCTTCGCATTAGAATAAGGACATGTACACAAAACTTTGCATATGTTCATATAAGCATTAGAGATCTTTAAGGACAATGGATACCTGTGATTGGTGGATGAGTAAATGTGTGATGGATGTTAGGATATACATTCTTCGTAACTTGGTGATTTCGGGGACGAAATCCTTTGAGTAGGGGAGAATGTAACACCCTGTAATTTTAACAACACTAGAAAAATTAAATAATAATTGATTTAATATCCAAAAATAAGTGAAACGGACTGCGCCATTGAGTTCGTCTCGGAATTCTGGTCAAAATAGACACCTAGTTTGCATAAAACGGACACAGTATGAAGAAGTTATGAAGGTTTGAAGTTTGTATACGCACAAGAACAATATATATATATAGGGACTAGAAATTCAAATTCAACCCAAAATAGTTCAAAATGAACAGAAATGGGGGGTGGGAATTTTCCGGGTTAAAGGGTGTCGACCCCTCAAGGGGGGTGTCGACCTATGGGTCGACCCCCTAAGGAGGGGTCGATCCCCTAAGGAGGGGTCGACCCCCCTAAGGCAGATGTGGCAGATTAGGGTTTGGGGCTGGCAGCTATATATGTAGCCTCATTTCTAATATTTTGCACACTAAAAATAATGGAGAACTAGATGTTGTCGCTGCCCGGATTGAATCAAACCTTTTTCTTCTTCTACAATCGAGTTAATCAAGTTTAGAGCTATTCAAGTATAGATCTGTGATTCAACATCTGCTATTCTCCTTCTATTTTTCTAGATCCAAACACTGTGAGTCCATGTTAATTTTAGATCTGAATAATTAAAAGTAAAACTTGATATGACATTAACTTGGATTTATGCCTATGACCATTTGAATCAAATCAGATCTGCTATAACTTATGTATCTATGATGTTATGACATGATTATGACTTAGATCTAAACCTTCACCTATTTATCATGTCAGATCTGCCATTGTTTCATTGTTTATATCACCTTATACTTGTCCCTATCATGTTTGTGGTTAAACTGGATCTGTTTTTAGTTCGATATCCAAACCATTGTTTAGATCACATCATGCCTATCCCTATTATGCTAGAATCAGTGCTATTGTCACATGTTCATCCTATATGCTTATCTTGTCATTATGCCACTGTATTTTTATACCATTCCATGTCAACCTTGTTAGTATGATCATCTCTGTCCTTTTCCCTCTATCTTTTCCCCTTTTATTTTATATAGCCAGGCTACCTTCGAGCCTAGGCATTTCGCTGAAATATGCGAATACGTTAGATTGGGAATGAGGGGAAAACGTTAATATTTTGCATAACTTGTAATTGGGAATTTGGGCATAACTTGAATAAAGTGTAATAATATGAATTTGGGGCATATAGTTTGTTATGAACATAACTCGGGAAAAGGGGCATGAAAACATATAAAGACATAGGAAAATTTGTTTAATAATTTGGAATGCCTAGGACTACAAGGTTAGATTACACTTATGGTGGAAGTTTGCTCGGAACTTCCCGGCATATCTAGCGACAACAAATGGTGAATCTAATGTGAGGGGTCTAGGTGCACAAATATGAGACATGCTAAGATACAAGGTTAACCCCGACTTGTGGAAGAAGTCCGCCCAGAACCGACCGGCATATCTAGCATCCACAAGTGGTAGAGGCTTAACATGGGAGGTCTTGCACATTATAACCATAAATGGACATGGTAATGAATTGGAATACTTAACCTAGTTGAATCCATAGGGATTATATGAACATGAACTTGAATAGGGGTTAAGTAAACTTGTTTGAACAGTGGGTGGGTTAAGTAAATCTGGGGTGGGTAGGTAATATTTATATATAGTCCCACAAACTTAACCTGATGGGGTTATGTAATTAAATACGCCGATAGGTAAGCATAACCTATGGAAAACCTAGTAGGGACACAAGACAAAGGGGAGAGCTTGTACCATCTTGTTTGTGGGGCCTGTTTCAGTCAGTAACCCATATATATGTATCAAACGAGTACTCCGAGCTAGGTTGGAGTCGGGGCATGCTTATTCGGCTGATTGTAAGAGATCCAAACATGGAGGACGGTTTGGGCACCGCAAACCGACCGGGTCATGTGCGTGCATGGCCCAGGCAGAGGGGACAAGACGACTGTGACACCAGTAGATATGGTTGTGCACATTAGAAAAAAATGAAGGGTTGGCACTTTAGGGAGTGATACACCCTACTGTAGGGCCAACACAGGATATCTACGGAGTTGGGAGCCGATCGATTAGGGTAGTAATTAGGGTACACTTAGGCTCCGGTATGTTTAGGAGCCCGTTATTATCCATAGTGGTAACTCCGGAACGTTGGGCTGCTTGTTGATTGTATGGGGGTGAAAACCTCTCACTGGAAGTACGCCTTAGTCTACCATCTTATAGTTGTTGGGATCATCTCATTCTGGTTATACTAGTATCGTTCCAGAGTAATCATTAGAGAAGCGTATACACTCTATCATGTTTACCTTGTCATACCTGCCTTTATTGATGTTATCCTTCTTATCCATCTTATATGCCTGTCATGATACTTTTACTTATTTATTTGCTAAAAGTAACTGGTCTCACTAGACTTTATGTCTGACCCTTTTTGTTTCCTCTTCTTTCTTCCGTTCCCCCCAGGTTCTCAAGGTGGGGATACTCAAGCTTAATCTGGATTCTACTATCATTTTTCTGGAGCTTCTTAGATGTATTGCTCAAGCTATTATTTTTGCTACTATGGCTATGTTTTACTTGGGGATTATGCTTCTTTTATTTTTGTACTCTGATGTTTCAAGTGTAAGACAGAAGTTTTGATGATGTACTAGGTTTATTTATTTTCAGACATATGATGTTTTGAACCACGTTGCTTTATGATTAATAAGTTTTTAATTCCGCTGCTATTTTATATCTATCTTGTAATGTTTCTGTTTCTGTTTACCTATAATGATTCACGAAACTTAATGCATTCTCTTAATGAGTGACATTAACGGACGTGGGGTGTCACTCTTGGTATTAGAGCTGAAGGTTACCAGATTAGATAAAAGATTTTGAAAATTATTTTCAAAAAGGTTTTAAAAGAAAGCATTTTCTCTTTTTTGAAAAACATATTCCCTAAAGCCATATATAATATCTTTCGATCCTTTGTCAGAATCTCTTTCTTTTTCTTTTCATCATGTCTGGGGAACCTAATATTCCAGAGGGCGTTACGATACCATGATGGTTCCATAGGTATCTAGAGGCCACGGCGCCTGCCGGTGGTCAAGCTGGCATTCCTCCCTCAGCTGCACCCGTCGTTCCTCCTCCTCCTACGCGTGCAGACAACTTCCCTAAGTTCTACAAAGATTTCTATGCTATGGGAGGAAAGCCATTCCATGGAACCGAGACGTTCATAGAGGAAAGGAATTGGCTTATGGAGACAGAGGTGTGGAATTTTCGATGTGGAAGATCGTAATAAGACTCAGCTAGCCGCCTGGCTACTGAAAGATGAAGCTTCGTTCTGGTGGGAAGTAACCCAGCGGGGCGTCCGGTGATACTTGGGATGATTTTAGACAGAGATTTGAAATGAAATTTCTTTCTCAAGCTGAGAAAAGCATGCAAATGGAGAGGTTCTTGGCGCTCAAACAAGGAAACATGACTGTTAAAGAATATGTGAACCAATTCAACCAGCTAGCAAGATTTGGATTGGAACTGGTAGATACTCCGCATAAGAGAGCTTTGCGATTTGTTAAAGGGTTGAATGAACCCCTTCACGGGTTAGCTATGTACCATGTTCCAATGGAGGCAACTTTTGAAAGGCTTGTTGATATGGCCTTGATGCATGAGGAAGACAAAAGTGACGAGAAGGAAGTTAAGGTTGAGGAAACAACAAACAAGAAAGTATGGCCCAAGAAAGGACAACAACAACATAAGAAGAAGGACGGAAAGAATGACAAAGCTAAGGACAAGAGGAAGTGCCATAGTTGCGGGCGCCAGGGTTCCTTGGTAAAGGACTGCAAAAGAAGGAAGAATACTTGCTTAAATTGTGGAGAGGTCAGACACTTTGCTAAGAAGTGCCCAAAGAAACAGGGACAAGGTCAAAGGGTAGGAGCTTCTGGAGGGAAAGTGCATGCTCTTGCGACTAGTGCTCCAGATAAAGGTAGGAAAATTTCCGTGGAAGGTTTGATATCTCTTTCCAGTCATCCTATTAGAACTCTTTTTGATTCTGGCGCTTCACATTCATTTATATCTAGTTCTATGGTTAAGTGTCTGCACCTAAATACTAGTATAGCAGTGGATCCCGTAGTTGTCTCAAACCCCATTGGTGGTTTGTCTCATTTGTCCATGATTTGTCGGGGTTTGAGAATATATGTGTTAGGCGTCGAATATGAGTGCAACACATATGTGCTCGGTTTTATGGGCTACGGTTTGATCCTAGGGATGGATTGGCTAACCATACATGGTGCCATTCTAGATTGTGAGAGGAGGGTCGTTAGACTTTTGACTTGCCATGGGAGGATCCTTGAGATTTCTTGTGACCCGCAAGGGTCTATCATGCTTACTTTCCTAGAGTCTCTTGATGCATCTATTGATGATCCGCGATCGGTACTAGTAGTCTGTGAGTATCCTGATGTTTTTGATGAGGTTCAGGGCTTACCCTCGAGGCACGAGATTGATTTTCGTATATACTTGGTGGACAATGCAAAGCCAGTTGCATTGCCTGTGCGCCATATGGCTCCAAGGGAAGGAGGGAGCTTAGCAAGCAAGTAGGGGAGCTACTTGAGAAATGGTTTATTAGGCGAAGCATATCTGAATAGGGTGCTTCTGTAGTTTTCGCGACTAAGGCAGATGGTTCACTTCGCTTGTGTGTAGACTATAGGGAGTTGAATACTCACTAAGAAGAACAGACACCCACTTCCAAGGATAGATGATCTGTTTGACCAACTTGTTGGTGCCTCGGTATTCTCACAGTTAGACTTGGCCACAGGGTTTCATCAGTTGAGGGTGGCTGAGGATAACATAGATAAGACTGCTTTTAGGACTCCAAATGGTTTCTCTGATTGGCTCATTATGCCTTTTGGGTTGACGAATGCACCCGTCTATTTTGTTGATCTGATGAGTAGCGTGTTTCGGGAGTTTCTAAATAAATTTGTCATAGTCTTTGTTGATGATATCTTGATCTTCTTAAAGAGCGAGGAAAAGCATGCCCAAAAATTGAGAGAAGTTTTGAAAACTCTCCGGGCTCATCAGCTTAAGGCAAAGTTCTCCAAATGCCATTTTTGGAGAAAAGAAGTGAGATTTCTAGAGCATGTGGTTTCCAAAGATGGGATAGCAGTAGATCCATCAAAGATAGTTGTAGTTCATGATTGGCAAGTTCTGAAAAATGCAACGGAGGTGAGAAGCTTTCTTGGATTAGCAGGCTATTATAGGAAGTTCGTAAAGGACTTCGCAATGATATCAGCCCCACTAACTAGGCTGACGAAGAAGAATTTGGCGTTTTCATGGGATATTGATTGTGATGTTGCTCCAACGATTGAAGAGGGCTATGACAACAGCCCCAGTCTTGACCTTACTCAATGGGAATAAAGTGTTTACATAATACACTGATGCATGTGGTACAAGGCTTGGTGCGGTTCTGATGCAATAGGAAATGGTAGTATGTTATGGGGGTAGATAGTTAAGGGTTCATGAGAAGAACTACCCTACCCATGATTTAGAGCTAGCTGCCATAGTATTTGCGCTTAAGACATGGTGTCATTATTTGCTTGGAGAGAAGTTCGAGTTGTACACCGATCATAAATCTCTCAAGTACTTGTTCTCGTAGAAGGCTCTTAATTTTAAGGCAACAATGGTGGATGGAGTTCCTATCTTCTTATGATTTTGAGATTACTTATACTCCTGGCAAGGGTAATGTGGTGGTAGACGCACTGAGTAGGTAGAGGATGGCCTTAAGTCCTCTGTTTGTGGAAAGGAAAGGCTTGAAGTTCATATCGACTTTTGACTTTAAACCCTCCACCAAGTTGTTGCCTGGTTTGTTTGCATCACTAGAGATATGACCAACTCTTATGGATCGATAGGAGCTTCGCAGTGAGATGATCCACAGATTTAAGACATCTTTGATAAGCTTAGTAAAGGGGAGACTTCTAGTCACCTTAATAGATATTCCATAGACGGTAAAGGGTGGTTGCGACGAGATGGAAAGCTTTGTGTTCCCCAAACTGGAAGTTTGTTAAAGACAGTCCTAGAAGAAGCCCATCATTCTAAAATGACTATTCATCCAGGCGGTGGTAAGATGTATAGGGATATGAAGAGGGTCTTCTTTTGGGCTGGGATGAAGAAAGATGTGGCTGAGTTTGTTTCTCAACGTTTAGTTTGTCAGCAAGTCAAAGCTGAGCAAATAAGCTCGGTGGTTTACTTCATCCTTTTGAGGTTCCACAGTGGTAGTGGGAGAGCGTCTCTATGGATTTCATAGATGATTTACCTAGATCAAAGAAAGGCAACACCAGTGTTTGGGTTTTAGTGGATAGACTTACTAAGAGCGCTTATTTAATTCCAGTTAAGAGTAAGAGGATGGCAACATGGTTAGCAGCAATTTACATTTGTGAGATAGTCCGTCTTCATGGAGTACCTTCCAGCATCGTAAGAGATCATGACCCCATCTTCACCAGTGAATTTGGGAGGAGCTTGCAAGAAGCATTAGGTACACAGTTGTGTTTGAGCACCGCTTATCACCCACAGACGGAAAGGATGAACATGATTCTTGATGATCTTTTAAGGCTATGTATCCTAGACTTCGGAAGGACTTGGGAAGAGCATCTTCCTTTAGTAGAGTTCACCTACAACAACAGTTATCAAGCTAGTATTAGCATGGTACCCTTCAAAGCATTGTACATACGACCCTGTAGCTCACCAACTTGTTGGTGGGAATTTACAGAAAGGCTATTACTTGGACTAGATATGGTTAGAGAAACATCCGAGAAGATTGATCTTATTAGACGGCGAACGAAGACCGCTCAAGATAGGTAGAAATCCTATGCTGATAAGAGAAGGACTGACATTGAATTTGAAGTAGGAGACATGGTTTTCATTAAGGTGTCACCTTTGATAAATATGGTACGCTTCAGATCTATAGGGAAATTGGCACCAAGATTTGTAGGGCCATTTCCCATAACAGAAAGGAATGGCTAAATGGCCTATAGGGTAAAGCTAACAGAGAGACTATCCGGCGTTCATGATGTTTTCCACGTTTCTCATTTGTGGAAGTGCTTGCATGATACCATGGAAGTAGTTCAGCCAAGTAATATTGGAGGAAGTAGAGGTGTTGTGGCACCCCACGTCCATTAATGTCACTCATAAAGGGAATGCATTAAGTTTCGAGAAGCGTTTTAGTAAACAGAACAGAAACATTACAAGACGGATATAAATTTTTTGCAGCGGAATAAAAACCACTTTTATTAATCATAAAGCATGGTTACACCATATGTTTGAAAATACATAAACTTTGTTCATCACTAAAACTTCTGTCTTGTACTTTAAATATCAAAGTACAATAATAAAGAAAGCATAATCCCCAAATCATAAGCCATAGTAGCAAAGATAGAACCTCGAGCAATACATCTAGAAGCTCCAAGCAAGATGATAGCAGAATCCTGACTAAGCCTGAGAATTCCCTCCCTTGAGAACTTGGGGGGAAGGGGGAACAGAAGAAAGAAGGAGAAACAAAAAGGGTCAGACAATAAGTCTGGCGAGTCTAGTTACTTTTAGCCAGTAGATAAATAAAAGTAACATGATAGGCATATAAAGTGGATAAGAGAGATCAATACATAAATGGCAGGCATAACAAGGTAAACATGACAACAGGATAGAATAGATAGCGCTTCTTAATACTTTCCTTGCTCTGCACCAATACTAGTATAACAGATATGTAATAGGATTACATATTCCCCAATTGCTTAACAAAAACAGGATGATCCCAACAGAAACATAATGGTAGTTTTAGGTGTACTCTAGTAACGGGTTTTAACCCAAACAGAACTGGTACCTAAACAGAAATAACGGGTGTCAACCCAGACAGAAACACAGGTACCCCACAGAAACAGACAAGACTAGATGTACCCAATTTACTACCCCCAATCGATCGGTTCCCTATTCTGTAGATACCCTGTGCTGGCCCCACAGTATGGTGTATTACTCCCTAAAGTGACAACCCTTAATTTTTCGGATGCACCACCATATCTACTGATGTCACAGAGTCTTATCTTCCCCAGCAGGAGGAGTCAAGCACGCACATGACCCCGTTGGAACGCGCGTCAACAATGCCTCCACGTTTGGATCTTTTACAATCAGCTCAGTAAGTGTGCCCCACTCCGACCTAGTTCAGAGTATCCGTTTAATACCTATATAAGGGTTACTGACTGAAATGGGTCCCACACAAGATGATGCAAGCTCTCCCCTTTGTCTTGCATCCCCACTACTAGGATTTCCATTAGTTATGTTTACCTAACAATGTCTTTAATTACATAACCCCGACAGGTTAAGTTTGTGGGCCTATATATACAAATATTACCCACCAACCCAAGATGTACTTAACCCTCCTATTGATTCAAGCATGTTTATTTAACGGTTAAGTTTGTGGGCCTATATATATATATATATTAATATTACCCATCTACCCAAGATGTACTTAACCCTCCCACTGATCCAAGAATGTTTTACTTAACCCTATCTTTAGTTCATATTCATACAATCCCTTATGGATTAGATTAGGTTAAGTAGTCTGATTCATTACCATGTCCATTTATGGTTTATAATGGGCTAGACCTCCCACATTAGGCCTACAACATGTGGATGCTGGATATGTTGGTCGGGTCCGGGCAGTCTTATTCCACAGTTGGCCTAACCTCGTGTCTTAGCGCGATTTGTATTCGCGTACTTAGACCTCCCACATTAAGTTCAACATTTGTGGCTGCTAGATATGCCGGTCGGGTCAGGGTAGACTTCCACCACTAATGCAACCTAACCTCGTGTCATAAGTACAATTACAATTCCTAATTGTAATTACTAAACATTCCATTTTTAATTTATTAATCAATTAATTAAACCTTTCCCTTTTTGGGTGTCAATACATATTTTGCCCAATAATTTGAATTACATGTCCTTAAATGTTCATATTCAAATTATGCCATTTTTAATTAATTTGCCAATTAATTAATCCTTTCCTCTTATAGGTGTCAATAACTATTTTACTCAATAATTTGAATTACATATCAATTCATTTAAAGATTACATGCCAATTATAAATCCCTTTTCTGCCCGTTTCCTTCACTAACATATTCGCATGTATTTTTGCGGGATCTAGGCTAATAAGTAGTCTAGCTATAACAATGAAAAAGGGAATATGATAGAGGTGATAATTTCAACATATATTGGCATAAACATACTAGTATGATAACAAAGTGAATGTACATGTAAATAACATTATATCAAGGTGAACATACATATTGTCATGAACATGTAATCATCATCATAACGAAATCTAACATAAATATTGCTTTAGATCTACATAAAAAAAATGTCCACATGCTCTAGATCTAATAGATTAAATTAGATCTAATCATAAATAAAGGTTTAGATCTACAGGTTTATAAAAGATCTACCCAAATCCACATCATAGAGATTACAGTTAAGATAAAGGTGTGGACCCAATCCTAATCAATTCAAGGTAGCATATATTCATGGTTCACATAAATGATTTGATCTATCCAAATGAAAAAAAAAACATACTAGGACAATCACAATTGAATTGGATCTTGAGAGATAGATCTATCATAGCATAAGAAATGATCATAAAATAGATCTAGCATAAAACACGATCATAAAGTGGATCTAGCATAAAACATGATCAATAAGTGGATCTAGCATAAAACATGATCAATAAGTGGATCTAGCATAAAACATGATCATAAAGTGGATCAAGCATAAAACATGACCATAAAGTGGATCTAGCATAAAACATGATCAATAAGTGGATCTAGCATAAAACATGATCAATAAGTGGATCTAGCATAAAACATTATCATAAAGTGGATCTAGCATAAAACATGATCAATAAGTGGATCTAGCTTAAAACATGATCAATAAGTGGATCTTACATAAAACATGATCAATAAGTGGATCTAGCATAAAACATGATCAATAAGTGGATCTAGCATAAAACAGGATCATAAAGTGGATCTAGCATAAAACATGATCCTAATGTGACAATTTTAAATCACATAGGATAGATCTAACATGAATCATAAGGTGAAAATTTTAGATCACATAGGATAAATCTAACATGATAATTTTAGATCACATAGAATTGATCTATATACATCCGCATCATAGCATATCATAAAAATTACAACCCATGATCCATAATAATAACATAGTAGAACAATTGAATTGGATCCAAAGAAATAGATCTATCATAATATAGCACGAGATCTACCAATAACATAGATTTAAAGTCTACAATTGTATCCACATCACAGTCTTTCATAGTTTCACTATTATTTTTTTAAACCTAAAAGCAACTAGAACTCACTATGATTGGATTGCTAAAATGATAGAAAAGGTGTTGATTCTATGTTTGAATCTCAGAATTTGATAAGCTTTAGAAGAAGATGAGAGATCCTAATTCAGTCCAGAATCCAGCAGAGTCCGACCACCATTTCTTTTCTTTGAAGAAAACAAAGGATATGAGATATATTTATAGCAGCTGGGTTACAGAATTCGGATCCCACCTCAGCCATAATGAAATTGGATCAGGTCATGGGTCGTCACTCACTCGGAAAAGGCCCGAACACCCAGAAACTGTTCTGGGTGAACTTGGCAGGTGCACCAGTGCAAAAATACATTGGCGCACTTTTCAAGTGCACCAGTGCATTCTGTTTTCATTGCAAAACTTTAACCGT
This sequence comes from Allium sativum, assembly GCA_030737875.1. Lineage (NCBI taxonomy): Eukaryota > Viridiplantae > Streptophyta > Magnoliopsida > Asparagales > Amaryllidaceae > Allium > Allium sativum. The sequence goes on from CM060917.1 coordinate 76,590,378, forward strand.
TTATATCTTCTTCACACGTTATCCGTTTTACGCAAACTCAGACTCTATCTCAAGTAGAATTCCGAGACGAACGCAATGGCATAACCCATTTCACTTACTTTGAATAATAAATTAATTATTATTTAATTTATCCTCTTTAATGTTGTTAAAATTTCATGGTGTTACATTCTCCCCTACTCAAAGGATTTCGTCCCCGAAATCTCCAAGTTGAGAAGAATGCATATCCTACCATCCATCATCCATCTACTCAACCATAAATCATTGGCATCCATTGTCCTTAAGGATTTCTAATGCTTTCATGAAAATATGCAAAAGTGTGTGTATATGTCCTAACACTAATGTGAAAATCAGGCGGTCTACTGATTCAGTTGACCTCCTTAATGCAATGTATGTTAGTGCCATGAATCCAATATGTATGCAAATAAGCCTATTATAACATATAAGCTCTACATGCATGCACACTCATCCGTCCAAATGCAACATCCATATGCTAGTTCATCCATTTCCATCCATAAAAGAAAAGTAAATGCACACACATCCATATGCAGTATGAGAGTGATCGAGCCGATCTAGTGCCTAATGTGTGTGTATATGCGTCCACAGGCAACCACTAGCAAACACTTGCATCCATCAAACATAACATGTCTCAAACACATGTTTACAATCATGGGATTTCCTACATAAAGGTTGAAGATTCAATCTATCGGATACACTCAGATGATAGAAGCAAATGCGAATAAAAGCTTTTGGAAGAAAAGTTAAGATCATTCCCTTGAAAATGAAAGGGTACGAAGCGTAAAAATCTTGTCTTTGTCTCCTAAGTTGCATCTTTTTCGTTGCCTCCCCACTGGACATTCACCAACTTGACTTCTCGTTTGCGCAGCTTCTTAACCTCCGATCCAAGTATGCAAGTCGGAACTCATCCAATCATTGCTTCCATCTTTAATTTCACTTCCTTTCACAAGTTTGGCCTCACTACCTCGAATTCTATACATTTTATCGCCACTTGGATGAATAGTCATCTTGGAATGATGGGCTTCCTCAAGGATCATCTTTAATAGGTTTCCAATCCTGATATGATTCACCTACCAAACCTCCTCTCAAGTAGCTCCCCTACTTGCTTACCAAGTCCCCTATTTTCTTTTAGGAGTCAAATGTCTTACATGCAAAGCAACTGGCTTTGCATTATCCACCAAGTACATTCGAAAACCAATCTCGTGCCTTAGGGTAAACCCCGAACCTCATCAAAAACATCAGAATAATCTCGGACTACTGGAATAGATTGCAAATCATCGATAGATGCATCAAGAGATTCTAGGAAACTAAGCATAACCGACCCTTGTGGGTCACAAGAAATTTCGAGGGCCCCCATGACAAGTTAGAAGCTTAACGACCCTCCTCTCACCGCCCAGAATGGCAACATATGTGGTAAGCCAACCCATGCCTAGAATCAACCCCTAGCCCATGAAACAAGATGTGCGTCGCACTCAAACTCGACGCCTAACACAGATATTCTCAAACTCCAACAAATAACGGATAAATGAGCCAAACCACCAATGGGGTTTGAGGCAACAACGGGATCCACTACCATACTAGTAATTAAGTGCAGAGATTCAAGTACAGAACTAGATATGAACGAATGCGAATGCGCCAGAATCGAAAAGAGTTCTAACCGGTTGATTGGAAAGAGAAATCAAAACCTTCCATGGGAACTTTCCTACCTCTATCTGGTGCACTAGCCACGAGAGCATTTTCTTGCCCTCCAGAGGTTCATGTTCTTTGACATTGCCCTTGATTCCTTGGGCACTCCCCCAGAATAGTATCCAACCTCTCCACAAACGAAGCAAGCATTCTTCCTTTTCCTGCAGTCCTTGGCCAAGTGACCCTCTCGCCCACAACTATGGCACTTCCTCTTATCCTTAGCCTTGTCATTTTTTCCGTCCTTCTTCTTCTGTTGTTGTTGTTGTTGTTGTCCTTTCTTGGGCCATACCTTTTTCTCATCCTTGGGCTGTGCTCCATAGCCCTAACTTCCTTATACTTGTTTTTACCCACGTTTGTGTAATAAGCTAACAAGTCTTTCGAAAGTTGCCTCAACCGCACAGAAATCCTTATGAAGCTCGAGAAAATTAACCGTAGGTGAAACCACTGCGGCTACGGATGGATGTTAGGCACTTCATCGCCCTTTGACATGTGCTAAACATGCCTACGGCATCATGCCAGAATGGGGACACCTTTCAAGAAGAATCGATTCTCCAGACAAAAAGGGAAAAAGGAATCAAGCGGAGAATCAAGAGATATTACATATGGCTTTGGAGAATATGTTTTTCAAGACAGGCTTTTCTTTTGAAAATGCTTTCTTTTAAAACCTTTTTAAAATAATTTTCAAAAACTTTATCCAATCTGGTAACCTTTAGCTCTAATACAAAATGTGACACCCCACGTCCGTTAATGTCACTCACAAAGGGAATGCTAAGTTTCATGAAGCGTTTTAGTAAACAGAACATAAACATTACAAGGCAGATATAATTTTTTTGTAGCGGAATAAAAACAACTTTTATTAATCATAAAGCATGGTTACACCATATGTCTGAAAATACATAAACTTTGTTCATCATTAAAACTTATGTCTTGTACTTTAAATATCAAAGTACAATAATAAAGAAAGCATAATCCCCAAATCATAAGCCATAGTAGCAAAGATAGTTACTTGAGAAATACATCTAAAAGCTCCAAGCAAGATGATAACAGATCCTAACTAAGCTTGAGAATTCCCTCCCTTGAGAACCGGGGGGGGGGGGGGGGGTGGAGGATAGAAGGAGAAACAAAAAGGGTTAAACTTTGTTCATCATTAAAACTTATGTCTTGTACTTTAAATATCAGAGTACAATGATAAAGAAAGCATAATCCCCAAATCATAAGCCATAGTAGCAAAGATAGTTACTTGAGCAATACATCTAGAAGCTCCAAGCAAGATGATAACAGATCCTAACTAAGCTTGAGAATTCCCTCCCTTGAGAACCGAGGGGGGGATGGAAGATAGAAGGAGAAACAAAAAGGGTCAGACAATAAGTCTGGCGAGTCTAGTTACTTTTAGCCAGTAGATAAATAAAAGTAACATGATAGGCATATAAAGTGGATGAGAGAGATCAATACATAAATGGCAGGCATAACAAGGTAAACAGGATAGAATAGATAGCGCTTCTTAATACTTTCCTTGCTCTGCACCAATACTAGTATAACAGATATGTAATAGGATTACATATTCCTCAATTGCTTAACAAAAACAGGATGATCCCAATAGAAACATAATGGTAGTTTTAGGTGTACTCTAGGTTTTAACCCAAACAGAACTGGTACCTAAACAGAAATAACGGGGGTTAGCCCAGACATAAACACAGGAACCCCACAAAAACAGACATGACTAGATGTACCCTATTTACTACCCCCAATCGATCGGCTCCCTATTCTATAGATACCCTGTGCTGGCCCCACTGTAGGGTGTATTACACCCTAAAGTAGCAACCCTTAATTTTTTGGATGAACAACCATATCTACTGATGTCACAGCGTCTTATCTTCCCCAGCATGTGGATCCATGCACGCACATGACCTCCTTGGAATGCACCGTCAACACCGCCTCCATGTTTGAATCTCTTACAATCAGCTCAGTAAGCGTGCCCCACTCCGACCTAGTTTGGAGTACCCGTTTAATACCTATTCAAGGGTTACTGACTGAAATGGGTCCCACACAAGATGATGCAAGCTCTCCCCTTTGTCTTGCATCCCCACTAATAGGATTTCCACTGGTTATGTTTACCTAACAATGTCTTTAATTACAGAACCCCGACAGTTTAAGTTTGTGGGCCTATATATACAAATATTACCCACCAACCCAAGATGTACTTAACCCTCCTACTGATTCAAGCATGTTTATTTAACAGTTAAGTTAGTGGGCCTATATATATTAATATTACCCACCTACCCAAGATGTACTTTACCTCCCACTGATCCAAGCATGTTTTACTTAACCCTATCTTTAGTTCAGATTCATACAATCCCTTATGGATTAGATTAGGTTAAGTAGTCTGATTCATTACCATGTCCATTTATGGTTTATAATGGGCTAGACCTCCCACATTAGGCCTACAACATGTGGATGCTGGACATGCCGGTCGGGTCCGGGTAGTCTTATTCCACAGTTGGGCCTAACCTCGTGTCTTAGCCCAATTCGCATTCACGTACTTAGACCTCCCACATTAGGTTCAACATTAGTGGCTGCTAGATATGCCGGTCTGGTCTAGGCAGAATTCCACCACTGATGTAACCTAACCTCGTGTCATAAGTACAATTACAATTCCTAATTGTAATTAATATACATTCCATTTTTAATTAATCAATCAATTAATTAAACCTTACCCTCTTTGGGTGTCAATACATATTTTTCCCACTAATTCGAATTACATGTCTATAAATGTTCATATTCAAATTATGCCATTTTTGATTAATTTACCAATTAATTAATCCTTTCCTCTTATAGGTGTCAATACCTATTTTACCCAATAATTTGAATTACATATCAATTCATTTAAAGATTACATGCCAATTATAAATCCCTTTTTCCCCCATTTCCTTCATTAACATATTTACACGTATTTTTGCGGGATCTAGGCTAATAAGTAGTCTAGCCATAACAATGAAAAAGGGAATATGATAGAGGTGATAGTTTCAACATATATTGGCATAAACATACTAGTATGATAATAAAGTGAACATGTAATTAACACATATCAAGGTGAACATACATATTGTCATGAACATGTAATTATCATCATAACGAGATCTAACATAAATATTGCTTTAGATCTACATAGAAAAATGTCCACATGCTCTAGATCTAATAGATTAAATTAGATCTAATCATAAATAAAGATTTAGATCTACCGGTTTATAAATAGATCTACCCAAATCCACATCATAGAGGTTACAATTAAGATAAAGGTGTGGACCCAATCCTAATCAATTCAAGGTGGCATATATTCATGGTTCACATAAATGATTTGATCTATCCAAATGAAATAAAAATAACATACTAGGACAATCACAATTGAATTGGATCTCGAGAGATAGATCTATCATAGCATAAGATACGATCATAAAATAGATCTAGCATAAAACATGATCATAAGGTGGATCTAGCAAAAAACATGATCAATAAGTGGATCTAGCATAAAACATGATCAATAAGTGGATCTAGCATAAAATGTGATCATAAAGTGGATCTAGCATAAAACATGATCATAAAGTGGATCTATCATAAAACATGATCAATAAGCGGATCTAGCATAAAACATGATCAATAAGCGGATCTAGCATAAAACATGATCATAAAGCGGATCTAGCATAAAACATGATCATAAAGTGGATCTAGCATAAAACATGATCATAAAGTGGATCTAGCATAAACCATGATCATAAAGTGGATCTAGCATAAAACATGATCATAAAGTGGATCTAGCATAAAACATGATCCTAAAGTGACAATTTTAAATCACATAGGATATATCTAACATGAATCATAAGGTGGAAATTTTAGATCACATAGGATAAATCTAACATGATAATTTTAGATCACATAGTATAGATCTACATACATCCGCATCATAACATATCATAAAAATTACAACCCAAGATCTATAATAATAACATAGTAGAACAATTGAATTGGATCCAAAAAAATAGATCTATCATAATATAGCATGAGATCTACCAATAACATAGATTTAAAGTCTACAATCATATCCATATTACAGCCTTTCATAGTTTCACTATTATTTATCTAAACCTAAAAGCAACTAGAACTCAATGTGATTGGATTGCTAAAATGATAGAAAAGGTGCTGAGTCTATGTTTGAATCTCAGAATTTGATAAGCTTTAGAAGAAGATGAGAGATCCTAATCCAGTCCAGGATCCAGCAGAGTCCGGCTACCATTGCTTTTCTTTGAAGAAAACAAAGGATATGAGATATATTTATAGCTGCTGGGTTACAGAATTCGGATGCCACCTCAGCCCTAATGAAATTGGGTCAGGTCATGGGTCGTCACTCACTCGAAAAAGGCCCGAACACCCAGAAACTGTTCTAGGCGCACTTGGCAGGTGCGCCAGTGCAAAAATACATTGGCGCACTTGTCAAATGCGCCAGTGCATTCTATTTTCATTGCAAAACTTTAACCATCTATAACTTCTTCATACGCTACCCGTTTTACGCAAACTCGGACTCTATCTCAAGCAGAATTTCGAGACGAACGCAATGGCGTAACCCGTTTCACTTACTTATAAATATTAAATTAATTATTCTTTAATTTATCCTCTTTAATGTTGTTAAAATTTCAGGGTGTTACAGGTGGAAGGGGGGGGCAACAGTCAGACGAGTTCCTACCCGTATTCTTGGATCAGAAGTTAAGAAACTACACAATAGAGAAGTCAAGTTGATGAAAGTTCAGTCGGAAGATAACCCAGAGGACGCGACTTGGGAGACGGAAGACAAGATTCATGCTTCTTACCTTTTTCTTTACGAGGGTATGTTCTTAACTGCCTTTCCAAAGCTTTTATTTGTACTTGTTTCTACCATTTTAAGTATATCCTATCAATCGAATCTTCGATCTTTAAGTAGGAATCCCATAGATGTAAACATGTGTTTGAGACATGTTATTTTTAATGGATGCAAGTGGATGCAAGTGTTTGCTAGTGGTTTCTCGTGGATTCATATACACACATTAGGCACTAGATCGGCTCAATCACTCTCATACTGCATATGGATGCATATGCATTTTTCTTCTTTTAATGGATGGAAATGGATGTATCATCATATGGATGTTAAATTTGGACGTATGATTGTGCACCCATATAGAACTTACATGTTATAGTAGGATTGTTGCATACATGTTGGATTCATGGCACTACCATACATTGCATTAAGGAGGTCGACTAAATCAGTAGACCGTCTAATCTTCGCATCAGAATAAGGACATATACACACACTTTGCATATGTTCATATAAGAATTATAAATCTTTTAAGGACAATGGATGCCTGTGATTGGTGGATGAGTAGATGGGTGATGGATGTTAGGATATACATTCTTCGTAACTTGGAGATTTCGGGGATGAAATCCTTTGAGTAGGGGAGAATGTAACACCCCGTAATTTTAACAACACTAAAGAGGACAAATTAAAAAATAATTAATTTAATATTCAAAATTAAGTGAAACGGACTGTGCCATTGCATTCGTATCAGAATTCTTGTCAAAATAGACACCTGGTTTACGTAAATTGGACACTGTATGTAGAAGTTATGAAGGTTTGAAGTTCGAATACACGCAAGAACAATATATATATACATACATAGGGTCCAGAAATTCAAGTTCAACCCAAAATAGTTCAAATTGCACAGAAATGGGGAGCGGGAATTTTCCTGCTTAAAGGGTGTCAACGCCTCAAGTGGGGTGTTTACCCATGGGTCGACCCCTTAAGGGGGGGGGGGGGGTCGACCGCCCTAGGGCAAACGTGGCAGATTATGGTTTGGGGCTGGCAGCTATATATATGGCCTCATTTCTCATGTTTTGCACACTGAAAATAATGGAGGACTAAATGTTGTTGCTGCCCAGACTGAATCAAACCTTTTTCTTCTTCTGCAATCGAGTTAATCAAGTTTAGAGCTATTCAAGTGTAGATCTGTGATTCAACATCTGCTATTCTCCTTCTATTTTTCTTGATCCAAACATCATGAGTCCATGTTAATTTTAGATCTGAATAATTAAAAGTAAAACTTGATATGACATTAACTTATATCTATGCCTATGACCATTTGAATCAAATCAGATTTGCTATAACCTGTGTATCTATGATGTTATGACATGATTATGACTTAGATCTAAACCATCACCTATTTGTCATGTCAAATCTGCTATTGTTTCACTGTTTAGATGGCCTTATACTTGTCCCTATCATGTTTGTGGTTAAATTGGATCTGTTATTAGCTGGATATCCAAACCATTGTTTAGATCACATCATGCCTATCCCTATTATGCTAGAATCAATGCTATTGTCACATGTTCATCCTATATTCTTATCTTGTGACTATGCCACTATATGTTATGCCATTACATGTCAACCTTGTTAGTATGATCATCTCTGTTCTTTTCCCTCTATCTTTTCCCCTTTTATTTTATATAGCCGGGCTACCTTCAAGCCTAGGCATGCCGCTGAAATATGCGAATACGTTAGATTGGGAACGAGGGGAAAACGTTAATATTGGGAATAACTTGTAATTGGGAATTTGGGAATAACTTGAATAAAGTGTAATAATATGTATTTGGGGCATATGGTTTATTATGAACATAACTTGGGAAAAGGGGAATGAAAACCTATAACGACATAGGTAAATTTGGTTAATAATTGGAATGCCTAGGATTAAAGTAATTAGAACTGTAACCGCGCCAAGACATGAGGTAAGATTACACTTGTGGTGAAAGTCTGCCCGGAACCGCCCGACATATCCAGCGACCAAAAGTGGTGAATCTAATGTGAGGGGTCTAGGTGCACCAATACGAGATGTGCTAAGACACGAGGTTAAGCCCGACTTGTGGAAGAAATCTGCCCGGAACCGACCGGCATATCTAGCATTCACAAGTGGTAGGCTTAATGTGGGAGATCTAGCACATTATAACCATAAATGGACATGGTAGTGAATTGGTGTACTTAACCTAGTTGAATGTATAAGAATTGTATGAACATGAACTTGAATATGAGTTAAGTATACTTGTTTGAATAGTGGGTGGGTTAAGTAAATCTGGGGTGGGTGGGTAATATTTATATATAGGCCCACAAACTTGACCTGATGGGGTTGTGTAATTAAAGACACTGATTGGTAAGCATAACCTGTGGAAAACCTAGTGGGGATACAAGACAAAGGGGAAAGCTTGTATCATCTTGTGTGTGGGACCCGTTTCAATTTGTAACCCATATATAGGTATCAAACGAGTACTCTGAGCTAGGTCGGAGTTGAGGCACACTTACTGGGATGATTGTAAGAGATCCAAACGTGGAGGACAGTGTGGGCGTCGCAAACCGACCTGGTCATATGCATGCATGGTCCAGGCAGAGGGGGACAAGACGACTGTGATACCAGTAGATATCGTTGTGCAGATTCGAAAAATAAAAGGTTGCCACTTTAAGGAGTGATACACCCTACTGTGGGGCCAACACAGGGTATCTCGAAGTAGGGAGCCGATCGATTTGGGTAGTAATTAGGGTACACTTAGACTTCGGTACGTTTAGGATCCCGTTATTATCCATAGGGGTAACTCTGAAATGTTGGGCTGCCTATTGATTATATAGGGTGAAAACCTCTCACTGGAAGTACGCCTAATTCTACCATCTTATAGTTGTTGGGATCATCTCATTCTGGTTATACTAGTATCGTTCCAGAGTAATCATTAGAGAAGCGTATGCACTCTATCATGTTTACCTTGTCATACCTTCCTTTAGTGAAGTTATCTTTCTTATCCATCTTATATGTCTGTCATGATACTTGTACTTATTTATTTGCTAAAAGTAATTAGACTTGCCAGACTTTATGTCCTACCCTCTTTGTTTCCTCTTCTTTTTTCTGTTTCCCTCCCAGTTTCTCAAGGTGGGAATACTCAAGCTTAATCAGGATTTTGCTATCATTTTGCTGGAGCTGCTTAGATGTATTGCTCAAGCTCTTATCTTTACTACTATGGCTATGTTTTATTTGGGGATTATGCTTCTTTTATTTTTGCACTCTGATGTTTCAAGTGCAAGACAAAAGTTTTGATGATGTACTGGGTTTATGTATTTTCAAACATATGACGTTTTGAACCACGATGCTTTATAATTAATAAAGTTTTTACTTCCGCTGCTATTTTATATCTATCTTGTAATGTTTCTGTTTCTGTTTATCTATAACGCTTCATGAAACTTAATGCATTCTCTTAATGAGTGACATTAATGGATGTGGGGTGTCACATTTCTTCACATCGGATAGATAGCCTGTTGATGCCTTGGGCGGACACCAAGGTTAAAGTAGCGGCCAATCTGATCGTACTTCAAGCGATTTCTTTGCAAGGACTTGCACTTCCAGGTGGGGACGTGGAATCAAGTTCCTTTGGTTTCGTTCCTATTCCCGGAATGGACTTGTGGATGAATTGCATGTCTGATATGGAATGGCCATAGGGAATGCTAAGTGCTGAGCAATGATCAGGGCTTTTGTTGAAAAGCAGGGCTATGTGGTGATGATCCAAGCATGGCTTGAATTCGTAGCTTTGTGTTACGTTACGTCGCGGATCTCACACCCCCGAATGAGCCAAAACAAGAGGATAGCCTGTAGGGTTTGAGACTAACGTTCTGTCTAACGAAAGGGTAGTACTATCATATGGAGTCCTAGTATTTACTTATGTGGTTGTTGGATATGAGGCGCCTCAGATAAACGGTCTGCCTTCCTGACCGTGGGACATTATGTTAAGGAAACACCCTGGTTGAAAGATATTAGGGTACCAATCCATGTATAAGAAGTGGACCAACTCTGTACTCGCTGAAGGGACGTTTGACATTCCTGGGACATTGCTAGGGGTGCCCGAATCGGATAATTAAGGAACTACTCCTTAGCCTGGCTCATGTTGGAATCCAAACTCCAATACGAAACCTCTTTACGATTTTCAGTTCTATACCCATATAGCCAACATAATGGGATGGGGAACTATGCGAGCTAAGATTTATAATTTATTTTCGAAAGAATTTTTTTCAAACACTAAACATTATTATAATATCCAATGATTTGGTTTTAGATTATATCAAGCATGTTTTGCGATTATAAGGTAAACCCCTATTCTCTGGTGTGCGTTTGCATTGTGTAATGGGACCTAGGGCTTATAATCGTTCATTTTTCTAAAGATTAAGTTTTTCAAAATCTGGTTTATGGTTGCAACGTTTGGTTATAGTTGCTATGATTGTGCACATATCCTTCGGAGGAAACCCGTTCCGCGACATGTCGCTTGGTCCCGAGATACCTTATTCGAATTAAGGCTAAGTATCAGATTAGTAATAAAAGTTTTCTCACACCAGTCCCACGAATGACTCGTAGTTTTTTCCCTTGCAAACTGCGGGTGCCCATAATTTCCACACAGGCAGTCGGCTAGTTTGTTTTGAGATTAGAGGAAGCTTGAAGACTTGGAGTTCTGCAGAGGATTGGAGCTTCATTTGAAGAATGGACGTACTCTACTATCGGTATATTATGTTAAGCCTACATGATTATAATGGTATGTAAAATCAGATTTGTATTCAGAGATGTTTTCTCTGCAATGATATATTCTTATTATATTTTATCTGTTCCGTTGTGATTTTTGTAGTCTGCTATTTTTGCTTTCATAAACCCTAACGAAACGTACTTTTGTTTACTTTGAATTGACATGGGTTCGGTTTTTGGTCGATTTGATGTGAGTAGAAGTGTGGTTCGTTACATGTGTTGAGTCGCATTATAATTTGCTTCATTTTTAAGGATAACTTTGTTTTGTTTAGAGCATCTTCAGTAGTAGTTGGAGATGTTGAAATGGGGTCTTACCCCATTTAATTTGTTGAACCCACGCTCAAATAGTATGAGTCTGAGCGTGGGTAGCGGTTGTAATTAGACCCGACCCGATGAACTCGGACCCGACCCGGTGGGTCTTCGTTCTAGGTGAGTCTATTTTTTGGGTCTAAAGCATACATTTCAAAAATCTGGACCTGACCCGAGCTTCATTTCGAGTCGGGTTGGGTCGGCTCAAGTTCGGTTGTAAAGTATCCCTAAAATACATATATTTTAATACTTTTTGGTCTGGTTTGATTGGGTCTTAATTGTATTTTTCATACCTAAACCCAACCCAAGACCCATCGGGTTCGGTTCGGGTCTTTTCAGGTCGGTTCGGTTTGGGTTTTCGGTTCTCGGTGCTAATTTCCACCCCTAAGCGTGGGTTCAAAATTTGAATGAGGCAATGCTCTATTTGTAAGATTAAAGCGTGAATACCGAATGAGGGTCCCTCGTTCAGCTAATTTAATTTTGTTTTGTATAAACGGGTTAATAAAATCCGTTTATACTTTATACGGGAAACTGAATCTTGTTTAAACATATAAATGAGGTTCATTTTCCTGTTTATATACAAAAAAAACACAACTGAGATCCTCACTCAGTGCTGAAGCAGCGGGGATCTTCGCCATTTCAAAAATCCATTGCTCCTTACAAAATTAAAAGAGTGTTGGAGATTCTCTTAGTCTTGGCTATTAGCTTTGAAGTGTGAATTAGTACGTGTAATTCGCTTTATCAAAAAGAATTTGTTGTTTTAGTTTGTATAATTTTTTTCCCTCTCTAATTTTTTGTAACACCCTGTATTTTCTATTAACGTCATAATAATGAATCCTAGAATACTTAATTTAAAATGTGAGAATTAAGGGAAACGGGTTATGCCATTGTGTTCGTCTCGGAATTCTGGTTGAGATAGAGTCCGAGTTTGCGTAAATTGGACTTCATATGAAGAAGTTATGGCCTCCAGAAGTTTCAGAAATTCAAACAGCTCGAAGAAAAACAAGTTCAAAATTCAAACTGAAGCCAGAAGCAGGCTGGGCGGGAAAATTCCCGCCCAGGCAGGTCGACCAAGGGGTCGACCCTAGTGTCGACCTCCCCTCCAGAGGTCGACCTAGGGGTCGACCTTAGGGTCGACCTGACCCCCGGCCAGATCTGAAATTTGAACGACTGATGACATGCTGCTGAGTCACTAGGGTTTCTGGATGGTCCTAACCGTGTTTGAGTGGCTGTGATTAACCCTAGGTTCATCTGACGGCTATAATTAAACTGAAATTCTATATAAACTACTCAATTCTCAACCTAAACACACACAGAAAAATAATCCTAGAATTGAAATGCCGTCAGTAGAGAACTTGGAGTAGCCGTCACCCTTTTTCAATTCAAAGACAAGTTGAAAGCTTACATCTAAATCAAAATTAAAAACTAGTCTAATTCAACGATCTTCTTCAAAGGCGCGCATCTCCAATTTCATAATTCATATTTCAGAACGCAAGAATTCTTTTTAGTTTGTAAGTGGGTTATTACGTAGATTTAAACATTCTTTCGCTTGAATCATGACATGTTGTAATTGGGATATAGAATGATGCTTATGTATAAGATTTGATTCTCGTTTATCTTAAAGTATCGTTGTAATTGATCATGTCTATATGCTTATGGAGATGAACATGTTGTATATTTCATGTCTATATGCTTATGGCGATGAACATGTTGTATATTTCATGTCTATATGCTTGTGGTGATGTACAACATTGTATGTTATTGGAATCTTTTATGATTGGGTAAAGAACTTATTATGCCAACAAAATGGTGAAACATGTCATGTTGTAATTTGGTGGTTATTTGCAAGTTTAGGATCTAAATCACATGCTTACATGTTAGATTAACATTCATGAATATGTAGAACTATGTCAAGTTGAATTTATTCATGTTGCAAGATTGGATTTGTAGTCCTCTTATGTTTCAACACAAGTTATCATGTTAAGTGTGATTTAAACATGTTTATGGTAATCCTCTTATGTTTTAACACATAAGTTATCATGCCAAGTCATGATTTAAATATGTTCATAGTGGCTTTCTTATGTTTTGACATACATAAGTTAGTATGCTAAATTGTGGTTTAAAATGTTGTTTATATGTTAAACCTCCATGTTAGACCCATATCAAGTTTAATCACAAGTTCACCTTTACCTGTCTAGTTAAGACAATGATACATCTATGCCAAGTTACATGTGATAAGTTGAATGTATGCTATTTTATGTTTATTTCATGTTCCTTGTTTATTACCCCTTTTGTTTATGGGTTTGGGCTAATTGGCTAGTCCAACATTTTATGAAATTCATACGTGCGTTCTACGGGGATAATGATGGGGAAAAAAATGAAAATTCATGGCATAGGTTTGTTCATAAAATGGTATATTTGATTACCATTTATTGTGAGCAATTTTTGAAAAGATAATTATGGCATGAGTAAATTAAAATTAATTTACATAAAGAAATTACACATATATAGAAAAATATGAATTTAGAAAAGACGAATATGCCTAACCCGAGGTTAGACTGAGTTGTGGTGTAAATCTGCCCGGAACCGATCGGCATATCCAGTGACCACAACAAAACCTGTCTAATGTGGGTGGTTAGTGTATCAAGCCAAAAAAGAACCCGAGGTTAGACTGAGTTGTAGTGTAAACCTTCCCGGAACCGACCGACACATCCAGTGACCACAACAAGACTTGTCTAATGTGAGTGGTTGGTGCTTTAATAAATTAAAGCTAAGTCAGGATTGGTAGGGTTAAGTAAATTAGGAAAACACTTAACCAATTCAACATGTTAGCTAAAACGAATGGGCTGGGTTAGGTAAACTTGGACACTTAACCAAATAAACATGTTGATTAGAAACCCCTAGTAACGGGGACCCATTTCAGCAGTAAACCACATAGATGTATCAAGGTACCCTGAAACTAGGCAGGGTGGGGCACGATTACTGGGCTGAATTATAAGCGGTCAAGACGTCGGCGGTTGGTGGGCCAGTGTAGGTTCCGACGGAGTATGGGCGTGCACGTACTCCGGAGTGGAAAAATCAGGCACTGGGCATCAGTAGTGTACATTGTGCATCTTGAATCGTGTCGGGTTGCCACCAGAGGGACTGATACACCCCATGGTGGGACCAACATAGGTAGCTACAGTCAAGCGGGGCCGAATGACATAGGAAATGAATGCATGCGAGTAGGAGCCGATCATTAAGGGGATCGTTTGTTGTAAACACGTGGGCCGGTTGAACCAATGGTTAAGTAGGTGCAGAGACTATAGTAATGGGTGCGATCACACGTCCCACTTATCTTATATTAGTGTATTGTCCTATGTTCTGTTATCATTGTCATGATCCCTTCCTTGTTAAATACTAGTAATCACTGAACTTACCAGACTTATTGTCTGACCCATTTTCTCTCGTCTTCTTTTCTTCCGTTCCCCCCCTCAGGTCCACAAGGAGGGAATACTCCATCTTAGTCAGACTCTTTGCAAGCTTCAAGAAAGTAGATGTATGATTTGGACTCTCTCTCACCTTGGCTATGGCTTTTGGACATTATCCTTGGGGATTTATGCATTTTTACTTTTGGTTTATGCTTCTTTATTTAATAATCAAGACAGAGATTATGTTGTAACGTTTTGGAAGTTATTTTGAGACAATTTGATGTAATGCTTTTGTATTAAACTACGTATGCAATAAATGTTTGAATTTCCGCTGCTTATATTTATCTGTCTTGTACCCGTAACCCTCCATCAAAGTTAAGGCATTCCCTTTGTGAATGACCTTAATGGAGGTGGGGTGTTACATTTTTTCCCCTTTTTTCTTTCTTTCTTTCAAGTTATAAAATCGGAAATAAAAGAACAAGATTACTTATTAAAAGTGATTACAATAAAAAATCGCTGCTAAAATAAATTGTTAATAAATTTTTGCATGCTTTGATATCGTATTTTGTCTCTTGCTTTACTTCTATTGCATTGTTATTTGCTTGCATCTTGCATTTAAAAGAAAAAATTCAAAAAAAAAAATCATTCTTAGTTGCATAGGTAATTTACGTTTAAGTTATTTTGCATTCATTTCATCTTCTTTTTATTTTCTTAAGGCAATACCCAAATTCATACAATGTGGGGAGTTCATAAACCTTCTTTAACTCAGAAAATTACATTTTATAATACAAAACTGACTAATTAATAAAGACTAGTTGTTGGACTTAAAGGTATCACGAGCTTATCTAGGGCAAGCTTGTGTTTTGATAACTTGTTTTATTTTACCAAAACTTTCTCTTGATCTCTAAGAAAACGATAGAGTTTCGATCACTTATTAATCATGGTAATTCGATAATATTATAGCTATTGTTTCTCAAAAGGTACTTAAATCTTCAATTGCATTGCTGCGGTGATTCTTGGTGCACTGATAGCTCTTGTTAATTACCTGGCTAATTACATTCATTTATTTGCATTAGTTCTTGCATTCATTTACCTGGTTAATTACCTGGCTAACTAATTACAGAAAATTTCAGCTTAAGTCTTTGCATTCATTTATTTGCATTAGTTCTTGCATATAAAAAAAATTAGAAACAAAATCAAAAATCATTTTCTTTGAACATATACTTCTATTTTTTCACTCTCACAAAAAAGAATCAAAAAAATTAAAAAAATCATTTCCTCCTAAACATATATTAAAAACAATAACTGTTAAAAACCAAAAAAAAAATCTGATTTCAATAAACAAAATCACTTCAATTTGAGTCTCTTCTCCTTATTTTTCACTTCTTAAATCTTTTCTCTCTTGTGCATGAGTTTTTGGACTCATGACACTTTGAAAAAATCATTTTATTATGGCCAATGGAAATCACACACGTACTCCATTGGAATGAATTTTTCTGATCGAGTTTTTGTCCTTTCTTGTATCACTATATCCACTCCAAAGGAAATCATTCTGAAATTCATTCGAGACACATCGACACACTTCCAAAATTTGGAAAATTTGAAACTAACGATCCTTACATCGTTCTATTGATATTTTAAACCAGTATGTGCAATCGTTAAACTCCAATAATTATGTGATGATGAAATTAAAATTTGGATAATTCCATTCGCACTTACCGATTACACTGAAAAATGATTGTATAACTTATCTTCCAATTCAATTAGAACTTGAGATAGATTTGTTGAAGTTTTCTTGAAGAAATTTTGTTCTTTTGAAAAACAACCAAAATTCTAAATGAAAATTTAATTTTTCATCAACTTAGGAGTGATTTTTTTGGAAAATGCCTTAAAAGATTTAAAGAACTTTTAATCAAACATCCACATCAAAATTTTGAAAAATGGACTCTTCGCTAAATAATTTACGATGGTCTTGAAAATAGTCCGCAAACCATTTGAATCGATGTACCAAAAAAAATTCTTGACACAACATCACAATATTGTGTGGTAATTTCTCGAAAATTTGACTGAAAAATAGACCCAATGGTAACAATCTAATGAGAAATCGATTTATTCTCGATCGAGTTCTAATTTTATAGGATCGCCTTTGGCTTTATAAGCAAAAATCAATATCATGGTTAATAAATTTGATAATGTTCTTTCAACAAATCAAATGAACCAAGTTTCTCAAATTTTATGCTACAAATTTAACGATACAAATTATATCATTGATCAATTTCTTCTCACGTTAGAAAAAATAAAGATTTTAACAAAGCTAAGAATCACCCTTTCCTGTACCGACCAGCTTCGCGCTTCTGCCTCTTTCTTTCTCCTGTTAACTTTCTTTCTCCTTTGTTTCAAAACTTCCATCTGATTTCAGATCTCCTTCTATTATTCCTAACCTAACTTTCTCCGTATAGTTTAGCAACTCTCCAACCAGATCTAGAGTTTGCTTTGATTTTCAATCGCCATCCAATATTCTGTTGTACCCTGTTACCTCCCTCTTCCTCCCTAATCATCTTTTTGGCAGCCACCTCACCGCTTCCTTTCTTTCCTTAATCCCCAGATCCCGCGACCCAAAACTCGAGGCATTTATGTTCCTACTCTGACTCTTGTCCATTCTTCCTTACCTGAATTTTTAGCTCCTCCTCAGGCTGTATTATGCCTTCCGCAGGCTTGTTTCGACGCTAGAGTCGATCATGAAACTGATTGTGCTCCCCACTACCAACTCCTTAGGCTGTCTCCCCCGTCCCCTCAGACTGTCTTCGGCTCTTGTGCTGAGTTAGTAGGTGTGATTGATGTTCTGGTAACTTTTTTGGGATTCATCTTGGTTTCTACTTAGTTGTGTGTGAGTTGGTTAGCTATTGGTGTTCTCCAGTCCCTAAAGTAGTTGAGACCTTTAAGCGTGTGTCATCTTGGTGGTGTTGGGGTGTTGGAGGGTGGTATTTTGGTTTTGGATTCTGTTGGATGCTGCTATCCTTTGTATTAGTTTTTTGATCTAGTATTGATGTTATCTTTGTGTTAACCTGCATTTTAGTCCGGTTCCCAAAAGTACACAAGACCCACTCGACTCAACACACCGCGTGACGCCAAAGCTCGAGGTGTCGCCAAGATGTTCAAGATTCAAGCCGAGGAGAGATCGGGCGATTAGTAGCCTCGGAACTTCTCGAAAAAAGACGTCGTGTCACGCGACCCCCCATCATACCGCCTTACATCCCTCACCTCGCATCACTCTAGCTCGCCTCACCTGACACCTACTCGGCTTGCATCACTCATACCGTATCACACGGCTCGCATCAACCTCCTCACTGCATCACATGACTCACATCGACCTCCTCACTGCATCATACGACCCACATCATCCTCCATCGCACCGCATCCCTACCCCTCGCATCCTTAGGATGCGACGTCATCGCGTCCAGCGGATGTGATAACACCGCATCCACTAGATGCGATATTATTGCATCCCTCGGATGCGATGAAGTTGCATCCACTAGATGTGATGACATCACATCCAAGGGATGCGATGCGCACACATCAGTAGGGTGCACGACACCCACTTGCATCATCCACATCGTATCCCCATGGGATGCGATTTTTTGCATCCCATACGAGGGATGCGATTTTCCACTAAATACCATGATACGATGCGATTGTCGGATGAGTGATACTCTGTGATGCGATTTTCTTCTGTGTGGTCCCCAAATCCTACCTACTCTTACCTAACCCTTCAACTGTAAATACCCCCTTGCTCACACTTCAAAGAGGTTGGGTTTTTGCTGATTTGTCATCTCCTAGAGCTCTAAGAACTCATTAATGGCAACCTAGTTCTGAGGAAGTAGAAGCACAAAAGACACATTTTCCCAAGACTCATATATGACAACTATGACTCCAAAATACATGGACACACTTGTAATCAACAGCCTAGACGATGTTCAAAGCATGTAATCTATCGTTGTGAATAAAATATCAGCGAACTCTTTCAAAGTGGACGTAGGCCCCTCACCGGACCGAATCACTATAAATCTAGTGTGTTATTTACTGCTTTCTACACTTACTTTCCCATGAGAAACCTAATTCTCTAAGTAACGGAGAATCTTTGGGTGTTATGACACTATTTGCTATCAACATTCTAGTGCTTTTATTGAGAGCATCTTAGACTCAACCCTTTTTTGCACATTTCCATCTCGACTTCGACCTGCTACTCACATTTCTTCCTAACCTAATGCTCGAATCTTCTTACGATGGTAAAGAAATCAAAGAACTTAATGATAGGAACTTCGGCAGCTGCCTAATCTGCAACTACTCTACGCAACCTCAACCGGAGGCAAACCCGATCGATACTAACATTTTCCTTCCTACGGACCCCGATGCTCCAGCAACTTAAGCGTAGATTTACGTGCTTAATAAAAGATTGGAGAACATATCTCGCTAGCTCAACGAAGCATTGAGAAATAACATCTACTTCATGTGTCAACTTCAAGAAAGTCAACGCCTCTTCGCTCGATTGCAGCTTTCTCAGAACAATGCTCGTCCGCGGCACAACTCCTCTGAAAGTGCCTCTTTCGAAACTCGGGGCCGCGACCAAAGAAGGAGGTTCACTCTCAACACTAGTGTCACTGCCCACGCAAATGCCTATACCAACGGCAACAACAAGTATAATGGAACTACCATTACCATCAGCGAGGGGATGCGTCAAAGCGATTGTTCCTAGTTGGTTATCAATGATGAACCAGGTCTGAGCAACCGACCCCACCTCAACATAACCTAGCTGTCGCCGCTCTAAACTTGGGGACTACGCATCCAACAACTCAACATGGCCAAACCCTATATGACCAGAACCGACATCAACGCACTCTACCTCATCAACAATATCATAATCAAGTTGATCATGACGATGACATGGATGAGGACGAGCTTGATGTCCATCCTAGTTGACGTCCATGACCCAGGACCCCTGAAGCGAATAACATCTGCTAGATCCCACCGGAAAATGTTGTAATAGTTTTATTTTCATGTTGCAATAGTTTCTATTCTATCGTATTTCAATTCCATGTTATGTATCAGTTCTATGTATGGTTATCTAAAATTATCAACGAAGATCTTCTATTTTTGTTCATTATCCCTAAAACATCTCTAAAATGTTTAATTATTGTGTTAAGAATGTTTAAATATAAGCCAAAATTCAACGTAAAACAAAAAAAATGTAAAATTCAAAAATTTAAGTACCCAAGTCAACATGCACTACCCTCTATGTTGACATCTAATTGCCAAATTTTCAAATTTGTTTGGATTCAAAAATTATCTTATCCAACTTGAGTCATTTTTAATTGAATTCCAAAGCCTATAAATACATATTTCTTCCAAAAAAAGATATCTTTGCATTTCTCCTTAACATCCATTCATTATCTACTAGTTTTATCAATTTAATGGCTTCTCCAATTCATAATGTAAGTGAAAATATCGAAGAGACACTCAATTTCTTTAAAAACATCCTTTCTATCATTTCACAATCAATGTCACTTAGAATTGAGTCAACTGTAGATGATTGAGAATCAATAGAATCATTTTGATGACATTCGTCGATTGATTTCTGCACTCAACAAAGAAGAAGAAAATAACGATCCAAAAGGAACTCTTACCAAAGAAAATGAAGAATGGGATGCTTTAAAGGCTGACCTATCTTTAGAGAAGAAGGATGGTTAGAAGTTCCAAGAAACGTTTAAATTTATGTTTGAATTTAGTGCACTTGGTATGTTTAATTTGAATTTGAATTTATTGTATGTGAAATTTTTTAATTTGAATTAATGGTGTGTAAAAACATGGTACACCAATAATTAAAATTGGTTGTATATTTTTTCTTGGCACGACCGTTTGGTTTTTAGAGTGTTCCATAATACTTTTGTTATATTAAAATAATAAATGCAATGAGTTCAGGTGGTACATATTACATGCCTCAACTAAAGGATCATGTCTCCACACAGGGAGAAGTGCGTAGACCACCGTCTAGAAATTACATAATCATGCATACACTAAGACAATTACACATCACTATGACAAATCAAAACAATTTTACATCAGTACATTTCTTCTTAAATTTATAGAAATTCTTATGTTTATAGTTACTTTGACAAATACCCATCATGCTACACTATATTGAGCTGAATCCCTCATAGCCTACTCCTGGTAAGTGGACTATTGGGTTCTTTGAGCATAGGGGATCTAGCAATTGTAGTATCATCATAAGTAACCGTGGGAGGGGTTTGTATGCCGTCGGCAAGAGGATATGAGCATATGGGTGATTTTGCTTTGGCTTCCCTCTTTTTTTCTTCTGAAGATGATAAGGATAACGTAGATGCTTCATGATAATTGGGGTTTATTGCAGTCTTTTCGACAGTTTTCATACCAATAAGCTTGTTGAAGGGGCTTGTGCTATTAAGGAAGCTTGACTTAAAACTAAAGTTGCCTATTTGGTTGGAGAGTTAACTACGGGGAGGTGATAGTACATGACACAATAACATCAAACCCTCCTGAATTCAAGATACTCTCGAATTCCCTCACATCATTCGTAATGACTTGCATTGCATCCTCTTTGCTCATTCCCATCTCGTTATCATTGTCTGAAAGCATGCTATTGTCTATTCCATTCAACCCAAAATCCTCTTTGCCCGATTCTCTGTGTTCATCCAATTTTGTATCATTACCCATCTTTTGCTTTCCCTTTTCCTTGTCTTGAATTCCATTGCTTGATTTTCTGTGTTCATCCAATTTTGTTTCATTACCCAATTTTGTACTTATCTCATCATTGCCTAAACCATTGACTTTATTATTATTACTGGCAGTCTGTATGTGATCTGTTAGAAAATTTTAGAAGAAGAAGAATTTTTGAGAAAATAATATATGAGGAGGAAATGCTTATTCTATTTATTTTCTTCAAACTTGATTTCATACATCGGTTGAATAATTTGCTTCTATAATGCAGTACACTTCTCTAGAGTATTCTAGGAAAACATTATTTAGAATTCTCTAAAATAGGAATTCTAAATTTTCCTTTATTCTTAATTTATTCCTCTCATTAATAAAATTACTAATTTTTCATACAATTAATTCATTCCTAAAAAACCAAGATTATTTCCAACATCCCCCCGTAAGCTTGGTTTTTCCAAACCGTACGGCACCTTCTTCAATTCTAAGACTTTGTCCTTTAACTTTACAACCAAACGGTTGCTCCAAATAAACTTCCTCCTCCAATTTACCATTTAGGAAAGCAGATTTCACATCCATTTGATGTATTTTCCATTTGTTTTGAGTAGCTGATCTTTGCTTGTATCCTTTAACCACTAACCTTGATTTGTATCTTTCAACTCCTCCTTTAGCATTCTTCTTAACTTTGTACACCCATTTTTCACCAGTAGCTTTGTGCCTTTTATCTATAGTTTTCCCCATCTTTTGTCTTGTTTTGCTTCTTCATAGCTTATTGGTTCACGATTTCCAGAAAGACAAAGTAATGTAGTATCATCAAAAATTGGTGTTACCTCATATAATTCTTGCAAGGATCACATGCGTGGTGGTCTTTCATTTGAGCTTTCTTCAAATGAATATTCTTGATGGATGGTTGAAGGAGATGATGGTGCTGGACCAATGGGCTCTTCTTCCACATCATCATTGCACTCCTCTTCATAAAGCGGAAAGAATTTGTAATCATCTTCCTTTTTGTTCCAATTCCAAGCACTTTCTTCATCAAACTCTACATCACGACTAACAACCACCTTTTCATTAATAGGATTATACAACTTATATCCTTTTGACCGTGAATCATAGCCAATGAAAATGTATTTTTCACTTTTATCATCTAACTTTTAGCGTCTTTGATCCGACACATGGAATATGCAATGCTCCCAAATACTTTCGAAGGGGATATACAAGGCTTTCTACCACTCCATGCTTCTTCAGGCGTTTTGTTCCACACACTTCGAGTTGGAGAACGATTTACTAAATATACTGCACATTCGATAGCTTCAGCCCAAAACTCTTTTGGAACATTTATTCTCTTCAACATACTTCGCGCCATGTTGAGAAGAGATCTATTTATTCTTTCTACAACTCCATTTTGTTGTGGAATTTATGGGACTGTCAATGGATGATGAATTCCATTTTCTTCACAAAACCTCTCAAATTCTTTTGATGTAAATTCTCCACCTCGATCTAATCTCATGGCTTTGATCTTATAACCACTTTCATTTTCTACTAAAACCTTGAATTTCGTAAATGCATCAAACACATCTGATTTTTGTTTGAGATAATAAGCCCATGTTTTTCTACTAAAATCATCAATAAAAAGTGCAAAATATTTACTTTTTTCAAGTGATCATGGTTTTACGGGGCCACAAATATCAGTGTGAATCAATTCTAATGGTTCTTTGGCTCTTGTAGTTGATTGTTTTGAAAAAGATTTTCTTGATTGTTTTCCAAATATGCAACCTTCACACAAATTTTTTTCATGATTTATTGATGGTAAACCTTTCACCATGTTTTTATTTTTTAACAAAGATAAGCTCCCAAAATTAAGGTGTCCAAATCTTAAGTGCCAAAGCCATGATAAATCTTTATAGCATGATTTTAGGCATTTTGCAACATTATTGGAAATATTTAATGGAAACATTCTATTTTTTGACATCTCCACTTTAGTAATTAAATCACCTATACCATCTCTTATGAAAAGGTTTCTATTTTTCGTGTGTATATCATATCTTTCTCCAAAAGTTGCCCCAAACTCAAAATATTTGTCTTCATTTTAGGCACACAATAAACATTAGAAATAAAATCATTCTTTACATTTTGTAAGCAAATTTGTATATTTCCTTTTCCTTCAACTGAAATTTTAGAGTTATCTCCAAAAGGAATGTCTCCATTTACCGATTTATCAAGTTCTATGAACATGCTCCTCCTTCCACACGTACGAGTGCTTACCCCCAAGTCCAAATACCATGTATGATTGTCACTGCTTTCATCACCTTTATGTGCCAACAAAAATGCTGAATCCTCTTCATCTTTTTTAGCATAATTTGTTCTCTCTTTAACTTTGTAAAAGGTGGATCTACATTCTGAAGCAAAATGCCCAAATTTATCACAATTATAACATTTTATTTGTGATTTGTCATACCTTGGCCTTCCATTTCCCCTTACGTTTCCTCCTCTTCCTCAACCTCTTGTAGCATATACATTTTGGCTTCTCTCCTCTTTATTAAAAGATTTGTAACTACCTCTTCCATAGCTTTGTCCTCGACCTCTTCCTCTTTGGCTATGACTTCTTCCATCTCTAAATGTTTCATTTTCTCCTAAGGTGAGCTTTGTTTGAAGTGCTTGCTCCAATGGCTCTTCTTTGACTTTTTTCTTTAATTTTTCTTCATGGGCTTGAAGTGAACCCAAAAGTTGATCAACAGTCATGGATTCTATATCTTTAGATTCTTCAATTGCCACAACTATGTAATCGAATTTTGAGTCTAAAGATCATAGAATTTTCTCGACAATTCTAGAATCTTCCATTTTTTCTCCGTATCTTTTCATTTGATTTACAATAGACAGAACACGAGAAAAATATTCATTAATTGATTCTGATGATTTCATATGTAAAGCTTCAAACTCACCTCGCATAGTTTGTAGGTTGATTTTCTTCACCTTATTGATTCCTTTAAAAGCATTTTTCAAAATCCCCCATGCTTCCTTATTGTTTTTTGCATTGGCTATCTTCTCGTGCATAGCATCATCCAAACTTTGATAAATGAGCGCAAGGGCCTTTTGATCCTTCTTCTTCAAATTTTTTAAATTATCCCTTTGAATTTTGGATAAGACGGAAATATCGGCGGGTTCTTCATACCCATTTTCTACGATATCCCAAGCATCTTGCGATCCAAGCAACGTCTTTATGCGGATGCTCCAATTGTCATAATTATCTTTCTAAAATGAAGGAACTTGAAAGAGTGATGTTCCATTTGCCATCTTCCTTGATTATTGAACCTTGCTCTGATACCACTGTTAGAAAATTTTAATTGCTCTAATACCACTGTTAGAAAATTTTAGAAGAAAAAGAATTTTTGAGAAAATAATGTATGAGGAGGAAATGCTTATTTTATTTATTTTCTTCAAACTTGATTTCATACATCGGCTGAATACATTGCTTCTATAATGCAGTACACTTCTCTAGGGTATTCTAGGAAAACATTATCTAGAATTCTCTAAAATAGGAATTCTAAATTTTCCTTTATTCTTAATTTATTCCTCTCATTAATACAATTACTAATTTGTCATACAATTAATTCATTCCTAAAAGACCAAGATTATTTCCAACATGATCAACACACAAGCTATCAACTACTATGTGAGCATCATGCAGTTCACTAGCTTCAAGTTCCTCATTGTCTGCTTAAAGAGCACTATCATCATGCAAGTTTCTCAGAAGATTAAAACTATTACCACTTGCAGCAATAGTTTTTCCAGGAGCATTCATTCCACAAACGTTCTTCTGATTCACCATGATATCGTCACCATCCATCTTTTTCCATTTGCATAAATTTCTTATTGGAAACACCCTGACTTTTTTGCTGCTCGTAGTTGGCAACTTCCTAGTGTGTTTCCTATACGGAGCAGAAAACCTATCACCATCTACAGTTTTGTTCATATAATCCACACATGCATCCACTTAGCACTAACTTCACCAACATCTTTTTTGATTTTCTCTACTGCACTTTCATTCCTAGGATAGCTAGGACACCTATCACTCTTATGCCCAAAGACCTTACATTTAATACATATATCTTGTTTCCATAGGTATGTAACCTTTACAACATGTTCAGTTCCATCACCTAAGAGCACCATAAATGATTCTAGTAATTCACTATCGGGTGTAGTCTCCACCATGCATATAGCATAACCTAATCTTTCTAAAATTTATTTTGCTTAATCCATACACAAGAATTTGCCAATCCGAGAGGCCAACCAACAAATTCCTATCTTAGACCAAGCCATCATAGGGAGATCTAACATTTTGATCCATACTGGTACTTGGCTAATCCCTTTACTCGAATTTCCCATTGACACATCTAATTTCTGAACTATAAAAAATTTGTTTCTAATAATAATGGTATCGGCTTCTAGTATTCTTTTCATGTCCTCCATATCAGATAAAAGGAAGAAAAAAACCAAATCGTTTGAATTTATCTTGATTGGTCCGCGAGGCTTCCAATGCCTTTTAAGATGAGAGACCACTAATGTGTATGATAGGGGTCATCCAGAAAGAATCCATTCAGATAGTCATTCCATACATCAACGCTTGCTTGTAAGATGTCATCTGTAGGCACTGTCCTCTTTCCAATGAATTTTAGGATAATTGGAGGTGGAATAAATTCTCCTGCATTACGTGGCCTTGTTGCGAAGAGCGAACACCACCTTACCACGGGTAAAGGAGGGTCAGGGATTCGTGGATCAGGTCGATGAGGAATAGGAGGGATGAGAGGAGGCGGGTCTGAGGTAAGCGGAATTGGGTCAGGGGGTGGATTCGGCATGGGGAGGGCTCGAGGTGGAGGGTCATGCTGTTTTGAGAGGCTCGAGGCAGTAGGAAAAGATGACGCCATTATTGAGGAGATTTGGTTGTATATATTGGTTTGGATGATTGTATGATTGGGGGTTAACGTTACTCTAGTTTGAATCTTGATATTGCTTGTTTAAATCCATATATTGTTTGTGTAAGTGGCACCATAGTTTAAGGGGGAGTATTAGAGTCATTTTTTTGTCTAGATTGGGTCTTATATTAGTTTAAAGGGAAGTATTATAGATTAAACAAAGTTATATAGTTTTTGTTGATGACAAAGGGGGATAATTATAAAATAAGGCTTAAATTAAGGGGGAGGTAGTAGTTTTAGAAGGATTTATTGGTGCTAGCGAGAGTAACTGAAGAATCAACGTACCACATAGTTATATGGTAAGTATATTTTATAAACAAAGGTTGTCATCATCAAAATGGTAAGTATATTGGAGACTGAGATGATGGTTTTGATGAGAACAACCTTTAAACCTTTTTAACTATTATTATAAAATATATACTAACATTATTATATATGTATATATGAGGGATGTATATGCAGGTATTCTGTGCAGGTATTGATTATTAAAGACTATACAGTTTAAAGATTCAAGTAGATTGAGTTTAAGAAATATATCACGATAAGTAATAGAGTTTAGACTTTTTGTGATGACCGCCCATAACTTCTGCACTAAACAAGAGGAATAATGCACTGAAAAGTGTGCCAGGAAGCTATGGACGATCATCAAAGTAGGTAAACACAAGCGGAACTTGTCGTACCACTCATAGCGCAAGGATAAGATATAATAGAACATATACAACAAGCATAAATAGTGGAGCATCATATAACAAACTTTTGAAACTTTCATAATATCTTGAAAGATCATCCATACATCATTGTAAACATCAAAGTATGTGCATGAAGCCTCACAACATTCACTCATAGAGCAACAACAAATAGCGAAAATAGAAATACTAGATAGTAATAGAACCGGTACGTAAGCCTTTTGCTCGCCATCAATCAACATAATTGTCCTCACTAAGGTATCACCTACCACCTGCTACTCAGTCAGCCCATCCACATCAGGATAAATAGCCCAAGGTAATAAAAGGGAAACATAAAACCTTGAGTCAGACAACAGTCTTAATGAGCGATAAAACAACTATCTAATATCATCAACAAAGTATATGAAAATAGGCAGATTTACCAACCACTACCCAATACCGGAGAAAAACCAACACCTGCCTTCCCCACATCTGACAGTGATAGCCTTTACAATCCAACAATCAAGAAAAAATAGTTCAATCATGGAAACCAGAAGTAATCAAATAATGTCAAAGCAACTATCACTCAATAGCAATCATAGAAACTAGTTATATCCCACGTAAACCATCCTAATTGAGTTCAACATTCCTAAAACACAATACCTAGAGGCCTAAACCAATATCAGAAAAGTACCCGAGAAACATTTCCTTCGACGTCAGACAACTTACGTGAGACAGTACAAGCAAAACAACCAAACACTCATGACCTGGCTATCACTGCCTTTCCTACTTCGAAACCACAATTAATCGTATGACGGCCACCTGCCATATGACAAGGGCTAATGGTAAACCCCAGTTCTAGCTAAAACTCCATCCGCCTTCATGACTCGTATGTTTGTCTTTCCAATCTCGACAACTAGGCCCTTCACGACTGCCTAATGTACCCATGCTTTGAGTCCGCTGGAACTTACGACAACGATAATCTCTCGGCCTTCGCATATCTAGCGATCAACCCCGATGACCATTCACAACTAAAGTCCCCCTTGAGCAACCATCATCCACAACTCAATACCCTTGAGTTGTCTTCATATTCGTTGCTTTACACTGATCAACGAACACATCGCATCACTTCGAACACCCCTACCTGGATATACATCAAAGTCATAACATCACAGAACCAACCAACATTAATATAATGACCCAACATAGCTAGTTCACCCACCCTAGGTTGTCCGACGACCTATCATTCATGGCCTAACTTAACAAATTACCCAACCTTTATGTCGTCCCACTTCTAGGTCGTCCCATGACCTAACGGTATGAAGCCAACGTTTTCACAACATGTTGCCTAGCCTCGTCCTAACGACCTGACACTCTAGGTCGTTCTAACAATCTCACCACTTGACCTTACCCAAGCTTTTGTTTTTAGGTCGTTCCATCCTTAGGTTGTAACTAACCTATAACCCACGACTCAACCGATCCTCTTGCATAGCCCATGCCTCATCACCAGCTCGTTCCCCACGACCTGACTTCCCCATCGGCCTAAGCTTCCATCCCACGACCTGAGTCCGTTTCTTAGAGAGCAAGAAAAACGATCTGACTCCAAAAATGACCCGATCTTATGAAAAATGACCTAACTCTCAGATCTGACCAAAACAACTCCAAACTTGACCAAATCTTTGTCAAACAACAATATTGATGAAATCAACATATCCACTTCAATCATAAACACTTTATGGATCCATCAACAACACCAAAATGACAATTTCATCAACGATCTTATAAAATTCACCAAAACTATGATAAATGAGTAAATAATCAAAACAAACGATCTAACTTGCATAAACATATGAATTAACATAAGAATTACCAGTTTTAAGTTGCTAAATCAGACCCTATGGTGTTTCATATGAAATTATATTTACCATGAGATAGATCAAGGTGAAAATGACTTGAAAATGATGAAACAATGATCAAACAACTTATATACTTGATTGAATCCATGTGAGAGATGCATATCACTCACCAATTATCTAAAACAACACAAAATCACCGATTACTCAATCCAAACAGCGAAGAACACTCTTCAAACTCTTCTATTTGACAAAATCTCTCTTCGATTGGTGTAGATCTAGCTTCACACGATGTAG
This sequence comes from Allium sativum, assembly GCA_030737875.1. NCBI lineage: Eukaryota > Viridiplantae > Streptophyta > Magnoliopsida > Asparagales > Amaryllidaceae > Allium > Allium sativum. Next base: position 76,619,950 of record CM060917.1, read on the forward strand.
ATCTTCGATTCTCTTCCTTGGATGTAGAATCCTAATGGTGGAAAGTGTATTTGATTAAGCAAGGAGGATCACAAGCTCAACCAAATGAGAGAATGAAGAAAATAACCCTCTCTCCAAGCCTCTAACCCCCTATTTATAGCCTCCCACCAGCCAACTAATGGGCCTCTCCAAATCATCCCTTTATGGGCCTCTCCAAACCAGCTCACTAATGGTCACAAACAAAATTAGTAAAAATTATGGACATGTCTCACGTCCATATAAACAACATATCAAAATATGAGAATGATCCAACCCTCAGGGAATTAAATAAAAATATTTTACGATCCTCCGATACGTAAAATGCGGGCTATTACATTCTCCCCCCTTTAGGAATTTTCCCCTTGAAATCCTAACAACCATCAGCAAACACAAGCAAACAAAACAATTCTGCATGCCTATCATCCATGAGCAGCCAATTCTAACATACAAACTAGCAGCCATCAAAACATGCATCCATAGCCTTATCCTAGCACGTGGAATTCTAACAACAATAGTACAAGTTACAATGGGATAAGAATGACATGACACTTATGGGTCATACCAACGAGGAGTTCTGGGTGGGTCGTCTTCATACTCTCTTCCGTCTCCCACGTACAATCGTCATTATCCTCACTCCAATATACCTTGACCAACTTTACTGTCTTCCTCTGAAACACCCCACGTCCGTTAATGTCACTCACTAAGGGAATGCATTAAGTTTCATGAAGCGCTATAGGTAAACAGACACAGAATAATTACAAGACAGGTATAAATAAGGCAACAGCGAAAAATTTAAACTTTTATTTCAAACATAAGTCATAATACCGTGGTCCACAATTTCATAAGTCACAAAAACCATTACAATAAAAGTACTTCTGTCTTGCACCATCAGGGTACATAAGTAAATAAAAAGCATCATTCCCCCAATAAAAAGAGTTAAGCCACAGTAGAGACAAGAACTTGAGCCATACTTCAAAAATAGCTCCTAGCAAGATGATATCTGATTCCTGATTAAGTCTGAGTGTTTCCTCCCTGAGAACTTGGGGGGGGGGGGGGGGGGAACGGAATAAAGAAGGAGAAACAACAGGGTCCGACATAATGTTTGGCGAATCTAGTTACTTTTAGCCAGTAGATAATTAAAAGTAACATGATGGGCATATAAAGTGGATAAGAGAGATATCACTACATAAATGGCAGGTGTGACAAGGTAAGCAAGTTAAGGTGTATGCGCCTCAGTAGTGATTACTCTGCATTATTACTAGTATACTGAAATGAGATGACCCCTTCCACTATAAGCTGGCAGGCTTAGGTCACACGTCCAAGTATACCCTAACCACTACCCTAATCTATCGGCTCCCTACCTTGTAGATATCCTGTGTTGGCCCTACAGTAGGAGGTATCTTTTCCTAAAGTGGCAACCCATGGTGTGCACAACCATATCTACTGGTGTCACGGTCGTCTTAGCCCCCTCTGCCCGGCCCATGCATGCATCCCCAGTCGGTTTGCACCGCCCACACCATCCGCCTCGTTTGGATCTCTTACAATCAATCAGTAAGCGTGCCCCTTTCTCTGCCTAGTACGGAGGTCCTTACTTGATACCAACTCCGGGTTACTGACTGAAATGGTTCCCACACAATATGATACAAGCTCTCCCCCTTGTCTTATATCCCCCACTAGGTTATCCACTGACTATGTATACCTTCAGGTGTCTTTAATTACATAGCCCTATACTAGTTATGCTTACCCTAAAGGGTGTCTTTAATTACATAACTTCATTACATTATCTATCGGTTATGTATACCACTAGGTGTCTTTAATTTCATAACCTTATTACATTATCTACTGGTTATGTATACCACTAGGTGACTTGAATTACATAACCTTATTGGGTTAAGTTCGTGGGCCTATATATACATATTACCCACCACCTCTAGTTTAATTAATCCACCACTACCATCCAATTTTACTTAACCCTAACTTAAGTCCATAGTCATATTAAATTAGGTTAAGTAGTCCATTTCATTACCATGTCCAATTATGGTTATAATGGGCTAGACCTCCCACATTAGGCCTACAACGTGTGGATGTTGGATATATCGGTCGGTTCCAGGCAGTCTTATTCCACAGTTGGGCCTAACCTCATGTCTTAGCCCAATTCGTATTTGCGTACTTATACCTGCCACATTAGGTTCAACATTAGTGGCTGGTGGACATGTCGGTCGGTTCCGGGCAGAGTTCCACCACTAATGTAACCTAACCTCATGTCATAAGTACAATTTACAATTCCTAATTGTAAATTACTAAACATTCCAAATTAATCCAAGTCTACCTATGTCATTATAGGTAACTATTTCTATGTTTTCCCCATTTGAATTACATGTCCCATTTCCTATTAAACATTACATAAATCATGCTAATTCTAATCACTTTTCCCTGTTTTCTCTCTAACGTATTCGTACGTATTTTGGCGGCATCTAGGCTATAAAGTAGCCTAGCTATAATAATAGAAAGGGAATATGAAAAAGATGATAGTTTCAACATGTCTTAGCATAAACATGAACATAAACTGGCATAATAACAAAGTGAATGGACATCTGATTAACACCATAATAAAGTGGACATCAAACTAGTAACTTGTGGCAATCACTATGATGTCTAATGAGATCTAGATTTAACATTAGGTGTCCAATTACCTACATCTAGCATAGTTAGGGTGACATAGCAACATGTTTAGATCAAAAGGTAGATTCACATGTCAAGTTTACAACATATATCAATGTATCACAATATGAAAGGTGAAAGGTGATTAACATAAAGGTCTAGATCCAAGTAATGTCACAATTATTCAAATTAATAGATGTACTTCCATCATAACATGGTTACAAGTCAAGATCCATATAAACATCATACTCGAATCACCATAATTATATTAGATCTAGGAAATTAGATCCGTCATGACATTGGATAAAATTTCATATTAACAAAGAATCATACTTTACAACATATCCAATTCATTGTCTATCAAAGCATACTTTTATTTATCTAAACCTAAAATTGTTCTAGAAACTCACAGCGTTAGGTTTAGAGAATTTAGTAAGAATGGATCTAGAATTTCTGAATTGGATTTATAGAGTATGTTGTTGTAGAAACGGTTCAGTTCGCACTCCAGCAGCATATGGACTCCTTGGTTCCTAAAGAAGAGAATATGAGAAATATGACACATATATATAGCTGCCAGACCCCCTTAAACTGAGTGCCACCTCAGCCCTAGGGGTGTCGACCCCTAGGTCAACACCCCTCTAGTGGGGTCGACCCCCTAGAGCGGAAATTTTGCCGCTCAGAGGAATTTTTCGAAATTAAATCCTTTGGATAGGATTCTGACTCATCTTTGACTCACCTCTGACTCATGTGTATATATAAAATATTTCTGTGCGTATACAAACTTAAAGCTCTCATAACTTCTTCATACGGTGTCCGTTTTTTACGCAAACCAAACGTCCTTGACCAGAATTTCAAGACGGACGCAATGGTGCAGTCCATTTCTTCTAATTTTGAACATTAAATTAATTATTATTTAATTTATTCTCTTTAATGTCGTTAAAAATTCGGGGTGTTACATTCTCCCCTACTTAAAGGGAAATCTCTAAGTTGAGAAGAGTGCATATCCTACCATCCATCATCCATCTACTCATCCACCAATCACTGGTATCCATTGTCCTTAAAGATTTCTAATGCTTATATGAATATGTGGAATGGTGTGTGCATATGTCCCAACACTAATACGAAGATCAGGCAGTCTATTGATTCAGTTTACCTCTTTAATGCAATGTATGTCAGTGCCATGAGTCCAATATGTATGCAAATAAACCTACTGTATCATATAAGTTCTATATGTGTGCACATCCATATGCCAGTTCATCCATTTTCATCCATAAAAGAAAAAGAAAATGCACACACATCCATATGCAATATGAAAGTGATTGAGCTGATCTTAGTGCCTAATGTTTATGTATATGCGTCCACAGACAACCGCTAGCAAACACTTGCATCCATCAAACATAACATGTTTCAAACACATGTTACATGCATAGGATTCCTATCTAAAGGGCGAAAATACTATGGATAAGATATATTCTATTGACATAAACAAGTACTAATAAAACTTAGGAAAGGAGTTAAGATCATACCCTCGAAAAGAAAAGGGTTCGAAACCCGAATCTTGTCTTCAGTCTCCCAAGTCACATCTTCTGGGTTATCTCCCCATTGAACCTTTAACAACTTGATTTCCTTGTTGCGTAGCTTCTTAACCTATGACCCAAGAACATGGGTGGGGACTCGTCTGACTGTCGCCTCCCGTTCCAATTCGACTTCTTCCAAAATGCTCGGCCTAACAACTTCTGCGGTGTCATGCATGCACTTTTGCAGATGAGAAACATGGAAATCATCATGAACACCAGATAAATTTTCTGGGAGCTTTACTCTGTAGGCTATTTGGCCAATCCTCTCGAATATGAGAAATAGTCCCACAAACCTAGGTGCCAATTTCCCTACTGATCTGAAGCAAATCATATTAATTAGAGGTTATACTTTGATAAAACTAAGTCTCCCACTTTGAATTCGATGTCAGTCTTTCTCTTATCTGCATAGGACTTCTGCCTATCTTGAGCTGTCTTCATCCGCCGTCGAATAAGGTCAATCTTTTCAGACGTTTCCCTAACCATATCTGGTCCAAGTAATAATCTTTCTGTAGATTCCCACCAACAAGTTGGCGATCTACAGGGTCGTCCATACAATGCTTCGAAGGGTGCCATACCGATGCTAGCCTGATAGCTGTTATCATAGGCAAACTCTACTAAAGGAAGATGCTCTTCCCAAGTCCCTCCGAAGTCAAGGATACACAACCTTAAAAGATCTTCTAGAATTTTGTTCACCCTCTCCGTATGCCCATCGGTATGAGGATGATAAGCTGTACTCAAACACAATTGTGTACCTAATGCTTCTTGCAAGCTCCTCTAAAATTCGTTGGAAAAGACGGGGTCACAATCGCTCACGATGCTGGAAGGAACTCCGTGGAGATGAACTATCTCACGAATATAAATTACTGCCAACCATGATGCCATCCTTTTACTTTTAACTGGAATAAAGTGAGCACTCTTAGTGAGTCTGTCCACTATCACCCAAATACTGGTATTACCTTTGTTCGATCTAGGCAAATCATCTACGAAATCCATAGAGATGCTCTCCAATTTCCACTGCGGAACGTCCAATGGATGAAGTAATCCATCGGGCTTCTTTTTCTCAGCTTTGACTTACTGGCAAACTAAACATTGAGAAACAAATTTGGCCACGTCCTTCTTCATCCCAGCCCAAAAGAAAACTCTCTTCATGTCTCTGTACATTTTTTCACTGCCTGGATGAATGGTCATCTTAGAATGGTGGGCTTCTTCTAGGACTGCGTTTATCAAGCTTCCGGTTTGAGGAACACAAAGCCTTCCATCTCGTCGCAACCACCCCTTTTCATATATGGCATATCTACTGCGGTGACTAGAAGTCTCCCCTATTCTGAGCTTATCCATGATGTCTAGAATCTGTGGGTCACCTTGTTGCGAAGCTCCTATCAGATCCACAATAGTCGGTCGTATCTCCAAGGATGCAAACAAATCAGGCAAAACCTCGATGGAGGGTCTAAAATCAAAAGCTGATGTGAACTCCAAGTTCTTCCTTTGCACAAACAGAGGACTCAGAGCCACCCTCTACCTACTTAGTGCGCCTGCCACCACATTACCCTTGCCGGGGGTATAAGCAATCTCAAAATCATATGAAGCTAAGAACTCCATCCATCGTTGTTGCCTTAAGTTGAGATCCTTCTGTGAGAATAGATACTTGAGCGATTTATGATCAGTGTATAACTTGAACTTTTCTCCAAGTAAATAATGACGCCACGTCTTTAACACGAATACTATGGCAGCTAGCTCCAAATCATGGGTGGAGTAGTTCTTCTCATGAACTCCAAACTGTCTACCCCCATAACATATTACTTTACCTTCTTGCATCAGAACCGCACCAAACCCTGTACCGCACGCATTAGTGTAAACAGTAAACACTTGACCCCCGTTGGGCAAGGTCAAGACTAGGGCTGTTGTCAGTGCCCTTTTTAATCGTTGGAAAGCAACGTCACAGTTTATATCCCATGAAAATGTCAAATTCTTCTTCGTCAGCCAGGTGAGAGGGGCTGATATCTTTGCGAAGTCCTTAATGAACTTTCTATAATAACCTTCCAACCCAAGAAAGCTTCTTATCTCGGTTGCATTTTTAGGAATCTTTTGTACTGCAACCGTAATGACCCGTATTTTTGGCGATATAATATTTAATTAATTTAATTATTTATATAGTGATTTAGAGAATTAAATGGACGTTAAATTAAATTATATTGAATATTTATTTAATATGAATAATATAATAATATATTTAATTTCTGAAATAATCAGAAATAGTGAATTGACAATATAATGTGAACTGGATAATTCAAAGTATTTAACTCAACTTAGAATTGAATTAGAATGACGAGTATATTATATAAATGACAATTGAACATATAATTATAATATAATTAAAATCGAGCTCAAAATTGCGCGGCAGTTCACTATTTGGTGATTCGAACTTCAACTGAATATACAGGGTCCGTTTTAAATCGGATTTCCGTGAAACAAGAAATGTTCGGAGATGGTGAAGTATATTTTTCTAGTGGAAGAGAAAAGTCAGGATTTCATTGTGTAGATTTTGATTTATGTCTAAATCAAATTTCAAAAAAGCCGCTATGGAATTCCTTTATAATTTGTATCGGTTTATTTATATTTTAAAATGGATTTTAAATATAAATCAAATATCGATGTAACTGGGAATTTTGAAATATCAAGTTATAAATCCCATTGGAGGTGTATGATATTCTATAGTGTATATATACGATAGTATTTATTTTTAAATATTAAATTTAATTGTTTTTAAATATATTTATATATTTAATTGGGTTATTTAGAGCTTTAAAAATAGCCAGTTTTGCAAACGAAGTCGAAATTCGACGAAACAGTTTCGTTGGGTTTGTAATGTCGAACTATAGCTGCATGCCAATTTTCATGATTTTTGGGTGTAGTGTGTGATCACACGGATTTTTAGAAGGCAGATTGTAACACCCCAGGTCCATTAATGTCACTCACAAAGGGAATGCATTAACTTCCATGGAGCATTTTAAGTAAGTATAGAACAGAAAATCACAACAAGACAGATATAAACAGTACTTGAAAATTTAAAACTTTATTTGATTGCAGCGGATAAACCCATATGTTTGATTACATCATCGAAATCATAAACCAAAGTCAAGTACATCTTATCCATCTTGATAAAACAAAGTACATAAACTGAAAGACATAATCCCCAACATCAAAATAGCCATAAATGAAGAGAAGCTGAACTTTACTTCAGCGGTCCAAGAAATCTTCTAAAAGCAGTCCAAAGTCAAGCTCCACTGGTGCTAGTTCCAACCTGAGCACCTGGGGGGAGGAAAAGGAAAGGGATGGAAAAAGGGGGTTAGACATAAAGTCTGTCGAGTGCGATAATTCTTATAATACAATTAGCAAAGTAACTAGGCTAAGGCATAAGTTGGAAAATAAGGAAATGATCATGAACCATTGAGTATGACAGAGTAAACAAGGAAACAAGATGAATAACGATATCGTTAAAGCGCACCTAACCCACTAAGATAAATTTACTAAACTACACCAACATTATAGGATAATTGCTATACTGCACCGCCACTAGTATACTGCACCACCACTAGTCACCCTAAGGTTGATCCCGCCTACAGAGTTAATAATGATATTGGTAGTTTCGTGCACCCCTAGCTGCCTTCATAGGTGTCGTCTGCCCCTATCTCCACTAGGTGTACCCACTACCCCCAAGCGATCGGCTCCCTAACACGTAGATACCCGTGCTGGCCCCATAGTGGGGTGTATCACTCCCCAAAGTGGCAACCCGATACCACCAATGCACGACTTATACCTACATGATGCAACAACGTCTTACCTACCAGCCCGGGTCCACACACGCATATGAACCCGTTGGACTTGCGTTGCCACCGCTAACCCGGTTTGGCCTCTTACAGTCAAGCCCAGTATGCATGTCCCGTCCTCGACTTGGGTCAAGCCTACAAAGATACGTATGGGTTACTGGTTGAAACGGGCCCCCATTACTTGACATAAGCTATCCACCTAAGCTTGGTCCCCTCTTGTACATCCCACTTAACCCACTTCTTATTCATGTTTCAATTACATGTTTCAATTTGGTTAAGTGTTTCTAATCGTATTTCCAAATGGCACCCAAGGCACACACTAGATTCCACATGCCACCCAAGGCACCCACTTAACCCCCTCATGTCCCACTACATGCTTATCTGGTTAAGTGTTTCTTAATTCATTAAGACCGTAACCTCATAAAGACCTCTCACATTAGACTGGCATTTGTGGCAGCTGGATTTGCCGGGTGGGTCCGGGCAGTCTTACACCACAAAAGAGCCTACCTCGTGTCTTTACAATTGTTACGTATTTAGTTTATGCCTAAGACCTCTCACATTAGACTGGCATTTGTGGCAGCTGGATTTGCCGGGCGGGTCCGGGCAGTCTTACGCCACAAAAGAGTCTAATCTCGTGTCTTAGACGATTAATTACTCCTAATTAATCACCCCCAATTTGAATTACTTTCCCTATTCAAATTATCAATCAATTCCAAATTTAGCGATGTCCATAATTGACTCAATTATGCCCATCCATTTATGGTATGTAAAATCATACCAATTTCATCACAATTTTATTTTATGCCTTTTTAAGGGCATTTATGCCAATTAAATATTAATATTATCCCCTTTTTCCCTACGTAGTACGTTTGTTCGTTTAACGTAAAAATATACGTTAGACTCGAATAGTCTAACTCATGAAATAAAAGAAAACATCACAATATATACGCATAATTAAAACATAGATCTAACATAGGGGTGAACTTGCATATGTGAATGATGTCCTATATCTAAAACTTGCATATGCCAAGATTACAACTTGCATAAACAACATATGTCATGGATCCAAATTTAAAGTTGTGAACTTGATGAGAAAATGGCCACAACTTGCATAAACATCATATGTCATAGATCTATATCTAAAAGTGTGAACTTGATGAAATAATGGCCACAACTTGCATAAACATCATATGTCTTAGATCTATATCTAAAAGGGGTAAACTTGCATAGGTAATAACATAACATGATTCATATCCAACTCATAAACTCACATATGTGGTTTATACATTGCAACAGTGGTGTAAACTAATATCTAACATGTAAAGTATCATGTAGAATTTAGCATGTGTCATAGCCTAACTTTCAATTAAATTCTCACATAAACTAGGTGTCATAATCATGTAAGGTCACACATAATTATACCCAACATGTATATGATTCATGTTTGAATCCAAATTCTAAACTTGCCTACTAATGATTTAGCATATGAATCAATATCACAAACTAGCATAAGAAACATGATGATTTGATTGTATATAAAATTACAACATGGATGATAGCAACATAACTTTGCATCATAAATGATTGCATCACAACATAACATCATAGGTATTTCAATCACAATCCTACAACATAACTACATGCAATCAATACTTCATATCATATCCATACAATCCACGTTATAACTTAATCTAATTAAATTACTAATTATCTTGCTAAAACTATCGAACTCACAAAGCAAAAGCAGTCTTGAGTTCTGAATTCTGATTTCTGGAGTTGAATTAGTGCTCCTTTGATGAAGATTCGCTGTTAGGGTTTAGTAGTTCTGATTTGGTTGTTGTTCCTCCTCTTAATTTTGGTGGCGGCTGCTCTAGGGTTCAAGACAACAGCATGACGACCATAGTTTTAGTTTTAATTCTGATTTAGGGTTTGAGTCTATGGGTCTTTTTATAGAGTTATGAATTAATTTAAGTCGTCGGATCACTCTAGGATCCATCTAGGCCTTAGAAACCAAAAAATGATGTCAACAGACCAACCAGAAATTGCCACCTAAGCCCTAAAACATAAAATTTCATCATAGACCATTTAGGGCCGACGGGACCAATTCCAAACCTCCTGAGTCGACCCTGGTCTCGGGTCGACCCAGCGGGTCTCGAGTCGACCCATAAAATAGGTCGGTTTGGTGTTTTGCCTTCCCGCTTCCGCTGTTTTGATTTTTTTCTTAAATTTTAGGTTGAATTTTATTTTATTTTTTACAAATATATCTATATATATTTCTATCTTCCTAATTAACCATTTTTACACTAAACTACTTTTTGAACCGCGTTCACACTAAGCCGCTTTTTAGCCATTCCCCTAAAACAAAAATATGGCGTTGGCGGGGATCGAACTCTGTACCTCTTATATGCAAGTCACATGTTCCAACCATATGAGCTACTTAGTATTTTGCTTACAAACCTTAGAACAATGCTAAACATTTATTCTTTAATTTAGTGAATTCGATTATTCAAAAATCCGGGGTGTTACATTCTCCCCTCCTTAAAGGATTTCGCCCCCGTAATATCCAAGTTAAGGAGAATGCATATCCTAACATCCAAACAACCATATACTCAACCATCAAACACAGGCATCCATTGTCCTTATAGAATTTCTAATGCTGTATGAACATATGCAAAAAATGCGTGTATATGTTCCTTATCTAATGCAAAATCAGGCGGTTTAATGATTCAGTTGGCCTCCTTAATGCAAACCATGATAGTGCCATGCGTCCATTATGTATGCGAAAAAAACCCTATCGATACATATTATTTCTACATGTGTGCACAACCATTCACCAAAATGCAACATCCATATGACGGTACAACCAATATTCATCCATTACTTAAATATGTACACACATTTATATGCAATATGCAATATGAAGTGACTGAGCCGATCTAGTGCGTAAAGTGTGTGTATATGCATCCACGAGCAACCACTAGCAAACACTTGCATCCACATGCATCCATCATATATAACATGTCTCAAAAACATGTTTCAACCATAGGACTATCCTATCTAAAGGTCAAAGATACTAGCGAGAGGACATACTAAAGATAAGATAAGTACAAGGTAAGCGACAAAGGAGAAATTAAAAGACATACCCTCGAAAAGAAAAGGGTACAATGAACGCATCTTCGCTTCCGTCTCCCAAGTAGCGTTGCTCTCATCATCTCCCCATTGCACTTTGACTAGTTTGACCTCTCGATTCCTCAACTTCTTAATCTTCGACCCAAGAATGCACGTAGGAGCTCGTCGAATCGTCGCATCACGCTCGATCTCCACCTCTCTAAGCAAGCTCGGCTCTACCACTTCCGTGGTCTCGTGCAAGCACTTCCTCAAATGTGATACATGGAATACGTCGTGTACACCACTAAGTCTCTCGGGCAACTCCACTCTATATGCTATCTGCCCAATCCTTTCCTTAATAGGAAACGGTCCAACAAACCTTGGTGCTAACTTCCCAACGGACCCAAAGCGAACGACGTTCCGTAATGGAGACACGTTGACAAAGACCATGTCCCCAATATCAAACTCAAGATCTGACCTTCTCTTGTCCGCATAAGATTTTTGTCTATCTTGCGCCGTCTTCATCCTCCTTCGAATCAAATCGATCTTCTCCGAAGTCTCTCTAATCATATCGGGTCCAAGCATGATCTTGTCCGTAGATTCCCACCAACATGTAGGCGAACGACACGGCCGTCCATAAAGAGATTCGAACGGTGCCATACCAATACTAGATTGAAAGCTGTTATTATATGCGAACTCTACCAACGGAAGATGTTCCTCCCATGTACCTCCGAAATCTAAGACACACAACCTCAATAATTCCTCAAGAATACGATTCACCCTCTCGGTCTGGCCGTCCGTCTGAGGATGATATGCGGTGCTCAAACATAACTGAGTCCCTACCGCCTCTTGCAAGCTTTTCCAAAATTCGCTAGTGAAAATAGGATCGCGGTCGCTCACTATGCTAGAAGGAACACCGAGCAAATGAACTATTTCTCGAATGTATATGGAGGCTAACCATGGAGCGGTCCTCTTACTCTTCATAGGAATGAAATGGGTGCTCTTAGTGAGTCTGTCTAGTACGACCCAAACCCCCGTATTACCCTTCCTCGATCTCGGTAATCCGTCAATAAAGTCCATCGAAACACTTTCCCACTTCCATTGTGGGACCTCCAATGGGTGAAGCAATCCACCGGGCTTCTTTTGCTCTGCTTTTACTTGTTGGCACACCAAGCATCTAGCGACATACTCGGCCACATCTTTCTTCATGCCGGCCCAAAAGTAAACTTGTCTCATGTCCATGTACATCTTGTCCCCGCCGGGATGAATGGTCATCTTCGAACGATGTGCATCATCAAGAATGGTCTTCCTTAGGTCATCGTCTTTTGGTACACAAAGTCTACCGTCCCTACGCAACCAACCCGTATCATCTATGGTATACCTACTTAGGCGGCTTGATGACTCCCCTCCTTTGAGCTTTTCTACTAACTCAACCAACTGTGGGTCACCTTGCTGTGCCTCACCAATCCGTCCTAAAAGCGTAGGTCTGACCTCTAAGGATGCTAGCAAACCGGGTACAAAGTCAATGGAAGGTGTGAAGTCAAACGTAGAGATGAACTCTAAACTTCGCCGCTCAACAAACAAAGGACTTAAGGATATTCTTTTTATACTTAAGGCATCTGCCACCACGTTACCCTTGCCAGGGGTATATGCTATCTCGAAGTCGTAGGATGCTAAGAACTCCATCCACCTTTGTTGCCTTAAGTTCAAGTCCTTCTGAGAGAACAAGTATTTTAACGACTTATGGTTAGTGAATAATTCAAATTTCTTGCAAAGAAGATAATGACGCCAAGACTTAAGCGCGAAGACAATAGCGGCCAACTCAAGGTCATGTGTAGGGTAATTTCTTTCATGCACTCTCAACTGCCTTCCACCATAGGCTATTACCCTTCCCTCTTGCATTAAGACTGCGCCTAGTCCTGTCCCACAAGCGTCGGTATAAACGGTAAATGGCTTACTCCCATCTGGCAACACTAAGACTGGGGCTGTGGTCAAAGCTCTCTTTAAACGTTGGAACGCATCATCACAATCTACGTCCCACGTGAAAACTAAGTTCTTCTTCGTCAAGCGTGTTAATGGAGCTGATATTTTTGCGAAGTTTCTGATAAACTTCCTATAGTAGCCAGCCAACCCTAAGAAACTCCTCACCTCGGTAGCATTTTTAGGAACCTTCCAATCTTGAATGGCCACTATCTTCGCGGGATCCACGGCTATCCCTTCTTTAGAAACCACGTGCCCTAAGAATCGCACTTCCTTCCTCCAAAAGTGACATTTAGAAAATTCAGCTTTAAGGCTATGCGCTCGAAGAGTCTCCAACACTTCCCTAAGATGTAGGGCATGCTCTTCTTCGCTTTTAGAAAAGATCAAGATGTCATCTACAAAGACGACCACGAATTTATTAAGGTACTCCCTAAACACCCTACTCATCAAATCAACAAAGTATGCGGGGGCGTTTGTCAAACCGAAGGGCATCACCAGCCACTCGAAGAAACCGTCTGGAGTCCTAAAGGCAGTCTTGTCTATGCTATCCTCAGCCACTCTCAACTGATGGAAACCCGTGGCTAAGTCCAACTGCGAAAACACTGAGGCGCCAACTAACTGATCGAAAAGATCGTCAATCCTCGGCAGTGGGTGTCTATTCTTCTTAGTAAGCTTATTAAGTTCTCTATAGTCCACACAAAGTCTGAGGGACCCATCTGGCTTCGTGGCAAATACTACTGGATCACACCACTCCGATATACTACGTTTGATGAACCCCTTCCCAAGCAATTCTTTCACTTTCTTACTGAGTTCTCTTCTCTCTCTTGGAGCCATGTGGCGCACTGGCAATGCAACTGGCTTTGCATTGTCCACTAGATATATTCGAAAGTCTATCTCACGTTTTGGGGGTAAACCCCTCACCTCATCGAAGACATCAGCATATTCACGGACTATGGGAACAGAATGTAAATCATCATTGGATGCGTCAAGGGATTCTAGGTAACTAAGTATTACCGGACCTCTAGGGTCACAAGAAATATCAAGGGTCTTTCCTGAACGAGTCAACAATCTAACTACCCTTCTTTCACAATCTAGGATGGCCCCATATCTAGTTAGCCAATCCATACCTAGAATTAAACCGTAGCCCATGAAGCCAAGCACAAAAGCGTTGCACTCAAACTCAACGCCCAATATAAACACTCTCAAATCCCGACAAATCATAGAAAGATGAGCCAAACCACCAATAGGATTTGAGACTACTAAGGGATCAGTAACAAGACTAGTATTTAGGTGCAGTGTTTCAACTAATGATGTAGAGATAAACGAATGCGATGCGCCAGAATCGAATAAAGTACGAACATGATGATCAAACAGAAAAACTAAACTTTCAACGGAAATTGCTCTACCTCGTTCTTGCAGCGGTGGGACCACGAGAGCCTGAACTTGTCCTCTTGCCTGCCCGGGTGCCATAAGACTTGCACCTGTCCTCCCGAGGTAGACCTTGCCCTCTGCCCTTTCTTTGGGCAGTCCTTAATAAGATGTCCCGCTTCGCGACAGTGGAAACAACCAGTCTTCTTTTTCTTCCTACAATCTTTGCTTAGATGGCCGGGTGTCCCACAGTTAAAGCATTTCTTCTTCCCCTTAGCATTGTTGCCTTTGCCACCTTTCTTGTTCTATTGTTGCTATTGCGACTTCTTTTGATCCCCTTTCTTCTCGGGTGCCTTATTAGCATTGTCGCCCTTCTCCTCTTCATGCATGAGTGCCATGTCAACTAGCCTCTCAAAGGTAGCCCCCATGGGAATGTGGGTCATAGCTAACCCATGAAGCGGCTCGTTTAAACCCTTAACAAATCTTAGGGCCTTCTTTTCTGGAGTGTTCACCAAGTCTAAGCCAAACCTTTCCAATTGGTTGAATTTGTTGACGTACTCTTTCACCGATAAATTACCTTGCTTCAGTGACAAGAACCTTTCAATGTATAGATTCTCTTCAGCCCATAAGAGAAACTTCGCCTCAAACCTTTGCCAAAAATCTGGCCATGTATCGACTGGACGTCCCCCATTAGTGACATCCCACCAAAACGAGGCCTCATCCTTCATTAGCCACGCAGCTAGCTGGACTTTCCTTCCATCATCCACTTCAAAGATTCTAAATAATTCTTCCACCTCCTTTAGCCAGTTACGAGCTTCAACAAATGTCTCCGTCCCGTGAAAAGGTTTTCCATCCATTGCTCTAAAGTCCTTGCATATCTTTGCGGAATTATCGACACGAGGAGGAGGAGGAGGATTTGCTGGACCTGCGGTGGCGGTCCTAGCCTCAAGATATTGACGGAACCAACCGGGCACATGAACGCCCTCTGGTATCTCAGATGCTTCAGACATGCTGAAACGAAAAAGGAAAGATTCAATACAAAAAGGACTGAAGGAAAGATATATGGCTCTTGGGGTTATGCTTTCCAAAATATACCTTTCTCTTGAAAATACTTTCCTTAAATCATACTTTTGAAAGTACTTCTTTATAAAAATTGCTTTGAAAAATAATTTTTCAAAATTCATATCTGTTTTGGTAACCTTCAGCTCTGATACCATGTGTAACACCCCACGTCCATTAATGTCACTCACAAAGGGAATGCATTAACTTCCATGAAGCATTTTAAGTAAGTATAGAACAGAAAATCACAACAAGAGAGATATAAACAGTTCTTGAAAATTTAAAACTTTATTTCATTACAGCGGATAAACCCATATGTTTGATTACATCATCGAAATCATAAACCAAAGTCAAGTACATCATATCCATCTTGATAAAACAAAGTACATAAACTGAAAGACATAATCCCCAACATCAAAATAGCCATAAATAAAGAGAAGCTGAACTTTACTTCAACAGTCCAAGAAATCTTCTAAAAGCAGTCCAAAGTCAAGCTCCACTGGTGCTAGTTCCAACCTGAGCACCTGGGGGGAGGAAAAGTAAAGAGATGGAAAAAGGGGGTCAGACATAAAGTCTGGCGAGTGCGATAATTCTAACAATACAATTAGCAAAGTAACTAGGCTAAGGCATAAGTTGGAAAATAAGGAAATGATCATGAACCATTGAGTATGACAGAGTAAACAAGGAAACAAGATGAATAACGATATCGTTAAAGCGCACCTAACCC
Source organism: Allium sativum (assembly GCA_030737875.1). Lineage (NCBI taxonomy): Eukaryota > Viridiplantae > Streptophyta > Magnoliopsida > Asparagales > Amaryllidaceae > Allium > Allium sativum. The sequence continues at coordinate 76,636,275 of CM060917.1, forward strand.
ACTAAGATAAATTTACTAAACTACACCAACACTACAGGATAATTGCTATACTGCACCGCCACTAGTATACTGCACCACCACTAGTCACCCTAAGGTTGATCCCGCCTACAGAGTTAATAATGATATTGGTAGTTTCGTGCACCCCTAGCTGCCTTCATAGGTGCCGTCTGGCCCTATCACCATTAGGTGTACCTACTACCCCCAAGCGATCGGCTCCCTAACTCGTAGATACCCGTGCTGGCCCCACAGTGGGGTGTATCACTCCCCAAAGTGGCAACCCGATACCACCAAGAATGCACGGCTTATACCTACACGATGCAACAACGTCTTACCTACCAGCCCGGGTCCACACACGCATATGAACCCGTTGGACTTGCGTTGCCACCGCTAACCCGGTTTGGCCTCTTACAATCAAGCCCAGTATGCGTGTCCCGTCCTCGACTTGGGTCGAGCCCACAAAGATACGTATGGGTTACTGGTTGAAACGGGCCCCCATTACTTGACACAGGCTATCCACCTAAGCTTGGTCCCCTCTAGTACATCCCACTTAACCCACTTCTTATTCATGTTTCAATTACATGTTTCAATTTGGTTAAGTGTTTCTAATCGTATTTCCAAATGCCACCCAAGGCGCCCACTAGATTCCACATGCCACCCAAGGCACCCACATAACCCCCTCATGTCCCACTACATGCTTATCTGGTTAACAGTTTCTTAATTCATTCAGACCGTAACCTCATAAAGACCTCTCACATTAGACTGGCATTTGTGGCAGCTGGATTTGCCGGGCGGGTCCGGGCAGTCTTACACCACAAAAGAGACTAACCGCATGTCTTTACAATTGTTACGTATTTATTTTATGCCTAAGACCTCTCACATTAGACTGGCATTTGTGGCAGCTGGATTTGCCGGGTGGGTCCGGGTAGTCTTACACCACAAAAGAGTCTAACCTCGTGTCTTAGACGATTAATTACTCCTAATTAATCACCCCCAATTTGAATTACTTTCCTTATTCAAATTATCAATCAATTCCAAATTTAGCGATGTCCATAATTGACTCAATTATGTCCATCCATTTATGGTATGTAAAATCATACCAATTTCATCACAATTTTATTTTATTCCTTTTAAGGCATTTATGCCAATTAAATATTAATATTATCCCCTTTTTCCCCACGTAGTACGTTTGTTCGTTTAACGTAAAAATATACGTTAGACTCGAATAGTATAACTCATGAAATAAAAGAAAGCATCACAATATATACACATAATTAAAACATAGATCTAACATAGGGGTGAACTTGCATATGTGAATGATGTCCTATATCTAAAACTTGCATAGGCCAGGATTACAACTTGCATAAGCAACATATGTCATGGATCCAAATTTAAAGGTGTGAACTTGATGAGAAAATGGCCACAACTTGCATAAACATCATATGTCATAGATCTATATCTAAAAGTGTGAACTTGATGAAATAATGGCCAGAACTTGCATAAACATCATATGTCATAGATCTATATCTAAAAGGGGTAAACTTGCATAGTAATAACATAACATGATTCATATCCAACTCATAAACTCACATATGTGGTTTATACATCGCAACAATGGTGTAAACTAATATCTAACATGTAAAGTATCATGTAGAATTTAGCATGTGTCATAGCCTAACTTTCAATTAAATTCTCACATAAACTAGGTGTCATAATCATGTAAGGTCACACATAATTATACCCAACATGTATATGATTCATGTTTGAATCCAAAATCTAAACTTGCCTACTAATGATTTAGCATATGAATCAATATCACAAACTAGCATAAGAAACATGATGATTTGATTGTATATAAAATTACAACATGGATGATAGCAACATAACTTTGCATCATAAATGATTGCATCACAACATAACAACATAGGTATTTCAATCACAATCCTACAACATAATTACATGCAATCAATACTTCATATCACATCCATACAATCCGCGTTATAACTGAATCTAATTAAATTATTAATTATCTTGCTAAAACTATCGAACTCACAACTCAAAAGCAGTCTTGAGTTCTGAATTCTGATTTCTGGAGTTGAATTAGCGCTCCTTTGATGAAGATTCGCTGTTAGGGTTGAGTAGTTCTGATTTGGTTGTTGTTCCTCCTCTTAATTTTGGTGGCGGCTGCTCTAGGGTTCAAGACAACAACATGACGGCCATAGTTTTAGTTTTAATTCTGATTTAGGGTTTGAGTCTATGGGTCTTTTTATAGAGTTATGAATTAATTTAAGCCGTCGGATCACTCTAGGATCCATCTAGGCCTTAGAAACCAAGAAATGATGTCAACAGACCAACCAGAAATTGCCACCTAAGCCCTAAAACATAAAATTTCGTCATAGACCATTTAGGGCCGACGGGACCAATTCCAAACCTCCTGAGGTAAAATAGGTCTGTTTGGTGTTTTGCCTTCCCGCTTCCGCTGTTTTGAATTTTTTTCTTAAATTTTAGGTTGAATTTTATTTTATTTTTTATAAATATATCTATATATATTTCTATCTTCCTAATTAACCATTTTTACAGTAAACTACTTTTTGAACCGCGTTCACACTAAGCTGCTTTTTAGCCATTCCCCTAAAACAAAAATATGGCGTTGGCGGGGATCGAACTCTGGACCTCTTATATGCAAGTCACATGTTCCAACCAAATGAGCTACTTAGTCTTTTGGTTACAAACCTTAGAACAATGCTAAACATTTATTCTTTAATTTAGTTAATTCGATTATTCAAAAATCCGGGGTGTTACACAGATACAATGAGAAATTGGAAAAATAAAATATAAAAATATTAATAAAAAAATATCCTAACTTATGTCTGAACCTAAACAAAGCCACGTACATCTCTTCTCAGCCACGTCTCCCCTCCTCAAATGCGTGGCCTTCAATGCTCCACAACAATCAAACCAAAATGCTATAAATACATTTCAACTCTCCTAACCTAATTGTTTCTACAGCAAACAAGAAAATCAAGCCGCCACATTTTAAATCCTTCAGTGAATTAAATCTCAAACAATAGTTAATGAAATCGGATGGCGATGGATTTGTTAAACTCGCGAGATGAAGGGCCTCAATAGGATATGCTTTTTATGTGGTGCAATGCAATTCAGGGTACTGGGTTTTTTTAGACAACGAACCTAGGGCTGAGTTTTTGAGGGGATCGAAGCTTTGAATCACGAGTTCAAGTGCGTACTTGTGTTTGTGGTGTTGAGTAGATGCAATTGTGCGAATTTGGAGTGAATTCGAGAAAATGAATGCCGGTACCCTTACTGTAGCGATGCTTCGACCTGGAGAACGAAATGCGAACTAAGGGTGTGAGTTAGAGGAAATACATATGAGGTGAAAGAGGAATCAAAGAGGAGTATGGTGATTCCAGATTTTTGAACGGCGAAGTAAAGGTGGAGAAAAGGGAGCTTGAACGATCGAGAATGGAGGAGTAGTTACTGGAGTCGGGTTCGACTGTTTTGGGGAAGAAGGATTAAGTATGCGGTCTGGGTTTCATAAGTGTTTAGTTGGGCCAGTTTAAAGTGGTAAAGCCTAATTTGAATAAAGGTTGGTTCATTTTAAATTTAAATTAGTAGATAAACTTTAAAAATGTGTAACTCTCTCATACAATATCCGAATCACGAACGGTCGGATCCGTTGTGACCGTATGGACGAGAGCTACACACTGGAACTGACTGGAAGTGAAATTGAGCTCGTTACAATTTATAGTGAAATAAATTGTTAGAATCAAATCAAACGATGGTTATCGTTATTAACGATGATCGTCCAATGTGAGTAAAACTCACCAACTCTGAACAATTATATTTGTATAACATATTCTTAGAACTGATAATTATCTGTTGATTGCTGTGTGCTAACTGTTTGGTTGAATTGCTTATGTATTGGTTGAAATTATAGATAATGATATATATATAAATCGTTAATCAAATATTGATTCCGTTTAGCAGAATATTTCATAGTGAAATGAAATCGATGTTAATTATATTGTTTAACATCTGTGATGCAGGGAAACAGATTGGATGGACCCAACTGGGTTCCTCAATATATAAAATACTTTTTTTCCATATATTGTGATGTATGATGTGATATATAATCCGTTGATGATTATGTGTGTTTGGATGATATCGATCACTGTGTTTGGTATTTTAAATACCGTAAGAAATAGTGGGATGTAAAAAGGGGTTTTTCAAAGTATATTTTGAAAATAATTTATTTATATAAAATCAATTGATTTTATATATAAAAGGAAAAAGGATTTTATAAAAGGGAATAATTATAAAATCAAAGAGTTGAAAAGGAACATATTTGTAAAACAAATATAAAGGAAAATATTTGTAAAGTAGAAATAAAAAAGGAAATATTTGTAAACATTTACAAATAGAAATAGAAAAAGAAATATTTGTAAAACAATTACAAATAGAAATAAAAAGGAAAACATTTGTAAAACATTTACAAATGGAATTAGAAAGGAAAACATTTGTAAAACATTTACAAATAGAATTTAAAAGGAAATATTTGTAAAACATTTACAAATAGATTAAATGGGAATATTTATTTAGAAAAATAAATAAAGTTATAAAAGGAATATTTATTGAGAAAATAAATAGAATTAAAACGGAATATTTGTTTAAGAAATAAATAGAAGTATAAAAGAAATATTTATTTAGAAAATAAATAGAAAGATAAAAGAAGAAATATTTATTGGTTAAATAAATAGAATTGAAAGTAAATATTTAGTGGATTAAATAAATAGAATTAAATCAAAGGAATATTTAGAAAATGAATAGAAAATGGAAATCTGTTTTAACAGATAAATGGAAAAGATTTATTTAAAGTGGAATTAAATAGAAATATGTTTTAACAGATAAATTTGGAAGATTAATTTATAAATAATATTTTATAAATTAAGTGAAATATTTATCGTTGGATAAATAGAATATATAAGTCAGGACTTATATAGAGAAGTAAGAATCGATTTCAACCTAGATATTTGAAACTGAATATGGACGAAGAGTTAGTCGATTAAGAGTTAACCAGTTAGAGTTAACCAGATAGAGTTAACCAGTCAGAGTTAATAGAATTTGAGTTAATCAGTTAGAGTTAACCAGTTAGAGTTAATCAGTTAGAGTTAATCGATTAGAGTTAAATCGAACTAGAGTTATTCAAATAGAGTTAATTGAACAAAAGTTTGTCGAATATTTGTTATTCGAATAGAGTTAATTGAATTAGAGTTAGTCGGAGTTATTCGAATATAGTTTATTCGAAGAAAGAGTTATCGAATAAGGTTATTCGAAAAAGAGAATTAATCAACTATAGTTTATTCGAATAGAGAAAGAAATTATCGAATATTAGTTATTCGAATGATGTTATCAAATATTAGTTATTCAAAAGGAGTTATCGAATATTAGTTATTCAAAAGGAGTTATCAAATATTAGTTATTCGAAAGGAGTTATCGAATATTAATTTTTCGAAAGGAGATATCGAATATTAGTTATTCGATAGGAGTTATCGAATATTAGTTATTCGAAAGGAGTTATCGAATATTAGTTATTCGGAAGGAGTTAATCGAATATTAGTTATTCGAAAGGAGTTATCGAATATTAGTTATTCGAAAGGAGTTATCGAATATAGTTATTCGAAAGGAGTTAATCAAATATTAGTTATTCGAAAGGAGTTAACTGATAAGAGTAAATTAGTTAGAGTTAATTAAATAGAGTTAATCCAGTAGGGTAAATCAAATAGAGTTAATAGAATTGAGTTAATCAAATAGAGCTAACTGATAAGAGTAAATCGATTAGAGTTAATCGAATAGTGTTAATTGAATAGAGTTATTCGAATATAGGTTATTCGAAGAAGAGAGATTATCGAATATAGTTTATTCGAAGGAAAGAGTTATCAAATAGAGATTTATTCGAAAGAGAGTTACGTAAGGAAGTTTGTTAAAGATTTAAAAGATAAACTTAGACTATTTCGAAGTTAAAACGTTGTTCAGTTATGGTCTAAGAGGTAATTATACCCCAACTTGATTGACTTCCTTCTTAACTAAGGAATGGTAAGGTTTGATAGTGAATGATGGTTAAGTGAATTTAGTTAATGAGCATAATGGTTTGTGTTGGCATAGCGATGTTTATTTAAACATCAGTTTAAATCAAATGAAGGAGTTTTGGAAATGTTTTCCAAATAAGAATCAGAAATGTTTTCTGATAATAGAAAATAAGAAATGGGAATAAATATGGAACGTTTTCCAGTGATTAATAACGTACATTTTCTAAGTTTAGAAAATAAGGATTTACGAATATATGGAAACAGGAGATAAGTAAATTAATGAACTAAAGAGATAAATGATAAATGATGACTGATCGATAAAATTTCCATCTGGAAATAATATCGTTGTTTGCACACGTGTTTTTCTTTGATAGTTAAATCACAGACTATCAAAGTTTTGACCATTTTTCCGTCGTCAATACGGAGAGACCGGTTGGATTCTTATCCAAAGAACCACTCTGTATGGGCGTTAGCGTTTCGAATCAAATAGATCGAAGACAAATTGAAGACGGAGTAAAGTGCAAGGGCTGTTGTATAAGTCCGAGGTAGAGATTGCCTAGGATGGATGTACGGAATAGTGCCTTTGGTTTGTCCGGTCCTAGGACAACTTGAATGGACGAATATCTGACAGAGTATATCTGGTAGATCGCGTAAGTTGATCGTTTCAAACGTATTTACGTTGGTGGCAGAGGAATTCGTTTCTCTTAGCTTATACCCGTGGTATTTTTGGGGAAATCAATTTGTGATTTGACGGGTATGACGATGTGGCATTCAAAGTGAAGGAATGAGTAATTTGTTGAAAGATACGTTATGACCTCTAGCCTCATCAATTGGCAAATGACAGACCAAGTAGGGTATATTGTCACCATCTAGAGAATATTCATATTTGTACTTCTTTCAATTCTGTATCTCCCAGGAATGGTTATGTTGGTTTACCAACTGTAAGGTGACAATATATTCGATACACTCAAGCGAAATGAGTGGTCGGTCAGGTGTGGCTGAGTTGCAAGATGTTCTTGTTGAACTCCAGTATATTGCTTCTAGAGTACACTGATCGGAAGGTGGATCCATACCTTGACATAGTTGGAAATCCATTACCAAATAAGAGCCCGCAGTTTTGATTGAATATTATATATGTAGAACGTTAGATGCAAGCGTTTCTACTAGATTGACATTACTTGTGTTAGACATTATTATAATATCAGAATAATATTGTTTTACTAATGATTTGGGTTATCGTAAGGTAAAAACCATCCGTGTTTATGTGTGGATCGGTCTTATGATTATCCTATGTTTCAAAAGGATTTTGAAAGTTTAATCAAATAATTTGAGTTTACTCACATCAGTCACATGACTGACCCAGAGTTTATTTTGTTTTGTTTTCCCTAAACTCTTGGGTGCCCAATTTTGTACGGGCAGTCAAGTAGTCGGGATTTATAGATACTCGAAGAGCTGGAGCAGGAGGCTTCAGAATTATATAGCTATGGTTTTTCCGCTATGTTGTAAGTGCTGTACTTTGGAAATGATATGTATATTCAAGTATAGATTTATATTTCAAGGTTATGTTATGAAATATATTTATTCATTCCGCTGTGAGATTCGTGTTTACTCTGATGTTATATGTTCTTCTTCTTCTTCTATTCTAAGTTTCTATTTTATCTATCCTCACCCTCTAATTTCTTTCATTAACTACCGATATTTTCGATCCTTGGATGTTCGAAATGTGTTGTATATCGGATAACCAAGATCGACTTTTTTCGGGACGTTACAGCAACCACTTTGGTAGGATCTATAGCTATCTCTTCTTTGGAGACTACATGCCCCAAGAATCTCACCTCCTTTCTCCAGAAATGGCATTTGGAGAACTTTGCTTTTAGATGATGGTCACAGAGAGTTTTCAAAACTTCTCCCAAATGCTGGGCATGCTCTTCTTCACTCTTGGAGAAGATCAAAATATCATCAACAAAAACTATGACGAATTTGTTTAGGAACTCCCGAAACACCCTACTCATCAAATCAACAAAATAGGCGGGTGCATTTGTCAACCCAAAAGGCATAACTAGCCATTCAAAGAAACCGTCTGGAGTTCTGAAAGCAGTCTTATCTATGTTGTCCTCAGCCACCCTCAACTGATGGAACCCCATTGCCAAGTCCAACTAAGAAAATACCGAGGCACTAACAAGATGATCAAATAAATCATCAATCCTCGGAAGCGGGTGCCTATTCTTCTTGGAGAGCTTATTTAACTCTCTATAGTCAACACACAAACAAAGCGAACCATCTGCTTTAGTTGCAAATACTACTGGAGCACCCTCCTCAGATATGCTTCATCTGATAAACCCTTTTTCAAGTAGCTCCCCTACTTGCTTACTCAGCTCCCTCCTTTCTCTTGGAGCCATGTGGCGTACTAGTAATGCAAATGGCTTTGCATTGTCCACCAGATATATGCGGAAGTCAATTTCGCGCCTTGGAGGTAAACCCCGTACCTCATCAAAAACATCTGAATAATCTCGAACCACTGGAACAGATTGTAAATCAGCTATGGATGCATCTAGAGACTCTAGGAAGCTAAGCATAACAGACCCTTGGGGGTCACAAGAAACTTTGAGGGTCTTCCCATGACAAGTCGGGAGTCTAACAACCCTCCTCTCACAATCCAGAGTGGCCCCATACGGGGTAAGCCAATCCATTCCTAGAATCAACCCATAGCCCATAAACCCAAGCGCATACGTGTCGCATTCAAACTCGACGCCTAACATAGATATTTTCAAACCCCGACAAATCATCGATAAATGAGCCGAACCCCCAATGGGGTTTGAAACAACTACGGGATCTACTACCATACTAGTAATTAAATGCAGAGATTCAACCACAGAATTAGATATAAACGAGTGTGAAGCACCAGAATCAAAAAGTGTTCTAATTGGATAGTTTAAAAGAGAAACTAACTTTCTACGAAAAATTTTCTACCTCTTTCAGGAGCACTGATCGCAAGAGCATGCACCTGCCCTCCAGAAGTCCCTGCTCTTTTCCCTTTTCCTTGCGATCCCTGGTTATTCCGGCACTCTTTAGAGAAATGTACGACCTCTCCGCAATTAAAGCAACTAGCCTTCCTTCTCTTACAATCTTTGATCAGGTGGCCCTCCTATCCACAATTGTGACATTTTCTCTTATCCTTGCCTTTATCATCTTTCCCTCCTTTCTTCAGCTCTTTCTGCTGTTGCTGCCCTTTCTTGGACCACACCTTCTTATTCTGCGATGTCCCCTCAGCTTTTGTTTCCTTCTTTTCTCCCTTGTCCTCCTCAAGCATTAGGGCCATATCAATAAGCTTTTCAAAGGTGGCCCCCATTGGAAGATGGGACATAGCTAAACCATGTAGAGGCTCTTTCAGCCCCTTAGCAAACCATAAAGCCCTTTTGTGTGGCGTGTCTACCAACTCTAGCCCGAACCTTGCCAACTGGTTGAACTTGTTCACATACTCCTTCACCGTCAAATTTCCTTGTTTGAGCGTTAAGAACCTCTCCATCTGTATGCTTCTCTCCTCTTGCGAAAGAAATTTCATTTCGAACCTCTGTCTAAAGTCTTCCCAAGTTTCTACCGGACGGCCAGCTTGGGTGATTTCCCACCAAAATGAAGCTTCGTCCTTTAACAGCCAAGCAGCTAATTGAATTTTCCTTCGGTCCTCCACTTCAAAGATTACGAATAAGTCCTATGTCTCCTTAAGCCAATTCCTAGCTTCTACGAATGTCTCTTTCCCATGGAATGGCCTTCCTCCCATAGCCCGGAATTCTTTGCAGATCCTGGCAAAGTTGTTAGCTTTAGGAGGGGGAGGAGGAGGAATGACTGGTGCAACTCGGGGAGGAACGTCTCTTTTGGTCTTCGGCCGGCACCGTGGCCTCCAAATACCAATGGAACCATCCGGATATTGTGATGCCCTCCAGGAGATTAAGGATGTTTTGTTCCTCAGACATGCTGAAAAAGGGAAAAGGAAGAAATTTAGATAAAGGACCGAAGGATACTACATATGGCTTTTTGGGGAATATTTTCAAAATAAACTTTTCTTTTTGAAAATTCTTTCCTTTTAAAATCTTTTTTTTTACTGAAAATAATTTTCAAAAACTTTTATCTAATCTGGTAACCTTCAGCTCTGATACCAAGTGAAACACCCCACGTCCGTTGATGCCACTCACTAAGGGAATGCATTAAGTTTCGTGAAGCACTATAGGTAAACAGACACAGAATAATTACAAGACAGTTATAAATAAGGCAGCAACGGAAAATGTAAACTTTTATTTCAAACATAAGTCATAATACTGAAAGTACTTCTGTCTTGCACCATAAGAGTACATAAGTAAATAAAAAGCATCATTCCCCCAATAAAAAGAGTTAAGCCATAGTAAAGGCAAGAACTTGAGCCATACTTCAAAAGTAGCCCTTAGAAAGATGATATCTGATTCTTGATTAAGTCTGAGTGTTTCCTCCCTGAGAACCTGGGTGGGGGAGGGGGAGGGATTGGAAGAAAGAAGGAGAACCAATAGGGTTAGACATAAAGTCTGGCGAGTCTAGTTACTTTTAGCCAGTAAATAATTAAAAACAACATGATAAGCATATAAAGTGGATAAGAGAGAGATCACTACATAAATGGCAGGTGTGACAAAGTAAGCAAGTAAAGATGTATGCGCTTCACTAATGATTACTCTGCATTATTACTAGTCTAACTGAAATGAGATGATCCCTTCCAATGTATGCTGGTAAGCTTAGGTCATACGTCCAAGTATACCATAACCACTACCCTAATCAACCGGCTCCCTACCTTGTAGATATCCTGTGCTGGCCCCACAGTAGGAGGTATCTCTTCCTAAAGTGGCAACCCATGGTGTGCATAACCATAACCGCTGGTGTCACGGTCGTCTTAGCCCCCTCTGTCCGGCCCATGCACGCATATGTCCCCGGTCAGTTTGCGCCACCCACACCATCCGCCTCGTTTGGATCTCTTATAATCAATCAGTAAGCATGCCCCTTTCTCCGCTTAGTACGGAGGTCCTTACTTGATACCAACTCCGAGTTACTGACTGAAATGGGTCCCACACAATATGATATAAGCTCTCCCCCTTGTCTTGTATCCCCGAATAGGTTTTCCACTGACTATGTATACCCTTAGGTGTCCTTAATTACATAGCCCTGTACTAGTTATGCTTACCCTAAATGGTGTCTTTAATTATATAACTTCATTACATTATCTATCGGTTATGTATACCACTAGGTGTCTTTAATTACGTAACCTTATTACATTATCTACTGGTTATGTATACCACTAGGTGTCTTTAATTACATAACCTTATTGGGTTAAGTTCGTGGGCCTATATATACATCTTACCCACCCTTTCTAATTTACTTAACCCACCACTACCCATCCAAATTTACTTAACCCTAGCTTAAGTCCATAGTCATATTAAATTAGGTTAAGTAATCCATTTCATTACCATGTCCAATTATGGTTATAATGGGCTAGACCTCCCACATCAGGCCTACAACATGTGGATGCTGGATATGCCGGTCGGTTCCGGGCAGTCTTATTCCACAGTTGGGCCTAACCTCGTGTCTTAGCCCGATTCGTATTTGCATACTTAAACCTCCCACATTAGGTTCAACATTAGTGGCTGCTGGATATGCGGGTCGGTTCCGGGCAGAGTTCCACCACTAATGTAACCTAACCTCATGTCATAAGTACAATTTACAATTCCTAATTGTAAATTACTAAACATTCAAAATTAATCCAAGTCTACATATGTCATTATAGGTCACTATTTTTGTGTTTTCCCCATTTGAATTACATGTCCCATTTCCTATTAAACATTACATAAATCATGCCAATTCTAATCCCTTTTCCCCCATTTTCTCTCTAACGTATTTGTACGTATTTTGGTGGCATCTAGGCTGTAAAGTAGCCTAGATATAATAACAGAAAGGGAATATGACAAGGGTGATAGTTCCAACATGTCTTGGCATAAACATGAACATAAACAGGCATAATAACAAAGTGAATGGATATGTGATTAACATCATAATAAAGTGGACATCAAACTAGTAACTTGGGGCAATCACTATGATGTTTAATGAGATCTAGATTTAACATTAGGTGTCCACTAACCTAGATCTAGCATAGTTAGGGTGACATAACAACATGTTTAGATCAAAAGGTAGATTCGCATGTCAAGTTTACAACATATATCAATGTATCACAATATGACAGGTGAAAGGTGATTAACATAAAGGTCTAGATCCAAGTAATGCCACAATTATCCAAATTAATAGATGTACTTCCATCATAACATGGTTACAAGTTAAGATCCATATAAACATCATAGTCGAATCACTACAATTATATTAGATCTAGGAAATTAGATCTGTCATGACATAAGATAGAATTTCATATGGACACAGAATCATACTTTACAATATATCCAATTCATTATCTGTCAAAGCATACTTTTATTTATCTAAACCTAAAGTAATCTAGAAACTCACAGCATTAGGTTTAGAGAATTTATAAAGAATGGATCTAGAATTTCTGAATAGGATTTGTAGAGTATGTTATTGTAGAAAAGGTTCAGTTCGCACTCCAGCATCATATGGACTCCATGGTTCCCAATGAAGAGAATATGAGAAATATGACACATATATATAGCTGCCAGACCCCCTGAAACCGAGTGCCACCTCAGCCCTAGGGGTGTAGACACCCCTGTGGGTGGGTCGACCCCTAGGTTGACATCCCTTCAGGGGGGGTCGACCCCTAGTTCGACACCCCTCTAGGGTGTCGACCCCCTAGAGCGGGAATTTTGCCGCTCAGGAGAATTTTTCGAATATGAATCCTCTGGATAAGATTCTGACTCATCTTTGACTAACCTATGACTCATGCGTATATATAAAATATTTCTGTACGTATACAAACTTAAAACTCTCATAACTTCTTCGTACGGTGTCCGTTTTATGCAAACCTAACGCCTATCTTGACCATAATTTCGAGACGGACGCAAGTGCAGTCCGTTTCTTCTAATTCTGAACATTAAATTAATTATTATTTAATTTATTCTCTTTAATGTCATTAAGAATTCGGTGTGTTACATCCTCCTTAGTTGTTTCGTGTCATTCCCTACAATGCGAAGCGACTTACGAGGTTTCGTAACTATGGTCTCGACTTCTAGGTCTTCGTACTGCTCTGAAGATACCACCACATTCAAATCATGCACATACTTCCGAAGAAACGACACATGGAAAACATTATGCACACTCGACATCTTCTTGGGTAACTTCAATCTATATGTGAGCTTTCCAATTCGCTCGATTATCGGAAATGGTCCAATAAACCTAGGAGCTAGCTTTCCTTTTCTTCCGAATCGAACCACATGCTTCAATGGTGAAATCTTTACAAAAACCATATTGCCTATGTCGAATTCCAAATCCTTATGATGCATAACTCTTCTAACGATCTCGATACAATCCGATGTTTCTCTAATCATCTCAGGCCCAAGTATCAAATTATTTCCAGCTTCTAACCAACATGCTGGAGAATTACACAGTTTAGGATACAACGCTGCGTATGGTGCCATCCCAATGCTTGACTGATAACTATTATTATACGCAAACTCAATTAGATGTAGATGGTCTTCCCATGATACTCTGAAGTCCAATACACAAACTCTTAGGAGATCTTCCAAAACTCGGTTAACCCTCTCAGTTTGACCATCAGTTTGGGGATGATAAGCCATACTCAAACACAACTCGGTTCCCAAAGATTCTTGCAAACTTTTCCAAAATCCACTCGTGAACAATGGATCTCAATCACTCACTATGCTCTTTGGGATACCATGGAATCGAATTATCCATTTTATATAAAGCTCAACCAACTTCGTTGTTGTTCTAGTCGGTCTGACAGAAATGAACCTTGCACTTTTGGTCAAACGATCCATAATGACCCAAATTCTTTTGTTTTCTGCCCTGGTTCTAGGTAGCCCATTGATAAAATCCATCGATATCTGCTCCCACTTCCATGTAGGAACTTCCAATGGCTGAAGTAACCCACTTGGCTTCTTCTGTTCAGCTTTCACCACCTAACAGTTTATGCACATAGAAATAAACTTTTCAATATCCATTTTCATTCCTTCCCAATAGTAGGATCGCTTCATGTCCTGATACATCTTATTACCACAAGGATGAATCATCAACTTCAAGTGATGACATTCCCTCAGAACCTCATACCTCAATCCGTCAATATCAGGGACAACTAATCGTCCTTGCTTTCGAAGACAACCTTCTCGATCGACCTCGAATTCTTTATTCTCTGGTTCCATCCTCTGGATAAACTCGAAAAGCTTTGCATCTCGCCTTTGGCTCTCGCCAGTCCTTTCGATGAGAGTAGGTCTTATCGATAAGCTTGCCAACATTTCAGGTTCCAACTCACACCTTGGCCTGAAATCAAATCCTGCCAAGTACTCAGGTTCTTCTATTCCAAAAACATTGCTCTCAAACTTGCGTGTCTTCGACTCAACGCATTCGCCATTGCGTTACCAGGAGTATAGGCTATACTAAAATCATATGATGCCAGAAACTCTAACTACCTTTGCTTCCGAAGAGTCATATCTTTTTGGGAGAAAAGATACTTCAACGACTTGTGATATGTAAACAACTCAAATCGAACTCCTAACAGATAATGTCTCCACATAGAGCAAACAAAATCGTTGCCAACTCCAAATCATGAGTTGGATAATTCCTTTCATGCGACTTCAGCTGTCGACTCGCATATGCAACAACTTTATTCTTCTACATCAGCACTGCTCTAAGTCCAGTACCACATGCATCGGTGTATACCACCATCTCTTTATTCCCACTCGGAATGGTCAAAACAAGAGCACTCGTCAGTCTCTCCTTCAGGATTCCAAAAGCTTGCTCACACTTTGCATCCCATGCGAATACTTGATTCTTCTTCATTAATCGTGTTAATGGTGCAACTATCTTAGAGAAATCCCTCCGAACATCCGTCGCATTCTTAGGTCTATCCCAGTCCTGGATTGCAGCCACCTTAGCGGGGTCAACTGCTGTTCCATTACCGGAAACAACATGGCTTAAGAATCTCACTTCGCTCTTCCAGAAGTGATATTTCGAAAACTTAGCTCTCAGCTGATGCTTTCATAAGATTTACAAAACTCTCAAGTGCGTCTTATGCTCTTCCTCATTCCGAGAGTAAACTAGAATATCATCCACAAACACAAGCACAAACTTGTTCAACTAATCTATGAAATCTCTATTTATAAGATCCAAAAAATATGATGGCGCGTTAGTCAACCCAAATGGCATCACCAACCATTCGAAGAAACCAGATGGTGTCCTAAAAGCAGTCTTCGGCACACTATCCTTAGCCACCCTCAACTGGTGAAATCCCGCTGCCAAATCCATCTGAGAAAACACCTTGGCTTCGTGAAGCTAATCGAACAAATCATCGATCCTCGACAATGGATACTTGTTCTTCTTAGTCTCCTTGTTCAGTTCACGATAACCCACACACAATCTCAACGAGCCATCTGCCTTGGTTGCAAACACAACTGGTGTACCCCATTCGGATACACTTCTCTGAATGGATCCTTTTCCTAAAAGGTCACGAATTTGCACCTCTAACTCTCGATGTTCCTTACGCGCCATCCGCCTAAGAGGCATAACGATAGGTCTAGCATCCTCAACCTAGTCGATTCTGAACTCAATCTCACGATGCGATGGCAACCATTTGACCTCATCAAAGACATCATCAAACTCATTTGCGATCAGCACCGATGACATGTCTTCCCGTGGAATCACAAGCGAATATAAATAGCTCACGAAGACACTATCTTTGGGATTACATCTAATCAACACCATTCACCCTTCCACATCCCCGACTCTCACCTCTAGCTTTTCACAATTCACTCTTGCTACATACCTCTTGAGCCAGTCCATACCCAACATAAACCCAAACCCGGCAAAGTTCAAAACAAAGCAATCACATACAAAAGAGCAACCATGTCTTGACAACACAAGATCATGAAAATCATACACAAACTAGACGAACCCCCAACTGAATTAGTCACGATCAATGGTCTATCACAAATCTCGGGTTCCAAACCCAAGCGAAAAACACGCTCATTACAAATGAAAGAATGCGATGCTCCAGTATCAAACAACACACGAACTGAAACACCATTAACTGAAAGGGTACCTTGAACAACGACACCCTTTCCTTTCTCCCCTACAACAGGAGCTCTTGAAGACGGTGGCACTGCTTCCAAAGCATAAGCCTTCACAATCTGCTTTCCCTTAGCCATTTCTGGATAGTCCTTCTGGATATGCCCAGACTTGCCACAATTGTGTCACTTCCTTTCAACCTTCGGATTCTTACACTCATTAGCAAAATGACCCTTCTGTTGGCAGTTAAAGCAAACCACCTCACTCTTAGGATTTTTCTGGCCATTCTTCCCTTTCTGCTAATGCTGTTGCTTTCTCTTCTTGTTGTTACCACCCTGCTATGGTAACAACGGGCTCTTTCTTGGGAAAAACACTTTCATGCCTCAATGCCTTCTCAACAATCTTCTCATAAGTGTCATTTAGATGATCCACAAGCTGATTCCCTGGATATTTTTCCAAATCGATTACAAACTTATCTTTCTTATAATAGGGTGTATCAATATACGAACGAGCATATCTAGACAATGCCTCAAAATTAGAAACATAATCCAGTACTGGTCTACCATTCTGTTTCATCTCCACAAACTTAATGAACAGAACATACTTCTAAGCAGTAGAGACAAACTTCAACTCAAATTTGACTTGGAATTGCTCCCATGTTATCTCTTCTTGTGGAGTCTTAAGCGTAACAGAAATCCACCATTCCATGGCTCTGCCCTGCAGCTGCCTTTATGCAAGCTTTCTCTTAGTTGCATAATCTATACCCAAGTCTGTAAAAATATGAATACAAGAATCTAACCACCTTTGAACCTCTTCAGTTGGCTTAGTCCCTTTAAAATGCTTTATTCCTAGAGATGTGAAGTCTTTACAATGCTTCACAAAATCCACAACCCTTGGTACTTGCACACCTACATCTATCGTGGCTGCCACTTTAGCGGGTATCCTCCTCATGAATGCCTCAATCATGGCTGGTTAATCTGGTGTACCGCCATTTCCTCTCCAGGCACAACCCCTTCCCTAGCAGTATGTCTTGAAGGTCGTCGACTCATTCTAAATCAGCAATATAGAATGAACAACCACTTACAAAAAAAAATTGCTAATGGAGTCCAAACGCTACTATACTATTTACCATAATATAGTATACATCCAACAGAAATCTACAAATACGTCTCTCATACGAAATTACGTTTTCGAACTTTGGCTAAAAATCGATAACCAGAGCTCTGATACTAACTGTGACGACCGCCCATAACCCCCACACTAAACAAGAGGAATAATGCACTGAAAAGTGTGCTTGGTAGGTATGGACAATCATCGAAGTAGGTAAACACAAGCGGAACCTGTCGTACAACTCACAGCGCAAGGATAAAATATATAAGAACATATACAACAGACAGAAATAGTAGAGCATCATATAACAAACTTTTGAAACTTTCATAATATCCTGAAAGATCATCTATACATCATTGGAAACATCAAAGTATATACATAAAGCCTCAATACAATCACTCATAGAGAAACAACAAACAACGAAAACAGAAATACTAGATAGTAATAGAACTGGTACGTAAGCCGCCAGCTTGCCATCAGCATCATTGTCCTCACTAAGGTATCACCTACCACCGTCTCCTCAGTCTTCCCATCCACATCAGGATGAACAACCCAAGGTAATAAGAGGGAAACATAAAACCTTGAGTCAGACAATGGTCTTAGTGAGCGATAAAACACCTACCTAACGTCATCAACAAAATATATGAAAATAGGTAGATTTACCAACCACTACCAAATACCAGAGAAGAACCCACACCTGCCTTCCCCACATCTGATAATGATTGCCTTTACAATCCAACAATCAAGAAACAACAGTTCAATCATGGAAACCAGAAGTAACCAAATAATATCAAAGAAACTATCACTCAATAGCAATCATAGAAACTAGTTACACCTCACGTAAACCATCCTAATCGAGTTCAATATTCCTCAAACACAAGCCCCACAGGCCTAAACCAATATCAGACAAGTACCCAAGAAACATTTCCTTTGACATCAGAAAATTTGAGTGAGATGGTAAAAGCAAAACAACCAAACACTCATAACCTGGTTATCACTGCCTTTCCTGCTTCGAACCCCCCGTTAATCGTATGACATCCACCTGCCATATGTTAAGGGCTAATAGTAAACCGTAGTTGTAGCTAAAACTCCATACGCCTTCACGACTCGTAAGTTTTTCTTTCCAATATCGACAAATAGGCCCTTCACAACTGCCCAAGGTACGAGGCCCTTCACGACTGCCCAAAGTACCACTGCTTTGAGTCTGCTGGAACTTACGACAACGATAATCTCTCGGCCTTCGCGTCTCTAGCCATCAACCCCGATGACCATTCACAAACTCAAGTCCCCCTGGAGCAACCATTATCCACAACTCAACACTCTTCAGTTGTCTTCATATTCGTTGCTCTACACTGATCAATGAACACATCACATCACTTTGAACATCCCTACATGGATATACATCGAAGTCATAACGTCTCTGAACCAACCAACATCAATATAATGGCCCAACATAGCTAGGTCGTCCATCCCAGGTCGTCCCACGACCTATCATTCATGATCTAACTTAACACATCACCCAACCCTTAGGTCGTCCCACGACCTAACGGTTTGAAGCCAACGTTTTCATAGCATCTTGCCTAGCCTCGTCCCAACGACCTAACACTCAAGGTTGTTCTAACAACCTAACCACTTGACCTTACCCAAGGTTTTCTTTTTAGGTCGTTCCATTCTTAGGTCGTAATCGACCAATAACCCATGACCCAACCCATCCTCTTACCAAACCCATGACCCATCACTAGGTCGTTCCCCACGACCTGACTTCCCCAACGGTTTAAGCTTCCATCTCATGGCATGAGTCCGTTTCTTAGAGAGTAAGAAAAACGACCTAACTCCAAAAACGACCCGATCTTATAAAAAACGACCTAACTCTCATATCTGACCAAAACAACTCCAAACTTGACCAAATCTTCGCCAAACGACAATATCGATGAAATCAACTTATCCAATTTATCTAAATTAATCATAAACACTTTATGGATCCATCAACAACACCAAAATGACAATTTCATCAATGATCTTATAAAATTCAACAAAATCGTGATAAATGAATAAATAATCAAAACAATGGATCTAACTTGCATAAACATATAAATTAACATAAGAATTACCAGTTTTTAGTTGCTAAATCAAACCCTATGGTGTTTTATATGAAAATATACTTACCATGAGATAGATCAAGGTGAAAATGACTTGAACATGATGAAACAATGATCAAACAACTCATATACTTGACTGAATCCATGTGAGAGATGCATATCACTCACCAATTCTCTAAACAACACAAAATCAACGATTACTCAATCCTTACAGCGAAGAACACTCTTCATACTCTTTGATTTGATGAAATCTCTCTTCGATTAGTGTAGATCTAGCTTCACACGATGTAGATCTTCGATTCTCATCTTTATATGCGGTATTCTAATGGTGGAAAGCGTATTTGATTGAGCAAGGAGGATCACAAGCTCAACCAAATGAGAGAATGAAGAAAGTAACCCTCTCTCCATGCCTCTAACCCCTTATTTATAGCCTTTCACCAGCCCACTAATGGACCTCTCCAAATCAGCCCATTACGGCTCTAAAAACCAAAACAACAAACTGTAAAATATAAAAATAGCGATTCCTTCCAAATCGTTGAGCCAAATCTTTATTGTGACCAGTCTACGGAATTCGCAACACAGTTTCCTTTACAATGAGACCAATCTCAGCACCTAATTCGATCCCAGTCAAAAGTTATTCCCTATACAACACTGATAAGGGCAAAATGGTCACAAAAAAATTGGTAAAATTATGGACATGTCTCACATCCCCATAAACAACATATCAAAATATGAGAATGATCCAACCCTCAGGGAATTAAACAAAAATATTTTAGGATCATGCGTTACGTAAAATGCGGGCTGTTACAATATTTGTTAAAACTACGTAATAGTACTAAAATCTTTTCTTAATTCTCTTGCCAATTTTGTCTTATAATATTACATAAATCTTTTATTTTCAATTTGTTTTAAAATTATTTCCTTTTAAAAAATATATATATCCTGATAATTAAAATTATTTCTTGAATTCTAATCTAACTCCTGATTTAAATATTTTGGTTTTCTTATTTATATTTTAGTTTTTAAATATATGTTTATGTTTAAATAATTAATTTTATTAAGTTTTGTTTCCTTGTATTCATATTATAGTTTTATATCTTTAGTTCTAATTTCCTCATATGTATATTTATAGTTTGATATAAAGTTTTGATATCAGGTTTATAGATCATAAATATATGTTTTAAATTTATATTCTTACTACATTATACTACTTTAATATATAGGAAAATAGTTTGTTTAAACTCCGCAATTTCCTTGATTTATCTAAACATCATTTCCATTTGTTTTCAAAATTTTGAATTTAAAAAATATATAGGGCATATCGACATGTACTACCCCAAATGTCGACATCATAACCATTTTTTTTCAAAAGATGTATATTTCAAAAGAAGTGTTTATTCATTTTAAACTTTTTTACAAGGGACACGACTATTGATTCTCTATAAATACCCATTTAAATTCAATTTTTTAGTTAACTTTCACTATCCTCTTCTCTCCTTTTCTCCTCTTCATTTATACTCTTAATTTTAAAGTTTCCATTGCCAAACTCTGTCGAAGTTCAAAGAGAATCAAACCAAATCATTTTTAGTTTAATTCTCTGCCATCCTCTCTTAAAGATCCAGGAGTTATTCAGAGTTATATGAGTATCTGTAATCCAAGTTCGAAAGGTCAAAGTCCTACCTGGTCTCTCTATAGAACTGTTGCTGAAAAGGTGTGGTTGTAGCCTATTCAAATCAATTGGATGTGACTGAAACCCATAAATCAATTAGGTGATCATGTAGTTTGGTTAAATCAAGAGAGAACTATATGCTCAAAAGCAGATGGTGGTGGACCTCGTAGCATTTAAAATCGAAGATTATAAGATTGGATATTGAAGTTTATTCAAAAAGAAATCTGCATAACCCAGAGTTGTGTGGGACTAAATGTAGGGTAATTCCGAACCAATATAAAATCCCAGTGTGTTCTTTCCTTTATTGCTTTTACTTATTATTTGCATTTGTGTCTGATTATGTGATCGATTCATATATGTGATTTGCATTTGATTCTGTTGAATTCAAAATGATTTCAAAAGGTTCACAAATTCCATTAATCACTATTCACCCTCCCCCTCTAGTGTTAACTTAGCCTTAAGATCCATGATCCGCATTTTCCAACACAAAGGTAGTAATAAACCTCTGGGATTGCCCTACTCCACATTGACTTTCTGACAAGTCAAGCACCTATCCACGAATTCAGTGACATCCTTCTTCATACCTTTCTAAAAGAATGTCCTCCTCGTGTCCTTAAACCTTTTGTCCCTTTCGGGATGTATTGTCATCCTTGAACGGTAGCATTCCTTGAGAACTTCATCTATCAAATTACTAGTTCCTAAGGACATAAAGTTGTTCATCTCTTCTTACATTTCCATTGGTATTCGTAGAATATCTGTCAGAATCGGGGAAATGCTCTCCTTTATCTACTTTTTCCATCAGTACCCTCAACTCTTCATCAAGACCTTACTCATGCTTAATCCTATCCAATGAGGCTGGTATGACTTCCAAAAAGTAAGAAATCCTTAAGATGACTCAAATGGCATTTGAAAGTTGAAACCAAAATGAAATTCTAATTGTTTCCGCTCAGCGATAACACTTAGGGTAGCTTGCCTCCTACTTAAATCAACGTTACCATTTTTTCAGAGTGTGCTGAATGTCAAAATCAAATAAGGCTATAAATTTTATCCACCTCTGCAGCCTAAGATTAAAATCTCATTAGGAAAATAAGTACTTAAGAGATTTGTGATCCGTATAAGCTCAAAGTTATCTCCCAAGAGAAAATGTCTCCACATCTTAAGGGTAAATACTATAGTTGCAAGCTCCAAATCATGAACAGTGTATCTCTTCTCATGATCCTTTAGTTTTCTACTTGTGTAGGAAACTACACTTCCTTATTGCATAAGTTCCACTCCTCGTCTCGTACTTCAAGAGTTTGTAAAACCATAAACATTTTAGTCCTAACAGGGATTGTAAAAGCTAGTGCAGTTGTAACACCCCACATCCGTTAGTGTCACTCACAAAGGGAATGCACTAAATTCTGTGGAGCATTTAAGGTAAAAGATGCAGATAAATTACAAGACAGACAAAATTTAAAACAGCGGAAAATAGAACTTTACTTTATTGATAAAATAGTTTGTACAACAATTGTTTTCCAACACCAGAACATCTGTCTTACAAAATAAAGAAGCATAAAATAACAGTTTATATTCCCTAATGTAGCATGAGCCAGCCATAGCAATGGAAAAGAGAGTCCAAGCAAAACTTCAACTAATCTTCATCTTGGAAAGAGACTGAGCTTAAGTAGTAACATTCCCTCCCTGCGGACTGGGGGGGGGGGGGAACGGAAGACAAGAAAGCAAAAGAAAACAGAGTCAGACATAAAGTGTGGTAAGTTCAGTAACTTTCAGTATGTGAACAGAGAAAAGCAACACGACATGAATTAACTGAATACAAGATAATACCATGATGATAGGGCAAACAAGTAACATAAGATTAACGCAAGATATGCTAAGACAAGATAAGATATGCTTCACTACTTCCTCTGCTTTGCTATTACCCTGTTATTCTGGTTTCTATATCTCTGCACCACCTAACTAGTGTCTCAACTAGTAATCTGTATAAAATGATAACGTGATCCCAATTCCCAAAGTTGTGGTTGTTTTCAGGTGTACATCTATTATCTATTACCTAGATCTGATCTAGGGTCTTTCTATTGAGTGCTTCCTAGATTCTACTAGGGTTTATGCAACTTATCAAATGCTTCACAGATTCAGGGTTTATGCCACCTAAGTCCACTAGGGATTACGCTACCTGTCGAACGATGCCCCTAGTCTAGGACACACTACCTAGAGTGTTATATGTTCCTAGAGTTTCCCCTCGTATGTGTCGCGAATCGTTTATCGTTGTCTAGATGCACATGTCCTGAATGTGCGACCCGAGTCCCGTGGCATGGCTACTCTAGAAACACGGAACTCGGTCGGGAGCTTTTCAGATATCTGCCGGTGCAAATGCTAAGGTCTGTTTTTCTACCAGTGGTTATGGTCCCACGTGACCCCTCCCTCAACTAATGAAAGGCAATCCAAGAAAATCAAGCGCGAGAACTGTACTTTTGCCACCCTATGCCCTACTTTCCTATTGGCCAGCCTCACCCATAACTAGATTGCAAGTATATGGTCTGTTGGGAGTTCTCTGCCTTTCCGCATACGTACAACGATTGACTAAAGATGGTAGGTAGACGACGAGTTGCTATCACAGGGCTACTGGTCTCGCCGAATCACGCTGGTCCATCCTAGTCTTTAGGTTGCCTTGTATTGCAACCAAGGCATAACCTTGGTTCTTCTATCGCAGACCTTAACCTCTGTGAGCCCAGGAGGATCATCTGCCACCTCACCGAGGGATACCAAGAGTACCCTCACGTCCCCTCGAAGCCTCGGGCTTCGTAACCCAATTCGTTGGAGCCTTCTCTAAGATTAGATGCTCGCTCCTCCTCGTGTTATACTAAGGATTACTACTTAGTTTTTCTAACTAAGGTTTACCACTTAGTTTATTAAATCGTCGTTTTTCTAAGGTTTACAACTTAGTCCCTTTTAAACTAGGGTTTGCTACTTAGTCCACTTCCTCGTTAAGTTGGATTGGTTAAGTGTCATTAGTCAATTCAAGTTAACTTAACCCATTCATTTGTCATATTAAACCGGTTAAGTGTTATCAGTAATTCATGTTGACTTAACCCTACCACAAACCAAGTTATATTGGTTAAGTATTTTCTTATTACTTAACCTTACTCATTCACTTTGTATTGGTTAAGTGTTCTTTTTAACTTAACCTTAACATCTGTTTAATAATCATGTTCTAATGGTTAAGTATTGTCCCTTTCATGTTTTTAACTTAACCTTGTTCATTTATCGCACTAGGATGGTTAAGTGTTCTAAGTTTACTTAACCCCACCCTCTAGTCTAGTTAACATGTTAAATTGGCCAAGTGTATTAAATTTACTTAACCCCACCTTCTAGTCTGGTTAACATGTTAAATTGGCTAAGTGTATTAAATTTACTTAACCCCACCTTCTAGTCTGGTTAACATGTTAAATTGGCTAAGTGTTTTTTTTGGTTACTTAACCCTTACAAATCCTGTCTTGTTACCATGTTAAGTTGGTTAAGTATTCCTATGGACTTAACCCTATCAATTTTAGCTTAGCTTTAATTGTCTTATTAAAGCACCAACCACTCACATTAGACAGGTATTGTTGCGGTTACTGGATAGCCGGTCGGTTCCGGGCAGGTTTACACCACAACTCAGTCTAACCTCGGGTCCTTATTGGGCTTAATGCCTTAACCTCCCACATTGGATAGGTATTGTTGTTACTACTGGACAGCCGGGCGGGTCCGGGCAGGTTTACATCACAACTCAATCCAACCTCGGGTTAAGCATATTCGTATTGTCTAAATTTACATTTCTCACTTAGGACGAATTCTATAAGTAAATTATTCCTAATTTACTAATTCCAAAATTACTCTTTTAATGTACATTGTCAACGTTTATTATTATGGCCTATTTCCCCCCATAAATCAGTTGTACTTATACCATTTTTGCCCAAGCCTAATGTACATGTCAATTACTCACAATTATGACTAAATTCAAAATTGTGCTAGTATGCTCATTATGCCTAATTAACTTAATTTAGCTAGTCCAATTCTGATTTAATATTCTAATTTCAGTTCATGTCAAAACTAGACTAACTTTCATCTTAATAGTCATGCTATAATGCATGTTCCCAAATTATGCCAATTTCCAAGTTTTAGTTAATTTCATGTTTTTCCCAAAACGTATTCCCATCGTTCGTATAATCGTGATTCAACCTAGATTATAAATAAATCTAGATTCGTGGATAAAAGGGAATGAACCAAAATGCCATGAAAGAATAGACATAATAACTGGCATAAGATGATAGTTCACATGCATATAGATCTGGTAATATTACGTCATGAAAAGGGTTGAATAGTATAGGTTCAAGAACATGGGTAGACCTAACTTAATAGGTAAATTCCCAAGATCAAGATCCAAGGATAACTAAGAATAAACTGAAATAGAAAGTCAAGCCTAGATCCAATATAATGCCAGTTTGGTGTACAACATGGTTTTGTAACTACAGTGTCATGGGCATAAATAATAATCTTATATCCATAGTCAAAGGCAATAAATCCTCACAGTCAATGAATCACAGTCATAGGCGATGTTCATAGTCAAAGGAAAATAATTCTCACAGTCATGAGTCACAGTCATAGGCAATGTTCATAGGCAATGTTCATAGTCAAAAAGGCATATGGTTTTAAGGTCCATAGTTTCATAGTCACAGTCTTATTGGTCATCGAATCATAACAGTTCTTAATTAGGTCCAAAGATATAAGCACTGATTCGAACAGAAAGATTTGGCATATTCTTTTATTCCTTTAATTTCATGTCACGAATAGACAAAACGTTCAAATCTAAAAAGTAACCGACTTACAGAGATTAGTTTAGATTCGTAGAAAAACAGTCGTTGAAGTCGTTTGAATCTTCACTTGAATCGTATCTTGTTTTGAATCTCCTCTTGAAAGTCTCGAGCAGCATTTCCTCGTCTTGATTTATTTTATATATTATTTTATTTATTATTTAATTTAGAGGAGGAGAAGAAGCCATGTCCACCAAGAATCTTTGCAGCATAAGGTTAGAGAAGAATTGTGTAAAGAGAAGGAGACTAGGGGGTTGTTTATATAGGATTAGGCGGACAAATCTAGGTAGAAAATGAGACCAGGTACATAAGAATGCACCCAGGCCCAAAACCAGGTTCGGGGACCAGGTCGACCCCTAGGTCGACTGCCCAGTCGACCTGGTCAGGGGGGGGGGGGGTCGACTCCCCAGTCGACCTGGGTACTGGGCGGGAAATTTCCCACCCAGTCTGTTCTGGGTTTTGAATTCGAAATCGAATTCGAGCTGTTTTGAACTCTGAAAATTCCTGAAACTTTGGAGGGCCATAACTTGGTCATACGGACTCCGATTCTCGCAAACTCGGACTCGTTTCCAAGCAAAATTCCGAGATGAACGCAATGGCGTAACCCGTTTCCCTTAATTCTTCTGTTACAATTTAGTTATTCTCCGATTTGTTATTAATACGTTCACAGAAAATACGGGGTGTTACAGCAGTAGTAAGAGGCTCCTTCAATTTCTTAAAAGCACTACTGCATCTATCAGTCCAAGAAAACCCGAAAATCTTCTTAGTTAAATGAGTTAGAGGAGCTACGATTCTTGTAAAGTCTTTTATGAACTTTCTACAATAGCCCGCTAACACTAAGAAACCCCTAATCTTCAATGCATTACGAGAAATCTTCCATCCTTGAATAGCTTTAACATTTGTGGGGTCAAAAACCAATCCCTTGCCAAAAACTATATGTCTAAGAAACTTAAATTCCTCTCTCCAAAAAAGGAATTTGGCGAACTTGACCTTGAGATGATTCTAAGATCCTTGAGACCTCCCTTAGGTAACTCTCATGCTCTTTATAATTCTTAAAGGATATAAGTATTTCATCAACAAACATCATGGCTATCTTATTAAGAATACCTCTAAACACTCTACTCATCAATTCCATAAAGAAGGTTGGGGCATTCATTGGTCCAAAAGGCATCACTTCCTATTCGAACAAACCATTTAATGTCCTAAATGCTATCTTAGGCTTGCTTCCCTCGGAAATTTTTAACTAATGAAATCATGTTGCTAGGTCCAATTGGGAAAAGACCTTAGCACCTCCTAAATGATCAAATATGCCATATATCCTATGCAAAGGATATATATTCTTCTTGGTCAATTTATTAAGTTCTCTATAGTTCACACAAAGCATTAACGATCCATCAGCCTTAGTAGAAAATACCACAGGCATTTTCCACTCTGAGGTACTTCCTAGGATGAATCCTTTTTGTAGTAATTCAGAAATCTGCTTATCTAATTCCCTTCTTTCCTGGGGAGTCATATGCCTTAATAGCGATGAAAGTAGTCTAACATCCTTCATGAGATCTATCATAAATGTGATCTCCTTGTAGAGAGGAAGTCCTAACACTTCCTCGAAGACGTTAAGGAAATCACTAGCAATGCAGACTACAGATGGTCCTTCCAAATCAGAAGATAGAGAGTGTAATAATGTTGCATTCCTTATATTTTTAATTGTGCAAGGGATTACCAAATTACGACTTCTACAACTTCTCAAGCAAACAATTTTCCAATTGCAATCAAGGATGGTTCCGTAATGTATTTGCCAAATTCAACCCTAAAATAAGTCCATACCCCTTGAGATTAAGAACATACGCATTACAACAATAATCCATATTGTCGATATCTAGCACTAGGTGTTTGCAAATCAACAGAAATTCCTTAGCTCCTCTAATAGGATTAGAACCAGTATCGGGATACTAGTAATAGAAATAGGAAGTTTTAAGAAATCTACTATGTTCCTATAAAGGAATAAGATTCTCTAGAATCAATTAGGGTGCAAATAGAAGTCCCTAAAATAGAAATAATACCTTCGAGGGTTGCTTGTCCTTGGTCTCTAGGCAACTGAATCTGTAGGGATGTTGCCTCCGAAGCATAATTATGTCCACTTGATCCTCCATAGAGATTTGGGCCAGTTCTTAACATAATTCCATTCCTCATTGTAATGATAACACTTCCCTTTGATCTCTTGCCTTATTAAGTTAACTCTGCAATCTTTGGCCATTGGCTTCTCTTGAGGCACCTTCCGCATTTCCTATCTTCCTACTTGAACTTCCCCATCTTTTTCTTCTTTATCAATAAATTCTTTTCCTTATTCTTTCCATGTTTGGAAGCATCCTCATTCTTCTTAACCTTAGTCTCTTTCTTCTCCTCTCCTATAGAAAATAAGATAGTAGTTTACATGAGAACTTCAACTATTGCCCTAAATGGTATGAGCCAATTATGTTGCTCTTAGACGGGAATTGAGTCCCTTCAATGCCTTATTCATAAGCAAACTTGCTAGCCCTCTTTCGAATTTTGTTGAATTTACGTACTTATGCTAACCCTCTTTCAAACTTTGACAACTTTGTGAACTTAGCGATATACTCTCTCATAGTTCTCCTTGCTTGAGTTAAATGAATAGTCTAAATTGTAGACTTAATTCGCCATTAGCTAAAAATAATAATTCAAATCAGGTTTTAAATTTGTTCCAAGTGAATATTCTTCCCATGTTCTCTTCTTAGATCATATTCTGTCATTCCAAAGCTTTACCTTTGAGATGCCATGCAATTATTCTTCTCTTCAACCGATCTTACCATCTAGTAGCCTCAAAGATGCGGCCATATTCCAATATCCATGGCTTTTCTTCAAGAAATCCTTCATTTTCGAAAAAAGGGTTTTCCTCCAAGATTAACTAAACTATACAAAGATGAGAGAAATTAGGAGTTACTTCAGCGGGTGGAGCTGCAAGTTCGTTAGGGCTATAGGGAACAATAATTTGTTCCATAATCCTTAAATATTGTTGGAACCATTTGAGTTAGTACCGAGGTCTTCCAAAATTCCCTTGCTTACATCGATAGTTAACCATTTTTACTTTTAATAAGAGGAAAACCTTCAACGGTAATTTCCAAGATAGTATTCAAGCCAAAAACAATAAGAGTAAAGAGATACTCCCTTGACAGATCGTGTAAGTCTTACAAGTATTATAATATTTGCACATATATAGTTTGAAAATCCTTTTCAAATAACAAGTACTTTATTCATACATATTTCTCCCTTTAATCAGGTAACCTAAGCTATGATATCAAATGTAACTATAACATCCCGCATTTTTACCGGTTTGTATTTGAATATTTAAATTAGTTTAAATATTGAATTCGTAATATAAGTGGATTTATATATTAATTAAAACGAAGTTGAACATATAAAAATATATATTAAATATAATCAAACTCATAACGACGCTGTAGTTCGTAATTTAACGTTTTGAACATCAATTGAGTGTACAAGATTTGTTATAATTCGGATTTATTCGAAATAAGAAACGTTCAAATCCCTTGAACCATATTTCTCTAATGGAAGTGAAAACTCGAAATTTCGCGTTATAAATTGTATGTATGTCCAAATCAAATATTCAGAAAAGCAGCGACATATTCGTTTATGGCCATAACGGTTATTTAAATATATTTAAATATCGGTTTCGAATTTGGACAAGATTCTTTTGAGGCGTTGCTATAATTTAATTTTTAGAATTTTACTGTAATTTTTAATTAATTAAATACGCAACTTTTTATTTGGAGTATTCTGCACCCTTAATCAGTATTTTTGGGGTTTCACAAAATGAGATAAACTACTGATATTATTATATTTTTGGGATCGTGGCACCTCGCTGGGTATGACCGCATTCTTATTTCTGTCCGCAGCGGCTCAGACATGAACGAAATTCTGTGGAGCGGTTATGGTTTAAACTTTAATTGGTTAAAACAAAAATACATACGCAATTTATGGTTGTTAATGGTATTGCTTATCTCCTACGCTTAAAAGTAAAATCACGCAACTGAGTATGTTCAAGTTTGTAACGCACATGCTAAGGTCTCGAAACAAAACCACCTAGCCTAAAACTTAATGGAAAAGTAAAGTATGAAAACGTTTTAGACATAGTAACCTATAATGCTAGGATAACAGGCTTTAGACCAATCACCCGTATTGTTTATATCAATCACGCAGAAAACCTATGAAAACCCTGTAATATATTTTAAAAACCTACCTTCCTAAAACAGAATCCTACAACATGCCTAAAAAAGTAATGAACTGTGCATTATTTCCTTGGACAACACGCAGACAATACTTTGGAATGAAGGCAGCCCATACCCTATTTCTCCATTTTTAAGTAAGACCATTACCTAACCTGTATTATCAAATCAGAACAGCACCCAAAATGTGAAAACCATAGAGAACAAGAAACTAAGACAACCTAGCCTAGAAACCAAGGTACCTGCTATTACTTAACTGCTAAGCTTCATTTGTTATAAATACATCACCCAAGCATCTCCCCATGGCTTCAGGAATTCGAATTGTTAATGGCAACAAAATTTAAATCAAAACATACTCATTTATAAACCATAATAAAAATATATAAGGGGAGCATGACCAAACACGTTGGGGGTTTGCATGCTTTGTTATGGGGGGTCTACACGGTGGGTTTTGTTTAACTCTTCATGGTTCGACAAATGAGGATGTAGTGTCGTGATGCGAAAGAACGAGTGATTGACACAAGGACTAGAAACTGGAGCATGTAATTTCGAAAGCAGGGAAGGTCCACGCATGAGAACGGTGGAGGACATTTCACGAAGTCCCAGGCGTATGTGGAGGATGTTGAAGGTGCAGACAAGGTTTGGGGCACACGCAGGTCATATGGAAGGGTGTTCGGTGGTTTGGAAATGGAAAACAAGGGGGTTTTGTTGAGGTTGAACGCCTGGGAATGGCGTGTGTATATGATGCTAGAGATATATATTTTGGAAGGGATGGGAGTAAAAGGTACGGGATCCTTTTTGCATGAAGAAGAGAGATGGCGTGTGCATTCAGAACGTGGTGCACTGAAAGGAGAAAGCTTTGATGGCAAAACGTCCAGATGGCATTCGAATGGGGTCTTCTGCATATGTTTGGTTCGCGAGTCCCTGGAGCAGTCACCTTGAGGTTCAAAAACGCGAAAAGAAAGGTGGTTGCGAGTTCATGAGGATGGGGTTGGTATGAGGTTGGCGGTGTGGGAAGACGTGAAGGAGTGTGGCGGTGAAAATTATGAAGTAGCAAGACTGTTTTTATATTGGTGGCAATTATGGTGCGGTGGCATAACAAGGACGGTTATGGCTAGTGAAAATGTTGGGGAAGTGATGCATTGGGTAGTGTGATGTTTGTTTGGACATATTGGTTTATAAACGATGTGAGGTGGTGTTGCAGAGGAGAGTTTGACATATATGAAATAGAGGAGATATGCTACTGTTACAAGCGGGTCAATGGTTTTGTGGATGGGCTATTCAAATAGTGTGTGAGGCCCAGTTTTAAAGTATAAAATAAAAAGGCCAAATAAATAAAAACAAAAGAAAGGAAAGCAAATACGGTGAACAGGCTATGCTGAAGCATGCGAACCCAGTTGGGATGGACAGTGGGCTTCAAGTTCACTAGTTGATGTGGAGCGGGCTTTTAAATTATTGGAACGTCGTCTAAAGCATTGGAATCATACGGACACCGACTACGCTATGTAGATGGTATGGAACTGTTCGGGGATCGTTTGGATTTATGGCAGAATTGAACGCCGGGTATAATCGACTAACGCAAATCGTTATTTAACGGTTAACGCGCAAGGTGAGTAAATTCACTAACTCTGATCTATTTTAAAATATTATATTTTAATAATGAATGAATGCTGTGTGATGGTCATTTAGGTAAATTACAGTTAAATTGGTTGAATTATAGATATATCGTTGCATATATACATCATTAGTTGGATACCAATTCTATCGATTAAAATATTCCATATTATGGAATTTAGGTGATTTGTGTTGACTAACATCTGTGGATGCAGAAAACCGGTTGGAGGAATCCAATCGGATTCCACAATATTTATCTGTGTTGTTTGTTTTATATTATTTATATATGCACTGTTTGAACCATATTGAATGGAAATTCAACGTTATGTTGATTTAATAAATAGACAATATTGATTAAGAAAATAGCAGCGTATTGCAAGTCTTTGAACTATAAAGATAAAATAACATTGTTGACTAGGCTTAAGCGTGACTGTTATGTCGAGATTAGTTATAAAGGGGAATATTACAGCGTATGACAAGATTTTGAACTATAACGATAAAATTAACGTTGTTGACCAAGCATAAGCGTGATATTTATATACAACACTATTCCTAGGGAATGTAAACAGTTTGGTTTGAAATCCATTTATTCTAAAGTAATAAGTAACGATGTTTGTTCAAAGAAATATAAGAATGAGTTTAGAAAGAAAAATTGGAGAATCTTTTCAGAAAACGATGGCATCATTTCGATGTTTGGAATATGATTAAGAACTGAATAACACCAATAGGAATTGGAACTATAATTCGACGATGTCGAATGTATTAAAGTAAATTATTTAAGGAATTATAATCTGATAGGATAGTAAATATTTAGTTTAAACCAATAAATTTTAATAGGATATGTAATCAATATTTAATTATAAACTTGATATTGATTTAATAAGAAATTGACTTAAAAATAGAGTTTATAAAGTGGAATGCGAACATAAAATTTTGAAAGAGATTTCAGTAAATGAGATAAGGGTAACTATTACTCGAATAAAGAGTTATTTGACAAAGGTGTTCAGATTTCTATAATAGGTACGACATTCACATTTAAAATGAATAATGTTTTAGAAAGTGAACGCTTGGCTGATTAAAATGTTTATAATGAAATTGGAATTATTTTTCCAATGTAGATAGGGTATATTACCCAAGTATAGAAAATAAGGAATATGAAAAGAACAGAAATGTTCGAACATTAATAACGTATATTTTCTGGAATGTGAGAGAATAAAAGTTTATAATAACTAGGAACCTTTTCCAAGAAGCATGGAAAGGCTAAAACGGGGTTTGAGAAATATCTAGTAAGATATGGGAATTTGAATAATAGCAACGAATGTTAAATAAAAAGTGCTAGTGATTGTGTGATGTTTAGTTATACATTAGAATGGATGTTTGTTTTTACTTCGATAGTTAAATAACCGACTATCGAAGTGTTTTGACCATCGTTGTCAATATGGAGAGACCGGTTGGATTATTATCCGAAAACCACTCCGTATAGGCATAAGCGCTACGAATTAGATTATGCTGAAGATAATTGAAGACAAAGTGAAATGCAAGGGTCGTTCTGTACCAGAATGGTGTTTTCTGTTTGTCCAGTCCTAGGACAACTTGTATGGACGAATATCTGACAGAGTATACCTAACAAATCACATACAGTTGATCGCTTAAAGGTATTACATATGGTGGTGGAGGAATTCGTTCCTCTTAGCTTTTTATACTCGTGATATTTTTGGAAATCAATTAGTGAATCGACGGGTTTGACGATGTGGCATTCAAAGTGAATGGTGATTAGATGTTCTGAAGATAGACGTAGCCTCTAGCCTCACAACCAGGAAATGACAGAAATTGGGCAGGGCAGCATGGTTAGTTGGGTCATACCCAAGCAGGGTGTGAAACACCCCACCTCCGTTAGGGTCACTCACAAAGGGAATGCCCTAATTTTGGTGGAGGTTTATAAGTACAAGTCACAGATATACAAGACAGATATAAGAACACATATTTGTAAACAGCGGAAAAACAACAAACTTTTATTTCATAAAAGCAAATACGTGTTACAACAACATCACCATGATTGTCTTACATCCTTTCCAAAAACATAACATAACACTTTCATAATCTGTCTTGATTAAAGAAGCATAAATAAAACATAGATAAACTGCAAAAGCCCCATAGTGGTTGTCCAAAGCCATAGTTCAAAGCGAAAAAGTCCAAGCAATACATTTCTCTTCTTCAAGCTGGATGTTAAGGCTGATCAAGCTGCTGTGTTCCCTCCCTGAGGACCTGGGGGGGGGGGAAACGGAAGAAAAGAAGACGAAAGAAAAGTAGAGTCAGACATAAAGCCTGAGTAAGTCTAGTACTATTCTGTCTATGAATAAAGAACTGGGTATGATAAGTATAAACAAGAAGTGGGCATGCATTATAACTTGGTTAAGTTGTCTAGGGTCGAATATACTATCCTACCCCATGTTAATCTCTGAACCCATATAAACTAGTTTCCAACTGGTACCCCATAATCAGGGTGAAGTGATCCATTTCATGATGATCGGCTCCTACTCGCATAGTTACATGTGTCTTACGGCCCCCGATGCTGTAGTTACCTATGCTGGTCCCACCATGGGGTGTATCAAATCCCATGGCGGCAACCCGACACAACCCTAGAATGCACAGGTATGCTACTGGTGCCCAGTGCCTTATTTTTCTGCGCCGGAGTGTGTGCACGCCCGCACCCCGTTAGAACCTACACTGCTACACCACCGCCGTCGATTTAACCTCTTACAATCAGCCCAGTAATCGTGCCCCACCCTGCCTAGTTTCAGGGTATCATGATACCTTGTAGGGTTACTGCGAAAAGGGTCCTGCGTTACTAGGTTTTCTATCTCTAGCCAACATGCTAAGTTGGTTAAGTGTTTTTCTAACCTAACCCCCACCAGTCCGTTTAGTTTAGCATGTTCTATTTTGATTAAGTCTTTAGTCCACTTAATCCTAACAATCCTGACTCAGCTTTAATTGTCTTATTAAAGCCTTGACCTCTCACATTAGACAGGTATTGTTGTGGCTGCCTGTTGCCGGTTGGTTCCGGGCAGTCTTACGCCACAACTCAGTCTAACCTCGGGTCCTTAATGGGCTCCATGTTTAACCACCCACATTGGATAGGTATTGTTGTGACTACTGGACAGCCGGGCGGTTCCGGGCAGGTTTACATCACAACTCAATCCAACCTCGGGTTAAACACATCGTATTTTCTACATTTACATATTTTGTCTTTCTTCTTTATTTATATGTAAATATTTGCGGCCCATTATTAAAATCGATGGTGTAAAGGTTACACCAATCATGGGCCCAACCCATACTTGAATTTGGGCCCTTCTATTTTATATTTTCATTCATTAATTAATTTAGCCCAACGTTATTTTCCCCCGTTTAATACGTTCGTTTATTATATGTTGGGCTTAGCCTTTTTAAGCCCAACCTAGCCATGAAAAAGGGGAGGCTTAAGCGTGATTATATACACAAAAAGGGGAATGGTGAACGCATGAACTTGCAACATAACGTTGGAATCACAAAATAGAAACTGGTGTACTTGCATAGCAATAATATATACTTTGGTCATAAAGCATAAGTGACATGAATCAAAACATGTAAACTTGTAGTTAAGTTAAGAGTCTAAATTGACACATAGGCTTAACTACAACATAAACCTATATTTTCATTTAGGCATAATGTCAAACATAAGCGAATCATGTTCATAAGGTTTCTACATGTTTACAAAGGGGATTACTTTTGTTGCTAATACAAAAGCATAGTTCACTTTAATCATGATTTAAGTCTAATCCCATAACGATGGTACAAATATACTTATGCATAAATATTCCTAAACATGGTGTTTACTTTATACAAGCAAACTTGCAAAAAGGGATTTTTGGGTCTAACCTAGCCATGTCTCACATATGTCATCATATAATTCTTGCTAACAATGTAGAACTAACATGGTTTTCAATTATGTAAAATATCAATCATAGCCTAGTCATATTCATAAGTTTGCACATAGGTTTTTCTAGTACAAAAGCATGGCTTAATACATAGATCATGGTGCCAAAATTTCAACATAGTTTCCATATGAATTATGATAACCCAAACTTATTCCAATTACTTCACAAAAATGATAAAAATACACATTATGATGGCATAATAGCAAAACCCCAAACTTGCATGAATTTCAATTAATCAACTACATACATGTAGCTTCAACATGGATTACATAATTTGCTAATATTCCAAACGTATACTTGCATAAAACTACCGCATGTAGTTTTTCATAATGAATAACATAATTCAAGAATATCCAAACGTATACAATATTCCAACGCACAAATATGAATTATTTTATCACCACAATTCAAGTATACAAACCAACACAATTATTTGTTCATACCAAAATAATACTCTACTTACAATGGTTGTAGCGAATTCTCAAATTTAGGGATTTGAAGATGCGGTTTGATTTGATTGAGTTGCTTTAGGCTTTAGAACTTTCCTCCTAATCCTCTCTCCAATTGGTGGCTACCCCTAGTCGTTCCTCAGCAACATGGCGGCTATGTTCTTATTTTTGAATGAATAGATTAGGGTTTAGTCTAGGGTTGTTTTTATAGAGGTAATGAACTGATTAGGACCATTGATGTTGCTTGGATAGATCGTAGCCATTCATCCTAAGGAGAGACCAATTAGAGCTTGCCACCTAGCCCTAATGACAAAGCAGACCACAGAAAATCGGCCAACCACAGAATAGGCCAGCCAGGTTGGACTGGGTTCGACCTGGCTCTGGACCAGGTCGACACCCCTGTCGACAGCCCTGTCGACAGGCCTGTCGACCTGGTTAGACCAGGTCGACAGCCCAGTCGACCTGGGTGCGTCAGGCGGGTCTTTTTCCGCCCTGGCCCATTGGGCCCCATTTTGTTTTTCTGAGCTTATTTTATTCTGTTTGAATTTTAAACTTAATTTAAAAACTTTCGAAGGCCATATCTTCTTCATACGGACTCCGTTTCTCGAAAACTCGGACTCTATTTCGCGTATTTTTCCGAGACGAACGCAATGGCGTATCCCGTTTCCCTTAGTTCTTTGATTTCAAATTAATTATACTTTAATTTGTTGATTTCACAGTTATAGAATTCGCGGGGTGTTACATTCTCCCCCACTTAAAAGGATTTCGTCCCCGAAATCTTCAAGTTTAGGAAAATGTAAATCCTAACATCCAATCATCCATCTATTCATCCATCAAACACGAGCATCCATTGTGCTTAAAAGACTTCTAATGCTTCATGATCATATGCGAAGTGTGTGTGTGTGTACATGTACTTATCTAATGCAAAATCAGGCGGTCTACTGATTCAGTTGACCTCCTTAATGCGAATTATGTATGTGCCATGAATCCATTATGTATGCAAATTTTTCCTATTCATGATTCTACATGACTGCACAATCATTCAATACAAATGCAACATCCATGTGACAACATATTAAATTCAACCACATACGAATGCAAACATATATGCATATGCAATATGAAGCGACTGAGCCGATCTAAAACCTAGACTGTGTGTATATGCAACCACGAGCAACCACTAGCAATCACTTGCAACCACTTGCAACCATCATCCATAACATGTTTCAATTACATGTTTTCATCCAAAGGGTTTCTACCTAAAGGATAAGATCGAGGAAATATACCTAAAAAGATAGATAAAAGCGCAACTTAAGGAAAAAGAAAGATCAAGGATGTACCCTCGAAAAGAAAAGGGTAGGCAGCGCGTATTCTAGCTTCAGTTTCCCAGGTCGCGTCTCCCTCGGCGTCGCTCCACTGAACTTTGACGAGCTTGACTTCGCGGTTGCGTAGCTTTTTCACTTCCGTTCCTAGTATGCGGGTTGGAACTTTTCTTATGGTTGCTTCGCTTTCCACTTCGGCTTCTTTTAGGATATTTGGCTCTACCACTTCAGCAGACTCATGTAGACATTTTCGGAGATGTGAAACGTGAAAAACGTTGTGAACTCGGGCCAATTTTCAGGTAGCTCTAATCTATAGGTCATTTTCCAAATTTTCTCAATGATAGGAAATGGTCCTACCTAAAGGTATGGTCGAATGATAGAGGCAAGTAAAAACTTTGTGCCCATTAGGCAATGTCAAAACTGGAAATCTATGCCACATATATATTGATTAGGAGAAGAACTCTCTAAGCATCAGCCCCGAAGACCGAAATCAACATCAGACTGACACCCAAAGAATTACTCAACCCAACCACCATATATGATTCTAGGAAACTAAGCATGATGGACTCCTTTTAGGTCACAAGGGAGTCCCTTCCTAAGACCAACCCTTATCCTATAAAACCCAAAAACCTTAGTCAAACCACGAACACCCTCGAGCCCCAACATGTGTTACTAACAGATGAGTCATACTCCCTATGGGGTTTTCAACAGAAATTGGATTAAGAATAGGACCGAGAGGATACACACAAAAGATAGCATGCAAGTGAGCTTTACAGGAAGAGATGGATCAAGGATATACTCTTAAGAAGAGATATGGTGCACGAATCTAGTCTTCAATCTTCTAAGTCGCATTTCCTTGAGCTTAACTCCATTATGCTTTATCCGTTTTTTAGCTTCACAATTTCGTATCTTCTTAATTCTTGTTTCCAAAATATGAGTTGGAACCTATTTCACTGTTGCCTCTCGTTCCTCTTTCACTTACTCTACTTCTAGTATACTTGGCTCAATCATGACGGCATACCCATGGTTCCATGCAAGCTCTCCAAAATTCACTAGTGAATCTTGGATCTTGTTCACTTACTAGAAGGTATTCCACATAGATGAATTATCTCTCTGAAAATAAACAAATGTCAACTATGTTGGCAAATGTACTTACTAAGGTGATACTTTGCAACTTATTCATAAGCGAAATGAACCTTTTGCCTTAGTGGCGAACACTACTGGAGCGCCCCATTCTGAAATGCTCCTTCTAATGAACCCCTTCTCTAGAAGCTCTTTAATCTGTTTACTGAGCTCTTTCCTTTCTCGTGGAGCCATGTGTCTAACAGGCAACGCAACGGGCTTTGCATTATCTACAAGATATATGCGGAAGTCTATTTCCCGCTTCGGAGGCAAGCCCTTCACCTCTTCGAAGACATCCGGATATTCCCGGACCATTCTAACTGTTCGCAAATTTTCAACAGAGGCATCTAGCGATTCAAGATAACTAAGCATAACCGCATACGAGGGATTACAAGAAATTTCCAAAGTATTACCGAGCTGGGTTAGGAGCCTAACAACCCTTTTCTCACAATCAAGGATGGCCCCATTACTGGATAGCCAATCCATACCCAAAATCAAACCATACCCCGAAAAGCCCAAAACAAAGGCACTACATTGAAATTCTACGCTTAGAATAGAAATTTTCAATCCCAAACAAATCATAGACAAATGAGTTGGGCCCCCAATTGGGTTTGAAACAATTAAGGGGTCCTCTACCATACTAGTTTTTAGGTGCAGAGATTCTACTAAAGCAGACGAGATAAAGGAGTGTGATGCGCCAGAATCAAATAAAGTGCGAACGGGGTGATCATAGAGATAAACTATACTTTCTACATAAGTATTTATACCTCGCTGTTGCAGAGGTGGCGCTTCTAGCACATGAACCTGTGCCCTTGGGGTGGATCCAGCCCCCTGCCCCTGCCCTCGTTTCTTTGGGCAGTCCTTAGCCCTGTGGCCTGTCTGACCGCAAGAAAAGCACCCACCATTCTCCTTGGCCTTCTTTTTCCGGCAGTCCTTTTCTAAGTGCCCCACTTTGCCACATAAATTACACTTCCTCTTCTCTTTGTTGCCTTCCCCGCCTTTCTTAAAGTCTGTCTTCTTAGGCTGCAAACCCTCTTTCTTCCCTTGAGAGCTTTCTGCCTTTGTCTCCTTCTTGCCCTTATCCTCTTCATTCAGCAATGCCATTTGCACCAATCTTTCATACGTGGCCCCCATGGGTATATGGGTCATGGCCAAACTGTGTAATGGCTCATTTAAACCTTTGACGAAACGGAGAGCCTTCTTGTGCGGGGTGTTGACTAGGTCAAGCCCAAACCTAGCCAGCTCATCGAACTGATTCACATACTCTCTGACTGTCTTGTCCCCTTGCTTAAGAAATAAGAATTTTTCCAACTGCAAACTTCTTTCCGCATCCGAGAGAAATTTGGTCTCAAACCTTGCCCTAAAGTCCTCCCATGTCTCCACTGGTCTTTCAGCATTAGTGACTTCCCACCAGTAGGAAGCCTCGCCCTTCAATAGCCATACTGCCAATTGTACTTTTTGTCTATCTTCTACCTCAAAGATGATGAATAGGTCCTCCGTTTCTTTCAGCCAATTTCTAGCTGCCACGAAGGACTCAGTTCCATGGAAATCCTTTCCTCCCATAGCTTTAAAATCTCTACATATCTTAGCAAACGTGTTTCCCCGAGGAGGAGGTAGAGGAAAAGGTGCTGCTGCAGCTGGATGATTCCCTGCAGCTGGGGGAGGAGGAATGGTAGGACCTGGCTGAGTGGCCCTAGCTTCTAAGAATCGTCTAAACCAACCAGGTATTGGCACTCCTTCTGGCAAGTTAAGTTCTCCGGACATGCTGAAACAAAAAGGATAGATTCAAAACGAAGGATAAGAGATAGTTCCTATGGCTTTGGGGAGTGGACTTTGCCTTTTAAAGTAAAATAATATTTTATTTTTAAAAATGCTTCTTTAAATTTCCTTTTTGAAAATAAATTTCAAAACTTTTTATCTTATCTGGTAAACCTATGCTCTGATACCAAGTGAAACACCCCACCTCCGTTAGGGTCACTCACAAAGGGAATGCCCTAATTTTGGTGGAGGTTTATAAGTACAAGTCACAGATATACAAGACAGATATAAGAACACATATTTGTAAACAGCGGAAAAACAACAAACTTTTATTTCATAAAAGCAAATACGTGTTACAACAACATCACCATGATTGTCTTACATCCTTTCCAAAAACATAACACTTTCATAATCTGTCTTGATTAAAGAAGCATAAATAAAACATAGATAAACTGCAAAAGCCCCATAGTGGTTGCCCAAAGCCATAGTTCAAAGCGAAAAAGTCCAAGCAATACATTTCTCTTCTTCAAGCTGGATGTTAAGGCTGATCAAGCTGCTGTGTTCCCTCCCTGAGGACCTGGGGGGGGGGAACGGAAGAAAAGAAGATGAAAGAAAAGTAGAGTCAGACATAAAGCCTGAGTAAGTCTAGTACTATTCTGTCTATGAATAAAGAACTGGGTATGATAAGTATAAACAAGAAGTGGGCATGCATTATAACTTGGTTAAGTTGTCTAGGGTCGAATATACTATCGTACCCCATGTTAATCTCTGAACCCATATAAACTAGTTTCCAACTGGCACCCCATAATCAGGGTGAAGTGATCCATTTCATGATGATCGGCTCCTACTCGCATAGTTACATGTGTCTTACGGCCCCCGATGCTGTAGTTACCTATGCTGGTCCCACCATGGGGTGTATCAAATCCCATGGCGGCAACCCGACACAACCCTAGAATGCACAGGTATGCTACTGGTGCCCAGTGCCTTATTTTTCTGCGCCGGAGTGTGTGCACGCCCGCACCCCGTTAGAACCTACACTGCTACACCACCGCCGTCGATTTGACCTCTTACAATCAGCCCAGTAATCGTGCCCCACCCTGCCTAGTTTTAGGGTATCATGATACCTTGTAGGGTTACTGCGAAAAGGGTCCTACGTTACTAGGTTTTCTATCTCTAGCCAACATGCTAAGTTGGTTAAGTGTTTTTCTAACCTAACCCCCACCAGTCCGTTTAGTTTAGCATGTTCTATTTTGATTAAGTCTTTAGTCCACTTAATCCTAACAATCCTGACTCAGCTTTAATTGTCTTATTAAAGCCTTGACCTCTCACATTAGACAGGTATTGTTGTGGCTGCCTGTTGCCGGTTGGTTCCGGGCAGTCTTACGCCACAACTCAGTCTAACCTCGGGTTCTTAATGGGCTCCATGTTTAACCACCCACATTGGATAAGTATTGTTGTGACTACTGGACAGCCGGGCGGTTCCGGGCAGGTTTACATCACAACTCAATCCAACCTCGGGTTAAACACATCGTATTTTCTACATTTACATATTTTGTCTTTCTTCTTTATTTATATGTAAATATTTGCGGCCCATTATTAAAATCGATGGTGTAAAGGTTACACCAATCATGGGCCCAACCCATACTTGAATTTGGGCCCTTCTATTTTATATTTTCATTCATTAATTAATTTAGCCCAACGTTATTTTCCCCCGTTTAATACGTTCGTTTATTATATGTTGGGCTTAGCCTTTTTAAGCCCAACCTAGCCATGAAAAAGGGGAGGCTTAAGCGTGATTATATACACAAAAAGGGGAATGGTGAACGCATGAACTTGCAACATAACGTTGGAATCACAAAATAGAAACTGGTGTACTTGCATAGCAATAATATATACTTTGGTCATAAAGCATAAGTGACATGAATCAAAACATGTAAACTTGTAGTTAAGTTAAGAGTCTAAATTGACACATAGGCTTAACTACAACATAAACCTATATTTTCATTTAGGCATAATGTCAAACATAAGCGAATCATGTTCATAAGGTTTCTACATGTTTACAAAGGGGATTACTTTTGTTGCTAATACAAAAGCATAGTTCACTTTAATCATGATTTAAGTCTAATCCCATAACGATGGTACAAATATACTTATGCATAAATATTCCTAAACATGGTGTTTACTTTATACAAGCAAACTTGCAAAAAGGGATTTTTGGGTCTAACCTAGCCATGTCTCACATATGTCATCATATAATTCTTGCTAACAATATAGAACTAACATGGTTTTCAATTATGTAAAATATCAATCATAGCCTAGTCATATTCATAAGTTTGCACATAGGTTTTTCTAGTACAAAAGCATGGCTTAATACATAGATCATGGTGCCAAAATTTCAACATAGTTTCCATATGAATTATGATAACCCAAACTTATTCCAATTACTTCACAAAAATGATAAAAATACACATTATGATGGCATAATAGCAAAACCCCAAACTTGCATGAATTTCAATTAATCAACTACATACATGTAGCTTCAACATGGATTACATAATTTGCGAATATTCCAAACGTATACTTGCATAAAACTACCGCATGTAGTTTTTCATAATGAATAACATAATTCAAGAATATCCAAACGTATACAATATTCCAACGCACAAATATGAATTATTTTATCGCCACAATTCAAGTATACAAACCAACACAATTATTTGTT
The DNA here is from genome assembly GCA_030737875.1 of Allium sativum. Classification (NCBI taxonomy): domain Eukaryota; kingdom Viridiplantae; phylum Streptophyta; class Magnoliopsida; order Asparagales; family Amaryllidaceae; genus Allium; species Allium sativum. The sequence goes on from CM060917.1 coordinate 76,679,539, forward strand.
CATACCAAAATAATACTCTACTTACAATGGTTGTAGCGAATTCTCAAATTTAGGGATTTGAAGATGCGGTTTGATTTGATTGAGTTGCTTTAGGCTTTAGAATTTTCCTCCTAATCCTCTCTCCAATTGGTGGCTACCCCTAGTCGTTCCTCAGCAACATGGCGGCTATGTTCTTATTTTTGAATGAATAGATTAGGGTTTAGTCTAGGGTTGTTTTTATAGAGGTAATGAACTGATTAGGACCATTGATGTTGCTTGGATAGATCGTAGCCATTCATCCTAAGGAGAGACCAATTAGAGCTTGCCACCTAGCCCTAATGACAAAGCAGACCACAGAAAATCGGCCAACCACAGAATAGGCCAGCCAGGTTGGACTGGGTTCGACCTGGCTCTGGACCAGGTCGACACCCCTGTCGACAGGCCTGTCGACCTGGTTAGACCAGGTCGACAGCCCAGTCGACCTGGGTGCGTCAGGCGGGTCTTTTTCCGCCCTGGCCCATTGGGCCCCATTTTGTTTTTCTGAGCTTATTTTATTCTGTTTGAATTTTAAACTTAATTTAAAAACTTCCGAAGGCCATATCTTCTTCATACGGACTCCGTTTCTCGAAAACTCGGACTCTATTTCGCGTATTTTTCCGAGACGAACGCAATGGCGTATCTCGTTTCCCTTAGTTCTTTGATTTCAAATTAATTATACTTTAATTTGTTGATTTCACAGTTATAGAATTCGCGGGGTGTTACAGGGTGTATTGTCATCGATCTAGAGAAAATTCATAATTGTTCTTCTTTTCAATTTAGTATCTTCGGATTACGGTTGGATGGCCAACAACCGTAGGTGGAAATATATTCGATACACTCAAGCTAAATGAGTGGTCGGCCATGTGAGGTCGGGTTGCAAGACGTTCTTGTTGAACCCCAGTGTATACCCTCTAGAGTACACTGATCGTAAGGTGCTCCCATTCCTTGTCTGTTGGAATCCATTCTCCAATAAGCGCCCTGCTGTTTATAATTTTATACTATATATGTGGAGCGTGAGATGCAAGCTTTCTGCTGTTTTGTTATTTACTTGATTAGACATTATTATAATACCACCAAATTTTGATATCAAAAAGATTTGGGTTATAGTAAGGTAAAAACCGTCCATGTTTATGTGTGGGCTGTATTACTATTATCCTTTTGTTCAAAAAGATTTTCCAAAGTTAAACAATATGGTTGGAGTTTACTCACACCAGTCCCATGACTGACCCAAAGTTTATTTGTTTGTGTTTTCCGTAAACTCTTGGGTGCCAAATTTGTACGGGCAACCAAGTGTTTCAGGATTTTACAGATTCACTTGGAGGAGCTCAAAGCAGAAGACTTCACCATTAGTTATTTAGAGATTATTTCCACTGTGACGTAAATGAGTTGTACTCTGACATGGTATGTATATACAAATTCAGATTTGTATTTCAAAGATATATTATATAATACATTTTATTCATTCCGCTGTGAGTTCCGTGTTTACTCTGATTCAGTTCAGTTGAGTTCTATTTCTTCTTCTTCTATTCTATTAGTTCTATCTTATCTATCTCATCCTCTAATTTCTTTCTATTAATGTCCCGATACTTTCGATGCTCGAGTAATTGACAGTGTATTTATGTTGATTTTTTCTGGGTCGAAAATCCCGGCCATTACAGTTGGTATCAGAGCTGAAGGTTAAGTAATTACCTTGGCTCTATGGCGTAACTCAATAGAGATGGAGTTAGTAATACTCTAGATTGAGTTTGAGTGTATATACACGAGTGAACGTATTTGTAGATTTATATAAAAATGGTTTTATATTGTGGAGATTTGTTGGTCGAGTGGCTTATGAATTCTGGTCGATCCGTTTGATCCATTACATCGATGGGGATTTCTAAAACTTGAATACGATAAACCGACATAGTATGTTTTGAAAAAGAGGGTAAATGAAATAATTTTACCCAGAATATATTTTGATATAAAAGAAATATATATCTTGGATTATTATAGTATATTAGATGTGTTGGCTGTTATTATAATCAAATAAGATAATAATAGTGTTGGTTATATAAATAACCAATCGAAATTCATATGAGAATAATATGTGAAATACTATATTTGGATTTAAAGTCCTGGGAGAGATTTGGAAATGTTTTCCAAACATTTTGAAAATATTTTGAAGTAATTTCAAAATATAAGTATTGAAAATATGTTTTGAAAGATGTAGTATTGAACTCACTTCGATGGCTGGAAAATAATTCCGATGATGAACCGTGGCATTATCGGTGTTCATTTTCGAGTTTTTAAGTGACGGATTATTACCAAAGATTTTGTTTTGAAATAAGTTGTTCGAAAATTCAAATGTTTTGAATTGCTATATTATGAATATATATTATTTCAAACTAATTTGAGATAAAAACCTCAGGAATTTGAATTCTGAAATTTAAATTTTACTTATGAAGTAAATAAATAGAATTTAACTAAGTTGAATAAAATTGGAGTTGAATTAAAACCAAGTAAGTGGAAATCGTATTGGAATAAAAATTTACTTAAGGAAGTAAATGGAAATTTGCGAAAGCAAACAGAAAATTGAAATTCTACTAAAATCAGTAAGTGGAAATTGGATGATAATAAAATAATGTTTAGAAAAATTGGATTTAGGAATAAAATGGGACTCAGGTGAGTAAGTGGATTGATTGGGAATTTTGTATTGAAATAGAATTAGATAATTAAGTAAGAGTTTGGGATTGAAATGGAGCTGGAGTTGAAATGGACTTTGGCTCAAATATAAGCGAAGGATTGGATTTAAAGATAAGTTGGTTAGAGATCAACATTTGGATTGTATCGGTATATGCTGAATTGAAAGCAGATAAGGGAGATAGAGCTGAATGCCAAAAAAAAGGGTACATGTTTAAATTATATTTGGATATGAGATTTATGGGCTATTTTGGAAAGCCGTTTAGATGTTTTATTTTGGATTGGAGAGGGCCCAGAGAGACAAGCTGTATATGTTCCGATTGAGCCGTGTAATGGAAATGCTGGCAAAATTTTCCGGAAATTCAAAGTGTTAAATAATTTTCAGAATTTTGAAAATATTCGTTAATTGGAAAGAACTAATATTGAAATTAATTGGTCCAATCAAAACTGAAGTTAAGAAATTAAATAAAAGAATTTTAACCTGGTTATAATATGGATTGTAGTATTTTCCCTACCTTAGTAATTTCGGGGATGAAATTCTTTTAAGGGGGAAGGGATGTAACATCCCGCATTTTTATCGGTTTGTATTTGAATATTTAAATTTGTTTAAATATTGAATTCGTAATATAAGTGGATTTACGTATTAATTAAAATGAAGTTGAACGTGTAAAAATATATATTAAATATAATCAAACTCATAACGACGCTGTAGTTCGTAATTTAACGTTTTGAACTTCAATTGAGTGTACAAGATTCATTATAAATCGGATTTATTCGAAATAAGAAACATTCGAATCCCTTGAACCATATTTCTCTAATGGAAGTGAAAAATCAAAATTTCGCGTTATAAATTGTAAGTATGTCCAACTAAAATATTTAGAAAAGCAGCGGTATATTCGTTTATGGCCATAATGGTTATTTAAATATATTTAAATATCGGTTTCAAATTTGGACAAGATTCTTTTGAGGCGTAGTTATAATTTAATTTTTAGAATTTACTGTAATTTTTAATTAATTAAATACGCAACTTTTTATTTGGAGTATTTTGCACCCTTAATCAGTATTTTTGGGGTTTCACAAAATGAGTTAAACTACCAATATTATTATATTTTTGGGATCGTGGCACCTCGCTGGGTACGACCGTATTCTTATTTCTGTCTGCGGCAGCTTAGACATGAACGAAATTCTATGGAGCGGTTATGGTTTAAACTTTAACTGGTTAAAACAAAAATACATACGCGGTCTATAGTTGTTAATGGTATTGCTTATCTCCTATGCTTAAAAGAAAAAATCACGCAACTGAGTATGTTCAAGTTTGTAATGCACATGCTAAGGTCTCGAAACAAAACAACCTAGCCTAAAACTTAATGGCAAAGTAAAGTATGAAAACATTTTAGACATAGTAACCTATAATGCTAGGATAACAGGCTTTAGACCAATCACCCATATTGTTTATATCAATTACGCGGACAACCTATGAAAACCCTGTAATATATTTTAAAAACCTACCTCCCTAAAACAAAAGCCTACAACATGCCCAAAACAGTAATGAATTGTGCATTATTTCCTTGGACAACACGCAGACAATACTTTGGAATGAAGGCAGCCCATACCCTATTTCTCCATTTTTAAGTAAGACCATTACCTAACCTGTATTATCAAATCAGAACAGCACCCTAAATGCGAAAACCATGGAGAACAAGAAGCTAAGACAACCTATCCTAGAAACCAAGGTACCTGCTATTACTTAACTGCTAAGCTTCATTTGTTATAAATACATCACCCAAGCTTCTCCCCATGGCTTCAGGAATTCGAAGTGTTAATGGCAGCAAAATTTAAATCAAAACATACTCATTTATAAACCATAATAAAAAAATATAAGGGGGCATGGCCGAACACGTTGGGGAGTTTGCATGCTTTGTTATGGGGGATCTACACGGTGGGTTTTGTTTAACTCTTCATGGTTTGGCAAATGAGGATGTAGTGTTATGATGGGAAAGAAAGAGTGGTTGACGCAAGGACTAGAAACTGGAGCATGTAATTTCGAAAGCAGGGAAGGTCCACGCATGAGAACGGTGGAGGACATTTCACGAAGTCCCAGGCGTATGTGGAGGATGTTGAAGGTGCAGTCAAGGTTTGGGGCACACGCAGGTCATATGGAAGGGTATTCGGTGGTTTTGAAATAGAAAACAAGGGGTTTTTGTTGAGGCTGAACGCCTAGGAATGGCGTGTGTATATGATGCTGGAGATATATATTTTGGAAGGGATGGGTGTAAAAGGTACGAGGTCCTTTTTGCATGAAGAAGAGAGATGGCGCGTGTATTCAAAACGTGGTGCACTGAAAGGAGAAAGCTTTGATGGCAAAACGTCCAGATGGCATTCGAATGGGGTCGTCTGCATATGTTTGGTTCACGAGTCCCTGGAGCAGTCATAGTGAGCTTCAAAAACGCGAATAGCAAGGTGGTTGCGAGTTCATGAGGATGGGGTTGGTATGAGGTTGGCACTATGGGAAGACGTGACGGTGTCTAGCGGTGAAAATTATGAAGGAGCAAGACTGTTTTTGTATTGGTGGTAATTTTGGTGCGGTGGCATAATAGGGACGGTTATGGCTAGTGAAAACGTTGGGGAAGTGATGCATTGGGTAGTGTGATGTTTGTTTTGACATTTTGGTTTATAAATGACGTGAGGGGGTGTTGCACAGGAGAGTTTGACATATATGAAATAGAGGAGATATGTTACTGTTGCAAGCGGGTCAATGGATTTGTGGATGGGCTATTCAAATAGTGTGTGAGGCCCAGTTTTAAAGTATAAAAGAAAAAGGCCAAATAAATAAAAACGAAAGAAAGGAAAGCAAATACGGTGAACAGGCTACACTGAAGCATGCGAACACAGTTGGGATAAACAGTGGGCTTCAAGTTCGCTAGTTGATGTGGAGCGGGCTTTTAAATTAATGGAACACCATCTAAAGCGTTGGAATCATACGGACACCAGCTACGCTATGAAGATCGTATGGAATTATTCGGGGATCGTTTGGATTTATGGCAGAATTGCACGCCGGGTATAATCGACTGACGCATATCATTATTTAACGGTTAACGCGCAATGTGAGTAAATTCACTAACTCTGATCTATTTTAAAATATTATAATTATATTTTAATAATGCTTGAATGTTGTGTGATGGTTGTTTTGGTAAAATATAGTTAAATTGGTTGAATTATAGATATATCGCTGCATATATACATCATTATCTGGATACCACTTCTATCGATTAAAATATTCCATATTATGGAATTTAAGTGATTTGTGTTGACTAACATCTGTGGATGCAGGAAACCGGTTGGAGGAATCCAACCGGATTCCACAATATTTATCTGTACTGTTTGTTTTATATTATTTATATATGTACTGTTTGAACCATGTTGAATGGAAATTCAACGTTATGTTGATTTAATAAATAGACAATATCGATTAAGAAAATAGTAGCGTATTGCAAGTCTTTGAGCTATGACGATAAAATAACGTTGTTGACTAGGCTTAAGCGTGACTGTTATGTCGAGATTAGTTATAAAGGGGAATATTACAGCGTATGACAAGTTTTTGAACTATAACGAAAATTAACGTTGTTGACCAAGCATATGCTTGATCTTTATATACAACACTATCCCTAGGGAATGTAAACAGTTTGGTTTGAAATCCACTTATTCTAAAGTAATAAGTAACGATGTTTGTTCAAAGAAATATAAGAGTGAGTTTAGAAAGAAAAATTGGAGAATCGTTTCAGAAAACGATGGCATCATTTCGATGTTTGGAATATGATTAAGAACTAAATAACACCAACAGGAATTGGAACTATAATTCGACGATGTCGAATGTATTAATGTAAATTATTTAAGGAATTATAATCTGATAGGATAGTAAATATTTAGTTTAAACCAATAAATTTTAATAGGATATGTAGTCAATATTTAGTTATAAACTAGATATTGATTTAATAATAAGTTGACTTAAAAATAGTGTTTATAAAGTGGAATGAGAACATAAAATTTTAAAAGAGATTTCAGTAAATGAGATAAGGGTATCTATTACTCGAATAAAGAGTTATTTGACAAAGGTGTTCTTATTTTTATAATAGGTATGACATTCACATTTAAAGTGAATAATGTTTTCAAAAGTGAACGTTTGGCAGATTAAAATGTTTATAATGAAATTGGAAATATTTTTCCAATGTAGATAGGGTATATTACACAAGTATAGAAAATAAGGAATATGAAAAGAATGGAAATGTTCGAACGTTAATAACATATATTTTCTAGAACGTAAGAGAATAAGAGTTTATATTAACTAGGAACGTTTTCCAAGAAGCGTGGAAAGGCTAAAACGGGGTTTGAGAAATATCTAGTAAGATATGGGAATTTGAATAATCGCAACAAATGTTAAATAAAAAGTGCCAGTGATTGTGTGATGTTTAGTTATACCTTAGAATGGATGTTTGTTTTTACTTCGATAGTTAAATAACTGACTATCGAAGTGTTTTGACCATCGTTGTCAATACAGGGAGGCCGGTTGGATTATTATCCGAAAACCACTCCGTATAGGCATAAGCGCTACGAATTAGATTATGCTGAAGATAATTGAAGAAGAAGTGAAATGCAAGGGTCGTTATGTTCCAAAATGGCGTTTTTTGTTTGTCCAGTCCCAGGACAACTTGTATGGACGAATGTCTGATAGAGTATACCTAACAAATCACATACAGTTGATCGCTTAAATGTATTACGTCTGGTGGCGGAGGAATTTGTTCCTCTTAGCTTTTTATACCCGTGATGTTTTTGGAAATCGATTAGTGAATTGACGGGTTTGACGATGTGGCATTCAAAGTGAATGGTGACTAGATGTTCTGAAGATAGACGTAGCGTTTAGCCTCACAACCAGGAAATGACAGAAATTGGGCAGGGCATCATGGCTAGTTGGGTCATACCCAAGTAGGGTGTATTTTCATCGATCTAGAGAAAATTCATATTTGTTATTCTTTTCGATTCTGTATCTTCAGATTACGGTTGGATGGCCAACAACCATGGGTGGCAATATATTCGATACACTCAAGCTAAATGAATGGTCAGTCATGTGAGGCCGGGTTGCAAGACGTTCTTGTTGAACCCCAGTGTATACCCTCTAGAGTACACTGATCGGAAGGTGCTCCCATACCTTGTCTATTGGAATCCATTCTCCAATAAGAGCCCTGCGGTTTATGATTTTATACTATATATGTGGAGTGTGAGATGCAAGCGTTCTGCTATTTTGTTATTTACTTGATTAGACATTATTATAATACCACCGGATTTTGATATCAAAATGATTTGGGTTATAGTAAGGTAAAAACCGTCCATGTTTATGTGTGGGCTATCTTACTATTATCCTTTTGTTTAAAAAGATTTTCCAAACTTAAACAATATGGTTGGAGTTTACTCACACCATTCCTATGACTGACCCAGAGTTTATTTCTTTGTGTTTTCCCTAAACTCTTGGGTGCCCAAATTTGTACGGGCAGTCAAGTGTTTCAGGACTTTACAGATTCACTTGGAGGAGCTCAAAGAAGGAGACTTCACCATTAGTTATGTAGTGATTATTTCCGCTGTGATGTAAATGAGTTATACTCTGATATGGTATGTATATACAAATTCAGATTTGTATTTCAAAGATATGTTATATAATACATTTTATTCGTTTCGCTGTGAGTTCCGTGTTTACTCTGATTCAGTTCAGTTGAGTTCTTCTTCTTATTCTTCTATTAGTTCTATCTTATCTATCTCATCCTCTTATTTCTTTCTATTAATGTCCCGGTACTTTCGATGCTTGAGTAATTGACAGTGTATTTATGTTGATTTTTTCTGGGTCGAAAATCCCGGCCGTTACAGTATCAACCAACCCAGAACGGGCCAAATCTCAACCTATAAAAGGCCCATTGGAACTTAGAGCCACTCTAAGCAAGTCGTTGGTTTATATAAGAAATAAAAATAATACATCCAGAGTAAAACGAAATCATATATCATAATGAAATGGATAAAACATAATAATCAAAGTAGATGTACCATATCATAAAACATCAAAATGCCAAATAAGTCAAACCAAATCCTAATTGTCATAATAGATAAATTAAAGTACATCATAAATATTCCAAAGATACAATCATATAATACTAATAGTAATAAACTATATACAAATCGCCATCGCCAAGCTCCATCTTCCATATCATCATCAAGCATGGTTTACCGTCCTCTCTTGTCAAGATGAAGGGATCAGAACAATAGCTTAGGTGAATAAAAATTCCTTAATATTAAAAGGAAACCTATTTCTTGTACTTAGTAGTATAAAACAACTGTAACAACTTAAAATTTATGAATAATTACTAATGGATTTTAATAATAAAAGTTAAGTATGAAAATATAATGTTACAAGGTAATAAATAGAATTAATAAAAATGTTTACAGTAACGCTATAAAAGAGTAAATATAGCAATTAAAAGACCAACGTTATAACCATAACAAAAGAATAAAATAAGTTTATAAAATTATTAGAATTTAGCTATAGGAGTTACATTGGTTATATCCATGTAATTTTCTTATCAATTTATAAATAAATTTTGTAAAATCAGAGCTAATATGAAGAAGTTATAAGTATAATTCAGAAGTTAATAAAGGAAAGAAAGGAAGAAGATACAGTTAATTTTTCTGCTATTGACCGAATTTGATTATGGGACCTCTTTTAATATGTCCATTGCATTTTTTAGGTCATTTTCATGTATAACTTGTCAAAATCCTTATCTGTATGAAAGAGGTATCGTATAAATAAATTCAAAAGAAAAAAATACTAGGGGGCGGGGGACGACGCCTGTGCTGACTCCTGAGTCGACCCAAAAGGACTGGTGGGTGAACCCCACAAGTATTTCAGTGAATTTTGCCCATGTAAGTTGACAGAATGTAATTTTTGAAGTAGGGACTGACATGGCCTTTTCATACTTGTTGATTTATTATTCTAGGCTTACGTGGCGCGTTCTAATGGGCTGAAGTGATGTGTTTGGACCCGATTAAATCTAGAAATCCAACGGTCTGAGATACCTAGGCTATATACTATAAATAGACCCTTAAACCTAGCTAATTCCTATTTTCCCCTCTAGGTTCTCTCTTCTTGATACGAACCGACCTAAATTTTTCTGGGGAAAGGATTTATAAAGTAAAATATTTTTATAATCATATTAAAGACGGGATCTACAAAGGTCACGGATGAAAACTCAGGATCTAGGGTGAGTGTGTAATTATTTAGACTTTTGGTAATTTAGGAAAATAGGGTTTATAATATTTTAAGATTTTCTTGCAATTTTCTTACAATTTTTAAATATTTTTTGTAAGTTAGGGTTTTTGTAAATTCATTTTCTGTAAGTTATTTTCTGCTAGTATTATCCAATTTTTTCTTGTAGTTTTCTTTTTATTAAAATTCTATAAGGTTCCCACGAATGTAAATTTGATGCGCTGTCATTCGTTTGCGAGACAAGCATCGTGATTTGGGCTGAAATATGCCTTAATAATATTATACCCATTTTCAAAAAAAATTCTACAAGGTAATCTCTCAGTCTTCTTACCTTTTCAGTATTTATGCCTAATATAAATTTTACTGTTTCTGCACTTCCTTTTGGTTTATGTCCAAAACATGCCAAGTTTGTAAATGTTAGTTTATTGGCGGCTAGTTTAATCCATTTATTTTACACATAGAAAAATGAAAATTAAAGTTATAATTATGCGAGCGTAGATTAAAATATAAGGTACTAAATTTAGAGAAAAATTATGTAATGGTTCGTAAGTATATCGCTTAGAATTACATAAAGATTCGAGTTATTTAGAAATATAAGGAATTTATTAATTCGATTTTCGAATATGTATATATATATTTGAAACACGTACGTTCAATTGAATAAGAAAACAAACTATCGTTTAAATCAAAATTTGTTTTGTAATTTACATGAAATCAGTTAATAATATGACACTGAAATAATATTTTTAAAATATGAATGTCTTTGCACAAAATTTATTTAGAAAATTTTATAATGAAAACATGGACATTCGTTTTGTCGAATTTCGACTTCGTTAGCTCCATTTAAATCGATTTACAAGATCAATTTACGATAGAGACAACTGATATAATGTAAATGTTGATGTCAAAAATGGACAACAACACCCAAGGTGTAATTCTACACTTCACAAGAAATTAAAATCTAGAAAAGTCGTAGCCACAAACACAAAAAGCAAGTAAAGATAGCGATTTATAGTGGTTCGGTCTAGAATTGGCCTACGTCCACTTTGAAGAAAATTCTCATTATCACCATCAAAGTTACAAGGTACATGATCTTGGCTATTTCACCCACTTTCTCTCTTTTAACAATAATCTTCTTTACTTCTTCTCTTTTTACTATCGATTCACTCAAATTCACCAAGGAAATGATGAGATCTCTTAGCTTGCAATGGTTGTTGGAGTAGATCTTCAACGACTTGAGCACTTAGATGATTTTAATAAATCCATGGTGGTTGAGATGTTAAATCTAAGCTTGAAGGAGGATCAATAGAGGTTGAATTAGTTTGGAGGAGTTTAGAAATGATTTTGGCAGCACGTCGTAGAGGGAAAATTCGCTCCCCTCAATGTGTGAAATGATGGGGTATTTATAGGTGATGTTTAGAGGGAGAGGCAGCTCTGCAATTTAGTGAGTGCGGACTTCATACACTGACCTACAACCTGACTTTGAACTGCGCGGAGCTCCTTTTATCATAGATTGTCCCATATATAATATGTAAATGTCCCTTCTAACGACCTGCTACTTTCCCATTTATTTTGCGCCATGTGTCCCCTATGTGTGCTGTATACAGCTGGCATCCACGACCTAACATATGTTGCACCTTGAATCCACGTAGCTGATTTCTTTGGATCTTTCCTTTCCATATAATATGCATGAAACATACATATATATATAACACGACATGGTCCTTTATATGTAAGTAACGATCCATGTTAGTGAACGACCTGATGCAATTAGATCGTGCAATGATGCTACCTGATGGGGAATCCAGTTGTCATCGCTCCATTTGCTATTGCCTAACGACTGGAACGACCTCCTTTACATGTTCATGGTACACCTCTGCTACGTCACTCTTTTTTCCTCCATCAACGTATAAATAAAGACCTGATTAATACCATATATAACCAAACTACACCACCGTACAAGTCACGGTCCATGCAAGTGATGAACGACTTTACCCCAGGTTTTTGTGAACGAGTTGCATTAGGTTGTGGAAATGACCTTATGTCCTGAAACCATGTTGACGATCCAAGCTAGTGTTCCTTGCTTACTGGATGGTCTGGTGGGAATTAACGGCCTGCTATTTACATTGTTTTCATGGCTTGGTTCATGCTGACGTGGCACACTTCACGTCTTGTAGCAGCAGTTTACATAAGCTTGTTTTATATAACATACAAGTATACTCCTCTGCTTCTATTGACAACACATATTATGTACTTGCCACGTCATCACTTTGCACCATCCAAACATGTAAAACACGATTCATGCATTTTTACCCATGTGATTATCCCACATTTCATTTTATTGTGTAGACAATCCATTGTTTTGTATGTATATGACCTAAGTATAAGGCCTAACCAACCCATATTGCGTTAATGCAAGTACAACTGAATCATATAACATGACCTGACTCTAACGTGATTGACTCTTGCATGTCTCGAGCTATCAGTTTATATAGTATATAACCGATCCATTATGTTGTCGTGTCCGATCCATTAATCAAAGCAATGTCGATCGATCCATCACACATGGTTTTCAACACATTATTTTCATATCGCATTTCTCAACGAGGTTAACATTTGCCCCTCGAAGCTTATAATGTTTGCTTGTAAAAATTATGAGATTTGAACTTCAATGACCGCAACGTTACTTTGATGGACGAGTCATGAGTTATCCTGATCTTTGGATTGTAAAACGGATTTTTCTCTAGATTTCCTTATATTAAACTTCATATCCCCATTATCTTTTTATCTTCATTTGCTTGAAAATTATTTTAACGGCCGACTTTTGCTTCTAAGAGAATCGTCCCAGCTATGTTTCATCTCTTCCGACTAGATCTGCTCAAATTTCCTCATCATCGTTCATCAGCGAACTCCAGATCATCATCGGATTCAGCTTCCATCACTGCTTCAGAGTTTTCTGATTGATTTCAAGCCAAATAAAGAGCATACCTCTTCGGATCTAGTGAATTTCAACATCGTCAAGCTCATTCAGTCCCTTGCCATCAAAATCCAACCATTTTCTAGACCCGTAGGTGCTGATTCATTTTTTCATATTTCAAACCGAATTGATTTAGGGTCTTCTTGGGTTTGAGGATTTGAAAACGAAATTCTTACGGTCGATATTTGATGTTTGATTGTGTGCGAGACCAAAGCCAATCAGATGGATAATTTGTTTTTTGATTTGCATGGATCTATTTTATGTTGTAATCGAGCTTTAACCACTGAACGTCGGATAAATTCATGCTTTGATTTCAATATTGTATAAGAATTCATGTGTGAATTGCTTTGGGTTCTGATCTACACTTGTCTTCGATAAATTAGATGGCCCATTTGATCTCGTCAATTTGCATTGAAATGTACATAAGCTCTGTTGATAGTTGTTTGAATTCAAATCCTTTCATTCTTATTATATTCTGATGATAAGGACAACAATCAATTTGTATTTCTTTTTAAGTCCGGTGATTTGGCGCTTGTACTTGATGAGTCATTCTCTGTGCAATAATACTTATGGTCGGCTCTTGGTGAATTTGCAACTAGAGCTTTTTTGTGTACAAACTTGCGTTTTCCAAACTGTTTGTGTAATGACCTTTGATATGTTGATAACTGTGATTTGCTCGTTTAGCAGTATCTTGTTGACATTTTTACGTCAGCTACTCATTCTGATGACTTACGTCCCCAATTGGATTCAATAACTTTGAATTTGACTACTTGTGAAACGACGAGGATACATGAATTTCTTTGGGCATTCATGTCCGAACATGCTGACATTGAATGATGCGTAAGTCTCTTTGTTGGTCACTTAGGGTTGCTGGATTGCATCTTGATTAGGCCTTTAATTTGAAGATAACCCACATTTTCATGTCAATGCATGATCCAAGTTTCTGAAGCAGCAGAATGACCTGAATCTTTCGGGCATTGAACGATCTGGGCGCTAGGATTGTATACTGGACTTATAACAGCAGCAGACATTTATGACTTATAACAGCAGCAAACATTTGCATACCGGGCAGTGAACAACTCACATTTATGACTTAAGGATTGTATACCCATGTGCCTTGTTACATGCCTTATAACAACAGCTAACATTTGCATGGTTTTTGGATTTATATTTTGCCATCGATCGCCCACATCGATAACAGATTGGTTAATCACCAAAAAATGATCTACATCGAACTTTCAGACTTAAACTGAGTGAAGTGCTAACACAAGGTTGTTTTGTTTAACAATAAATAACTTGTCAAACCTTGCGTGTATAGATACGACACTCTAATTTGAATTCGCAATGGCGCCTGAGATCGAGTAATCGACACATGCCAATTGTAGATTTCAGGCTTCACTTTTTAATGACTTGTATAATTTTGTACTACGGCTCGCATTTTATGAAACGTGTACCCGTATGTTGCTTTTTAAAACAAGATTCCATGTTCAAAGTGAAACCTAGACAAATGAGTAGCTTTAGTTCTGGAAAGGAGATTACTTTTGCTTAAACTGGAGCTTTTAACTTGAGTTTCTGAAGCTAAGGCGACTGCAGCTTCTGAATTATAAACGAATCAATCTTTGGTCATTCCTCATCCTTTTGACAATTTTCCATAGAGATGCCATCCTGTGCCAACTTAATATGTTTTTAGTCAAGCATGCACTCAGTTTGGCATGCCCGATTCTGATGCGAAATTGTCACGGAAAGAGAAATTTGCTGATTGTTCATCTTTAAGCCTATTGCAGTTGTTTAGTTGGTGCTCTCCAGTATCTGCCTGACTCGGAATTTTGAATTTGATTTGTACATGGCTTTTGGACCAACCGATGATGCATACTGGACTCATTTCGGCCTTTTGCCTTATTTCGATGAACAGTGGTGCAACACTGACCCAGTTTTGTTGGTGTAACGAACCAGGGATTTTCGACCCAGAAAATCGACATAAAACTCATGTCGACTATTCGAGTATCGAAAATACTGGAACGTCAATATAAAGAAGTTAGAGGGTGAGAGATAGAAAGAAAGAAAGTTAGAATAGAAGAAGAAGATCATAAATACAACATCAGAGTAAACACGAATCTCACAATGGAACGAATAAAATATATTATATAACATAACTTTGACATAAAATCAGTATCTGTATACAATACCATTATCGATGTACAACACTTACAACACAGCGGAATATAAACACTAGCTATATAATCCTGAAGCCTCCTGCTCCAAGCTCTCCAAATATATCTGTAAAATCCCGACTGCTTGACTGCTCATACAAATTTGGGTGTAACACCCCACACCCGCTACGGTCACTCACTAAGGGAATGCCATAACATTGGTGGAGTATTTTAAGTGAATATAGAACAGAAAAATTACAACAAGACAGATATAAGTAATACTTGAGAATTTAAAACATCATTTCAATCCAGCGGAAAGTAAAACATGTTTGGTTACACCAAAACCATAAATAAGAGTCAAGTACATAGTATCCATCCTGATAAAAACAAAAGTACATAATCCCACTACATAACCTAATAGCCATAAAAGAAAAGATAAACTGAGCTTTACATCCACGGTCCAAGCTCCAAAAGATAGATAAAGCAGTCCGATCAAAGCCCACTAGTGCCAGGCCCACTCTGAAAACCTGAGGGTTGGGAAAAAGATAAAGAAACAACGGGGTCAGACATAAGTCTGAGTGAGTCCTATAACCCTAACAATACAATCATTAAAGTGATTAGGGTATGATATAAACAAGGTACGGTACCTCTGGGGATAATGACTACACTAAGTAGCCAACTAAACACAGGATGTACTAAGATAACCGAAAAGACGCATTTATCCACCCAAGGATAATTACTAGATTGCACCACCCCAGATCTGCCCTCCCAAGGGTAATTCCTACACTGCACCACACCAGTTCTACCCACCAAGGGTAATTCCTACTTAAAAGTTGATCCCCCTAAGTGTACTTAGTAAATTTTAATGGTAGTTTTGTGTACCCCTAGCTGACTACATAGGTGTACCCACTACTCCGCAAGCGATCGGCTCCCTTACGTAGATACCCGTGCTGGTCCCACAATGGTGTGTATAATTCCCCAAAGTGGCAACCTGATAATATCAACGGTGCACGGCTTTATACCTACACGATGCAACAACGATTTACCAACCAGCCCGGGTCCACACACGCATATGAAACCCGTTGGTCCTGCGTTGCCACCGCTAACCCGTTTTGGCCTCTTATAGTCAAGCCCAATATGCGCGTCCCGTCACTCGACTTGAGTCGAGCCCACAAAGATACGTTTGGGATATTGGTTGAAATGGGCCCCCACAAGCTACCACTTAAGCTTGTCATTTTATCTAGTGCATCCCACTTAACCCCTTTTGTAATCATGCCCCCTTACATGTTAAGGTTTGGTTAAGTCATTAATCATATTTTAATTACCACTTAAGGCCCCCACAAGCTACTTCTTAAGCTTGTTTTTTAATTATATTTCAATGGCCACTTAAGGCACCCACTAGATTTCCGCATGCCCCCATCTCGCTAGGCACTTACTTGATTCCCACATGCCACCCGAGGCACTTACTTAACCCTTTAATCATGTTTAATTACTTGTTCCACTTTGGTTAAGTATTCTAATCGTATTTTCTATTGCCACCCAAGGCAACCCACTAGTTTCTACATGCCACCCAAGGCACCCACTTAACCCTCATGCCCCACTACATGCTAATATGGTTAAGTGTTTCTTAATTAATTAAGACCGTGATCCTCATAAAGACCTCTCACATTAGACTATCTTTTATGACCGCTGGTTAAGCCGGTTGGGTCCGGGCAGCCTTATGTCATAACCGAGTCTAACCTCGTGTCTTTACATTAATCACGTATTTAGTTTGTGCCTAAGACCTCTCACATTGGGCTAACATTTGTAGCAACTGGTTAAGCCGGTTGGGTCCGGGCAGTTTTACGCTACAACTGAGTCCAACCTCGTGTCTTAGTCGATTAATTACATCTAATTAATCACCCTCATAATTTATATTAATTATCCCTAATTAATTAATCATGTTTTCAAGAATATGGGTAGACCTAACTCAATAGGTAAATTCCCAACTCCATAGTATGGGTTGACCTAACTTAATAGGTAAATTCCCAACTCCATAATATGGGTAGACCTAACTCAATAGGTAAATTCCCAATTATGTCCATTTAATTTATGTTATGCTTAAGCATACCCATTTCACATCATTTTATTAACATGCATATTAACCCCATCGTTCCCCACGTAATTCGTTCTCATAACATGACATAATAAAGGGAAGATTCATCACAAATGCCATGGGTTTAACTAACATAGCATATAACTTTATCATGGGTTTAAAAGGTGTCAACTTGTATATATGAGCATACATTAAACCCAACTAGCATTTAACCCAAACTTGCATGAATCACATATGTCATAAAGATGGTAACTTGCTTAAATGTTCATGTCATAGACCTATCTTAAAGGTGTCAACTTGCATACATGTCATAGGTCTAAAAGGGATGAACTTGCACATGTACTTATGTCATACATAGAGGCAAACTTGCATATATTATGCATATCATAAAAAGAGACAAACTTGCATATGAACTTGCATCATAACTTGCATATGAACTTGCATCATAACTTGCATATGAACTTGCATCATAACTTGCATATAACCAAACACTTAGCATGCATAAAACCAAATACTTAGCATGCATAAAACCAAACACTTAGCATGCATAAAACCAAACACTTAGCATGCATAAAACCAAACACTTAGCATGCATAAAACCAAATACATAGCATGCATAAAACCAAATACTTAGCATGCATAAAACCAACTACATAATTTGCATAACATGTTACATATAAACTTGCATATAATCTCACATATAGCTTGCATAACATGTTACATATGAATCAATGTTCAACATAGTGTTTTGCATCATAAAACATAGCATTAAACTTGCATATAGCATAAAACTTGCAAAACACACAACATACACTATACTAAACTTGCATAAACACATTGATTCCACAAACATAGCCATATCTTATCATATCCTATCATAATCAATTTAACAATTGATTATTAAGGCTATAGAAACTCACCACTACACTTCCATAAGCCAACCCTTGCCAAAAATCACCCAAAAACTCTAGCCTTGAACATAAAGCTTGCAACTTGATGATGAATGCAAGCTAATGATCACTCATACAACTCAAAGATGCTTGTATGCACATGAAAGCCTTCATAGAAATAGTTTAGAAATAGGATGGAGGCTAGGGTTTTGAGTGGAGGCCATGATCATAGAAAATTTTGGCATAGTTTAGTTAGGAGATAGGATTATGATCATTTAGGGCTAGCTTAGGGTCTTATTTATAGGATTAGGCAAGTGTTTTAGGCCATTAGATTAACCCTAAATTAGATTAGGACCATCAGATCTCGGAAGCTTCCAGAAACCAGCCCCAAAGCACAGCCTAAACCCTAAAATGGTGCACCAGGCCAGCCAGAAAGCTGTGCAGGTTTCTGGCTCGACACGGGCGCACTTCCCAAGTGCGCCAGTGTAAAAATGTGTTGGCGCACTTCACAAGTGCGCCAGTGCATTTTTGTGTTGGCGCACTTCACAAGTGCGCCAGTGCATTCTGGCTTGTTTTTCGGTTTTTCTGCCTAACTTCGTTCGTCCATATCTTCTTCATACGGACTCCGATTTTCGAAAACTCAGACTCTATTTCGCGTATTTTTCCGAGACGAACGCAATGGCGCAGCCCGTTTCCCCCAATTCTCACATCTGAGATTATTATTCTGTAATTAGTGAATTTTAACATTAACCGAAATTCGGGGTGTTACATTCTCCCCTCCTTAAAGGATTTCGTCCCCGAAATCTCTAAGCTAAGGAGAATGCATATCCTACCATCCAAACAACCATCTACTCAATCCATCAAACACGGGCATCCATTGTCCTTAAAACAATTTCTAATGATGTATGAGCATATGCAAAAAGTGTGTGTATATGTTCCCTATCTAATGTATGAACATATGCAAACCATGATAGTGCCATGCATCCATTATGTATGCGAGAGAACCCTATCGACACATACAATATCTACATGAGTGCACAATCATTCACCGAAATGCATCATCCATGTGATAACACAACCATTATACATCCATTAATATAGCTACCTACACACAATTTTATGCAATATGCAATACGAAGTGATTGAGCCGATCTAGTGTCTAGAGTGTGTGTATATGCATCCACGAGCAACCACTAGCAAACACTTGCATCCACATGCATCCATCAATCATAACATGTCTCAAACACATGTTTCAACCATAGGTTTACCCTATCTAAAGGTCAAAGGTACTAACGAGAGGACATACTACAGATAAGATAAGTACTAGTCAAACGATAAAGGAGAAATTAAAAGGCATATCCTAAAAAGGAATGAACGCATCTTCTCTTCCGTTTCTAAAGTAGCGTTGCTCTCATCTTCTCCCCATTGCACTTTGACTAGTTGAACCTCTCGATTCCTCAACTTCCTAGTCTCTGACCCTAGGATGCGAGTAGGAGCTCGTCGAATCGTCTCATCACGCTCTATCTCTACTTCTTTAAGCAAGCTCGGCTCTACCACCTCAGCGGTCTCATGTAGGCACTTCCTCAAATGTGACACATGGAATACGTCATGTACACCACTAAGTCTGTCGGGCAACTCCACTCTATAGGCCATCCGTCCAATCCTTTCCTTAATAGGAAAGGTTCCAACAAACCTTGGTGCTAACTTCCCAACAGATCCAAAGCGAACCACATTCCGCAACGGAGATACCTTGATAAAACCATGTTCCAAACATCAAACTTAAGCTCTGCTCTCCTCTTGTCCGCATAAGATTTCTGTCTGTCTTGCGCCGCTTTCATCCTTCTTCAAATCAAATCAATCTTTTCCGAAGTCTTTCTAACCTTATCGGCCCAAGCAATATCTCAACCGTAGATTCCCACCACATGTAGGTGATCGACAAGGCCTTCCATAAAGAGCTTCGAAAGGTGCCATGCCAATACTAGACTGAAAGCTGTTATTATACGCGAACTCCACCAATGGAAGATACTCTTTTCCCTGTACCTCCAAAATTCAAGATACATAGCCTCAAAAGGTCTTCTATAATACGATTCACCCTCTCGGTCTGGCCGTCCGTCTGAGGATGATCTGCGGTACTCAAACATAACTGAGTCCCTACCGCCTCTCGCAAACTCTTCCAAAACTCGCTAGTGAAGAAGGTACACCATGCAATTTAACAATCTCTCGAATGTAAACTGAAGCTAGCCATGCAGCAGTCCTCTTACTCTTCACGGGTATAAAATGGGCACTCTTAGTAAGTCTGTCTACCACACCCCAAATTCTCGTATTACCCTTCCTCGATCTCGGTAATCCATCGACAAAATCCATCGAGACACTATCCTACTTCCATAGCGGAACTTTCAACGGGTGAAGCGACCCACCGGGTTTCTTCCGCTCCGCTTTCATTTGCTATCACACCAAGCATCTAGCGACATACTCGGCCACATCTTTCTTCATACCAGCCCAAAAGAAAACTCGCTTCATGTCTTGATACATCTTGTCCCTATCGGGATGAATGGTCATCTTCGACCGATGTGCATCATCAAGTATAGCCTTCCTCAAACCCTTGTCTTGCGGTACACAAAGTCTACCGTCTCTACGCAACCACCCCTTACTATCTAGGGTGTACCTACTCAAATGGCTGGACGACTCCCCCTCCTCATGAGCTTCTCTACTAACTTAACCTACTGTGGGTTGTCCCGCTGTGCTCTGCCAATGCGCCCAAAATAGTAGGCCTAACCTCCAAGGAGGCTAACAAACCGGGTACAAAGTCAACGGAAGGTCTAAAGTCAAACATAGAAATAAACTCTAAGCTCCGTCGTTCAACGAACAATGAACTCAAGGACAACCTTTCTCTACTTAAGGCGTCCGCTACCATGTTACCCTTGCTATGGGTATACGCTACCTTAAACTCATAGGATGCTAATAATCCCATCCAAAATCATCACAACTGTCCATCTCTCACGCAGACCACCCTAGTCGAACTCGACATCCCCCAAATGCAAGCCCCAAAGGCCTAAACCAATATCAGACAAACACCCAAGGGATACCTCCTCCGAATTCAGACGACCTACGTGAGATGATACTAGTAAAAACGACTAAATAATTAAGCCCCTTGTCCAACTCTGGATGTCCTCGCCAGTCTCGCTCCAAAACCACCGTTTATCCCATAACTGGCTTTGCTCAACCTATTGAGCACATATGAAAACTTATTTCGCTCTTAGAAAAGACCAAGATGTCATTTACAAAGACCATCACGAACTTATTTAGGTACTCCCTGAACACCCTTCTCCTCAATAAAGTATGCAGGGGCGTTCATCAAACCAAATGGCGTCACCAGCCACTCATAAAAACCATCCAGAGTCCTAAAGGCAGTCTTCTCTATACTATCCTCAGCCACTCTCAACTGACGAAACTGCGAAAATACTGAGGCGCCAACTAACTGATCAAAGAGATCATCAATCCTCGGCAATGGGTGTCTATTCTTCTTTGTGAGTTTATTTAGTTCCCTTTAGCCTACACAAAGTCTGAGGGACCCATCCGCCTTCGTGGCAAAAACTACTGGAGCACCCCACTCCGATATACTTCGTCTTATGAACCCCTTCTCAAGCAAATCGCCTACTTGCTCATGGAGTTCCCTCCTCTCACGAGGAGCCATGTGGCACACTGGCCAAGATACTGGTTTGGCATTGTCTACCAGATATATTCGAAAGTCAGTCCCCCGCTCCGGAGGTAAGCCCTTCACCTCCTCACACACATCTGAGTATTCCCGGACCACTCTAACAGATCGCAAACTCTAGACCGTCGTGTCAAGCGATTCTAGATAACTTAGCATAACAGATTCTATGGGATTACAAGAGATCTCGAGAGTGTTACCCAAGCGGGTCATAAGCCTAACAACTCTCCCTTCAAAATCAAGAACGGCACCCCTACTGGATAACCAGTCCATGCCCAAAACTAACCCATAGCCCGTGAAGCCCAACAAGCATCACATCTAAACTCAACGCTAAGTATAGAAACTTTCAAACCCAAACACATCATGGAGCCCCAATTGGGTTTGAAACAACTGAGGGATCATCTACCAAACTGGTGTCTAAGTACAGTGACTCAACTAACAATGATGAGATAAGCGAACTCAATGCGTCAGAATCAAATAAAGTTCGAATCGGATAATAAAGAAATCCAAATTCCAACCTAGACGGTCCTATCCCTATCTGGTACCTTAGCCGTGAGGGAATACAACCACCCTCGCCCTTGCCTCTTTGGACAATCCTAATAAGGTGTCCTATTCCTCCAAAAGGATAACTACTCGCCTTCTTCTTCCCATTCTCCACTCGCAACCTCCCACCAATGAGGTTTCATCCTTCATTAACCAAACAACTATTTGAGCCTTCCTCCCATCGTCCATCCAATAGGTACCTACAAGTCCTCCTCCTTCTTGAACCTACTTCTAATCCAACTAATGTCTAAGTCCCTTGAAGTGGTTTTCCATTCTTATCTATCTTAGAAAGATCATCTACACACGGAGGGGAAACTCAAAACGAGAGAGGAAGAGATTCAAAACGGAGAATTCGAAAGATAAAGATATGGCTGTCGGGGATTATGCTTTTCTTTCAAAAACTTTTCTCTTAAAAGACATGTTTTTGAAAATACTCCTTTCAAAAATATTCTTTAGAAAATAGTTTTTCTAAAAATTTTATCTGTTCTGGTAACCTTAAGCTCTGATACCACGTGTAACACCCCACACCCGCTACGGTCACTCACTAAGGGAATGCCATAACATTGGTGGAGTATTTTAAGTGAATATAGAACAGAAAAATTACAACAAGACAGATATAAGTAATACTTGAGAATTTAAAACATCATTTCAATCCAGCGGAAAGTAAAACATGTTTGGTTACACCAAAACCATAAATAAGAGTCAAGTACATAGTATCCATCCTGATAAAAACAAAAGTACATAATCCCACTACATAACCTAATAGCCATAAAAGAAAAGATAAACTGAGCTTTACATCCACGGTCCAAGCTCCAAAAGATAGATAAAGCAGTCTGATCAAAGCCCACTACTGCTAGGCCCACTCTGAAAACCTGAGGGTTGGGAAAAAGATAAAGAAACAACGGGGTCAGACATAAGTCTGAGTGAGTCCTATAACCCTAACAATACAATCATTAAAGTGATTAGGGTATGATATAAACAAGGTACGGTACCTCTGGGGATAATGACTACACTAAGTAGCCAACTAAACACAGGATGTACTAAGATAACCGAAAAGACGCATTTATCCACCCAAGGATAATTACTAGATTGCACCACCCCAGATCTGCCCTCCCAAGGGTAATTCCTACACTGCACCACACCAGTTCTACCCACCAAGGGTAATTCCTACTTAAAAGTTGATCCCCCTAAGTGTACTTAGTAAATTTTAATGGTAGTTTCGTGTACCCCTAGCTGACTACATAGGTGTACCCACTACTCCCCAAGCGATCGGCTCCCTTACGTAGATACCCGTGCTGGTCCCACAATGGGGTGTATCATTCCCCAAAGTGGCAACCTGATAATATCAACGGTGCACGGCTTTATACCTACACGATGCAACAACGACTTACCAACCAGCCCGGGTCCACACACGCATATGAAACCCGTTGGTCCTGCGTTGCCACCGCTAACCCGTTTTGGCCTCTTATAGTCAAGCCCAATATGCGCGTCCCGTCACTCGACTTGAGTCGAGCCCACAAAGATACGTTTGGGATATTGGTTGAAATGGGCCCCCACAAGCTACCACTTAAGCTTGTCATTTTATCTAGTGCATCCCACTTAACCCCTTTTATAATCATGCCCCCTTACATGTTAAGGTTTGGTTAAGTCATTAATCATATTTTAATTGCCACTTAAGGCCCCCACAAGCTACTTCTTAAGCTTGTTTTTTTATTATATTTCAATGGCCACTTAAGGCACCCACTAGATTTCCGCATGCCCCCATCTCGCTAGGCACTTACTTGATTCCCACATGCCACCCGAGGCACTTACTTAACCCTTTAATCATGTTTAATTACATGTTCCACTTTGGTTAAGTATTCTAATCGTATTTTCTATTGCCACCCAAGGCAACCCACTAGTTTCTACATGCCACCCAAGGCACCCACTTAACCCTCATGCCCCACTACATGCTAATATGGTTAAGTGTTTCTTAATTAATTAAGACCGTGATCCTCATAAAGACCTCTCACATTAGACTATCTTTTATGACCGCTGGTTAAGCCGGTTGGGTCCGGGCAGCCTTATGTCATAACCGAGTCTAACCTCGTGTCTTTACATTAATCACGTATTTAGTTTGTGCCTAAGACCTCTCACATTGGGCTAACATTTGTAGCAACTGGTTAAGCCGGTTGGGTCCGGGCAGTTTTACGCTACAACTGAGTCTAACCTCGTGTCTTAGTCGATTAATTACATCTAATTAACCACCCTCATAATTTATATTAATTATCCCTAATTAATTAATCATGTTTTCAAGAATATGGGTAGACCTAACTCAATAGGTAAATTCCCAACTCCATAGTATGGGTTGACCTAACTTAATAGGTAAATTCCCAACTCCATAATATGGGTAGACCTAACTCAATAGGTAAATTCCCAATTATGTCCATTTAATTTATGTTATGCTTAAGCATACCCATTTCACATCATTTTATTAACATGCATATTAACCCCATCGT
Source organism: Allium sativum (assembly GCA_030737875.1). Lineage (NCBI taxonomy): Eukaryota > Viridiplantae > Streptophyta > Magnoliopsida > Asparagales > Amaryllidaceae > Allium > Allium sativum. The sequence goes on from CM060917.1 coordinate 76,704,404, forward strand.
TCCCCACGTAATTCGTTCTCATAACATGACATAATAAAGGGAAGATTCATCACAAATGCCATGGGTTTAACTAACATAGCATATAACTTTATCATGGGTTTAAAAGGTGTCAACTTGTATATATGAGCATACATTAAACCCAACTAGCATTTAACCCAAACTTGCATGAATCACATATGTCATAAAGATGGTAACTTGCTTAAATGTTCATGTCATAGACCTATCTTAAAGGTGTCAACTTGCATACATGTCATAGGTCTAAAAGGGATGAACTTGCACATGTACTTATGTCATACATAGAGGCAAACTTGCATATATTATGCATATCATAAAAAGAGACAAACTTGCATATGAACTTGCATCATAACTTGCATATGAACTTGCATCATAACTTGCATATGAACTTGCATCATAACTTGCATATAACCAAACACTTAGCATGCATAAAACCAAATACTTAGCAAGCATAAAACCAAACACTTAGCATGCATAAAACCAAACACTTAGCATGCATAAAACCAAATACATAGCATGCATAAAACCAAATACTTAGCATGCATAAAACCAACTACATAATTTGCATAACATGTTACATATAAACCTGCATATAATCTCACATATAGCTTGCATAACATGTTACATATGAATCAATGTTCAACATAGTGTTTTGCATCATAAAACATAGCATTAAACTTGCATATAGCATAAAACTAGCAAAACACACAACATACACTATACTAAACTTGCATAAACACATTGATTCCACAAACATAGCCATATCTTATCATATCCTATCATAATCAATTTAACAATTGATTATTAAGGCTATAGAAACTCACCACTACACTCCCATAAGCCAACCCTTGCCAAAAATCACCCAAAAACTCTAGCCTTGAACATAAAGCTTGCAACTTGATGATGAATTCAAGCTAATGATCACTCATACAACTCAAAGATGCTTGTATGCACATGAAAGCCTTCATAGAAATAGTTTAGAAATAGGATGGAGGCTAGGGTTTTGAGTGGAGGCCATGATCATAGAAATTTTTTGCATAGTTTAGTTAGGAGATAGGATTATGATCATTTAGGGCTAGCTTAGGGTCTTATTTATAGGATTAGGCAAGTGTTTTAGGCCATTAGATTAACCCTAAATTAGATTAGGACCATCAGATCTCGGAAGCTTCCAGAAACCAGCCCCAAAACACAGCCTAAACCCTAAAATGGTGCACCAGGCCAGCCAGAAAGCTGTGTAGGTTTCTGGCTCGACACGGGCGCACTTCCCAAGTGCGCCAGTGTAAAAATGTGTTGGCGCACTTCACAAGTGCGCCAGTGCATTCTGGCTTGTTTTTCGGTTTTTCTGCCTAACTTCGTTCGTCCATATCTTCTTCATACGGACTCCGATTTTCGAAAACTCAGACTCTATTTCGCGTATTTTTCCGAGACGAACGCAATGGCGCAGCCCGTTTCCCCCAATTCTCACATCTGAGATTATTTATTCTGTAATTAGTGAATTTTAACATTAACCGAAATTCGGGGTGTTACATTGGGCACCCAAGAGTTTAGGGTAAAACAAAACAAAATAAACTCTGGGTCAATCATGGGACTGGTGTGAGTAAACTCCAACCACTTAGTTTAACTTTAAAAATCTTTTTTAAAGAAAGGATAATCGTAAGACCGATCCATAAATAAACATAGATGTTTTTTACCTTACGATAAATCATAATATTCTATGTATCAAATCTCTTTTGATATTATAATAATGTCTAAATCAAATATTCAACAATTTAATGGAACGCTTGCATTTCACGTTCCACATATATAATCATCAATCATCCAATCAACATTTTTCCCTTTAAATTAATTTATCATTAATTTATTCGTTTCCCCACTTACTTTTTCCATATATTCATAAATCCTTATTTTATAAATTTAGAAATTATACATTATTAACATTGGAAAACATTTCCATTTCCCATTCATGCATCACTATCCTCCCATATCTATCAGTCTCTAACTGTAAATTTGTAAGAGAACAACTTCCTAAGTATAAACCCCAAAGGCCGAAACCAAGATCAGATCGATACCCAGAAAGCCATTCAACTCAACTGATTTCTAATCAGTTTCTAATTTCAGTAATACCATTTAAATTCCTATTTCAAAACCCAAATTCCTTTATAAATATTCTTATCTGCAAATATTTACTTAAGTCCCTTGTTGAATAATATTTCTTCTATACAATAAAAACAGTTTGATTTCACACTTTAAAAACAATATCCCAAATCCAATTTCTTTTTATACTTCTATTTATAAATTTTCATATAATAACTTATCTTATACTTCTAACACTAAAATCTCATTTAATTCCCTTTAAAAATGCTAAGTTTAAATTCCATTTCAATTATCGGTGTTGAAACCGATTTTACTTCTCTATATAAATTCTGATTTATATATTCCATTTATCGAATGATAAATATTTTACTTAATTTATAAAACCTTACTTATAAATTTATCTTCTCAATTTATCTGCTAAAACAGATTCTATTTAAAATTTACTTTAAACCCAAATCTCATAATTATTTTATATCTTGCCATTTCCTTTTTATAATTCTATTTATTTTCCAAATATTTCGTTTTTATAAAATCTATTTATTTTCCAAATATTTAAATTCAATATCCACTTTAAAATTTCCTTTAATATATTCCAATATTTACTTGTGGTATTTAAAATAACATATTATATTCACAATATATTTCAATATCAACATTTATATTACGGTTTTTCAATAACAAATTATATATCACATCATATATTACAATATATGAAAAACCATAATATTAATGTTTAGGAATCCAGTTGGATCCCTCCAACCTATTTCCCTGCATCCAAAGACGTTAATTAACATAAATAACATGATTTTATATCGATACGAAATATTATGATAAACAGAATCATTATTTAATTAATGATTTATATATCTAACTATATCTACATTTTCAACCAAATAAATCAGCAACTAATCCAAACAATCATTACATAGATTTCAATCATTATTTATCAACTCTAAAATACGTTTATAAAAATATAAACTGGACAGAGTTAGTGAGTTTTACTCACATTGGACGTTTATCGTTAAATAACGATAAATTGTCGTTGATTCAGATCAAGAAATTTATTTCGCTATAAATTGTAACAAGCTCCATTTCACTCCGAATCAGTTCCATTGTGAAGTATTTGTCGAGACGGTTCCATCTCCTCTTGTTTCGTTAGATTCTGATAATGTATGATAAAGTTATATGATTTGAAAGTTTGGTTGAATTTAAATTAAAACAAAACTAATTTAATTTGTCATTAGGCCTTACCCTTCTCACCCGGCCCAATGCCCACTCCCATACGCACTACCCTTTCTTCCCAGTAGCAAACTGCTCCAAAAAATTTCCCATTACCATTTCCTTATTTATATTTTTCCACCAACTCTCCCTTTTTACTTATTATTCAAACTAAAATTTAAATACTAATTATCCATCTAATTAAGCCATAAATCCACGTTTATACCTTAATCTATCTGTAACACCCTATAATTTTAAAACATGACATAAGAGATAATTAAAGAATACTTAATTTTTATAAGAAGAATTAAGGGAAACGGTTTGCGCCATTGCATTCGTCTCGGAATTCTGCTTGGAATAGAGTCCGAGTGTGCGTAAATCGGATATCATATGAAGAAGTTATGAAGCTTAGAAGATTTCAGCTTAAAGCAGAATTTAAATTAAAATAATAATTAAAAATCAAAAATGAATTCAAAAATCAAAATCAGCCAAATGTGGGTGAGCGGGAAATCTCCCGCTCTAGGGTGTCGACCCCCTTAGGGGAGTCGACATAGGTGTCGACCCCCATTGTCCAGATCTGGCCAACGTATTTAAATGGTCTAGGGCTGATGTGTCCTTCTGGGATTGGCTGGATGACATGTTTTTCTGGTTTGGATGATTCAGATGGATCCTAATCTAATCTAAGGGTCCTAACTCACCTAGAGCATCTATAAAATACCCCTAACCCTAACCTTATTGTTATTCATCCATGGCACCTCCATGCTGCTCTAATCTAAATTAACCTAGCCTTTCTTCTCCAACCAAAATCAAAGTAGAGATTTAGAGATAGTTCTTCTTCAACAATCAAATTAGAAGATCAGATCTACATCAATCAAGTAGAGATCATTCAAGATCTGAATTGCTTCAACAACGCCTAATTTTCTAAGAATCCTATCTCTGTGAGTCTATGTCACTTTCACGTATAATTAAATTAATAGTAATTGTGATAGGATTGTAAATTGGATCTAATGAATTTTCCTATGACTAAGATGAATCTTATCAAGTCTGTAAATCATTATCCTTTAAATTCGTACCCATAAATCTGTCATATGCCTTTCTGATCCAGCTTATCGTTATATGCCTGTTCTTATGTTTACGCCAATTTTTATGTTGAATCGCTTCTCCTCTTCTTTTCCTTTTTTTATGAGATTAGGCTAACTTCGAGCCTAACATATTGCGTTGAGATTTGCGTACGAATAAAATTTGAACGATTGCGAAAAGTTTAGGGAGGTTTGTAATAAAATGAGATTATTGGTATAAATCAATTTGAGCATTATTATGTATAAATTGTATACATAAGATTTGACATAAGTTGTATTGGGCATAATTGGATATAATTTGTATACATGAGGTTTGGCATAAATTGTTAATAACCATGAACGCAAATTAATTTGGGTGTAATTTGGCATAACATGTATACATAAGATTATAGGCCTAGTTTGGATTAAAATTATAAACATAATTTAGACACTACAAGAAAAACCGAGATTAGCGACAGATTTTTAGCAACGGAAAAATCCGTCGCTAATTAGCGGTGGATTTCCGTGGGCTTTGTAAGAGAAAATATTTTAGATTTTATATGTCATCTTATTATAAATTATTACCGTCGAATACTAATTCTGTCGCTAAATCAATGGAAATTGTAGCTCTTTACCGTCATATAATATTTGACGCTAAATTCCGTTGCTAATAGAGTCAGATTACCGTCGACTTAATTTTAAAGCTATTTTCCTGCAGTTTTCCAAGAGATTTGAAACGAACTTTTATATTTTTTATTTATTAAATGTTTTAAATTTGTGTTATTACTTAGTAATTAATTAGTAAATTTAAATTTTAAATAACTAATGTTAATAATACATTAGTAATTAGTAATAAATAATAACTATTAGAAGTAAATAAAATTCAATAGTTAATGCTGATTTTTTTTTGAAAATTAATGCTGATTAATTATTAATTACTATATAATATAAATAAGAGGTAATAGTAATTAATAAAATACATTGTAGTTTGATGTTTATTAAATTTGTTTTGATAATCAATGATTATTTAATGGTCTTTAATACGGTTAATTAAATTAATATTAAGAAATTATTAATACATATTTGCTTTTAAGAAATTGATTGGTATGTATTATTTGATAAAGTTATAGGTCTAAATCAGGGTTTTAGGTCTAATGATTTTGTCAAGTTGTAGGTCTAATTAATAATGAAATTTAATTATTATAAAGTTATATTTATAGTTTATAATTAAATAATTAAGTAATAGTTAATAAATAATGTCTAATAGTCAGTATTAAAATTTTAAAACCAGGTGTTTAGTTGGTTCAAGTGGTGTATTTCTTGTGTTGAGGTAGAAAAGAAGCTGGTGTCCCTTGCGTCCATAACAACAAAAATGGGAAAACAGAATTTTACATTGTTTAAATGTTTTTTCACAATAAAATCACCTTTTTACAATGTTTTTTTGCAATGTTGATAACAAAACGTTGTAAAAAAATGTAATTTTACAATGTTTTTGACAAAAATGTTTAAAAATCTTATGTTTTCAGAACATTTTGTTTAGAAACATTGTAAAATATAAACTTTTACAACGCTTTCATATAACACTATAAAATATGACGTTTTGACAATATTTATTACTAATAATTATCAATTAACCTTTTAACAACTGTTTAAAAGGTTATAAAAACATTGGTTCCAACTACAAGGATTAATTATTGATAATTTGTAATAAAATGATTATAAATAAATAATTTATAATTTATAACTCATAATTGTTGTTTATAATCAATAGCTAAATTTAAATTTAATATTTTATTATGATTAATTATGAATAGTTAGTAAATCATATATAATAATTTATATGTTAAATCTTGTTTGCTCCAAACATGAAAGTATGAAACTTTTGGCTCTAAGTTTGAAACTTTTGGCTCCAACGACCCATTTTTTGGATCCAACCCCAAAAAATAAGTAATAATTAATGCGTAATAATTAATATTCAATTATTAATGTTTAATATTTGATAATTAATAATAATTATTTTTATTTTTCTATTCGAGACTATATCCAATAATTGATAATCAATAGTTAATAATTGGGAATTACTAATATGCAAAATATACAACTATAATTAAGAAGTAATGATTATCAACTAATAATTAATTATTTATAAATATGATGTAAAGTTTAATAACTAGTAATTAAAAATTACTATTAAATAATTAACAGTTAATTACCAAGAATAATATTTAATAACTAACAATTAATTGGTACTTAATTAGAAGTTAATAATTAAGTAGTAATATCTATCATCTTGTATTTGCTGATTAATACTCATATTTAATATTTAAATTTTTTAAAATATTCCAAAATGAAATTTAAAATATCTCATAATTAAGATATATGTTCATCATGGTAAGGTGATTCTTAAACGACAATTGTAAAACCATAGTTTATTTTCTGTCATTCACTTTTGTACTATTCAATATCTACCCTTCCTTATACAAACACTAAATCTGATCACCGTTCACCACACCATTTAACAGTCGTCGCCTTCTTCTCACTCAAGCCTAAATTCACCCAAAAAAAACCGTCGATTTCCTCATGTCGATCTGTCGATTAATATGGTTTCTCGCTCTCCTCTGATCTTGATACTTCTTATTTGGTCTTGGTACCTTCTACGATGCCTCAGTCAAAGTCAACGCCCAGCTTCATCCCCGCTACAACCTCTAGTTATGTACCAGAGTCTTGCCCCTGCTTCGTCTGACCAAGTGGAAATTGTAGCAGGAGCTGTTCTGGTTGGTTGATGAGGTAAATGAGCTCTAGTTTTGGATTTCTTTCTCCAATTGATTCTAACAGCAACGATTTGGTTTGTTATTTTGGGTTGAATTGTATAAGCGAAGCAAAGAAAGTCATACTGTTTTCTGTAATTGATTATAAAATTTGATTCGAACTTTAAGTAATTGTATCCTACTTGATTCCACAGGGGTAGCTGTCATTGTTAACATGCTATATCTAGAATTCCAGATTCAAGCTTTTAAGTGAAGTACAAAAATTTTTGTTGGTAATTGTCAATTTTTTTTAACTTATAATGTTATCTGCACTTAATCATAGAATCAAATTTCAAGTTATTACTGTCTTACTTTTGGTTCCTGCATAAAAAATTGAAATAATTTTTTTACTACAGCTGTAATCTGATAAACTTGTATACATATGGATATGAAACCCTTCGTTATTTCTTCTATAAACCATGAAGTAAACTTTTGAAGTTTTCTTCATTTGTTGGAGCTGAAAGTAAAAAAGATTTAATGAATGAATGAATGGATGAGGTCATATTTTGTGTATACCTTATATCCTTTCCTGTAAGAGTTGGGAAAGAAAAAGCCAAAATAAAAGAAAAAGGCATGATGCCTTATTTTGGGATGTTATAACTGTGATTTTGTTCATATTCAGTCTATAAACAAGTGCGTTGCTGCAACTTTGATGATTATATTAAACTAAATACACTATCAACAATCATAATTTAATGATAATCAGCCTATTAGAAACAAATGTTATGTTCACCTTCAAATGAAAACCAACAATATTTTATTTAGTTTTATATTATGTGAGAGCATGCTTTGGGTATCTAGTGATTATTCACTTTTTTTTTTGCTTTAGCTGTTTGTTTTAGAGACTGGAATTTTGGTGGTAAGTTGATATATCAATTGCTGCCAAACCTTTTAACATTATTAATTTTAGGATGACTTCCCTATCTTTTAGAATTGGAGAGAGGGAATGTTATCAATTAAAAAAAACAGTAAATAAACACAAACTGGGAACCTAATAAAGTAGCAATGTCATTTATTAAATTAAGAGGGAAAATGTTATCTTCATTAAATAGGCAGGAATAAATTAACATGTTTGTTACTTTCACTTTCTATCTACATCATTAACCTTATAATAATTAGTAACAATAATCATCCGTTATAGAGCAAAGTATGTGAATTAACCAACAAGACATTGTAGTGTAGGATATACAAGGGTACTAACATGTATAAGATTGCATTCCTGGGTAATCACATGGATCTTCAATATAACACTTTGATTCTTCATAATATAATACTTTGATTGTAACTAATAACTAATACCTTTTGTAACTAATAATTTTCATCAATAATTTGGTGATTAACTTTCCTGTTGCTAGTCTTAATCAACAAATAGATTTAGTGATTAACTTTCCTATTACTAGTGTGTTATCTTAATTCTCTTGCGTTTTTGTGGCTAAATTATGACAAATGTAATATTATAGAATCATGAATCTTGTTTTACAAACAAACATACATTTATCCTGCTTGCTAATTCTGTAGCATTTGTATGAAGGTAAATAGTTACTCTTTAAGGGATTGCAGAGCCTTCAATCTAATTTAAAGTTAAAATTATGTTTCTAAAACGACGAGTAGTATATGCTTGTTTATTATCCCTTTTTTGGTGGCATTTTCACTTACTTAGAAGTAGATAGTCTAAATAAATAAATAAATGTTTGTCATTGCAGCTGAATAAAAAAAAATTCATCTTGATCGATCAAGTGTAATATTTCTGCATTTTCAATTGATCACATGACCAAATAGAAAAATGTATGTCATTATGTGATGCAGTTTATAATTATATAATGCAGAACTTTCAAATATTCACCCAAAACTAATCGTTTAAACAGACAGTGCAAACTGAGTTTGTTTACTAATAAACTAATTATACTAGGCTTATGATATGTTAAATGTTTCATTATATAAATTTATCTATCATCTGAATTCATATTCCTAATGTTCCAGTTAATAATTCATTTGAGAACTAATAATTCATGCATGCTTTGCTCTTGAATTCTTGTGTTTTGCTGTGTTAAAGCTTGGCTGCCATTTCAATTTTAAGTGCATTTATACTATTTTGCTTTTTTTCTTCTTGCATTTTGCTTGATGAGACTTGGCTACATTTGGATGTCCCATGTATATACTTGCATAATTTAGTTGTTGCCATTTATTTTTGTGAGGATAAATGTACAAGAGTATGTAAGGACTAAGCATGGGTTCTCCGTTCTCCTTGGTTTTTGGCTTGCATGTGTGTTCAGGATGTGTTTTGGCCATGGTTTTGGATGAGGCTGGACAATTAAATTGTGAAATTTTTGACTTGGGTAAGGGTGTCAACAGAAATAGGTGTTTTCCAGCAATATATTTTTCATTCATCCAACCTTCCACATATATATTTTCGTCCAAGTATAAAGTTAACTAGTAAATAATTGTTTGTACTTGCCCACTAGTTGTGCAGGCCAGAGCCCTAAACCAGTTGTTAGCTTGTGTTGCAATTTTAATCTCATTGCAATGATTCATAAACTTTGTCAGGTGGTAGATTATGGATTTGGCTGATCATTATAACATTGTTGCTGAGGATTTCGAGAATGAACAAGGTTCGGTAAGTAGTTCTGCAGAAAAGGAAAAAAAACGAGTTCTTATTTATAGTTCTCCGAACAATGATTTTTTGTTTTAGAGCATAACATATGATATTGGAAGCACTGCCTTTATTTTGATTTGGTTTTGTATTTCTATGAGATGTAGTTGATTTCAAGTGTGAAAGCTTTGGATTTCAGGCGAGGTAAAACCCTACTTAGCTCTTGTAAGCTTACGTAAGAATGCCAAACATATACGATTCCTAGAAGGGTGTTCTATATGTTGTATTCTTTCACGCATAGAACACAAGTAATTATCTGTCCTTTTCAATTGTGTTTGGATTCCCTGCTCTATGCATATCTCTTCATCTTTTCTTTAATCACAACAAGTACAGTTGGATTTCCCTACTCATATTTTAACCGACTTTGTTGTCTATCTGCAATTTATAACTTCATGCTATGTATGTTGGCAAATAATATGCTGTTCCCTTCTTTCCAAATATAGCCCATACACTATCGATAAAGTATTATCCTGCAATAAAACTGTTTTACTTTTCTAGCCCAATTTCTGATTTATGTTTTCAACCATTATGCCAATAATTAGAACCTCTTTGTAATGTATTAGATGCTGACCATTATAATTTATGAATTTAGGTTATGGATCAACAAGCTGTATGTGAATATAGTCCATTGGTATAGTTCTATTCACATTCGCAGCCATCTATTTCTAATAAAAAATCTCATCAGGTATCATCTCTATATTCAATAATTTCATGCTTTTTAAATGCATGCTATTTGCATCGTACAATATTCATTCATGAGTTGATTGTTTGTGTCCTTTCATGATTACAGACAAGGCTATTCTCAAGGGCTTTTCAAGACTAAGACTGCTTACATGTTGTAGTTTCGTATATATTGTAATTCTATTAGTATTGCCATTTTTGAAGTATTTAGTTCAGTTTGTTTTGTTATTTTGATGTGTTGTTTACGTCCAACTATGGAGTTTATCGTTCAGTCTATGTAGGTAAAGACCTTTAGATATTTTTTATTTCTGCAATGAATAGTTCAGTTTTTGTAATTTATGATGCAGTTTTTTATTTTATGTAGTTTTTTGTATTTTTATATATGAGCGATCAAAGTATGGTTCATTTTTTATATATGAGTGATCAAAGTATGGCTGGACGAAGCTGTAAGCAGAAAATATAAAAGAATGTTTATTAGTAGAATGGAAAGGGAATAGCGACGGATCATTTACAAGAAATGTTTAATCTAAAAAACATTTTGTCGCTAATCCCTTGACAATTAGTAAGGGTTTACCCACTCCTTTTGTAAATAATATTTTATTATAAATTAATTATCCGTCGGTAAATAGTCGGTATATAAATAAAAATTAAATATATAAATAAAATTTTATTTTTATTATAAAATTAATAAAATGACGGAAAACCGTCGGAAAACTCATGCTAAAGTCCGTCGCAAATTCTGACACAATTACCGTCATGGTTTTTACCGACCACAGAGTTATGTAGGAAATCCGTCACTAAAGCCAGTTTAGCGACGTATTAGAAGCGGATACGGATGCTGCTATATGCTGTTTTTCTTGTAGTGAGATTGGAAATTATGGGTAATTGGAATATATTTTAATCAAAGATTTAAAATTGGGATTTGAATCTAGAAAGTGATAATGAACGCCTAAGACACGAGGTTAGATTCGAATTGTGGTATAAGACTGCCCGGAACCGCCAGGCACATCCAGCAACCGCATTTTGGTAATCTAATGTGAGAAAAGTAGAAATTAGATACGTAATAAAGCAAAGACACGAGGTTAGATTTGGATTGCGGTATAAAACTGGCCGGAACCGCCCGTCATATCCAAGAACCGCAAAACGGCAATCTAATGTGGGAGGTCTTGCAAGAATACTATTATAATGAATTAATGAACACTTAATCAAGATAAGACATGTGGTAAGACATGGGAATGATAAAAGGGTTAAGTAGGTAACATGGGTAGCATGCGAAAAATAATTAAAACACTTAACCAAGATGAGACATGTGATTAGACATAGGGATAAAGAGGGGTTAAGTGGGAATTCCTAGTGGGACCAAGCTTAGGAGGGAAGCTTGTGTCAAGTGGGTGGACCCATTTCAACCAGTAACCCATTTTGAATCTATATGAGCTCGAACTAGGTCGAGGACGGGGATACGCTTACTTGGGTTGATTGTAATAGGTTAATAAATAGTTAGTGATGGCAGTGCAAGTCCAACAGAGTCATGTGCGTGCGTGGGTCTGGGCTAGTAGGTAAGATGTTGTTGCATTGTGTAGGTATAAGCCGTGACTTTTAGTAATATCGGGTTGCCACTTTAGGGAGTGATACACCCTACTGTGGGTCCAGCACGGGTATCTACGAGTTAGGGAGCCGATCGAATGGGGAGGGTAGTGGGTACAACTAGTGGAGATAGGAGCAGACGGCACCTATGACAGCAGCTAGGAGAACACGAAACTACCATCATCATTATTAGTATTATGTTTAGTAAGAGGGATCAACTTTCAGTATGGAACTAGTATTGGTGCGGTGTAGGAATTATCTTATAGTGATTAGAAGTGCAATCAACGTTATATCTTGTTTACCTTGTCATATTCGCTTATGTTACAGTCATCTCTTATATCCAGTTTATGTTCTTATCCTGTTACTTTACTGATTATATTGTTAAAGTCACTGGACTCGCCAAACTTTATGTCTGACTCTTTTTTTTGCCTCTTTTCTTCCCCCCTCCCCCCAGGTCCTCAGGGTGGGACTAGTGGAGCTTGACTTGGATTTCTTTCTTCTTGAAGTGCTTGGAAGTGTTGAAAGTAATGCTCAGCTTTATCTCTTTTCCATTATGGCTATTTGGAGTGGGATTATGTTTTAATTTTATGTACTCTGATAATAATTTTGTGCAAGATGGATATTTGTGTACTTGGCTTTAGTATATGGTTTTGATGTTGTAACCAGACATGTTTTTCTTTTCCGCTGCAATGAATAAATTTTGAATTTTCTTATGTACCATTTTATATATATGTCTTGTGATATTCTGTTCTATACTCTTATAATACTCCATGAAAGTTAATGCATTCCCTTAGTGAGTGACATTAATGGACGTGGGGTGTTAATCGATCCCTCATGTTCTTTCTTCTACACAGCAGGCTCCCCGATCCCGTCTTCAACAAAAACAATGGCCATCATACCTTCCACCCGACATGCTTCATTCCTCAACGAAAATTCCAACCAACAATACCATCATACTCCTTGTCGAATTCTCCCCCAACAACTCACCATCCCTTTGTGTTTGAATCCTTCTCCCTCAACGTGTCGACAACCCAGCAACGCTCTGCTATAAGGAGTCGCGACATTAGTTGTCACCGAAACACCCCATTTCTTCCCAGTCGATACTAATCTCCCCTATAAACATGAATACCACAATCAAAACATTAATCGATGCACAAAAAAATCTCGATACCCAAGAACCCTAGTTCGGCTGCTAAAAATCCAGAGTACTAGTACGCATAGCACCCATTCAAACCACTATAAAAATGACGAAAAATACACAGGGATTCCATATAAACTGATCTCATGATTTTACGATTTGTTTTTAATTTTATATTAATTTTCTAAGATCCCGTTTTGGTTTTCTAAAGGAAAACATGGCGGCTACAAAAATTGAGCAGAGGAAATTTTGCTTAGGGTTTTAGAGAATGGTGGATTATATATAGGATAGTTTTATTATTTTTATATTCGATTTAATATACATTTTTAATCAACCGTTGTTTGTATTTACCATTAAAAATTCATACGATCACATATAATATCCAATTTTGTTGAAACTGGACATGCAACAATAGTTTGACATTACGGACCCAACGAAACTTGTTTCGTCGAATTTCGAGTCTGCTTGCTCACACAGTGTATTTTTAAAATCAAATTATTGACTGTTTTTCACATTAAAATTCCGTACGGCCACATACCGACTCCAAAAATCATAGAAATTGAAATGTAACAGTAATTTAATATTCTAGATCCAACAAAATTAATTTCGTCGAAAACAGAGGTCGTTTGCAAAAACGACTATTTTCTAAGGCTCTAAATAAACCATTTAAATAGTAATATACTTAAAAAATTTAATTAATATTAGTAAATTAATATTATCGTATATATTCACATCGAATATTATCTAGCTCCAAAATAAACATATTTGGATCTATAACTCGATATTTCAAATCCAGGTTAAATCGATATTCAATTTATAATAAAAAACCTTTTATTATATAAATAAATCGTTATTAATTATAAACGAATTCCATAGCGACTATTTTAAAATTTGATTTGGACATAACTCATAATCTACAAGACGAAATCTCGAATTTTCTCTTCCACTAGAAAAATATAGTTCACCAAATCCGAACGTTTCTTGTTTCACAGAAATCCGACTTAAAACAGATTATGTATATTCAATTAAAGTTTGAATCGCCAAATTATGAACTACCGCGCCATTTCGAGCTCCACTATAATTATAATATAATTTATACGTTCAACATTGTTTATTAAATAGATTCGTTATTATAATTCGAATCTAAACTCAACCAAATCTCTTACACTATCCAATTCACCCAATATTGCTAATTCTACTATTTTCGATTATTTCGGAATTAAATATATTATTCCTATTAATTATATTAATTACATATTAAATATAATTTAAATCAAGCCATTAAATTACCAAACCATTATTTAAATAATTAAATAAATTAATTTTTAAACAGTTAAAAATACGGGACGTTACATTCTTCCACCCTTAAAAGAATTTCGTCCTCGAAATTACTAAGGTAGGAAACAAACCCCACTAACTAGGTTAAAAATTATTTGTTTATTTATTATCTTCAGTTTCGACTAAACCAACTAACTTAAATTAAAATATTAATTCATTCCTACTAACGAAAATTTTCAAAAATTCTGAAAATTTTCTAACACCATAAAATTTTAGAAAATTTTGCCAACGTCTTCTTTGTACGACTCAATTAGTACAACTACAACTCGCCTCTCTGGGCCTTCTCCAATCCAAAAGAAAATCAAATAGCCAAGTGGCTTGCCTAACAGGCTCATAAATCTCATACCCAATATAAAATATAAAATTGTACTTTTTTGTCGGGCATATCATTATATCCTTTCCATATGCTACTAATATAACATATACAATTTTTCTCCCAACCAACTTCCAAACAATTTATCCTCATCACAACTATTCGCTTATATCCAAACCATAATCTCATTTCAAACTTGAGTTCCATTCTCGATTCCAAACTCTTAACTCACCAATTCAACAAAATTCCAGATTCCTACTCACTATCCAATTTTATTCTATGTCTTATATTTCAATTTGCTTTCACAAATTCTAATTTAATTTGTTTTTAAATCAAACAATCCTTCTTGGGAGTTTTAAACCACTTAGTTTTTTTTCTAAAATCAAAAACTTCTTTTCGGAATTCAAACCAACTTGCTTTTCTTAAAACAATTCAAAAACAATCTCTTGGTAGTAATCCATCACTTAGAACTCGAAAATGAACACTGATGATGTAGCCAACATCATTAGGGTATTTCCCAGCAATCAAAGTGAGTTCAATACTATATCACCTTTCAAAACTCATATTTAAACAATTTAATTTTGAAGTCCATTCAAAATACCATGCACGATGCTTGTAAAACAATTTAAAATCTCCCAGGATTTGAAAGTTTTCTTATATTTAAGCCAAATCTATTTACAAGCACTTTTCCAATTTTCAGGAATTTTAATTTCAGTTCTGATGTAAATTCAAATTTAATTCATCTGATTTTATTTTATACGAATTTTAATTAGTTATTTATAACCATTTTACTTTTTATAATCTCATTTGACTATAATAACAACCAACACATCTAATATATATAATAATCTTCAGATAATTATTTTCTTTATATCAAAATATACTTTGGGTAAATTTATTTCATTTACCCTCTTTTCAAAACATACTATGTCCATTCATCGTATTCAGGTGTTTAGAAACTCCTACCGATACAGTGGATTAAACTGATCGACCAGAAGTCTTAAACAACTAAACCACTAAATCTCCACAATATAAAACAATTTTTCTAAAATCTACAAATATGCTCTCATATATATACACACAAACTCAACCTAGGGTATTGCTAACCCCATCTCTATCGAGTCACGCCACAGAGCCAAGGTAATCACTTAAACTTCAGCTCTGATACCACCGTAACGAGCCAGGGATTTTGGACTTATATTTTTCCATCGATCGCCTACATAGATAACATATTAGTTAATCACTAAAAATGATCTACATCGAACTTTCAAACTTAAATTGAGTGAAGTGCTTACACAAGGTTGTTTTGTTTAACAATATATAACTTGTCAAACCTTGCGTGTATAGATATGACACTCTAATTTGAATTCGCAACGGCGCCTGAGATCGACTAATCGACAAATGTTGATTGTAGATTTCAGGCTTCACTTTCTAATGACTTGTATAATTTTGTACGATGGCTCACATTTTATGAAACATGTACATGTACGTTGCTTTTTAAAACAAGATTCCATGTGTAGAGTGAAAACCAGACAGATGAGTTGCTTTAGTTTTGGAAAGGAGATTACTTCTGCTTAAAATGGAGCTTTTAACTTGAGTTTCTGAGGCTAAGGCGACTGCAACTTCTGAATTATAAACAAATCAGTCTTTGGTTATTTCTCCTCCTTTTGACAATTTTCCGGAGAGATGCCATCCTGTGCCAACTTAATATGTTTTTAATCAAGCATGCACTCAGTTTGGCATTTCCGATTCTAACGCGAAATTGTCACAGAAAGATAAATTTGCTGATTGTTCAACTTTAAGTCTATTGCAGTAGTTTAGTTGGTGTTCTCCAGTATTTGCCAGACTCGGAATTTTGAATTTGTATATGGCTTTTGGACTAACTGACGATGCACACTGGACTCATTTAGGCCTTTTGCCTTATTTCGACGAACAGTGGTGCAACACTGACCTAGTTTCGTTGGAGAGTTTTTCTTAGCATATGCACCCTTCCAGAGAACTTGTAACGAGGAGCTTTTGCACACATTTGGTGGTGAATTTGTGTCGATTGCTTAAGACAACAACGGGTTAGTCTAGTAAGAGAGGATAGATTATGAGAATCATTTACAAACTCGAGTATGTTTTCAATGCGAAGTTGTTCTGTGTTAGAGTTTATGACCCACTAGATACAGTCCACACTGGTAATATACTTTGTTTGCTTGTTGAAAACACTTGAGATTTGTCAGTCTAAATTTTGGACTGCGCGTTATAGCATCATCTTTTTGAACTTTTATTGCACATCATTCAAAATTTATGAAAGTTGCGTACTTGACAATTTGTCTGATGAAAATTTCAGGCATAGCTTGGCTTGTACAATTATTAGCGATGCCCTAGTCAGCCTGTCTCATGATCTCCGCCAATCTTTTGGGTGGCCATGACCGTTGGATTTTCGAGAAACTGAGTAGCTTATGTGCATCGCTCAATAAGTTATGCCGCGCCAGCATTTTATATGCTGCTTTCGCAGAATCTATCCTGAGAACCTTAAGCCTTGGAACTTGATTGTTGTACAATAATGAATCACTTCCTACATTATTCCTGCATTCGCTCATATTTTCCGTATTCTAAGATGCTTTGTTGTATATTGCAGCCCCTCGGTATTGTTGTCTCTTCCAATAATGTTTGATATCATGGTTCATCCCGGGCTGTACAAAACCTTGAATCTCAACCTTACAACGGTTTGCCCCAGTGCATGACTATTTCTCAATCTTCTTTTTATAACTCGTGTTGACACCGTTGATGGATATTAGCTTCAATTCATTGGGAAGCGTTACTGCTCTACTAGATTCGAACTGTGCCATATTCGCACAGTCGCCCTATAAGCATCGCTTATCCTTGGGTTTGGAGCAAAATACCATGGTGTACTTTTAGTTATTTACAATTATAGCTTTGTGTGACGGCCCGGCCCGCACCAACCGACATTTACTCCAAAAGTGCGCTGTACACACGTCCAACTAGCACGGAACGGGTCGTCAGAAGGAAAAAGGAAGAAGGAAATGAACATACAAGGATCCTGTAGAATGTCTCACAGCGCATAGAACAAAATATAATAATAACATACTTGACATAAAACAGGAGAGACAGTGCATAAGCTGAAAATCAGAACTAAACATCATAGCAGCGGAAATCCAAAATACAGCTTATTACAACTTTCCAAACTGTCTCAAGCAAAAGCAAGATAAATGAGGTACACTACTAATGCCCAAGTAGCGACCACCAGCGACACAGGGAGAATGTGTATATATATATCATACGTGGAAGCCTCCTGCCCGCCTCCGAATCAGCTACTCGCGTATCACCAGCTAACCTGTCTCTAGTCTGCTCGTGTGAGCACCCAGAGTAATAAGAGGAGACATAAAACTCTGGGTCAGACATAAAGCCTGGTATGAGTGATAAGCATCTAAAGTGAACAATAACAGGTAGACTAAAACATACCTGAACCTGGACCTGCAACTGTGACGGCAAGGAATTTCGCTCGGTCCGAATCAGTCGTTAAACCGATCCAGGCCGTTCGAAACGCCCTATCGTTCGAGAACACGACAAATCAGAATGCATACAGAAGAACATTTCACTGTATATTACAACAATGCATCAGATTACAAGAATATACAGAGTATGAATAAATAATTATTACACAGAAATAACAGAGATTTAAATTACATTTAAATACATCGCAGCGGAAAATAACACAATACACAACTAGAAGTAGATATACGGATACAAAGCTTTCCGGATATCGTTCCAGCTGTAAACCAGGATCCTGTGAATATAAATCTGCAAAACCCAAAACTACTAGCTGCCCGTGTCAAAATAAGGGCACCCAGAGTTTAGGTTAAAACAATAAACTCCAGGTCAGTCATGGGACTGGTGTGAGAACTAAAACAGTTAATCTTCTTTATTTTAAATCATTAGGTAAATCAAGGGACCACGCCGTATAACACGGAACGGGTTTCCTCCCAAGAATACCAGTGCATAAAACAAACAGCGCAATGCTAAATGAAGAAAAATGAAGCTGTTATAAGACCCAGGTCCTATCACACAATGCAACGCAAGCCGGGGGATAGGGTTTTCCCTTATAACAGCCAAAGAATGCTTGATACGTTTAAAACAAATCATTTGATACTATTAGAAGTGCCTAGTGTATAAAACAACTTCAAATCATAAGTATCAATCATAGGCGGCATGAGCGCCCCATCCCACTATGTCGCCATATATAGGTTTACAAATAAAACCGCAAAGTCACGTATTTGGAAATTGGATTTCCATCTATGAACCGAGGCAAAAGATAGTCCTCAACCGATTCGAGACGCTCTAGTCCGTGTCTCAGGACCCAGACACAGGTGGGCCCTTGGATCCTCAGGGCCGGTCCACCGATGTGGATTAAAATGCCTGAACACTACGTTTCCCCACCCTATGGGGTGTAAGTCTGGTCCGTCAGCCGACCAGAATGCATCGGCCGAAACCGATATAACCGAGGCGCCTCGCAACAGCAACAACCACATAAGTCAAACTCGTCAGGGCGTGTAAAACCACTGACGCCACTTCTAACTAGAAAGAAACGTATGCCCTCCCTGACGTCCGTCTCCCGTTTTTTGGTTCATACCGGGTGTGAAACACGCGAGGTATACGTTACACAAAGCTACGCCACAAAGGCCGTGCTTTGATCATCAACCACAAGACTTTGCTTTTCAACAGAAGCCTTGATCATTTGCATCTTAGCATGCCACACAGGCAAGCCATCCTATGCAACCGATATCAGTCACACAGAATGAAATCCGATGTCAGACACACAGTCCATTTACAAGTCCGTTCTGGGTCTGAACGAAACCGGAGGCACCTAGTACCCCGCATATCCATCGATCTCCAAGTACGTCTGGACGATCACTAACTGTTTCCATCTTCTTGGGTGTACAGCCCAATCAAGATCATCAGTTATCACCCAAACGACGTGAAGACCTCCGGTCTTCGACCATCGTCTTCATCTTCGACTTATCGTCGTATCAGTTATTCAGAATGGGATAAACCCGGTCTTTCCGAATAACTCGCGTATATATTATAAAAGTGTTACACAAACACAACATACGCCTCATTCCAATTCATTAGTCACTAACCGTAAATTAATCAAGAGAATAATTCCCCAAATATTAACCCCGAAGGCCGAAACCAACATCAGATCAATATCCAGAAAACCATTCTGCTTGGCCAACCGACAGTTAGTTTCTAAATTTCACATTCATAGGGAAAGATTCCCATTGATTTTATCAAAGATAAATTCCTTGAATTTATTCTTTAATCCATTTTTGAATATCAATTCAAACTAGTCGGGATTAGCGAACCTTACCGAAGTAATCATTTGTTTTAATTTCCCAATCCCAACCTATTCATCCCATGAAGTAAGACTGGTAATACTTCATATCTAACACCACAGTGTTATCGGTAAATTCAATTACCATTTCACGTTCAAATCTAATTAAAGATTTAACTATCGCCTGGAGCAAAACTGGTGATACTCCATTTCGATCATTTCAATCTAATTAAAGATTCATTAAAACTCCACTTAGTTTTAATCTTTGACTGGGTTAAAGAATCAGTGTCATTTAAAAACACGGTTCACGATAAACCCAAAGTCACATCCCATTAATTATCGGGTTAAAGAACAAGTGTTATTTAAAACACTGTTCACGATAAACCCAAAAATCAATATCCATTCAATTCCAATTAAATACTATTTAATTGGTACACTTCATTAAATCTAAATAAAAAGATTTAATCTTTTCTCAACTGGGTTCAAGAACAGTGTTAGTGAAGACACCATTCACGACAAACCCAAATCACATTCGATATTCAATACAAGGCTCTGAATAGAAAATATATCGGCTTATATTCAATATCAAATTCTACGACTAACAAATGTCGTATTGGAAATAACGATATAAATATATATATCTTTCAAATTTCCATAACAACACCTGTATAATCACGAATTCCAACATCGAAATATTCCGAAGACAATTTCGATTCGAATCCACTCCAATGCAATCATTGGAAATTTTGGTTATTTTTAAAACCCTTTTTAAATTCAATTTATTTATTTAAAAATAAATAGAATTATATTTCTAGTTCAAAACTAGTTCATTTCGATAAAAATCCATTTTTATCTTTTCAAATATGGAGTTTTTCATCCCAATTCTTTCTAAATCATTTCTTATGATTTTACACAAATTATTGCTATTTTTAATAATTTTATCTAGGCCCGTACAGTCGATTTCCATCAATGGCCATCGAACTGCACTTACAGCGACCTTTTTCGAATTTGATTTGGACATAATTCCAAATCCAACCGTTAGATTTCAAATTTCTAATTTTCATTAGAAAGCTCTTTTCGATACGAACCCAACGGTTCCGGTTTTAGGAGAATCCGACGGTCGGATCTCCCGCAATGTCCGTTTGAAATAAATGGTCGAAATTCGAGAACTACCGCGGCGCGGCGCGTTCTATTCAGGCCATTATATTATATATATAATATATATAATATATATTCCGTCGATTTCTATTTAAAACGAATTATATAAATAGTTTTAAAATTCGTTTCAAAATCTATTTCAACTTCCATTTCAATACAAAGCAAAATTGAATTCTTCTTTATAAATTCGTTTTAAAATTCATTTCTATTCAATTCGAATTTCAATTCAATTTGAATTCATTTCAATTCGTTTTCAATTCATTTCGAAATCGTTTTCAATTCAATTCATTTCGAAATCGTTTTCAATTCAATTCATTTCGAAATCGTTTTCAATTCAATTCATTTCGAAATCGTTTTCAATTCATTTCATTTCGAAATCGTTTTCAATTCAATTCATTTCGAAATCGTTTTCAATTCATTTCATTTCGAAATCGTTTTCAATTCAATTCATTTCGAAATCGTTTTCAATTCATTTTGAATTCGTTTTCAATTCAATTCATTTCGAAATCGTTTTCAATTCATTTTGAATTCGTTTTCAATTCAATTTATTTCGAAATATTTGATTTCAAAATTACTTTTTAATATTCATTTTAAAATGAATAAAATCGATATAAATATCGTTCACGTCTAAATGGCGTCACTCTAATCAACACGGCTTCATATATTGACATTTTCAAATATTCCATTTCGAATATTTCTATTTTAAATATTTCTATTTTAAAACTGGAATGAGGCCCAATCAATTACCATATAAAGTTAATTATATGGATTTTCATACAACACATGTATAATAGCCTTGAAAAATAATCAACCATCAACCAAAGTGCACTACACTGTATAAGCATCAAATATGGATATTCAACGCTTATAACAGCCTGTCAATCAATCGATCGACATATTTAATCAATCAGGATGAGTGAAATTCATATTTCATCCCAACACCCGTGTGGGGTTTCAAACAATCAAACACCTATTTTATTTGTGCTGTTGGGCGATGTGTAAAATTTATCGTCCCAATCAATGTCATTCAAATAGGTGTACATAAACAAACCGTCCGGTTTATAAATGAATATTTTATTTTATTCACTTCACGTTAAAAATTATATTTTTAACGATAAAACATTTTATTTTAACATATGAATTCCTATTCAGTTCCTTCTTTAAATAAAATGCCATTTTTATTTTTCTAACTTATTTTAGAAAATTTCGGCGGCATAACGGCACGATACTAGAAACGGGACAAGGCCTAGCCTTATCCCCGGTCTAGTGAAGGCCCACGCCATTCACACATCAATCAAATTCACTTTCGTTATGCAAACCACACAATTTGGAGTAAGGGTCTAACCTAGCCTTACTCCTTCGCCTTATAACGGCGCACGTCTAATCCTAACCAATTTATCGATTCGATTTTTCACACCACAAACCACATTCAAACCAATATCACCATCAATAACCAAACAGCCAAACAAACAAGTCCATGGTCTGTGGACGATTGTGTCGGGTGCTACTAAACACCGTCTGCATCCTAGTATATATATATAACTAGAAAAGTAAATTGAAAGGTGAGAAATTCTCACTTATAGCTATCCTAGCTCCACGGCACTTCATTTAGAGAAGTCTTCCTCGTTATCGCCTCTTCGTCATCTTCGTTGCCCGTAGTCACTATATATATAAAAATCGAATTTTTACTTCAAAGTTCAATATATAAAAATCGAATTTTTATTTCAAAGTTCAATATATAAAAATCGAATTTTTAGTTCAAAGTTCAATATATAAAAATCGAATTTTTATTTAGAAGTTCGATATATAAAAATCATATTTTTATGCCGAAGTTCAATATATAAAAATCGAATTTCCATTTCAAAGTTCAATATATAAAAATCGAATTTCCATTTCAAAGTTCAATATATAAAAATCGAATTTTTATTTCAACGTTCAATATATAAAAATCGAATTTTTATTTCGCCATTCAATATAAAAACTAATTTTTATTCTTCGCTTTCATATATAAAGATCTAAATTTTCTTCTATGTAAACAATATAAAGATCATATTTTTATTTCGATTTAAACAATACAAAAATTATATTTTTAAAGCAAATTCATTTTTAAAAACCATAGTTTTTTTTATTCAAAGCAAATTCATTTATAAACCATAAAGTAAAATCAGTTTTTATTTTTCTACAAATATAAAGATCTGGTTTTTCCTAATACAAAAATCTGAACTTTTATAAATTAAAAATCTAAATTTTTATAACTTAAAAATCCTAACTTTTATATATTAAAAATCCTAACTTTTCAGTTTTATTACTTTTTAAAAATATCAGTTTTTATACTTTAAACCTTTTCAGTTTTCAAGTTAATAAAAAAAAACAGTTTAAAGTAAATAATAAAAAAAACAGTTTAAAGCTAATAATAAAAAAAACAGTTTAAAGCTAATAATAATAAAAAAAACAGTTTAAAGCTTACAGGGGGGGCTCGTCGGTTCTGGGGGGCTTCAACGAGGCGGAGGGGTCTTCAACGAGGCGGAGCGGTGGTGCTGTCTGGTGGCGTCGCGATGGGTTCGAGGCGGAGGCAGTAGGGTTCAGGGCTTCGGGGTCTTCGTCGGTTTCGAGGGGTCTGGGTCTTCGATTGAGGGAGGCGGTGGCTTTGGGGCGAGGCGGTGGCTTTGGGGCGAGGCGACGGCGATGTCTGGGGGGGGGGGGGGGGCGGCGCCTTGATTCGATTCAGGTTTTTTTTTTTTTTCCTTTGTTTCTGAAATTATAATGAACGGGGGGGGGGGTGTTATAAAGGAGAAAATATATATATTAATTTTATTTTATTTTTCTTTAATTTACCAAAAGGCTGACTTTTCAAACGAACCCCAATCTGAACTCAACGACTGTCGCCCATAGCTAAATACCTCCATTCCGAACGCAATGGGATATGTATCGTAAGCTGGTTTGATCGTTACAATCATTTTCCGTTATATTTACATTTAAATCACTTTATTGAATTTTAAACGTACATTTCAAATTACCGGGGTCACATAATAACTAGAAAAATTCCAGAAAAATATTTTCTAGCTTCGTATTGACGATACGGTCCTAACAAAACTAGTTTCGTCGAATTCTGAGACCGTTAGAAAAATGGCCAATTTCCAGTCGATTAAAATCAACTGAAACTGGTCAAACGCGTTTTCCTTTGCCACGCTCACATATTGATTCGAAAAATTATGAAATTTGAAACCTAGCAATAACTTTACACTGCGGATCCAACAAAACTGGTTTCGTCGAAATCCGAGGTCGTTTGCAAAATGGCTATTTTTAAGGGCCTGAATTTCATAGCGACTATTCAGAATTTTCAACTGGACACATCTTTTGATTCCCGATATGAAATCTTGATTATTCGGATTCGTTGGAAAGATATTATCAATTAGATCCCATTATTTTTGGTTTCACTAAAATCCGGATTGTTTTGCACCCGGTACATTCAATTGAAATTTGAAATCGAATTATCGAACTACCGCGCCATTTTCAATTCTATTTATAATTATATATAATTATTTATATTCTAACGACGACGCGTACAATATATACGTTCGAATTATATTCAAAATAAGTTTCTCGTCAATATTATTTAAAATAATTCATTTTAAATAATCAAAATTCGATAAAATGGCCAAAATAAAAATTTCAAACTGGCTCGCATTTTACGGGTTGTTACAATCTCCCCCACTTAAAACTTTTCGTCCCCGAAAAGGAACAAAGTCGAAAGTGGTTTGATTAATCAGCCCTACGCTCGATCTGGCTTCCATTCTCCACCTCTTTAGTTTCTGAGAATTTTCAAAACTTCAAAAATTTGGCTAACTCCCTAAATTTTTGAAAAATTTCGCCATAACCTCCCCTGCAATGGGAGCATCGGGGAATTTCAAATAGCTTCCCCGGTCCTTCAGATCTCAAAAAGAAAAAGAAAAAGCCAAGCGGCTAGCCAATAGGCTCACAAAATCATCATCACCCAAACAAAACAGGAAATTATGTAGTAAACATGTACCTATTTGTCGGGCAAACAAATTTTATTCTCTGGCTCTAGCCTCCTTGCTATGACCTGTTCAAAATATATACATGTATGCAAGCAAATGCAACCAAATTTCAATACAATTCAATATTTGATTCAATTAGGCTAAATGGTTCAAAATTAGCAAACAACTAAACAAACAACACAAACATCAATCAATTAGTGAATTAGAGTTTCAAATTCATAATTTTGATACATATACAAAAATCATGTTTTTGATACCAAATCACAACAATAGGCCCTATCTAATTTTGGTTCTCACACCAGTCTAATGGAAATATATAGATATCACACCTTCGAAACACGAATATAAATACTAATGATGTGGCCACATCATCAGAATTATCCCCGGGTGTCTAGAATGTGACTCTATATCTATCCAATATATTAAAATTTCAAATACACGCGGATCAGACGTATACGCAAAATCTATATATATTGGATTGTCCACATCAATATAAATAGGTAATCAAATACGAATAATTGATTTAAATTTTCAAAACAAAAATTTGTTTTCACTTTCAAAAATATACTCTTCACACTCGTTCTAGGATACTACTGATCCCATCTCTAACGAGTCATTCCCATTGGATTTTACTAATCCAATATCTGATGAATTCTTTCGTATGGTTCTAATGTGTCTTGTTCTCTGCTTTGTAAACCAAAGCTCTGATACCAACTGTGACGGCAAGGAATTTCGCTCGGTCCGAATCAGTCGTTAAACCGATCCAGGCCGTTCGAAACGCCCTATCGTTCGAGAACACGACAAATCAGAATGCATACAGAAGAACATTTCACTGTATATTACAACAATGCATCAGATTACAAGAATATACAGAGTATGAATAAATAATTATTACACAGAAATAACAGAGATTTAAATTACATTTAAATACATCGCAGCGGAAAATAACACAATACACAACTAGAAGTAGATATACGGATACAAAGCTTTCCGGATATCGTTCCAGCTGTAAACCAGGATCCTGTGAATATAAATCTGCAAAACCCAAAACTACTAGCTGCCCGTGTCAAAATAAGGGCACCCAGAGTTTAGGTTAAAACAATAAACTCCAGGTCAGTCAGGGACTGGTGTGAGAACTAAAACAGTTAATCTTCTTTATTTTAAATCATTAGGTAAATCAAGGGACCACGCCGTATAACACGGAACGGGTTTCCTCCCAAGAATACCAGTGCATAAAACAAACAGCGCAATGCTAAATGAAGAAAAATGAAGCTGTTATAAGACCCAGGTCCTATCACACAATGCAACGCAAGCCGGGGGATAGGGTTTTCCCTTATAACAGCCAAAGAATGCTTGATACGTTTAAAACAA
Source organism: Allium sativum (assembly GCA_030737875.1). Taxonomy (NCBI): domain Eukaryota; kingdom Viridiplantae; phylum Streptophyta; class Magnoliopsida; order Asparagales; family Amaryllidaceae; genus Allium; species Allium sativum. Next base: position 76,731,189 of record CM060917.1, read on the forward strand.
ATCATTTGATACTATTAGAAGTGCCTGGTGTATAAAACAACTTCAAATCATAAGTATCAATCATAGGCGGCATGAGCGCCCCATCCCACTATGTCGCCATATATAGGTTTACAAATAAAACCGCAAAGTCACGTATTTGGAAATTGGATTTCCATCTATGAACCGAGGCAAAAGATAGTCCTCAACCGATTCGAGACGCTCTAGTCCGTGTCTCAGGACCCAGACACAGGTGGGCCCTTGGATCCTCAGGGCCGGTCCACCGATGTGGATTAAAATGCCTGAACACTACGTTTCCCCACCCTATGGGGTGTAAGTCTGGTCCGTCAGCCGACCAGAATGCATCGGCCGAAACCGATATAACCGAGGCGCCTCGCAACAGCAACAACCACATAAGTCAAACTCGTCAGGGCGTGTAAAACCACTGACGCCACTTCTAACTAGAAAGAAACGTATGCCCTCCCTGACGTCCGTCTCCCGTTTTTTGGTTCATACCGGGTGTGAAACACGCGAGGTATACGTTACACAAAGCTACGCCACAAAGGCCGTGCTTTGATCATCAACCACAAGACTTTGCTTTTCAACAGAAGCCTTGATCATTTGCATCTTAGCATGCCACACAGGCAAGCCATCCTATGCAACCGATATCAGTCACACAGAATGAAATCCGATGTCAGACACACAGTCCATTTACAAGTCCGTTCTGGGTCTGAACGAAACCGGAGGCACCTAGTACCCCGCATATCCATCGATCTCCAAGTACGTCTGGACGATCACTAACTGTTTCCATCTGCTTGGGTGTACAGCCCAATCAAGATCATCAGTTATCACCCAAAAGACGTGAAGACCTCCGGTCTTCGACCATCGTCTTCATCTTCGACTTATCGTCGTATCAGTTATTCAGAATGGGATAAACCCGGTCTTTCCGAATAACTCGCGTATATATTATAAAAGTGTTACACAAACACAACATACGCCTCATTCCAATTCATTAGTCACTAACCGTAAATTAATCAAGAGAATAATTCCCCAAATATTAACCCCGAAGGCCGAAACCAACATCAGATCAATATCCAGAAAACCATTCTGCTTGGCCAACCGACAGTTAGTTTCTAAATTTCACATTCATAGGGAAAGATTCCCATTGATTTTATCAAAGATAAATTCCTTGAATTTATTCTTTAATCCATTTTTGAATATCAATTCAAACTAGTCGGGATTAGCGAACCTTACCGAAGTAATCATTTGTTTTAATTTCCCAATCCCAACCTATTCATCCCATGAAGTAAGACTGGTAATACTTCATATCTAACACCACAGTGTTATCGGTAAATTCAATTACCATTTCACGTTCAAATCTAATTAAAGATTTAACTATCGCCTGGAGCAAAACTGGTGATACTCCATTTCGATCATTTCAATCTAATTAAAGATTCATTAAAACTCCACTTAGTTTTAATCTTTGACTGGGTTAAAGAATCAGTGTCATTTAAAAACACGGTTCACGATAAACCCAAAGTCACATCCCATTAATTATCGGGTTAAAGAACAAGTGTTATTTAAAACACTGTTCACGATAAACCCAAAAATCAATATCCATTCAATTCCAATTAAATACTATTTAATTGGTACACTTCATTAAATCTAAATAAAAAGATTTAATCTTTTCTCAACTGGGTTCAAGAACAGTGTTAGTGAAGACACCATTCACGACAAACCCAAATCACATTCGATATTCAATACAAGGCTCTGAATAGAAAATATATCGGCTTATATTCAATATCAAATTCTACGACTAACAAATGTCGTATTGGAAATAACGATATAAATATATATATCTTTCAAATTTCCATAACAACACCTGTATAATCACGAATTCCAACATCGAAATATTCCGAAGACAATTTCGATTCGAATCCACTCCAATGCAATCATTGGAAATTTTGGTTATTTTTAAAACCCTTTTTAAATTCAATTTATTTATTTAAAAATAAATAGAATTATATTTCTAGTTCAAAACTAGTTCATTTCGATAAAAATCCATTTTTATCTTTTCAAATATGGAGTTTTTCATCCCAATTCTTTCTAAATCATTTCTTATGATTTTACACAAATTATTGCTATTTTTAATAATTTTATCTAGGCCCGTACAGTCGATTTCCATCAATGGCCATCGAACTGCACTTACAGCGACCTTTTTCGAATTTGATTTGGACATAATTCCAAATCCAACCGTTAGATTTCAAATTTCTAATTTTCATTAGAAAGCTCTTTTCGATACGAACCCAACGGTTCCGGTTTTAGGAGAATCCGACGGTCGGATCTCCCGCAATGTCCGTTTGAAATAAATGGTCGAAATTCGCGAACTACCGCGGCGCGGCGCGTTCTATTCAGGCCATTATATTATATATATAATATATATAATATATATTCCGTCGATTTCTATTTAAAACGAATTATATAAATAGTTTTAAAATTCGTTTCAAAATCTATTTCAACTTCCATTTCAATACAAAGCAAAATTGAATTCTTCTTTATAAATTCGTTTTAAAATTCATTTCTATTCAATTCGAATTTCAATTCAATTTGAATTCATTTCAATTCGTTTTCAATTCATTTCGAAATCGTTTTCAATTCAATTCATTTCGAAATCGTTTTCAATTCAATTCATTTCGAAATCGTTTTCAATTCAATTCATTTCGAAATCGTTTTCAATTCATTTCATTTCGAAATCGTTTTCAATTCAATTCATTTCGAAATCGTTTTCAATTCATTTCATTTCGAAATCGTTTTCAATTCAATTCATTTCGAAATCGTTTTCAATTCATTTTGAATTCGTTTTCAATTCAATTCATTTCGAAATCGTTTTCAATTCATTTTGAATTCGTTTTCAATTCAATTTATTTCGAAATATTTGATTTCAAAATTACTTTTTAATATTCATTTTAAAATGAATAAAATCGATATAAATATCGTTCACGTCTAAATGGCGTCACTCTAATCAACACGGCTTCATATATTGACATTTTCAAATATTCCATTTCGAATATTTCTATTTTAAATATTTCTATTTTAAAACTGGAATGAGGCCCAATCAATTACCATATAAAGTTAATTATATGGATTTTCATACAACACATGTATAATAGCCTTGAAAAATAATCAACCATCAACCAAAGAGCACTACACTGTATAAGCATCAAATATAGATATTCAACGCTTATAACAGCCTGTCAATCAATCGATCGACATATTTAATCAATCAGGATGAGTGAAATTCATATTTCATCCCAACACCCGTGTGGGGTTTCAAACAATCAAACACCTATTTTATTTGTGCTGTTGGGCGATGTGTAAAATTTATCGTCCCAATCAATGTCATTCAAATAGGTGTACATAAACAAACCGTCCGGTTTATAAATGAATATTTTATTTTATTCACTTCACGTTAAAAATTATATTTTTAACGATAAAACATTTTATTTTAACATATGAATTCCTATTCAGTTCCTTCTTTAAATAAAATGCCATTTTTATTTTTCTAACTTATTTTAGAAAATTTCGGCGGCATAACGGCACGATACTAGAAACGGGACAAGGCCTAGCCTTATCCCCGGTCTAGTGAAGGCCCACGCCATTCACACATCAATCAAATTCACTTTCGTTATGCAAACCACACAATTTGGAGTAAGGGTCTAACCTAGCCTTACTCCTTCGCCTTATAACGGCGCACGTCTAATCCTAACCAATTTATCGATTCGATTTTTCACACCACAAACCACATTCAAACCAATATCACCATCAATAACCAAACAGCCAAACAAACAAGTCCATGGTCTGTGGACGATTGTGTCGGGTGCTACTAAACACCGTCTGCATCCTAGTATATATATATAACTAGAAAAGTAAATTGAAAGGTGAGAAATTCTCACTTATAGCTATCCTAGCTCCACGGCACTTCATTTAGAGAAGTCTTCCTCGTTATCGCCTCTTCGTCATCTTCGTTGCCCGTAGTCACTATATATATAAAAATCGAATTTTTACTTCAAAGTTCAATATATAAAAATCGAATTTTTATTTCAAAGTTCAATATATAAAAATCGAATTTTTAGTTCAAAGTTCAATATATAAAAATCGAATTTTTATTTAGAAGTTCGATATATAAAAATCATATTTTTATGCCGAAGTTCAATATATAAAAATCGAATTTCCATTTCAAAGTTCAATATATAAAAATCGAATTTCCATTTCAAAGTTCAATATATAAAAATCGAATTTTTATTTCAACGTTCAATATATAAAAATCGAATTTTTATTTCGCCATTCAATATAAAAACTAATTTTTATTCTTCGCTTTCATATATAAAGATCTAAATTTTCTTCTATGTAAACAATATAAAGATCATATTTTTATTTCGATTTAAACAATACAAAAATTATATTTTCAAAGCAAATTCATTTTTAAAAACCATAGTTTTTTTTATTCAAAGCAAATTCATTTATAAACCATAAAGTAAAATCAGTTTTTATTTTTCTACAAATATAAAGATCTGGTTTTTCCTAATACAAAAATCTGAACTTTTATAAATTAAAAATCTAAATTTTTATAACTTAAAAATCCTAACTTTTATATATTAAAAATCCTAACTTTTCAGTTTTATTACTTTTTAAAAATATCAGTTTTTATACTTTAAACCTTTTCAGTTTTCAAGTTAATAAAAAAAAACAGTTTAAAGTAAATAATAAAAAAACAGTTTAAAGCTAATAATAAAAAAAACAGTTTAAAGCTAATAATAATAAAAAAACAGTTTAAAGCTTACAGGGGGGGCTCGTCGGTTCTGGGGGGCTTCAACGAGGCGGAGGGGTCTTCAACGAGGCGGAGCGGTGGTGCTGTCTGGTGGCGTCGCGATGGGTTCGAGGCGGAGGCGGTAGGGTTCAGGGCTTCGGGGTCTTCGTCGGTTTCGAGGGGTCTGGGTCTTCGATTGAGGGAGGCGGTGGCTTTGGGGCGAGGCGGTGGCTTTGGGGCGAGGCGACGGCGATGTCTGGGGGGGGGGGGGGGGCGCCTTGATTCGATTCAGGTTTTTTTTTTTTTTTTTCCTTTGTTTCTGAAATTATAATGAACGGGGGGGGGGGTGTTATAAAGGAGAAAATATATATATTAATTTTATTTTATTTTTCTTTAATTTACCAAAAGGCTGACTTTTCAAACGAACCCCAATCTGAACTCAACGACTGTCGCCCATAGCTAAATACCTCCATTCCGAACGCAATGGGATATGTATCGTAAGCTGGTTTGATCGTTACAATCATTTTCCGTTATATTTACATTTAAATCACTTTATTGAATTTTAAACGTACATTTCAAATTACCGGGGTCACATAATAACTAGAAAAATTCCAGAAAAATATTTTCTAGCTTCGTATTGACGATACGGTCCTAACAAAACTAGTTTCGTCGAATTCTGAGACCGTTAGAAAAATGGCCAATTTCCAGTCGATTAAAATCAACTGAAACTGGTCAAACGCGTTTTCCTTTGCCACGCTCACATATTGATTCGAAAAATTATGAAATTTGAAACCTAGCAATAACTTTACACTGCGGATCCAACAAAACTGGTTTCGTCGAAATCCGAGGTCGTTTGCAAAATGGCTATTTTTAAGGGCCTGAATTTCATAGCGACTATTCAGAATTTTCAACTGGACACATCTTTTGATTCCCGATATGAAATCTTGATTATTCGGATTCGTTGGAAAGATATTATCAATTAGATCCCATTATTTTTGGTTTCACTAAAATCCGGATTGTTTTGCACCCGGTACATTCAATTGAAATTTGAAATCGAATTATCGAACTACCGCGCCATTTTCAATTCTATTTATAATTATATATAATTATTTATATTCTAACGACGACGCGTACAATATATACGTTCGAATTATATTCAAAATAAGTTTCTCGTCAATATTATTTAAAATAATTCATTTTAAATAATCAAAATTCGCTAAAATGGCCAAAATAAAAATTTCAAACTGGCTCGCATTTTACGGGTTGTTACAGCAACCAAAGAGTTAGCACTACATACTGTACAACACTCTAAGGTATCATATCAAACAGTGTAAGATACGGAGGTGGGGGAGGTGTGCATGTCATAATGATGGAAAACAATCAAGCATAGCATCCATCCTCACATCCCTCACTCAGTGCTTAAAGCATACGATATTCACCACTTCGATCACCCAACATTCCTTGCTACGATCACTTTGCCCCATGAAGTCATAAATGGCTTCACTGCACTGATAACGTAGCCACTAATTCCTTGCTATGTCCACTTGCCCCGTGGAGTTATTCACCCCATCTGCGCTGGCTCATAGCCTTACCAATCCTTACTATGTCCACTTGCCCCATGGAGTTATTCACCCCATCTGAGCTGGCTCATAGTCTTACTACGCATCACCTTGCCCCTCAGGTCATAATGACCCTACTGCACTGATAACGTAGTCTTGCTACCATCACCTTTCCCCTCAGGTCATAATGACCCTACTGCACTGATAAGTAGCCACCATCCATTTTTAGTGGTGAATCAAAGTTATGAACGTCGACAACTCCTTAGCACACGTCCCGCAGCAAAGTCCAACCATGAAGTGAACTCATTGGTTCCCAACTGGATCCTGAGCTCTAACTTCCCATATTGGACTACCTTTGCATCTCGGGTTATTGGTCATCACCATCGAATCGGATCGGATCTGCCTTCACATTCTTCATCGCATCGGGTCGCGCCTCCTACGTCGGATCGGGTCGTGGTCCTCCTTTCCTTTGCTTCGGATCGTGCTCCCCTTCTCGGTTCGGATCGGAACACCCCATACGGATCGGATCGTGGTTCTTCAAGCGGTTCGGATCGGACGCCCTTCTCCAGGTCGGCGGATCGTGCTCACCCTTCATGGACGGATCGGGTCGTAATGCTTATTCGCGATCCGGATCAGAGTACTTCAGTTTGACACGACGCTGCATCGATTCGCTTCGTGGGCCTTGCACAGACGGTTCGGTTCGGAGGAGGTGACTCGACTCGTGGGGATGGCCCCACGATCCCATAGGGCGATCTGATCGTCCCTCAACCCCCTATGCGATCCGAACCCCTGCACCTTGTCCAGCGAGCTGTTTACGCCCCTCGACGGCGTTTTCGACCATTCCAACTATTCTAAACAGTCACATAGCATTTCATACAGTCATAGCAACATGCATAATCAACCACAACCATCAAAACATCAATATGATAGGTAAAAATGGATCAAACATACCCAAAATCCCATATTTCCCCTTAAGCATGTTTAGGTGAAACTGATGATAGGATTAACAAATCTTAACCAAATTAACCCAAATTTATATCAGAGGTCTAAAACATCATTCCGAATTTTATAAACATTTTTCCAGAAATTTATCATGTCTAAATTCGCTAATTAACACTAATCACCCCTAATTAGCCATAATTAGTGCAAAACTAAGCAAATCACTCACCTTAGCCACAAAATAAACTAAGATCTGAAATGATTCTCTGATTTGATGCGAATTTCAATACCAAACAGCAGCTCCTTTGTTGATTTGGTGAAGATCCTTCTTGATTAGGGGTTGCTAAGCCAAATCCTTAACCTAAAGGTGATTTGGAGGTGATTTAGAGGTTGGAGGCCATTTTTAGGGATCCTTGGTGATAGTGGAGGCTAGAAAACTGAAATGGAATGATTCTCCATCTCATTTCAGCCCTCCCATAACCCTAATCCCGAAATGGGTTATGGGCCTACTCACTAATCACCCGATTTGGCCCGGTTAAGCAGTTTTTCACACTCCAAACCTTGTTTCAGCCATATCTCCCAAACGGTAAGTCCGTTTGGCTATTATAACCACTCTACGGAAAGAGAAACCATCAAACGAATCCAATGGAAGTGGTTTTAGGTCAAAATTCCTTTCCAATCAAAAGTTATGGCCAAAACAGTACCAACTAGGGGCAAAATGGTCATTTAAAAATCGACAAAAATCATGAACATGGGAAATGACTTTAATAGATGTTTCCCAAAGTTACATGACCATACGACTTCACATGGGAAAGAAATAAATATTCTACGATCCTATGACGTGTAGAATACGGGTCATTACACTCTCCCCCCCTTAAGAAATTTCGCCCCCGAAATTCCCTAATCCAAACATACACAAGGGTTCCGCATGCCTATCAACCATAAAACAACCATCAAACATACAAAACAAGTGAAATAAGTCTATCCTAGCGTGCGGAATAACTAAATCGCAAAGTAAATCTTACCAGGCAAAGAGTTCTGGGTGTGTCTTCCTAATGCTCTCCTCTGTCTCCCAAGTACAATCATTCTCGTCCTCGCCCCACTGAACCTTGACTAGCTTCACCGACTTCCTTCGAAGTTGCTTCGTATCGTGCCCCACAATACGAATCGGCTTGCGGTTCCCAACCGCCTCGGGTTCTACCTCGAAGTCCTCTAACTGATCAGGTGAAATAGTCATATCTGAGTCGTGAACGAACTTCCTTAGTTGGGAAACATGAAATACATTGTGAACTCCTGCCATCTTCTCTGGTAAGCCGACTCTATATGCCAAATTCCCGACTAATTCAAGAACAGGGAACGGGCCAACAAATCTTGGTGCTAACTTGCCTCTCCTGCCAAATCGTATCACGCTCTTCAACGGAGAGATCTTGACAAACACCAAGTCACCAACGGAGAATTTCAAGTCCCTTCTCCTCTTATCGGCATAACTCTTCTGCCTATCTTGAGCAGCTTTCATTCGTTGTTGAATGATCTTAATCTTATCCGACGTTTCTCTCACCATATCTGGTCCAAGCACAAACTTCTCGCCAGTCTCTATCCAACATGATGGTTAGTTGCACGGTCTTCCGTACAAAGCTTCATATGGGGCCATACCGATACTGGATTGGTAACTATTATTATATGCAAACTCTACTAGATGCAAATGGTCATCCCATGATCCACCAAAATCCAATATACACGCTCTCAAGAGATCTTCCAATATGCGATTCACCCTCTCCGTCTGACCGTCGGTCTGAGGATGATATGCGGTACTGAGATGTAATCTTGACCCTAGAGCCTCTTGTAAGCTCTTCCAAAACCCACTAGTGAACAACGGGTCTCGGTCACTCACAATGCTTTTGGGTACTCCATGAAATCTCACTACCCACTTCATATACAATTCTGCCAACTTGATTGCCGTTCTGGTCGATTTGACTGGTATAAATCTTGCGCTCTTAGTCAATCGATCCACAATTACCCAAATGCTATCATATCCCGATCTAGTCCTTGGTAGGCCATCGATGAAATCCATCGAGACTTGCTCCCATTTCCAGTCGGGAATTTCTAATGGTTGCAACAACCCACTAGGCTTCTTTTGCTCGGCTTTAACTAGCTGGCAATTCATGCATTTGGATATAAACTTCCCAACGTCTCTTTTCATCCCTTCCCAGTAGTAGGTCTGTCTCATGTCTCGATACATCTTATTACCACCGGGATGTATAGTCAGTTTTGAGTGATGACATTCTCTAAGCACTTCATCTCTCAAACCGTTCACGTTGGGCACAACTAGTCTTCCATTCTTTCGAAGCCATCCATCTCGATCAAGCCCATACACATTCATCTCCTCATCAATACCCATCTCTAACTTGGAAATGATTTCCAATAGATTAGGATCGTCCCTCTGGCTAGAACCAATCCGCTCTATCAGAGTGGGTCTGATCGTCAAACTAGCGAGCATAACTGGATCCAACTCGCACTTTGGTCTGAAATCAAACCCCGCGATATACTCCAGTTGCTTCCATTCAAGAAACATTGCCCCTAAGCTGGCATGTCTCCTACTCAAGGCATCGGCTACCGCATTACCTTTTCCAGGTGTATATGCGATATCGAAATCATACGAAGCCAAGAACTCTAACCATCTCTGCTGACGGAGATTCAGATCTTTCTGAGAGAAGAGATACTTTAACGATTTATGATCGGTAAACAACTCGAATCTTTCTCCCAAGAGATAATGTCTCCACATCTTCAGCGCAAATACAATCGCTGCCAATTCCAAATCGTGGGTAGGATACTTCTTCTCATGCGGTTTTAACTGTCGACTAGCATAAGCTACAACCCTACCTCCTTGCATCAATACTGCACCCAGTCCGGTACCACAAGCATCCGTGTATATCGTCATCTCTTCATTCCCTTTAGGAATGACTAACACTGGCGCACGCGTCAAGCTCTCTTTTAGACTCTTGAAGGCATCCTCACACACTCCGTCCCAGACGAAGGACTGATTCTTCTTAGTCAACTGAGTCAACGGTGCTGCAATCTTGGAGAAGTCCTAGATAAACTTACGATAATATCCAGCTAATCCCAAGAAACTTCTTACATCTGTAGCATTCTTGGGCGTAGGCCAATCCTGTACCGTAGCCACCTTCGCAGGGTCCACGGCAATACCACACCCTGAAACAACATGACCCAAGAATCTTACTTCCCTTCTCCAAAAATGACACTTAGAGAATTTCGCTTTCAATTGGTGTTTCCTCAACACCTCCATCACTATCCTCAAGTGTCCTTTGTGTTCCTCCTCTGTCCTTGAGTAAACAAGGATATCATCCACGAACACAAGAACAAACTTACTCAACTGATCTCTGAATACTCGATTCATAAGATCCACAAAATAAGCTGGTGCATTGGTCAACCCAAATGGCATAACCAACCACTCATAAAATCCAGACGGCGTCCTAAATGCCGTTTTCGGAACACTCTCATCTGCTACTCGAAGCTGATGAAATCCTGTCGCGAGGTCCAACTGGGAGAACACTCTAGCTCCTTCCAGCTGATCAAACAAATCATCTATCCTCGGTAGAGGATACTTATTCTTCCTCGTCACCTTATTCAACTCGCGATAGTCCACACATAAACGAAGGGAACCATCTGCCTTAGTGGCAAACACAACTGGTGCTCCCCACTCGGAGACACTCCTTCTAATAAATCCCTTCTTCAAAAGATTGCTGACTTGCACCCCGAGCTCTCGCTGCTCCCTTGGTGCCATACGACGAAGTGGCATCACTATAGGTCTGGCATCTTTCACTAAATCAATACGGAACTCAATTTCTCGGTGTGGTGGAAGCCCGGTCACCTCCTCGAAGACGTCCGGATACTGGCCAACCACGGGCACATCTGACAACTCATCCTGCGGGATGTCGAGGGAATTTACAAAACTAGCCATAACCCCATCACTAGGTAGACTACCAAACACTACCCTCCGCCCATCATCCGCCCTCACTGTCACCAAAAAGCCCTCACAGTCTACCACCACCCCGTACCTTTGGAGCCAATCGACTCCCAATATAATGCCATACCCAGTAAAGCCCAAAACAAAGCAATCACATACAAACATACATCCATGACTCGATAAGACCAAATTCCTGCAAATCATACTAAGGCTAGTCGAACCACCAATCGGGTTCGTCACAACCAATGGTCTATCGACTATCTCGGGTTCCAGTCCCAACCTATCTACCAGGTCACTAGATATGAAGGAACGGGAAGCCCTAGTATCAAACAAAACTCGAACTGGTATATCATAAATAGAAAGCATACCTTGAATAACCACATTCTTTCCTTTCTCCGCCGCAGTTGGGGCATTCGACGAAGAAGGAACAACATCAATAGCATATGCTTTCACAATCTGCTTCTCCTTAAGAGGTTGCGGACACTTATCTTTCTGATGTCCCGCTTGGCCACAGTTGTAGCACTTCCTTTCCGCTGGCTTGGCCCGACATTCCTTAGCATAATGGCCCTTCTTTCCACAGCTGAAGCACTCAACATCCTTCTTGCTCTTTTTCTGGCCACCCTTAGATTGGTCCTGCTTCCTCTTATTCTGAGAATTATTCTTGCCTCCACCGCCTGCTTGCGGCTTTGGCCCTTCTGCAGATGCAGCCTCAGTCTTTGACTTAGGGTAAAGGCTCTCTGATCTCAAAGCTTTCCCCATGATCGATTCAAAAGTCTCATCGATGTGGTTAATAAGCCTCTCCCCCAAGTACCCATCCAGACTAGTAATGAACTTCTCATTTTTCTTCTCAGGAGTATCAATGAGAGACAGTCCATACTTCGACAAGGTGTCGAACTCAGCAATATAATCAGAAACTGCCCTTCCGTTCTGCTTGAGTTCCAAGAACCTCTTAAACAACACCGATTTCTGGGCAGCTGGGATAAACTTCTCGCTAAAGCGAGCCTTGAACTGATCCTAAGAAACTTGATCTTCTGGAGTAGCTGTTCTAATGGCATTCCACCAATTCATCGCTCGCCCTTGCAGCTGACGAGACGCTAGCCTTCTCTTCATCGCATCCTCGAGACCCAAGTCATCAAAGATACGGTCACAGCTATCCATCCAGTCCTGAACATCCGTGGCCGACTCCGTTCCGTGGAACGGCTTCCCACCAAGATTAGTGTAATCTTTGCACAACTTGGCGAAATCGACCCTAGGCGCCTGCACTACTGGGCCAACACCAACTCCGGGATTGGGAATTTCCCCTTGCACTTCTCTAAGCATGTCTCTCATGAGGTTAGTAAACATAGCCCTCATGTCAGCGGCATTCCCTTGGTTGGTCCCTCTACCAGCACCCCTCGTCTCTCGGCTCATCGTTAATCTGTAAAAGGGAAACGATTAACGACCCCATTGTGGTGCTAGTGCAGTGCGGCTTCATCTTTATACTACTAATAGTATATACATACATAGCTTTTGAAAACCAAAGTAATCACAAATACGCGCTCTCATATACGTACTATCTCTCCCTAGTGTCTTTCCCTAGGTTAACTACGCAACCTAGAGCTCTGATACCAAGTGTGACGGCCCGGCCCGCACCAACCGACATTTACTCCAAAAGTGCGCTGTACACACGTCCAGCTAGCACGGAACGGGTCGTCAGAAGGAAAAAGGAAGAAGGAAATGAACATACAAGGATCCTGTAGAATGTCTCACAGCGCATAGAACAAAATATAATAATAACATACTTGACATAAAACAGGAGAGACAGTGCATAAGCTGAAAATCAGAACTAAACATCATAGCAGTGGAAATCCAAAATACAGCTTATTACAACTTTCCAAACTGTCTCAAGCAAAAGCAAGATAAATGAGGTACACTACTATGCCCAAGTAGCGACCACCAGCGACACAGGGAGAATGTGTATATATATATCATACGTGGAAGCCTCCTGCCCGCCTCCGAATCAGCTACTCGCGTATCACCAGCTAACCTGTCTCTAGTCTGCTCGTGTGAGCACCCAGAGTAATAAGAGGAGACATAAAACTCTGGGTCAGACATAAAGCCTGGTATGAGTGATAAGCATCTAAAGTGAACAATAACAGGTAGACTAAAACATACCTGAACCTGGACCTGCAACCAAAGAGTTAGCACTACATACTGTACAACACTCTAAGGTATCATATCAAACAGTGTAAGATACGGAGGTGGGGGAGGTGTGCATGTCATAATGATGGAAAACAATCAAGCATAGCATCCATCCTCACATCCCTCACTCAGTGCTTAAAGCATACGATATTCACCACTTCGATCACCCAACATTCCTTGCTACGATCACTTTGCCCCATGAAGTCATAAATGGCTTCACTGCACTGATAACGTAGCCACTAATTCCTTGCTATGTCCACTTGCCCCGTGGAGTTATTCACCCCATCTGCGCTGGCTCATAGCCTTACCAATCCTTACTATGTCCACTTGCCCCATGGAGTTATTCACCCCATCTGCGCTGGCTCATAGTCTTACTACGCATCACCTTGCCCCTCAGGTCATAATGACCCTACTGCACTGATAACGTAGTCTTGCTACCATCACCTTTCCCCTCAGGTCATAATGACCCTACTGCACTGATAAGTAGCCACCATCCATTTTTAGTGGTGAATCAAAGTTATGAACGTCGACAACTCCTTAGCACACGTCCCGCAGCAAAGTCCAACCATGAAGTGAACTCATTGGTTCCCAACTGGATCCTGAGCTCTAACTTCCCATATTGGACTACCTTTGCATCTCGGGTTATTGGTCATCACCATCGAATCGGATCGGATCTGCCTTCACATTCTTCATCGCATCGGGTCGCGCCTCCTACGTCGGATCGGGTCGTGGTCCTCCTTTCCTTTGCTTCGGATCGTGCTCCCCTTCTCGGTTCAGATCGGAACACCCCATACGGATCGGATCGTGGTTCTTTAAGCGGTTCGGATCGGACGCCCTTCTCCAGGTCGGCGGATCGTGCTCACCCTTCATGGACGGATCGGGTCGTAATGCTTATTCGCGATCCGGATCGGAGTACTTCAGTTTGACACGACGCTGCATCGATTCGCTTCGTAGGCCTTGCACAGACGGTTCGGTTCGGAGGAGGTGACTCGACTCGTGGGGATGCCCTCACGATCCCATAGGGCGATCCGATCGTCCCTCAACCCCCTATGCGATCCGAACCCCTGCACCTTGTCCAGCGAGCTGTTTACGCCCCTCGACGGCGTTTTCGACCATTCCAACTATTCTAAACAGTCACATAGCATTTCATACAGTCATAGCAACATGCATAATCAACCACAACCATCAAAACATCAATATGATAGGTAAAAATGGATCAAACATACCCAAAATCCCATATTTCCCCTTAAGCATGTTTAGGTGAAACTGATGATAGGATTAACAAATCTTAACCAAATTAACCCAAATTCATATCAGAGGTCTAAAACATCATTCCGAATTTTATAAACATTTTTCCAGAAATTTATCATGTCTAAATTCGCTAATTAACACTAATCACCCCTAATTAGCCATAATTAGTGCAAAACTAAGCAAATCACTCACCTTAGCCACAAAATAAACTAAGATCTGAAATGATTCTCTGATTTGATGCGAATTTCAATACCAAACAGCAGCTCCTTTGTTGATTTGGTGAAGATCCTTCTTGATTAGGGGTTGCTAAGCCAAATCCTTAACCTAAAGGTGATTTGGAGGTGATTTAGAGGTTGGAGGCCATTTTTAGGGATCCTTGGTGATAGTGGAGGCTAGAAAACTGAAATGGAATGATTCTCCATCTCATTTCAGCCCTCCCATAACCCTAATCCCGAAATGGGTTATGGGCCTACTCACTAATCACCCGATTTGGCCCGGTTAAGCAGTTTTTCACACTCCAAACCTTGTTTCATCCATATCTCCCAAACGGTAAGTCCGTTTGGCTATTGTAACCACTCTACGGAAAGAGAAACCATCAAACGAATCCAATGGAAGTGGTTTCAGGTTAAAATTCCTTTCCAATCAAAAGTTATGGCCAAAACAGTACCAACTAGGGGCAAAATGGTCATTTAAAAATCGACAAAAATCATGAACATGGGAAATGACTTTAATAGATGTTTCCCAAAGTTACATGACCATACGACTTCACATGGGAAAGAAATAAATATTCTACGATCCTATGACGTGTAGAATACGGGTCATTACAGCAATCAAGGAAGCTTTTGTGTTGAGGGATCCTAGGTTTGCTTAGTGAAGGAATTCACTCTCACAAGATATTGCTTTTGATTCGATTTGACCAGTGTATCTACCTTTTCTTCTTCATGAGGTTCGCAATTAAATAATGATAACCAGTTGGATACCTTAGGTTGATCTTCATCGGTGTAATGAGTCTTCTCGACATATCAAATGTATTATTTTCATCAATTTTTTTAAAATGCCCCATTTTTTGAAGGCGAGGTTGTTTTTTGCCTATTGCGATGTCGTGACGAGCCTATGGCATGTTTTCCGAACATTGTCCAATCTTAATGTGGTTGTGTTGCCCCCATACCATGGGTCTTCACGAGCTGTAAGAGCTTGATGTGATCAGCTTCTCGAGCTTCCTTGATTGTGGACAACATTCTAGAAGCTTCAACTTTGTCGACGAGAGTTTTTTTACACCTTCCAACATGCGCGAAGCTTCTGATTTTGTCAATACAACAGGAATCCTGGCTTTATTGATTAGTTTGGTGCTTTTACTTGGAAAAGTTCTTATATCTTTGTTCCCCCGCTCGGGGAGGTCTTTGGTTCTTCTGCCCCTACTCAGGGAGGACTTTATATTTTGTGCCCCCGCTCGGGGAGGTCTTTATATTTTGTGCCTAACATTCGTCACATCCGAGATGATCAAATGCTTCGCAAATTAATTGGTTAAAGTCCAACACTTGTCGCATTTGAGATATTCTGACACTACGCAAGCCCAACACCCGTCGCATCTGGGATGACCAAACACTGCGCGAGTTAATTGGTTAAAGCCCAACACCTATCGCATCTGGGATGACCAGACACTATGTGAGTTAATTTGTTAAACCCCAACACCTGTCGTATCTGGTATGACTAGACACTACGCGAGTTAATTAGATTAAAGCCCAACACCCATCGCATCTGGGATGACCATACAATACGTGAGTTAATTGGTTAAAGCCCAACACCCGTCGCATCTGGGATGACCAGACACTACACGAGTTAATTGGTTAAAGCCCAACACTCGTCACATCTGAGATATTCAGACACTACGCAAGTTAATTTGTTAAAGCCCAACACTTGTCGCATATGAGATATTCAGATACTACGCAAGTTAATTGGTTAAAGCCTAACACTTGTCGCATCTAAGATATTCAAAAACTACGTAAGTTAATTAGTTAAAGCCCAACACTTGTCAGATCTGAAATATTCAGACACTATGCAAGTTAATTGGATGCCTCTTCAACTGAGATTATTTATGTAGGATTCACTATGAGAGGCTTTCTGTTGCTCTATTTTTTCACGGGGCAGATGCCAGTTCCTTCACCAGATGCTTGACTTGGCGAGCTATCTCAGTTAAAGAACCAATGCCTTGAACCTCTCACTTGGGGAGGTGCCTCTTCGATGAAACTTACAATCCTCATGTTTATTTGTTATGGTGCTCATTCATCGTTTGACTCTTTGCGACTCTTTCCATTCGCTTTTCAAGGCCGTGCTATTTGTCTTCGTACTTGTGCGTATTGATGTTTATAGCACTTGACACTCGAGATAACGTTGTTGGGGTCGTAACGTCTTGTGGGGTTTCAAAGGAACAAGCGCTCGTCAGATAATCTGTATTGAAAAATCATCTTCAAGAAAAATTTTGAATTAACAAAAATTTTGCAAGTAAGAGATTTCACTCAGATAGGCATTATTCATAGAGCTAATGTTCAGTACAATGCATGTAAAATATTACAGACTTTTTTATAAGAATTTTGAATATAGCCGAAAGTAAAGTAGTAAAGTAATGGTGAAGATGATCTCTTATTGTGAGCTATTGAGATTGGAGTGCCACCAACAGTCATTAGTTGATCAACGACCTGGTATTAATCTGCCCTGGAACTCTATTACATGGACCGGACTGACCAACTATTACATTTTGTCCTTGAAGAGCTGGAGCAGAGTTTGAAACTTACAGATTCTTCACATATTGCTAGAGCATGTTCTTCCGAATCAATTCCTCAATCAGGCTTTTCAAATGTCTACATTCATTTGTATTGTGACCAGGTTGATTGTGGAAGAGGAAGAACTTTCCAGAGTTTGCTTTATCGTCACCTATTCTTTGAGGTTTCGGTGTAGGATAATTTTTAGTGTCTTTAGTCGTAACAAAGATGTTTTCCGGTATTTCCGTCAAAGGAGATAACTCAGAATTTCTGGAAAGGTGGATTTTCTTGCCGTCTTGATTATCCTTTCTGTCATTTCCTCTCTTTTGACCTTCGGCATTCTTCTGACTGACTTGAGCACAGTTATCTCTCCTTTCTAGTACCGTGCCACTTTCAGCAACGCTTATAACAAGAGGAGGGTTATCCTCCGCACTGATGAACTCTTCTGCTTTTTTATAGAATCTTTACAAGGTATTTGGCTTCTTCGTCTTGATCCACCTTCCAAATTCTGACTTCTTGTCTACAGCTCGGTTCAGTTCCATCAAGACTAATCTAGCTTCTGGATTTGCCACCTTTGCTGTAGCAACATTAAATCGAGTTAGAAAATCTTTAACCAACTCTCCTGGTCTATGCTTCAAGTCATTTTGTAACATCATATCTTTGACTTTGGTGTTTTGCAGCCTAAACTACTCCCTGAATTTCTTAGCTAAGAAAGAAAAGTTATCCACGGACCTTGGTGGTAATTGGTAAACCAAAGCGAAGCTACACTTTCCAAATATACTGGGAAGTGTAAGCATTTGATTTCATATATAGCTCGTGCACCATCCATGTTCTGATAGTACTTATACAAGAACAAATTAGGATAGCCAGTCCCATTATAAGCTTGGACGTTGGCGGATTAAACTTCCTTAGGAACTTGGCCATTTTAATCTTTTCAGTGAGTGGAGTCTTAGTTGGAGCAAACTCCCACTCCTTCTCATTATCATTCCGCTCCAAACTTTCCATTATGATTTGCCGGACCATTTCTACAAGACGTTCCTCTTCGCCATGTCGATTCACGGGGCGGACACCGTCTCCTTCGCTGGATGTTCGCCTAAGCAAACTGTCGCAGCTTGGGATCCGGGAACCGACGCCTCCCTTATGGGGAGGTTCCCCTTTTGCAGAACTATTCACTTTTTGAGAGGTAACTCTTTAAGAATGGTTCCTAGTAGATGGTTTAGATTCTTCATGGTCAGCATTGTTCGATTCGTCGATCTCTTGAACAGATCGATCACAATTTGGACTTAAGGAGGAAGAGTTAGCATCCTATGTAAGGTTGGCATTGGCATTAGCATTTATTGTATTATCTTGATTAGTAAAACGAGCTTCTAATCTAGCCATCAAAGCTTTGTTTGAGATGTCTATTTGTTGAGTCAAATCGGCAACGACTTCATTAACGGCTTGATTAATGGCTTCATTTAATTCATTCCTAGTGACACAAGCTCCTACTCCTGAGTATTGGCCAACTTCATGAAGATTAGTTTGCGGAGTAGTATGTTTATCTACAACATTTCCTGACCCTGAAGCTATTACGGACTTACTAACCGGCTTCTTCGGTGGCATTTTCTTAGACAAACTCTTGAATTTTAACAATAATATTTCGATTGGCTTGGATTTTAGATTTTGAGAATCTATCATAAAAAACAAGCCTTCAATTTCGGAATCTCCTACAAAGCACTTAACCTTTAGGATGTGAGTGTGGCCTTACGGTGGGTGCCAAAATGTTGATGTCAAAAATGGATAACAACACCCAAGGTGTAATTCTACACATCACAAGCAATTAAAATCTAGAAAAGTGGTAGCTACAAACACAAAAAGCAAGTAAAGACAGCGATTTATAGCGGTTCAGCCTAAATTGGCCTATGTCCACTTTGACGAGAATTCTTATTATCACTGTCAAAGTTACAAGATACATGATCTTTGCTATTTTACCCATTTTCTCTCTTTTTACAATAATCTTCTTTACTTCTTGTAACACCCCGCATTTTTAACTCAAGATAATAAAATATAAATAAGTTAATTTAATATTCAGAATTAAGTAAAATGGACTGCGCCATTGCGTCTGTTTCGAAATTTTGGCCAAGATAGACACTTAGTTTGCATAAAACGGACATCGTATGAAGAAATTATGAGCGTTAGAAGTTTGTATACATATAAGGAGCTTATATATATATATTAAATAAATATATCCAGAAAATTCGAAAATAATTTCAAAAATCAAAATTCATTAGCGGGAAAATCTAGAGGGAAATTAGACCGTTGGGGGTCGACCCACCAACAGGGGGGTCGACCTAGGGGTCGACCCACCTGCGGATCTGGAACATTCTTTTCTGATGTGGACGATTCTGATTTTTTTAAATTAAATCTGAGGGTCCTTATTGCTCCATACACCTATAAATAAGACCTTAGACCTAACCCTAAACCTCATAATTTGGCGGCTACGCTGGAACTCTGCCATTACTCTCTCTCCCCCCTCAAATATATTCAGAAATTTAGATTTATAAATTAGATAATCTTAAATTAAGATCTAGAGGGAAGAGATTGATGTTTTTTAGGTGTTCATAATTACGTGAAAATCAAGGTAACGTTCCAGATCCAATCTATTTAATTTTTCCTCCTCTTTCTTTTCCCTTTCTCTTTTAGTAAAAATAGTAAATCCATGATTATTAGGTTTAGAATTCAATTAGGGGAAGGTCATGGAATATTAGATCAGGACCAACTCCAGGATTTGGAAAGCTTATGAGGTGAGTGGATTTATGCCATATTATTTTAGATAACGGTGCATAATCGTTTAGCAATCCCCTTTTTATTAATTTTGAAATTGCCAGATTAATTATAAATTGCTGTTGTAACGACTTGAAATGTTAATATGAATATGTCAGGAAACTCCTATGTTGAATTGGTTAAAGTATTGAATGTTTACATGTTGGAGAAAATAAACTTGTTAGGATATGAATAGCCAATTCAGTGATTGTAACTACATGATTTACTTGTGGCATATTATTGAGTAATTGACATGTAACTTGCTAGATTTGAATAATTACCCGATTAAATGCTTACATGTCAAAAAGTAGAATTTAATACGTGTTAAAAGGGACATGCGCCAAAATATAGGCATAACTTGACAACATGTAAATTAGATTACAGTAAACATACGAAGAGGATAATATGCCAAAAATTTACATGAAAAAAAGGGATAGCTATTAAATATGAACATACCTAAATACACAGTAATTTGAAACTGTAACGCCTTAGACATGAGGTTAGATTGCACTTGTGATAGAAGCCTGCCCGGACCCGCCCGACATATCCACCATTCACAAGTGGTAAATCTAATGTGAGAGGTCTAAGTGCATAACTAAAAATGGTGCTAAGGCATGTGGTTAAGTCAACTTGTTGTAAAAGTCTGGCCGGACCCGCCCGACAAATCCATCGTCCACAAGTGTAGGCTTAATATGAGATGTCTAGGCATATGTATGTACATATTTAAAAATATATGTATATAACAAGATATGAATAAATTTAATTAAAAATGGCGGAAAAACGGGAACCTGCCCCGCCAAATCTCAATTTCACATCTAATTCATATCGTGCTTCTTCTCAAATTAGATCTGGTGTTAATTTAGTTGATTCTTCAGCTAAGGAGAGTCATGCAGTAGATCCGAAGTCGTTGAAGTATGTTAAACCATCAACAGGTCGTATTATCATTTTGGAGGAGGTTTTTAATGAATCGAAGGAGGTTTGGCATGATACGTTAGCTTTACATCCAATTGAGTTTCATTTATCTGTCATGAAATTGAAAGATTATATTCTCAAAATGTGGAGACCAACAGGTAATTTCTTTATTCATATTGTCGATGGATTTCACTTTACGGTTCAGTTTGAGGAGTCATCGGATTTTTCTTCGGTAATTCAATCATCCACTTATTCGTATTTTGGAAATCTGCTATTGATTGATAAGTGGTACCCTGGTTATGATTTTGTTAAGTTTACGTTTGATAAGGTTCTGATCTGGGTGAAGTTCTTTAATGTTGACATGGAGTTATGGTCTAATAATGCTTTGTCGATGATTGCTAGTTACATAGGAGAACCTATATGTGTAGATGATAATATACTGCATAAGAGAATTACAAGATATGTCAGAATACTTGTTTCTATAGATATTGCAGCTGAGTTGCATGATAAAATTCCTGTACAACTGCATAATGGTATAGAGAAGGATATTAGAGTTGAATATGAATTCATTCCCCCTCGATGTGATATATGTAAAATCTTTGGCCATGATACATTGATACATTTACTTGGAAAAGATCCTTCATGGGTGCGAAGGGTTTTACCTGAATCTAGTTTGGGTGAAGCCAATCTAATTTCTCAAAAGGGGTCGAATACTCATAATGAGGCTTCCACATCTAGTAATGATAAAGAGAAGAGTGATCTGGATTTCTTAGTTGAAATTTTTCCAGAGAATATTATGCCAGATGGTCTGGGCCATGTTGTTGATAAATTGGATGAAGTTTCTATTGAAGAAGAAAACCAGGATGTCTCTCTCAATGTAAGCAGGAACAGAGAGTATATGGCACATTTAAAAGGGAAAGAACAAATCAATTCTACTCATAAAGCTCCTTCTAAAAGGCTTACTAAGAGCTCTGCTCCTGATAAATTACAATCATGTGTTGGAACATCAGAGGGATGAATTCTTCATTTCGTATGAGAGAAATTCTATCTCTTCTGACGAAGTTCAAGCCAACTTTTGTTGGCTTGGTTGAGACGAATATTAATGCAGTTAATTTGAGAAATTTTAGAAGATTGCTTCCTCCCCACTGGGATTATATTCCTCATCAATCTGAAATTTTCTCTGGAAGAATTTTATTAATGTGGAATGCTGATGTCTGGACGTTGCAGATATTATTCTCCTCTAAACAACACGTTACTGTGGAAGCTAATAATATAGGAGGAATGATAATATATTTTACAATTGTATATGCAAGTAATAGCTATTATGAAAGACATGATTTATGCCAGCAAATTATACTAGAAGCTGGAGTGTTGTGTGGTGATTGGGTGCTGATTGGCGATTTCAATAACTCCACTTCTCCACTTGATAAGAGAGGAGGTCTCCCCATACCATTTCAACAATTGAGGTCTTTCAACAACTGTTTATCACAATCTAGTTTGACTGAAGTCAAATCTATTGGGTTTAATTACACATGGAGGAGAAGGGGTATAGCAAATCATCTTGACAAGATTTTTGTGAATCACTCTTGCATGCAAAGATATAATGATATGAAAGCGTTATCTCTAACTCAATTGTCTAGTGATCATAATCCGTTAATGCTTGATTTGATTCCTACTTCTAAGCCCAAAGGTGTTCCATTTAGATATTGCAATGATTGGAGTTTCAAATCAGGATATATGGAGTGCATAGAGAAGAGTTTATCTGAATATGTGGAGGGTTTTCCAAGTTTCAAATTTATGCAAAAACATAAAGTAGGGAATTGAAACACTGGAACAAAGTCAGAATTAGGACGACTATATTTTGAAGCATGCAGAAGATAAGTTTAATGAATTGGAGACTGCAGTTGATCTTGATCCTGCAAATTGGAGCTTTATGAGGAAATGCTTGAGGCTAAACACCAATGCATGATTCAAAAACAGATCAAATTATGGAACTTCAGGCAGAAGGCAAATGTGTCATGGCTTCAAGAGGGAGATACGAATTCCAAATTTTTTCATTCTAAAATGTCCACTCGTAAGCATAGTAATAATTTGAGAGCTTTGATTAACCATGCAAGTGAATTGTTATACAAACAGGAGGAAATTTCAGCAGTTGCTATAGAGTATTTCACGAATATGTTTAACAGTCAAAGAAGAGAAGTGTTTCCTTTCTTTCAATCTAAATTCAATATAAATCAACAAGGTCAGCAAGATCTGCTTAAACCCATTTCTTTGGAGGAGATCAAGAAAGCACTTTTTTTCACTCATGAAGACACAAGTCCTGGTTCTGATGGATTTAACTCGAAGTTCTATAAGTTGCATTGGGATTTATTGAAAGTGGATCTAGCTGCAGCTGTTCAAGACATGTTTGATTCTACCATCATTCCTAAAGTTTGCAATCATACTCTTATTACTTTGATTCCTAAAGTAGATAAGCCATCTGAAATTGTACACTATCGTCCCATTGCATGTTGCAATTTATTTTACAAGATTTTTAATGAAATATTATGCAATAGAATAAAATGGCTACTGCCCCATTTAGTCTCATCTAATCAATGTGCTTTCATCCCAAATCGATACATTGGAGATAATGTATTATTACCTGATGACTTGATTAGAGACTTTAAAAAACCTGGAGTGAACAAATTTTGTGTGAAAGTTGATTTATAGAAGGCTTATGATAGAATAAATCGATGATTCATTTGTCATATTATGAAAATTATGGGATTCCCAATTCACTTTATCAATGTAGTATATGCATGTATGTCTACACC
This sequence comes from Allium sativum, assembly GCA_030737875.1. NCBI lineage: Eukaryota > Viridiplantae > Streptophyta > Magnoliopsida > Asparagales > Amaryllidaceae > Allium > Allium sativum. The sequence goes on from CM060917.1 coordinate 76,755,173, forward strand.
TACTTTCTCGATTATGTTGCAAGGGGTTCCTATAGGTTTCATAGAATCAAACAGGGGATTAAAATAAGGTGATCCCCATCACCCTATATGCTTACAATTGCAATGGAATATTTTCCTTTTTGCATGAATGAGGTTGTGGCGTAGAAACTTTTCAATCCAGTTCATAAGTTTAATCCTATTGTTTCTCACTTTATATAAGCTGATGATTTGATAGTATTTGGGAGGTGTTCATCTTCTTGTGCTATTGCTTTAAAATCAGTCTTTGATAAGCTAGATTATCTCAGTGGTTTATCTGTTAACAGTATGAAGACTAAGATTTATTTTAGTTCCTGTGCTTCAGAACCAATGAAATTGTGGAAATTCTGGGATTTAATGTTGGCAATCTTCCTATAAAATATTTGGGGGTTCCATTGTCTTCCAACTATATTCATTATCATGATTGTCAAGAATTATTACACAGAATTCAGCAAAAATTACAATCATGGGATTCTAAATTCCTAAGCTTTGCAGGAAGGGCTGAAATGATCCAGTCTGTAATTAATCCAATAGTTTTATATTGGTTGTTGGTTTATCTGCTACGGGATCTTACGATAGAGAAATTAAACATGCTTTATGCAGATTTTTTTGGGTAATTCAAAGCATAAAATGAAGTGGGTAAAGCTTTGTACTCCTAAGGAGGAAGGGGGTGTAGGTCTAAAATCTCTCAAAGATTTGAAGAACGCAGCTTGTATAAAGGTAATGTGGAAGTTTCTTGTTGATGATTCACTATGGAGTAGAAGGATGAATGCGAAGTATTGCAGAAATCTGAAGTTTTGGAGTATTAGTGAGGATAATAATGCATCCTGCACTTGGAAGGCCATTTTGAGATTAATATCTGCAGGTGAGCATTTTTTTTGGAAAAATCATAGCTAATGGATCCTCTACCTCTTTATGGTTTGAACCATGGATAAATGGTAGATGTTTGGTGGATTTACTTGGGTTTTCCAGATTTCAGCCTTTGGGAAATGTCAATGAAAAGGTTGAATCTATTATTAGAGATGGTAGAATCTGTGATAATGTTCATCCTGCGACTAGAGAGGTTCAATTGTTGGTTAAAAATGTGGAAGTGAAGGATAATAAAGTTCACGATGTGTATGAATGAAAGGATGGTTGTGAATTCTCACTGAATAAAGCATGGAATAATGTTAGAGTGAAGTCATCCTTGTTTCAATGGTCTAAAGTAGTATGACACTCAAAGAATTCAAAGAAAATGTCTTTTGTATCTTTCTTGGTAGTGAGTAACAGACTAAATACAAAAGAGAGGTTATATAGACATGGTATTATAGAGGAGAATGTGTGTTCATTGTGTAATGTCATGGAGGAAAGCATCAATCATTTATTATTTGATTGTTCCTACTCGAAGTTCATATGGTCTTATTTGAAGTGCAAGCTTGGTTTGAATGCAGATGTTATTGGATCAATTGAGTCTGAAGCTAATCAGCTAGCAGCAGCATTTCAGGAGAAGAATCAAGTGAGAGATGTTTCTTGTGCAGTCTTGACAAATGCAGTGTATCAAATATGGCTAGAAAGGAATGCTCGACAGTTTAATCAACAGTTCACAAGGAAGGAAGTTAGACTCCAGATGATTGAGAGAGAGGTTGATTTACTTGATAAAGGATGATTTGTTAGTTATTTTTGTTGTCTTTTTTTTTGTTTTTATGGATGGTAGTAAGGGAGGTTGTTTATAGTTGTTATGTTGAATGAGTTGCTGTTGTATTTTGATCGTGATTAGAAAGTATTAACGGAATAAAAGGGAACCAATTTTCAAAAAAAAAACAAGATATGAATAAATGGCAATGATGGTAATTAAATGCCGAACTCAAAAAATAAGAAAGGAAGGGATGTAATGAACCGAGTTAGTGTGATATGAAGGAAAAGTGATGTATTTCCCTAAATGACCTATTTCTGAGAACGTAGTTGCAAGTAATCCATAATAAATAGAGTAAGAAAAGTAAAAAAATTACTTGCTACCACGAATTTAGATGGGAATATGTTATGAAAATAAATCACTGATTCCTTCTATCAAACTGATAAGGTGCATGAAGTGTTTTCCTTAATTAAAATAAGGAATATATATTACAGTGAATGAAGAATACTGGAATACAATAGTAAAAGAAAATGGTTTAAAAAGGAAATGATAATCACCTATTATAAATAAATAACGTTAATGAAAATGTTGTATAATATGTAGTCTTGTCCTAGGGACAAGTGGGGATTATAACTTAGGTTATAATAAATAAGTAGATTGGATAACTAGTGAAATGAGATTAGGGACACTAAATTGTAAATTAAGTAATCATAAAAGGGGAAAACCTGAAACCAGTTAAGAAAAGGGGGAAAATATATTGTACTTAATTATAAATTAAGTAATCCGTAAACTTGGAGGTCTGAAACCCACTGATAAGAATAGCATGTTTAGACTTGTCCTAGGGACAAGAGGAAATTATAACATAGGTTATAATAAATGGGCAGAGAAACTTATTAACGGGCCTTAGTTAATAGAACTAAGTTAATAAGTAAAAATCGATAAGTTGTAGTAACAATGTAAAATGGAATTATGATTAAATGAGAAAGAATGAGGAAAACTTATGAAATAAGTTATATTTAATCATTAATAATGACTGACATGTTAAATGAGAAAACATGTGAATTGAGATATACTTAATTATAAATTAAGTAGATAAGGTTATTGTGAAATCAAACAAGAATATAAAAGAGATTGTGGATTACAGACCTTGGGCCACAATCTAGAGAATAACATTTTATGGGCTTATTAATTAACTTAATGGGTTAAGTTATATGACTAAAATTAATAAGCATGAAGAACTTGGTAACTTGATTAAGAATTCAATATGAATTGGAACAACCAAGTTAAATGGAAACCTGATGAGGTGAGGCAAGCGCGTAAAAGAATGTTTAGACATAGGGTCTAACAACATATTAAATTGAGGCACTTGGACCAGTCCACACGTTTGAGGGTGAATAACCCAACGGGGAAGATCATCGTGGTGTTATAAGGCACGAGGGGAGCGTTCATTCATCTGATTATTCTGACGGCTCCGAAGGACTGGAAGGGGAAGCCCACGGCTTTCTGAGGTACATAAGGTGCTCATAGTAGTCCTCTGTGTAGTGGAAAATGTCTTGGGCTGTTCTCGCAGAGGTTGGGTCTACGCGTAACTACTAGGTAGGTGGGCCTTGGCTGCAGAAGTAGCTATGCAGTCAGAATGCTGTAACGCTGTGACACCAGGGTGATTCAGCGGTTGCCTCAACGGGGAGACGGAGGGTCACAACCAACAAGGATAGTAGATCGTTGGATACCCATCATCGGCAGCCAGTGGGATGCGAAAAGACTAGAGCTAAACCCAATATACCATTCACCCTTCACTATCGGGGTAAGGGGTTGAGGGGAGACGCCACATGGATGTTTATATTCTTTTCGTTGGGGCAGTCACTTAGCTCTTGTAGTCTTTACAAGTTGTGGGAGGGGCCGAGGTGGGGCCATAGCCACCGTGAAAACAGACCCTAGGGATATCTGTATTTCGAGGCTCTTAAAGGCGGGCCAGTAAAGGTATGGAAAAACTCCCGACCGAGTTTCGTGTTTCTTGTATTGCTCTGTCAAGGAACTCGGTGCACATTAGAGGATGTGCAATTAAGGCATCGAGCTACAATTAATAGTTTGTATGAGGGACAGTCTAGATACATGCATGTCTGCTTTGGGTGGTGTATCGTAGAATTGAGGACATTACCCCGGTATGAGATCTGATTCGATCGAGGGTGGCAGTCTGTACGCTTACGTAGCGTAGTGATGGCAGATATATGCTGATTGTAACATTGTTATATAAAGATTCGTATGTCACTCCGGCATAGGAAGAGGGACTACGAGCATTTCGGTGGCATTACGGTGGAGATCGTGCGAGTGGGGTACCATGGGGTGTACCTCGATATTGGTGGTAGCTACACATATACTGTATTAGGTTAATCCACTGGAAAGTAAATGGGTATAACGTGTGTGTAAGCCTTGAGTGCTGTTAACCCAAGTAACCTAATAAATAAGAAAATATGATTGAACGGTATATGTAGGATTATCCAAAGTGTATAGTTTAAATCCAGTCACCAGAACTTGTGTTCTGACCCCCTCCTCATAACATACTCGCAGGTTAGATTTGTGGCAGGGACATAATAGCCTTGGATACTGGTCAGGGAGTATTATTAATACGGTAAGGCTATATTTTGATTATATTATATTTTGTCCATTCCGCTGTGAGATATTTTCTGAGATCTGACATATTTTATGTCTATGTCTTTTCTGCAGGATACCAAAGCAACTCAATCCGAGTTTCGATAGATTGGAGTTTTGAAAAAAAAAATCGATCTGTCGAAATTGGGGTTGTCACATCTGGTATCAGAGCTTAGGTTTAGGATTCCTATATAAATAGTGAGTAAACATATTTGTATTTTTAAAAATTTAAATATTATATATATATATATATATATATACCTACATAGATCCATAGAGAGACCCACTAAATAGAAAGAGCGTAATATGGTGAGAATTGGGATACTTGTTTTGTACACTAAAGGAATGAATACGAAAATGTGAGACCCTTAGGTAATTTGGGTGGAAAGTGTACAATATACATTGTATGGAAGGAAAGTGAATCCTATATGATTAGTGTTTCGGGTTAGTGGGTTTGGCAATAAAATATTATAGACTGGAAAAGGTTAGAAAGAGAAAAAAAATGGATTAGGAATATATATAGTTGAAATAATTGAACTTGGGGAGTGTCTAGGAAAGCCTAGAAAATTGGAACCCCGCTTTGAGTCTAACCCCATTGTTAACTTTTAAGAACTTGAGATTATAAAAGTTATGGGAAAAAGGTGTATGGTGTTTTCAAGTTTTAATCTTAAAAGTTATAGTTTTAAAATATGTAAAGATGTACATATTGAGTTTTAAAGTAAAATTCTCTTAGTAAAAAGGCACATATTATAGCGCATGTATAGCTCGCTAGTTTTCTTGTCATATTTCATACAAGAATTTTTAATAAAGAAAGATTTGAAATCTTTATTCTTATGACAAGCCTTTTTGGATAAATTATATTGACAAGATAATTTTGTTGGGTGGACAAAATAAGTGTAGAATTTAAGAATAGGGTGGATGTTTGCACCTTGTAGTAAGAGACTAAACCGAACTTATAGGTAAGAACAAGTCATAAACCCGATGGAGAAAATAGTTGTCTGTATCTACTCCAGTTTTGTGATTTTAAAAAATAAATGATGATTTACATTTTTAAGATGACATGTTTTTATGGTTTGGCAAAAGTAAGTTTTCAGGAGGATAATGAAATTTTGACACTTTTTAATTTTTGGAAGAAAATTTAAATGAAAAAGAAAGGCCAAACCGTGTTTTAAAAGTATGGAGTAGGTAAGGATTAGTGCCTAGGAAAGACGGGAAAAGTTTTGAGGCTATAAAATAAATAGCGAGAATTATCTTGGAATAATAGTGAGTTCCCGTAGAATGCGTAAGCATTGGAAAGTCAAGGGTGTTGCTTGAAATAATTGTTGGTACTCAACTAAGACTAGTGGCGACCACTAGATAGAAAAGGGGCAAGTAAGTGTTTAGACCCGGTTACTAATTTTCAAGTTAGGGGTAAAACCCGTTACTACATTTCGGCTGGGATCGTTCCATTATATTGTTCTTATTGGGAAGTTAGGGTAACACCTGAACTTGTCGTGGATCCCATGGATTGGACTTTTCTCACAGAGGGGGCCATAGCCTCGAGATTCTTGGCCCCTAGTAGTAGCTGTGTATGGTGTCTGTTCTCCTGTTTTAGTTGAAAGACTAGAGGCTTATTTAAAATTAAACTAAGATAAGATGATTAAATAAGCTAAGAAAAGAAAAATATTACAGCTAAAAAGCAAACAGAAAATTCAGTAAAGCAACAAAAATGCAAAATTATGAGAATAGATGGATAAAGAATAAAAATTTCCAAGATAAGATGAAAAAAAGAGAATCAGTAACAAAGGAAATTTTCTTATATGGGCCGGGCTTGGATAGGAAAATAGGGAATCTTTATAAATAGTTACATAAAAATCCAAGTACGGTTAGAAAAAGGTTGAAAAAGAAAAATGGAAGATGCGGAGTTTTCCGTTTTCCACCTTTTTGTAACATAAAAAATCGAATTTAGAAAATTAGATTTTTCTGAAATTCGAAATACAAAGTTGGTTGGTAGGATTATAGATGCAACAATTGGATGAACTATGCTCTTACTCAGTAAGAGTGTAGGAAAATTTGGATGAAAAAGCATTTTTATTTTCAAAATATTGCATTCATGTAGAACTGCCAGTATATTTAGGATGTGAGTATCATATTTTAAAAGGATTTTTGAGAAATTTGCATACACATAGGAGGTACCGCTTAGGCATACATGCATTATTAGGTTGTATTTCACTTTTCACAAGTGCAGGATGTTTGCAAGAGTTGGATGCACACATGATGGATGTATATTAGGCGAGGGGTTAATTGATTTTACCCTTATCAAATTTCGGGGACGAAATTTCCTAAGGGTGGAGAATGTAACACCCCGCATTTTTAAGTCAAGATAACAAAATATATTGAAGTCAACTTAATATTCAGAATTAAGTAAAATGGACTACGCCATTGCACCCGTCTTGAAATTTTGGCCAAGATAGACACTTGGTTTGCATAAAATGGACATCGTATGAAGAAGTTATGAGCGTTAGAAGTTTGTATACATAGAAGGAGCTTATATGCATATATATTAAATAAATATATCCAGAAAATTTGAAAAGCAGTTCAAAAATCAAAATTCACGAGCAGCAAAATCTGGAGGTAAATTAGACCGTTGGGGGTCGGCCCACCAACAGGGGGGTCGACCTTGGGATCGACCCACCCGCGGATCTGGAACATTCTTTTCTGACATGGACGATTCTAATGTTTTTAAATTAAATCTGAGGGTCCTGATTGCTCCATAGACCTATAAACAAGACCTTTGACTTAACCCTACACCTTATAATTTGGCGGCGACGCTGGAGCTTTGCCATTACACTCTCTCTCCCCTAAAATATATTCAGAAATTTAGATTTACAAATTAGAAAACCTTAAATTAAGATCTGGAGGGAAGAGATTGATGTTTTTTTAAGGCATTCAGAATTACGTGAAAAGCAAGGTAATGTTCCAGATCCAATCTATTCAATTTTTCCTTCTTTTTCTCTTCCCTTTCTCTTTAAGTAAAAGTAGCAAATCCATGATTATTTGGTTCTGAATTCAATTAGGGGAAAGCCATGGAAGATTAGATCTGGACCAGATTCAGGATTTGGAAAGCTTACGAGGTGAGTGGATTTAAGCCATATTATTTTAGATAATGGTGCATAATCGTTTAGTATTCTCCACTTTATTAATTGTGAAAATGCCATATTAATAATAAATTGATAATGTAACGAATTGAAATGTTAATATGAATATGTATGGAAATTCATATGCTGAATTGGCTAAAGTAGTGAATGTTTACATGTTGGAGAAAATAAACTTGTTAGGATATGAATAGCCAATTCAGTGATTGTAGCTACATGATTTACTTGTGGCATATTATTGAGTAATTGACATGTAACTTGCTAGATTTGAATAATTACCCGATTAAATGCTTACATGTCAAAAATTGGAATTAAATACGTGTTAAAAGGGACATGCGCAAAAATATAGGCATAACTTGACGACATGTAAATTAGAATATAGTAAACATATGAAGAGGATAATATGCCAAAAATTTACATGGAAAAAAGGGATAACTATTAAAATATGAACAAGCCTAAATACATAGTAATTTGAAACTGTAACGCCTTATACACGAGGTTAGATTGCACTTGTGATAGAAGTCTTCCCGGACCTGCCTGGCATATCCGGCATTCACAAATGGTAAATCTAATGTGAGAGGTCTAAGTGCATAACTAAAAATGGTGCTAAGGCACGAGGTTAAGTCGACTTGTGGTAGAAGTCTGCCTGAACTCACCCGGCAAATCTAGCGTCCACATGTGTGGGCTTAATGTGAGAGGTCTAGGCATATGTATGTACATATATATAAATATATGTATATAACAAGATATGAATAAATGGCAATGATGGTAATTAAATGTCTAACTTAGAATATAGGAAAGGAAGGGATGTAATGAACTGAGTTAGTGTGATATGAAGGAAAAGTGATGTATTTCCCTAAATGACCTATTTCTGAGAATGTGGTTGCAAGTAAGCCACAGTAAATAAATTAAGAAAAGTAAAGAAATTACTTGCTACCACGAAATTAGATGGGAATATGTTATGAAAATAAATCACCGATTCCTTCTATCAAACTGATAAGGTGCATGAAGTGTTTTCCTTAATTAAAATAAAGAACATATATTACAATGAATGAAGACTACTGGAATACAATAGTAAAAGAAAATGGTTTAAAAGGGGAACAATAATCACCTATTATAAATAAATAACATCAATGAAAATGTTGTGACTTGTCCTAGGGACAAGTGGGGATTATAACTTAGGTTATAATAAATAAGTAAATTGGATAACTGGTGAAATGAGATAAGTGACACTAAATTGTAAATTAATTAATCAGGAAAGGGGAAAACCTGAAATCAGTTAAGAAAAGGGGGAAAATATATTGTACTTAATTATAAATTAAGTAATTCGTAAACTTGGAGGTCTGAAACCTGCTGATAAGAATAGCATGTTTAGACTTGTCCTAGGGACAAGAGGAAATTATAACATAAGTTATAATAAACGGGCAGAGAAACTTATTAACGAACCTTAGTTAATAGAACTAAGTTAATAAGTAAAAAATGATAAGTTGTAGTAATAATGTAAAATGGAATTATGTTTAAATGAGAAAGAATGAGGAAAAATTATGAAATAAGTTATATTTAATCATAAATAATGACTGACATGTTAAACGAGAAAACATGTGAATTGAAATATACTTAATTATACATTAAGTAGAACATGCTATTGTGAAATCAAACAAGAATATAAAAGAGATTGTGGATTACAGACCTTGGGCCACAATATAGAGAATAACATGTTATGGGCTTATTAATAAACTTAATGGGTTAAGTTATATGACCAAAATTAATAAGCAAGAAGAACTTGGTAACTTGATTAAGAATTCAATATGAATTAGAATAACCAAGTTAACTGGAAACCTAATGAGGTGCGGCAAGCACGTAATAGAATTTTTAGACATAGGGTCTAACAACATATTAAATTGAGGTGCTTGGATCAGTCCATACGTTTTAGGGTGAATAACCCAACGGGGAAGATCACCGTGGTGTTATAAGGCACGAGGGGAGCGTTCATTCATCTGATTGTTCTGACGGCTCTGAAGGACTGCAAGGGGCATCACACGACTTTCTGAGGTACGTAAGTTGCTCCTAGTAGTCCTCTGTGCGGTGATAGATGTCTTAGGCTGTGCTCGCAGAGGTTGGGTCAGCGCCTAACTACTTGGTAGGTGGGCCTTGACTGCAGAAGTAGCTATGCAGTCAGAATGCTGTAACACTGTGACACCAGGGTGATTCAGTGGTTGCCTTAACGGGGAGGTGGAGGGTCATGACCAACAAGGATAGTAGATCGTCGGATGCCCTTCATCGACAGCCAATGGGATGCGAAAAGACTAGAGCAAAACCCAACATACCATTTACCCTTCACTATCAGGGTAAGAGGTTGAGGGGAGACGCCACATGGATGTTTAGATTGTTTGCGTTGGGGCAGTCGCTTAGCTCTTGTTGTAACACCCCAGATTTTAACAACACTAAAAGAGGATAAATTAAATAATAATTAATTTAATATTCAGAATTAAGGAAAACAGACTGTGTTATTGCGTCATCTCGAAATTATGGTCAAGATAGACATTTGGTTTGTGTAAAACGGACACCGTATGAAGAAGTTATAAGGATTTTAAGTTTGTATACGCATAGAAGAATTATATATAGACACATGAGTCAGAGATGAGTCAGATTTTATCCAAAACCATTCAAATTTGAAAAATAAAAAGTGGCGGCAGTTTTCCCGCTCTAGGGGGTCGACCCCCCTTAAGGGGTGTCGACACCAGGGTCGACCCACCTATAGGGGTGTCGACACCCCTATAGGATGACGTGGCAGTCGGTTTCAGAGTGTCTGGCAGCTATATATACGTGGTCCTTTCTCTTGTTTTCTTCATTTGAGAATTCATGGTGGCCAAACTCTGCAGGTATCTGAACTGATCTGGATACGTTATCTTCTTCAAATAAAGCAAATCGATTGGAGATTCAAGATCCAATCTTTTCTAGTTCTATCTTCTTATTCAAACTCTGTGAGTTCCTAGTTGCATTTAGATTTGAATATTTAAAAGTAAATATGACACGACTATGACTTGGATTTGTTCATATGCCTAGATTATATCAGATCCATTGTAAATTGCGAACATATGACATCCTAAATTATGTATAACTTGGATCTAAATCTCTATCTTGTTGGATCTTTTGTAACTTTTGTGGCGTTCTATGATGTGGATCTTGACCTTATTTGTGTTAGATCTATTTTTAACTATTGATCTAATTCCCTATCTTGTTGGATCTATTGTAACATTCTATGATGTGGATCTTGACCTTATTTGAGTTAGATCTAGTTTTAACTATTGGATCTGAATTATGTGGACATCTAAATTACTAATCAGATCTAGTTTATAACCTTGTGCTTATCGTATTAGATCTAAACCAGTTGTACATCTAAATCGTTAATTTAGATCTTATTATGCTTCCTATGACATCATAGTTATGTTAGAATCAATTAACTGCCATAAGTTCATCAGATTTATGCTTATATTTCCACTTTATTACCATTATAGTTTATGTTTATGCCAAAACAATCAACTTTGTCATATTCCCATCACTTTCCCCCTTTTATGGTGTATGACTAGGCTACTTTCTAGCCTAGAGTCTCCAAATATATGCAAATGCGTTATTTGGGAACGGGGAAAAAGGGTTACAATTAGCATAATTTAAATAATATTTATATGAATTGGGTATATAATTCAAATTGGGGAAGTGGGGACATAATCACATATAAAGAAATAGGTAAGAATTGGATAAGAATGGAATGTCTAGTAATTACAATTAATTGTAATTGCACTTATGACTCGAGGTTAGGTTGCCTTAGTGGTGGAAGTCTGCCCGGACCCGACCGACATATCAAGCAGCTACTAATGTTGAATCTATTGTGAGAGGTCTAAGTGCGTAAGCACGAGGCGGGCTATGACACGAGGTTAGGCCCAACTTGTAGAGTAATACTTCCCGAACCTGACCAGCATATCCAGCATCCACAAGGTGTAGTCACTATGTGGGAGGTCTAGCCCATTATAAACAATAAATGAACATGGTAATAAATTGGACTACTTAACCAAATCTAATACATATGGATTGTATGATTATGAAATAAAGTTAGGGTTAAGTAAAGTTGGTTGGACAGTGGGTAGGTTAAGTAATTCTGAGGGGGTGGGTAATACTTACATATAGGCCACAAACTTAGCCTGATAAGGTTATGTAATTAAAGACACCTAGTGGTAAGCATAACCGATAGAAAGATTTGGGTTATATAATTAAAGACACCTTTAGGTAAATATAACCTGTGGAAAACCTAGTAGGGGATACAAAACAAAGGGGAGAGCTTGTATCATATTGTGTGGGTCCCGTTTCAGTCTGTAACCCGGAGGGTGTATCGAGTAGAGAACTCTGAACTAGGTCGGAGAAGGGACACACTTACTGACTGATTGTAAGAGATCCAAACGTGGAGACGGTGTTGGAGGCGCAAACCGACCGGGCCATGTGCGTGCATGAGCTCGGCCGAAGGGGATAAGACGAGCGTGACACCTGTAGATATGGGGCTGTGCATATTAGCGAGGGGTTGCCACTTTAGGACGTGATACATACTACGATGAAACCGGCACAGAGTATCTACGGGGTAGAGAGCCGATCGATTAGGGTAGTAGTTAGGGTACATTTGGATGTATGTCTAAGTCTACCACCTTATAGTGGAAGGGATCATCTCATTCTAGTTGTACTAGTAATAATGTAGAGTAATCAATGGGGAAGCATATACACCTTATCCTGTCTGCCTTGTCACACTTTCCATTTATGTAATGATCTCTCTTATCCACTTTATATGCCTGTCAAGCTACTTTTATTTATTTACTTGCTAAAAGTAACTAGACTCGCCAGGATTAATGTCTGACCCTTTTTGTTTCCACTTCTTTCTTCCGTTTCCCCCTCCCCCAGGTTCTCAAGGCGGGAATACTCAGGCTTAGTCAGGACTCAGTTATCATCTTGCTAGAGCTGCTTTCGAAGTATGGCTCAAATTCTTATCTCTACTATTGCTTAGCTCTTTTTCATGGGGAATTATGTTATGCTTTTTATATTTATGTACTCCGATGGTACAAGACAGATGTTATGTTATTGTAATGGTTTTTGTGACTTATGGTATTTTGGACCACAATGTATGACTTGTGTTTGAAATAAAAATTTGAATTTCCGCTGCTATCTTATTTATATCTATCTTGTAATATTCTGTGTCTATTTACCTATAATGCTTCGCAAAACTTAATGCATTCCTTTTGTGAGTGACATTAACGGACGTGGGGTGTCACACTTGGTATCAGAGCTGAAGGTTACCAGATTGGATAAAGTTTTCGAAAATTGTTTTCAAAAAGGTTTTAAAATAAAGCATTTTCAAAAAGAAAAGTCTATTTTGAAAGACATTCACCAAGAAGCCATATGTAATATCCTTCTGTCCTTTGCCTAAATCTCTTCCTTTTTTTTTCTTTTCAGCATGTCTGGGGAACCAAACATTCCTAATATCCCAGAGGGCGTTACGATACCCGGATGGTTCCGTAGGTATCTAGAGGCCACGGCGCCTGCCGAGGGCCAAGGAAACGTTCCTCCTCCAGTTGCACCAATCATCCCTCCTCCTTCCCCTCCAAGAGAAGATAATTTCGCTAAGATCTACAAAGACTTCCATGCTATGGGAGGGAATCCATTCCATGGGAACGAGACATTCGTAGAAGCTCGGAGTTGGCTCAAGGAGACCGAGATCTTGTTCGTAATCTTTGAAGTAGAGGATAGAAGGAAGGTACAGTTAGCCGCCTGGCTACTGAAAGACGAAGCCTCATTTTGGTGGGAAGTTACCCAAGCTGGACAGCCGGTGGAAACTTAGGAAGATTTTAGACAAAGATTTGAAACAAAATTTCATTCCCAAGCCGAGAAAAGCATGCAGATGGAGAGGTTCTTGGCACTCAAAAGGGAACTTGACGGTGAAAGAATATGTGAACAAATTCAACCAACTAGCAAGGTTTGGGTTAGAATTGGTGGATACTCCACATAAGAAGGCATTGCGGTTTGCTAAAGGGCTAAATGAACCCCTTCATGGGTTAGCCATGTCCCATATTCTAATGGGAGCCACTTTTGAAAAGCTTGTCGATATGGCCCTAATGCATGAGGAAGACAAGAGAGAAAAGAAGGAAGTAAAGGCTAAGGAAACATCACAAAATAAGAAGGTACGACCCTAGAAGAGGCAACAGCCACAGCAATAGCAACAAAAGAAAGGTGGAAAGAATGACAAGGGCAAGGATAAGAGAAATTGTCATAATTGTGGGAAAGAGGGTCACTTGGTCAAAGACTGTAAGAGAAGGAAGAACAACTGCTACAATTGTGGAGAGGTCAGACACTCTGCTGGGGAGTGCCCGAAGAAACAAGGATCGCAGGGACAAGGTCAAAGGGAAGGAACTTCTAGAGGGCAGGTGCATGATCTCGCGATCAATGCTCCTGATAGAGGTAGAAAAATTTATTCGGAAGGTTTAATTTCTCTTTCAAACCATCCTATTAGAACACTTTTTGATTCTGGCACTTCACATTCATTTATATCTAGTTCCGTGGTTGAATCTCTGCACTTGATTACTAATATGGTAGTGGATCCCGTAGTTGTCTCAAATCCCATTGGTGGTTCGGCACATTTATCTATGATTTGCCGGGGATTGAAGATATCTGTGTTAGGCGTCGAGTTTGAATGCGACGCGTATGTGCTCGGGTTTATGGGCTATGGGTTGATTCTAGGAATGGATTGGCTTACCACATATGGTTCCATTTTGGATTGTGAGAGGAGGGTCGTTAGACTTCTGACTTGTCATGGGAGGACCCTTGAGGTTTCTTATGACACACAAGGGTTGGTTATGCTTAGTTTCCTAGAGTCTCTTGATACACCTTTCGATGACTTGCAATATTTTCCAGTAGTCCGAGATTATTCCGATGTTTTCGATGAGGTACGGGGTTTACCTCCCAGGCGTGAGATTGACTTTCGTATATATTTGGTGGACAATGCAAAGCCAGTTGCATTGCCAGTGTGCCATATGGCTCTAAGGGAAAGATGGGAGCTGAGTAAGCAACTAGGGGAGCTACTTGAGAAAGGATTTATCAAACGAAGCATATCTGAATGGGGTGCTCCAGCTGTATTCGCAACTAAGGCGGATGGTTCGCTTCATTTGTGTGTTGACTATAGAGAGTTGAATAAATTCACCAAGAAGAATAGGCATCCCTCCTGAGGATCGATGATTTATTTGACCAGCTTGTTGTTACCTCGGTATTTTCTCAATTAGACTTGGCCATGGGATTTCATCAATTGAGGGTGGCTGAGGACAGCATATATAAGACTGTTTTTAGGACTCCGGATGGTTTCTTTGCATGGCTAGTTATGCCTTTTGGGCTGACAAATGCACCCGCCTATTTTGTTGACCTAATGAGTAGGGTGTTTCGGGAGTACCTAAATAAATTTGTCATAGTCTTTGTTGACGATATTTTGATCTTCTACAAGAACGAAGAAGAGCATGCCCAACATTTGAGAGAAGTTTTGAAAACTCCCCGTGCGCATTAGCTTAACGCAAAATTCTCCAAATGCCATTTTTGGAGGAAGAACATGAGATTCTTAGGGCATATGGTCTCCAAAGAAGGGATAGCGGTAGATCCCGCAAAGGTGGTGGCAGTGCAAGATTGGAAGGTTCCTAAAATTGCAACTGAGGTGAGAAGCTTTCTTGGGTTGGCAGGTTATTATAGGAAGTTCATTAAGGACTTCGCAAAGATATCAGCCCCACTCACCAGGCTGACAAAGAAGATTTTGGCGTTTTCATGGAATATAGATTGTGATGTTGCTTTCCAACGACTGAAGAGGGCTCTGACAACAGCCCTAGTCTTGACCTTGCCTGATGGAAGTAAAGTGTTTACCGTTAACACTGATGCGTATGGTACAGGACTTGGTGCGGTTCTGATGCAAGAAGGGAAAGTGGTGTGTTGTAGGGGTAGACAATTGTAACGACCTGGATTTTTCGAATAGTTATTTTAAATATTTAATATGGTTTTAAATATTGAATTGATAATGTAAATGGATATTTATATAGAATTTATCGATTTATAATCAAATATAATTTAATTCATGTATATCAAATTATCATAAACCGTAAATAATTGAAACCGAAGTTAAAAACTTAATCGAAATAATTCATATGATCAACAATAATTGTATTTGAATATAGACGATAATAAATATAATTTATTACCAGTGAATTGATTAGTTTTGAATTTAAATTATATTATATTAATTTAATACGGTATATACATTGAAAATTAAATATAAAAATATATTTAGTTCAGTTCAGAATAACGTAATAACATTTAAATGTCAGTCTATACGCTAAAATAACGGTTCGTGGTTTAAATTAATGGACCCCGAGATATTTGATTGTGGATAGGCTCGAAATCAAATCGATATCTATTTAAAAAGGGTAAAATCTCTTTATTTCGAATCGATTAAAATCTCGGAGTCAAATCACATTAAAAATATGTACTTAAACCACACCCTTTCCTTTATAATTTCATGGAAAGCAAAGGACCACGTCTCCCTTTTTCGTTTATAAAACGCGAGAGACTCAAACTAAATCAGAGAAGCTTCAGCAAACTCAAATCGAAATCGAAGTCTCGTTCATTGATTTCAAATCACAGGGAGGGTGCGATGCCACCTTCAGTAATCAAGAAAAGGGGTTTTTTGCTCAGTGCGATATTGGTGAAGTGGGAATCGCGACTGATGAAGGGGATTCACGATTTTTGGCTTGCGATTTGTGGGAGTTGGTGGGCTCGTTAGTAGCGTTCGAAGGTCAACGTTGACCGAGATCGGAGTCCAGTCAGTGTGGAGGAGGACAGGCAAAAGCGAAGTGTTGTTGGGGTTGTGAGGCTGTTCGACGTGTACTGGAGGGGTGGAGTTCGATCTGATTGACGATGGGTTGGGTTCGACGATGGTATGTGAGGTGCAGGCGAGTGTGGATTTGGTGTGATGAGGTTAGAATGGTTTCATTGTTCACTGTGAAATTTTTTAGAAGTTGCGACAACCTGAGAAGTTGAGCTCGGGCAGGCGATAGAGTGAAGTTGGGTCCAGTTGTTGGAGCAGCTAGAAATGATGGATGGTACAACGGTGATTTTCATGAAGAAGGATGGTTGTTAGGAAGAGGGAAGTCAAAACAGTCTTGGGTTCTAAGTGCAGCGAGTTGGGTGGTTGAGGTGCTTCTGTTTTTAGCAGTGATTGTTTGGTTTTGTACTGCTGTACAAGGATGAGTCGAAGTAGAGTTGATTGATGCTATTCGTTTATGGATCAGCGGGGTGTGAAGGGAGTTAGGATCGTAGTGAGTCAATGTGGATGGTGCAACATTTGTATGGATGGGCAAACAGAAACGGCAATGAAGTTCAGTTTTTATACCTGTAGACGTGGAAAGGATGAAATAATTAAGGTATGAATTTGTTTGAAAATAAATAATTAACATAAGTATTTTTATTTGTGAAATAATTTTAATGCATATAGATTAGTTTATATAAAAGAAATTAGTCGGCAAAGATATAAATTGTAGACTAGTCGTTTGAATATGATATTAAGGTTAATCTGGAATTTGGTTTACATGTAAGAAATTAATTAATTAAAATTTGTATACTTAGATAACTGGAAATTTTATTTATATTGTTTTACATTGTAAAACGGACGGTAGGAGAAATCACTGTGAAATCTATAAAATTGGCTTCATTGGATATTCGGCAAATAAATCACGGTGAGTAAATCTCACTCACCTTTTATTTAGAATTATTTTTATCAGTTAAAAATAATTGTTTGTTGCTTCTTTGGTTGCATTTAATATTTTTGTGCATCTTAAATATATTAGTTATTTAGGCTTGATGTGCTATTATATATATATATATATTGGTGGTTGGATATTCCCGCAGTCTCATTAGCAGATGCCCGTGGTACCATTAGCGGATGATTACCCTATACGCCCCACGCTATGATAATGGATGACCTTCTATACCGCGATATCCTGCCACGAAGCAGGATGGGTATTATTTCTGTTGACTAACGTCTGTGGATGCAGGGAAACAGGTTGGAGGGATCCAACTGGATTCCTCAAAACTATTATTGTTTGTTTGTATTCCTATATATTATCGTATATGATGTGTTGCAAAACCCGTGATTTGATAATTGAGTGGTTTGATTGTTTAAATATCATCGGGGCCAAAATATTGATATATAAAAATATCGTGAAAAGGATATTTGAGATTTAAAAGGGGAAATCTATTTTTAAAAATAGAATTTGAATTTTGAATGGGCTATAAAAATGTTAACTTGTTTTGAATATAAAATAAGTATTGGAATTTATAAACGTTGTTTATAAATCGATAATGCGGGATTTGAAATGAATTTATAAACGTTGTTTATAAATTAAATAATGTAGAGAATTGAAATTAATTTATAAACGGGGTTTATAAATGTAGTGGGGAAAAATTATCATTTGGATAATTTGAATATTTAAATTCAAATGTGAATTTAAAAATAGAAATGGGGAAATCATTTTAAAGAAATAGATGATGGAATTTATTCTGATGGTCAGAATATAAATTGAACTAAAATAAATCCGTAAGGATTTATGATTTGAATTTCGATTAATTCGAATTTATTCAAATAGAAATTCAAATGGAATTTGAAAATAGAAATTCAAATGGAATTTGAAAATAGAAATTCAAATGGAATTTGAATATAGAAAATTCAAATAGAATTTGAAAATAGAATTTCAAATAGAATTTGAAAATAGAAAGTTGAAATCATTTCGAAATGGGAGCGACGAAATATATTTCAGAGTGCGGATTTTTAAACAGAATAGGAATAAATCAAAAGGATTTATAATTTGAAAAAGGAACTGGAATTAAAAATATAGAAGATCGAAGTATAAATAAATATATTGCCGAGTAAGGAAAAATTGACAATTACAAATAATCAAAATTTTTATGTTGAATTGGGAAAACTGATTTGATATATATTAAAAATATATCAGAATGGAGTTGAATTTATTTTAAATGAAGTTTTAAAAGTTTATATATATAAATATAATTAAAATGAACTCGCCGCAGCGCGGTAGTTCGTAAATTGGCGATTCGAACTTCAATTGAGTATATAGAACCCAAATTAAGTCGGAATTCTTTGAAACAAGAATTGTCAGGACCGATTATATAATAGTTTTCTAATGGAAGAGAAAATTCTGAATTTCGTCGTATATATTTTGAGTTCGGTCAAAATCAAATTTTCAGAAAAGCAGCGCCAAAATCATTTAAAAACCATAACGGTTTATTTAAATAAATAAAAGGATTTTAAAGAAATAAAATACGAATTGCATTAGAAAAATCCAGACTGGAGATATAAAATAAATATGAACTCCAGTGAAGTAAGTGAAATGATTTTTGAAACAAAAATCAGATTTTTAGTTATTAAATAGATTTAACTAATTTTGAAGAATAAATTGTTAATCGAGTTTTGAATCGAAATTGGCGTTGGATAAGTAAATTGGTTTTGTGGATTCATATTCGAAATCGAATTTGAAACTCATGTTAGAAATGAAATTCTACTTTTTTATAAGCGAATTAAAATATATTTGAACATGATATGTTCAAAATAAAGGGATTTGACAAAATAACTAATTAAAGAATAAATTAGCAAATTGAGTTAGGAATGACCTGATTGAGTTGGATAAATTGGGAAACAGGTGAATATGTGTTAGACAGGTATGGAATGACGTATATGAAGTGTATGAAGATTATAATTCATGTGCCCGAAAAAAGGTACACGTTTAAATTCCATGTGAGATTTTATGCGCCGTATCGGCAAGCCGCCTGGCTTTTTCTTTTTTCTTTTTGATTGGAGAGGCCTGTGTGGCAGTTTGGGGATTTTCCCGATGCTCCCAATACAAAGGACAGTACGACCTTACTTGAACAGGATCTGTTCTATAAGGTCGTACTGCCTTCCTTATGGCGAAATTTTCCCGAAATTTAAGGAGTTAGAATATTTTTAAGAAATTTTGATAGTTAGAAATCAATATATCAATATATATTGAATTCAATAAGGAAACAGATTTAAAATAGAATATTATAAACAAAAAGGAAATCGATAATCTGGTAATAGAAAGAGAAACATATATACGTTAAAATGAATAAGGGATTTGTATGGTGTTGATTATTCGGGAATAATGGTCTTGTCTGTTTTGAAGTTGAGGATGTTTTCAGTCAAGGTCAGAGAGGTAATTTTACCCCAACTTGATTGATTTCAATTTTAATTGATAAATAGCAAGATCCAATCTCGAAGAGAAGTGTTTGAATAATAGTTATTTGAATAAAATATTTTTGGTTGTTGTAACGATGTTTTACACAGCATTCGTTTTAACCCAAGTGATGGAATTTTGGAAATATAAAAGTAAATATTTCCTGAGTATAATTAAAGTAGTCGGGAAAGAGGTATAATTAAAGTAGTCGGGAAAGAGATAAGTGATTGAAATTGTTTTCAATTTCAAATAGAATATATTTTCTAAGTGTAGAAAATAAGAGGAGGTGATATAGGGAAATGTTTTTTTCCAAATAGCATAATAGTCCAACAAGATCACTGAAAATACTTGGTTAACGAATATTGATAGGGAAATGAGGAAGTGAATTAATTAATAAAATATTAATTAACAGGCCCAACGATTGATTGATGTTATGGACGAATGTTTGTTTGTTTTTCTTCGATAGTTAAATAACCGACTATCGAAGTATTTTCCAATATCGTTGTCAATATGGAGAGACCAGTTGGATTATTATCCGAGAAACACTCTGTATTGGCAGTAGTGTTGCGAATCAGATTATATGAAGATAATCGAAGACGGAGTAAAGTGCAAGGGCTTTTTCTATTAATGGAAATTGTGCCTTCGGTTTCGTTCAATCCCAGAACGAATGTAAATGGACGAATGTCTGACAAAGTATTTCCAATGATCGAATGGGTTGGTATGTAAAAATATATATGGTTGCAACGGATTTATTCCCTTAGCATAACATCCAGAATATTTGTGCAAATCAATTAATGATTAACGGATCTGACAATGTGGCATTTAAAGTGATTGTGCTATCAATGAATGGTAAGTGAGCGTAGCCTCAGGCCTCAACAACCGGGAAATGACAAAAATCGGGCAGGCAGCATGGTTATGTGGGTCGCTCCCATTGGGGTGTATTATCACCTATCTAGAGATTCATTTAATTCCTTATTCTAGTCGACGCTATCCCATTCGGGAAACAGTTGCTGATCCCAACCGTTGGTGATTTACATTCGATACACTCAACCGAAATGAGTGGTCAGTCATGTGTGGGCCGGGTTGCAAGATGTTCTTGTTGAACCCAGTGTATTCCTCTCTAGAGATACACTAGCAGAAGGTGGTTCCATACCTTGTCATAGTCGGAATCCAATCTCCAATAAGCGCCCTGCAGTTTTTAATTTATATTATATATGGAGCGTGAGATGCAAGCGTTCTGCTATTTGGTTATTTATTTGATTTAGACACTATTATAATATCACTGGATTTTCGTATCAAAGTGTTTTGGGTTATAGTAAGGTAAAAACCGTCCATGTTTATGTGTGGGCTGGTCTTACTATTATCCTTTCTTTCGAAAGGATTTTGAAAGTTAAACAAATGGTTAGAGTTTATGCACACCAGTCCCATGATTGACCCAGAGTTATTTTGTTCGTTTTCCCTAAACTCTTGGGTGCCCAAATTTGTATGGGCAGTCAAGTAGTCGGGATTTTTCAGATTCACTTGGAAGAGCTGGAAGCAGGAAGCTTCACCAGTTAGCTATATACTCATATATTCCGCTGTGTACTTTGTGGTATCTGGAAATAGGTGTTTATAACTATTCCAGGAATATCTGTTGTGCTCTGATGATGGTATGTATATAAAGTTACTGACTTGTATTTCAAAAGTTATGTTATTTAATATATTTTGTTCGTTCCCTGTGAGTTTGTGACCTTCATTTTCTTCTATTCTAATATTTCTTTCTTTCTATTTCTCATCCTCTAACTTCTTTCTAATAATGATTCGTATTTCTGTGCAATTTGGGTTAGACGTGTGATGTTATTAGTCAACTCAGATAGTACAGATTTGCGGGCTGTTACAACAGTTGAGAGTTCATGAGAAGAACTACCCCACCCATTATCTAGAGCTAGCTTCCATAGTATTCGCGCTTAAGACGTGGCGCCATTATTTACTTGGAGAAAAGTTCGAGTTATACACCGATCATAAATCTCTCAAGTATCTCAATTTAAGGCAACAATGGTGGATGGAGTTCCTAGCTTCTTAAGATTTTGAGATTGCTTATACCCCTGGCAAGGGTAATGTGGTGGCAGACGCACTAAGTAGGCAGAGGATGGACTTGAGTCCTCTGTTTGTGGAGAGGAAGAGCTTGGAGTTTATATTAGCTTTTGATTTTAGACCCTCCATCGAGATTTTTCCTGATTTGTTTGCATCCTTGGAGATAAGACCAACTCTTATGGATCAGATAGGATCTTCGCAGCAAGGCGACCCGCAAAGTTTAGACATCATGGAAAAGCTCAGAAGAGGGCAGAATTCTAGTCACCTCAATAGATATGCCATAGATGAAAAGGGGTGGTTGCAACGAGATGGAAGGCTTTGTGTTCCTCAAACCGGAAGCTCGATAAAAGCAGTCCTAGAAGAAGCCCACCATTCTAAGATGACTATTCATCCAAGCCGTGATAAAATGTATAGAGACATAAAGAGGGTTTTCTTTTAGGCTGAGATGAAGAAAGATATGGCCGAATTCGTTTCCCAATGTCTAGTTTTCCAGCAAGTTAAAGCTGAGAAAAAGAAGCCCAGTGGTTTCCTTCATCCTTTGGAGGTTCCTCAGTGGAAATGGGAAAGCGTCTCTATGGATTTCATAGATGGTTTGCCTATATCGAAGAAAGGCAATACCAGTATCTGGTTTGTGGTAGATAGACTCACTAAGAGTGCTCACTTCATTCCAATGAAGAGCAAGAGGACGACATCATGGTTGGTAGCAATTTATGTTCATGAGATAGTTCATCTTCATGGAGTACCTTCCAGCATCGTAAGTGATCGCGAACCCATCTTTACCAGTGAATTTTGGAGGAGCTTGCAAGAAGCATTAGGTACACAGTTGTGTTTGAGCACCGCTTATCATCCTCAGACCGATGGGCAGATGGAGAGGGTGAATAGAATTCTAGAGGATCTTTTGAGGCTATGTATCCTAGACTTCGGAGGGACTTGGAAAGAGCACCTTCCTTTAGTAGAGTTTGCCTATAACAACAGCTAGCAATCCAGCATCGGCTTGGCACCCTTCGAAGCATTGTACGGACGACCCTGTAGATCACCTACTTGTTAGTGGTAATCTACAGAAAGATTATTACTTGGACCAGATATGGTTAGAGAAACGTCCGAAAAGATTGACCTTATTCGACGGCGGATGAAGACAACTCAAGATAGGCAAAAGTCCTATGCAGACAAGAGAAGCACTGACATCGAATTTGAAGTGGGAGACTTAGTTTTTTAATCAAAGTATCACCCCTGAGGAATGTGGTTCGCTTCAGATTGATAGGGAAGTTAGCACCTAAGTTTGTGGGACCATTTCCCATAACCGAAAGGATTGGCCAAATGACCTATAGAGTAAAACTTCCAAAAAATCTATCCGGCATTCATGGTGTTTTCCACGTTTCTCATCTGCGGAAGTGCCTGCATGACACCGCAGAACTTATTGAGCCGAGTGTATTGGAAGAGGTAGAAGTGGAACGAGAGGCGACAGTCAGACGAGTTCCTTCCTATATTCTTGGATCAGAAGTTAAGAAGCTACGCAATAAAGAGATCAAGTTGCTAAAGGTTCAATGGGGAGATAACCCAGAGGATGTGACTAGGGAGACCGAAGCCAAAATTCGTGCTTCATACCCATTTCTTTTCGAGGGTATGTCCGTAACTCCTTTTCCTAAGTTTTATCAGTACTTTTTTCTATCATTTGAATATATCCTATCCACAATGATTTCAACCTTTAGATAGGAATCCTATGGATGTAAACATTTGTTTGAGACATGTTATGTTTCATGGATGCAAGTGTTTGCTAGTGGTTGCCTGTGGATGCATATACACACATTAGACACTAGATCGGATCAATCACTCTCATACTGCATATGGATGTGTGTAAGTTTTCTTTTCTTTTATGGATGGAAATGGATGTATTACCTTATGGATGTTGCATTTGGACGAATGAGTGTGCACACATATAGAACTCACATGTTATAATAGGATTATTTGCATACATATTGGATTCATGGCACTAACATACATTGCATTAAGGAGGTCAACTGAATCAGTAGACTGCCTGATCTTCGCATTAGTATTGGGACATATACACACACCTCTGCATATATTCAAATAGGCATTAGAAATCTTTATGGACAACGGATTCCGGTGATTGATGGATGAGTAGATGGATGATGGATAGCAGGATATGCATTCTTCACAACCTAGATATTTCGGGGACGAAATCCTTTGAGTAGGGGAGAATGTAACACCCTGTATTTTAACAATACTAAAAGAGGATAAATTAAATAATGATTAATTTAATATTCCGAATTAAGGAAAACGGACTACGCCATTACGTCCGTCTCAAAATTCTGTTCAAGATAGACATTTGGTTTGCATAAAATGGACACCGTATGAAGAAGTAATGAGGGTTTTAAGTTTTAATACGCGCAGAAGAATTATATATATACACATGAGTCAAAGATGAGTCAGAATTTTATCCAAAATCGTTCGAACTTAAAAAATAAAATGTGGCGGCAGTTTTCCCGCTCTAGGGGCTCGACCCCCCTAGAGGGGTGTCGACACCGGGGTTGACCCCCCTAGAGGGGTGTCGACACCGGGGTCGACCCACCTATAAGGGTGTTGACACCCCTAGGGCTGACGTGGCAGTCGATTTCAGAGGGTCTGGCCGCTGTATATACGTGGTCATTTGTCTTGTTTTCTTTATTTGAGAATTCATGGTGGCTAAACTCTGCCGGTATCTGAACTGATCTGGACCCGTTATCTTCTTCAACTAAAGAAAATCAATTGGAGATTCAAGATCCAATCTTTTCTAGTTCTATCTTCTTATCCAAACTCTATGAGTTCCTAGTTGCTTTTAGATTTGAATATTTAAAAGTAAATATGACACGACTATGACTTGGATTTATTCATATGCCTAGATTATATCAGGTCCATTGTAAATTGCGAACATATGACATCCTAAATTATGTATAACTTGGATCTAAATCTCTATCTTGTTGGATCTATTGTAACTTTTATGGCGTTCTATGATGTGGATCTTGACCTTATTTGTGTCAGATCTATTTTTAACTATTGATCTAAATCCCTATCTTGTTGGATCTATTGTAATATTCTATGATGTGGATCTTGACCTTATTTGAGTTAGATCTAGTTTTAACTATTGGATCTGAATTATGTGGACATCTAAATTACTAATCAGATCTAGTTTATCACCTTGTGCTTATCATATTAGATCTAAACCAGTTGTGCATCTAAATTGTTAATTTAGATCTTATTATGCTTACTATGACATCATAGTTATGTTAGAATCAATTAACTACCACAAGTTCATCAGATTTATGCTTATATGTCCACCTTATCACCATGCTAGTTTATGTTTATGCCAAAACAATCACCTTTGTCATATTCCCATCACTTTTCCCTTTTTATGGTGTATGGCGAGGTTACTTTCTAGCCTAGATATCGCCCAATATATGCGAATGCGTTGGTTAGGGAACGGGAGAAAAAATATTAGAATTGGCATAATTTAAATAATATTTATATGAATTGGGCATATAATTAAAATTGGGGAAGTGGGGATATAATAACCTATAAAGTCATGGGTAAGAATTGGATAAGAATGGAATTACTAGTAATTACAATTAACTGTAATTGCACTTATGACACGAGGTTAGGTTGCCTTAGTAGTGGAAGTCTGCTCGGACCCGACTGGTACATCCAGCAGCCACTAATGTTGAACCTAACCTGAGAGGTCTAAGTGCGCAAATACGAGACGGGATATGACACGAGGTTAGGCACATCTTGTGGAATAAGACTGCCCGGACCCGACCGGCATATCCAGCATCCACAAGTTGTAGGCCTAATGTAGGAGGTCTAGCCCATTATAAACCATAAATGGACATGGTAATAAATTGGACTACTTAATCAAATCTAATCCATAGGGATTGTATGGTTATGAACTTAAGTTAGGGTTAAGTAAAATTGGTCGGACAGTGGGTGGGTTAAGTAATTTTGAGGGGGCGGATAATATTTACATATAGGCCCACAAACTTAGCCCAATAAGGTTATGTAATTAAAGACACTTAGTGGTAAGCATAACCAGTAGAAATATTGGGGTTGTATAATTAAAGACATCTTTAGAGTAAATATAACCTGTGGAAAACCTAGTGGGGTATACAAGACAAAGGGGAGAGCTTGTGTCATATTGTGTGGGACCCGTTTCAGTCAGTAACCCGGAGTATGTATCGAGTAGAGAACTCCGAACTAGGTCAGAGATGGGACACACTTACTGACTGATTGTAAGAGATCCAAACGTGGAGGCAGTGTTGGCGGCGCGAACCGACCGGGCCATGTGCGTGCAAGAGCCGAGCTGAAGGGGATAAGACGACCATGACACCTGTAGATATGGGGTTGTGCATATCAGCAAGGGGTTGCCACTTTAGGACGTGATACATCCTACTGTGGGGCCGCACATAATATCTACGGAGTAGGGAGCCGATCGATTAGTGAAACACTCCACCTCCGTTAAGGTCACTCACAAAGGGAATGCCTTAATTTTGGTGGAGCATTATAGGTAAAAGACACAGATAGTTTACAAAACAGACATATATAAGCAGCAGAAAACTAAATTTATTTCATTCGTGGCTCATAACAAAAACATTACAACAAACTGTCTCAAAACAATTTCCAAATCATTACATCAGAATCTCTGTCTTGATTATAACATAAAGAAGCATAAAAAAAACTGCATAAATCCCCAAGTAGTAGTGTGTCCAAAGCCATAGCCAAAGGTAAGGGGTTCCAAGCTATACATCACAGAGTCTTCAAGCTCGGAAAGATGAACGGCCCAAATTAAGCTGAGCTATTTCCTCCCTGGGTACCTGAGGGGGTAGGGGGAGAAAACGGAAGAAAAGAGAGCGAAAGAAAATGGGTCAGACATAAGTCTGGTAAGTCCAGTGATTATTCAGCATGTAAACTGATAAGAGAACCATGACTTGAATAAGCTGGACACAGGATAATAACAAGGAAATAAGGTAACATAGGATAAGGTAAGATAAACAGGGGAAGATAAAAAAGGCAAGATAAACTAATCATACTATCGCACTCATGTCCATATTCTCTGCACCAACCAGATATTTCAACCATCATCATGAGTTCAAACCCAGTGATCCCTTTTCATTGATTGGCTCCTACTCGCACGCATTTACTACTTGTGTCCTACGGCCCTGCTCGGTTGTAGATACATGTGCTGGTCCCACCATGGGGTGTATCAAATCCTATTGTGGAAACCCCGACACGATTCAAGATGCACAGTGTATAACTACTGATGCCCAGTGCCTACATTTTCCACTCCGGAGTACGTGCACGCCCGTACTCCATCGGAACCTACGCTGACGCACCAACCGCTATTGTTTTGACCGCTTATAATCAGCCCAGTAATCGTGCCCCACCCTTCCTAGTTTAGGGTACCATGATACATCTATGTGGGTCACTGCTGAAATGGGTCCCCGTTACTAGGGTTTCCTAGTCAACATGTTAAATTGGTAAGTGTCCAAGTTAACCTAACCCCACCCATCAGTTTAGTTAACATGTTGTATTGGTTAAGTGTTGCTTTAATGAACTTAACCCTACCATTCCTGACTTAGCTTTAATTCATTCATTAAAGCACCAACCGCTCACATTAAACAGGTATTGTTGCGGTTACTGGATGTGCCGGTCGGGTCCGGACAGTTTTACACCGCAACTCAGTCTAACCTCGGGTTCTTTTGGGCTCGATGCACTAACCTCCCACATTAGATATATATTGTTACGGTTGCTGGATGTGCCGGGCGGTTCCGGGCAGTCTTACACCGTAACCCAATCTAACCTCGGGTAAGGCATATTCGTCTTTTCTAAATTTACAAATTTACCCCTTTATATTTATATATAAATTATTGTCATTCAAGTCAAGCCCCACTTTCCCTTTAAATCAAGTTCATAATTTTAGGTATAAAAATTTATACCACTTTATGCCATAAAACATTTACATGTTTATGAGCCAAATATGCCAATTATATGTAATTTCATATTTTTCCCTAACGTTACCCCCGTTAAACGTTCGCATAAATCACATAAAATGTTAGGCTCGATACATAGCCTAACTTATACACAAAAGGGGGAAAAAGAGGAACATGTAATAATTCCAACATCATAAAAATATGGATCTAACTACATACATATCATACGAACTTGGCATAGAACAATATACATTTAATTATGAACTTGCAAATATAGATCTACTCAACATGAATCATGAAATAGGGGTTTTACATAGAACTACATAAACTTAAAATTAGGCATGTAGTTGTGAACTTGCAAATTAGTGGGATCAAATTTAACATGAACCTAATCATATTAGCATGTAGTTTTGGTCATATATGTGATCATGGTTGAACTTGCATAAACATAGCAAAATTCCCAAATTGACATACAGCATATAGGTGTCATTACCAAATCATATAACATGAAATGTCATCGCCAAATTATACAACATGGTATGTCATCGCCAAATTACACAACATGATATGCCATTGTCAAGTTATACCACATAATATGTCATCGCCAATTTTTTTAACATTATATGTCATCGCCAAAGTATACAACATAATATGTCATCGCTAAATTACACAACATATATGTCATAGCCAAATTATACAACATTTGGATTCATTGCCAAGCATTTAACATTTATCATCAAATCACATACAACATAATCACAAACTTAATCATGATAAGAGTCATAGTCTTAATCAATTCAGTTTAACAAAAAGGATAGGCATAAATTTACATAAGGCGTTGTTCTACGTCCAGTTATTTAGTCACAATTCTAATATCATTTAGGTCTAAATGATAACTGGACTTACAAAAAGGAGACTAGTCCTGTGTTCTGGAATCTGTATTCTGAAATTGAACGGCTCTCCTTTGTTATAGACATTGAATTCTCTTAGTTGAATTAGATTTGATTTGCAATTCCTAACTTGCTTTCTTGTTGAAGGAGAATGGCGGCTACTCTAGGTTGAGTTCTGACAGCATGACGGTCTTAGGAATATTTTTGTGTGGCTTATGGTTTGGATTTAGGTTGCTTGTATAGAAGTTTGATTTAATAGGCACCATCAGATCAACCCAAGGCAAATCAAAGCCATTCAAACCTAAGAGAACCAACCAGAACGTGCCACACAAGCCCTAATGACACAGCAAATCATCGCACAAAGAAAAACGTCATATTTCAAATCTGACCCGAGGGGGAGGTCGACCCCAAGGTGGACCCCCTGGTCGACCTGTATGGGGGGGATTCGACCCCCTGGTCGACCTCCTGGTCGACCTGGCCTTGGGCAGGAAAATTCCCGCCCAGCCCGCTTCTGCTTCTGATTTTGAAATTTGAATTTTCTGAACTTTAATCTGAGATGTTTATTTAAATTCTTGAATCTTCTGAAAGTCATAACTCCTTCATACAGAGTCCGATTTGCACAAACTAGGACTCTATCTCAAGCAGAATTCCGAGACAAACGCAATGGCGTAAACCGTTTCCCTTAATTCTTACATTTGAAATTAATTATTCTTTAATTCGTTACTTTAATGTTTACAGAAAATATGGGGTGTTACATTCTCTCCTCCTTAAAGGATTTCATCCCCGAAATCTTCAAGTCAAGAAGAACGTATATCCTACCATCCAATCGTCCATCTACTCAACCATCAAACACAGGCATCCATTGTCCTTAAAAATACTTCTAACGCTTCATGATCATATGCATAGTGTGTGTACATTTCCTTATCTAATGCAAAATCAGGCGGTCTACTGATTCAGTTGACCTCCTTAATGCAAATTATGTCAGTGTCATGCGTCCATTATGTATGCAATCTTCCCTAATCATACTTTCTACATGAGTGCACAATCATTCATAAAAATGCAATGTCCATATGATAACACATCACGTTTCAATCATATACAAACACATATATGCATATGCAATATGAAAGAGACTAAGCTAATCTAACACCTAATGTGTGTGTGTATGCATCCACGAGCAACCACTAGCAACCATCAATCATAACATGTTTCAAATACATGTTTACATCCATTGGTTTCTACTTAAGGATCAAGAAAAGCACTGTGAAAAATGCTAAAAGGATAGGTACGAGCATGAACAAACTTAAGGAAAAAGAGATCAAAGATGTATCGTAAAAAAGAAAAGAGTAGGCTGTGCGTATCTTGGCCTTAGTCTCCCAAGTCGCGTCTTCCTCAGTGTCACTCCATTGAACTTTAACAAGTTTGGCTTCGCGGTTGCGTAGCTTTTTGACTTCTGTACCCAAGATACGAGTTGGAACTCTTCTCACAGCCGCCCCTCGTTCTACTTCTACTTCCTCTAATATGCTTGGTTCCACCACTTCCGCAGACTCATGTAAGCACTTTCGTAAGTGAGAAACGTGAAAGACATTATGAACTCCAGCCAATCTTTTGGGCAGCTCTACTCTGTAAGTCATCTTCCCGATCTTCTCAATGATAGGAAATAACCCTACAAATCTTGGTGCCAACTATCCTACGGATCCGAAGCGAACGACGTTCCTCAAAGGAGATACTTTCAGGAAAACTCTGTCCCCAACCTCAAACTCAAGGTCGGTCCTTCTTTTATCTGCGTAGGACTTCTGTCTATCTTGGGCAGTCTTCATTCTTCTTTGTATCAAGTCCACTTTCTCTGAAGTTTCTCTAATCATATCTAGTCCAAGTATGAGCTTGTCTGTAGACTCCCACCAACAAGTTGGTGATAGGTATGGTCTTCCATATAAAGCTTCAAAGGGTGCCATGCTTATGGTGGCTTGGTAGCTATTGTTGTAGGCAAACTCCACCAAAGGAAGATGATCCTCCCATGTTCCTCCAAAGTCAAGAATGCATAATCTCAAGAGGTCTTCTAATACTCTGTTCACCCTTTCCGTCTGACCGTCGGTTTGGGGGTGATAGGCCGTGCTTAAGCATAGCTGTGTGCCTACAACCTCTTGCAAGCTCTTCCAAAACTCGCTCGTAAAGATAGGATCTCGGTCACTCACAATGCTGGAGGGTATCCCATGGAGTCTAACTATCTCTTTAAGATAAATGGATGCTAAAGAAGAGGTAGTCCTACTTTTAATGGGTATAAAGTGAGCGCGTTTTGTGAGCCTGTCCACTATTACCCAAATATTAGTATTGCCCCTTCTTGACCTAGGCAGCCCATCGATGAAGTCCATTGAAATGATATCCTATTTCCACTGTGGGACCTCTAGAGGATGAAGCAAACCACCAGGCTTCTTTTGCTCCGCCTTGACTTGCTGGCATATTAAGCACTTAAAGATGAATTCGACTACATCCCTCTTCATGCCATTCCAAAAGAAAACCCTTTTTACGTCTTTATACATCTTGTCTCCACCTGGGTGTATGGTCAACATGGAATGGTGTGCCTCATCGAGAACCTTCTTCACCAAATCCCTTGCTTGTGGGACGCATAGCCTTCCATCCCGCTGAAACGACCCGAACTCCCCCGGTCTCCGAAGAGAGGAGGAAGAGCGGATTGAGTCGAGAACAATCCACAACAGAACGCAGACGGAAGAACATTTCATTGTATATTACAACAATGCATCAGATTACAAGAATATACAGAGTATAAACAAATAAATATCACACACAAATATTAGAGATTTAAATTACATTTAAATACATAGCAGCGGAAAATAATACAATACACAACTGAAGGAGATATACGGATACAAAGCTTTCCGGATATCGTTCCAGCAGTAAACCAGGATCCTGTGAATATAAATCTGCAAAACCAAAACTACTAGCTACCCGTGTCGAAATAGGGGCACCCAGAGTTTAGGTCAAAACAATAAACTCCAGGTTAGTCATGTGACTGGTGTGAGAACTAAAACAGTTAATTTTTATTTTTAAAGTTAGGTAAATCAAGGGACCACGCCGTATAACACGGAACGGATTTCCTCCCAAGAATACCGGTGCATAAAACAAACAGCGCAATGCTAAATAAAGAAAAATGAAGCTGTTATAAGACCCAGGTCCTATCACACAATGCAACGCAAGCCGGGGGATAGGGTTTTCCCTTATAACAGCCAAAGAATGCTTGATACGTTTGAAAACAAATCATTTGATACTATTACAAGTGCATAGTGTATGAAACAACTTCAAATCATAAGTATCAATCACAGGCGGCATGAATTCCCCATAACACTATGTCGCTATATATAGGTTATACAATCAAAATCGCAAAGTCGCGTATTTGGAAATTGGATTTCCGTCTATGAACCGAGGCCAGGGATCGTCCTCTACCGATTCGAGACAATCAAACCCATGTCTCAGGACCCAGACTCAGGTGGGCCTTGGATCGTCAGGGCTGGTCCACCGATGTGGATTATTATGCCTGAACAATACGTCTCTCCGCCCTTTGGGGCGTAAATGAGCCAACGAATGGCTCCATCGGACCCGGATCGTCCGATCTAACCGAGGCGCCTCGCAACAGCAACAACCACACAGGTGAAAAGTATATAAATGTCAGGGCTGGTAGGTCACTGACACCACCCTAGCTAGAAAGAGACGCATGTCCTCCCTGAGGTCCTCTCCCGTTTTTGGTTCACAACCGGGGTGCGAAACTCGCGAAGCAAACGTTACACAAAGCAACGCCACAAAGGCCGTGCTTCGATCATCAACCACAAGACTTTGCTTTTCAACAGAAGCCTCGATCAATTGCCACTTAGGCATGCCACACAGGCAATTTACTCCATGCGTTTGATATCCATCAGTATATAACCCCTGAGCTCGTACGTCTCAGAGAAGGGCATTAAGCAAGAGAATAAATTCTTCGCCGCCAAACAGATATATATTTAATAGAGATCAATCACACAGACTAAAATCCAATGTCAGACACACAGTCCATTTACAAGTCCGTTCTGGGTCTGAACGAAACCGGAGGCACCTAGTACCCCGCATATCCATCGATCTCCAAGTACGTCTGGACGATCACCAACTGTTTCCATCTTCTTGGGTGTACAGCCCAATCAAGATCATCAGTAATCACCTAAATGACGTGAAGACCTCCGGTCTTCGACCATCGTCTTCATCTTTGACTTATCGTCGTATTCGTTATTCAGAATGGGATAAACCCGGTCTTCCCGAATAAATCGCGTTTATTTTAAATAAGTGTTACACAAACACAACATACGCCTCATTCCAATTCATTAGTCACTAACCGTAAATTAAACAAGAGAATAATTCCCCAAATATTAACCCCGAAGGCCGAAACCAACATCAGATCAATATCCAGAAAGCCCTTCTGCTTGGCTAACCGACAGTTAGTTTCTAAATTTTACATTTATAGGGAAAGGTTCCCATTAATTTTATCCAAGATAAATTCCTTGAATTTATTCTTTAATTATCTTTTGAATTTCGATTCAACTAGTCGGGATTAACGAACCTTACTGAAGTAATCATTTGTTTTAATTCCCCAATCCCATCCTATTCATCCCATGAAGTAAAACTGGTAATACTTCATATCTAACACCACAGTGTTATCGGTAAATTCAATTACCATTTCACGTTCAAATCTAATTAAAGATTTAACTACCGCCTGGAGCAAAACTGGTGATACTCCATTCTCGATTATTTCAATGTAATTAAAGATTCATTAAAACTCCACTTAGTTTTAATCTGTGACCGGGTTAAAGAATCAGTGTCTTTTAAAACACAATTCACGATAGACCCAAAATCACATTCCATTAATTATCGGGTTAAAGAACGAGTGTTATTTAAAACACTGTTCACGATAAACCCAAAAATCAATATCAATTCAATTTCAATTAAATATTATTTAATTGGTACACTTCATTAAATCTAAATAAAAAGATTTAATCTTTTCTCAACTGGGTTCAAGAACAGTGTTAGTCAAGACACCATTCATGACAAACCCAAATCACATTTGATATTAAATACAAGGCTCCGAATAGAAAATATCCCGGCTTATATTTAATATCAAATTCGACGACCAACAAATATCGTATTGGAAATAACGATATATATATCTATATCTTTCAAATTTCCATAACAACATCTGTATAATCACGAAATCCAACATCGAAATATTCCGAAGACAACTTCGATTCAAATTCATTCCAATGCAATCATTGGAAATTCTGGTTATTTTTAAAGCCCTTTTCAAATTCAATTTATTTATTTAAAAATAAATAGAATTATAATTCTAGTTCAAAACTAGTTCATTTCGATAAAAATCTATTTTTATCTTTTCAAATAGGGGGTTTTTCATCCCAATTCTTTCTAAATCATTTCTTATGATTTTACATAAATTATTACTGTTTTTAATAATTTTATCAAGGCCCGTACAGTCGATTTCCATCAACGGCCATCGAACTGCACTTACAGCGACCTTTTCCAAATTTGATTTGGATATAATTCCAAATCCAACCGTTAGATTTCTAATTTCCAATATTCGTTAGAAAGCTCTTTTCGATACGAACCCAACGGTTCCGGTTTCAGGAGAATCCGACGGTCGGATCTCCCGTAATATCCGTTCGAAGTCAATGGTCGAAATTCGCGAACTACCGCGGTGCGGCGTGTTCTATTCAGGCCATTATATTATATATATAATATATATAATATATATTTTGTCGATTTCTATTTAAAACGAATTATATAGATAGTTTTGAATTAGTTTCAAAAACATTTTCAACTTCCATTTCAATTTAAATCAAAATTGAATTCTTCCTTATAAACTCGTTTTAAAATTCATTTCTATTCAATTCAAATTTCAATTCAATTTGAATTCATTTCAATTCGTTTTCAATTCAATTCGAATTCGTTTTCAATTCAATTCAATTCAAATTGGTTTTCTATTCGATTCAATTCAAATTGGTTTTCTATTCGATTCAATTCAAATTGGTTTTCTATTCGATTCAATTCAAATTAAATTTCATTTCAAAATATTCGATTTCGAAATCACTTTACAATATTCGTTTTAAAATGAATAAAATCGATATAAATATCGTTCACGTCAAAAGGCGTCAATCTAATCAACACAGCTTCATATATTGATATTTTCAAATATTCCATTTCAAATATTTCTTATTATCAAAATATTTCTATTATTAAAATATTTCGTTCAACACATGACTAATCTCAACGGATGAGTACTGTCAACACATGAACCTTTATTTTATATTGATAAAGATATATATTTTATTGTTAAAATATTTCTTTCAACACATGACTAATCTCAACGGATGAGTACAGTCAACACATGAACCTTTACTTTATATTGATAAAGATATAGATTTTATTGTTAAAATATTTCGTTCAACACATGACTAATCTCAACGGATGAGTACAGTCAACACATGAACCTTTACTTTATAATATTCTTTATCTTCTAAATTGGAATGAGGCCCAATCAATTACCCTATAGCGTTAACTATATGGATTTCCATACAACACATGTATATAATAGCATTGAAAAATAATCAACCATCAACCAAAGTGCACTACACTGTATAAGCATCAAATATAGATATTTAACGCTTATAACAGCATGTCAATCAATCGATCGACATATTCAATCAATCAGGATGAGTGAACTTCAAATTTCATCCCAACACCCGTGTGGGGTTTCAAACAATCAAACACAGATTTTATTTGTGCAGTTGGGCGATGTGTAAAATTTATCGTTCCAATCGATGTCATTCAAATAGGTGTACATAAACAAACCGTCCGGTTTGTAAATGAATATTTTATTTTATTCACTTCACGTTAAAATTATATTTTTAACGATAAAAACATTTTATTTCAACATATGAATTTCTATTCAGTTCATTTACACAATAAAAATGATATTTTTATTTTTCTAACATATTTTAGAAAATTTCGGCGGCATAACGGCACGATACTAGGAACGGGACAAGGCCTAGCCTTATCCCCGGTCTAATGAAGGCCCACGCCATTCACACATCAATCAAATCAATTTCATTTCACCAAACAATTCAATTCAAACCAAATAATCTAACCAACTACACAACCAAACAATTAAACAAACAAGCCATCCATGGTTTGTGGATGACGGGTGTCGGGTGCTACTAAACACCGTCTGCATCCTAGTATATGTAACACCCCACCTCCGCTAGGGTCACTCACGAAGGGAATGCACTAGTTTTGGAGGGGTATTATCGAGATAACATCACAGAATTATCACAAGACAGAACATAAATAATTAAGTAAACAGCGGAAGAATTTCTAAGCAAAACAGAACTTCATTTCATTCCAAAATAAACCATGTCTTTTACAAAGATTTCAAGTAACTTCATTACAACTGTCTTGTAATAATAGCCAAAGAAGCAATAACTTAAAAACAGTAAAACAGCTTATTCCCCAAGTGCAGTAAAAAGAAGCAGCCATAGCAAACCGTACGTGCTGAGCCAAAGCAAGAGATATCCAAGCTAAGAGCTAGTTATTCCTCCCTGAGAACCTGGGGGGAGAAACGAAAGAAAAAGAGGCGAAAGGAAAAGGGTCAGTCATAAAGACTGAGTAAGTTCTAGTGACTTTCAGTGTAAAAACGGTTAAAACAACCTGTCATGTATGAACTGGAACTAAACTTAAGAATAGTTTCAAGGTAGACAAGATAGACTAAGGTGATCAGGATAGGTCAAGACAAGTCAAGTAAAGCATCACAAGTTCGAGATTCGTTGCATCTACTGTACTAGTATACTAGGCCCATGTCACAAGTTAATTACGAAATAAATCCCGTGGCCCAATATCATGAAATGACCCTGGAACGGGGTCTGACCCAAGTACGGGGTCCTACGGAGCGATTATCTAGTCGATCGGCTCCCTACAAGTTCTAGCTCGTCATGTGTCCGTGTCATACGGCTAATCACGAATGTAGTCACCTGTGCTGGGTCCACCCTAGGGTGTATCAGCCCTATGGTGTCAACCCCTGACACGATTCAAGATGCACAGATAAATCTACAGATACCCAGTGTCTGCCCCGGATACGTGCACGATCGTAGTCCGCCGAACCTACACTGGCGTACCCCACTGCCGTCGTTCACCTCTTACAATCAGCCCAGTAATCGTGCCCCCACCCGGCCTAGCCCCAGGGTACCTTGATACTTCTAGAGGGTTACTGCTGAAAGGGGTCGTGTCTAGGGTTTCGCCTAATGGATTAGGTCATGTAATTCGTGACCTAACCGCCTAACAGATCAAGTCATGTAATTCGTGACTTAACCCTTTTCCAGTCTAGTCATGTCAAGATGGTTAAGTATGTCATTTCAGTTCGCGACTTAACCCGCCTACGTGTCATGTCAAGTTGGCTAAGTGTTGTCGTTTTCCAGTTCATGACTTAGCCCTACAAATCAGGTTCAAGTTGGTTAAGTTGTCTTTCTCATGTTCATGACTTAACCCTAATTGGCATTAATTGATTCGTTAATGCACCGAACCACTCACATTGGATCCTGTTGTTCGTAGCCACTGGATTTGCCGGGCGGTTCCGGGCAGGTTTACGCTACGAACTCAACCCAACCTCGGGTTTCAAGCGCGATGTGACCAACTACCCACATTGGATCCTATTGTTTGTAGCAACTGGATTTGCCGGGCGGTTCCGGGCAGATTTACACTACAAACTCAACCCAACCTCGAGTTGGCCACTTTCTTGTTCTCTAAAGTCATGCCCATGTTCTTATCAATTTTGATATCATGTTCATGTGTCAACTTCGTGCCCAACTAAGGCATGTTTAAAGTCAAGTTCAAGTCAAGTTTTCGTGCCATAATTCATGTTCTACTCATGCCAAAATTTCACAGTTTATTCCTATAATTAATTCAAGTTTTGCCCATTCTACCCAATCGTATCCCCAACGTGAATAAACGCACTTCGTTCATAAGCATAAACAATTCAAGAGATAAAGGGGAATAACACCAAACATGTGATAGGCATATGTGACAATTCCAATATTACTTGCATAATAAACAGACTATAACATATCCCATAGTTGTAATGATGATAACTTGGCATAGTAATGATTCCAACTTAATTTAACATGATGATTTAAACTTTGCATCATAGGCATATTAATCATTGTGGCATCATAATAATTTTTATCATAAACATAAAGCATCAAAGGCATAGTAATACTAATAGGCATAGTGAATTCCAATTTAGCATTTTAACCTAATAATTCTCATAGACATAATGATTCCAATTTAATGATTCTAAATCAACCTGATAGACATAATGATTCCAAATTATCGTTTTTAACATAATTAACATGATAGACAATTTAGCCTAATTGACATGATTGATAATTTAGCATCTTTAACATGATTAACATGATAGACAATTTAGCGTCTTTAACATAATTAACCTAGCAATACCCAATTTTCATTAATCATGATGGGTATAATAACATTATAGGCATAATTCCATCATAGCCATAGTTTAATTAGCACCATAGGCATGGTTTCACCAACATGAAGATTTCATAGCGAATTTATGGACATGAATTAGTCCAACTTGCCAAACAATCAAGCCCAAAATGATTCATAACAACGTAAAAATCATGACAGGTTTAACCTGTAATGTTGCCATAGCAATATCCCCAAATTATAATTCAATGATAAATAATATAAACAATGAATAGGCAATAGTACATAAATTCAATTTCAATTCATCGCGTGTCCATATTGTTTTAGCGTTTTTGCCTAAAAAGTAACATAGAACTTACAATTTATGAAGCAAATAACCCAATTAAGAATCTCAAATCAATTAGTCCCAAATTTGTTGCCTAAAGCGTCGTAGTTGTTGTAGCTTCTAGTTGTAGCCTTC
Source organism: Allium sativum (assembly GCA_030737875.1). Lineage (NCBI taxonomy): Eukaryota > Viridiplantae > Streptophyta > Magnoliopsida > Asparagales > Amaryllidaceae > Allium > Allium sativum. The sequence continues at coordinate 76,793,865 of CM060917.1, forward strand.
AAGAATCATCCTCCTTCTCCTATAATCTTTCTCTTTGTATTTTTAATTTAGAGCTCTAGGTTTAATGGCGGCGGCCTAAGGTTAGAATGAAATGGTATGATGTTAGGCTAGGTCTTAGGTCCTTTTTATAATGTTTGCAAGCTGTTTAAGACCGTCGATGGAGCTTGATTCAATCATAGACGTTCGTTTGAAGGGGAAGCCAATCCGGTGTCGCCACCTAGCCCTAGTGACAAAGCAGACCACAGAAAATCGGCCAAACACAGACCTGGCCAGCCAGGTTGGACTGGGTTCGACCTGGCTCTGGACCAGGTCGACACCCCTGTCGACAGGGCTGTCGACAGCCCTGTCGACATGGCTAGCCCAGGTCGACAGCCCTGTCGACCTGGGTGGCTTAGGCGGGAACTTTCCCGCCCTGGCCCACTGGGCCCGATTTTAATTTTTTATTTGTTTTCTGAGTGTTCGAATTCTTAAATTTATTTTAAAAACTTCCGAAGGCCATATCTTCTTCATACGGACTCCGTTTTTCGAAAACTCGGACTCTATTTCGCGTATTTTTCCGAGACGAACATAATGGCTTATCCCGTTTCCCTTAGTTCTTTGATTTGAAATTAAATATACTTTAATTTTCGAATTTCACTTTTATAGAATACACGGGGTGTTACATTCTCCCCCACTTAAAAGGATTTCGTCCCCGAAATCTTCAAGTTAGGAGGAATGTATATCCTAACATCCAAACATCCATCAAACACGAGTATCCATTGTCCTTAAAAGACTTCTAATGCTTTATGATCATATGCGAAGTGTGTGTATATGTTCCTTAGCTAATGCTAATGATCAGGCCTGATTGATCTTCTAAATGCAAAATATGTCTAGTGAAATGAATCCAATATGTATGCAAATTTTCCTACTATAATTCATAATTTCTACATGAGTGCTCAAACATTCAATCATATGCAACAACCAAATGATAGCACAACCAAGTTTCAAAATAAACACTCATGCATATGCAACATGAAAATGTGTCTGAGCCGATCTAGTGCCTAATGTGTATTCATGCATCCACGAGCAACCACTTGCGACCACTTGCAACCATTTCGCAATCATAACATGTTTCAACTACATGTTTACATCCAAAAAGATTCTACCTATGGTTCTCAAGATAGGATCAAAGAGATAACAAAACACACATGGATAGCAAGAGAAATGTATGTAAACCTATAGGAAAATAGATCTAGAATGAGTTAACGATGTACCGCCAGAAGGTCCGGTCTGCTTCTCAGGGCAGTCTTTGCTGATGTGTCCAGTCTTCCCACAATGAAAACATTCACCTTGCTTTCTCTTCCTCTTCCTACAATCCTTGGCAATGTGCCCTTCCGTACCACAGTAATTGCATTTCCTTTTATCGCGTGAGTTGTTGTTCTTGCCTCCCTTCTCGGAGTCTACCTTCTTATTCTTAGAATCGTTAGGCTTGTCCTCTTTCTTCCCTTGAGAGTTTTCTGCCTCTGTCTCCTTCTTGCCCTTATCTTCCTCGTTCAGCAATGCCATCTGCACCAACCTTTCGTAAGTAGCTCCCATGGGTATATGGGTCATGGCCAAACTGTGTAATGGCTCATTCAATCCTTTGACAAAGCGGAGGGCCTTTTTGTGCGGGGTGTTGACTAGGTCTAGTCCGAACCTAGCTAGCTCATCGAACTGATTCACATACTCTCTGACAGTCTTGTCTCCTTGCTTAAGAAATAAGAATTTTTCCAACTGCAAACTTCTTTCCGCATCTGAGAGAAATTTAGTTTCAAACCTCGTCCTAAAGTCCTCCCATGTCTCCACTGGTCTCTCAGCATTAGTGACCTCCCACCAGTAGGAAGCCTCGCCCTTCAATAGCCACACCGCCAATTGTACTTTCTGCCTATCTTCTACCTCAAAGATGACGAATAAGTCCTCGGTTTCCTTTAACCAATTTCTAGCTGCCACGAAGGACTCCGTTCCATGAAAGTCCTTTCCTCCCATAGCCTTAAAATCTTTACATATCTTAGCGAAAGTGTTTCCCCGTGGAGGAAGTGGAGGAAGAGGTGCTGCTGCAGCTGGATGATTTCCTGCAGCTGGGGGAGGGGGAACGGTGGGACCTGGCTGGGTGGCCCTTGCTTCTAAGAATCGTCTAAACCAACCAGGTATTGGCACACCCTCTGGCAAGTTAAGTTCTTCGGACATGATGATGCTGAAACAAGAAGGATAGATTCAAAACGAAGGACAAGAGATTCAAACAAGGAAACAAAGGATAGTGCTAATGGCTTTTGGGGAATAGCCTTTAAAAACTTTTTCTTGGAAAATGCTTCTTTGTAAATGGTTTTGAAAAATTTAATTCAAAATGTTTTCAAAACCTTTGCCCAGTCTTGGTAAACCTTCTGCTCTGATACCACGTGTAACACCCCACCTCCGCTAGGGTCACTCACGAAGGGAATGCACTAGTTTTGGAGGGGTATTATCGAGATAACATCACAGAATTATCACAAGACAGAACATAAATAATTAAGTAAACAGCGGAAGAATTTCTAAGCAAAACATAACTTCATTTCATTCCAAAATAAACCATGTCTTTTACAAAGATTTCAAGTAACTTCATTACAACTGTCTTGTAATAATAGCCAAAGAAGCAATAACTTAAAAACAGTAAAACAGCTTATTCCCCAAGTGCAGTAAAAAGAAGCAGCCATAGCAAACCGTACGTGCTGAGCCAAAGCAAGAGATATCCAAGCTAAGAGCTAGTTATTCCTCCCTGAGAACCTGGGGGGAGAAACGAAAGAAAAAGAGGCGAAAGGAAAAGGGTCAGTCATAAAGACTGAGTAAGTTCTAGTGACTTTCAGTGTAAAAACGGTTAAAACAACCTGTCATGTATGAACTGGAACTAAACTTAAGAATAGTTTCAAGGTAGACAAGATAGACTAAGGTGATCAGGATAGGTCAAGACAAGTCAAGTAAAGCATCACAAGTTCGAGATTCGTTGCATCTACTGTACTAGTATACTAGGCCCATGTCACAAGTTAATTACGAAATAAATCCCGTGGCCCAATATCATGAAATGACCCTGGAACGGGGTCTGACCCAAGTACGGGGTCCTACGGAGCGATTATCTAGTCGATCGGCTCCCTACAAGTTCTAGCTCGTCATGTGTCCGTGTCATACGGCTAATCACGAATGTAGTCACCTGTGCTGGGTCCACCCTAGGGTGTATCAGCCCTATGGTGTCAACCCCTGACACGATTCAAGATGCACAGATAAATCTACAGATACCCAGTGTCTGCCCCGGATACGTGCACGATCGTAGTCCGCCGAACCTACACTGGCGTACCCCACTGCCGTCGTTCACCTCTTACAATCAGCCCAGTAATCGTGCCCCCACCCGGCCTAGCCCTAGGGTACCTTGATACTTCTAGAGGGTTACTGCTGAAAGGGGTCGTGTCTAGGGTTTCGCCTAATGGATTAGGTCATGTAATTCGTGACCTAACCGCCTAACAGATCAAGTCATGTAATTCGTGACTTAACCCTTTTCCAGTCTAGTCATGTCAAGATGGTTAAGTATGTCATTTCAGTTCGCGACTTAACCCGCCTACGTGTCATGTCAAGTTGGCTAAGTGTTGTCGTTTTCCAGTTCATGACTTAGCCCTACAAATCAGGTTCAAGTTGGTTAAGTTGTCTTTCTCATGTTCATGACTTAACCCTAATTGGCATTAATTGATTCGTTAATGCACCGAACCACTCACATTGGATCCTGTTGTTCGTAGCCACTGGATTTGCCGGGCGGTTCCGGGCAGGTTTACGCTACGAACTCAACCCAACCTCGGGTTTCAAGCGCGATGTGACCAACTACCCACATTGGATCCTATTGTTTGTAGCAACTGGATTTGCCGGGCGGTTCCGGGCAGATTTACACTACAAACTCAACCCAACCTCGAGTTGGCCACTTTCTTGTTCTCTAAAGTCATGCCCATGTTCTTATCAATTTTGATATCATGTTCATGTGTCAACTTCGTGCCCAACTAAGGCATGTTTAAAGTCAAGTTCAAGTCAAGTTTTCGTGCCATAATTCATGTTCTACTCATGCCAAAATTTCACAGTTTATTCCTATAATTAATTCAAGTTTTGCCCATTCTACCCAATCGTATCCCCAACGTGAATAAACGCACTTCGTTCATAAGCATAAACAATTCAAGAGATAAAGGGGAATAACACCAAACATGTGATAGGCATATGTGACAATTCCAACATTACTTGCATAATAAACAGACTATAACATATCCCATAGTTGTAATGATGATAACTTGGCATAGTAATGATTCCAACTTAATTTAACATGATGATTTAAACTTTGCATCATAGGCATATTAATCATTGTGGCATCATAATAATTTTTATCATAAACATAAAGCATCAAAGGCATAGTAATACTAATAGGCATAGTGAATTCCAATTTAGCATTTTAACCTAATAATTCTCATAGACATAATGATTCCAATTTAATGATTCTAAATCAACCTGATAGACATAATGATTCCAAATTATCGTTTTTAACATAATTAACATGATAGACAATTTAGCCTAATTGACATGATTGATAATTTAGCATCTTTAACATGATTAACATGATAGACAATTTAGCGTCTTTAACATAATTAACCTAGCAATACCCAATTTTCATTAATCATGATGGGTATAATAACATTATAGGCATAATTCCATCATAGCCATAGTTTAATTAGCACCATAGGCATGGTTTCACCAACATGAAGATTTCATAGCGAATTTATGGACATGAATTAGTCCAACTTGCCAAACAATCAAGCCCAAAATGATTCATAACAACGTAAAAATCATGACAGGTTTAACCTGTAATGTTGCCATAGCAATATCCCCAAATTATAATTCAATGATAAATAATATAAACAATGAATAGGCAATAGTACATAAATTCAATTTCAATTCATCGCGTGTCCATATTGTTTTAGCGTTTTTGCCTAAAAAGTAACATAGAACTTACAATTTATGAAGCAAATAACCCAATTAAGAATCTCAAATCAATTAGTCCCAAATTTGTTGCCTAAAGCGTCGTAGTTGTTGTAGCTTCTAGTTGTAGCCTTCAAGAATCATCCTCCTTCTCCTATAATCTTTCTCTTTGTATTTTTAATTTAGAGCTCTAGGTTTAATGGCGGCGGCCTAAGGTTAGAATGAAATGGTATGATGTTAGGCTAGGTCTTAGGTCCTTTTTATAATGTTTGCAAGCTGTTTTAGACCGTCGATGGAGCTTGATTCAATCATAGACGTTCGTTTGAAGGGGAAGCCAATCCGGTGTCGCCACCTAGCCCTAGTGACAAAGCAGACCACAGAAAATCGGCCAAACACAGACCTGGCCAGCCAGGTTGGACTGGGTTCGACCTGGCTCTGGACCAGGTCGACACCCCTGTCGACAGGGCTGTCGACAGCCCTGTCGACATGGCTAGCCCAGGTCGACAGCCCTGTCGACCTGGGTGGCTTAGGCGGGAACTTTCCCGCCCTGGCCCACTGGGCCCGATTTTAATTTTTTATTTGTTTTCTGAGTGTTCGAATTCTTAAATTTATTTTAAAAACTTCCGAAGGCCATATCTTCTTCATACGGACTCCGTTTTTCGAAAACTCGGACTCTATTTCGCGTATTTTTCCGAGACGAACATAATGGCTTATCCCGTTTCCCTTAGTTCTTTGATTTGAAATTAATTATACTTTAATTTTCGAATTTCACTTTTATAGAATACACGGGGTGTTACAGTATATATTTATAACTTAGAAAAGAAATTGAAGAGTGAGAAATTCTCACCTTGGGGTTCCACTCCTCCATTCTCTTATCTCTGAACGGTTTGAATTCAGATTCGTTTGCAAAGCCAACGAGGTCTTCTCTGCGCTGTTCATATTAAAAATCACATTTTTAATAACGCTACATGTATATAAAAATTATATTTTTATAATCTATGCTATATAAAAATTATATTTTTATTATCTCTGCTATATAAAGATTATATTTTTATTATCTCTGCTATATAAAAATTATATTTTTATTATCTCTGCTATATAAAGATTATATTTTTATTATCTCTGCTATATAAAGATTATATTTTTATTATCTCTGCTATATAAAGATTATATTTTTATTCCGCTACTCATATAAAAATAATATCTTTATATTCTCTATTCATTTCAAAAATCTCTTCTTTAACGAAATAAAAATCCTATCTTTCTCACTATAAAAATCCAACCTTTTTTCTAATAAAAATATATATAATCTTTTCATTGCTACGCATATAAAAACTAGATTTTTATTTCGATGTTATAAGGATAAAAATCACATTTTTAACCTCAACTCTTCACACTTAAAGATCGCATTTTTTTGTTATGTCTTCGATATAAAAATCCCACCTTTATGAAAAACAATGTCATACCCTCTTAATGATTTAATTACAGCCCCAAAACGACTAATTATACAAAGAAAAATACTTACATTTCTTTATCAGCGGGGGTGGAGGGCGTCAGATGCTCGACGCAGGGGAAGGGGCCCTACAGTCGATTTCAGGCGAGGCGGTGGGTTGTGGGGCGGCTCCGGCGAGATTCAGGGTGGTCGGAGTGCTGCGTTGGCCGCTGGTGGTGCCGGGGTGGGCCGTGGTTCGAGGTGGGGGTCAGGGAAGGGCGTCGTTCTTCAATTGCGTGGGCAAAGTGGGAAGTTGGACGGAGGGGAAGGGTGTTGGCCGACGGCAGCGGGCCGGAGGGGGAGGCGCGAGGTGGCGATTGGCCATCAAGGGCGCGGCGGCGTGCTTCCCGAGGGGGGGGGGGCTCAATCGCGATGTCGAGTTCTTTTTTTTATTTGATGCGTTGACCTTCTGAAGAAAGGGGAAGGAGATAAAGGTTATATATATTATATTTTAATTATTTTATTATTCCAAAAAGTAACCTTTCCATTCAATCCCCAATTCAAACCCAACGACTATTGCCCCTAGCTAATTACCCCCATTCCGAACACAATGGGACATGTTACGTAAGCCAATTCGGCCGTTACGACCAGTTTTCGTTAAAATCAACATATAACTCTATATATTGAATTTGAACGCGCATTTCAATTTACCGGGGTCACATACTGACTAGAAAAATTCCAGAAAAATATTTTCTAGCTTCGTATTGACGATACGGTCCTAACAAAACTAGTTTCGTCGAATTATGAGACCGTTAGAAAAATGTCCATTTTCCAGTCGATTAAAATCAACTAAAACTGGTCAAACGCGTTTTCTTTTGCTACGCTCACATATTGATTCGGAAAATTATGAAATTTGGAATCTAGCAACAACTTGACATCACGGATCCAACAAAAGTGGTTTCGTCGAAATCCGAGGTCATTTGCAAAATTCCCATTTTTAAGGGCCTGAATTCCATAGCGACTATTCAGAATTTTCAACTGGACATATCTTTTGATTACCGCTATGAAATTTTGCTTTTTCGGATTCGTTGGAAATATATTCTCAATTAGATCCTAATGTTTTTGGTTTCACTAAAATCCGGTTTATTTTGCACCCGGAATGTTCAATTGAAGTTTGAAATCGAATTATCGAACTACCGCGCCATTTTCAATTTTATTTATAATTATATATAATTATTTATATTCTAACGACGACGTATATAATATATACGTTCTAATTATATTCAAAATAAATTTTTCGTCGATATTATTTAAAATAATTCATTTTAAATAATCAAAATCCGCTAAAATTGCCAAAATAAAAATTTTAAACTGGCCCAGATTTTCGGGTTGTTACAATCTCCCCCACTTAAAACTTTTCGTCCCCGAAAAGGAACAAAGTCAAAAGTGGTTTGATTAATCAACTCTACGTTCGATCTGGTTTCCATTCTCCAACTTTTCAGTTTCTGAGAATTTTCAAATTTTCAAAAATTTGGCTAACACCCTAAATTTTCGAAAAATTTCGCCATAACCTCCCCTGCACCGGGAGCCACGGGAAAATCCCGAAATTGCCATATAGGCCTTCTGATCTCAAAAAGAAAAAGAAAAAGCCAAGCGGCTAGCCAATAGGCTCATAAAATCATCATCACCCAAACAAAACAGTAAATTATGTAGTAAACATGTACCTATTTGTCGGGCAAACAAATTTTATTCTCTGCTCTAGCCTCCTTGCTATGACCTGTTCAACGTAAGTACAAGTATATGCAAGCAAATGCGACTAATTTTCAATACAATTCAATATTTGATTCAGTTAGGCATAATGGTTCAAAATTATCAAACAATTAAACAAACAACACAAACATCAATCAATTAGTGAATTATCATTTGAAATTCATAACTTTGATATACAGCCAAAAATCTCCTTTTTGATGCCAAATCACAACAATAAGCCCTATCTAATTTTTTGGTTCTCACACCAGTCAATAGGAGATATATAGATATTACACGTTCGTCACTCGAATATAAATTCTAATGATGGAGCTCCATCATCAAAATCATCTCCGGGCGATTAGAGTGTAATTCTATATCTATCCGGTATATTAAAACTTCAAATATACGTTTGCAAGGTGTAATGGCGCGTTTTGTTAGCTGTCGAATAATTAATTTATTTAATTATTTATATATCGATTTGGCGATATCGATAACTTAAAGTAAAACGTTCGAACTTATAATTTATAATAATAATTATAATCAAGCCCGTAACGACGCGGCAGTTCGTTATTTGGCGAGTTGAAGTTCAACTGAATATACAGGATTCGTTTTAAGCCGGATTTCTGTGAAACAAGAAACGTGTGGAGCTAGTGAAGTATATCTTTATGATGGAAGAGAGAAATCAGGATTTCGTCGTGTAGATTTTTAGATATGTCTAAATCAAATTTTAAAATAGTCGCTATAGAATCGTTTATCGGCCATAACAGTTATTTCGAAATAACTAGATATCGGGTGTGAATTCAGACAAGGTTCTTTTGAGACGTAGTGATAATTTAATTTTTAGAATTTTACTGTAATTTTTAATTAATTAAATAAGCAACTTTTTATTCGAAGTATTTCGCACCCTGAAATCAACATTTTGAAGTTTCACAATATGAGTCAATCTACCGGTATTATTATATTTTTGGGATCGTGGTACCTTACTGGTCACAACGGTATTTTTGTATCTGTCCATAACAGCTCTTATGGGATTGGTGTTTTACATAACGGGTTATGCTAAATGTGCCTATAATAATACCTAGTGTTTGATGATAATTTATTTATAATATGAGGACTTACAGTATCAAAGAATGCAAAACCCTGTGTACTATTAAATAGTGTGTAAATGAAAATTTAAAACACTTGCTTTTGGGTTCGTTAACATCTAAAGTATCCACGCATCTAATTGTTCTGTCAACCTACCTACCTCACGATGCCTACGGTGCAACTGAGAAGAACGTGGCCACCATTCAGCCTCTCTTACTTTTGCTTAACTGAGCCATTAAGTTTTACTTCCACTACATATATAGCTATACGTTTTCATTCTCGGATCATCTTCTGAAACCCCTTCATTCGAAGTTCATAGATAATCAAAAGAAATACATTTCGCTCCTTCTCAGTCCTCACTATTTTAGACTCAGCATCTTTGTTCGATTCTTCTTCGAACAGAAACCAGAAAGAAATTGAAGCACCCTCTAGTATATTTATAAATAAAATAGTGCAAGCTGTTAAGTACGATAACGAAGGTAGTTTCGTCAGTTTTTGGAGTACGGATGATGAAGTTGGTCTGAGAGGAGTAAGCAGAGTCGGCGGGTGATGCAAGGCGAGAGCAGGAATGGTGTTCGGTGAACAGTACAGCTACCCTTGTGTACCCTGTGACCGCATGGATGATGGAAGAAAGAAAACGACATGGGACGTTAAGAGCAGCGTTTGATGACTGGGCTTTCGTGGAGCATTGCATATAAAAAGTAAAGAAGTGGGTTTATAGCATCTATGTGTTTTTTTTGTTGCCAGAGTTTGAGGTGGCGGTGTGTTGAGATACCTGCATGGGTTCAGGTTGATAGTTAGGCGCATGGAGTTAAGGTGGCAAAGGTCACGGTGGTGAAGTCAGTAGGAAGCTGCAGTTAGTTTAACCTTTAAACAATGGAGAAGAAATATGAAGTCAGGAAAAATATAAGAAGAAGCGGAGGGAGTTGGCTTTGGGTGCCATGATATGTATGACGTTGAGAACTGAGAAGAGGCATGAGGAAGCATGCGGAGACATGATTGTGAAATGGTGTGGGTTACTATTAACAAAGTGATGACTTCATCTTGAAGGCACATGGGGACTCAAACGTTTTGGAAGAAGGAATAATGAAGTGTTGGCGGGATTTCATTGATGGGAGTTGACGCAGTTGATGTCCACGCTAGGATATTACGTAGGAATTGATAACAGGAGCAAAATGTATTTGTGGAGGAAGACAGGATGGGGGTCAGGCGGGTTGGGTTTTAGATGAATGCTTTTTTGTCACGTTGGGTTCGTATGGATGGGAGCGTCACACTGGAACTGACTGGGAGTGAAAGGAGGCTCGTTACAATTTATGGCGAAATAAATTGTCCGACTAAATCAAATAACGCAAACCGTTATTCAACGGTTAACGCGCAAATGTGAGTAAAACTCACCAACTCTGAACAGTTTATATTTGCATGTTGTATTTTTAGAACTGTTAGATATTGACTGTTTGATTTTGTGTTGACCGATTGATTGAACTGCTAGTTAGTTAGTTAAATGTCTGTATTGATTCTGTTTATCAGAATATATCATCTGGAACTGAAAGTGATATCGATATTATTGTGTAATATCTGTGGATGCAGGGAAGACAGGTCGGAGGAATCCGACTGGATTCCTCAACAGTTATTCTATTGTTTTTCATATATTTTAATATATGATGTGATTTATAACCTGTTGCTGATTTTGTGTGTACGGATGATATTGGACATCGAAACTTGATAAGTTAGAACACCGTAACATACCGGAATGTGGAAATAGAATATTTATAAATAAAATATATTTATAAATAGAAATCTTTATGAATGGAATAATTTATAAAGGACCTATTCAATTAGATTTTGAACAAGATATTAAACCAGACTTATTCATTAGAACTTGAATAAGATATTAAACCAGATTATTCATTTGAACTTGAATAAGATATTTAAACCAGATTATTCATTAGAACTTGGATAAGATATTATAGGGGGAGTCGTTCACCCAGAATTGAATAAGATAAAAGGAGATATTCAATTAGAAATTGAATACGAAATTTACAAAAGGGGTTATTCACATTAGAAATGAAATATTTACAAAGGGAATCATTTATTTAGAATAAATAAATGAGTTAGTTAAAACCAGATTTGCCAAATGAGTTATTTAAACCAAGTTAAATGATTGATCGAACTAAGTTGATCGAGTTAGTCGAGATAAACAAAGTAATTGGTTAGGTTAACCAAAGCAAGTTAGTCGAGTAAACAAAGTAAATTGGTTAAGTTAATCAAAGTGAATTAGTTAAGTTAAACTAAATGATTAATCGATGTGAATTAGTTAAGTTAAACTAAAGGATTAATCGATGTGAATTAGTTAAGTTAAACTAAGTGATTAATCAAAGTGAATTAGTTAGGTTAACTAAGTGGTTAATCGAAGTAAATTTGTTGAGTTAAACTAAGTGAATCGGCTAGAGTTAATCAACGTGAATTAACTAAGTTAAACTAAGTGGATTAGTTCAGTTAATCGAGACAAGTAAATCAAGTTAGGTTAAACCATTTGAGTTAACCAGTTAAAGTTGACCAGTTAAAATTGACCAGTTAGAGTTGACCAGTTAGAGTTATCCAAGTGGAGTTAATCGAGTAGAGTTGCCAAATATCACTTATGCGAAGTAGAGTTATCGAATATAGTGTATTCAAGGGAAGAGTAATCGAATATAGTTTGTTCGAGTGGAGAAATCAAATGTTATTCATTTGAGAAGAGTTATCGAATATAGTTTATTCGAGTGGAGAAATCAAATGTTATTCATTTAAGAAGAGTTATCGAATATAGTTTATTCGAGTGGAGAAATCAAATGTTATTCATTTGAGTAGAGTTACCGAATATTATTTATTCGAAGTTAGTTAATCCAAAGGAGTTATTCGAAGTTAGTTAATCCAAAGGAGTTATTCGAAGTTAGTAATCCAAAGGAGTTATTCGAAGTTAGTTAATCCAAAGGAGTTAGTCGAAGAGTTAATCGAATATAGTTATTCGAAAGAAAGTGTTAATCGAATATAGTTATTCTAGTAAAGTTAAAAGAGTTAATTGAATATAATTTATTCGAATAGAGTTGGAGAAGTTAATCGAATATAGTTCATTCGAATATTGTTGGAGGAGATATCGAATATAGTTTATTCGATAGGATAGAAGTGAATATAATTTATCAATTAAGTTATTCGAATTAGTTATTCGAGTAGAGTTAAACACGTAAGAGTTAATTGAATATTAGTTATTCAATTTGAGTTAATCGAATTTAGTATTCGAAAGGAGTTAATCAATTTGAGTTAAGTTAATCGATTTGAATTAAGTTGAATCGAAATGGAGTAAATCGATTAGAATTAAGTTAATCGAGTTAGAGTAAATCGAATATTAGTTATTCGAATAGAGTTAAAGGAGTTATCGATTTTAGTTTGATCGAAAGGAGTTATCGATTAGTAAATCGAAAGGAGATTTTCGAATATAGCATATTCGAAAGAAAGAGATCGAATATTGTTTATTCGAAAGAGAGAGATTTCGAATATGAGTTATTCGAAGAGAGATAATCGAATATAGGTTATTCGAAGAAGAGTTAATCAAATAGAGATTACTCGAAAGAGAGTTATACGTCGAATTCAATTATAGCGAATTCGGGAAAGTACTATTTACTTTCCAGGGTTTAAATCAAGATTTAGTTATTGATTTAGAAATTAGGTGTCTGTTAAATTATTTGAGTTAGGAGATAAAGTTATAATTTAGGTTAGACATTGCAGAAGTAGGAATTATAACGTTATAGTTATAATCAAACGTTGTCATATAAGAAGTGGATTCGTAACCTGAATCCGAGAATTTGCGTAAACAGATGATTGGGAAAAGTGAGTGATGAGCTTCATCTATTTCACAGTAAAGGACGTTGTTCAATTAAGGTCTGAGAGGTAATTATACCCCAACTTGATTGACTTCAGAATTGACAAAGGAATAGTTGTGGTTCGATCTAAAAGGTTGATTAGGAATAAAGTTAAGGAATAAGCGATAAATGGATTAAGCGAAACGATGTTTTATACAACGTTCATTGGAAATCCGTAAATGAGTTTTGGAAACGTCTTCCAAATATAGTCAGATATGTTTTCTAAACATAGAAAATGAAATGTTTTCATGATAAGAATTTAAGAAATAGAGTTAAGCAAATTCAGAAACTAACTGGAGAGGGTAAGTTGAACGGTTTTCTAAGTGACGATCTGATGTTGGTTTCGACCTTCCGGATTGATACTTAGAGAATTGTTCTCATACTAGTTACAGTTAGGGACTGATAGTTGCGAAATAATAGTGATGTGAAAATAAGCTATGGAAATGTTTTCCAATGATTTATAACATATATTTTCTAAATATATGAAATAAGGAAATATGAACATATGATGATTGATCGATCGAATTTCCATTTGGAAATAAGATCGTTGTTGTACACCGACATGTTTTCATTTGATAGTTAAATCACAGACTATCAAAGTTTTGACCATTTTAACGTTGTTAATATGGAGAGACCGGTTGGATTATTATCCAAAGAACCACTCTATATTGGCATAAGCGTTGCGAGCAATATATGCCAAAGATAAATTGAAGACGGAGTAGAGTGCAAGGGCTGTTGTATAAGTCTTAGATAACAGTGACTAAGATGGATATACTGAATAGTGCCTTCGGTTTGTCCAGTCCCAGGACAACGTATATGGAAGAAGGTCTGACAGAGTATATCCAATGGATCGCGTAAGTTGATCTGTTCAAACGTATTCACATTTGGTGGCGGAGGAATTCGTTTCTCTTAGCTATATACCCGTGTTATTTTTGGATAAGTCAATTTGTGATTTGGCGGGTATGACGATGTGGCATTCAAAGTGAATGGTGATCAGATGTTCTGAAAATAGACGTAGCTTCTAGCCTCACACCAGGAAGTAACAAAAGTTGGGCTAGGCAGCATGGCTAGTTGGGTCATTCCCAAGCAGGGTGTATTGTCACCGATCTAGGGAATATTCATATTTATACTTCTTTTTGATTCTGTATCTTCGGATGACGGTTTGATGGCCTATAACCGTGGTGGAAATATATTCGCGACACTCAAGCTAAATGAGTGAGCGGTCATGTGTGGCCGGGTTGCAAGACGTTCTTGTTGAACCTGAGTGTATCACCTCTAGAGTACACTATTCAGAAGGTGCTCCCATACCTTGTTTGTTGGAATCCATTCTCCGTTAAGCGCCCTGCGGTTTATGATTTTATACTATGTATGTAGAACGTGAGATGCAAGCATTTCTGCTAGATTGATTTCTATTTGTACTTAGACATTATTATAATATCACAATGATATTGCTTGTCAAAGTTGTTCAGATACTCATAAGGGAAAAACCCGTTCCGTATTCACGGCGTGGTCTTATGAGATATCCTATACCTGGTTTAAACTATTTTACTCATACCAGTCCCATGACTGACCCGGAGTTTACTTTGTTGTTTTCCCTAAACTCTTGGGTGCCTAAATTTGTACGGGCAGTCAAGTAGTCGGGATTTACAGATATACTTGGAGAGCTTGGAGCAGGAGGCTGCAAGATTCTATAGCTATAGTTATTGCCGCTGTGTTGTAAGTGTTGTACTCTGATAAGTGCTATTGTATATATATAACTGTTTACTTCAAAGTTATGTTATATATTATATGTTATTCGTTCCGCTGTGAGATTCGTGTTACTCTGATGATTCTGATGTTCTTCTTCTTCTTCTATTCTATTAGTTCTATCTTTTCTTTCTCACCTTCTAAATTCTTTCACTAACGTCTCGGAATTTCCGACTCCCGAGGAGTCGGAAATTTCCAGCCGTTACAGTTGGTATCAGAGCTGAAGGTTAAGTGATTATTTTGGCTCTGTGGCGTAACTCAATAGAGATGGAGTTAGTAATATCCTAGATTGAGTTTGAGTGTATATATATGAGCGCGTAATTGTTATTCAATATAAAATGGTTTTATATTGTGGAGACTCATTGGTTGAGTGGCTTATGAATTCTGGTCGATCAGTTTTGATCCACTGTATCGATAAGGGTTACTGAACACTCGAATACGATGAACCGTCATGGTATGTTTTGAAAGAGGGTAAATGAAATAATTTTTCCCAAAATATATTTGTTTATAGAAGAAATATATATCTTGAAATTATTATAGTATATTGATTGTGTTGGTTGTTATTATAATCGAATAAGATTATAAAAGGGTGAAATGGTTATAAATGACCAATCAGAATTCATATGAATGTAATATATGAAATAGTTTGAATTAAATATGAATTTAAATCAAATTAGGAATTTAAAATAAGGAAATTTTAAGTTCCTGGGAGATTTTGAAAATGTTTTCAAATTGAAAATGTTATAGTATTGAACTCACGTCGATAGCTGGAAAATAGATTCTGATGATGAATCTAGACATCATCAGTGTTCATTTTCGAGTTCTAAGTGACGGATTACTACCAAAGGTTTTGTTTTTGAATTGTTTTGAGAAAACAAGTTGTTTAGAAATTCAAAGGTTTTGAATTGGCATTATGATTTCAAATTGATTTGAAAGAAGCCCAGGAACTTAAGTTCTGGAATTAAAATTTAACTAATGAAGTTAAATAAAATGAGATGGTAAAAATAAATTGAAATTTAACTTGAACCGAGTTAAATGAAATTGGATTGGATTATAGAATAATCTGAAATGGGATTAAGTCAATAACTTAAGAGTTTGAAATTTGATATTGGAGTTTGAATGAAATTCGGCTTGGGTATAAGCGAATGATTTGGTTTGAGGATATAAACTGAGTGGAATGACCGTGATATATGCAGAAGTGATAACAGATCAAAAGGATATAATGATACGACCGACAAAAAGGTACAAGTTTATATTATATATGAGTTTGGATTTTATGAGCCGAATTGGCAAGCCGCTTGGCTGTTTGATTTTCTTTTGGGTTGGAGAAGGCCTAGAGAGGCGAGTTGTGGTTTGACGTATTGAGCCGTACAAAGGAGGATATGGCAAAATTTTGCGAAAATTCCAAGCGTTAGAACATTCTCATGATTTATGGAAATTCAGTTAGCCAGAATGAATTAATAATTTAATTGAAAATTAAATGGTTCAGTTGAAACTGGAGTTGAGAAGTAAACTAAAAGATATTTGAATCTAGTTAGTAAAGTTGGTAGCATTTTCCTAGCTTAGCAATTTCGAGGACGAAATTATTTTAAGGGGGGAAGTCTGTAATGGCGCGTTTTGTTAGCTGTCGAATAATTAATTTATTTAATTATTTATATATCGATTTGGCGATATCGATAACTTAAAGTAAAACGTTCGAACTTATAATTTATAATAATAATTATAATCAAGCCCGTAACGACGCGGCAGTTCGTTATTTGGCGAGTTGAAGTTCAACTGAATATACAGGATTCGTTTTAAGCCGGATTTCTGTGAAACAAGAAACGTGTGGAGCTAGTGAAGTATATCTTTATGATGGAAGAGAGAAATCAGGATTTCGTCGTGTAGATTTTTAGATATGTCTAAATCAAATTTTAAAATAGTCGCTATAGAATCGTTTATCGGCCATAACAGTTATTTCGAAATAACTAGATATCGGGTGTGAATTCAGACAAGGTTCTTTTGAGACGTAGTGATAATTTAATTTTTAGAATTTTACTGTAATTTTTAATTAATTAAATAAGCAACTTTTTATTCGAAGTATTTCGCACCCTGAAATCAACATTTTGAAGTTTCACAATATGAGTCAATCTACCGGTATTATTATATTTTTGGGATCGTGGTACCTTACTGGTCACAACGGTATTTTTGTATCTGTCCATAACAGCTCTTATGGGATTGGTGTTTTACATAACGGGTTATGCTAAATGTGCCTATAATAATACCTAGTGTTTGATGATAATTTATTTATAATATGAGGACTTACAGTATCAAAGAATGCAAAACCCTGTGTACTATTAAATAGTGTGTAAATGAAAATTTAAAACACTTGCTTTTGGGTTCGTTAACATCTAAAGTATCCACGCATCTAATTGTTCTGTCAACCTACCTACCTCACGATGCCTACGGTGCAACTGAGAAGAACGTGGCCACCATTCAGCCTCTCTTACTTTTGCTTAACTGAGCCATTAAGTTTTACTTCCACTACATATATAGCTATACGTTTTCATTCTCGGATCATCTTCTGAAACCCCTTCATTCGAAGTTCATAGATAATCAAAAGAAATACATTTCGCTCCTTCTCAGTCCTCACTATTTTAGACTCAGCATCTTTGTTCGATTCTTCTTCGAACAGAAACCAGAAAGAAATTGAAGCACCCTCTAGTATATTTATAAATAAAATAGTGCAAGCTGTTAAGTACGATAACGAAGGTAGTTTCGTCAGTTTTTGGAGTACGGATGATGAAGTTGGTCTGAGAGGAGTAAGCAGAGTCGGCGGGTGATGCAAGGCGAGAGCAGGAATGGTGTTCGGTGAACAGTACAGCTACCCTTGTGTACCCTGTGACCGCATGGATGATGGAAGAAAGAAAACGACATGGGACGTTAAGAGCAGCGTTTGATGACTGGGCTTTCGTGGAGCATTGCATATAAAAAGTAAAGAAGTGGGTTTATAGCATCTATGTGTTTTTTTTGTTGCCAGAGTTTGAGGTGGCGGTGTGTTGAGATACCTGCATGGGTTCAGGTTGATAGTTAGGCGCATGGAGTTAAGGTGGCAAAGGTCACGGTGGTGAAGTCAGTAGGAAGCTGCAGTTAGTTTAACCTTTAAACAATGGAGAAGAAATATGAAGTCAGGAAAAATATAAGAAGAAGCGGAGGGAGTTGGCTTTGGGTGCCATGATATGTATGACGTTGAGAACTGAGAAGAGGCATGAGGAAGCATGCGGAGACATGATTGTGAAATGGTGTGGGTTACTATTAACAAAGTGATGACTTCATCTTGAAGGCACATGGGGACTCAAACGTTTTGGAAGAAGGAATAATGAAGTGTTGGCGGGATTTCATTGATGGGAGTTGACGCAGTTGATGTCCACGCTAGGATATTACGTAGGAATTGATAACAGGAGCAAAATGTATTTGTGGAGGAAGACAGGATGGGGGTCAGGCGGGTTGGGTTTTAGATGAATGCTTTTTTGTCATGTTGGGTTCGTATGGATGGGAGCGTCACACTGGAACTGACTGGGAGTGAAAGGAGGCTCGTTACAATTTATGGCGAAATAAATTGTCCGACTAAATCAAATAACGCAAACCGTTATTCAACGGTTAACGCGCAAATGTGAGTAAAACTCACCAACTCTGAACAGTTTATATTTGCATGTTGTATTTTTAGAACTGTTAGATATTGACTGTTTGATTTTGTGTTGACCGATTGATTGAACTGCTAGTTAGTTAGTTAAATGTCTGTATTGATTCTGTTTATCAGAATATATCATCTGGAACTGAAAGTGATATCGATATTATTGTGTAATATCTGTGGATGCAGGGAAGACAGGTCGGAGGAATCCGACTGGATTCCTCAACAGTTATTCTATTGTTTTTCATATATTTTAATATATGATGTGATTTATAACCTGTTGCTGATTTTGTGTGTACGGATGATATTGGACATCGAAACTTGATAAGTTAGAACACCGTAACATACCGGAATGTGGAAACAGAATATTTATAAATAAAATATATTTATAAATAGAAATCTTTATGAATGGAATAATTTATAAAGGACCTATTCAATTAGATTTTGAACAAGATATTAAACCAGACTTATTCATTAGAACTTGAATAAGATATTAAACCAGATTATTCATTTGAACTTGAATAAGATATTTAAACCAGATTATTCATTAGAACTTGGATAAGATATTATAGGGGGAGTCATTCACCCAGAATTGAATAAGATAAAAGGAGATATTCAATTAGAAATTGAATACGAAATTTACAAAAGGGGTTATTCACATTAGAAATGAAATATTTACAAAGGGAATCATTTATTTAGAATAAATAAATGAGTTAGTTAAAACCAGATTTGCCAAATGAGTTATTTAAACCAAGTTAAATGATTGATCGAACTAAGTTGATCGAGTTAGTCGAGATAAACAAAGTAATTGGTTAGGTTAACCAAAGCAAGTTAGTCGAGTAAACAAAGTAAATTGGTTAAGTTAATCAAAGTGAATTAGTTAAGTTAAACTAAATGATTAATCGATGTGAATTAGTTAAGTTAAACTAAAGGATTAATCGATGTGAATTAGTTAAGTTAAACTAAGTGATTAATCAAAGTGAATTAGTTAGGTTAACTAAGTGGTTAATCGAAGTAAATTTGTTGAGTTAAACTAAGTGAATCGGCTAGAGTTAATCAACGTGAATTAACTAAGTTAAACTAAGTGGATTAGTTCAGTTAATCGAGACAAGTAAATCAAGTTAGGTTAAACCATTTGAGTTAACCAGTTAAAGTTGACCAGTTAAAATTGACCAGTTAGAGTTGACCAGTTAGAGTTATCCAAGTGGAGTTAATCGAGTAGAGTTGCCAAATATCACTTATGCGAAGTAGAGTTATCGAATATAGTGTATTCAAGGGAAGAGTAATCGAATATAGTTTGTTCGAGTGGAGAAATCAAATGTTATTCATTTGAGAAGAGTTATCGAATATAGTTTATTCGAGTGGAGAAATCAAATGTTATTCATTTAAGAAGAGTTATCGAATATAGTTTATTCGAGTGGAGAAATCAAATGTTATTCATTTGAGTAGAGTTACCGAATATTATTTATTCGAAGTTAGTTAATCCAAAGGAGTTATTCGAAGTTAGTTAATCCAAAGGAGTTATTCGAAGTTAGTAATCCAAAGGAGTTATTCGAAGTTAGTTAATCCAAAGGAGTTAGTCGAAGAGTTAATCGAATATAGTTATTCGAAAGAAAGTGTTAATCGAATATAGTTATTCTAGTAAAGTTAAAAGAGTTAATTGAATATAATTTATTCGAATAGAGTTGGAGAAGTTAATCGAATATAGTTCATTCGAATATTGTTGGAGGAGATATCGAATATAGTTTATTCGATAGGATAGAAGTGAATATAATTTATCAATTAAGTTATTCGAATTAGTTATTCGAGTAGAGTTAAACACGTAAGAGTTAATTGAATATTAGTTATTCAATTTGAGTTAATCGAATTTAGTATTCGAAAGGAGTTAATCAATTTGAGTTAAGTTAATCGATTTGAATTAAGTTGAATCGAAATGGAGTAAATCGATTAGAATTAAGTTAATCGAGTTAGAGTAAATCGAATATTAGTTATTCGAATAGAGTTAAAGGAGTTATCGATTTTAGTTTGATCGAAAGGAGTTATCGATTAGTAAATCGAAAGGAGATTTTCGAATATAGCATATTCGAAAGAAAGAGATCGAATATTGTTTATTCGAAAGAGAGAGATTTCGAATATGAGTTATTCGAAGAGAGATAATCGAATATAGGTTATTCGAAGAAGAGTTAATCAAATAGAGATTACTCGAAAGAGAGTTATACGTCGAATTCAATTATAGCGAATTCGGGAAAGTACTATTTACTTTCCAGGGTTTAAATCAAGATTTAGTTATTGATTTAGAAATTAGGTGTCTGTTAAATTATTTGAGTTAGGAGATAAAGTTATAATTTAGGTTAGACATTGCAGAAGTAGGAATTATAACGTTATAGTTATAATCAAACGTTGTCATATAAGAAGTGGATTCGTAACCTGAATCCGAGAATTTGCGTAAACAGATGATTGGGAAAAGTGAGTGATGAGCTTCATCTATTTCACAGTAAAGGACGTTGTTCAATTAAGGTCTGAGAGGTAATTATACCCCAACTTGATTGACTTCAGAATTGACAAAGGAATAGTTGTGGTTCGATCTAAAAGGTTGATTAGGAATAAAGTTAAGGAATAAGCGATAAATGGATTAAGCGAAACGATGTTTTATACAACGTTCATTGGAAATCCGTAAATGAGTTTTGGAAACGTCTTCCAAATATAGTCAGATATGTTTTCTAAACATAGAAAATGAAATGTTTTCATGATAAGAATTTAAGAAATAGAGTTAAGCAAATTCAGAAACTAACTGGAGAGGGTAAGTTGAACGGTTTTCTAAGTGACGATCTGATGTTGGTTTCGACCTTCCGGATTGATACTTAGAGAATTGTTCTCATACTAGTTACAGTTAGGGACTGATAGTTGCGAAATAATAGTGATGTGAAAATAAGCTATGGAAATGTTTTCCAATGATTTATAACATATATTTTCTAAATATATGAAATAAGGAAATATGAACATATGATGATTGATCGATCGAATTTCCATTTGGAAATAAGATCGTTGTTGTACACCGACATGTTTTCATTTGATAGTTAAATCACAGACTATCAAAGTTTTGACCATTTTAACGTTGTTAATATGGAGAGACCGGTTGGATTATTATCCAAAGAACCACTCTATATTGGCATAAGCGTTGCGAGCAATATATGCCAAAGATAAATTGAAGACGGAGTAGAGTGCAAGGGCTGTTGTATAAGTCTTAGATAACAGTGACTAAGATGGATATACTGAATAGTGCCTTCGGTTTGTCCAGTCCCAGGACAACGTATATGGAAGAAGGTCTGACAGAGTATATCCAATGGATCGCGTAAGTTGATCTGTTCAAACGTATTCACATTTGGTGGCGGAGGAATTCGTTTCTCTTAGCTATATACCCGTGTTATTTTTGGATAAGTCAATTTGTGATTTGGCGGGTATGACGATGTGGCATTCAAAGTGAATGGTGATCAGATGTTCTGAAAATAGACGTAGCTTCTAGCCTCACACCAGGAAGTAACAAAAGTTGGGCTAGGCAGCATGGCTAGTTGGGTCATTCCCAAGCAGGGTGTATTGTCACCGATCTAGGGAATATTCATATTTATACTTCTTTTTGATTCTGTATCTTCGGATGACGGTTTGATGGCCTATAACCGTGGTGGCAATATATTCGCGACACTCAAGCTAAATGAGTGAGCGGTCATGTGTGGCCGGGTTGCAAGACGTTCTTGTTGAACCTGAGTGTATCACCTCTAGAGTACACTATTCAGAAGGTGCTCCCATACCTTGTTTGTTGGAATCCATTCTCCGTTAAGCGCCCTGCGGTTTATGATTTTATACTATGTATGTAGAACGTGAGATGCAAGCGTTTCTGCTAGATTGATTTCTATTTGTACTTAGACATTATTATAATATCACAATGATATTGCTTGTCAAAGTTGTTCAGATACTCATAAGGGAAAAACCCGTTCCGTATTCACGGCGTGGTCTTATGAGATATCCTATACCTGGTTTAAACTATTTTACTCATACCAGTCCCATGACTGACCCGGAGTTTACTTTGTTGTTTTCCCTAAACTCTTGGGTGCCTAAATTTGTACGGGCAGTCAAGTAGTCGGGATTTACAGATATACTTGGAGAGCTTGGAGCAGGAGGCTGCAAGATTCTATAGCTATAGTTATTGCCGCTGTGTTGTAAGTGTTGTACTCTGATAAGTGCTATTGTATATATATAACTGTTTACTTCAAAGTTATGTTATATATTATATGTTATTCGTTCCGCTGTGAGATTCGTGTTACTCTGATGATTCTGATGTTCTTCTTCTTCTTCTATTCTATTAGTTCTATCTTTTCTTTCTCACCTTCTAAATTCTTTCACTAACGTCTCGGAATTTCCGACTCCCGAGGAGTCGGAAATTTCCAGCCGTTACACAAGGCGTATATGCAAAATCTTTATATACTGGACTGTCCTAATCAATATAAATAAATAATCGAATACGACTAGTTGATTTAAATTTTCAAAACAAAAATTGTTTTCATCTTAAAAATATACTCTTCACACTCGTTCTAGGATACTACTGATCCCATCTCTAACGAGTCATTCCCATTGGATTTTACTAATCCAATATCTGATGAATTCTTTCGTATGGTTCTAATGTGACTTGTTCTATGAGCTTCGTAAACCAAAGCTCTGATACCACGATGAAACGACCCGAACTCCCCCGGTCTCCGAAGAGAGGAGGAAGAGCGGATTGAGTCGAGAACAAGCCACAACAGAACGCAGACAGAAGAACATTTCATTGTATATTACAACAATGCATCAGATTACAAGAATATACAGAGTATAAACAAATAAATATCACACAGAAATATTAGAGATTTAAATTACATTTAAATACATAGCAGCGGAAAATAATACAATACACAACTGAAGGAGATATACGGATACAAAGCTTTCCGGATATCGTTCCAGCTGTAAACCAGCATCCTGTGAATATAAATCTGCAAAACCAAAACTACTAGCTGCCCGTGTCGAAATAGGGGCAGCCAGAGTTTAGGTCAAAACAATAAACTCCAGGTCAGTCATGTGACTGGTGTGAGAACTAAAACAGTTAATCTTTATTTTTAAAGTTAGGTAAATCAAGGGACCACACCGTATAACACGGAACGGATTTCCTCCCAAGAATACCGGTGCATAAAACAAACAGCGCAATGCTAAATAAAGAAAAATGAAGCTGTTATAAGACCCAGGTCCTATCACACAATGCAACGCAAGCCGGGGGATAGGGTTTTCCCTTATAACAGCCAAAGAATGCTTGATACGTTTTAAAACAAATCATTTGATACTATTACAAGTGCATAGTGTATGAAACAACTTCAAATCATAAGTATCAATCATAGGCGACATGAATTCCCCATAACACTATGTTGCTATATATAGGTTATACAATCAAAATCGCAAAGTCGCGTATTTGGAAATTGGATTTCCGTCTATGAACCGAGGCAAGGGATCGTCCTCTACCGATTCGAGACAATCTAGCCCATGTCTCAGGACCCAGACTCAGGTGGGCCTTGGATCGTCAAGGCCGGTCCACCGATGTGGATTATTATGCCTGAACAATACGTCTCTCCGCCCTTTGGGGCGTAAATGAGCCAAGGAATCGCTCCATCGGACCCGGATCGTCCGATCTAACCGTGGCGCCTCGCAACAGCAACAACCACACAGGTGAAAAGTATATAAATGTCAGGGCTGGTAGGTCACTGACACCACCCTAGCTAGAAAGAGACGCATGTCCTCCCTGAGGTCCTCTCCCGTTTTTGGTTCACAACCGGGGTGCGAAACTCGCGAAGCAAACGTTACACAAAGCAACGCCACAAAGGCCGTGCTTCGATCATCAACCACAAGACTTTGCTTTTCAACAGAAGCCTCGATCAATTG
Organism: Allium sativum; assembly: GCA_030737875.1. Classification (NCBI taxonomy): domain Eukaryota; kingdom Viridiplantae; phylum Streptophyta; class Magnoliopsida; order Asparagales; family Amaryllidaceae; genus Allium; species Allium sativum. Next base: position 76,818,397 of record CM060917.1, read on the forward strand.
CCACTTAGGCATGCCACACAGGCAATTTACTCCATGCGTTTGATATCCATCAGTATATAACCCCTGAGCTCGTACGTCTCAGAGAAGGGCGTTAAGCAAGAGAATAAATTCTCCGCCGCCAAACAGATATATATTTAATAGAGATCAATCACATGGACTAAAATCCAATGTCAGACACACAGTCCATTTACAAGTCCGTTCTGGGTCTGAACGAAACCGGAGGCACCTAGTACCCCGCATATCCATTGATCTCCAAGTACGTCTGGACGATCACCAACTGTTTCCATCTTCTTGGGTGTACAGCCCAATCAAGATCATCAGTAATCACCTAAACGACGTGAAGACCTCCGGTCTTCGACCATCGTCTTCATCTTCGACTTATCGTCGTATCCGTTATTCAGAATGGGATAAACCCGGTCTTCCCGAATAACTCGCGTATATTTTAAATAAGTGTTACACAAACGCAACATACGCCTCATTCCAATTCATTAGTCACTAACCGTAAATTAAACAAGAGAATAATTCCCCAAATATTAACCCCGAAGGCCGAAACCAACATCAGATCAATATCCAGAAAGCCCTTCTGCTTGGCTAACCGACAGTTAGTTTCTAAATTTTACATTTATAGGGAAAGGTTCCCATTAATTTTATCCAAGATAAATTCCTTGAATTTATTCTTTAATTATCTTTTGAATTTCGATTCAACTAGTCGGGATTAACGAACCTTACTGAAGTAATCATTTGTTTTAATTCCCCAATCCCATCCTATTCATCCCATGAAGTAAAACTGGTAATACTTCATATCTAACACCACAGTGTTATCGGTAAATTCAATTACCATTTCACGTTCAAATCTAATTAAAGATTTAACTACCGCCTGGAGCAAAACTGGTGATACTCCATTCTCGATTATTTCAATGTAATTAAAGATTCATTAAAACTCCACTTAGTTTTAATCTGTGACTGGGTTAAAGAATCAGTGTCTTTTAAAACACAATTCACGATAGACCCAAAATCACATTCCATTAATTATCGGGTTAAAGAACGAGTGTTATTTAAAACACTGTTCACGATAAACCCAAAAATCAATATCAATTCAATTTCAATTAAATATTATTTAATTGGTACACTTCATTAAATCTAAATAAAAAGATTTAATCTTTTCTCAACTGGGTTCAAGAACAGTGTTAGTCAAGACACCATTCACGACAAACCCAAATCACATTTGATATTAAATACAAGGCTCTGAATAGAAAATATCCCGGCTTATATTTAATATCAAATTCGACGACCAACAAATATCGTATTGGAAATAACGATATATATATATATATATCTTTCAAATTTCCATAACAACATCTGTATAATCACGAAATCCAACATCGAAATATTCCGAAGACAATTTCGATTCAAATTCATTCCAATGCAATCATTGGAAATTCTGGTTATTTTTAAAGCCCTTTTCAAATTCAATTTATTTATTTAAAAATAAATAGAATTATAATTCTCGTTCAAAACTAGTTCATTTCGATAAAAATCTATTTTTATCTTTTCAAATAGGGGGTTTTTCATCCCAATTCTTTCTAAATCATTTCTTATGATTTTACATAAATTATTACTATTTTTAATAATTTTATCAAGGCCCGTACAGTCGATTTCCATCAACGGCCATCGAACTGCACTTACAGCGACATTTTCCAAATTTGATTTGGACATAATTCCAAATCCATCCGTTAGATTTCTAATTTCCAATATTCGTTAGAAAGATCTTTTCGATACGAACCCAACGGTTCCGGTTTCAGGAGAATCCGATGGTCGGATCTCCCGTAATATCCGTTCGAATTCAATGGTCGAAATTCGCGAACTGCCGCGGCGCGGCGCGTTCTATTCAGGCCATTATATTATATATATAATATATATAATATATATTTCGTCGATTTCTATTTAAAACGAATTATATAGATAGTTTTGAATTAGTTTCAAAAATATTTTCAACTTCCATTTCAATTTAAATAAAAATTGAATTCTTCCTTATAAACTCGTTATAAAATTCATTTCTATTCAATTCAAATTTCAATTCAATTTGAATTCATTTCAATTCGTTTTCAATTCTATTCGAATTCGTTTTCAATTCAATTCAATTCAAATTGGTTTTCTATTCGATTCAATTCAAATTGGTTTTCTATTCGATTCAATTCAAATTGGTTTTCTATTCGATTCAATTCAAATTAAATTTCATTTCAAAATATTCGATTTCGAAATCACTTTACAATATTTGTTTTAAAATGAATAAAATCGATATAAATATCGTTCATGTCAAAATGGCGTCAATCTAATCAACACGGCTTCATATATTGATATTTTCAAATATTCCATTTCAAATATTTCTTATTATCAAAATATTTCTATTATCAAAATATTTCGTTCAACACATGACTAATCTCAACGGATGAGTACTGTCAACACATGAACCTTTATTTTATATTGATAAAGATATAGATTTTATTGTTAAAATATTTCGTTCAACACATGACTAATCTCAACGGATGAGTACAGTCAACACATGAACCTTTACTTTATATTGATAAAGATATAGATTTTATTGTTAAAATATTTCGTTCAACACATGACTAATCTCAACGGATGAGTACAGTCAACACATGAACCTTTACTTTATAATATTCTTTATCTTCTAAATTGGAATGAGGCCCAATCAATTACCCTATAGCGTTAACTATATGGATTTCCATACAACACATGTATATAATAGCATTGAAAAATAATCAACCATCAACCAAAGTGCACTACACTGTATAAGCATCAAATATAGATATCTAACGCTTATAACAGCATGTCAATCAATTGATCGACATATTCAATCAATCAGGATGAGTGAACTTCAAATTTCATCCCAACATCCGTGTGGGGTTTCAAACAATCAAACACAGATTTTATTTGTGCAGTTGGGCGATGTGTAAAATTTATCGTCCCAATCGATGTCATTCAAATAGGTGTACATAAACAAACCGTCCGGTTTGTAAATGAATATTTTATTTTATTCACTTCACGTTAAAATTATATTTTTAACGATAAAAACATTTTATTTCAACATATGAATTTCTATTCAGTTCATTTACACAATAAAAATGATATTTTTATTTTTCTAACATATTTTAGAAAATTTCGGCGGCATAACGGCACGATACTAGGAACGGGACAAGGCCTAGCCTTATCCCCGGTCTAGTGAAGGCCCACGCCATTCACACATCAATCAAATCAATTTCATTTCACCAAACAATTCAATTCAAACCAAATATTCTAACCAACTACAAAACCAAACAATTAAACAAACAAGCCATCCATGGTCTGTGGATGACGGGTGTCGGGTGCTTCTAAACACCGTCTGCATCCTAGTATATATTTATAACTTAGAAAAGAAATTGAAGAGTGAGAAATTCTCACCTTGGGGTTCCACTCCTCCATTCTCTTATCTCTGAACGGTTTGAATTCAGATTCGTTTGCAAAGCCAACACGGTCTTCTCTGCGCTGTTCATATTAAAATCACATTTTTAATAACGCTACATGTATATAAAAATTATATTTTTATAATCTATGCTATATAAAAATTATATTTTTATTATCTCTGCTATATAAAGATTATATTTTTATTATCTCTGCTATATAAAAATTATATTTTTATTATCTCTGCTATATAAAGATTATATTTTTATTATCTCTGCTATATAAAGATTATATTTTTATTATCTCTGCTATATAAAGATTATATTTTTATTCCGCTACTCATATAAAAATAATATCTTTATATTCTCTATTCATTTCAAAAATCTCTTCTTTAACGAAATAAAAATCCTATCTTTCTCACTATAAAAATCCAACCTTTTTTCTAATAAAAATATATATAATCTTTTCATCGCTACGCATATAAAACTAGATTTTTATTTCGATGTTATAAGGATAAAAATCACATTTTTAACCTCAACTCTTCACACTTAAAGATCGCATTTTTTTTGTTATGTCTTCGATATAAAAATCCCACCTTTATGAAAAACAATATCATACCCTCTTAATGATTTAATTACAGCCCCAAAACGACTAATTATACAAAGAAAAATACTTACATTTCTTTATCAGCGGGGGTGGAGGGCGTCAGATGCTCGACGCAGGGGAAGGGGCCCTACAGTCGATTTCAGGCGAGGCGGCGGGTTGTGGGGCGGCTCCGGCGAGATTCAGGGTGGTCGGAGTGCTGCGTTGGCCGCTGGTGGTGCCGGGGTGGGCCGTGGTTCGAGGTGGGGGTCAGGGAAGGGCGTCGTTCTTCAATTGCGCGGGCAAAGTGGGAAGTTGGATGGAGGGGAAGGGTGTTGGCCGACGGCAGCGGGCCGGAGGGGGAGGCGCGAGGTGGCGATTGGCCATCAAGGGCGCGACGGCGTGCTTCCCGAGGGAGGAGGGGCTGAATCGCGATGTCGAGTTCTTTTTTTTTTATTTGATGCGTTAACCTTCTGAAGAAAGGGGAAGGAGATAAAGGTTATATATATATTATTTTAATTATTTTATTATTCCAAAAAGTAACCTTTCCATTCAATCCCCAATTCAAACCCAACGACTATCGCCCCTAGCTAATTACCCCCATTCCGAACACAATGGGACATGTTACGTAAGCCAATTCTGCCGTTACGACCAGTTTTCGTTAAAATCAACATATAACTCTATATATTGAATTTGAACGCGCATTTCAATTTACTGGGGTCGCATACTGACTAGAAAAATTCCAAAAAAATATTTTCTAGCTTCGTATTGACGATACGGTCCTAACAAAACTAGTTTCGTCGAATTCTGAGTCCGTTAGAAAAATGGCCATTTTCCAGTCGATTAAAATCAACTAAAACTGGTCAAACGCGTTTTCTTTTGCTACGCTCACATATTGATTCGGAAAATTATGAAATTTGGAATCTAGCAACAACTTGACATCACGGATCCAACAAAAGTGGTTTCGTCGAAATCCGAGGTCATTTGCAAAATTTCCATTTTTAAGGGCCTGAATTCCATAGCGACTATTCAGAATTTTCAACTGGACATATCTTTTGATTCCCGCTATGAAATTTTGATTTTTCGGATTCGTTGGAAAGATATTCTCAATTAGATCCTAATGTTTTTGGTTTCACTAAAATCCGGTTTATTTAGCACTCGGAATGTTCAATTGAAGTTTGAAATCGAATTATCGAACTACCGTGCCATTTTCAATTTTATTTATAATTATATATAATTATTTATATTCTAACGACGACGTATATAATATATACGTTCTAATTATATTCAAAATAAATTTTTCGTCGATATTATTTAAAATAATTCATTTTAAATAATCAAAATCCGCTAAAATTGCCAAAAAAAAAATTTAAACTGGCCCAGATTTTCGGGTTGTTACACCCGCCTCAACCAACCCTTATCATCGATGGAGTATCTATTGAGGTGACTAGAAGTCTCACCCCTAATTAGCTTGTCCATCACATCAACTAGCTGAGGGTCTTCACGTTGCGTGGTTCCTATTGAGTCCAAAAGAGTAGGTCGCACTTCTAGCGATGCTAACAAACCAGTCACATGATCGACAGAGGGTCTAAAGTCAAAATTGGCTATGTACTCCAAGCTCTTCCTTTCTACAAAGAGAGGGCTTAGGGTCAGCTTCTTTCTACTCAAGGCGTATGCTACTACATTGCCCTTGCCAGGGGTATAGGAAATCTCGAAATCGTAGGATGCCAAGAACTCCATCCACCTTTGTTGCCTCAAGTTAAGATATTTCTACGAGAAAAGGTGCTTCAATGATTTATGGTCAGTAAACAATTCAAACTTCTCACCTAGGAGATAATGGCGCCAAGAATTAAGCGCAAAGACGATGGCAGCCAGCTCTAGATCGTGGGTTGGGTAGTTTTTCTCATGTACTTTCAACTGTCTGCCTCCAAAAGCTACTACCTTCCCTTCTTGCATCAAGACAACACCTAGTCCCGTACCACATGCATCCGTGTATACAGTAAACATCTTGCTTCCATCCGGCAATGTCAGAACTGGGGCTGTTGTTAGAGCCCTCTTCAATAGTTGGAAAGCAACATCACAATCCAAATCCCAATTGAAAGTTAGGTTCTTCTTTGTCAACCTTGTAAGCGGAGCTGAGAGTTTTGCAAAGTCTTTGATGAACTTTTGGTAAAAGCCCGCCAGCCGAGGAAGCTTTGAACTTCGGTAGCATTCCGTGGAACCTTCCAATCTTGTACCGCAACTACTTTTGCGGGGTCCACAGCTAACCCTTCCTTGGATTCCACATGTCCGAGAAATCTTACTTCCTCTCTCCAGAAGTGGCATTTGGAGAATTTGGCATTCAACTGATGTGCTCGAAGAGTATCCATAACTTCTTTTAAATGCTGAGCATGCTCTTCCTCACTCTTTGAGAAAATCAAAATGTCATCTACAAAACCACCACAAACTTATTGAGGAACTCCCTGAACACCCTGCTCATCAAATCAACAATGTAAGCGGGTGTGTTTGTCAGGCCGAAAGGCATGATAAGCCACTCGAAGAAACCATCTGGAGTTATGAACACGGTCTTATCAATACTGTCTTCAACCACTCTTAGCTGATGAAACCCGGTAGCCAGATCTAGTTGGGAAAAAAATCGATGCACCTACAAGCTGATCGAATAAGTCATCTATTCTTGGGAGTGGGTGCCTATTCTTCTTGGTCAGCTTGTTTAGCTACCTATAACCAACGCATAGGCGAAGCGAACCATCTGCTTTGGTTGCGAATACTACTGGAGCACCCCATTCAGAAATACTCCGCCTTATAAACCCTTTCTCAAGCAACTCTTTAACTTGCTTGCAGAGTTCTTTCCTCTCCCTTGGAGCCATGTGTCTAACGTGTAAAGCAACGGGTTTTGCATTATCAACGAGGTATATGCGGAAGTCTATCTCCCGCTTCGGAAGTAACCCCTTCACCTCTTCAAAGACATCTGAGTATTCATGGACTACTCTAACTGACTGCAAATTCTCAATAGATGCATCAAGAGATTCTAGATAGTTAAGCATAACAGAGTTCATGGGATTACAAGAAATTTCGAGAGTGTTACCGAGGCGAGTCATGAGTCTAACCACTCTCTTTTCACAATCGAGGATGGCACCATTACTGGATAGCCAATCCATGCCTAGAATCAATCCATAGCCCGTGAAGCCCAAAACATAGGCATTACATCTAAACCCAACGCTTAGTATAGAAATTTCCAAATCCAAACAAATCATTGACAAATAAGTTGAGCCCTTAATTGGATTTGAAACAACCAAGGGATCCTCTACTAAACTGGTGTCTAGGTGTAGAGATTCAGCTAAAGCAGTAGATATAAAAGAGTGTGATGCGCTAGAATCAAAGAGTGTACGAGCAGGATGATCAAAAAGATAAACTAAACTCTCAACAGATACATTTCTACCTCCTTTTTGCTCAGGTGCCATGAGAGTGTGAACCTGCCCTTCAGAAGTAGATCCAGCTCTCTGCCCTTGCCCTTGCTTTTTTGGGCAGTCCCTAGCCATGTGTCCCATCACGCCGCAATGGAAACAACCACCCATCTTCATCTTCTTCTTTCTGCAGTCCTTAACCAGATGTCCAGGAATGCCACAAAAATTACACTTCCTGTTGTCATGGGGTTTGTTGTTCTTCTCGCCCTTCTTGGAATCTGTCTTCTTGCTTTGTGATTCTTCCCCTTTCTTATCTTGAGGTACTTCCACCTTTGTCTCTTTCTTGCCAGCCTTATCTTCTTCTTGTAACAGTGCCATGTCCACCAGCCTCTCGTAAGTCGCACCCGTAGGTATATAGGACATAGCTACGCTGTGCAGTGGCTCATTCAATCCTTTAACAAAACGGAGAGCCTTCTTATGTGGAGTGTTTACTAACTCCAATCCGAACCTAGCCAGCTGGTTGAATTGGTTAACGTATTCCTTGACCAACATACTCCCTTGTTTGAGAGCTAAGAACTTCTCCATCTGTAGGCTTCGTTCAGCTTGTGAGAGGAATTTCATTTCAAACCTCGTTCTAAAATCCATCCAAGTTTCAACTGGTCTTTCAGCGTTAGTGACTTCCAACCAATAGGAGGCTTCGTCTTTAAGCAACCATACGGCTAACTGTATCTTCTGCCTCTCGTCCACTTCGAAGATATCAAACAAATCCTCAGTTTCTTTGAGCTAGTTTCTTGCTTCCACAAAGGATTCATTTCCATTGAAGTTCTTTCCACCCATGGCCCGAAAATCCCTACATATTTTGAGAAAGCATTTGCAAGCGGGGGAGGAGGAGGAACCGCTACAGTTGGGGGAGGAGGAACGTCTGCTGGGCCTGCGACATTAGCCCTAGCCTCTAGGTACCTTCTGAACCAGCCAGGTACCAGCACGCCCTCTAGAAGGTTAAGATCCCCAGACATGTTGAAACGAAAAAGGAAAGATTCAAAATAAAGGATAGAAAGATAGTGCATATGGCTTTGGGGGATTATGCCTTTTAAAAAACACTTTTTCTTGAAAATTGCTTCTTTAAACTTCTTTTTTAAAAACAATTTTTCAAAAAATTTATCTGATCTGGTAAACCTTTTCTCTGATACCAAGTGAAACACCCCACCTCCGTTAAGGTCACTCACAAAGGGAATGCCTTAATTTTGGTGGAGCATTATAGGTAAAACACACAGATAATTTACAAGACAGACATATATAAGTAGTGGAAAACTAAATTTATTTCATTCATGGTTCATAACAAAAACATTACAGAAAACTGTCTCAAAAAATTTTCCAAATCATTACATCAGAATCTCTGTCTTGATTATAACATAAAGAAGCATAAAACAAATTAAAACTGCATAAATCCCCAAGTAGTAGTGTGTCCAAAACCATAGCCAAAGGTAAGGGGTTCCAAGCTATACATCACAAAGTCTTCAAGCTTGGAAAGATGAACGTTCCAAATTAAGCTGAGCTATTCCCTCCCTGGGTACCTGAGGGGGGGGGGGGAAACGGAAGAAAAGAGAGCAAAAGAAAATGAGTCAGACATAAGTCTGGTAAGTAAAGTGATTATTCAGCATGTAAACTGATAAGAGAACCATGACTTGAATAAGTTGGACACAGGACAATAACAAGGAAATAAGGTAACATAGGATAAGGTAAGATAAATAGGGCCAGGTAAACAAGGCAAGATAAATTAATCATACTATCGCACTCATGTCCATATTCTCTGCACCTACTAGATATTTCAACCATCATTATGAGGACAAACCCAGTGATCCCTTTTCATTGATCGGCTCCTACTCGCACGCATTTACTACTTGTGTCCTAAGGCCCTGCTCGATTGTAGATACATGTGCTGGTCCCACCATGGGGTGTATCAAATCCTATTGTGGAAACCTGACACGATTCAAGATGCACAGTGTATAACTACTGATGCCCAGTGCCTGCTTTTTCCCCTCCGGAGTACATGCACGCAAGTACTCCGTCGGAACCTACGTTGACGCACCAACCGCTATTGTTTTGACCGCTTATAATCAGCCCAGTAATAGTGCCCCACCCTGCCTAGTTCAGGATACCATGATATGGGTTACTGCTGAAATGGGTCCCCGTTACTAGGGTTTCCTAGTCAACATGTTAAATTGGTTAAGTGTCCAAGTTAACCTAACCCCACCCATCAGTTTAGTTAACATGTTGTATTGGTTAATTGTTGCTTTAATGATCTTAACCCTACCATTTCAGACTTAGTTTTATTCATTCATTAAAGCACCAACCACTCACATTAGACAGGTATTGTTGCGGTTACTGGATGTGCCGGTCGGGTCCAGACAGTTTTACACCGCAACTTAGTTTAACCTCGGGTTCTTTTGGGCTCGATGCACTAACCTCCCACATTAGATATATATTGTTACGGTTGCTGGATGTGCCGGGCGGTTCCGGCCAGTCTTACACCGTAACTCAATCTAACCTCGGGTTAGGCATATTCGTCTTTTCTAAATTTACATATTTACCCCTTTATATTTATATAAATTATTGTCATTCAAGTCAAGCCTCACTTTCCCTTTAAATCAAGTTCATAATTTTAGGTATAAAAATTTATACCACATTATGCCATAAAACATTTACATGTTTATGAGCCAAATATGCCAATTATATGTAATTTCATATATTTTTCCTAGTGTTACCCCCGTTAAACGTTCTCATAAATCACATAAAATGTTAGGCTCGATACATAGCCTAACTTATACACAAAAGGGAAAAAAAGAGGAACATGTAATAATTCCAACATCATAAAAATATGGATCTAACTACACATGTATCATATGAACTTGGCATAGAACAACATACATTTAATTATGAACTTGCAAATTTAGATCTACTCAACATGAATCATGAAATAGTGGTTTTACATAGAACTACACAAACTTAAAATTAGGCATGTAGTTGTGAACTTGCAAATTAGTGGGATCAAATTTAACATGAACCTAATCATATTAGCATGTAGTTTTGGTCATATATGTGATCATGGTTGAACTTGCATAAACATAGCAAAATTCCCAAATTGACATACAACATATAGGTGTCATTACCAAATCATATAACATGAAATGTCATCGCCAAATTATACAACATGGTATGTCATCGCCAAATTACACAACATGATATGCCATTTCCAAGTAATACCACATAATATGTCATCGCCAATTTATTTAACATGATATGTCATCGCCAAAGTATACAACATAATATGTCATCGCTAAATTACACAACATATATGTCATAGCCAAATTATACAACGTATGGATTCATTGCCAAGCATTTAACATTTATCATCAAATCACATACAACATAATCACAAACTTAATCATGATAAGAGTCATAGTCTTAATCAATTCAGTTTAACAAAAAGGATAGGTATAATTTTATATAGGGCGTTGTTCTACATCCAGTTATTTAGTCACAATTCTAATATCGTTTAGGTCTAAATGATAAATGGACTTACAAAAAGGAGAATGACTAGTATTGTGTTCTAGGATCTGTATTTTGAAATTGAATAACTCTCCTTTGTTGTAGACGTTGAGTTCTCTTAGTTGAATTAGATTTGATTTGCAATTCCTAACTTGCTTTCTAGTTGAAGGAGAATGGCGGCTATTCTAGGTTGAGTTCTGACAGCATGACGGTCTTAGGAATATTTTTGTGTGGCTTAGGGTTTGGATTTAGGTTGCTTACATAGAAGTTTCATTTAATAGGTGCCGTCAGATCAACCCACGGCAAATCAAAGCCATTCAAACCTAAGAGAACCAACCAGAACGTGCCACACAAGCCCTAGTGACACAACAGATCGTCACACAAAGAGAAACGTCGGATTTCAGATCTGACATGAGGGGGAGGTCGACCCCCAGGTCGATCCCCTGGTCGACCTGTATGAGGGGAGGTCGATCCCTTGGTCAACCTCCTGGTCGACCTGGCCTCGGGCGGGAAAATTCCCGCCCAGCCCGCTTCTGCTTCTGATTTTGAAATTTGAATTTTTTGAACTTTAATCTGAGCTATTTATTTAAATTCTTGAATCTTATGAAAGTCATAACTCCTTCATACGGAGTCCGATTTACGCAAACTCGGACTCTATCTCAAGCAGAATTCCACGACGAACGCAATGGAGTAACCCGTTTACCTTAATTGTTACATTTGAAATTAATTATTCTTTAATTCGTTACTTTAATGTTTACAGAAAATACGGGGTGTTATAATTACGGTAATAGTTAGGGTACATTTGGACGTATGCCTAAGTCTACCACCTTATAGTGGAAGGGATCATCTCATTCTGGTTATACTAGTAATAGTGCAGAGTAATCATTAGGGAAGTGTATACACCTTATCCTATCTACCTTGTCACACCTGCCATTTATGTAGTGATCTCTCTTATCCACTTTATATGCCTATCATGCTACTTTTATTTATTTTCTTGCTAAAACTAACTAGACTCGCCAGACTTAATGTCTGACCCTTTCTGTTTCCACTTCCTTCTTCCATTTCCCCCCTCACCCCAAGTTCTCAGGCCGGGAATACTCAGGCTTAGTTAGGACTCAGTTATCATCTTGCTAGAGCTGCTTTCAAAGTATGGCTCAAGTTCTTATCTCTACTATGGCTTAGCTCTTTTTCTTGGGGAATTATGTTATAATTTTTATATTTATGTACTCTGATGGTACAAGACAGAAGTTATGTTATTGTAATGGTTTTTGTGACTTATGGTATTTTGAACCACGATGTATGACTTGTGTTTGAAATAAAAATTTGTATTTCCGCTCCCATCTTATTTATATATGTCTTGTAATATTTTATGTCTGTTTACCTATAATGCTTCACGAAACTTAATGCATTTCCTTTGTGAGTGGCATTAACGGATGTGGGGTGTCACACTTGTAGTCTTTACTAGTTGAGGGAGGGGCCGAGATGGGACCATAGCCACCATGAAAACAGACCCTAGGGATATCTGTATTTCGAGGCTCTTAAAGGCAGGCCTGTACAGGTATGGAAAAACTCCCGACCGAGTTACGTGTTTCTTGTATCGCCCTGCCACAGAACTCGGTGCACATTAGAGGAGTGCTATTGAGGCATCGAGCTACAATTAATAGTTCATACGAGGGACAGTCTAGATACGTGCATATCTGCTCTAGGGGGTGTATTGTAGATTTCAAGGCGTTACTTTGGTATGAGATCTGATTCGATCGAGGGTGGCAGTCCGTACACTTACGTAGCAAAGTGATGGCAGATACATTCTGATTGTAACATTGTTATATAATGATTCGTACGTCACTTCGGCATTGGATGAGGGACTGCGAGCATTTCGGGGGCATTACGGTGGTGACCGTGCGACTGGGGTACCATGGGGTGTACCTCAATATTGGGGGTAGCTACACATATACTGTAGTAGGTTAATCCACTGTGAAGTAAATGGGTACGACATGTGTGTAAGCCTTGAGTGCTGTTAATCCAAGTAACCTAATAAATAAGAAAATATGATTGAACGATATATGTAGGATTATCCAAAGTGTACAGTTTAAATCCAGTCACTAGAACTTGTGTTCTGACCCCCTCCTCATGACATACTCGCCGGTTAGATTTGTGGTAGGGACATGATAGCCTTGGATACTGGTTAGGGAGTATTATTAATACGGTAAGGCTATATTTTGATTATATTTTATTTTATCCATTCCGCTATGAGATATTTTCGGAGCTTTGACATATTTTATGTCTATGTCTTTTCTACAGGATACCAGAGCAAATCAATCCGAGTTTCGATAGATTGGAGTTTTGAAAAAAATTCGGTTTGTCGAAATTAGGGTTGTCACGCTTCTTCTCTTTTTACTCTCGATTCACTTAAATTCACCGAGGAAATAATGAATCTCTTAACTTGCAATGGTTGTTGGAGTAGATCTTCAACAACTTGAGCACTTAGATGGTTTTAGCAAATCCATGGTGGTTGAGATGTTGAATCTATGCTTGAAGGAGGGTTGACGGAGGTTGAATTGGTTTGGAGGAGTTTAGAAATGATTTTGGCAGCACTTCATGGAGGGAAAATTTGCTCCCTTTAATGTGTAAAATGATGGGGTATTTATAGGTAATGTTTAAAGGGAGTGGTAGTTCTGCAATTTAGTGAGTGTGCGGCCCTCATACAGTGACCTACGGCTTGACTCATAACTGAACGTGATCTCCTTTTATCATAGAATGTCCAATGTATAATATGTAATAGTTCCTTCTAACGACCTGCTACTTTCCCATTTATTTTGTACCACGTGTCCCTTGTGTGTGCTGTATACAGCTGGCATCCGCTATGTAACATATGTTGCACCTTGAAGCCATGTAGTTAACTGCTTTGGATCTTGCCTTTCCATATAATTTGGACACATCATATATATAACACGACCTAATCCTTTATATATAAGTACTGATCCATGTTAGTGAATGACCTGCTGCAATTAGATCGTGCAATGATGTCAACCGACCTAAAACTGTACGGCCCACATTGGACGCATGCGACTTGATTGTGAAGGCAGCTGTCACCACTCCATTTTCAATTGACTAATGACTGGAATGGCCTCCTTCGCATGTTCATGGTACACCTCTGCCATGTCACACTCTTTGCCTCCTATCAACATATAAACGACAACCTGATTAATATCATATATAACCAAACCACACCACCGTACAAGTCACGGTCCATGCATGTGATCAACGACTTTACACTAGGTCGTTGTGAACGAGTTTGCATTAGTCATGGAAATGACCTTATTTCCTGAAACCATGTTGATGATCCAAGCTGGAGTGCCTTGCTTGCTAGACGGTTTGATGGTGTCAACGGCCTACTGTTTACATTGTTGTCACGGCTTGGTTCATGCTGACGTGGCACACTTCACGTCTTGTAGCAGCAAGTTTACATAAGCTTGTTTTATATAACATACAAATATACTCCTATGGTTCTCTTGACAATACATATTATGTACTTGCCACGTCATCACTTTACACCATCCAAACATGTAAAACACGATTCATGCATTTTACCTGTGGGGTTGTCCCACATTTCATTTTAATGTGTAGACAGTCCATTATTTTGTATGTAATACGACCTAAGTATAAGGCCTAACCAACCCATATTGCGTTAATGCAAGTACAACTGAATCATATAACACAACCTGACTCTAACGTGATTGACTCTTGCACGTCTCAAGCTATCAGTTTATATAGTATATAACTGATCCATTATGTTGTTGTGTCTGATCCATTAATCAAAGAAATGTCGATCAATCCATCACACATGGTTTTCAACACATTCTTTTTATACCGCGTTCCTCAACGGGGTTAACAGTAAATAACGAATTATTTTCATGAACATCTTAATACTAGTTTTTGGTGTGTTATCTCGTTCGTACTAACGTAAGTTACTTGGTTTGATTTGCATGCCATTTGACTTTGGACCGATGATGTTTATAATTTCAAACTTAAGGTTTGTTAAATCATTTGAGCAGAAGCAAGTATGTTGTTTTCTGTTAGAACTCTCAAAATGCAGTATGAATGAAAACATATAATATAAACTTGTGGCTTAATGAAGTATGTACATTAAAATGACAGGCTGAACTGAGCATGCCTACATCACTTACGACAATATATATGAAAGAGAGAATGAATAGCTGTAAAAGTGGATGAACTATATAGTCGTTGTAGTTAAAAACTTAATACTAGCCTACAAAATACTGTATTTAAGTTTCTAAAATAAAATGCAGCAAAACAAATAGGAGACTACCATCTTAAACTGCACATAAGTTTTATGGGATGTCCAGAACTGATTCAAGTTTGGAAAGGAATAAACTTCCAACATTTCATGCAATAAGACAAGCGCTTGAAATTATAAACTGCACGTTCCTTGAGCTTTATTGGTATACTTCTTTTATTTCTAGTATATATGGTTTTGTGTTTATATTCAAGTATCATGTAAATGGTGTGAATATTTGAAAAGGTAAAAAGTGGATCCATATTTACTGGCAAAAGGCATTCATACTTCACGTCATTAACCACCCATCTTTTTTTCTCTTTAGGTCATTTTTCATCAACGTTTCAAGTTCAACCACATTCTGTACACTTCTCCATTTTTTGAAATTTTGCTCTTCATTACCACGACCACTCGCATGTATTGATTAAAAAATAAATTGAAAGAAGGATCACTTCCTGACTGAAAATCTATGGAAACCGATGGCTACCTGACCACTTCCTCACACCTGAGATCTAGGACCACTGCATTGCCAAAGCTTCACCTGACTCCAGCGCCTCCATCAATTTTTTTTCTCATGATCGAAAATATCAGAGGGAGAGAGAGGAAAAGAAAAAGGGTCACGTAGGAAAAAAAGAAGTCATGAGAAGAGCAGTTAAAATGGAACATTGCTTCATGTGTCGTGCATGCAGGTAGAGTACGTACTAGATCCAAGACAACAACAAGTTAGTTTGACTGGAACTGAAGACGACTGGAATTACGCATTTATCCAAGTTTCTGTTTGACATAAAATCAAAGATGAGTGTTTATGCACTCACACTTAACTATTATTTTTATGCCAATTAATAAATTAAATTGTCATGCATTTATTTGTTGTTTAAATTTAATTGATGTGTGAATGGGTGGTAGCGTATGAATTGGTTGGGCTGTTAGTGCATATGTTGACACGATATACACGTCATATCTATAAACACATATGTAGGAAAATTTTCATGTATGATTTTACACCCATGTGATCGATATTTGGTTATGTTATGTATATTATAGTTGACCATTATAATTGTTATTAATTCGACCTTTTAATGTCAGACATATTGAACATATTTACTTGTGGCATTGTAAAAGATTGAAATGATATATACCCAAAGTAAGTTATAAATATTTCACATGGTCTAAGTAGAAAATTAAATTATAAACATCGTTGGTCAAAATGAATTGTTTTATAAATTGAAATTGGTTTGAAATTTGATAAATAAATGTATTAAGTTCTTAATTGAATTTGTTTTAAAAAAATTACTCGACTCGATTCATTAGTATTTTATGAACTATATGATAACTTATCGATAAACGATTTTGAGTTAATTTATCTACTAAAACTCGATTTTTGAAATTTAGATATCTAAATGATTGAAGCTAAGAAATTTAATGTCTAGATATAACGATGTTAATGAAAGTTGTATATGTGATAAATAATTGTGAATTTGATCCGCTATTGTGGGTTTCTAATTTTTCAAGATTTTGTAAAGTCTGATTCTTAACTGGAATTCAATTTGAAATTTGTCGACGCATAATTAGACGTGATTTTGAGATAGGAATATATTGTAATTTGGAATAGAATTTTAAAAAGGGTACTTCTGAATTAATTTTGAGTTTAAAATTTGATCTTAAGTTAAATCCATTGTTTGGGATATACGTTATAGTTGAATTTGATGTATTTTGCCAAATGGAACAAAGTTTTGAATCAAATTCCATTTGAAATGAATCGTTGAAAAGAAAACTTATATATGGAAATTTGGAATTTCAAGTTCAGCTTGAATTAGGAAATGCTATAAATGTATAAGTTAAGTTGTTAATGGAATCAACGGAATAGGTCTGATTTAGTCATGAAATTTGAAATCTTAAAGTGATTTAAATTGGTTTTTATTGAAAATGGTTAATTTTAAGTGTTAAACCTAAGAGTTAAGATTTAATCTAATGTACTAGAATTGGCTACATTTGTGATTTAAGTGTTGTCGTCGATATATTAGAAATGGATTTGAAATTCAAAATAGACTAAAACTTATTTAATGAAATATGTTTAAACTAGTAATCAAAATTTGACTCATTGATTTGATACTAATTTTTAAGTCTGAAAATCTGATTTTGGTTTCACTATAAATCGTAAAGTGAAATGAATGAAATTTTGTTTCTAATTATAATTTGAATTCAACAACGGGTTATAGTGGATTTTGAAACTCGGTATTTGGTTCAAATGCTTTAGAAGAATATAAACTGTTAATTCCAAAATGTGATACTTATATTATTCTTAAAATCAGTAGTATTTTATACTATACTGTTTTATTTTAACTATTCTTTTAAACTGTTTTATTTCATATTATCCTATATATAACTATCTTTATTAAACTATTATAATTTAGTCTTAGTTATTATATATCTATACAAGTTGTTTGAATAGAAAGTTTATTTCCAACCGAAGTTGTTGAGACCAATTCGTGTGAACATAAGATTTAATTCGGACAACGATAATTGTGACATGGAATCTAAATCAAAAATTGAATTTTGATAATGAACTGATTTATGGTATGAAGTTATGAAATTGGAGAAAAACAATATTTGAGATATGATAATGAAAATCTATTTCGAAGTAAACTGATTTATGATTTGAAATACAATGTTTTATCTAACATAAACGACCTTGGTGTGTAAAACTATACTTGGTTGTTGAAGAGTCCAAGGTTGCATATTGGCATACTCTTTATCGATACTGGAACCACTTTACCAACTATGTACGTGGCGGATGTTCCAGAATGAAGTGGTTGATTTGGAAAACGTTTACTATAATGAAGTAAGAGTATGATAATGGATAACCTTAACACTTATGTCATAATTAAAAAGACTAAAACAAGAGCCTACATCTGACCAATGAGGTTAGCTACCTCTAGCACATCTTTGTATTACTCACTTTACTTGTGATTTGATTGGTGCACCTTGTCTTGATTGGGGGTGTTGGACGCGGTCGGCCACGGGTAGTGTAACACCCCACGTCCATTAATGTCACTCACAAAGGGAATGCACTAACTTCCATGGAGCGTATTTAGTGTATAGAACAGAATATAACAAGACAGATATAAATAATGGTACTTGAAAAATTTAAAAACAACTTTTATTGCAGCGGAGAAATAGTTTGGTTACAACAACTTCATAAACCAAGTACACTTAATATCCATTTTGATAAATTGTTTCAGAGTACATAAAATAAAAGGCATAAACCCCAACACAAGTAGCCATAAAAGAGATGAGCTGAACTTTACTTTCAGCAATCCAAGCACTTCCAAAAGAGAGAGAAAGAGATCCAAGATCAAGCCCCACTAGTACTAGTCCCACCCTGAGAACTTGGGGGGGGGGGGAGGGGGGAAGGAAGAAAAGTGCGACGACCCCAAAACCCCGTACGACGATGTTAAGGATAATCTTTGGAATATAACACATAAACAGATAATAGCAGAACATAAATAAATAAATACACTAAATAATGTACAATAGAATACACTGGATATACATAATCATCAGAGTTACACAGTATACAGGATCATACTTAGTACAGATACAGTTCAGCTATACATAAATGTCTACAGCGGAAAACAAACATAATATGTACAATAGGAGCTGAACAGCATAAAAAGAGATAAATGATAGAATCCATCTTTAGCTCCAGCTATCCTGAAAGAGCCTGCTAAAACCTGAATACAAGGTTGCCCGTGTAGAAAAAGGGGCACCGGAGTTTGCAAGTGAAACAAACTACGAGTCAGTCATGGGACTGGTATGAGAAATCTACTTAACACATTATATAGTTTGGCAAATCACAGGACCACGCCACTTTCGCGGAATGGGTTTACTCCATTGGATTGCCAGTGCTTTAAAACAAATCATTCTTTTAAACATCGCAATGCTTTTTATAAAAATGAAACCATTATAAGACTTAGTTCCCATCACACAATGCAACGCAAACCGGAGGATAGAGTTTTACCTTATAATGGCCAAAATATGCTTGATACGAATAAAACAAAAGAATTTGATATTATTACTAGTGTCTATATGTTTCAAAAACAATTTCGAATCATAATTATCAATCATAGACGGCATGGGTACCATATATCATGTCGCCATATGTATATACAATCAAAACCGCATGGCGTCGTATTTGGAAATTGGATTTCCGTCATGAACCAAGGCAATGGATAGTCCTTACCGACTTCGAGACAATCTAGCCCATGTCTCCGGAACAGCCGCAACTGCCCCTTGGAGCGACAGGGTCAGTCCACACGGAGTGCCGGAGTGGATTATAGTGCCTGAACAATACGTTTCCCCGCCCTTTGGGGCGTAAATGAGCCAACGAATGACTCCATCGGTCCCGGATCGACCGATATAACCGAGGCGCCTCGCAACAGCAACAACCACATATGTGAAAATAATATAAATGTTAGCCAGTTTAAGCACCGACACCACCTCTAGCTAGAAGGAAACGCATGCCCTCCCTGAGGTCCTCTCCCGTTTCTGGTTCATACCGGGGTGTGAGGCTCGCGAATTCACGTTATACACAAAGCTACGCCACACAGGCGGTGCTTTGATCATCAACCACAAAACTTTGCTTTTCAACTGAAGCCTTGATCACTGCATCTTAGCATGCCACATAGGCAATTCACACCATGTAACTGATGGTTATCAATCACACAGAATGAATTCCAATGTCAGACACACAGTCCATTTGCAAGTCCGTTCTGGGTCTGAACGAAACCGGAGGCACTATATACCTCGCATACCCATCGATCTCCACGTACGTCTGGACGATCACCACTCATTATCCATATTTCGGGATGCCTCCCAATCAGGACATCAGTTACCATCCAAACGAGGGTCTTCGACCACCGTCTTCATCTTTGACTTCTTATCATCGATTCAGTTATTCAAAATGGGATAAACCCGGTCTTTTTGAGCAACTCGCGTATATAATAAACAACTGCTACATAAACACAACATACGCTTTATTCCAATTCATTAGTCACTAACCGTAAATCAGTAAGAGAACGATTTCCCAAATATTAACCCCGAAGGCTGAAACCAACATCAGATCAAAATCCAGGGAGCCATTCGACTTAGCCAACCTTCAGTTAGTTTCTAAATTTCACATTCCATATCATTTATAATATTTTATAACGATTTATCGCTATTTTTATTTATTTTAAAATAGCCAATTTATTCAAACGACGCTTCGGGCCATAACACGGTCGTGGCGCTGTTTTTCTTCGGATTTGATTTACACATATCTGAAAATCTAACCGTTGGATCTTCACAAAATTTATATCCTTAGAAAGATCTTTTCAAAACGAATCCAACGGTTCCAGTTTTGGGAAAATCCGTCGGTCGGATCTCCCGGTACAATCGTTTGAAATTTCGATTTCAAAATACGAACTACAGCGTCGTTATTCGATTTAATTTAATTATATTTATATATATATATATAAATATAATCGATTCTGGCGCTGTTTTTCTTCAGATTTGAATTAAACATTCCAGACAATCCAACTGTTGGATCTTTACAAAGTTGGTGTCGTTGGAAAGATATTTCCAAAGCGAACCCAACGGTTTTGATTTCGGGAAAATCCGATGGTCGGATCTCCCGCACTAATAGTTTGAAATCACGGTTTCAAAACACGAACTGTAGCTTCGTTATTCGATTTATTTTAATTATATTTATATAGATATATATAAATATAATCGATTCTTCGATTTCAAAACAATATTCATTTCATACCTTTGATAAAAATGAGATTTTTATCCAACTGACTTCTATTTCAACACTTCACTATTTTTAACAATTCATGTATATAATAAAAATGTGATTTTCATTGTAAAACTATTTATTTCAAAACACGACTATTTTATATAGTTCATATAGATGGTAAAGATATGATTTTTATTATAAAACAATTTCTTTCAAAACACGACTATTTTATATAGTTCATACAGATGATAAAAATATGATTTTTATTATAAAACAATTTATTTCAAAACATGAATACCATTCAACACATGAATTTCTATTCAACGAATGAATTTCTATTCAACACATGAATGTTTTCTATAGTTTATATATATAAATAAAAAAGCTGATTTTTATATTTAAAACAGTTTATTTAAAACACGAATACCATTCAACATATGAATTTCTATTCAACGAATGAATTTCTATTCAACACATGAATGTTTTCTATAGT
Source organism: Allium sativum (assembly GCA_030737875.1). Classification (NCBI taxonomy): domain Eukaryota; kingdom Viridiplantae; phylum Streptophyta; class Magnoliopsida; order Asparagales; family Amaryllidaceae; genus Allium; species Allium sativum. The sequence goes on from CM060917.1 coordinate 76,839,960, forward strand.
TTATATATACACAATAAAAATGTGATTTTTTTATTGCAAAACAATTTATTTCAAAACACGACTATTTTATATAGTTCATATAGATGATAAAAATATGATTTTTATTATAAAACAATTTATTTCAAAACACGAATACCATTCAACACATGAATTTCTATTCAACACACGAATATAGTTTCAACTCATGAAAATAATTCTAACATATGAATATTATTCAAAATTTTGGCAACATAACGGCAGCGTAGTTCAAACCGGGGCCGTCCCTAGTACGGCTCCTCGCTCTACCTTAAAGCCTCGCAGCTTTTGACAATGGGGATTTCATGCATCTAGTTCGCACGCAGGCGGCATGTATATTTTTTCATTTCCACAAACTAATCCTATGTGGTTTCAACCAAATAATTCTCAACCACAAACGGGTATTTTTCAACCACAATCAATCAATTTCAACCGTAAACAATTTTAATTAACCATTCGTAATCAACCAATTTTCACACCAATCACAACCAATAAATATCGTCCATGGTTTGTGGACGAGGGGCGTATATATATATATTTATTTATTTATATAAGCATTTCACTTCTATTTCAACACATATATAATTTTTACAACGCATATATAACTTATATATCGAACGTACAACTTATACAACGCTTATACATGAGGTGTACAACGCTTATATAACTCATACATCGACTATATAATTTATACATCATCGTTTTCCATATCGTTTATAATTTAGAAATCTCACTTTGGGTTCCACTCCACCAAAATAGCAGAAGGCTCAGAAAAATATGCGGTCTCTTCTAGAATGTAGAAGACGTCCACACGAGTCCACTGTCTCTTGTTTCACTGAATTTCGTCAAAAACGAAAAAGATATGATTTTTACAGTGAAATTAAAAACCGTAGCGCTTTAAAGTGCTATAATATAGTTTATATATAACAGGTCGTTACCTCTTCTTTTTTGTTCAAAACTAGGTCACCCTTTTTCTCGAAATCCGTGTAGCTATGGGCCGATCGGGTAGCGCCACAGCGTATAGCTTGGAGAGGCGCCTCCAGGGGGTACCACCGCTCTGAACTCGATTTGGCGGAGGAGGCGAATCGGCGGCTGAAAGCCCCGAACTTCCCAAGCTCGATTCGAGCTCTACAGGCCATGAAAAAATCCAAACTATATATGGATTTGAAGTTCGTTGATAGCACTACAAAAATCTCCAAAGGAGCATGGTGTTTTATTGCGTGTAGGAGGAGGAATTGGAGGGGGAAGGTTTTGAGGGGTCTCCATCGTTAATCGCGATGAGAGGGAGAAGACGGGGAGAGAGAAAGGTGAGGTGGACCAATGGGAGTTTTTTTTATATTTATATATTTTAAAAATTCGAAAATACCCCTTGTCACACACAAACACCAATTCAAACCCAATGACTAATACCCCCATTCCGAACACAATGGGATATGTTTCGAAGGCCCATTCGACTGTTTCAGTCAGTTTTCCTTCAAATTAAAATATAAAACATTCAATATTTGATTTGAACGTACATTTCAATTTGCCGGGGCCACATACTGATTCTAAAAATTCGAGAAAAATAAATCTAGCTATGTTTTGACGATACGGTCCCAACAAAACTAGTTTCGTCGAATTCTGAGACCGTTTGCAAAATGGCCCTTTTCTGGTCGATCCAATTTAATAGAAATCGACCAAACACATTTTCCTTTGCCACGCTCACCTACTAGCTTCAAAAATTATGAAATTTGAAACCTAGCAATAATTTGACATCCCAGATCCAACACAAGTGGTTTCGTCAAATTCCGAGGTCGTTTGCAAAATGGCCATTTTCTGGTCGATCCAATTTAATAGAAATCGACCAAACACAGTTTCCTTTGCCACGCTCACATACTAGCTTCAAAAATTATGAAATTTTAAACCTAGCAATAGTTTAACATCCTGGATCCAACAAAAGTGGTTTGTCGAATTCCGAGGTCGTTTGCAAAATAGCCATTTTCACGGGCTATATAACTCTATAGCGACCTTTCTGAAAATTCATTTGGCCATAACTTTTGCTTCCCGCTATGAAACTTCGATTTTTCAGATTCGTTAGAAAGATATTCACTAACAGATTTAAATATTTTTGGTTTCACTAAAATCCGTTTTGTTTTGCACCCGGTACAGTCAGTCAAAGTTTGAAATGAAAATTTGAAACTACCGCGCCATTTCATTCCTTGTTTATAATTCAAAGTAATTATATTTTTTTTCAAACGTAGATTCCAACTTACTTTTCATCGTTATTAATTAAATATTTATTTTAATTATTTTACATTCACCAAAATAGCCAATTTAAAATTTTTAAATTGGTTCAGATTTTCCGGGTCGTTACAAAAAGAGGTGAAAACAAGGGGGTCAGACATAAAGTCTGGCGAGTATAATAACTTTAACAATATAATTATTAAAGTAACAAGGATAAGGCATAAACTGATAAGATAAGATATGACCATGAAACAAGTGGGCATGACAAAGCAAATAAGAGGAATATTCGGGCGTTAATCTCGTTCCTAATCACTATAGGATAATTACTATACTGCACCACCACTAGTCACCCTAAAAGTTGATCCTGCCTACAAAACTTAATAATGATAATGGTAGATCATGTACCCCTAGCTTCCTTCATAGGTGTCGTTTGCCCCTATCTCCACTAGTTGTACCCACTACCCCTATTCCATCGGCTCCCTAACTCGTAGATCCCCGTGCTGGTCCCACAGCGCGGTGTATCACTCCCCAAAGTGGCAACCCGATACCACTAGAGATGCATGGCTTATATCTACACGATGCAACAACGTCTTACCTACCAGCCCGGGCCCACGCACGCACATGACCCCATTGGACTTGCGTTGCCAGCGCTAACCCGTTTTGACCTCTTACAATCAAATCCAGTAAGCGTGTCTCGTCCTCGACTTGGGTCGAGCTCACAAAGAAACTTAATGGGTTACTGGTTTGAAAAGGGCCCCCCATGCATGACACAAGCTTTCCACCTATGCTTGGTCCCCACTAAGGTTTCCCACTTAACCTCATTTTTTATTCATGTCTTCTTACATGTTTCAACTTGGTTAAGTGCGTCTAATCGTATTTCACATGCCACCCAAGGCACCCACTTAATTTCCCATGCCACCCAAGGCACCCACTTAACCCCCTATGTCCCACCACATGTTTATCTGGTTAAGTGTTACTTAATTCATTAGAACCGTAACTTTGTAAAGACCTCCCACATTAGACTGGCATTTGCGGTTGTTGGATTTGTTGGGCGGGTCCGGGAAATCTTATACCGCAAACGAGCCTAACCTCGTGTCTTTACAACTGTTACGCATTTAATTCATGCCTTTGACCTCTCACATTAGACTGGCATTTGTGGTTGCTGGATTTGCCGGGCGGGTCCGGGCAGTCTTACACCACAAAAGAGTCTAACCTCGTGTCTTAGGCGGTTATTATTACACATTTTTATTTAACCCCAAATTGGATTAATATCCCTATACAAATTTGTAAATAAATTCCAAATTTATTTATGTCCATAATTTTCTCTTAAAATTATGTCCATAAATACCAATTATGCCAATTAATGTCTCAAATTAATTATATGCCTTTTTAAGGCCATTTATGACAATTCACAGTTTTATGTATATTCAATATTATCCCATCATCCCCACGCTATTCGTACGTTTTCATATGACATATGTTAGACTCGCAAATAGTCTAACTCACAAAAAGAAAAACAACATCACATAACACATAAAATAGATCTAAGGATCATGACATAAGATTACATAGCCAATAACTTGCATATGAATTTCATTCAAACTAGCATATGATACAAAACTAGCATAGGTGATGGACATAAACTTGAATAACTTATGTACTGCTATATATCCAAACATAAAGGTGTGAACTTGCATATGGATCTAAACATAAAGGTGTGAACTTACATATGGTTCTAAACATAAAGATGTAATCTTGCTTATGGACCTAAACATAAAGGTGTGAACTTGCATATGGAACTAAACATATAGATTAATGTCACATAAACTAGCATATGCATATACATGTTTCACATATATTTTAACAACCCAAACTTGCATAAGATTCATATAAGAATATATGATCCAATCACCACAAACTTGCATAAGATAGATGATTCAACTTGCATAAGATTCACATAAGAACTAACATATGATCCAACTTGCATAAAATTCACATAAGAACTAACATATGATCCAACTTGCATAAAATTCACATAATAACTAACATATTATTCAATACCACAAAAATACATATAATTTACATCACATGATTCAAAATTATATTCTTATGATCCCAATTATATCTTATCATAATTAAATTAATGAATTATTTTATGAAAGCTATCATACTCACAATAAAAAAGAATAGTCTTGTCTTTCTGGGATCTGTATTCTGAAACTGATTTGCTCGCCTTTGATGTAGACTTAGTTGTTATATAGATTTGATTTGATTTTGATTCAAGCCTCTATCTTGCTTTAGGGTTGAAAGTGTATGGAGGCTACTTTAGGTTCTCCATTGACAGCATGGGGGCTCTTGATATGAATTTGTGTGATTAAGGTTAGGGGTTTAGGGTGTTTTTATAGAAGATTAATTAATTAAGAGCCATCAGATTAACCTAGGAATAACCAGAACCATTCAGATAGCCACCTAAGCCGTAGTGACTCAGCAATGACTCACTGTTCAGATCAGAACACTCCAGAAATCTGTGCAGGCTTTCAGCCCGACCTGGGCGCACTTGGCAGGTGCGCCAGTGCATTTTTGTACTGGCGCACTTCACAAGTGCGCCAGTGCATTTCTGTTCTTTTTTTTTCTTGGTTTTTCTGCCTAACTTCATACGTCCATATCTCCTTCATACGGTGTCAGTTTTACGCAAACTCGGACTCTATCTCAAGCAAAATTTCGAGACGAACGCAATGGCCAACCCGTTTCCCTTAATTCCCACATTTGAAACTAAGTATTATTTAATTTGTTAACTTTAATATTTAAAATTTTGGGGTGTTATAGGTAGGTTACGACCAGCTAGTAAGGGTAAAGTGGTAGAGTCCTACCTTGAACATTTCCTTATGTGCCTTGTTATATTTATCCTTAACAAGCCCATTACGAGTTTGGTTTGCATATTAAATGTGTTAAGGTACAACAATGTAAAGCCCTAATGCTATTTTGATATTTATTTTACTAATAGACATTATGTATTATAGTGTATATTATTGTATGTAAATAGTTTAACGGATCCTTAGGAGACGGAAAAAACCCGCAACATCTCTTAAGTTACTTTGCACTTTGATTTATCGATTTACATGAGGATGTTAGTTCTTATTCGAGGATTTTTTATGCATAATGCTCGGGTCAGACCTTTGATTATTACAGTTATGGATTTCTTTTCTCCAGACGAAGATATAGTGGGAGACTCTATTTTATTCTAGTTATACCATCATTTCAATTTAGTTATGTAGTTGCTAACTTAGGTTATTTCCAATTGTATTCATTTAAAGAAAAGAGAATGTAATTTTGTAAAATTCTTATGTATTTAATTATTTTGGTTGCGAGATTCTAAGTTGTACTAATTTATGTATCAGTGTTCTAGTATTGATTCTATTATCATCGGAATAACTATTTATCATTTTGAGCAAACTTCATCGTTTAAAAAAGAGGGTCATTAAAATTTTTACATGATATACACACACACACACATATATATGTATGTATGTATGTATATATATATATATATATATGTCTGCAATTAGAATGGAACTGAACTGAAATAAGAAACTTAATGTGCATTTGTAATAAAATAATACCATGGGTTGTGATTGAGAAGGATTGGACATATCTGCAAGAATAATATTATGATGATTTTATAGACACATAAATAGGTCATAATAGATAGACTGGACATATTTGCAAGAATAATATTACGTACACGTAAACAAACCATAAATAGATGGGACATATTTACAATAATAATATTACGATAATTGTATAAACACATAAACAAATCATAATAGATAAACTGGACATATTTGCAAATAGAATTATAACATGAGGATTATAGTTGAAATGAAATAATGAAAAGGCTTATTATGAATATAAACTTAGATCTAGGATTAAGTTTAATAAGCATATAATAGTTGTGGCCTGTTCCAACAGCATAGGGCTGATTTGGGAAAGTAAGTAATAAATCAATAAGACCCAAATCAAGTGGGATTGGGGCAAGGGTGCAAATTTCAGTATTTGTTTGTTAGGATATATTAGTAGCATTCCCTTTCAGTTTTATCACTTACGGTCTTAAAATAAGTGGCGGTGAGGGATGGGCACATTTATGTTGAATTTGGTAAATAAGGGATCAACAGAGATAGGCGTATGTACCGGTGTGTTTGGGCGGTGGATTGAGCGTATGGGTGCATCGATGAGGGAAGATGTCACTACTACGTCCAAGATCGATTAGTTACGTCTTTAATGATGGGTCGGGTCGGATAAAGCCTAAGATCCATAGTGATGTAAGTTATTATGTGAGATAATAGACTTGTAGGATAAAGCCGATCAGTGGGTAGTATTAGTAAATTATCTGAATCATGTTTATTGCATTAAGTAATTGAGAAAGTGAAAACAATCAAGTGACTAGTTGAGTTAGATAAACAATCAAACAAATCTTTACTTGTATATTTCCTTGTACATCATTCCATTATGTTTATTTTTGTAGTTATACATGGACACTGATGCTACCTGACACTAGAACTGTTATTGATATATTTTCCTATGATCACTCATTCAAGCTAGTAATTACATCATTCATGTGACGCACCGAATTTCGCTTGGTCCGAATCGATCGCTAAACCGATAGAGACCGTTCGAAACCTGGTTTGCTTTGAGAACACAAACACGAGAACATTACATAGCTATTACAACAATTTACATCAGAGTACAAGAATATATCAGAGTTCAAATAATAATATACAACGGAAAATACATCAACTAACACAACTGAAAGAAATACACGGATACAAAGGTTTCCGAATATAGCTCCAGCTGTAATTCAGGATCCTATGAAAAGAAATATCTGCAAACCAAAACTACTAGCTGCCCGTGTAACGACTCGCACTCTACGTATCGAAGGGTCATAGAATGTTTATTTCGCTTACATACGAAGTCGTATGGTCGTGTAACTTTAGGAAATGACTATTGAGGTCATTTCTCATATTCACGATTTTTGCTGAATTTAAAATGACCGTTTTGCCCCTAGTGAATCTTGTTTCGCCTATAAATTTTGACTGGTAAGGATTTTTGACCTTAAACCACTTCCACTGGATCCAGATGATGGTTTAACTTTCCGTAGAGTGGTCACATTAATCAAACGGACTTACCGTTTGGGAGATATGGCTGAAATAAGGTATGAAGATGGAAAAACAGCTTAACCGGGCTTAATAGGGTGATTAGCAGCTAGGCCCATAACCCATTTCGGGATTAGGGTTACGGGAGGGCTGAAAGGGTTAGGGAAAACCTTCCTCTTCATTTTTCCAACTGCCAATTACATTCGTCTAACCCTAACAATGACCTCCATCTTCTAAATCACTCCCAAATCAGGTCAAATTAGCACCAAAATCAGGGTTGGAGCCGCTGCAATAGATAGAGATTCGTCCCATAATAGTAAAGCTTCAGATCTAAGATTTCTTTTGTGGCTAAGGTGAGTGATTTGCATGTTTTTTACACTAATTACAGCTAATTAGGAGTGATTAGTGATAATTAGCGAAATTATGACTCAGAAAAATATGGAAAAATATGTATAAATTCTAGAATAATATTTTATGTCACTGATATGAATTTGGTTTAATTTGGATTAAGTTTGTTAATCCCGGATTAAGGGGATTAAGGGGAAAACATGGGTTTTGGGTATGTTAATCCATATTTACATGATTATTCATTGTTTTGATGTTTATGGTCGATTTTATATGTTGCTATTACTATTTGGTATGATATGTAATTGCATAGAAAAGTTAGAATGGTCGAAATATGGTGTAAATAGCTTACTGGAAAGTTGCAGGAAATAGTACAAGACCCCGTTCATGTAGCACCTTCGCGATCCGAACTTGCCATCATGAACCGATCACTCGCACTTGAGCTCCACGAACCGTGAAGCACCATACAACCATGAGCCGACTCGGAGCTTGGAGTCACGACCTTGAGTCATGACTCGAGCAGGACCACTCACGAGCCGAGTTGGAGTCACGAACCGCTCCAGAGCACTACGACTCGAGTGTACTCCGAACCTTGATCACGAATTGAACAAGCACCGCAAGTGGACCCCGCGAGCAGATCACAAACTGAGCAGGGTGCTTGGCCACGAATGGAGATCATGACCCGGAGAGCTTGACCACGAATCGCGTACCAAAAACTGATTGTATATTACGAACGGGGAACAACGAACTGAATGGGGCGAACCAAACTAAAGGAAACCAAAACCCAAGATGTAAAGGAAGTCCAAATGGTAAGTTCTTACTCAGAATCCAGATGGAAACCAAAGAGTTAACTTCATGAGTTGGACTTTACTGCGGGACACGTGCAAAGGGGTTATCGATATCTATAACTTTGATTCACTATTGATGGATGGGAGGCATTGACGATGGACCAGTGCGGTGGGGTCAAAGTTGTATAGAGTCGAACTCCATCAGGTACCCCAAGGGAAAAGTGGTCGTAGTGATGGTTGTATGGAGCTGGGCTCCGGCATGGCCCCAATGGTTCTGGTGACCAAAGCGGTGGATATCGTATGCTTTACGCACTGAGTGAGAGTTGTGAGGATGATTACTATGTTTAATGTTTGATGTTTGCCATCACTGTGATACACACTCCCATTTTACACTGTATGTTAGTGTTATCTCAGAGCACTATACATCTTGTTGTGCTAACTCTTTGGTTGCAGGTCTAGGTTCAGGTATGATCATTTATACCTGTTATTGCTTTGTTTTGCTGCTATCGCTCATACCAGACTTTTGTCTGAGCATGAGTTTTATGTCTCTTCTTATTACTTTGGGTGCTCCTAAATGAGCAGACTAGAGACATGTCAGGTGATTTTGCATGAGTAGTTGTCCGGAGATGAGCAAGAGGCTTCCACGTACTATTTACATATTCTCCCTGTGTTGTTACTGGTCACTACTTTGGGCATTAGTAGTGTACCTTTTCTATTTTGCTTCAGGGACAATATTCTGAAGTTGTAATAATGGTTTGGATCATAAGCTGTATTTTGGACTCTGCTGCTATGATGGTTTAGTTTTCAGCTTATGCATTATCTCGCCTATTTTATGTCTAGTTATGTTATTATTGTATTTTATTCCATGTGCTGTGAGATATATTACAGGTTCTTTGATGATTCATAGTTCCAAATCCCTTTCTTTTGACGACTCTCCCGTGTTAGTTGGACATTGGAACAACGCATTTCAATTGAAATGTCGACTGGTGCGGGACAGGCCGTCACACTTGGTATCAGAGCTTAGGTTGCGTAGTTAACCTAGGAGAAGACATCAGGGAGAGATAGTATACGTAGATGAGAGCGCGTATTTGTGATATTTTGGTTTTCAAAAACTATATATATACTATTAGTATATCTAAGGATGAAGTCGCACTGCGCGGGAACCACTAAGGAGATGGTTAATCGTTTTCTCTTTACTGATTGGGCGATGAGCCGAAATATTAGGAGTACGGGTTCAAGGGACAATAATAGGAATTCCCCTGATATGAGGACGAAGTTTAATACCATCATGAGAGAGATGCTTAGGGATGTTCAGGGAGCAGTTCCTAATGCTGCTAACGGCGGCGGTGTAGTAACGTAGGCGCCTAGGGCCGATTTCACCAAGCTCTACAAGGATTATACTAGTCTTGGTGGGAAGCCATCCGACGGAACGGAATTGGCTACAGAGGTTCAAGATTGGCTTGATAGTTGTAAGCGTATATTCGAGGATTTTGGGATCGAGGATGCGATGAAGAGAAAGCTATCACTGCGTCAGCTTCACGGACGGGCTATTGATTGGTGGAGTGCTATTAAAGCAGCTACTCCTGAGGATCAAGTTACTTGGAATCAGTTTAAGATTCGCTTCAGTGACAAGTTTATCCCAGCTGCTCAGAAATCAAAATTGTTCAGGAAATTTTTGGAGGGCATTCGACGAAGAAGGAACATCGTTGATAGCATATGCTTTCACAATCTGCTTCTCTTTAGGGGGTTGGGGACATTTATCCTTGAGATGTCCCACTTGGCCACAGTTGAAGCACTTCCTGTCTGCTGGCTTTGCTCGACAATCTCTAGAATAAGGACCCTTCTAGCCACAGCTATAACACTCGACATCTTTCTTATCCTTCTTTTTCTGACCATCCTTGGTCTGATTTTGCTTCCTCTTATTCTGGGAATTATTCTTGACTCTGATTTTGCTTCCTCTTATTCTGGGAATTATTCTTGCCTCTACCGCTTGCCTGCAGCTTTACCTCTCCTACAGATGCAATAGCAACCTCGGTCTTCGACTTAGGGTTAAGGCTCTCCGATCTCAATTCCTTCCCCATAATAGATTCGAATGTCTCATCGATATAGTTTATAAGTCTTTCCCCCAAGTACTCATCTAGGCCAGTTATGAACTTCTCGTTCTTCTTCTCGGCAGTATCGATAAGAGATAATACGTATTTCAATAAAGTATCGAATTCAGCAGTATATTCCGAGACTGCCCTACCGAGCAGATGATAGGCGGAGGGTACTGTTTCGTTGCCTACCTAGTGATGGGGTGATGATTAGTTTTCTAAATTCCCTTGACATCCCGCATGATGAGTTGTCAGATATTCCTATTGCTGGCGAGTATCCGGGCATCTTCGGGGAAGTGACCAGACTTCCACCACACCGAGAGATCGAGTTACGTATTGATTTAGTGAAAGATGCCAGGCTTATAGTGATGCCTCTTCGTCGTTTGGTGCCAAGGGAGCAGCGAGAGCTTGAGATGCAAGTAAGCGATCTTTTGAAGAAGGGATTTATCCAAAGAAGTGTTTCCGAGTGGGGAGCACCAGTTGTATTTGCTACGAAGGCCGATGGTTCCCTTCGATTGTGTGTGGACTACCGCGAATTAAATAAGGTGACGAGGAAGAATAAGTATCATCTTCCACAGATAGATGATTTGTTTGATCAGTTGAATGGATCGAGAGTGTTATCCCAGTTAGATCTCGTGACAAGTTTTCATCAGCTCCGAGTAGCAGCTGAGGGTATACCTAGAACGGCATTTCGGACACCGTCTGGATTTTTGAGTGGGTTGTCATGCCACTCGGGTTGACCAATGCACCAGCATATTTTGTGGATCTTATGAATAGGGTATTCAGGGATCCATTGAATAAGTTTGTTCTTGTGTTCGTGGACGATATCCAGGTCTGCTCGAGGATAGAGGAAGAACACAAGGAACATTTAAGGAATGTAATGGAGATGTTGAGGAAACACCAATTAAAGGCAAATTTTCTAAGTGTCACTTCTGGAGGAGGGAAGTGAGGTTCTTGGGCCATGTTGTTTCAGAGAATGGTGTTGCCGTGGATCCTGCGAAGGTGGCTACGGTGCAAGATTGGTTTACGCCCAAGAATGCAACAGACGTGGTAAGCTTCTTGGGATTAGCTAGATATTATTATAAGTTTATCCAAGACTTCTCCAAGATAGCGGCAACATTAACTCAGTTGACCAAGAAAAAATAAGATTTTGTTTGGGACGAAAAGTGTGAAAATGCATTCAAGAGTCTAAAGGAAAAGTTGACGTGTGCGCCAGTGTTGGTAATTCCTAAAGGGAACAAAGAGATGATGGTACACTCGGATGCCTATGGTACTGGACTAGGTGTGGTATTGATGCAAGGAGGTAAGGTTGTGGCTTAGTCGGGAACTAAAACCACATGAGAAAAGATATCCTAACTATGATTTGGAATTGGCAGCGATCGTATTCGCATTGAAGATGTGGAGACACTACCTCTTGGGAGAAAGATTCGAGTTGTTTACCGACCACAAGTCGTTAAAGTACCTTTTCTCTCAAAAGGATTTAAATCTTCATCAACAGAGACGGTTAGAGTTCTTGGCTTCATATGATTTCAATAACGCAAACACACCCGGGAAGGGCAATGCGGTAGCTGATGCATTGAGTAAGAGACATGCCAGTTTGGGGGCTATGTTTCTGGAGTGGAAGCAACTGGAGTATATCGTAGGATATGATTTCAGACCTAAATGCGAATTAGATCCAGTAATGTTAGCAAGTTTGACACTCAAATCGACTTTGATTGAGCGGATCGGTTCCCGTTAGAGGGATAATCCTAATCTATTGGAAATCATCTCCAAGTTAGAGATGGGTATCTACAGGGAGGAGATGAACAAGTATGGGCTTGATCGAGAAGGATGGCTTCGAAAGAATGGGAGACTATTTGTACCCAACATTAGTGGATTGAAAGATGAAGTGCTTAGAGAATGTCATCACTCAAAACTGACCATACATTCCGGTGGTAACAAGATGTATCGAGACATGAAGCAAACCTACTACTGGGAAGGGATGAAGAGAGACGTTGGGAAGTTTATATCCAAATGCATGAATTGCCAACTAGTTAAAGCCGAGCAAAAGAAGCCTAGTGGTTTGTTACAACCGTTGGAAATTCCCGAATGGAAATGGGAACAAGTCTTAATGGATTTCATTGATGGTTTACCAAGGACTAGATCGGGTCATGATAGTATTTGGGTGATCGTAGATCAATTGACCAAGAGTGCAAGGTTATACCGGTCAAGTCGAATAGAACGGCAGCTAAGTTAGTAGAACTATATATGAAGTGGGTAGTGAGATTTCATGGAGTACTTAAAGGTATTATGAGTGACCGAGGTCCGTTATTTACTAGTGAGTTTTGGAGGAGCTTACAAGAGGCTTTAGGGTCAGAATTACATCTCAGTACCGCGTACCATCCTCAAACCGACGGTCAAACAGAGAGGGTGAATCGTGTATTAGAGGATCTCTTGAGAGCTTGCATATTGGATTTTAGTGGGTCATGGGATGACCATTTGCATTAGGTTGAGTTGGCATATAATAATAGTTATCAGTCCAGTATTGGTATGGCTCCATTTGAAGCTTTGTATGGAAGACCGTGCAACTCACCATCATGTTGGTTGGAGTGAGAAATTTGTACTCGGACCAGATGTAATAAGAGAAACTTCAGACAAGATCAAGGTTATTCGACAGCGAATGAAGGCTGCCCAAGATAGATAGAAGAGTTATGCTGATAAAAGTGGAAGAGATTTGAAATTCTCCGTTGGAGACCTGGTATTCATAAAGATTTCTCCGTTAAAGAGCGTGATGCGTTTTGGCAGGAGAGGTAAGTTGGCACCAAGGTTTTTAGGTCCATTTCTAGTTCTCGAGCAAGTGGGGAACTTAGCGTATAAAGTTGGATTACCTGACAAGATGGCGGGAGTGCACATCATAATTCGTGTTACCAAGTTAAGGAAGTTTGTGCATGATTCTGATATGACTATTTCACTAGATTAGTTGGATGATATCAAAATGGAATCTGAGGCAGTTGGGAGCCACAGAACGATTCATATTGTCAGACATGATACGAAGCAACTTCAAAGGAAGACGATGAAACTAGTTAAGGTCTAGTGGGGTGATAATGAGAATGACTGTACTTGGGAAACCGAGGAGTGCATAAGGAAGTCATATCCAGAGCTCTTTGCCTGGTAAGATTTTAATCGCGATATAGTTATTTCCTTGTTAGTAAACCGCATGCTAGGATAGGCTGGTGATGTTATTATGTATGTTTGATTGTTTATAAATGGTTGATTGGCATGCGGGCCACCACTGTATGTTTTGGTTAAGGAATTTCGGGGGCGAAATTTTTTAAGGGAAGGAGAGTGTAACAACCCGCGTTCTACGTATCGGAGGGTCATATAATATTTATTTCGCTTACATACGAAGTCGTATAGTCGTGTAACTTTGGTAAACGACTATTGGGGTCATTTCCCATGTTCACGATTTTTGCCGAATTTTAAATGACCATTTTGCCCCTAGCGAATCTTGTTCCGCCTATAACTTTGATTTGTAAGGAGTTTTGATCTAAAACCACGTCTATTGGATTTGGATGATGGTTTACCTTTCCGTAGAGTGGTCACATTAATCAAACGGACTTATCTTTTGGGAGATATCGCTGAAATAAGGTTTGAAGATGGAAAAACAGCTTAACCGGTCTTAATAGGGTGAGTAACAGCTAGGCTCATAACCCATTTCGGGATTAGGGTTATGGGAGGGCTGAAAGGGTTAGGGAAAACCTTCCTTTTCATTTTTTTCAGCCGCCAATTACATTCCTCTAACCCTAGCAATGGCCTCCATCTTCTAAATCACTCCCAAATCATCTTTTTATCACTAATTAAGCAATACTGCGTCAAATCAGGTCAAATTATCACCAAAATCAGGGTTGGAGTCGTTGCAATACATAGATATTCGTGCCATAACAGTAAAGCTTCAGATCTAAGATTTCATTTATGGCAAAGATGAGTGATTTGCATGTTTTTTACATTAATTACAGCTAATTAGGAGTGATCGGTGATAATTAGCGAAATTATGACTTAGAAAAATATGGGAAAATATGTATAAATTCTAGAATAATATTTCATGTCACTGATATGAATTTGGTTTAATTTGGATTAAGTTTGCTAATCCTAGAATTTAGGGGCTTAAGGGGAAAACATGGATTTTGGGGTGTTGATCCATATTTACATGATTATTCATTATTTTGATGTTTATGGTCGATTCTATATGTTGCTATTACTATTTGGTATGATTTGTAATTGCATAGAAAATTTAGAATGGTCGAAAACACCGTCGTATGGTGTAAATAGCTTGCTGGAAAGTTGCAGGAAATAGTACAGGACCCCGTTCGTGAAGCACCTCCACGACCCGAACTTACCATCACGAACTGACCACTCGCGCTTGAGCTTCACGAACCGTGAAGCACCATACAACCACGAGCCGACCCGGAGCTTGGAGTCATGACCTTGAGTCACAACTTGAGTAGGAACAGCTCACGAGCCGAGTTGGAGTCATGAACCACTCCAGAGGACCGCGATTCGAATGGACTCTGAACCTTGATCACGAATCGAACAAGCACCACGAGTGGACCACGGCCACAAATGGAGATCACGACCCGGAGAGCTTGACCATGAATCGCGTACCAAAAAACAGATTATATATCACGAATGGGGAACAATGAACTGAATGTGGCAAACCAAACTGAAGGAAACCAAAACCCGAGATGCAAAGGAAGTCCAAATGGGAAGTTCTTACTCAGGATCCAGATGGGAACCAATGAGTTAACTTCATGAGTTGGCTTTGCTGCGGGATGTATGCAAAGGGGTTATCAAGATCTATAACTTTGATTCACTATTGATGGGGGGGCATTGACTATGGACTAGTGCGGTGGGGTCAAAATTGTATGGAGTCGAACTCCATTAGGGCCCCCAAGCGCAAAGTGGTCGTAGTGATGGTTGTACGGAGCTGGGCTCCATCATGGCCCCAGTGGTTCTGGTGACCAAAGCAGTGGATATCATATGCTTTACGCATTGAGTGAGAGACGTGAGGATGATTGCTATGTTTGATGTTTGTTATCACCATGACACACACTCCCATTTTATACTGTATGTTAGTGTTACCTCAGAATACTGTACATCTTGTTGTGCTAACTCTTTGGTTGCAGGTCTAGGTTCAGGTATGATCATTTATACCTGTTATTGCTTTGTTTTGCTGCTATCGCTCATACCAGACTTTTTTCTGACCCAGAGTTTTATGTCTCTTCTTATTACTCTGGGTGCTCCTAAATGAGCAAACTTGAGACAGGTCAGGTGATTTTGCACGAGTAGCTGTCCGGAGACGAGAAGAAGGCTTCCATGTACTATTTACATATTTTCCCTGTGTTGTTACTGGTCACTACTTTGGGCATTAGTAGTGTACCTTTTCTATTTTGCTTTAGGGACAGTATTCTGAAGTTGTAATAATGGTTTGGATCATAAGCTGTATTTTTGATTCCGCTGCTATGATGGTTTAGTTTTCAGCTTATACACTGTCTAGCCTATTTTATGTCTACTTATGTTGTTATTATATTTTATTCCATGCGCTATGAGATATATCACATGTTCTTTGATGATTCATAGTTTCAAATAGCTTTCTTTTGACGACTATCCACTGCTAGTTGGACATTGGCACAACGCATTTCATTGGAAATGTCGACTGGTGCAGGGCGGGCCATCACAGCCCATGTGGAAAATATGGGCACCCTGAGTTTAGGTAGAAACAATAAACTCCAAGTCAGTCATGGGACTGGTGTGAGAACTAAAATAGTTTTTAAATCTTTACTTTAAAAGTTGGGAAATCAAGGGATGACGCCGTATTAAACGAAACAGGTTTACTCCACATGAATCTCAGTTTAAAATTAAATAACGCAATGTTTTTTTGGAAAATGAAGCTATTATAAGACTCAGGTCCCATCACACAATGCAACGCAAGTCGGAGGATAAAGTTTTCCCTTATAATAGCGAAACATGTTTGGTACATTTTAAAACAAATCATTTTGATATTACTATAAGTGCATAGTGTCAAAATCAACTTCAAATATAAATGCATCAATCATAGATGACATAGGTACCATATATTATTTCGCCATACATAGGCTTACAACTAAAACCGAAAAGTCATGTATTGGAAATTGGATTTCATCTATGAGTCGAGGCAAGGAATGGCTCCTCCCGATTCGAGACACTCTAGCAAATTCCCCAGGATCCCCCGTAGTGAACCCTTGGATATTCAGGGCCGATCCACACTTACTTTAGTAGATTAATTATTCCTGAACACACGTTTCCCGTTCCTATCGGACCTATCTCTATGCCACTAGAGACTCAGTATCCGAGGCGCATCATTCCATCTCCCACATAAGTAAAAATTTCCGGGCTCTTTACCATGACACCACACCAAGCTAGAAAGAAACATCGTGCACTCCTTGTAGTCACTATCCCGTTTTTGACTCATACCGGGTGTGAGGCTTGCGAATTAACACTACACACAAAGCTATGCTAATTAAAGCCATGCTTTGATCATCAATCACAAGACTCTGCTTTTCAACAAGAGCCTTGATTATTTGCATCTTAGCATGCCACATTGCCAATCCATACCGTACCACTGATTTCTACCAATATATAACCTCTAAGCTCGTACGTCTCAGAGAAGGGTGTTAAGAAAGAGAATAAATTCTCCACCACTAAATAGATATATATTTAGCAGAGATCAACGAATACAACATAAAGGAATACAATGTCAGACACACCATCCATTTACAAGTCTGTTTTGGGTCTGAACGAAACTGGAGGCACCTTATTTCTCATCCCATGTGTCCAATACAGGAGAGAGGTCCTCGCATATCCGATCAATCTCCAAGTACGTCTAGACGATCACCACTTATTACCTTGTCTTGGGTGTACAGCCTAATCAAGACACTAGTAATCATCCAAATGATGTGAAGATCCCCGGTCTTCAACCACCGTCTTCATATCATTGACTTTTAGTTGTCGTATCAGTTATTCATAATGGGATGAACCCGGTCTTTCCGAATAACTCGCGTATTTTATAATCAATAATCAAGTGTTATACAAACACATTATACTCCTCATTCCAATTCAGAATATTCTTTTATTCAAATATTCACATCTTTAGGGAAAGGTTCCCATTAATTTTATCAAAGATAAATTCTTTTAAACTTAATCTTTAATCTTCCTTTGGATATCATTTTCAAAAGATTTTATTTCTTCCTTTCACAATTCTAAAACAAATTAAGGTTTAAAAAACTAGTCGGGATTATCGAGCCATACCGTAGTAATCCTTTATTTTATTATCTCAATCCCCACTATTCATCCCATGGAGCAAAACTGGTAGTACTCCATATTTAACACCCACAGCGTTATCGGTAAATTTTAATTATCATTTCACATTCAAATCTAATCAAAGATTTAACTATCACTTGGAGTAAAACTGGCGGTACTCCATTCTCGATCATTTCATGAATTCGATAAATTTAATTACCTTATTCTCATTTTTATCTATTTAAAGATTCATTAAAACTCTAGTTCGGTTTTAATCTCAAAAATAATTACTTAATGATTATTCAATATTTAGGAATATTTATCCTGTCTTTAACTGGGTTAAAGAATCCATGTCAGTTAAAACACAGTTCACGATAAACCCAAAATCATCTTCCATCAAATGGAATCTTCACGGAAATCTGATCAGTATATAATTGATATAAATTTCCGTATTAGACTAACACTTTAAATGGAATAACGATAAAGTCATTTAAATTCCATAAATAGTAACGGTCTTCCTTTACAGAAGTTCATCTCGATTATAAATCGAATTCCATTCAATTCCAATTTAATATATTAAATTGGAAAACTTTACTTTGGAAAATTTCCATTAAATCTTAATAAAATGATTTATAAATTCCAAAACATATCTTCGCTGTTAATTGCGTTTTAAGAACAAATGTCTTTTAAAAACATCGCTCACGATAAACCCAAAATCCAATTCAACTCTAATTAAATTAATTAATTGGTAAACTTCACTAAATCTTAATTAAAAGATTTATTCTTTTCTCAACTGGATTTAAGAACAGTGTTATTTAAGACACCATTCACGACAAACCCAAAATCCAATTTGATATTAAATACATGGCTCTGAATAGAAATTATATCGGCTTATATTCAATATCATATTCTGAAACCAACGGATATCATATTGGGAATAAGATCTCTGTATCTTCCTAATTCCTCAACAATATCCATATAATCATGGAATCCAATATCGAAATGTTTCGAAGATTATTTCCATTTCAAATGCATTCCAATTTATGAATTGGAAATCTCTGGTTAATTTGAAACCCATTTTTCAATCCAATTTATTATTTCTAAAAATAATTGGATTATTATTCTAGTTATTAACTAGGTCATTTCGATAAAAATATAATTTTATAATTTCAAACTTGGAATTTTTCATCCAAATTTTTTCCAAATCAGTTATTATTATTTTACATAATTTATTCATATTTTTAATAATTTTATTAAGGCCCTTACAGTCGGTTTCCAATATCGGCCACCGAACTGCATCCATAGCGACCTTTTCTGAAATCGATTTGGACACAATTTAAAATTCAACCGTTCAAATTTAAATCTCTTATATCCATTGGAAAGACCTTTTCGATAACCCAATGGTTCCGGTTTTAGGAGAATCTGACGGTCGGATCTCCCGTTACATCAATATGAAATTAATGGTCAAAATTCGCGAACAGTCGCTGCACGGTGCGTTCTATTCAAACCACTAATATATATATATATATAATATTTCGTCAATTTCTATTTAAAACATATTTTATAAATCGTTTATAAATTCATTTTAAAATGATTTCAACTTCATTTTTCAATTTTAAATCAAATTTGAATATTCCATATCATTATAATATTAAAATGATAATATTTTCAAAATCTCATATTTTGAAATCAACTCTTTTAGATATTCACTATAAAAGGAATAAAATTGATATAAAAATCCGTTCGAGTTAAAATGACGTATTTCTACTTAACTCGGCTTCATATTCATTTCAGTTATGAATATTTCAATATTTTTGTATCCATCCAAAATCGGACATCAAAATCATATTTTGATTCTTTACTGAATATTATTTTAAAATATGCATTCATAATCTGAATCAGAATGTGACTCAATCAATTACCATATAATTTCAGCTATATGGATTTCATGCATCGCATGCATTCAACAATAATGATAAATAATCATTTAACCTTCAAACATCATCCAGAGTGCATTCTACACTGTATAAACATTAAAATAAATAACTAACGCTCACAACAGTTTATCAATCAATCGATCGACATACAACTAATTATTGGGATTAGTGTATGTCCAATATCATCCCAATACCCGTGTGGGGTTTTCAAACAATAACAGTCTATTTAAATAAATCATTGGTTGATAAATTTAACCAATTCTAATTCGGTTTGAATTATTTTTCTACAGCCAATTTTCAATATTTAAATAATAAATGGATATATACATCGGATTTCAACAAACACAAAGTGTCTATCCACATTGTTTGAAATACGAGTGTCGTATATTCAAACAACGCTTCTTGTGCAAATGATTCGTGAGTAGCTCATGTGTTGAAATCAAGCAATGTCACATACAACATATAAAAATCAACTATTACAATTGCTACATTCAGTTATAAAATAAATAACTGTACAAATATTTTAGTGAGAGAATTCTCACTTTAGTTTCCACTCCATCAGTCTTTATTGAAGGATTTATTTTTAAACTAAATTAAATGCACGTTTAATTTAGCTTAAAAATTCCACTTTCTCTATTTTCGTTCTGGTCAGTTTCATGTTGTAGTACTCTTCGACACGATTCCAACGCAACAGAAATCATCTAGCTTTGTTTCTGTTTGCAAAAGTTATGATAGTTTACGCGTTAATTACATAATTAATGTTAACGATATTTTTCGTCAACACCCGGATTACAGTATTTAATGTATGCGTTCATGAGATTTGTCATCATCATGAATCAAAGTCTCCAGGATATAATCCTAGGCCTGCGACTTTAAGCTGAATCACCTTCCTCGGGGCGTCAGAATTTTAAAACCTAACGGCCATTAGCCTTGCCTTTGGAGGGTGAATACCACACGTATGATATTTCGACTTGACCCTGGGAAAGTTATTTAACTTGATGTCGTTAGACTTCATGGAATTCATGAGCTTCTAAGCCATGACAACGACATTATGTATCCCAATAAGAAGAAAACAGGCGAACGCTTCCCTTTAGTTCAAGAATGAAGGCATCACAATATTCGTTAACTCCGATGATTCCTTCGTGCCAGATCTGCCCAAGAGAGAAGCCTGAATCACGATAGGGATCGGGTTAGGAACTCGTGAACGATCTCCTTTCATCAATGTTTGGGAAGCGTTAGCCTCAGCATGAGAATATGGATCAATCATGGAAGATCCTTTGGCCGAGAAGAAGGGGACTTCGTGTTTTCACAAAGCCCTCTTCCTCCTCCGTTGGGGCACCTTGGTTGATCTCCTCATCAGAAAGGTTAGTGTTAACTCCCTGTTTCATCATTATGACACTACAAGATTATAAAATAGTAAGATGAGTGAGACTCGGAATTCACCGTTCATAGTTTGCAGATATATTACGAGAATAGATGAGTTGCTCCTCTTGAGAAGAAAGGAACTTAATTGAGAAATAAAAAGTGCGTCTCCCCATTATGGAGTTCCTGAGGTCCTATTTTTAGAGAATCCGGGGTCCTTCTATCAGTAGTTTGTTGGGCCTGAATGATTCCTGTCGGCCGCTATTTTCCTTGGTTTCTGGCATCCGACTGTCAGTCAACCTCGTGGTGCCGGTTACGGTCTTCTAAGCGAGGGTGTCGGGTGAATTGGGGGTGAAACACCCCATCTCTGTTAAGATCACTCACAAAGGGAATGCCTTAACTTCGGTGGAGCATTATAGGTAAAAGATACAGATAATTTACAAGACAGATATATAAACAGTAGAAAACAAAATTTATTTCATAAGTACGTGGTTCACATAAAACATTACAGCAACTGTTTCAAAACAACTTCCAAATTATTACAACAAAATCTCTATCTTGAATTAAAACATAAAGAAGCATTAAAACAACTGTAAGGCAACATAAATCCCCAATAAGTGAGTATCCAAAGCCATGGCCCAAGGAAAAAGATTCCAAGCAATACATCTACTCTCTTCAAGCTGGAAATGATCCGATCTAAGCTGAAGTATTCCCTCCCTGCAGACCTGTAAGGGGAGGGGGGAACGGAAGAAAAGAAGACGAAAGAAAATGGGTTAGACATGAGTCTGATAAGTCCAGTGATTATTTAGCATGTAAACAAGAAAAGTGTTTATGACTTGAATAAACTGAATCTAGGACAACATCCTGGGAAAAAGATAATAAGACTGAATATGCTATCGCACTCATTTCTACTTCTCTGCACCTCTTTACAAGTGTTTCAACTAGCATCATGTGTTCAAGATAAATGATACCCTTTTTATCGATCGGCTCCTACTCGCATACATTTACCACTTCTGTCATTCGACCCCGCATGACTGTAGATACCTGTGCTGGTCCCACCATGGGGTGTATCAAATCCTATGGTGGCAACCCGACACAATTTAAGATGCACAAAATATAACTACTGATGCCCAGTGCCTGCTTTTTCCACTCCGATGTACGTGTACGACCGCACGCCGTCGGAATCTACACTGACGCACCACCTGCCGTTGTTTTGACTGCTTATAATCAGCCCAGTAATCGTGCCCTACCCTACCTAGTTCAAGATTCCATGATACGTCTGTGTGGGTTACTGCTGAAATGGGTCCCCGTTACTTGGGTTTCCTAATCAACATGTTGAAATGGTTAAGTGTTCTCAAATTAACCTAACCCCACCCATTAGTTTAGTTAACATGTTGTATTGGTTAAGTGTTGCCTTAATTAACTTAACCTTACCATTCCTGTCTTAGCTTTAATTCATTCATTAAAGCACCATCCACTTACATTAGATATGTATTATTGCGGTTGCTGGATGTGCTGGTCGGTTCCAGGCAGTCTTACACCGCAACTCAATCTAACTTCCGGTTCTTTTGGGCTTGATGCACTAACCTCTCACATTAGATATATATTGTTACAGTTGCTGGATGTGCCGGGCGGTTCCGGGCAGTCTTACACCGTAACTCAATCTAACCTCGGGTTAGGCATATTCGTCTTTTTCTCAATTTACATATTTATCTTTCAAATTTATATGTATATTATCCACAATTATTGTCATTCAAGTCATGCCCCATTTACCCTCTAAATCATATTTTCAATTTTTGGTATATAAATCATACCATTTTTATGCCACTAACCATTCATTTAATTATGGGCCAAATTATGCCAATAATAATGACTTTTAAGGTTTTCCCAACGTTACCCCCGTCATATGTTCGCAAAATTCACATAGGATGTTAGGCTCGTAACTTAGCCTAACTTATATACAAAAGGGGAAAAGATGGGAGTATGTACCATTCACACAACATAAAATAGTAAGGTTCTAACTAAACATGTGTCATGTAAATGTGGCATAAAATAATGAACTTGCATTTTTGTATCCAATTAACATGAGTCTTTAAGCATATGAAATTACCCAAATCCAACTAGGCATGTAAATGTAAACTTTTATTTTGGGTCCAATAAACATAAACCTTAAGCATATAGAATTACACAAGTTCAACTAGACATGTGGATGTGAACTTTTAACTTGGATCTAATAAACATGAATCCTAAACATATGGAATTACACAAGTTCAACTACGCATGTAAATATGAACTTTTATTTTGGATCTAATTTTCGTATATCTAAATGTAGATCTAAACATAATACATGTCTTGGCCTAACAACTTGTATGTAACATAACATGAATAAGTCACCAATTTTACATGATTGGTTTACATCAACATAATAACCACAATGGCCTAACAACTTGCAATGTAACGTAATATGAATAAGTCATCAATGTAACACCCCGTAATTCTGTAAATATTAATATTTACAAATTAAATAATAACAAATCTCAGACGTGAGAATTGTGGGAAACGGGTTGCGCCATTGTGTTCGTCTCGGAATTCTAGTGGAGATAGAGTCCGAGTTTGCGGGAAACGAGTACCGGATGAAAAAGTTATGGACGAACGAAGTTTGGTGGCAAAGAGAAAAAAAATGCACTGGCGCACTTGGGAAGTGCGCCAGTACATATTTACACTGGCGCACCTGCCAAGTGCGCCCAGGCCGAGGCTGGAGCCTGCACAGCTTTCTGGTTCAGGCTGACCCGTGTTGTTGAGTCCATTCTGACTCCTTGCTGAGTCATTAGGGCTGAATCATCACCCTATCATAATTGAATGGTTTTGATTAACCCTAAGAACATCCGACAGCTTAAATTAATTTATAACTCTATAAAAAGACCCCTATACACAAACCCTAAATCAGAAAATAAACAAAGACCATGGCCGTCATGCTGATATTTTGAAACCTAGAGCAGCCGCCATCAAATTAAAGATAAAGAACAGCAACCAAATCAGAACTACCCAACCCTAACAGCGATTCTTCATCAAAAGAGCGCTAATTCGACTCTCTTTCTTCTATAATTGTGAGTATGATAGTCTTAATAAGATTATTATCATTTTAATTAGGTTAAGTCATGAATGGATTATGAGTAGATGATGTGAATTGTCATATATGTTGTTGTAAACCTTATACTATCATGTATGTTATAAATCCTATGCTATGTGGTGATGATATCCTATATGTTGTAAATCATGCTATGATGATGTTATGTATGTTGATAGTTTCTATGCTAAGTTGTGATGAATCATACATGTTAAAAAGTCATGATGTTACTATCTATGCTAACTAGTTCATGTTAATCAAATCATGATGTTGATATTATTTAGGCTATGTTGATCTATATGACACGTTACATATGCAAGTTAAATTGATTAGAAAAGTTATGAACATATGCCATGACATCTATTATGACATCTAGAATTATGCTATGACATATGTGATATCCTATGCTAGTTCACACCATCATTATGTTGCTTAAAAACCCCATATGCAAGTTTATGTATAGATTTGGGCTATGATCATATCATGTAAATTGTGACATTTAACAAGTTGACACCTTTTGATCCTTAACATGTGTAATTTATGCAAGTTTCACCCCTATCATGATTAGATTTATTTTAATTGTCTATATGTTGTGATAATTTATCTTTGTGCTATGTGTTAGACTATTCAAGTCTAGCCTATATTATGCGTTGAATAAGCGAACGTATAAACGTGGGGTAGGGGTAATATTAAGGATTTAATAAGATGTTGGGTGCAATTAATATGATTTTGCATACCATGAATGGATGACCATAATTGAGTCAATTATGGACATCAATAAAAGTGGAATTAATTAATAATGTGAATAGGGAATTATTAAAACTGGGGTAAAAGATTGAAAGTTGTCAATCAATGCTTAGGACACGAGGTTGGACTCATTTGTGATGTAAACCTGCCCGGAACCGCCCGGAAAATCCAGTGGTCACAAATGTCAGCCCAATGTGAGAGGTCCTAGGCCTAAAGTAAAGCATAACAGTTGTAAAGACACGAGGTTAGACTCTTTTATGGTGTAAGACTGCCCGGACCCGCCCGGCAAATCCAGCTGCCATAAATGCCAGTCTAATGTGAGAGGTCTTTATGAGGTTATGGCCTGAATGAATTAAGAAATACTTAACCAGATAAACATGAAAAGTGGGACATGGGGGTTAAGTAGGTGCCTTGGGTGGCATGAGGAATCTAGTGGGTGCCCTTAGTGGTATGTGAAATACGATTAGTAAGACTTGACCAAACACACATGTAAATGAAACATGACTAAGAGGGTTAAGTGGGATATACTAGTGGTGACAAGCTTAGGTGGGTAGCTTATGGGGGCCCGTTTCAACCAGTATCCCAAACGTATCATTGTGGGCTCGACCCAAGTCGAGGACGGGGCACGCATACTGGGCTTGACTATAAGAGGCCAAAACGGGGAGCGGTGGCAACGCAAGTCCAACGGGTTTCATATGCGTGTGTGGACCCGGGCTGGTAGGTAAGACGTTGTTGCATCGTGTAAGTATAAGCCGTGCATTCTCAGTTGTATCGGGTTGCCACTTTAGGGGAGTGATACACCCCACTGTGGGGCCAGCACGGGTATCTACGAGTAGGGAGCCGATCGAAAGTGGGTAGTGGGGTACACCTAGTGGAGATAGGGGCAGACGACACCTATGTAGTCAGCTAGGGGTACGTAAGTCTATTAATATTGTTTCTGTGTGAAGCAAGTGGGATCAACCTTTAGGGTGACTGGTGCGGTGCAGTGTAGTAATTGGCGCGGTGCAGTGTAGTAATGTGCGGTGCAGTATAGTAATTATTCGTTAGTAATTAGGTATGCCTTTACCGTTATCTTTAACGTTATCTTAAACGCTATCTTTATCTTCCTAATAGTTCATAGACATTTACTTGTCTTCCAGCTTATGCCTTAGTCTAGTTAACTTGATAATAGTATTGTTAGAATTATCATACTCGCCAGACTTTATGTCTGACCCCCTCCATTTCTATCCTTTTTTCCCCTCCAGGTCCTCAGGTTGGACCCAGCTCTAGTGGAGTTTGATTGGATTGCTTCATCCCTCTTTGGAAAGCTTGGACCGTTGAAGTAAAGTCCAGCTTATTATATTCTTTAATGGCTATTTGTGTAATGGGATTATGTATTTTGTTTTATGAAGATGGATAATGTACTTGACTCTGATTAATGGTTTTGTGATGTAATAAACATGTTTCCGCTGCAATAAAAATGAAGTTTTATTTTTCAAGTACTAATTATTATCTGTCTTGTTGTAATTTTTCTGTTCTATATTCACTTATAACCTCCATGGAAGTTAATGCATTCCCTTTGTGAGTGACATTAATGGACGTGGGGTGTTACAATCAAACTTTACATAATACATGATTTTTTTAACATCAACATAATAACCACAATAGCCTAACAAATTTCATGTAACATAACATGAATGAGTTACCAAACTTTACATAATACATGATTGGTTTAACATCAACATAATAACCATAATAATCTCATAAGCATATACGATAGATTCGTTAGAAGAATAGGCATGAATCAACATCATCATTATCTTACAACTAGGAATAAAGCTAGTTTTTACTTTAATACAAATCATAACTTTTTAATCGTTCACATCTAAATAATAACAAGACTTACAAACAAAAGAAAGTCTTGTTTTCTGGGATCTGTTTTCTGAATTTGAAAAGAAATCCCTTGAAGAAGACTATCAATTCTTTAGGTTAGTTTTGATTCGTAGCTTTAATCTTGCTTTCAAGTTGAAGAAGGAATGGTGGCTAAACTAGAACGAACATGGACAGCATGGTGGCTCCTTGGAATGAATTTGTGTGATTTAGGGTTTGAGGATTAGGGTTGCTTTTATAGAAGTTTAATCTTATGTGATCCGTTAGATCATTTTAGAAGTAATCACAACCGTCTAGACTAGATAGAGTTAACCAGAATTGCCACCTAAGCCCTAGTGACTCAGCAACAGGTCAGAAAGAACTCAGCAACTAGTCAGAATCGTCACATTTTTGGATCTGCGCGAAGAGGGTACGTCGAACCCCTGGTCGACCTGTGTAGGGGAGGTCGACCCCCTGGTCGACCTGGCCTGAGGCGGGAGAAACCCGGCCAGCCCGCTCCTTTGCTTTTCGTTTGAATTTTGAACTTTTAAGTGAACTGTTTTCAATTTATATAATTTTCTAAAACTTCTGAGGGCCATAACTTCCTCATACGAAGTCCAATTTACGAAAACTTGGACTCTATTCCAAGCAGAATTTCAAGACGAACACAACGGCGTAACCCGTTTTCCCTTAATTCTCACTTTAAAATTAAGTGTTCTTTAATTCGTTCTTTTAATAGACACAGAAAATTAAGGGTGTTACATTCTCCCTTCCTTAAAGGATTTCGTCCCCGAAATCTTCAAGTCAAGAAGAATGTATATCCTACCATCCAGTCATCCATCTACTCAACCATCAAACACAGGTGTCCATTATCCTTAAAAGACTTCTAATGCTTTCTTGATCATATGCATAGTGTGTGTACATGTCCTTATCTAATGCAAAATCAGGCAGTTTACTGATTCAGTTGACCTCCTTAATGCAAATTATGTTGGTGCCATGAGTCCATTATGCATGCAATTATTCCTAATCATACTTTCTACATGAGTGCACAATCATTCATACAAATGTAACGTCCATATGATAACACATCAAGTTCCAATCCATATACAAATACATATATGCATATGCAATATGAAAGTGACTAAGCCGATCTAGTACCTGATGTGTGTGTATATACATCCACGAGCAAACACTAACATCCACTTGCAACCATCAATCATAACATGTTTCAAATACATGTTTACATCCATTGGTTTCTACCTAAAGATAAAGAATAGGACCGAGGAGATATACTTAAAAGATAGATATAAGCATAAATAAATTTATGGAAAAAGAGATCAAGAAGGTACCCTCAAAAAGAAAAGGGTAGGTTGTGCGTTTTTTTCTCTCAGTTTCCCAAGTCGCGTCTTCCTCAACGTCACTCCATTGAACTTTAACAAGCTTGACTTCACGGTTGCGTAGCCTTTTGACTTCTGTACCCAAGATACGAGTTGGAACTCTTCTCACAGTCGCTTCTCATTCCACTTCTACTTCCTCTAGTATACTTGGCTCCATAACTTCCGCAGACTTGTGTAACCACTTTCGTAGTTGAGAAACATGCAAAACATTATGAACTCCAGCCAGTCTTTCGGGTAGCTCTGCCATCGTCCCAATCCTTTCGATGATAGGAAATGGTCCTACAAATCTTGGTGCTAGCTTTCCTACGGACCCAAAGCGAATGTCATTCCTCAAAGGAGATACTTTAAGAAACACCCTATCTCTAACCTCAAACTCAAGGTCAGTCCTTCTTTCGTCTGCGTAGGACTTTAGTCTATCTTGTGCAGCCTTCATCCGTCTTATTATCAAGTCCACCTTTTCTGAGGTTTCTCTAATATGGCCCAAGCACGAGCTTGTCTGTAGACTCCCACTAACAAGTTGGTGATCGACATGGTCTTCCATATAAAGCTTCGAAGAGTGCCATGCCTATAGTGGCTTGGTAGCCATTGTTGTAAGTGAATTCCACCAAAGGAAGATGATCTTCCCATGTTCCTCCAAAGTCGAGAATGCATAGTCTTAAGAGGTCTTCCAATACTCTGTTCACCCTTTCCGTCTGACTATCGGTTTGGGGGTGATAGGCCATGCTTAAGCATAGTTGTGTGCCTACAGCCTCCTGCAAACTCTTCCAAAACTCGCTTGTAAAGATAGGATCTCGATCACTCACTATGCTGGAGAGTATCCCATGGAGTCGAACAATCTCTTTAAGATAAATGGATGCTAGGGATGAGGCAGTCCTTCTACTCTTAACAGGTATAAAGTGGGCACTTTTAGTGAGTCTGTCCACTATTACCCAAACACTGGTATTGCCCCTTCTTGACCTAGGAAACCCAACAACAAATTCCATTGAAATGCTATCCCATTTCCACTGTGGGACCTCTAGAGGATGGAGCAGACCACCAGACTTCTTCTGCTCCACTTTGACTTGCTGTCATATCAAGCACTTAGCGACGAATTCAGCTACATCCCTCTTCATGCCATTCCAAAAGAAAACCCATTTTATGTCTTTATACATCTTGTCTCCGTCTGGGTGTATGGTCAGCTTTGAATGGTGTGCTTGTTTGAGAACCGTCTTCACCAAATCCCTTGCTTGTGGGACGCATAGCCTTCCATCCCATCTCAACCAACCCTTGTCATTGATGGAATATCTATTGAGGTGGCTATAAGTCTCACCCCTAATTAGCTTATCCATCGTATCAACTAGCTGAGGGTCTTCACATTGCGCGGTTCCTATTGAGTCCAAAAGAGTAGGCCGCACTTCTAGCGATGCTAACAGACCAGGTACAATTTCAGAGGAGGGTCTAAAGTTAAAGTTTGCTATGTAATCCAAGCTTTGCCTTTCTACAAAGAGAGGGCTTAAGGTCAGCTTCTTTCTACTCAAGGCGTCTGCTACCACATTGCTCTTGCCGGGGGTATAGGAAGTCTCAAAATCATATGAGGCCAGAAATTCCATCCATCTTTGTTGTCTTAAGTTAAGATCTTTCTGTGAGAAAAGGTACTTAAATGATTTATGGTCAGTAAACAATTAAAACCTTTCTCCTAGTAGGTAATGATGCCATGACTTTAGAGCGAAAACAATGGCAACTAGCTCCAAATCATGAGTTGGGTAGTTCTTCTCATGTACCTTCAATATCCTTCCCCCATAACAAACTACCTTGCCTTCTTGCATCAAGACAACGCCCAATCTTGCACCGCACGCGTCTGTGTATACGGTAAACATTTTGCTCCCATCAGGCAATGTCAGAACTGGGGCTATTGTAAGAGCCCTTTTCAAACATTGGAAATCAATATCACAATCCAAATCCCAAGCGAAAGTTAGGTTCTTCTTTGTCAATCTTGTAGTGGGGCTGAGATTTTTGCAAAGTGTTTAATGAACTTTTAGTAAAAGCCCACTAGCCCGAGAAAGCTTCGGACTTCGGTTGCATTCCGTGGAACATTCCAATCTTGCACCGCAACTACTTTTGCGGGGTCCACAGCTATCCCCTCCTTGGACACCACATGTCCAAGAAACCTCACTTCTTCTCTCCAGAAATGACATTTGGAGAATTTGGCTTTCAGCTGATGTGCACGAAGAGTATCCATGACTTCCCTTAAATGCAAAGCATGCTCTTCTTCATTCTTCGAGAAAATCAAAATGTTGTCTACGAAGACCACCACAAACTTATTAAGGAACTCCCTGAACACCCTGCTCATCAAGTCAACGAAATAAGCGGGTGCATTTGTCAAGCTGAAAGGCATGACAAGCCATTCGAAGAAACCATCCGGGGTTCTAAACGCGGTCTTATCAATGCTGTCTTCAGCCACTCTTAGCTGATGAAACCCGGTAGCCAGCTCTAGTTGGGAGAAAACCGACGCACCTACAAGCTGACCAAACAAGTCGTCTATCCTTGGAAGTGGGTGCCTATTCTTCTTGGTCAGCTTGTTTAGCTCTCTATAATCAACGCATAGGCGAAGTGAACCATCCGCTTTGGTTGCGAATACTTCTGGAGCACCCCATTCATAAATACTCCGTCTTATAAACCCTTTTTCAAGCAGCTCTTTGACTTGCTTACTGAGCTCTTTTCTCTCCCTTGAAGCCATGTATCTAACGGGTAGAGCTACGAGTTTTGCATTATCAACAAGGTATATGTGGAAGTCTATCTCCAGCTTCGGAGGTAAGCCCTTCACCTCTTCGAATACATCTGAGTATTCACGGACTACTCTAACAGACTGCAAGTTTTCAACAGACGCATCAAGAGATTTTAGGTAGCTAAGCATAACAGAGTGTATGGGATTACAAGAGATTTCGAGAGTGTTACCGAGGCGAGTCATAAGTCTAACCACTCTCTTTTCACAATCGAGAATGACACCATTACTGGATAACCAATTCATGCCTAGAATCAACCCATAGCCCGTGAAGCCCGAAACATAGGCATTACATCTAAACCCAACGCTTAGTATAGAAATTTCCAAATCCAAACAAATCATAGACAAATAGGCCGAGCCCCTAATTGGATTTGAAACAATCAAGGGATCCTCTATTATACTGGTGTCTAGGTGCAGAGACTCAACTAAAGCAGTGGTTATAAAAGAGTGTGATGCGCCAAAATCAAAGAGTGTACGAATAGGATGATCAAAAAGATAAACTAAACTCTCAACAGAAATATTTCTACCTCGTTCTTGCGGAGGTTCCATGAGAGCGTGAACCTGCCCTCCAGAAGTAGACCCAGTCCTCTGCCCTTGCCCTTGCTTTCTTGGGCAGTACTTAGCCATGTGTGTAACACCCCGGATTTTCCATTAACAGTAAATTAACGAATTAAAGTATAATTAATTTCAAATCAAAGAATTCAGGGAAACGGGTAATGCCGTTGCGTTCGTCTCGGAATTCTGCTTGAGATAGAGTCCGAGTTTGCGTAAAACGGACTCCGTATGAAGGAGATATGACCCTCGGAAGTTGCAGAATTCGAATTATAATTCAAACAGTTCAGAAAACAAAGTTCAAATTTCAAAATCGAACCCAACCCCCTTCTGGCTGGCCTAGTCAGTGTTGGTCGAATTTCTGGGCTTTGGAATGTCACTAGGGCTTACGTGGCAACTCTTGATTGGTTTCTCTTTAGAACGAACGTCTAGAATTAATCTTGGCTTCATCGACGGCTCAAATCAATTTACAACCCTATAAAAAGGACCTAAGACTCAACCTAATTCACACAAATAAAATAAGAATAGAGCCGTCATGTTGCTGAAAGAGACTAGGAGTAGCCGTCAGGTTGAGAGACGATTAGGAGTTGATTCAAAAGCTTAAAGCTACAACAAATAAATCAAAACAACGTCTACAACAAAGGATAGCATCACCAAATTCAGAATCCTGAATACAAGATTCGTCATACGTTGTAAGTAGAGTGCTATTCCAATATGAATAACAATTGGGACTTGATTTGTGTAGAATGAAAGTGGAATCGTACTTTAATTGTAATGATGCTAGTTTATAATTGTATGTAGCTATGATTTTATTATAAATGGATTTGGGATGTTGTAGTATAATTACCATGATTAATTGTGCGTTTGCAATGAAAAGTAACACACCTTACAAGTATGTGATTCATGTTGGAAATTGACTCTTACATGATTTTGGTTAATAAAAGTTGTATACATATTTTGTTACAACATAGTTGAAACTTATGCAAGTATGATCCACTATTATGACTACATGATTTAGACCCTTGTATGTATATTCCTATGACCATCTCTAGTGTAGTTGGATCCATTTGGGTATTTTGATTCATATAAGTTTATGTTGGAATAGGCCTCATAATTCTAGTTGAACCATACTTTTGTATGAGTAACAAAAGTAAGCACCTTTGTGAACATATAGTGACTTTATGAACATGACTAGCTTATGTTTGATATTATGCCTAAATAAAAATATAGGCTTATGTTGTAGTCAAGATCATATGTTAATAATAGTGATGTCTAATTAAGTTGGATCTTTATTTTAAAATGCGAGTTTACATGATTGGGTTGAAACCTAGGATCCATGTTTAAGTTTATGCTTTATGTCCAAAGTATATGATATTACAATGCAAGTACACTAGCCTCTTGTGATTAAATCGCTATATTGCAAGTTCATGCGTTCACACACCCCTTTTATGTTACTTAGAATATATACATCATGTTATAAGCCTCCCCTTTTTCATGTGGCTAAGTTGGGCTTAAATGTTAAGTCCAAACATATGTTATCATATAGCAAACGTATAAGACGGGGGTAGTGATGTTGGGTTAAAAATAAAACATATGTGTTGGCATGTTTGACACATGCCAACGACTTGAGAACACTTAAGTGGTATAAATTATTATACCCAATAAGAATAATGGGCCGCAAATATTTACATATAAAATGGAAAGAGACAAAATATGTAAACTTAGAAAATACGATATGCTTAACCCGAGGTTGGATTGAGTTGTGATGTAAACCTGCCCGGAACCGACCGACTGTCCAGTAATCACAACAATACCTATCCAATGTGGGTGGTTAAGAATTGAGCCCAATAAAGACCCGAGGTTAGACATGAGTTGTGGTGTAAACCTACCCGGAATCGACCGGCTGTCCAGTTACCACAACAATACCTGCCTAATGTGAGTGGTTGGTGCTTTAATTAACAAATAAAGGCTGAATCAGGATTGATAAGATTAAGTCAATTGAATTAATGCTTAATCAAATTCAACATGCTAACTATACATATTGATTGGAGGTTAGGCTTATACAAACACTTAACCAACTTAACACAGTTAAGCTAGAATGGGAAGGGTTAAGTCCATAGGAACACTTAGCCAATTTAACATGTTAACCAGACTAGAAGGTGGGGTTAAGTAAATTTAATACACTTAGCCAATTTAACATATTAACCAATTTAACATGTTAACCAGACTAGAAGGTGGGGTTAAGTAAATTTAATACACTTAGCCAATTTAACATGTTAACCAGACTAGAAGGTGGGGTTAAGTAAATTTAATACACTTGGCCAATTTAACATGTTAACTAGACTAGAGGGTGGGGTTAAGTAAACTTAGAACACTTAGCCATCATAGCAGGATAAATGAACATGGCTAAGTTAAAAACGTGAAGGGACAATACTTAACCATTAGAACATGTTAATTAAACAAATGTTAGGGTTAAGTTAGCTAAGGGAACACTTAACCAGTATAACATGACAGTTAAAACAGATGGGCAAGGATAGGTTAAAGGGAACGTTTAACCAATACAAGATGAATGTGTAGGGTTAAGTAATAAGAAATACTTAACCAATATAGCCTGGTTTGTGGTAGGGTTAAGTCAACATGAATTACTGATAACACTTAACCAGTTTAACATGACAAATGAATAGGTTAAGTTAACTTGTATCGACTAATGACACTTAACCAATCCAACTTGACGAGAAAGAAAACTAAGTAGTAAATCTTAGTTAAAAAGGGACTAAGTTGTAAACCTTAGTTAAGAAAAACGATGATTTAATAAACTAAGTGGTAAACCTTAGTTAGAAAAACTTAGTAATCCTTAGTATAACACGAGGAGGAGCGAGCATCTAATCTTAGAGAAGGCTCCAACGAATTGGGTTAAAAAGCCCGAGGCTTCGAGGGGACGTGAGGGTACTCTTGGTATCCCTCTGTGAGGTGGCAGATGATCCTCTTGGGCTCACAGAGGTTAAGGTCTGCGGTAGAAGAACCAAGGGTATGCCTTGGTTGCAATACAAGGCAACCTAAAGACTAGGATGGACCAGCGTGATTCGGCGAGACCAGTAGCCTTGTGATAGCAACTCGTCGTCTACCTACCATCTTTAGTCAATCGTTGTACGTATGCGGAAAGGCAGAGAACTCCCAATAGACCATATACTTGCTATCTAGTTATGGGTGAGGCTGGCCAATAGGAAAGTAGGGCATAGGGTGGAAAAAGTACAGTTCTCGCGCTTAGTTTTCTTGGATTGCCTTTCATTAGTTGAGGGAGGGGTCACGTGGGACCATAACCACTGGTAGAAAAACAGACCTTAGCATCTGCATCGGCAGATATCTGAAAAGCTCCCGACCGAGTTCCGTGTTTCTAAAGCAGCCCTGCCACGGGACTCGGGCCGCACATTACAGGACATGTGCATCTATACAAGCGATAACGATTCGCGATACATACGTGGGGAAGGTCTAGGAACATATACCACTCTAGGTAGTGTGTCCAAGACTAGAGGGCATTGTTCGACAGGTAGCATAATCCATAGTTGAACCTAGGTGGCATAAACCTTGAATCCGAGAAGCGTCCAGTAGATAGCGTAAACCCTAGTTGAATCTAGGAAGCACTTGGTAGAAAACCTAGATTAGATCTAGGTAATAAATAATAAATGTATGCCTGAAGGCAACCAAAACTATAGGGATTGGGATCACGTTATCATTACTAGTGGGGACACTAGTTAGGTGGTGCAGAGACATAGAAACACATGTGACTATGCGAGTAGGAGCCGATCTTTAAAAAGGGATCACTTCACCCTGATTATGGGGTGCCTGATGGAACTAGTACTAGGGGGTGCAGAGTTTAGTATGGGGTACGATAGTATATTCGGTCCTAGACAACTTAACTTAGTTTACGGTGCTTTCCCATTTCCAGTTTATACTATCATGCTCTTTTTCTTATCCATAGACTGAATAGTCACTAGACTTACTCAGGCTTTATGTCTGACTCTACTTTTCCTTCGTCTTCTTTTCTTCCATCCCCCCCCAGGTAGTTGAGGAGGGAATAGTACAGCTCAAGTTAGATTGGACCGCTGCTCTTTCCAAGCTCGAAGATTAGTTGGAGTTTTGCTTGGATTCTCGTTTCCATTGCTATGGCTGGCTCATGCTATATTGGGGGAATAAAAATGTTATTTTATACTTCTTTATTTTGTAAGACAAATGATACTCTGATATTGGAAAACAATTGTTGTACAAACTATTTTATCAATAAAGTAAAGCTTTATTTTCTGCTGTTTTAATTTTGTCTGTCTTGTAATTTATCTGCATCTTTTACCCTAAATGCTCCACAGAACTTAGTGCATTCCCTTTGTGAGTGACACTAACGGATGTGGGGTGTTACAATTGGTATCAAAGATGAAGGTTACCAGAACAGATAAAAGATTTGAAAAATTATTTTCAAACGGTTTTAAAAGAAGCATTTTCAAAAGAAAAGATTTATTATTAAAGGCATATTCCCCAAAGCCATATGCACTACTTTTATCCTCTGTTTAAGTCCTTGTTTCCTTCTTTCTCGAGTCTCTGAGGCTCCTGGCTCTCTGGGAGGTAACCTTATCTAAGGGCGAAGTAGTGCCCGACTTCCATCTATAGCCGTAGTAGTTTCGCTTGCGGCCAGTTTTCTTTCAAGCCTTGTAGGGTTTTCTGTACGATGGAGGCAGTTTTCGAAAGATTTGTCAACATGATTACACGAGTAAGAAGATGAGGAGTTTAGCAAAGGAGCACAACCAAGGATAAGGAATTCATGGATGTGGACTTGGCTCACGAAGGAGGAAGGAATTATAAAACCTAAGACAAGAGGAAGTACCTTTACTAGGATATAATAGGGCATATAATTAAGGACAAAGGACAAGATTTTCAAAAGGGCAAGTACATGCTTTCACCACTGAGCGTACCTAAGAGAAAGGTAGTAAAGTTCTGTTGGAGGAGTCTAGTTTTTCCGTTCGTACTCTTTCTCTTGGTTTTAGCGTCTCGCATTTGTTCATGTCTGCTTCCATGGTTGAGTCTCTGCACCATAGTACTTGTATAGTAGGAAGATCCCACGTGAGTCTCAAATCCAATTGGTGGTCCGACCAGTTTAGTTTTGGTTAGTAGGGATTTGAGAATAGCTATCGAATTTGTTTATATCATCCCACGTAGATCATCTAAATTCGGAGGAGGTATTCCTTGGGTGCTTCTCTGATATTGGTTTAGGCCTTTGGGGCTTATACTTGAGGAATGTCGAGTTCGGCTAGGATGGTTTGCGTGAGAGATGAATAGTAGTGGCAGACGCTCTAAAAAGCACGTAGTGACCTTTTGACCCTTATAGTTATGGCATGATGGATAAGCTAAGAGGGAGACCTCTAATCATCCTAGTACATACACATGGTATCATGTCTGACATCTGTTTATTTTGGAAATGGAGGTCAAGAAACTTCGAAATCGTGAAGTTAAATTAGTTAAGGTACAGTGGAGTAAAGCTCAAGAAGACTAGATACTAGCATCATACCCTTTTTCTTAAGGGTACATCCTTGATTTCTTTTTTTGTAGGAGCTTTACGCATAATTGTTTCTCTCTTTCCAAAGTATATCTTCTAGGTCGTATCTTCGATCCTTAAGTAGAAACTCTTTTGGATGTAAACATGTATTTGAAACATGTTATGGTTGATGATTGAGAGTGGTTGCTAATGGTTGCTCATGAATGCATATACATACGTATTAGGCACTAGATCAGCACAGACGCCTTAGTATTGCATTTACATATATGTATTTGCTCAACAGGTTTAACTTGATATGTTATCATATGGATGTTGCATATGGATGAATGGTTGTGCACACATGTAGTATTTACATAACTAAGGATGCTTGCATACATGATTGGATGCATGGCACATACATAATTCGCATTAAGGATGTCAACTGAATCAGTAGACCGCCTGATTTTGCATTAGATAAGGACATATGCACACACTATGCATATGAACATGAAAGAATTAGAAATCTTTTAAGGACGATGAATGCCTGTGATTGAATGGTTGAGTAGATGGGTGATTGGATGGTAGGACACATCCTTCCTAACTTGAAGATTTCGGGGACGAAATCCTTTTAAGTGGGGGAGAATGTAACACCCCGGATTTTCCATTAACAGTAAATTAACGAATTAAAGTATAATTAATTTCAAATCAAAGAATTAAGGGAAACGGGTTACGCCGTTGCGTTCGTCTCGGAATTCTGCTTGAGATAGAGTCCGAGTTTGCATAAAACGGACTCCGTATGAAGGAGATATGACCCTCGGAAGTTTCAGAATTCGAATTATAATTCAAACAGTTCAGAAAACAAAGTTCAAATTTCAAAATCGAACCCAGCCCCCTTCTGGCTGGCCTGGTCAGTGTTGGTCGAATTTCTGGGCTTTGGAATGTCACTAGGGCTTACGTGGCAACTCTTGTTTGGTTTCTCTTTAGAACGAACGGCTAGAATTAATCTTGGCTTCATCGATGGCTCAAATCAGTTTACAACCCTATAAAAAGGACCTAAGACTAAACCTAATTCACACAAATAAAATAAGAATAGAGCCGTCATGTTGCTGAAAAGAGACTAGGAGTAGCCGTCAGGTTGAGAGACGATTAGGAGTTGATTCAAAAGCTTAAAGCTACAACAAATAAATCAAAACAACGTCTACAACAAAGGATAGCATCACCAAATTCAGAATCCTGAATACAAAATTCGTCATACGTTGTAAGTAGAGTGCTATTCCGATATGAATAACAATTGGGACTTGATTTGTGTAGAATTAAAGTGGAATCGTACTTTAATTGTAATGATGCTAGTTTATAATTGTATGTAGCTATGATTTAATTATAAACGGATTTGGGATGTTGTAGTATAATTACCATGATTAATTGTGCGTTTGCAATGAAAAGTAACACACCTTACAAGTATGTGATTCATGTTGGAAATTGACTCTTACATGATTTTGGTTAATAAAAGTTGTATACATATTTTGTTACAACATAGTTGAGACTTATGCAAGTATGATCCACTATTATGACTACATGATTTAGACCCTTGTATGTATATTCCTATTACCATCTCTAATGTAGTTGGATCCATTTGGGTAATTTGATTCATATAAGTTTATGTTGGAATAGGCCTCATAATTCTAGTTGAACCATACTTTTGTATGAGTAACAAAAGTAAGCACCTTTGTGAACATATGGTGACTTTACGAACATGACTAGCTTATGTTTGATATTATGCCTAAATAAAAATATAGGCTTATGTTGTAGTCAAGATCATATGTTAATAATAGTGATGTCTAATTAAGTTGGATCTTTATTTTAAAATGTGAGTTTACATGATTGGGTTGAAACCTAGGATCCATGTTTAAGTTTATGCTTTATGTAAAAAGTATATGATATTACAATGCAAGTACACTAGCCTCTAATTTGTGATTAAATCGCTATATTGCAAGTTCATGCGTTCATACACCCCTTTTATGTTACTTAGAATATATACATCATGTTCTAAGCCTCCCCTTTTTCATGTGGCTAAGTTGGGCTTAAATGTTAAGTCCAAACATATGTTATCATATAGCAAACGTATAAGACGGGGGTAGTGACGTTGGGTTAAAAATAAAACATATGTGTTGGCATGTTTGACACATGCCAACGACTTGAGAACATTTAAGTGGTATAAATTATTATACCCAATAAGAATAATGGGCCGCTAATATTTACATATAAAATGGAAAGAGACAAAATATGTAAACTTAGAAAATACGATATGCTTAACCCGAGGTTGGATTGAGTTGTGATGTAAACCTACCCGGAACCGACCAGCTGTCCAGTAATCACAACAATACCTATCCAATGTGGGTGGTTAAGCATTGAGCCCAATAAAGACCCGAGGTTAGACATGAGTTGCGGTGTAAACCTGCCCGGAACCGACCGGCTGTCCAGTTACCACAACAATACCTGCCTAATGTGAGTGGTTGGTGCTTTAATTAATAAATAAAGGCTGAGTCAGGATTGATAAGATTAAGTCAATTGAATTAATGCTTAATCAAATTCAACATGCTAACTATACATACTGATTGGAGGTTAGGCTTATACAAACACTTAACCAACTTAACACAGTTAAGTTAGAATGGGAAGGGTTAAGTCCATAGGAACACTTAGCCAATTTAACATGTTAACCAGACTAGAAGGTGGGGTTAAGTAAATTTAATACACTTAGCCAATTTAACATGTTAACCAATTTAACATGTTAACCAGACTAGAAGGTGGGGTTAAGTAAATTTAATACACTTAGCCAATTTAACATGTTAACTAGACTAGAAGGTGGGGTTAAGTAAATTTAATAAACTTAGCCAATTTAACATGTTAACTAGACTAGAGGGTGGGGTTAAGTAAACTTAGAACACTTAGCCATCATAGCAGGATAAATGAACAGGGCTAAGTTAAAAACATGAAGGGACAATACTTAACCATTAGAACATGTTAATTAAACAGATGTTCGGGTTAAGTTAGCTAAGGGAACACTTAACCACTATAACATGACAGTTAAAACAGATGGGCAAGGATAGGTTAAAGGGAACGTTTAACCAATACAAGATGAATGTGTAGGGTTAAGTAATAAGAAATACTTAACCAATATAGCCTGGTTTGTGGTAGGGTTAAGTCAACATGAATTACTGATAACACTTAACTAGTTTAACATGACAAATGAATAGGTTAAGTTAACTTGTATCGACTAATGACACTTAACCAATCCAACTTGACGAGAAAGAAAACTAAGTAGTAAATCTTAGTTAAAAAGGGACTAAGTTGTAAACCTTAGTTAAGAAAAACGATGATTTAATAAACTAAGTGGTAAACCTTAGTTAGAAAAACTTAGTAATCCTTAGTATAACACGAGGAGGAGCGAGCATCTAATCTTAGAGAAGGCTCCAACGAATTGGGTTACAAAGCCCGAGGCTTCGAGGGGACGTGAGGGTACTCTTGGTATCCCTCTGTGAGGTGGCAGATGATCCTCTTGGGCTCACAGAGGTTAAGGTCTGCGGTAGAAGAACCAAGGGTATGCCTTGGTTGCAATACAAGGCAACCTAAAGACTAGGATGGACCAGCGTGATTCGGCGAGACCAGTAGCCTTGTGATAGCAACTCGTCGTCTACCTACCATCTTTAGTCAATCGTTGTACGTATGCGGAAAGGCAGAGAACTCCCAATAGACCATATACTTGCTACCTAGTTATGGGTGAGGCTGGCCAATAGGAAAGTAGGGCATAGGGTGGAAAAAGTACAGTTCTCGCGCTTAGTTTTCTTGGATTGCCTTTCATTAGTTGAGGGAGGGGTCACGTGGGACCATAACCACTGGTAGAAAAACAGACCTTAGCATCTGCATCGGCAGATATCTGAAAAGCTCCCGACCGAGTTCCGTGTTTCTAAAGCAGCCCTGCCACGGGACTCGGGCCGCACATTACAGGACATGTGCATCTATACAAGCGATAACGATTCGCGATACATACGTGGGGAAGGTCTAGGAACATATACCACTCTAGGTAGTGTGTCCAAGACTAGAGGGCATTGTTCGACAGTTAGCATAATCCATAGTTGAACCTAGGTGGCATAAACCTTGAATCCGAGAAGCGTCCAGTAGATAGCGTAAACCCTAGTTGAATCTAGGAAGCACTTGGTAGAAAACCTAGATTAGATCTAGGTAATA
Source organism: Allium sativum (assembly GCA_030737875.1). NCBI lineage: Eukaryota > Viridiplantae > Streptophyta > Magnoliopsida > Asparagales > Amaryllidaceae > Allium > Allium sativum. The sequence goes on from CM060917.1 coordinate 76,881,385, forward strand.
AATAATAAATGTATGCCTGAAGGCAACCAAAACTATAGGGATTGGGATCACGTTATCATTACTAGTGGGGACACTAGTTAGGTGGTGCAGAGACATAGAAACACATGTGACTATGCGAGTAGGAGCCGATCTTTAAAAAGGGATCACTTCACCCTGATTATGGAGTGCCTGTTGGAACTAGTACTAGGGGGTGCAGAGTTTAGTATGGGGTACGATAGTATATTCGGTCCTAGACAACTTAACTTAGTTTACGGTGCTTTCCCATTTCCAGTTTATACTATCATGCTCTTTTTCTTATCCATAGACTGAATAGTCACTAGACTTACTTAGGCTTTATGTCTGACTCTACTTTTCCTTCGTCTTCTTTTCTTCCGTCCCCCCCCCAGGTAGTTGAGGAGGGAATAGTACAGCTAAGGTTAGATTGGACCGCTGCTCTTTCCAAGCTCGAAGATTAGTTGGAGTTTTGCTTGGATTCTCGTTTCCATTGCTATGGCCGGCTCATACTATATTGGGGGAATAAAAATGTTATTTTATGCTTCTTTATTTTGTAAGACAGATGATACTCTGATATTGGAAAACAATTGTTGTACAAACTATTTTATCAATAAAGTAAAGCTTTATTTTCTGCTGTTTTAATTTTGTCTGTCTTGTAATTTATCTGCATCTTTTACCCTAAATGCTCCACAGAACTTAGTGCATTCCCTTTGTGAGTGACACTAACGGATGTGGGGTGTTACAATGTGTCTTGTCTCGCCGCAGTGAAAACAACCACCATCTTCCTCGTTTTCTTTCTGCAGTCCTTAATCAGATGTCCAGGAATGCCGCAAAAATTACACTTCCTCTTTTCGTGGGGTTTATTGGTTTTTCCGCCCTTCTTTGAGTCTGTCTTCTTATTCTGGGATCCCTCCCATTTCTTATTTTGAGGTACTTCGACCTTTGCCTCTTTCTTGCCATCCTTATCTTCCTCTTGTAGAAGTGTCATGTCCACCAATCTCTCATAAGTTGCACCCATAGGTATATAGGACATAGCTAGGCTGTGTAGCGGCTCATTCATCCCTTTAACAAAACGGGGAGCCTTCCTATGAGGAGTGTTCACTAAGTCCAGTCCGAATGGTTGAATTGGTTGACGTATTCCTTGACCGGCATACTTCCCTGTTTGAGAGCTAAGAATTTTTCCATCTGTAGGCTACGTTCTGCTTGTGAGAGGAATTTCATTTCAAACCTCATCCTTAAATCCTCCTAAGTTTCAACTGGTCTCTCAACATTAGTGACTTCCCACCAATAAGAGGCTTTGTCTTTAAGCAACCACACGGCCAACTATATCTTCTACCTATTGTCCACTTCGAAGATAACAAACATATCCTCGATTTCCTTGAGCCAGTTTCTCGCTTCTACAAATGACTCAGTTCCATTAAAGTTCTTTCCACCCATGGCTCGAAAATCCCTACATATCTTGGAGAAAGCATTTGCACGAGGAGGAGGAGGAACAGCTGTAACTAGGGGAGGAGTAACGTCTACTGGGCCTGCATCATTAGCCCTAGCCTCTAGGTACCTTCTGAACCAGCCAGGTACCGTACACCCTCTGAAAGGTTAAGATCCCCAGACATGCTGAAACGAAAAAAGAAAAGATTCAAAACAAAGGATTGGAAAATAGTGCATATGGATTTGGGGGGAAATTATGCCTTGTAAAACAACACTTTTTCTTGAAAACGCTTCTTTAAACTTCTTTTTGAAAATTAGTTTCCAAAATTTTTATCTGATCTGGCAACCAGTAGCTCTGATACCAAGTGAAACACCCCACCTCCGTTAAGATCACTCACAAAGGGAATGCCTTAACTTCGGTGGAGCATTATAGGTAAAAGATACAGATAATTTACAAGACAGACATATAAACAGCGGAAATCTAAATTTATTTCATAAGTACGTGGTTCAGATAAAACATTACAACAACTATTTCAAAAAAACTTCCAAATTATTACAACAAAATCTATGTCTTGAATTAAAACATAAAGAAGCATTAAAACAACAGTAAGGCAACATAAATCCCCAATAAGAGAGTATCCAAAGCCATAGCCCAAGGAAAAAGATTCCAAGCAATACATCTACTCTCTTCAAGCTGGAAATGATCTGATCTAAGCTGAAGTATTCCCTCCCTGCAGACCTGGGGGAGGGGGAGGAACAGAAGAAAAGAAGACGAAAGAAAATGGGTCAAACATGAGTCTGGTAAATGCAGTGATTATTTAGCATGTAAACAAGAAAAAGGATTATGACTTGAATAAACTTAATCTAGGATAACATCCTAGGAATAAGATAATAAGACTGAATATGCTATGGTTTCAATAACCATTTCTTCCATTTGGCATATTTATCCTAAAAATAAATATCTTTTACTTTTTATTCAAGTATACTTACTGAATGCAACTCCTTTTGCCTTTGCAAACCTTCGTTTAATTTATAATCTCAACCCAATTCCTTAAATAAAAACTTATTTAAATTTAACGCCTTAGTTAAAATTCGTTTTATAAACCATGTTTACGAACTTGGATTCTATTTTAAAACCTTCTTATAGAATCGATAAATCATTCCCTTCTTAAATCATGATTCACTTTATTTTACTAAATTAAAGAATTAAGTAAAACAGATCTTATTGAAATCTTTGCATTACTCGACTCTTTGTAAACTTCAATTATAACTTGGATTTTATTATCCAATGCCTTAAGAAAATCCCTTTCCAATTCTCCTGCTTATTCTATTAAGTAACGATTACCAAAAATGACATTCATTTTCACAACTTGTTTTATAATTTTGTTATGACATTGCTCTTAACACGATTCATTTTAAAACTCGATCTTTTCTTAATTTACTTTCATTTAAGTGAATTATTTTAATTATTATCAATTACAATAATTAATTTCAATATTACTGAGGTGAAGTAGTTTACCTCATTAAAGATAGATCAGCTAATCACTTACCGAATTTATTAATGATAAATACTCCATAAGTGGTTTATTAATCGATAAGCAACTTTAAATATCATTTAATAAAAATATAATTAACATTTAAGGAATATTATTAAAATGATAATTCGTTAAACCATCTCCATTAGATTAATCGAAGAACGATCAATCTGATTATCAACTCCAATTACACAGTTGGCTATGTCAACTTAGACATCAGTTATTTCTTTAATTGATTTAAATAAATTCTTTTTCAATATAAATCTAGTGAAAAACATCGCTTATTAATTCATTAAAAATCATTAGCTTCAATTATTAACCCATAGGTTAAGTTTGGTCCTTATGCTAATGAAATTGATTTAAACATTGAAATTTCCATACAAATAGTATTTTTCTCTTCATTACTTATGAACATTTTCTTATTATAAACTTTTATTTAATTAAAAGTATAATTTCAAACTTCGATTAAATTATTATGACAATAATTTTATAATATCAAATATGTCGATTCGCCTAACAGCGAACTAACATCTCAAAACAGTGTTTTATATATTTTACTGCCGACCACCTAATCAATACTGTCTATTGATTAACACATCATATCAACGTTGAATTCCAATTCAATGTTCAATATATGATCAGCCATCAACATTCAAACAGAATATAACGTTGTTTGGGGTAAATGGTTCATATCTGAATAATATGGGAAGAACAAACAACATACAAAATATTTGAGGGATCCGGTAGGATCCCTCCAACCTGTTCTTCCCTGCATCGCCGATCATATAATAATATTTAGTAATATATGAACAATATTTAAATCAAAATCATCCAATATAACATATTATAGATGTAAACAACCATTTTAACAAACAACAAGCAACCAAGGCATTCAATCATCTAATTTCTATGATTAACGATGAATTATATTTTTATATGAATTTAACACATCATAGAATTACTGAAAAGTGTGAGAATTAACTCGCCAATTATTTTTGATGATCAATTCATGCATTGCTTCATTTAATTTTAAACTAACGTTTAAAATTAAATGAAAATATGATAGCTTCTCATCCATTCCGAATTTGCCCAGTAGTGCAGTTTTCTTCAGCGCGATCCCATCGGATCCAGTTTCACATCATTCTGATATCATATGAAAAAGATATACCAGATTCAAGTTTATATAAATTATTGATTATTTAACTAAATTTTAAACTAATTAAAATTTTCAACTAATTACCCTTATTATTATAGTCCATGTCATCTTCATTAAAGTGTTTCCTCCATCACTGATACGGAAAACCCGATCTCCTCGTTGCTCTTTCTAACTTCCTCCTGATTATGTTAATAAACCTTTGGTTAACTAAATTACAAAGTAACTAAAATTTTATTTACTATTTCACCTTAAACAATTTTCCAAATTAAAGCTTGATCCACGTCATCTCTCCTTTCCCTTAACGTCTCCTCCTTCTTCTACCAGACTATTTCACGTTCCCACTCTCTCGCGTTATAGTATTGCTTCCAGTACCCATCTTGTTCACGTTAGTTTTTCCCTTATTCTCCTATACATGTATAATACGAACCCACTTCTCCTTCTAACGATATAATACTGCTCCTCCAAACCCAATACTGCCATGCACTTTAGCACCATTCGCTTCTTCATCAAGCCATGAAAACAATTTCTGACCACACTGTGTTCTCCCCTAAATTCCTCCTTCGCCATGCAAAAACCACTTCCCTTTGAACTACAGTTCAAAAGATGATGCGAACAGGCTAAAAGCAGATTTAGAAATGGTTTTGCAAGTCACAAGTTCAGCAGCATTTCTATTATTGTTTCTTCCTATGCAAACCCCAGCTTTGCCATCACCGCCACACCACTGCTTTCCGCACATCACCAGAGTTACGCCACCCACCAGTCGCAAGTTCCCTGTTTGAGCTCCAGGTCTCAAATAGTAAAATGGTTGATGTAACACCCCGTATTTCTAACAACAGTGATGTTCATAAATTAATGAATAATTAATCTCAGACGTGAGAATTAAGGGAAACGGGTTTCGCGGTTGCGTTCGTCTCGGAAAAATACGCGAAATAGAGTCCAAAATTTCGTGAATCGGAGTCCGTATGACTAAGATATGGCCTTTAGAAGTTTCACGAAAAATCAGAAAACGAAACAGATTTCAAAAATGCAGAATATGGGCTAGGCGGAAAAATTCCCGCCCAGACCAGGTCGACCTGGGAGTCGACCTGGGGGTCGACCTAGGGGTCGTCCTGCCCACCAGGTCGACATGGGTGTCGACCCTAGTGTCGACCTGGGGGTCGACCTCCCTGGTCGAGCCCAGGTGACCTGGGTGCACTGATTTGGGATTTGGGCTGTGTTTTGGTGGCTAGCGACGAAATCTGACGGCTCTAATCTAATTTAGGGTTAATCTAATGGCTTAAAACACTTAACTAATCTATAAATACACCCTAAGACTACCCTAATTCATACTAAAATTGGACACAACGTCGTTATGCCGTCAAAATGCAACTAGAAGGAGCCACCAACAAATTAAAGAGGAAGATAGCTTCTCAAATCAACTTCTAATCAACTCTAGCAACTTAATCTTCTTCATAGAAGTGCTAATCAACAAGTTGTGAGTTTCTATGCCTTTAGCAAGCAATTGCTAAACTAATTATGATAGGATATAATGAGGCTATGGTTATGAATGTGGATCAATGCAAGTTATGTTATCATATGCTATGTGTTCATGATGCTAGTTATGCAAGTTTTATGCCATATGTTCATGATGCTAGTTATGCAAGTTTTATGCTATATGTTCATGATGCTAGTTATGCAAATCACTATGATAAACATTGATCCATTATGACACCATGTTATGCAAGTTTGGTGTTTGATTATACGCAAGTTCATATATGACATGTTATGCAAGTTTGGTGTTTGATTATATGCAAGTTCATATATGACATGTTATGCAAGTTTGGTGTTTGATTATATGCAAGTTCATATATGACATGTTATGCAAGTTTGGTGTTTGATTATATGCAAGTTCATATATGACATGTTATGCAAGTTTGGTGTTTGATTATATGCAAGTAACATGTGCAAGTTTACACCTTTGTATGATATGCATACATGTGCAAGTTTACCCCTTTGTATGTCATGCATACATATGCATGTTTACCCCCTTTTCATGATATGAGTAACATATGCAAGTTCATCCCTTTTTAGACCTATGACATGTATGCAAGTTTATCCCTTTATGATAGGTCTATGACATGAACATCTATGCAAGTTACCCTCTTTATGACATATGTGATTCATGCAAGTTTGGGTTGGTTATTTATGCTAGTTGGGTTTGATGCTATGGTCATATATGCAAGTTGACACCTTTAAAACCCATGATGATGCTAATGTTATGCTAAGTAGAACCCATTGCATTTGTGATGAATCTTCCCTTTTAAGTATGTCATGTTAGCGTATTACGTGGGGGACGAAGGGGTTAATATTCATGTTAACAAAATTGTGGTGAAATTGGTATGATGTTGCATACCATAAGTGGATGGACATAATTGAGTCAATTATGTACATCATTAAATTGGAATTAATTAGGAAAAATTAATTCAAAATATGGGGGTGATTAATTAGGTGTAATTAATCGACTAAGACACGAGGTTGGACCCTTTTGTAGCATAAGACTGCCCGGACCCGACCGGCAAATCCAGCGGCTACAAATGATTGGCCCAATGTGAGAGGTCTTAGGCATAAACTAAATACGTGACAAGTGTAAATACACGAGGTTAGACTCGGTTATGGCGTAAGGCTGCCCGGACCCGACCGACAAATCCAGCTGCCATAAAAGATAGTCTAATGTGAGAGGTCTTTGCAAAGGTTACGGTCTTAATCAATTAAGAAACACTTAACCAGATAAGCATGTAGTGGGGCTGAGGGGTTAAGTGGGTGCCTTGGGTGGCATGTGGAAATCAAGTGTCTTGGGTGGCATGTGGAAATCTAGTGGGTTGCCTTGGGTGGCAATAGAAAATACGATTAGAATACTTAACCAAGTGGAAACATGTAATTAAACATGGTTAAAGGGTTAAGTGGGATGCACTAGAAAAGGGACAAGCTTAGGTGGGTAGCTTGTGGGGGCCCATTTCAACCAGTAACCCAAAACGTATCTTTGTGGGCTCGACCCATGTCGAGGACGGGACACGCGTACTGGGCTTGACTATAAGAGGCCAAAAACGGGTTAGCGGTGGCAACGTGTGAAGACCCGTAACTTCCCCGTAAAGGAAAGCGCCGGATAGTTCGAGAACAAGCCACAACAGAACGCATATAAAAGAACATTTCACTGTATATTACAACAATGCATCAGATTACAAGAATATACAGAGTATAAATGAATATTACACAGAAATATCAGAGATCTAAATTACATTTAAATACATCGCAGCGGAAAATAATACACAACTAGAAGGAGATATACGGATACAAAGCTTTCCGGATATCGTTCCAGCTGTAAACCAGGATCCTGTGAATATAAATCTGCAAAACCAAAACTACTAGCTGCCCATGTCAAAATAGGGGCACCCAGAGTTTAGGTTAAAACAATAAACTCCAGGTCAGTCATGGGACTGGTGTGAGAACTAAAACAGTTATTAATCTTTATTTTAAAAGTTAGGTAAATCAAGGGACCACGCCGTATAACACGGAACGGGTTTCCTCCCAAGAATACCAGTGCATAAAACAAGCAGCGCAATGCTAAATAAAGAAAAATGAAGCTGTTATAAGACCCAGGTCCCATCACACAATGCAACGCAGCCGAGGATAGGGTTTTCCCTTATAACAGCCAAGGAATGCTTGATACGTTTAAAACAAATCATTTGATACTATTATAAGTGTATAGTGTATAAAACAACTTCAAATCATAAGTATCAATCATAGGCGGCATGAATGCCCCATACCACTATGTCGCCATATATAGGTTTACAAATAAAACCGCAAAGTCACGTATTTGGAAATTGGATTTCCATCTATGAACCGAGGCAAAAGATAGTCCTCAACCGATTCGAGACTGCCTAGCCCGAGTCTCAGGATCAGAGCTCGAGTGACCCTTGGATCCTCAGGGCCGGTCCACACGGAGTGGATTAAAATTCCTGAACATGCGTTTCTCCGCCCTATGGGGCGTAAACGAGCCAACTAAATGACTCCATCGGTTCGAGAACGACCGATCAATCCGAGGCGCCTCGCGACAGCAACAACCACATAAGTCAAACTCGTCAGGGCGTGTAAAACCACTGACGCCACTTCTAGCTAGGAAGAAACGCATGCCCTCCCTGACGTCCCCTCCCGTTTTTGGTTCATACCGGGTGTGAAACACGCGAAGTAAACGTTACACAAAGCTACGCCACAAAGGCCGTGCTTTGATCATCACCACAAGACTTTGCTTTTCAACAGAAGCCTCGATCAATTGCCACTTAGGCATGCCACACAGGCAATTCACTCCATGCGTTTGATATCCATCGATATATAACCCCTGAGCTCGTACGTCTCAGAGAAGGGCGTTAAGCAAGAGAATAAATTCTCCGCCGCCAAACAGATATATATTTAATAGAAATCAATCACACAGACTAAATTCCAATGTCAGACACACAGTCCATTTACAAGTCCGTTCTGGGTCTGAACGAAACCGGAGGCACCTAGTACCCCGCATATCCATCGATCTCCAAGTACGTCTGGACGATCACTAACTGTTTCCATCTTCTTGGGTGTACAGCCCAATCAAGATCATCAGTAATTACCCAAACGACGTGAAGACCTCCGGTCTTCGACCATCGTCTTCATCTTCGACTTATCGTCGTATCAGTTATTCAGAATGGGATAAACCCGGTCTTCCCGAATAACTCGCGTATATTTTAAATAAGTGTTACACAAACACAACATATGCCTCATTCCAATTCATCAGTCACTAACCGTAAATTAATCAAGAGAATAATTTCCCAAATATTAACCCCGAAGGCCGAAACCAACATCAGATCAATATCCAGAAAACCATTCTGCCTAGCTAACCGACAGTTAGTTTCTGATTTCACATTCATAGGGAAAGGTTCCCATTCATTTTATCCAAGATAAATTTCTTGAATTTATTCTTCTTTTGAATTTCGATTCAACTAGTCGAGATTAACGAACCTTACCGAAGTAATCATTGGTTTTAATTTCCCAATCCCAACCTATTTATCCCATGAAGTAAAACTGGTAATACTTCATATCTAACACCACAGTGTTATCGGTAAATTCAATTACCATTTCACGTTCAAATCTAATTAAAGATTTAACTATCGCCTGGAGCAAAACTGGTGATACTCCATTTCGATTATTTCAATCTAATTAAAGATTCATTAAAACTCCACTTAGTTTTAATCTGTGACTGGGTTAAAGAATCAGTGTCATTTAAAACACGGTTCACGATAAACCCAAAATCACATCACATTTCAATCAGTCCCTAATTGTAAATTAGCAAGTGAGCAATTCCCTAAGTATTAATCCCGAAGGCCGAAACCAACATCAGATCAATACCTCGGAAACTATTCAACTTAACTAATCTCCAGTTAGTTTCTGATTTTCTTAACTCCTTTAGGTCTAAGAACTGTATTATTGAAGATACCGTTCACGACAACCCAAAATCACATTTCATTAATGATCGGGTTAAAGAACGAGTGTTATTTAAAACACTGTTCACGATAAACCCAAAAATCAATATCAATTCAATTCCAATTAAATATTATTTAATTGGTACACTTCATTAAATCTAAATAAAAAGATTTAATCATTTCTCAACTGGGTTCAAGAACAGTGTTAGTGAAGACACCATTCACGACAAACCCAAATCACATTTGATATTCAATATAAGGCTCTGAATAGAAAATATATCGGCTTATATTCAATATCAAATTCTACGATTAACAAATGTCGTATTGGAAATAACGATACAAATATATCTTTCAAATTTCCATAACAACACCTGTATAATCACGAATTCCAACATCGAAATATTCCGAAGACAATTTCGATTCAAATCCACTCCAATGCAATCATTGGATATTCTGGTTATTTTTAAAACCCTTTTCTAATTCAATTTATTTATTTAAAAATAAATAGAATTCTAATTCTAGTTCAAAACTAGTTCATTTCGATAAAAATCTATTTTTATCTTTTCAAATAGGGAGTTTTTCATCCCAATTCTTTCTAAATCATTTCTTATGATTTTACACAAATTATTACTATTTTAAATAATTTTATCAAGGTCCGTACAGTCGATTTCCATCAACGGCCATCGAACTGCACTTACAGCGACCTTTTTCAAATTTGATTTGGACATAATTCCAAATCCAACCGTTAGATTTCTAATTTCTAACATTCTTTAGAAAGTTCTTTTCGATACGAACCCAACGGTTCCGGTTTTAGGAGAATCCGACGGTCGGATCTCCCGTAATGTCCGTTTGAAATAAATGGTCGAAATTCACGAACTGCCGCGGCGCGGCGCGTTCTATTCAGGCCATTATATTATATATATAATATATATAATATATATTTCGTCGATTTATATTTAAAACGAATTATATAAATAGTTTTGAATTCGTTTCAAAAGCAATTTCAACTTCCATTTCAATTCAAATCAAAATTGAATTCTCCTTTATAAATTCATTTTAAAATTCATTTCTATTCAATTCAAATTTCTATTCAATTTGAATTCATTTCAATTCACCTTCAATTCAATTTGAATTCGTTTTCAATTCATTTCTTTTCGAAATCGTTTTCAATTCAATTCATTTCGAAATCGTTTTCAATTCAATTCATTTCGAAATCGTTTTCAATTCAATTCATTTCGAAATCGTTTTCAATTCAATTCATTTCGAAATCGTTTTCAATTCAATTCATTTCGAAATCGTTTTCAATTCAATTCATTTCGAAATCGTTTTCAATTCAATTCATTTCGAAATCGTTTTCAATTCAATTCATTTCGAAATCGTTTTCAATTCAATTCATTTCGAAATCGTTTTCAATTCAATTCATTTCGAAATCGTTTTCAATTCAATTCATTTCGAAATCGTTTTCAATTCAATTCATTTCGAAATCGTTTTCAATTCAATTCATTTCGAAATCGTTTTCAATTTAATTCATTTCGAAATCGTTTTCAATTCAATTCATTTCGAAATCGTTTTCAATTCAATTCATTTCGAAATCGTTTTCAATTCAATTCATTTCGAAATCGTTTTCAATTTAATTTATTTCGAAATCGTTTTCAATTCAATTCATTTCGAAATCGTTTTCAATTCAATTCATTTCGAAATCGTTTTCAATCGATATAAATATCGTTTACGTCAAAATGGCGTCAATCTAATCAACACGGCTTCATAAATTTCTATTTTCAAATATTCTATTTCAAATATTTCTTTTTCAAAATAGTTGTTATTATCAAAATATTTCGTTCAACACATGACCAATCTCAATGGATGAGTACTGTCAACACATGAACCTTTATTTTATATTGATAAAGATGTAAATTTTATTACTAAAATATTTCGTTCAACACATGACCAATCTCAATGAATGAGTATTGTCAACACATGAACTTTTATTTTATATCGATAAAGGTGTAAATTTTATTACTAAAATATTTCGTTCAACACATGACCAATCTCAATGAATGAGTACTGTCAACACATGAACTTTTATTTTGTAATATTCTTTATTTTCTAAACTGGAATGAGGCCCAATCAATTACCATATAATGTTAATTATATGGATTTTCATACAACACATGTATATCATAGCATTGAAAAATAATCAACTATCAACCAAAGTGCACTACACTGTATAAGCATCAAATATAGATATCTAACGCTTATAACAGCCTGTCAATCAATCGATCGACATATTTAATCAATTAGGATGAGTGAACTGCATATTTCATCCTAACACCCGTGTGGGGTTTCAAACAATCAAACACAGATTTTTATTCGTGCAGTTGGGCGATGTGTAAAATTTATCGACCCAATCAATGTCAGTCAAATCAGTGTACATAAACAAACCGTCTGGTTTGTAAATGAATATTTTATTTTATTCACTTCGCGTTAAAAATTATATTTTTAACGATAAAACATTTTATTTCAACCTATGAATTTCTATTCAGTTCATTCTTTAAGTAAAATGATATTTTTATTTTTCTAACTTATTTTAGAAAATTTCGGCGGCATAACGGCACGATACTAGAAACGGGACGAGGCCTAGCCTTATCCCCGGTCTAGTGAAGGCCCACGCCATTCACACATCAATCAAATCAATTTCATCTCACCACCCAATTCAATTCAAACAAATAATTCAACTAATCTATGCAACCAAACAAACAAGTCCATGGTCTGTGGACGGTTGTGTCGGGTGCTACTAAGCACCGTCTGCATCCTAGTATATATATATAACTAGAAATAAAATTGAAAGGTGAGAAATTCTCACTTTTAGCTATCCTAGCTCCACGGCACTTCATTGATAGAAATCTTCATCGCTATCGCATCTTCGTCATCTTCGTTGCCCGTAGCCACTACATATATAAAAATCACACATTTTTATATTTTGATGTCTTTAAAATAAAAATCACATTTTTATTTATTCACTTTCAATTTAAAAATCACATTTTGACTTCGCTATTCAATATATAAAAATCATATTTTGACTTCGTTATTCAATATATAAAAATCATATTTTGACTTCGCTATTCAATATATAAAAATCGAATTTTGACTTCGCTATTCAATATATAAAAATCGAATTTTGACTTCGCTATTCAATATATAAAAATCGAATTTTGACTTCGTTATTCAATATATAAAAATCTGATTTTGACTTCGCTATTCAATATATAAAAATCATATTTTGACTTCGCTATTCAATATATAAAAATCTGATTTTGACTTCGCTATTCAATATATAAAAATCATATTTTGACTTCGCTATTCAATATATAAAAATCGAATTTTTACTACGCTGTTCAACATATAAAAATTCTATTTTTCTACATTGTTATTCCATATATAAAGATTATATTTTTAAACCTCTACTTTGAATATAAAGATTATATTTTTAAGCCGCTAAGATCTAATTTTTATCTCGTCAAAAATCTTATTTTTCCTACAACAAAATTCTAAACTTTTTCTACCTCCTACGAATTCAAAATTCCTTCGAATAAAAATCATATTTTCATGATTAAAAATCAAAGCTTTAAGAGAAAAAGAAAAATCTAATCTTTTTAACCAATAAAAATCAAACCTTTTTATTAATAAAAACTTAACTTTAAAATGATAAAAATCTATAATTTCTACTTATAAAAATCAGTTTTATATACTTAAAAAAATCAGCTTTATATACTTAAAAAAAATCAGTTTAAATCCTTTTATAAAATCAATATTTTCAGATTAAAAACAGTAATAAAATAAAATAATAATAATAAAAAAAAAGGTAAAGTAAAATAACTTACCTATAACCTACGAAGGAGGGGGGGAGAAGGGGGTGCTGTCGTGCTCTGCGGTGGTGGCGGCTTAGGGTTGTAGAGGCGCTTCGGGTTCTGGGGCTTTGAGGGCTCGTCGATTCGAAGGGATAGAGGAGAGTGAAGCGCAAGGGGGAGGGACTGAAGGCGAAGGCGCGAGGCTCGGGGAGGCCGCGCCTCGATGGTGGTGGCCAGTACGGAGGAGGGCGATGGCGATTCCGAGGGGGGGGGACAACGGGTTTTTTTCTTTTGTTTTTTTATTTTTTTTATTTTCTGATTTAGGAATCGAAAAAAGGGGGGCCAGATAGGTTATAAAGGGAAGGGTTTATTTTGTTATTATTTTATTTTAAATTTTTTTTTTTTGCAAATAGTTGACTTTTACATACGACCTCGAAACGAGGTCCACCGCCTGACGTCCATAGCGTTCTACCCCCATTCCGAACACAATGGGATATGCATCGTAGGCTGATTCGACTGTTTGAATCCGTTTCTATTAAATTTACATTTAAATCACTTTATTGAATTTTAAACGTACATTTCAAATTACCGGGGTCACATACTAACTAGAAAAATTCCCGAAACATATTTTCTAGCTTCGTATTGACGATACGGTCCTAACAAAACTAATTCCATCGAATTCTGAGACCGTTTGAAAAAAATGGCCAATTTCCAGTCGATTAAAATCAACTGAAATGGTCAAAACACGTTTTCTTTTGCCACGCTCACATATTGATTCGAAAAATTATGAAATTTGGAATCTAGCAATAACTTAACATCACGGACCCAACAAAACTGGTTTCGTCGAAATCCGAGGTCGTTTGCAAAATGTCCATTTTTAAGGGCCTGAATTCCATAGCGACTATTCAGAATTTTCAACTGGACATATCTTTTGATTCCCGCTATGAAATCTTGATTTTTCGAATTCGATAGAAAGATATTATCAATTAGATCCTATTATTTTTGGTTTCACTAAAATCCGGATTGTTTTGCACCCGGTACATTCAATTGAAGTTTGAAATCGAATTATCGAACTACCGCGCCATTTTCAATTCTATTTATAATTATATATAAATATTATATATTCTAACGAGGACGTATATAAATATATACGTTCGAATTATATTCAAAACAAATTTCTCGTCGATATTATTTAAAATAATCTATTTTAAATATTCAAAATTCGCCAAAATTGCAAAAATAAAAATTTTAAACTGGCCCAGATTTTACGGGTTGTTACAATCTCCCCCACTTAAAACTTTTCGTCCCCGAAAAGGAACAAAGTCGAAAGTGGTTTGATTAATTAACTCCACGTTCGATCTGGCTTTCATTCTCCAACTCTTTAGTTTCTGAGAATTTTCAAAATTTCAAAAATTTGGCTAACACCCTAAATTTTTGAAAAATTTCGCCATAACCTCCCCTGCAATGGGAGCATCGGGGAATTTCAAATAGCTTCCCCGGTCCTTCAGATCTCAAAAAGAAAAAGAAAAAGCCAAGCGGCTAGCCAATAGGCTCACAAAATCATCATCACCCAAACAAAACAGGAAATTATGTAGTAAACATGTACCTATTTGTCGGGCAAACAAATTTTATTCTCTGGCTCTAGCCTCCTTGCTATGACCTGTTCAATGATATATATGTATATGCAAGCAAATGCGACCAATTTTCAATATAGTTCAATATTCGATCTAATTAGGCATAATGGTTCAAAATTATCAAACAACTAAACAAACAACACAAACATCAATCAATTAGTTGATTAGAGTTTCAAATTCATAATTTTGATACATATACTAAAATCATGTTTTTGATGCCAAATCACAACAATAGGCCCTATCCAATTTTTGTTCTCACACCAGTCAATAGGAAATATATAGAAATCACACCTTCGAAACACGAACATAATTATTGATGATGCCATGGTCATTATCAACATCATCCCCGGGCGACTAGAGTGTAATTCTATATCTATCCAGTATATTAAAACTTCGAATACACGCGGATCAGACGTATACGCAAAATCTATATATACTGGACTGTCCAACTCAATATAAATAGATAATCAAATACGAATAATTGATTTAAATTTTCAAAACAAAAATTTGTTTTCATTTTCAAAAATATACTCTTCACACTCGTTCTAGGATACTACTGATCCCATCTCTAACGAGTCATTCCATTGGATATTACTAATCCAATATCTGATGAATTCTTCCGTATGGTTCTAATGTGCCTTGTTCTTTGAGCTTTGTAAACCAAAGCTCTGATACCAACTGTGAAGACCCGTAACTTCCCCGTAAAGGAAAGCGCCGGATAGTTCGAGAACAAGCCACAACAGAACGCATATAAAAGAACATTTCACTGTATATTACAACAATGCATCAGATTACAAGAATATACAGAGTATAAATGAATATTACACAGAAATATCAGAGATCTAAATTACATTTAAATACATCGCAGCGGAAAATAATACACAACTAGAAGGAGATATACGGATACAAAGCTTTCCGGATATCGTTCCAGCTGTAAACCAGGATCCTGTGAATATAAATCTGCAAAACCAAAACTACTAGCTGCCCGTGTCAAAATAGGGGCACCCAGAGTTTAGGTTAAAACAATAAACTCCAGGTCAGTCATGGGACTGGTGTGAGAACTAAAACAGTTATTAATCTTTATTTTAAAAGTTAGGTAAATCAAGGGACCACGCCGTATAACACGGAACGGGTTTCCTCCCAAGAATACCAGTGCATAAAACAAGCAGCGCAATGCTAAATAAAGAAAAATGAAGCTGTTATAAGACCCAGGTCCCATCACACAATGCAACGCAGCCGAGGATAGGGTTTTCCCTTATAACAGCCAAGGAATGCTTGATACGTTTAAAACAAATCATTTGATACTATTATAAGTGTATAGTGTATAAAACAACTTCAAATCATAAGTATCAATCATAGGCGGCATGAATGCCCCATACCACTATGTCGCCATATATAGGTTTACAAATAAAACCGCAAAGTCACGTATTTGGAAATTGGATTTCCATCTATGAACCGAGGCAAAAGATAGTCCTCAACCGATTCGAGACTGCCTAGCCCGAGTCTCAGGATCAGAGCTCGAGTGACCCTTGGATCCTCAGGGCCGGTCCACACGGAGTGGATTAAAATGCCTGAACATGCGTTTCTCCGCCCTATGGGGCGTAAACGAGCCAACTAAATGACTCCATCGGTTCGAGAACGACCGATCAATCCGAGGCGCCTCGCGACAGCAACAACCACATAAGTCAAACTCGTCAGGGCGTGTAAAACCACTGACGCCACTTCTAGCTAGGAAGAAACGCATGCCCTCCCTGACGTCCCCTCCCGTTTTTGGTTCATACCGGGTGTGAAACACGCGAAGTAAACGTTACACAAAGCTACGCCACAAAGGCCGTGCTTTGATCATCACCACAAGACTTTGCTTTTCAACAGAAGCCTCGATCAATTGCCACTTAGGCATGCCACACAGGCAATTCACTCCATGCGTTTGATATCCATCGATATATAACCCCTGAGCTCGTACGTCTCAGAGAAGGGCGTTAAGCAAGAGAATAAATTCTCCGCCGCCAAACAGATATATATTTAATAGAAATCAATCACACAGACTAAATTCCAATGTCAGACACACAGTCCATTTACAAGTCCGTTCTGGGTCTGAACGAAACCGGAGGCACCTAGTACCCCGCATATCCATCGATCTCCAAGTACGTCTGGACGATCACTAACTGTTTCCATCTTCTTGGGTGTACAGCCCAATCAAGATCATCAGTAATTACCCAAACGACGTGAAGACCTCCGGTCTTCGACCATCGTCTTCATCTTCGACTTATCGTCGTATCAGTTATTCAGAATGGGATAAACCCGGTCTTCCCGAATAACTCGCGTATATTTTAAATAAGTGTTACACAAACACAACATACGCCTCATTCCAATTCATCAGTCACTAACCGTAAATTAATCAAGAGAATAATTTCCCAAATATTAACCCCGAAGGCCGAAACCAACATCAGATCAATATCCAGAAAACCATTCTGCCTAGCTAACCGACAGTTAGTTTCTGATTTCACATTCATAGGGAAAGGTTCCCATTCATTTTATCCAAGATAAATTTCTTGAATTTATTCTTCTTTTGAATTTCGATTCAACTAGTCGAGATTAACGAACCTTACCGAAGTAATCATTGGTTTTAATTTCCCAATCCCAACCTATTTATCCCATGAAGTAAAACTGGTAATACTTCATATCTAACACCACAGTGTTATCGGTAAATTCAATTACCATTTCACGTTCAAATCTAATTAAAGATTTAACTATCGCCTGGAGCAAAACTGGTGATACTCCATTTCAATTATTTCAATCTAATTAAAGATTCATTAAAACTCCACTTAGTTTTAATCTGTGACTGGGTTAAAGAATCAGTGTCATTTAAAACACGGTTCACGATAAACCCAAAATCACATCACATTTCAATCAGTCCCTAATTGTAAATTAGCAAGTGAGCAATTCCCTAAGTATTAATCCCGAAGGCCGAAACCAACATCAGATCAATACCTCAGAAACTATTCAACTTAACTAATCTCCAGTTAGTTTCTGATTTTCTTAACTCCTTTAGGTCTAAGAACTGTATTATTGAAGATACCGTTCACGACAACCCAAAATCACATTTCATTAATGATCGGGTTAAAGAACGAGTGTTATTTAAAACACTGTTCACGATAAACCCAAAAATCAATATCAATTCAATTCCAATTAAATATTATTTAATTGGTACACTTCATTAAATCTAAATAAAAAGATTTAATCATTTCTCAACTGGGTTCAAGAACAGTGTTAGTGAAGACACCATTCACGACAAACCCAAATCACATTTGATATTCAATATAAGGCTCTGAATAGAAAATATATCGGCTTATATTCAATATCAAATTCTACGATTAACAAATGTCGTATTGGAAATAACGATACAAATATATCTTTCAAATTTCCATAACAACACCTGTATAATCACGAATTCCAACATCGAAATATTCCGAAGACAATTTCGATTCAAATCCACTCCAATGCAATCATTGGATATTCTGGTTATTTTTAAAACCCTTTTCTAATTCAATTTATTTATTTAAAAATAAATAGAATTCTAATTCTAGTTCAAAACTAGTTCATTTCGATAAAAATCTATTTTTATCTTTTCAAATAGGGAGTTTTTCATCCCAATTCTTTCTAAATCATTTCTTATGATTTTACACAAATTATTACTATTTTAAATAATTTTATCAAGGTCCGTACAGTCGATTTCCATCAACGGCCATCGAACTGCACTTACAGCGACCTTTTTCAAATTTGATTTGGACATAATTCCAAATCCAACCGTTAGATTTCTAATTTCTAACATTCTTTAGAAAGTTCTTTTCGATACGAACCCAACGGTTCCGGTTTTAGGAGAATCCGACGGTCGGATCTCCCGTAATGTCCGTTTGAAATAAATGGTCGAAATTCACGAACTGCCGCGGCGCGGCGCGTTCTATTCAGGCCATTATATTATATATATAATATATATAATATATATTTCGTCGATTTATATTTAAAACGAATTATATAAATAGTTTTGAATTCGTTTCAAAAGCAATTTCAACTTCCATTTCAATTCAAATCAAAATTGAATTCTCCTTTATAAATTCGTTTTAAAATTCATTTCTATTCAATTCAAATTTCTATTCAATTTGAATTCATTTCAATTCACCTTCAATTCAATTTGAATTCGTTTTCAATTCATTTCTTTTCGAAATCGTTTTCAATTCAATTCATTTCGAAATCGTTTTCAATTCAATTCATTTCGAAATCGTTTTCAATTCAATTCATTTCGAAATCGTTTTCAATTTAATTCATTTCGAAATCGTTTTCAATTCAATTCATTTCGAAATCGTTTTCAATTTAATTTATTTTGAAATCGTTTTCAATTCAATTCATTTCGAAATCGTTTTCAATTCAATTCATTTCGAAATCGTTTTCAATTCAATTCATTTCGAAATCGTTTTCAATTCAATTCATTTCGAAATCGTTTTCAATTCAATTCATTTCGAAATCGTTTTCAATTCAATTCATTTCGAAATCGTTTTCAATTTAATTCATTTCGAAATCGTTTTCAATTCAATTCATTTCGAAATCGTTTTCAATTTAATTCATTTCGAAATCGTTTTCAATTCAATTCATTTCGAAATCATTTTCAATTCAATTCATTTCGAAATCGTTTTCAATTCAATTCATTTCGAAATCGTTTTCAATTTAATTTATTTCGAAATCGTTTTCAATTCAATTCATTTCGAAATCGTTTTCAATTCAATTCATTTCGAAATCGTTTTCAATCGATATAAATATCGTTTACGTCAAAATGGCGTCAATCTAATCAACACGGCTTCATAAATTTCTATTTTCAAATATTCTATTTCAAATATTTCTTTTTCAAAATAGTTGTTATTATCAAAATATTTCATTCAACACATGACCAATCTCAATGGATGAGTACTGTCAACACATGAACCTTTATTTTATATTGATAAAGATGTAAATTTTATTACTAAAATATTTCGTTCAACACATGACCAATCTCAATGAATGAGTACTGTCAACACATGAACTTTTATTTTATATCGATAAAGGTGTAAATTTTATTACTAAAATATTTCGTTCAACACATGACCAATCTCAATGAATGAGTACTGTCAACACATGAACTTTTATTTTATAATATTCTTTATTTTCTAAACTGGAATGAGGCCCAATCAATTACCATATAATGTGAATTATATGGATTTTCATACAACACATGTATATCATAGCATTGAAAAATAATCAACCATCAACCAAAGTGCACTACACTGTATAAGCATCAAATATAGATATCTAACGCTTATAACAGCCTGTCAATCAATCGATCGACATATTTAATCAATCAGGATGAGTGAACTGCATATTTCATCCTAACACCCGTGTGGGGTTTCAAACAATCAAACACAGATTTTTATTCGTGCAGTTGGGCGATGTGTAAAATTTATCGACCCAATCAATGTCAGTCAAATCAGTGTACATAAACAAACCGTCTGGTTTGTAAATGAATATTTTATTTTATTCACTTCGCGTTAAAAATTATATTTTTAACGATAAAACATTTTATTTCAACCTATGAATTTCTATTCAGTTCATTCTTTAAGTAAAATGATATTTTTATTTTTCTAACTTATTTTAGAAAATTTCGGCGGCATAACGGCACGATACTAGAAACGGGACGAGGCCTAGCCTTATCCCCGGTCTAGTGAAGGCCCACGCCATTCACACATCAATCAAATCAATTTCATCTCACCAACCAATTCAATTCAAACAAATAATTAAACTAATCTATGCATCCAAACAAACAAGTCCATGGTCTGTGGACGGTTGTGTCGGGTGCTACTAAGCACCGTCTGCATCCTAGTATATATATATAACTAGAAATAAAATTGAAAGGTGAGAAATTCTCACTTTTAGCTATCCTAGCTCCACGGCACTTCATTGATAGAAATCTTCATCGCTATCGCATCTTCGTCATCTTCGTTGCCCGTAGCCACTACATATATAAAAATCACACATTTTTATATTTTGATGTCTTTAAAATAAAAATCACATTTTTATTTATTCACTTTCAATTTAAAAATCACATTTTGACTTCGCTATTCAATATATAAAAATCATATTTTGACTTCGCTATTCAATATATAAAAATCGAATTTTGACTTCGCTATTCAATATATAAAAATCGAATTTTGACTTCGCTATTCAATATATAAAAATCGAATTTTGACTTCGTTATTCAATATATAAAAATCTGATTTTGACTTCGCTATTCAATATATAAAAATCATATTTTGACTTCGCTATTCAATATATAAAAATCTGATTTTGACTTCGCTATTCAATATATAAAAATCATATTTTGACTTCGCTATTCAATATATAAAAATCGAATTTTTACTACGCTGTTCAACATATAAAAATTCTATTTTTCTACATCGTTATTCCATATATAAAGATTATATTTTTAAACCTCTACTTTGAATATAAAGATTATATTTTTAAGCCGCTAAGATCTAATTTTTATCTCGTCAAAAATCTTATTTTTCCTACAACAAAATTCTAAACTTTTTCTACCTCCTACGAATTCAAAATTCCTTCGAATAAAAATCATATTTTCATGATTAAAAATCAAAGCTTTAAGAGAAAAAGAAAAATCTAATCTTTTTAACCAATAAAAATCAAACCTTTTTATTAATAAAAACTTAACTTTAAAATGATAAAAATCTATAATTTCTACTTATAAAAATCAGTTTTATATACTAAAAAAAATCAGTTTTATATACTTAAAAAAATCAGTTTAAATCCTTTTATAAAATCAATATTTTCAGATTAAAAACAGTAATAAAATAAAATAATAATAATAAAAAAAAAGTTAAAGTAAAATAACTTACCTATAACCTGCGAAGGAGGGGGGGAGAAGGGGGTGCTGTCGTGCTCTGCGGTGGTGGCGGCTTAGGGTTGTAGAGGCGCTTCGGGTTCTGGGGCTTTGAGGGCTCGTCGATTCGAAGGGATAGAGGAGAGTGAAGCGCAAGGGGGAGGGACTGAAGGCGAAGGCGCGAGGCTCGGGGAGGCCGCGCCTCGATGGTGGTGGCCAGTACGGAGGAGGGCGATGGCGATTCCGAGGGGGGGGACAACGGGTTTTTTTCTTTTGTTTTTTTATTTTTTTTATTTTCTGATTTAGGAATCGAAAAAAGGGGGGCCAGATAGGTTATAAAGGGAAGGGTTTATTTTTTTATTATTTTATTTTAAATTTTTTTTTTTGCAAATAGTTGACTTTTACATACGACCTCGAAACGAGGTCCACCGCCTGACGTCCATAGCGTTCTACCCCCATTCCGAACACAATGGGATATGCATCGTAGGCTGATTCGACTGTTTGAATCCGTTTCTATTAAATTTACATTTAAATCACTTTATTGAATTTTAAACGTACATTTCAAATTACCGGGGTCACATACTAACTAGAAAAATTCCCGAAACATATTTTCTAGCTTCGTATTGACGATACGGTCCTAACAAAACTAATTCCGTCGAATTCTGAGACCGTTTGAAAAAAATGGCCAATTTCCAGTCGATTAAAATCAACTGAAATGGTCAAAACACGTTTTCTTTTGCCACGCTCACATATTGATTCGAAAAATTATGAAATTTGGAATCTAGCAATAACTTAACATCACGGACCCAACAAAACTGGTTTCGTCGAAATCCGAGGTCGTTTGCAAAATGTCCATTTTTAAGGGCCTGAATTCCATAGCGACTATTCAGAATTTTCAACTGGACATATCTTTTGATTCCCGCTATGAAATCTTGATTTTTCGAATTCGATAGAAAGATATTATCAATTAGATCCTATTATTTTTGGTTTCACTAAAATCCGGATTGTTTTGCACCCGGTACATTCAATTGAAGTTTGAAATCGAATTATCGAACTACCGCGCCATTTTCAATTCTATTTATAATTATATATAAATATTATATATTCTAACGACGACGTATATAAATATATACGTTCGAATTATATTCAAAACAAATTTCTCGTCGATATTATTTAAAATAATCTATTTTAAATATTCAAAATTCGCCAAAATTGCAAAAATAAAAATTTTAAACTGGCCCAGATTTTACGGGTTGTTACACAACGCAAGGCCAACGGGTCTCATATGCGTGTGTGAACCCAGGCTGGTAGGTAAGACGTTGTTGCCTCGTGTAGGTATAAGCCGTGCACTCTCAAGTTGTATCGGGTTGCCACTTTGGGGAGTGATACACCCCACTGTGGGGCCACCACGGGTATCTACGTTAGGGAGCCGATCGCTTGGGGAGTAGTGGGTACACCTAGTGGAGATAGGGGCAGACGACACCTATGTGGTCAGCTAGGGGTACACGAAACTACGAGTTAAATTTCTAAGTCCTTGGGTGGGATCAACCTTTAAGTAGGAATGACTGGTGTGGTGCAGTGTAGTAATTACCCTTGGGTGGGTAGATGCGTCTTTATCGATATCTTAGTTCTTCCTATGTCTAGTTGGCTGCTTAGTGTAGTCATTTATCCCCAGTCGTTACCGTGCCAAGTTTATAACATACCCTAATTACTTTAATGATTGTATTGTTAAAGTTATAGGGCTCACTCAGACTTATGTCTGACCCCGTTGTTTTTATCTTTTTCCCAACCCTCAGGTTCTCAGAGTGGGCCTAGCACTAGTGGGCTTTGATCAGATTGCTTTATCTATCTTTTGGAGCTTGGACCGAGATGTAAAGCTCAGCTTATCTTTTCTATTATGGCTATTAGTTATGTAGTGGGATTATGTACTTATGTTTTTATCAGGATGGATATTTAGTACTTGACTCTTGTTTCATGGTTTTGTTATTGTAACCAAACATGTTTACCTTCTACTGCAATGAAATGATGTTTTAGTTAACAAGTATTATTTATATCTGTCTTGTTGTAATTTTTCTGTTCTATATTCACTTAAAATACTCCACCGAAGTTAAGGCATTCCCTTTGTGAGTGACCTTAGCGGGTGTGGGGTGTTACACGTGGTATCAGAGCTAAAGGTTACCAGAGCAGATAATTTTTTTAGAAAAACTATTTTTCTAAAACATTTTTGGAAGAAGTATTTTCAAAAACATGTCTTTTAAGAGAAAAGTTTTTGAAAGAAAAGCATAATCCCCAATAGCCATATCTTTATCTTTCGAATTCTCCGTTTTGAATCTTTCCTTCTTCGTTTCAGCATGGCTGAAGATCTTAACTTTCCGGAGGGTGTAGCGATACCAGTATGGTATAGGAGGTTGATGGAAGCTAGGGCCGCCACTGCGGGTCCAGCAGATGTTCCTCCACCACCAGTTGCACCCGATCATCCTCCTCCTCCTCCTCGCGTGGATACTTTTGCTAAGACTTGCAAGTAATTTAAGGCTATGGGAGGGAAACCTTTTCAAGGATCAGAAACTTTTGTGGAAGCTAGGGATTGGCTTAAGGAGGTGGAAGAATTGATAGACATCTTTGAGATGGAAGAAGGAAAGAAAGTCAAGTTAGCTGCTTGGTTAATGAAGGGAGAGGCCTCGTTCTGGTGGGAGGTCACTAATGGAGAACGCCTAGTTGACTCTTGGGCGGATTTCAGACAAAGGTTTGTGGCAAAGTTTCTCTCAAGGGCGGAAGAGAATCTGTATATGGAAAGGTTCTTGACACTAAAGCAAGGAAACCTATCAGTGAAGGAATATGTCAACAAGTTTAATCAGTTGGCAAGGTTTGGCATAGACATGGTGAATACACCGGAGAAGAAGGCTTTGAGGTTCGTTAAAGGCTTAAATGAACCGATGCATGGATTGGCTATGACTCACATCCCTATGGGGGCCACCTTTGAGAAGCTAGTAGACATGGCACTCATGCATGAGGAAGAGAAGGGTCCCAATGCTAATAAGGCACCTGAGAAGAAAGGAGATCAGAAGAGACCTCAACAGCAACAGCAAAACAAGGGTGGGAAAGGCAACGGTGGCAAGGGAAAGAAGAAGTGCTTCAATTGCGGGACACCAGGCCACCTAAGCAAAGATTGTCGGAAGAAGAAGAAGACTGGCTGCTTCCACTGTGGCGAAGCAGGGCATCTAGTGAAAGACTGCCCAAAGAAGGGGCAGAGGACGGGATCTACCTCAGGAGGATAGGTGCAAGCTTTTATGGCACCAGGCCAGGCAAGGGGGCAAGTTCAGGGTCTCGCGGTTCCATCGATTCAGGAAAGAGGTAGAACTATTTCCGTTGAAAGTCTGGTTTTTCTATTTGATCATCCTGTCCGTACTTTATTTGACTCTGGCGCATCGCATTCGTTTATCTCATCATCATTAGTTGAGTCACTGCACTTAGACACCAGTCTCGTAGATGATCCCTTGGTTGTCTCAAACCCAATTGGGGGCTCCACTTATTTGTCCATGATATGTTTGGGTTTGAGGATTTCTATACTTAGCGTCGAGTTTAGATGTGATGCCTTTGTTTTGGGCTTCATGGGCTATGGGTTGATTTTGGGCATGGACTGGTTATCCAGTAATGGTGCCGTTCTTGATTGTGAATAGAGAGTTGTTAGGCTCATTACCCGCTTGGGGAACACTCTCGAGATCTCTTGTAATCCCATGAATTCTTTTATGCTAAGTTATCTTGAATCGCTTGACGCTTCGGTCGAGAGTTTGCGATATGTTAGAGTGGTCCGGGAATACTCGGATGTGTTTGAGGAGGTGAAGGGCTTACCTCCGAAGCGGGAGATTGACTTCCGAATATATCTGGTAGACAATGCTAAACCAGTATCTTTGCCAGTACGCCACATGGCTCCTCGTGAGAGGAGGGAACTCCATAAGCAAGTAGGGGAGTTGCTTGAGAACGGGTTCATAAGACGAAGTATATCGGAGTGGGGTGCTCCAGTATTTTTTGCCACGAAGGCGGATGGGTCCCTCAGACTTTGTGTAGACTATAGAGAAGTCAACAAGCTTACAAAGAAGAATAGACACCCATTGCCGAGGATTGATGATCTCTTTGATCAGTTGGTTGGCGCCTCAGTGTTTTCGCAGTTGGACTTAGCCACGGGGTTTCATCAGTTGAGAGTGGCTGAGGATAGCATAGACAAGACTGCCTTTAGGACTCCGGATGGTTTCTATGAGTGCCTGGTGATGCCCTTTGGTTTGACGAATGCCCCTGCATATTTTGTTGATTTGATGAGTAGGGTGTTCAGGGAGTACCTTAATAAGTTCGTGGTGGTCTTTGTGGATGACATCTTAGTCTTTTCTAAGAGTGAAGAAGAGCATGCTCTACATCTTAGGGAAGTGTTAGAGACTCTTCGAGCGCATAGCCTTAAAGCTAAATTCTCTAAATGTCACTTTTGGAGGAAGGAAGTGCGGTTCTTAGGGCACGTGGTCTCTAAGAAAGAGATAGCTGTGGATCCCGCGAAGGTAGTGTCCATCCAAGATTGGAAGGTTCCGAAGAATGCTACCGAGGTGAGGAGTTTCTTGGGGTTGGCTGGCTACTATAGGACGTTTATCAAGGACTTCGCGAAGATATCAGCCCCATTAACTCGCTTGACAAAGAAGAATCTAGTCTTCACATGTGACGTAGATTGTGATGATGCGTTTTGACGATTAAAGAGAGCTTTAACCACCGCTCCAGTTTTAGTGCTGCCAGATGGGAGTAAACCATTTGTTGTTTATACCGATGCTTGTGGGACAGGACTAGGCGCAGTCTTAATGCAAGAGGGAAGGGTAATAGCCTATGGGGGAAGGCAATTGAGAAAGCATGAGAAAAATTACCCAACCCATGATCTAGAGTTGGCCGCTATTGTTTTTGCGCTTAAGTCTTGGCGCCATTATCTTCTTGGCGAGAGGTTCGAATTGTTCACTAACCACAAATCATTGAAGTACTTGTTTTCTCAGAAGGATTTGAACCTAAGACAACAAAGGTGGATGGAGTTCTTAGCATCCTATGATTTCGAGATAGCGTATACCCCTGGCAAGGGTAACGTGGTGGCGGACACCTTAAGCAGAAAAAGGTTGTCCTTGAGTCCATTGTTCGTTAAACGACGAAGCTTGGAATTTATCTCGATGTTTGACTTCAGACCCTCCGCTGACTTTGTACCCGGTTTGCTAGCATCCTTAGAAGTCAGACCTACTCTTTTAGGACGGATTGGTGAGGCACAACGAGACGACCCACAGTTGGTTGAGTTAGTAGAGAAGCTCATAAGGGGTGAGTCGTCCAGCCATTTGAGTAGGTACACCCTAGATGATAAGGGGTGGTTACGTAGAGACGGTAGACTTTGTGTACCGCAAGACGAGGGTTTGAAGAAGGCTGTTCTTGACGATGCACATCGTTCAAAGATGACCATTCATCCCGGTGGGGACAAGATGTACCAAGACATGAAGCGAGTTTTCTTTTGGGCCGGTATGAAGAAAGATGTGGCCGAGTATGTCGCTAGATGCTTGGTGTGCCAACAAGTGAAGGCGGAGCAAAAGAAACCCGGTGGGTTGCTTCACCCATTGGAGGTTCCGCAATGGAAGTGGGATAGCGTCTCGATGGATTTTATTAATGGGTTACCAAGATCGAGGAAGGGTAATACGGGAATTTGGGTTGTTGTAGACAGACTTACTAAGAGTGCCCATTTCATACCCGTGAAGAATAAGAGGACTGCTCCATGGCTAGCTTCAGTTTACCTTCGAGAGATAGTTCGGTTGCATGGTGTACCTTCTAGCATAGTGAGTGATTGAGATCCTATCTTCACTAGCGAGTTTTGGAAGAGTTTGCAAGAGGCAGTAGGGACTCAGTTGTGTTTGAGCACCGCATATCATCCTCAGACGGACGGCCAGACCGAGAGGGTGAATCGTGTTCTAGAAGACCTTTT
Organism: Allium sativum; assembly: GCA_030737875.1. Taxonomy (NCBI): domain Eukaryota; kingdom Viridiplantae; phylum Streptophyta; class Magnoliopsida; order Asparagales; family Amaryllidaceae; genus Allium; species Allium sativum. The sequence goes on from CM060917.1 coordinate 76,909,374, forward strand.
GAGACTATGTATCTTAGATTTTGGAGGTACATGGGAAGAGCATCTTCCATTGGTGGAGTTCGCGTATAACAACAGCTTTCAGTCCAGTATTGGTATGGCTCCTTTCGAAGCTCTTTATGGAAGGCCTTGTCGGTCACCTACATGTTGGTGGGAATCTACGGATAAGATCTTGCTTGGGCCTGATATGGTTAGAGAGACTTCGGAAAAGATTGATTTGATTAGAAGAAGGATGAAAGCGGCGCAGGACATACAGAAATCTTACGCGGATATGAGGAGAACGGATCTTGAGTTTAATGTTGGGGACATGGTCTTTGTCAAAGTATCTCCATTACGGAATGTGGTTCACTTTGGGTCCGTTGGGAAGTTAGCACCAAGGTTTGTAGGACCGTTTCCTATTAAGGAAAGGATTGGAAAGATGGCATATAGAGTAGAGTTGCCCGAGAGACTTAGTGGAGTACATGATGTATTCCATGTGTCACATTTGAGGAAGTGCCTACATGAGACCGCAGAGGTGGTAGAGCCGAGCTTGCTTAGAGAAGTGGAGGTAGAGCGTGATGCGACGATTCGACGAGCTCCTACTCGCATCCTTGGGTCAGAGATTAGGAAGTTGAGAAACAGAGAGGTTCAACTAGTCAAAGTGCATTGGGGAGATGATGAAAGCAACGCTACTAGGGAGACAGAAGCGAAGATGCGTTCACTGTACCCATTTCTTTTTGAGGGTATGTCTTTTAACTTCTCCTTTATCGTTTGTCTAGTACTTATCTTATCTTTAGTATGTCCTCTCGTTAGTACCTTTGACCTTTAGATAGGGTAAACCTGTGGTTGAAACATGTGTTTGAGACATGTTATGATTGATGGATGCGTGTGGATGCAAGTGTTTGCTAGTGGTTGCTCGTGGATGCATATACACACACTTTAGACACTAGATCGGCTCAGTCACTACATATTGCATATTGCATATAATTGTGTGTAGCTTGCTATATTAATGGATGTATAATGGTTGTGTTATCATATGGATGATGCATTGTGGTGTATGGTTGTGCACACATGTAGAAATAGTATGTGTCGATAGGGTTTTTTCGCATACATATTGGATGCATGGCACTATCATGGTTTGCATTAAGGAGGTCAACTGAATCAGTAGACCGCCTGATTTTGCATTAGATAGGGAACATATACACACACTTCTTGCATATGTTCATACAACATTAGAAACTTTAAGGACAATGGATGCTCGTGTTTGATGGTTTAGTAGATGGTGGTTTGGTTGGTAGGATACGTTCTTCTTGACTTAGAGATTTCGGGGACGAAATCCTTTAAGTAGGGGAGAATGTAACACCCCGTATTTCTAACAACAGTGATGTTCATAAATTAATGAATAATTAATCTCATACGTGAGAATTAAGGGAAATGGGTTTCGCGGTTGCGTTCGTCTCGGAAAAATACGCGAAATAGAGTCCGAAATTTCGTGAATCGGAGTCTGTATGACTGAGATATGGCCTTTAGAAGTTTCACGAAAAATCAGAAAACGAAACAGATTTCAAAAATGCAGAATATGGGCAAGGCGGGAAAATTCCCGCCCAGACCAGGTCGACCTGGGAGTCGACCTGGGAGTCGACCTGGGGGTCGACCTGCCCACCAGGTCGACATGGGTGTCGACCCTAGTATCGACCTGGGGGTCGACCTCCCTGGTCGAGCCCAGGTGACCTGGGTGCACTGATTTGGGATTTGGGCTGTGTTTTGGTGGCTAACGATGAAATCTGACGGCTCTAATCTAATTTAGGGTTAATCTAATGGCCTAAAACACTTAACTAATCTATAAATACACCCTAAGACTACCCAAATTCATACTAAAATTGGAGACAACGTCGTTATGCCGTCAAAATGCAACTAGAAGGAGCCACCAACAAATTAAAGAGGAAGATAGCTTCTCAAATCAACTTCTAATCAACTCTAGCAACTTAATCTTCTTCATAGAAGTGCTAATCAACAAGTTGTGAGTTTCTATGCCTTTAGCAAGCAATTGCTAAACTAATTATGATAGGATATAATGAGGCTATGGTTATGAATGTGGATCAATGCAAGTTATGTTATCATATGCTATGTGTTCATGATGCTAGTTATGCAAGTTTTATGCCATATGTTCATGATGCTAGTTATGCAAGTTTTATGCTATATGTTCATGATGCTAGTTATGCAAATCACTATGATAAACATTGATCCATTATGACACCATGTTATGCAAGTTTGGTGTTTGATTATATGCAAGTTCATATATGACATGTTATGCAAGTTTGGTGTTTGATTATATGCAAGTTCATATATACCATGTTATGCAAGTTTGGTGTTTGATTATATGCAAGTTCATATATGACATGTTATGCAAGTTTGGTGTTTGATTATATGCAAGTTCATATATGACATGTTATGCAAGTTTGGTGTTTGATTATATGCAAGTAACATGTGCAAGTTTACACCTTTGTATGATATGCATACATGTGCAAGTTTACCCCTTTGTATGTCATGCATACATATGCATGTTTACCCCCTTTTCATGATATGAGTAACATATGCAAGTTCATCCCTTTTTAGACCTATGACATGTATGCAAGTTTATCCCTTTATGATAGGTCTATGACATGAACATCTATGCAAGTTACCCTCTTTATGACATAAGTGATTCATGCAAGTTTGGGTTGGTTATTTATGCTAGTTGGGTTTGATGCTATGGTCATATATGCAAGTTGACACCTTTAAAACCCATGATGATGCTAATGTTATGCTAAGTAGAACCCATTGCTTTTGTGATGAATCTTCCCTTTTAAGTATGTCATGTTAGCGTATTACGTGGGGAACGATGGGGTTAATATTCATGTTAACACAATTATGGTGAAATTGGTATGATGTTGCATACCATAAGTGGATGGACATAATTGAGTCAATTATGTACATCATTAAATTGGAATTAATTAGGGAAAATTAATTCAAAATGTGGGGGTGATTAATTAGGTGTAATTAATCGACTAAGACACGAGGTTGGACCCTTTTTTAGCATAAGACTTCCTGGACCCGACCGACAAATCCAGCGGCTACAAATGATTGGCCCAATGTGAGAGGTCTTAGGCATAAACTAAATACGTGACAAGTGTAAAGACACGAGGTTAGACTCGGTTATGGCGTAAGGCTGCCCGGACCCGACCGGCAAATCCAGCTGCCATAAAAGATAGTCTAATGTGAGAGGTCTTTGCAAAGGTTACGGTCTTAATCAATTAAGAAACACTTAACCAGATAAGCATGTAGTGGGGCATGAGGGGTTAAGTGGGTGCCTTGGGTGGCATGTGGAAATCAAGTGTCTTGGGTGGCATGTGGAAATCTAGTGGGTTGCCTTGTGTGGCAATAGAAAATAAGATTAGAATACTTAACCAAGTGGAAACATGTAATTAAACATGGTTAAAGGGTTAAGTGGGATGCACTAGAAAAGGACAAGCTTAGGTGGGTAGCTTGTGGGGGCCCATTTCAACCAGTAACCCAAAACGTATCTTTGTGGGCTCGACCCATGTCGAGGACGGGACACGCGTACTGGGCTTGACTATAAGAGGCCAAAAACGGGTTAGCGGTGGCAACGCAAGGCCAACGGGTCTCATATGCGTGTGTGAACCCGGGCTGGTAGGTAAGACGTTGTTGCCTCGTGTAGGTATAAGCCGTGCACTCTCAAGTTGTATCGGGTTGCCACTTTGGGGAGTGATACACCCCACTGTGGGGCCAGCACGGGTATCTACGTTAGGGAGCCGATCGCTTGGGGAGTAGTGGGTACACCTAGTGGAGATAGGGGCAGACGGCACCTATGTGGTCAGCTAGGGGTACACGAAACTACTAGTTAAATTTCTAAGTCCTTGGGTGGGATCAACCTTTAAGTAGGAATGACTGGTGTGGTGCAGTGTAGTAATTACCCTTGGGTGGGTAGATGCGTCTTTATCGATATCTTAGTTCTTCCTATGTCTAGTTGGCTGCTTAGTGTAGTCATTTATCCCCAGTCGTTACCGTGCCAAGTTTATATCATACCCTAATTACTTTAATGATTGTATTGTTAAAGTTATAGGGCTCACTCAGACTTATGTCTGACCCCGTTGTTTTTATCTTTTTCCCAACCCTCAGGTTCTCAGAGTGGGCCTAGCACTAGTGGGCTTTGATCAGATTGCTTTATCTATCTTTTGAAGATTGGACTGAGATGTAAAGCTCAGCTTATCTTTTCTATTATGGTTATTAGTTATGTAGTGGGATTATGTACTTATGTTTTTATCAGGATGGATATTTAGTACTTGACTCTTGTTTCATGGTTTTGTTATTGTAACCAAACATGTTTACCTTCTGCTGCAATGAAATGATGTTTTAGTTAACAAGTATTATTTATATCTGTCTTGTTGAAATTTTTCTGTTCTATATTCACTTAAAATACTCCACCGAAGTTAAGGCATTCCCTTTGTGAGTGACCTTAGCGGGTGTGGGGTGTTACACGTGGTATCAGAGCTAAAGGTTACCAGAACAGATAATTTTTTTAGAAAAACTATTTTTCTAAAACATTTTTGGAAGAAGTATTTTCAAAAACATGTCTTTTAAGAGAAAAGTTTTTGAAAGAAAAGCATAATCCCCAATAGCAATATCTTTATCTTTCAAATTCTCCGTTTTAAATCCTTCATTCTTCGTTTCAGCATGGCTGAAGATCTTAACTTTCTGGAGGGTGTAGCGATACCAGTACGGTATAGGAGGTTGATGGAAGCTAGGGCCGCCACTGCGGGTCCAGCAGATGTTCCTCCACCACCAGTTGCACCCGATCTTCCTCCTCCTCCTCGTGTGGATACTTTTGCTAAGACTTGCAAGGAATTTAAGGCTATGGGAGGGAAACCTTTTCAAGGATCAGAAACTTTTGTGAAAGCTAGGGATTGGCTTAAGGAGGTGGAAGAATTGATAGACATCTTTGAGATGGAAGAAGGAAAGAAAGTCAAGTTAGCTGCTTGGTTAATGAAGGGAGAGGCCTCGTTCTGGTGGGAGGTCACTAATGGAGAACGCCTAGTTGACTCTTGGGCGGATTTCAGACAAAGGTTTGTGGCAAAGTTTCTCTCAAGGGCGGAAGAGAATCTGTATATGGAAAGGTTCTTGACACTAAAGCAAGGAAACCTATCAGTGAAGGAATATGTCAACAAGTTTAATCAGTTGGCAAGGTTTGGCATAGACATGGTGAATACACCGGAGAAGAAGGCTTTGAGGTTCGTTAAAGGCTTAAATGAACCGATGCATGGATTCGCTATGACTCACATCCCTATGGGGGCCACCTTTGAGAAGCTAGTAGACATGGCACTCATGCATGAGGAAGAGAAGGGTCCCAATGCTAATAAGGCACCCGAGAAGAAAGGAGATCAGAAGAGACCTCAACAGCAACAGCAAAACAAGGGTGGGAAAGGCAACGGTGGCAATGGAAAGAAGAAGTGCTTCAATTGCAGGACACCAGGCCACCTAAGCAAAGATTGTCGGAAGAAGAAGAAGACTGGCTGCTTCCACTGTGGCGAAGCAGGGCATCTAGTGAAAGACTGCCCAAAGAAGGGGCAGAGGACGGGATCTACCTCAGGAGGACAGGTGCAAGCTTTTATGGCACCAGGTCAGGCAAGGGGGCAAGTTCAGGCTCTCGCGGTTCCACCGATTCAGGAAAGAGGTAGAACTATTTCCGTTGAAAGTCTGGTTTTTATGTTTGATCATCCTGTCCGTACTTTATTTGACTCTGGCGCATCGCATTCGTTTATCTCATCATCATTAGTTGATCACTGCACTTAGACACCAGTCTAGTAGATGATCCCTTGGTTGTCTCAAACCCAATTGGGGGCTCCACTTATTTGTCCATGATATGTTTGGGTTTGAGGATTTCTATACTTAGCGTCGAGTTTAGATGTGATGCCTTTGTTTTGGGCTTCACGGGCTACGGGTTGATTTTGGGCATGGACTGGTTATCCAGTAATGGTGCCGTTCTTGATTGTGAAAGGAGAGTTGTTAGGCTCATGACCCGCTTGGGGAACACTCTCGGGATCTCTTGTAATCCCATGAATTCTGTTATGCTAAGTTATCTTGAATCGCTTGACGCTTCGGTCGAGAGTTTGCGATCTGTTAGAGTGGTCCGGGAATACTCGGATGTGTTTGAGGAGGTGAAGGGCTTACCTCCGAAGCGGGAGATTGACTTCCGAATATATCTGGTAGACAATGCTAAACCAGTATCTTTGCCAGTGCGCCACATGGCTCCTCGTGAGAGGAGGGAACTCCATAAGCAAGTAGGGGAGTTGCTTGAGAAGGGGTTCATAAGACGAAGTATATCGGAGTGGGGTGCTCCAGTAGTTTTTTCCACGAAGGCGGATGGGTCCCTCAGACTTTGTGTAGACTATAGAGAACTCAACAAGCTTACAAAGAAGAATAGACACACATTGCCGAGGATTGATGATCTCTTTGATCAGTTGGTTGGCGCCTCAGTGTTTTCGCAGTTGGACTTAGCCACGGGGTTTCATCAGTTGAGAGTGGCTGAGGATAGCATAGACAAGACTACCTTTAGGACTCCGGTTGGTTTCTATGAGTGGCTGGTGATGCCCTTTGGTTTGACGAATGCCCCTGCATATTTTGTTGATTTGATGAGTAGGGTGTTCAGGGAGTACCTTAATAAGTTCGTGGTGGTCTTTGTGGATGACATCTTAGTCTTTTCTAAGAGTGAAGAAGAGCACGCCCTACATCTTAGGGAAGTGTTAGAGACTCTTCGAGCGCATAGCCTTAAAGCTAAATTCTCTAAATGTCACTTTTGGAGGAAGGAAGTGCGGTTCTTAGGGCACGTGGTCTCTAAAGAAGGGATAGGTGTGGATCCCGCGAAGGTAGTGTCCATCCAAGATTGGAAGGTTCCGAAGAATGCTACCGAGGTGAGGAGTTTCTTGGGGTTGGCTGGCTACTATATGAAGTTTATCAAGGACTTCGCGAAGATATCAGCCCCATTAACTCGCTTGACAAAGAAGAATCTAGTCTTCACATGGGACGTAGATTGTGATGATGCGTTTCGACGGTTAAAGAGAGCTTTAACCACCGCTCCAGTTTTAGTGCTGCCAGATGGGAGTAAACCATTTGTTGTTTATACCGATGCTTGTGGGACAGGACTAGGCGCAGTCTTAATGCAAGAGGGAAGGGTAATAGCCTATGGGGGAAGGCAGTTGAGAAAGCATGAGAAAAATTACCCAACCCATGATCTAGAGTTGGCCGCTATTGTTTTTGCGCTTAAGTCTTGGCGCCATTATCTTCTTGGCGAGAGGTTCGAATTGTTCACTGACCACAAATCATTGAAGTACTTATTTTCTCAGAAGGATTTGAACCTAAGACAGCAAAGGTGGATGGAGTTCTTAGCATCCTATGATTTCGAGATAGCGTATACCCCTGGCAAGGGTAACGTGGTGGCGGACGCCTTAAGCAGAAAAAGGTTGTCCTTGAGTCCATTGTTCGTTAAACGACGAAGCTTGGAATTTATCTCGATGTTTGACTTCAGACCCTCCGCTGACTTTGTACCCGGTTTGCTAGCATCCTTAGAAGTCAGACCTACTCTTTTGGGACGGATTGGTGTGGCACAACGGGACGACCCACAGTTGGTTGAGTTAGTAGAGAAGCTCATAAGGGGGGAGTCGTCCAGCCATTTGAGTAGGTACACCCTCGATGATAAGGGGTGGTTGCGTAGAGACGGTAGACTTTGTGTACCGCAAGACGAGGGTTTGAAGAAGGCTGTTCTTGATGATGCACATCGTTCAAAGATGACCATTCATCCCGGTGGGGACAAGATGTACCAAGACATGAAGCGAGTTTTCTTTTGGGCCGGTATGAAGAAAGATGTGGCCGATTATGTCGCTAGATGCTTGGTGTGCCAACAAGTGAAGGCGGAGCAAAAGAAACCCGGTGGGTTGCTTCACCCATTGGAGGTTCCGCAATGGAAGTGGGATAGCGTCTCGATGGATTTTATTGATGGGTTACCAAGATCGAGGAAGGGTAATACGGGAATTTGGGTTGTGGTAGACAGACTTACTAAGAATGCCCATTTCATACCCGTGAAGAGTAAGAGGACTGCTCCATGGCTAGCTTCAGTTTACCTTCGAGAGATAGTTCGGTTGCATGGTGTACCTTCTAGCAAAGTGAGTGATCGAGATCCTATCTTCACTAGCGAGTTTTGGAAGAGTTTGCAAGAGGCAGTAGGGACTCAGTTGTGTTTGAGCACCGCATATCATCCTCAGACGGACGGCCAGACCGAGAGGGTGAATCGTGTTCTAGAAGACCTTTTGAGATTATGTATCTTAGATTTTGGAGGTACATGGGATGAGCATCTTCCATTGGTGGAGTTCGCGTATAACAACAGCTTTCAGTCCAGTATTGGTATGGCTCCTTTCGAAGCTCTTTATGGAAGGCCTTGTCGGTCACCTACATGTTGGTGGGAATCTACGGATAAGATCTTGCTTGGGCCTGATATGGTTATAGAGACTTCGGAAAAGATTGATTTGATTAGAAGAAGGATGAAAGCGGTGCAGGACAGACAGAAATCTTACGCAGATAAGAGGAGAACGGATCTTGAGTTTAATGTTGGGGACATGGTCTTTGTCAAAGTATCTCCATTACGGAATGTGGTTCGCTTTGGGTCCGTTGGGAAGTTAGCACCAAGGTTTGTAGGACCGTTTCCTATTAAGGAAAGGAATGGACAGATGGCATATAGAGTAGAGTTGCCTGAGAGACTTAGTGGAGTACATGATGTATTCCATGTGTCACATTTGAGGAAGTGCCTACATGAGACCGCAGAGGTGGTAGAGCCGAGCTTGCTTAGAGAAGTGGAGGTAGAGCGTGATGCGACGATTCGACGAGCTCCAACTCGCATCCTTGGGTCAGAGATTAGGAAGTTGAGAAACAGAGAGGTTCAACTAGTCAAAGTGCAATGGGGAGATGATGAAAGCAACGCTACTTGGGAGACAGAAGCGAAGATGCGTTCACTGTACCCATTTCTTTTTGAGGGTATGTCTTTTAACTTCTCCTTTATCGTTTGTCTAGTACTTATCTTATCTTTAGTATGTCCTCTCGTTAGTACCTTTGACCTTTAGATAGGGTAAACCTATGGTTGAAACATGTGTTTGAGACATGTTATGATTGATGGATGCGTGTGGATGCAAGTGTTTGCTAGTGGTTGCTCGTGGATACATATACACACACTTTAGACACTAGATCGGCTCAGTCACTACATATTGCATATTGCATATAATTGTCTGTAGGTAGCTATATTAATGGATGTATAATGGTTGTGTTATCATATGGATGATGCATTGTGGTGTATGGTTGTGCACACATGTAGAAATAGTATGTGTCAATAGGGTTCTTTCGCATACATATTGGATGCATGGCACTATCATGGTTTGCATTAAGGAGGTCAACTGAATCAGTAGACCGCCTGATTTTGCATTAGATAGGGAACATGTACACACACTTCTTGCATATGTTCATACAGCATTAGAAACTTTAAGGACAATAGATGCCCGTGTTTGATGGTTTAGTAGATGGTGGTTTGGTTGGTAGGATACGTTCTTCTTGACTTAGAGATTTCGGGGACGAAATCCTTTAAGTAGGGGAGAATGTAACACCCCGTATTTCTAACAACAGTGATGTTCATAAATTAATGAATAATTAATCTCAGACGTGAGAATTAAGGGAAATGGGTTTCGCGGTTGCGTTCGTCTCGGAAAAATACGCGAAATAGAGTCCGAAATTTCGTGAATCGGAGTCCGTATGACTGAGATATGGCCTTTAGAAGTTTCACGAAAAATCAGAAAACGAAATAGATTTCAAAAATGCAGAATATGGGCTAGGCGGGAAAATTCCCGCCTAGACCAGGTCGACCTGGGAGTCGACTTGGGGGTCGACCTGCCCACCAGGTCGACATGGGTGTCGACCCTAGTGTCGACCTGGGGGTCGACCTCCCTGGTCGAGCCCAGGTGACCTGGGTGCACTGATTTGGGATTTGGGCTGTGTTTTGGTGGCTAGCGACGAAATCTGACGGCTCTAATCTAATTTAGGGTTAATCTAATGGCCTAAAACACTTAACTAATCTATAAATACACCCTAAGACTACCCTAATTCATACTAAAATTGGAGACAACGTCGTTATGCCGTCAAAATGCAACTAGAAGGAGCCACCAACAAATTAAAGAGGAAGATAGCTTCTCAAATCAACTTCTAATCAACTCTAGCAACTTAATCTTCTTCATAGAAGTGCTAATCAACAAGTTGTGAGTTTCTATGCCTTTAGCAAGCAATTGCTAAACTAATTATGATAGGATATAATGAGGCTATGGTTATGAATGTGGATCAATGCAAGTTATGTTATCATAGGCTATGTGTTCATGATGCTAGTTATGCAAGTTTTATGCCATATGTTCATGATGCTAGTTATGCAAGTTTTATGCTATATGTTCATGATGCTAGTTATGCAAATCACTATGATAAACATTGATCCATTATGACACCATGTTATGCAAGTTTGGTGTTTGATTATATGCAAGTTCATATATGACATGTTATGCAAGTTTGGTGTTTGATTATATGCAAGTTCATATATGACATGTTATGCAAGTTTGGTGTTTGATTATATGCAAGTTCATATATGACATGTTATGCAAGTTTGGTGTTTGATTATATGCAAGTAACATGTGCAAGTTTACACCTTTGTATGATATGCATACATGTGCAAGTTTACCCCTTTGTATGTCATGCATACATATGCATGTTTACCCCCTTTTCATGATATGAGTAACATATGCAAGTTCATCCCTTTTTAGACCTATGACATGTATGCAAGTTTATCCCTTTTTGATAGGTCTATGACATGAACATCTATGCAAGTTACCCTCTTTATGACATATGTGATTCATGCAAGTTTGGGTTGGTTATTTATGCTAGTTGGGTTTGATGCTATGGTCATATATGCAAGTTGACACCTTTAAAACCCATGATTATGCTAATGTTATGCTAAGTAGAACCCATTGCATTTGTGATGAATCTTCCCTTTTAAGTATGTCATGTTAGCGTATTACGTGGGGATTAATTAGGTGTAATTAATCGACTAAGACACGAGGTTGGATCCTTTTGTAGCATAAGACTGCCCGGACCCGACCGGCAAATCCAGCGGCTACAAATGATTGGCCCAATGTGAGAGGTCTTAGGCATAAATTAAATACGTGACAAGTGTAAAGACACGAGGTTAGACTCGGTAATGGCGTAAGGCTGCCCGGACCCGACCGGCAAATCCAGTTGCCATAAAAGATAGTCTAATGTGAGAGGTCTTTGCAAAGGTTACGGTCTTAATCAATTAAGAAACACTTAACCAGATAAGCATGTAGTGGGGCATGAGGGGTTAAGTGGGTGCCTTGGGTGGCATGTGGAAATCAAGTGTCTTGGGTGGCATGTGGAAATCTAGTGGGTTGCCTTGGGTGGCAATAGAAAATACGATTAGAATACTTAACCAAGTGGAAACATGTAATTAAACATGGTTAAAGGGTTAAGTGGGATGCACTAGAAAAGGGACAAGCTTAGGTGGGTAGCTTGTGGGGGCCCATTTCAACCAGTAACCCAAAACGTATCTTTGTGGGCTCGACCCATGTCGAGGACGGGACACGCGTACTGGGCTTGACTATAAGAGGCCAAAAACGGGTTAGCGGTGGCAACGCAAGTCCAACGGGTCTCATATGCGTGTGTGGACCCGGGCTGGTAGGTAAGACGTTGTTGCATCGTGTAGGTATAAGCCGTGCACTCTCATGTTGTATCGGGTTGCCACTTTGGGGAGTGATACACCCCATTGTGGGGCCAGCACAGGTATCTACGTTAGGGAGCCGATCGCTTGGGGAGTAGTGAGTACACCTAGTGGAGATAGGGGCAGACGACACCTATGTGGTTAGCTAGGGGTACACGAAACTACTAGTTAAATTTCTGAGTCCTTGGGTGGGATCAACCTTTAAGTAGGAATGACTGGAGTGGTGCAGTGTAGTAATTACCCTTGGGTGGGTAGATGCGTCTTTATCGATATCTTAGTTCTTCCTATGTCTAGTTGGCTGCTTAGTGTAGTCATTTATCCCCAGTCGTTACCGTGCCAAGTTTATATCATACCCTAATTACTTTAATGATTGTATTGTTAAAGTTATAGGGCTCACTCAGACTTATGTCTGACCCCGTTGTTTTTATCTTTTTCCCAACCCTCAGGTTCTCAGAGTGGGCCTAGCACTAGTGGGCTTTGATCAGATTGCTTTATCTATCTTTTGGAGCTTGGACCGAGATGTAAAGCTCAGCTTATCTTTTCTATTATGGCTATTAGTTATGTAGTGGGATTATGTACTTATGTTTTTATCAGGATGGATATTTAGTACTTGACTCTTGTTTCATGGTTTTGTTATTGTAACCAAACATGTTTACCTTCTGCTGCAATGAAATGATGTTTTAGTTAACAAGTATTATTTATATCTGTCTTGTTGTAATTTTTCTGTTCTATATTCACTTAAAATACTCCACCGAAGTTAAGGCATTCCCTTTGTGAGTGACCTTAGCGGGTGTGGGGTGTTACAGTTGAACTAGAAGAAAAACACAACGTGCCCAGGTGAAACTTGCGAGCATGCTCTTACCGGGAATTAAGTGATTCCATTAGTTTTGTTCTCTCTTTGTGTACCCATCGGATCAAGTTTTCGCCTAAGAGAAGGAAGGAGGCTTGCGGGTTTTGATTTTAACATATCTTTAAGTTTCAGATTATAAGGAGAAAGTTTTGTGTTAAAATGTGAAGCTTTCCTATGTATATTTTCTTCGAATGAAATGAAAGAAGACAGCCAATGTTTTTATATTGACAAAATACTTGGACATGAAGGAACTAGAACATGTGATTGTCAGAAGAAGGACAGATATTTTCTTTTATAAATATATATACGCTTCCAATGCCGCATGTTATTTCCTACCCAACCATGTGCATATGCGGATATTAGCAGAGAGGTGTTTTCTTGATTGATGACTAAGGATATTTTGGTGAGATGACGAATGATTTTTATTTAACATTGACTAACGATGTTTTTGTTCGTGTATATCGCCAACTCCACACGTCACTTATTAGTTCATATGTTCACATCTGAACCTCATTCACGCCGAAAATAAACGTCATGATATAATTTGACATTCCGTATCTGATGAAACTTGTTCGTTGAATTCCGAGTCCTTTTGCAAAAATGACGCTTGTTTAAGCTTAAATGGTCGACTTATTTGCATTTAATTTTGCTGCGCTCACAAAATAACTCTAACTGACGTGAAACATGAAATCTAGTGATAATTAGCTATTGCGGTCTCAATAAAGTTTGTTTCGTCTAAAACGGAGGTCGTTTTCTGTAAAGTCTCTTTTTTAAAGGTCCAAATTAAATTAAAATAAACCAATCTTAAAATACTCAATATAATAACAATAAAATACTATAATTGGCCATACTCGGATAGGATTTCATATAATACCAAAATAAAATACTCCGGGTTGAATTCCAAGCCAAAACGATATTCAATAAAATAAAAACCCTTTATTATTATAAAATAAATCGTTATGTTATATAAACGAATTCCATCGCGACTATTTGAAAATTTGATTTGGACATAAAACAATATCTATAATACAAAAACTCGAATTTTCTATTTCATTAGAAAATTATTATTCAATAGATCTGGACATTTCTTGTTTCAAAGAAACCCAACTTAAATTGGATTCTGTATAACCAATTAAAGTTCAAAACGTTATATTACGAACTGCCGCGCTGTTGCAGCTCATTTTATAATATAATTATAAACTAAACGTTTAAACATCATTTGATAAACGAAAACGTAAATAAAATTAAATATAAACTTAAATAAATATTTTTATATTACCAAATCATAAAATATTGTAAATCCAGCCAATTTCGACTATTTTGAAATTAATATATTATTTTATTATTTATCTAATAAAATATTCAAAATTATTAAATTCAAACCATTTAAAATCGAAATTGACATTTAAAACATTTTTTTAAATATTAAATTAAACGATAAAATTCTGTGCCGTTACAGGTAGCTTCCGGTGATACCCATGTTACTTACGAAGGTAACCCCTTCGTTATCTATAGAGTCGTTTTTTTGGAGTCGGTTACGGACCACCTTTATGCTCTAACCCAATACTCTTCCTCTTTTGATGTGTTGGTGTTACATCGGTTAATTTCTGGCGGGTAAACCATGTCGGATGAACATTTGCTGATGCTCTGTAGCTTTCGGGCCCCTTCTTTTCAAAGGGGTATCGGCCTGAGTTGCTTTCGAATTCTTCGTCCCTTCCTTATATTCATTCGACATCCCTTCACTATCAACCTGCGCTAAGATCATTTTGGTAGTAACATTTGCCCCTAATGAAGGGTTGTCTTCGACTTCCCAAGTCAAGCTTCTTTTTTCAGGATTTCTCCTATTTGTTTGCTAGTTGTTTCCAATGCTAAGTTACGCTATAAGTCCTGCCGAAGAGATTCGCTTTCGGCGCCTCTTGGAGGAATGAATTGACCTAGATTCAGGCCTTGATGGAAGATTGAAAATTCTTTCCAATGATGATGTTAAGTCGAATACTACCCTGACTCGGACGTGTTAAGATTAAGGAGCCGAATTCACCCAGATTCGGGTATTTAAAGATTGGAGACCGAAAACCTTTCGACATTAATGAAGAGCCGAGTCTACCCAGATTCAGGTATTTTAAAGATTAAGGACTGGAAACCCCTCCGGTATTAATGAAGAGATGAATCCTCCCAGATTCGGGTCTTTTAAAGTTCGAAGACCGGGAACCCCTCCGGTATTAATGAAGAGCCGAATTCACCCAGATTCGAGTATTTTAAAGATTGAAGGTTGGGACCCCTTCCAGTAGTAATGATGAGACGAATCCACCCAGATTTGAGTATTTTAAAGATTGAAGGCCTGTAACCCCTCCGGTATTAATGAAGAGCCGAATCCACCCAGATTCGAGTATTTTAAAGATTGAAGGTCGGCACCCCTTCCGGCAGTAACGATGAGCCGAATCCACCTAGATTCAGCTATTTTAAAGATTGAAGGCCGGGAACCCCTCCGATATTAATGAAGAGCCGAATCCACCCAGATTCGGGTATTTTAAAGATTGAAGGTCGGGGCCCCTTTCAGCAGTAATGATGAGCCGAATCCACCTAGATTCGGTTATTTTAAAGATTGAAGGCCGGGACCCCTTCCAACAGTAATGATGTAAGTATCCCCTTTGGATTTGATTTGAGAAGCAGAGGTTGTACTTGCTTCTTGATCCTCTCCTTGGGCTTTTGATGTCAAAGAAGAGGTTGTACATGCTTTGTTGGCCACTCTCTAGGCCTGTGCGTTTGGAGCGCTTGGCTAGCTTATCCACAAGCAGAGCCCAAGGTCTTACCCAACCTCCCTCCAGGAGCCTCCTTATCTTGACCATCGTAGGAGATGATAAGGTCTTAGAAAATTAGACTGAGCCATCGTAGACACAGAACTAAGTTTTACTCTTTTGATGCTCTATATGGACCATCGTAGGCTCTGATAGGGGCTTATATGCCACCCCCTCCGAGGGGTGCCCTATCTTGATCATCGTAGGCGATTATAGGGGTTTGTGTTCCCTTCTGCCAGTAACGCGTAACATAAGTAGAGGTAGGATGCTCTCTTCTACGAGAAGAGGTAGGACGTGCTTAGTTCTAACGGAGGTAGAGCGTACTCTTCTACGAGCAGAGGCAGGGCGTGCTGATTTTTAGATGCACCGCCATGACCATCTTTGGTGTGAAACGACGGCTTATGCTTTTAATGCTTTAACCCTACGTCCTCTGGTTTGGACATGGAGAAACAATAAAACAATCATCCCCCTTCGGGGGATGCCTTGCCCCGGCCAATTTGGCAATGACGAGGGATTCAATCCTTTTTTTTAGCTCGACCCCTTTTGGGTTTCTCTTGAGTTACTGGGAGGGTTTACATGCCTTGGTTGTATGATGATTACTTAGGAGGAAAATCCTGTCCTTTTTACTTTTATGGTTGGGAAATATGGCCTCAAATGTTTCGAGTTCCATGTTCTTGGAACAAGATCACCATTGGGCCTGCTTAGCCGGTATGTACGGAGTATGACTTCTTGATGGACAATTAGGGGTCCTTCCCAATTTGGACCAAGAGAACCATCTGTTGGATTCTTGGTGTTGGCCATTACTCTTCGCAGTACTAATTCGCCTTTATTGAAGGTTCTAGCTTTAACCTTCGAATTGTAATATTTTGTGATCCTTCTTTGGTATTCGGCAGTTCTTAATGCAGCCTCATCCCTTAGTCCCTGTATCACGTCTATTGATTCCTTCCTTAACCCCTGGTTGGGGTCAAATGTGTATGCTATCCTTCTATCTGATGGAATTTCGACCTCAACCGGAAGCATAGCTTTGGATCCATATGTTAAGGAAAAGGAGGTGTGTCCCGTAGCTATTTTGGTAGAAGTTCTATACGCCCATCGCACTAGAGGCAACTCCTCTGCCCACTATCCTTTAGCCTGATTTAGGTGTTCCTTAAGGATTGTCTAAATGGTGTTGTGTCCGGTAGCTTTTGGTAGAAGTTCTATATGCCCATAGCAGTGGAGGCAACTCCTCTGCCCACTTTCCTTTAGCCTGATTTTGGTGTTTCTTCAGGATTGTCTTAATGGTCTTATTTGTGGCTTCCACAGCTCCGTTAGCTTTCGGGTGGGCTACTGAGGAGAAACTTTTGATGATTCCATTTTTCTTATAGAATTGGGTGAACTCTATGCTCTTGAATTGTGTTCCGTTGTCCGATATGATCTTATGAGGGATTCCGAAGCAAGTAACGATATTTTTTGTTATGAATCTTAATACCTTTTTGGATGTGATAACCAGAAGGGGTTCCGCCTCCACCCACTTGGTGAAGTAGCCAATAGCTACTACGACATATTTAGCTCCACCCTTGGAGAGTGGTAAGGGCCCAATTAAATTTATCCCCCATATATAGAAAGGCTAGGGGCTCGATATGATGGTGAGGTTGCTGGGAGGAAGTCGTGGCACTTTAGAGTACTTCTGACATTTATCGCATCTCTTGACGTACTCAACCTCTTGACCAACCATCCGCGGCTAATAATAACCTTGTCGCATGACCCTTTTAGCAAGTTTAACCCCACTGGAATGGTCCCTGTACCATCCTTCATGAGCTTCTTTTAATAGGCTAAGTCCATCTTCGAAACTTACACACCTTAAATAAGGAAGTGAATGTCCCTTTTTATAAAGTACGTTGTCAATGGTCACGAATGTGGGAGCTTGCATCTTGCTTACTACGGGGTAACGTCCCACTTAAGAGGTAGTCCACTATGGGAGTCATCCACATAGTTTCTTGTCGGTGGCGTGTTTCCATTATGGGGATTCCCTCTCGTAGTTTCCTTCTTAGTCTTCTCTGTCTCCCCCTCTTAAGGCTTGAGATCTAGTCAAAACTAATAACTCTTTTCCTGTTCCCGATTCTTCCTGTTCTATGCTGGGCATTTCCTGATATCCCATCGGCACTATTCAGATTTCGGGGGCTCCTCGGGAGCTGGCTGATTTGGCTAGCGAATCCGCCTGGGTATTCTCCCTGTGGGGTATTTGATGAACTAAGAAGTCCTCAAATAGGGAAAGCATCTTTAATACCCTCTTAATGTATAGGATGAGCCGCTTGTCCTTGGTTTGATATGTCTATTTAATTTAGTTTACCATTAATTGCAAATCGCTGAAGATTTCCATCCTCGGTATCTTCAATTATAGTGCCAGATTCAAACCAGATATCATGGATTCGTAGTCAGCCACATTGTTCGTTGCCTGGAACCCTAACTTCATGGCATAATGCAAGCGGTGTCCGTAAGCGGTGATTATAACGTAACCTGCCCCTTCTCCCTGCTCGTTGGAAGCTCCATCTACAAAGAGCTTCCATTTGGTCTTTAAGTCGTTCTCTTTAATCGACTGTTATGAAATGAAGTTCGTGCACTCGTTCACGAAATCTGCGAGAGCTTGCCCTTTGATTGCTGTCCGAGGATGGAACCTGATTTCGTATTGGCTAAGCTCAATACCCCATTTAGTTAGCCTCCCTGAGGTTTCCGGTTTGTTGAATACTTGTTTGAGCGGGAAGCTAGTTAAAACTTTAATAGAGTGAGCCTAAAAATAACCTCTGAGCTTTCGTGCGGTAAGAATTAAGCAATATGCTTGTTTCTCTATGATAGGGCATCGGGTTTCCGCGTCCTTTATCCTTCAGCTAACATAATAGATAGGATGTTGAGTCCCATTATTCTCTCTTATCAGGACTGAACTTACTGCATGTTCGGAGATAGCCATGTATAGGTATAGATTTTCTCCTTTTTCGGGACTGGACAAAACCGGAGGCATTCCCATATAAACTTTCAATTCCTGGAATGCCTTCCTACACTCTTCATTCCATTCAAAATTCTTCTTTTTATTTATCACATCGAAGAAATGAACACATTTATCGGTGGACTTAGAAATGAACCTGTTGAGTGCTGCTACCTTCTCGTTTAGGCTCATGACTTCCTTGTTGGTTTTAGGTTCCTCCATGTCCTTAAAGTCTTGTATTTGGTCGGGGCTAACTTCAATTCCTTGCTCGCTTACCACATATCCCAAAAACTTCCCCGATTGAACTCCGAAGGAACACTTTGAGGGTTTAGCTATCAGGTAACTTCTCAAGGCACCAAATATTTCTTCCAGATCCTTTAGATGATCCTCTATTTTGGTGGACTTCATTAGCATGTCATCCACATATACTTGCATATTGTGCCCAATTTGCTCCTGGAATATCCTGTTTACCAGCCTTTGGTATGTTGCCCCTGCATTCCTTAAACCAAAGGGCATTACTTTATAACAAAATGTTCCCCAGTCGGTGATAAAGCTTGTATGTTCCTCGTTGGGTTTGTGCATCGGGATTTGGTTGTACCCTGAATAAGCGTCCATAAGGGATAATATCCTATGTCCACTCGTGGCATAAACCAACTGATCGATCCGCGGGAGAGGGTAACAATCCTTCGGATAAGCTTTGTTTAAATCTGTGTAATCAACACAAGTCTCCACTTCCCGTTGGACTTCTTCACGAGCATGGGATTGGCTAACCATTTTGGGTAAAAGACCTCTTGGATAAACCCGTTAGTTTCCGACCTTTTGACTTCCTCCTTCAAGGCCTCTATTCAGTCTCTATTATATTGTCTCTTCTTTTGTAAAACTGGGGATATCGAAGGGTTGATATTCAAGGCGTTGCTCTTAATTGAAGGGTCGATACCAACCATGTATGAATGGGTCCACGCGAAAACATCTTTGTTGAGCCGTAGGAAACGGATTAAGACACTTCGAAGAGGTTCCGTTAGCCTTTTCCCTACGTTGATGACCTTCGATTTATCTTTAGAATCAACGTTCACTTCTTCTACTTCTTCTATTGGTTTTATCCTTTCGATGTCTCCTCTAGAGTCCAAATCTGTGATGATTTCTCCTTCTTTAGTTGAGTTTACCTCATCGGACCTTTTCCTCTTCCTTTTCAAAGAAGCATACCACCATTAGTGCGTTTGTCAGTCTTATTTATTTTTATCTTAGCTTCGAATAAGGGACGTAAGAATCCCTTATTTGAAGGCATAAAAAAGTAGAAGAATCAAAATACGAAGAATACTCCCTTTTTTATTTTTCAACCGTCGCAAAGTATAACTCGCGGGAGCTAAACTGTTCTCTCCTGATGGTACCCCATCCATGTTTGGTCAGAAATTTTAACATGAGATATTTGGTAGAAATGAAGGCATCCATCTCCTCTAAAGCTGGTCGTCCGAAGAAGGCATTGTAATAGGACGGCTGATCAATCACGACGAAGAGAGTTTCGAAAGTTCTGTGAAGAGGGGACAACCCCACTTGAACCAGAAGGTTGATTTGACCCACCAGATTGACTTCTTGTTGTTGAATCTGAAAATTGGTTCGTTGCTAGGCTCCAGCTTCTTTTCGGAAACTCCCATATGATCGAATGCGTGCTTGAAGATGACATTGACCGCGCTTCCGGTATCCACCAATATTTTAGAAACGACCAAAAGCCTTATCTGTGCCGTTATCATGAGGGGGTCGTTATGTAGGTGACATACCCCTTTCTTCATTTCCTCCACAGAGACTACAAGGTTATGCATTTTAAGGGCATAACACGCGCTTTTCAATGATGGTTCTTCTTGGATGGAGAAGATTCCCTCCAAGGCTTCCTCCACGTATTGGTTTCTGGCCTTCGGACAGCTTCAGGCAGGGTGTGGGCCCCCATGGATCACATTGATTCAGTTTACGGGAGACCCCAAGTCCAGGTTGTTCTCCCCCATAGTGGCTCGTATCATGTTTACCGAAACCTTCTGCTATCCTCCTGCACGTTGAGCTGGTACCGGTTTATTTGAAACAAACTCCTTCAGTTGTCCCTCTCGAATTAGTTTTTGATTAATCCCGTAAAATACCTTGCATTCATCTGCCTTGTGGCTGTTGGTTTTATGGAACTCGTAGTATTTACCACCGGCATGAGGTTCGGGGCAATTTTTGGATTTGAACGAAACGGGGAAGTTATTGACCCTTTTTTTAGTAACAGCATACACGGACGAGATGGGCTTGTTTAAGGCAATCGAGTTGGTGTTAGAGTCTTCCCACCTTAGCCTCCTTTGATTCCCTTCCGGGAGCTTTCGTCCAAAGTTCGGCCTTCCTCCTTCCCCTCGAGGCCTGAACTTCCTCTTTGTGAAGTATAGGTCATCCATGCAGATAAACTTGTCAGCTTGAAAATGGAAATCTTGTAAGTCTTTGCAGCCATGGATATATAACTCCTTACAGAAGGGGGTGTTCTCAATCAACCCTGAGTGTATGGCTATCAACTTGTCGCGGTCATTATTATCCTTGGCCTTTAAGGCTTCGATGTTGAACCTTTTCAGATAGTCCCCTAGAGACTCCCCTTGCTTCTGTTTGTTATTGGCGATGACTGTATAGTCTACGGTTGGATCTTTGCAAACGCAGAACTACGCAGAGAATTCGTAGGAGAATTGTTTCCATGAGTAAATGGTGTTTTCTCTATACTGGCGATACCACTTCGCCGCTGCCCCTTGGAAGGTCACCGGGAAGAGGCTGCACCTGATGGCTCCGGAAGCGTTGTAAGGATCCATCTGGCTATCGAAAGCCATCAGAAGATCTTCAGGGTCAGTCGTTCCTAGATATTTAATGGTGCGAACTTTGACCCTTGACGTTATTATGGTGTTCATAATCTCATTGATGAACGGTGCTACTCTTTCGTTGTCATTAACCTTGTCATCCTGGGCTCTCTTCCCCATTCTTCCCAGCAAGTCCTTGATGGTCTTCTAAGTGATGTCTTTATGTAAGCCTCTGTGTTGTCATAGTTTTCCCTTCTGGGATTATAGCCTTTAGAGGTGGAGCTCCCATACTGTTCCTGCTCGCACTGATTCCCTTGATGATCTACTCCCGTCAGATGAGACTTCTTTTTCTTAGAAGACGATGCCTTAGGCTTCCTCTTTGATTCTGACTGTTGAATGAGAACCTTCCTTTTTGGAGATTCATTCGTCTCTCTCTGACTGGATCTAGTGAGCCATGAGGACTTTTGTGTCTAGACAGCATTGACTTGAGCCTGCATTTCTTGAAGTCACCTTTCCAAGACCGAGATTCTTGCGACATTATCTTCCATGGAATTTGAGTCTAGTAGTTGTTGTGGATTGGGTGCAGCTTCCTTCTCGTTATTATTTAGGTTGCGTGCTGGGCCCTCATTTCCTTCAAGGGTGGCATTGGGATCCAGTTCTTTGTTTCGTTCCTCCAATCTCTTCAACTTCATCTCTCCTGCCATGGAACAATGAATTCGCCAAATTAATTTTAACAAATTAAATGTAAGGGCGTAGGTTTAGGCCATCCTTCTAGCGCCAAAATGTTAACGACATTTTTCGTCAACACCCGGATTACAATATGTAATGTATGCGTTCATGAGATTTGTCATCGTCATGACTCAGAGTCTCCAGGATATAATCCTAGGCTTGTGATTTTAAATTGAATCACCTTCCTCGGGGCATCATAATTTTAAAACCTAACGACCATTAGCCTTGCTCGTGGAGGGTGAGTACCACGCATATTGAACGATGATATTTCGACTTGCCCCTGGGAAAGTTATTTAACATGATGTAGTTAGACTTCATGGAATTGATGAGCTTTTAAGCCATGAAAACTACATTATGTATCCCAATAAGAAGAAAACAGGCTAACGTTTCCCTTGAGTTCAAGGATGAAGGCATCGTAATATTCGTTAACTCCGATGATTCCTTCGTGTCAGATCTGCCCAAGAGAGAAGCCTGAATCACGACAGGGATCGGGTTAGGAACCCGTGGACGATCTCCTTACATCAGTGTTTGGGAAGCGTCAGGCTCAGCATGAGAATATGGATCAATCATGGCAGATCCTTTGGGCGAGCAGAAGGGGACTTCGTGTTTTGACAAAGCCCTCTTCCTTCGCCGCCGGGGCGCCTTGGTTGATCTCCTCATCACAAAGGTTAATGTTAACTCCCTATTTCATCATTATGACACTACAAGATTATAAAATCGTAAGATGAGTGAGACTCGGAATTCACCGTTCATAGTTTGCAGATATATTACGAGAATAGATGATTTGCTCCTCTTGAGAAGAAAGGAACTTAATTGAGAAATAAAAAGTGTGTCTCCCCATTATGGAGTTCCTGAGGTCCTATTTTTCGAGAATCCGGGGTCCTTCTATCAGTAGTTTGTTGGGCCTGAATGATTCCTGTCGGCCGCTATTTTCCTTGGTTTCTGACATTCGACTGTCAGTCAACCTCGTGGTGCCGGTTACGGTCTTCTAAGCGAGGGTGTCGGGTGAATTGGGGGTGAAACACCCCATCTCTGTTAAGATCACTCACAAAGGGAATGCCTTAACTTCGGTGGAGCATTATAGGTAAAAGATACAGATAATTTACAAGACAGACATATAAACAGTAGAAAACTCAACTTGAGAAGACAAGAATAGATGATTTGCTCCTCTTGAGAAGACAAGAACTTAATTGAGAAATAAAAAGTGCGTCTCCCCATTATGGAGTTCCTGGGGTCCTATTTATAGAGAATCAGGGGTCCTTCTATCAGTAGGGTGTTAGGCCTAAATGATTCCTATCGGCCGCTATTTTCGTTGGTTTTTGGCATCTGATTGTCGGTCATCCTCGTGGTGCCAGTTACGGTCTTCAAAGCAAGGGTATCCAGTGAATTGGGGCCTCCCCAAGGTGGAAAGGAGTTTATCGCCGAGACGGATTGCGGAGGTGTTTCGAACGTCTCGGTGTATGCATCCAAGTGTCGTTCCTTTGGCGTAAGTTTTCGGATGTAGGCTTTCGGCTTTAACATGGAAATTCAAAGGGTCCCGCCCTCACGATGTACGTGTACATCTGCCGATTTAGAACCATTGATGGTTCAGGTACTAGGTGGATTAGTATGAGTAGCTTGTATCCTTGCTTGAGTCTTGGCTTACCCTTCCGGTTTGACTTCCTGGAAGGTAGCTTCCGGTGATACCCATGTTACTTATGAAGGTAACCCCTTCGTTATCTATGGAGCCTTTTTTCAAGAGTCTGTTACAGACCACCTTTATGCTCTGACCCAATATTCTCCTCTTCTAATGTGTTGGCGTTACATCGGTTAATTCCTGGCGGGTAGACCATGTTGGATGAACCTTTGCCAACACTCTGTAGGTTTCGGGCTCCATCTTTTCAAAGGAAAATCGGCCTGAGTTGCTTTTGAGTTCTTCGTCCCTTCCTTATATTCATTCAACATCCCTTCACTGTCAACCTGCGCTAAGATCATTTTGGTAGTAACAATTAACTAACCTAAAATCAATTAAATAAATAATTTACAAAATGAACCCTACTGTTAATTCCTTAATCATCGTTCCTCTTTCCAGGTTCGAGCTGAACCAACATCGATTTGTATTTGCTCACGCCGCCATCGCCAGAGGGGGTCGGACCCCGATCCAGAACTGCAACGCCATAGGGATTGGCGTCGCCACCCATCGCCGCCCAACCCCGTCGAACTCGACGGTCCCTAGGTCATCAAATTGCATGCAAAAGTGGCCGGCTTTGAGCTGTGATTTCAGGCGATTCACGAAATGAAATTCCATCCCCACTGTTGAACCACTAGAGCTTGAAGAGCTGATCGATTTTCCCTTTTGAAGTTTCTAATTTCATTGTTTGGATTAAAAGAAAAGAAGGAGAGAAGGAGTGAATGATTTTCCCCCGTTTGTTTTAAAGTCGGCGATGGTTTCTGAAATGATGAGGGTTTGGGAAATTTTAGGGTATTATTAATATATATATATATATATATATATATAATTATTAATTAATTCCAAAAATACGTGTTTATCAATTCGAATCCCAAATCGAAACAACGACTGTCGTCCCCAGCCAAATACCCTCATTCCGGCCATAATGGAATATGTTTCATAAGCCAATTCAACTGTTTCGATCAGTTTTTATCAAAATTATAATATAAATTAATATAACGTTCAATATTGAATTTCAACGTACATTTTAATTTACCTGGGCCACATGCCAACTCCAAAAATTACAGAAAAAAAATCTAGTTATGTTTTGACGATATAGTCCTAACAAAACTAATTTTATCAAATTTGGAAGCCGTTTAAAAAATGACTTTTCTGGTCGATTAAATTTAAACCGAAATTGAAATCACGTTTAAATTTACCACGCTCACATATTAACTCCAAAAATTATGAAATTTGAAACCTAACAATAGTTTGACATTTCGGATCCAACAAAAGTGGTTTCGTCGAAAATGGAGGTCATTTGCAAAATCGCTATTTTTAAGGGCTATATATTATATTGAAATATATTTTTGAAAACACATATTATATTGAAATATATATAAATTCCATAGCAACTATTTTAAATTTTAAACTGGACATAACTTACAATTTATAAAGTAAAATCTCAGTTTCATACATTCGTTACAGATATATAGTTAAATAGATTCTAACATTTCTTGTTTCGTCCAATTCTGATTTATATCGATTTCTATACATTTGTTTAAAGTTTAAAACTAAAATTTCAAACTACCGCGCCATTGCGAATTCGTTTTAATTAGATTTTAAATATATACATTCTAACTTCGATTTAAATAAATTTTAAATCATTATTATTTAAAATAAATCATTTTAAATATTCAAATCTCATTAAAATAGCTAAAATAAAATTTTTAAATTGATTCAGAAATTCCAGGTAGTTACAATCTCCTCCACTTAAAATCTTTTCGTCCTCGAAAAGGAACAGAGCTGAAAATTGTTTAACTAACCAACTCATCTTTCATTCTGGCCTGAGTTCTTCAATTTTTCAATTTCTAAGAACTTTCTAATTTCTCAAAAATTTTGCTAACACCCTAAATTTTTGAAAAATTTCGCCATAACCTCCTTTGTACGGGGAGGGTTTGAAATATTTATTGGGCCGTATTGGGCACCTAATAAATCAATAAAAAGCATACAAAATTTTTGTGATCTATCTATGCCCAAGGGAGATGTGTAAAAAGGTCGAAATCTCATACCTTGCTCCAGTGTTGGAAAATAAATAATCCATGTGCTGTAATTAAAAACAAGAGAGACGTGAATTTTTGTCATCTCCAGACCCGTGTAGGTTTTTATTAAATCCTGCCCCGAGCACCGTTACATGTATTTTATTACGTCCATAACTAGTCTTCTATTCAACCTGTAATTTAGTTCTCGCCATACAAGCATCTTGCCCGTATGGAAATCCAAACCTTCACATATAAGCGCCAAATGCTTATATGGAATATGATATGCTATGCTGTCTTCATATAGTATGCCATGCGGTGTAGTTTATAATTTATTTGTTGCTATCCTATGGCGTGGTTTATAATCTCACACGGAACAACCACCACACTGCATCTAAAAGCACTCACAGTAGTTTATATAATAATAAAATTGGCAACCAGCTCATTAAGTGCACCTGTTTGTCGGGCACGCAATATATTTCTCTACTCAACGCTAAGCCATTAACCTGCTCAACATGTATATATACGTACATATATATATATATATATCTAAGTATAAATCCAATTCGAACTAAGTTCTCTATTTAGCTCTATATTGTATTTGGTTTGGTTTTATTTATCATTCCAATATATTTATTAATCAAACTAATATTCATACATCACAACCAACAATCAATTAGTTGATTATCTTTTCAAATATATAACTTTTGTATACTCAAAAATCTAATTTGAAGGCTAAATCACATACAATAAACTATAACTAAGTTTTGGTTCTTACACCAGTCAATTGGAAATATATAGATATCCCACTTTCAAAACTCGAACATAAATACAGATGATGAGATCTCAATCATCAGAATCATCTCCGGGAGATTAGAGTGTGTTTCTATGTCTACCCAGTATATTCGAGACTTCGAAAGGAATCAAATTGATAAAAAAGCATCGTAAAGATCAATTAGCGAGCTTTTGGGTCGATATAGTTAAAAGCTGCTTACACGTGGATCAGATGTATATTCAAAATCTTCTTATACCCGATAGTCCAAAATCAATATAAAATAAAATACTCAAATACGTATAATGAGATTTTTCTTTTCTTTTCAAAACCAAATTCGTTTTAATAAATAATACTATTCAAACTCATTCTAGGGTATTACTAACCCTATCTCTAATGAGTTATTCTCATAGGATATTACTAATCCTATCTCTGATGAATTCTTCCGTTTGGTTCTAACGTATCTTAATCTCCGAGCTTTATAAACCAAAGCTCTGATACCAACTGTGACACACCGAATTTTTCTCGGTCCGAATCGATCGCTAAACCAACAGAGAATATTCGAAGCCCGGATTGCTTTGAGAACACGACTCATCAGAACACTAACATGAGAACATTACATTGCTATTACAACAATTTACATCTGAGTACAAGAATATATCAGAGTTCAAATAATAATAGACAACGGAAAATACATCAACTAACATAACGAAAGAAATACACGGATACAATGCTTTCCGAATATAGCTCCAGTTGTAATCCAGGATCCTATGAAAAGAAATATCTGTAAACCAAAACTACTAGCTGCCCGTGTGGAAAAAATATGGGCACCTAGAGTTTAGGTAGAAACAATAAACTCCGAGTTAGTCATGGGACTGGTGTGAGAACTAAAGTAGTTATTAAATCTTTACTTTAAAAGTTAGGAAATCATGGGACCACGCCGTATAACACGGAATGGGTTTACTCCACATGAATCGCAGTTTAAAATAAAACAACGCAACGCTTTTTGGAAAATGAAGCCATTATAAGACTCAGGTCCCATCACGTAATGCAACGCAAGCCGAAGGATAGAGTTTTCCCTTATAATAGTCAAACATGCTTGGTACGTTTTAAAACAAATCATTTTGATATTACTATAAGTGCATAGTGTCAAAATTAACTTTAAATATAAATGTATCAATCATAGACGGCAAGGTACCATATATTATGTCGCCATACATAGGTTTACAACTAAAACCGAAAAGTCGCATATTGGAAATTGGATTCCATCTATGAGTCGAGGCAAGGGATGGCTCCTCCCGATTCGAGACACTCTAGCAAATGCCTCAGGATCCCCTGCAGTGAATCCTTGGATCTTCAGGGACGGTCCACACTTACTTTAGTGGATTAATTATTCCTGAACACACGTTTCCTGTTCCTATCGGACCTACTTCTGAGCCACTAGGGACTCAATATCCGAGACCCTCATTCCATCATCCACATAAGTAAAAATGTCTGGGCTCCATACCATGACACCACTCCTAGCTAGAAAGAAATCCCATGCACTCCCTGTAGTCACTATTCCGTTTTTGACTCATACCGGGTGTGAGGCTCGCGAATTAACGCTATACACAAAGCTATGCTAATTAAAGCCGTGATTTGATCATCAACCACAAGAATCTGCTTTTCAATAAGAGCCTTGATCAATTGCATCTTAGCAAGCCACATTTCCAATCCATACCATACCACTGATTTCTACCAATGTATAACCTCTAAGCTCGTACGTCTCAAAGAAGGGTGTTAAGCAAGAGAATAAATTCTCTGCCACCAAACAAATATATATTTAGCAGAGATCAACGAATACAACAAAAAGGAATACAATGTCAGACACACCATCCATTTACAAATCCGCTCTGGGTCTGAACGAAACCGGAGGCACCTTATTCCTCATCCCATATGTCCAATACAGGAGAGAGGTCCTCGCATATCCGATCAATCTCCAAGTACTTCTTGATGATCACCACTTATTACCTTATCTTGGGTGTACAACCCAATCAGGACATCAGTAATCATCCAAACGATGTAAAGATCCCCGGTCTTCAACCACCGTCTTCATATCATTGACTTTAAATCGTCGTATCAGTTATTCAGAATGGGATAAACCCGGTCTTTTCGAATAACTCGCGTATTTTATAATCAATAATCAAGTGCTATACAAACACATCGTTCGCCTCATTCCAATTCAGAATATTCTTTTATTCAAATATTCACATCTTTAGGGAAAGGTTCCCATTAATTTTATCAAAGATAAATTCTTTTAAACTTAATCTTTAATCTTCCTTTGGATATCATTTTCAAAAGATTTTATTTTCTCCGTTCACAATTCTAAACCAAATTAAGGTTTAAAAAACAAGTCGGGATTACCGAGCCATACCGAAGTAATCCTTTATTTTATTATCCCAATCCCCACCTATTCATCATATGGAGCAAAACTGGTAGTACTCCATATCTAACACCCACGACGTTATCGTTAAATTTTAATTACCATTTCACGTTCAAATCTAATCAAAGATTTAACTATCGCCTAGAGTAAAAATGGAAGTACTCCATTCTCGATCATTTCATGAATTCGATAAATTTAGTTATCTTATTCTCATTTTTATCTGTTTTAAGATTCATTAAAACTCTAGTTCAGTATTAATCTCAAAAATCATTACTTATTGATTATTCAAACTTTAGGAATATTTATCCTGTCTTTTACAGGGTTAAAGAATCCATGTCGGTTAAAACACAGTTCAGGAAAAACCCAAAATCATCTTCCATCAAAATGGAATTTTCATGGAAATCTGATTAGCATATAATTGATATAAATTTCCGTATCAGACTAACACTATAAATGGAATAACGGCAAAGCTTTTTAAATTCCATAAAGAGTAACGGTCTTCCTTTACAGAAGTTTATCTCAATTATTAAATCGAATTCCATTCAATTCTAATTTAATATATTAAATTGGAAAACTTTACTTTGGAAAATTTCCATTAAATCTTAATAAAAATATTTATAAATTCCAAATCATATCTTCCCTGTTAATTGGGTTTTAAGAACAAATGTCTTTTAAAAACATCGCTCATGATAAACCCAAAATCCAATTCAACTCCAATTAAACTAATTAATTGGTAAACTTCACTAAATCTTAATTAAAAGATTTATTCTTCTCTGTACTGGGTTTAAGAACAGCGTTATTTAAGACACCATTCTCGACAAACCCAAAATCCAATTTGATATTAAATACAAGGCTCTGAATAGAAATTATATTGCCTTATATTCAATATCAAATTCTGAAACCAACAGATATCGTATTGGGAATAATGATTTCTATATCTTCCAAATTCCTCAACAATATCCGTAAAATCACGGAATCCAATATCGAAATGTTCTGAAGATTATTTCCATTCCAAATCCATTCCAATTTATGAATTGGAAATCTTTGGTTAATTTAAAACCCATTTTTCAATCCAATTTATTATTTCTAAAAATAATTGGATTATTATTCTAGTTATTAACTAGTTCATTTCGATAAAAAAATATAATTTTATATTTTCAAACTTGGAATTTTTCATCCAAAATTTTTCCAAATCATTTATTATGATTTTACATAATTTATTCATATTTTTAGTAATTTTACTAAGGTCCTTACACTCGGTTTCCAATATCGGTCACTGACCTGCATCCATAACGACCTTTTCTGAAATCGATTTGGACATAATTTAAAATCCAACCATTCAAATTTAAATCTCTTATATTCATTGGAAAGACCTTTTCGATTCGAACCCAACGGTTCCAGCTTTAGGAGAATCTGACGGTGAGATCTCTCGTTACATCAATTTGAAGTTAATGGTCAAAATTCGCAAATGGTCGCTGCGCGGCGCGTTCTATTCAAACCGTTAATATATATATATATATATAATATTTCGTCGATTTCTATTTAAAACGTATTTTATGAATCATTTATAAATTCATTTTAAAACGATTTCAACTTCGTTTTTTAATTTTAAGTCAAAATTGAATATTTTATATCATTATAATATTAAAATGATAATATTTTCAAAATCTCATATTTTGAAATCAACTCTTTTCGATATTCACTATAAAAGGAATAAAATAGATATAAAAAACCGTTCAAGTTAAAATGGCGTATATCTAATTAACTCGGCTTCATATTCATTTCACTTATGAATATTTCAATATTTTCGTGTCCATCCAAAATTGGACATGAAGATCATATTTTGATTGTTTATTGAATATTATTTTAAAATAATCGTTCATTCTCTGAATTGAAATGCGACTCCGTCAATCACCATATAATTTCAGTTATATGGATTTCATACATCGCAAGTATTCAACAATAATGATAAATAATCATTTAACCTTCAAACACCATCCAGAGTGCATTCTACACTGTATAAGCATTAAAATAAATAAATAACGTGCACAACAATCTTTCAATCAATCGATTGACATACAACTAATTATTGGGATTAGTGTATGTCCAATATCATCCCAATACCCGTGTGGGGTTTTCAAACAACAACAGTCTATTTAAATAAATCATTGGTTGATAAATTTAACCAATTCTAATTCGGTTTGAATTATTTTTCTACTTAGTTGATTTTCACTGTTTACATAATAAATGGATATATACATCACATTTTAGCAACCACAAAGTGTCTGTCCACATTGTTTGAAATACGAGTGTCGTATATTCAAACAACGCTTCTTGTGCAAATGAGTCGTGAGTAGTTCATGTGTTGAACTCAAGCAATGTCACGTACAACAGATACAAATCAACAATTACAATTGCTACATTCAGTTATAAAATAAATAACTGTAAAAATATTTTAGTGAGAGAATTCTCACTTTGGTTTCCACTCCGTCAGTCTTTATTAAAGGATTTATTTTTAAACTAAATTAAATGCACGTTTAATTTAGCTCAAAAATTCCACTTTCTCTATTTCCGTTCTGGTCAGTTCCATGTTGTATTACTCTTCGACACGATTCCAACGCAACTGAAATCGTTCAGTTTCGTTTCTATTTGCAAAAGTTATGATAGTTTACGCGTTAATTACATAATTAACTAACCTTAAATTAATTAAATAAATAATTTACAAAATAAAGCCTAATTTTAGTTCCTTAATCATCTTTCCTCTTTCCAGGTTTGAGCTGAACCATCGTCGATTTCGATTTGCTCACGCCGCCATCGCCAGAGTGGTCGGACCCCGATCCAGAACTGTTACGCCGTAGGGCTTGGCGTCGCCGCTCATAGCCGCCCAACCCCGTCGAACTCGACGGTCCTTAGGTCATCGAATTGAATGCGAAAGTGGCCGGCTTTGAGCCGTGATTTCAGGCGATTCACGAAATGAAACTCCATCTCCACCGTTGAACCTCTAGAGCTCGAAGAGCTGATCGATTTTCCCTCTTGAAGTTTCGACTTTCATTGTTTGGATTAAAAGAAAAGAGGGAGAGAAGGAGTGAACGATTTTCGCCCGTTTTTTTTTAAGCCGGTGTCGGTTTCTTAAATGATGAGGGTTTGGGAAATTTTAGGGTTTTATTAATATTTTTTTTAATTATTAATTAATTCCAAAAGTACATGTTTATCAATCCGACTCCAAATCGAACCAACAACTGTCGTCCCTAGCCAATACCCTTATTCCGGATAAAATGGAATAAGTTTCATAAGCCAATTCGATTGTTTCCATCAGTTTTTATCGGTTAATATAGAATTTGAACGTACATTTTAATTTACTGGGGCCACATACTGACTCCAAAAATTACAGAAAAATAAATCTAGCTATGTTTTAATGATACGGTCCTAACAAAACTAATTTCATCAAATTTGGAAGCCATTTGAGAAATGGCCTTTTCTGGTCGATTAAATTTAAACTGAAATTGAAAACACGTTTAAATTTACCACGCTCACATATTAACTCCAAAAATTATGAAATTTGAAAACTTTTAATAATTTGACATTCTGAATCCAATAAAAGTGGTTTCGTTGAAAACGGAGGTAGTTTGCAAAATGACTATTTTTAAGGGCTATATATTATATTAAAATATATATAAATTCGATAGCGGCTATTTTAAAGTTTAAACTAGGCACAACTTACAATTTATAAAGTGAAATCTCAGTTTCTTGCATTCTTTTGAAAGATATAGTTAAATAGATTATAACGTTTCTTGTTTCGCCCAATTCTGATTTATATTGAATTATGTACATTCGTTTAAAGTCTAAAACTAAATTTTCAAACTACCATGCCAATTCAAGTTCGTTTTAATTAGATTTTAAATTTATATGTTCTAACTTCGATTTATATAAATTTTAAATCGTTATTATTTAAAATAAATCATTTTAAATATTCAAAACCCATTAAAATAGCTAAAATAAATTTTTTAAATTGGTTCAGAATCTCCGGGTTGTTACAATTCATTGGCCTTTATGCATGATCTACTCGTCATTCTTCCTTCTTCTTTCCCTTGGTATTCTCATAGGGTAGAGTTTGACTGTTACTAGCAGCTTTGGAGGATTAATTACAGAGATCTTATTTTCTTTCTATTTGGAATACTTAATTTTATCATACTTTATTCATCATGGTTTGGATTTGTACTTAAGAGAGGAAAGATTTTATTGTATGCTTTGATTTTAGATGAGATTGTGTAAACATATGTTTTCTATTAAAAGTTCTTTTGTGTAAAGTATTGTTTTGGAATGGTAAGTTATTGAAAAATAAATGTTTCCACTATTTCTATTTTATAACTTTTGAATTTTAGTCTCTATGATTAGTTTCTTTGTACCTACGATGCTCTACCTTCCTTAGTATGTCTTTTTTTAGGGAGTACGAAGGGGTTTTGGGTGTTACCTATAGAACAAAAAGTATTTTTGAAAACAAAAGTTTTACAAAATTCTCCTCAAATTCATATCTATTCCTTACTCCTATCTTCGTTGAGTTATCTATAGAACATCCTATCTTTTCCTACGTATATTGAGACCTTAAATCTTTACATGTTGAAGTTTTGATTTGTGGATAACTCGTTTAGTTCATTATTTGTGAGTTCTTTGCAGAACTAGAGTTAGGAGATAGAATTTCTACTTGACAAATATTAAGTAGGGCCTAATATATATATCAAAACATTAGAGGACAAGGATTGGAAGATGACATAAGAAGTATTGTCGTAAGAATTCGAGAAGATATTATTAGTTTTTAAAGGAAATAATTGATGCGGGCACTCCGTTGAGAGTGTTATAGGGAAGGTGTTGATCAAAATGTTTGCGTAATGGAAATGGGTAAGGATTAGTGAAAGAGGTATTAACTATCTATAGTTTTCCTATCTTATTTGGGAACAATATGTTTATTTATCCTTGATTCACTATTAAGTAGGACCTAATATGTATAGCACAACCTTAGAGGACAAGTATTTCAAGATGACTTAAGAAGTATTGTCGTAAGAATTCGGGAAGATATTATTAGTTTTTTAAAGGAAATAGTTGATGTGGGCACTCTGTCGAGAGTGTTATGCGGAAGGTGTTGATGAAAAGGTTTGCTTAATGGAAACGGGTAAGGATTGGTGAAAGAGGTATTATCTGTCTATAGTTTTCCTATCTTACTTGGGAAAAATATGTTTATTTGTATTTGATTCACTAGTGGGTGTGGCTGCGTTGGGACATAACCACACTGATATGAGACAGACCGTGTAGGATATCTATATTATAGGCCTAAGAATCTATCCTGTACCGATGTGCTAAATTCTTGAATGTGCATTAGTTAACTAGTTGATTGTTTGCATTTAGATGCTTTTTTAAACTCAATAGTAGTTTCTTAAACCCGTAAGAGGATCTACATGATTATTTATGATGAGTCGGGGTTTAAGACTAGAGATTCTAGATATATGGGGATGCTTGGGGTATTTCGGGATATGGGTTGGTTTTGGGTCAAGATAGGTTAGACTTATAATTGGTATCTCAGATTTTGACACCGGTAATAGAGTTTGATTGGGATGCTTATATTTTGGGAATATCAGGATATGAAAATTTTTAGGATGAATTAGTTAGCCACTTATGGAGTTATTTTGGTTGTAATAAGAGAGCTACAAGGCTAGGATATGCAACAAACGAACTCTTGATACTTGTTGCAACCAGAGAGGTCAGTCATGTTGATTTTCCTATTTCCTTTGATGCACCATTAGGAAATATCGATTTAGTTTCCATTATGCTAGATTTTTAAAATATTGGAAGAGGATAAAAGGTTATCTCTTAAAAGAGAGATTGATTTTAGTATTTATATTTATAACCTTGATAAATGTAACGACCCACCATTTCAAATAATGTAATTTGCTCAAAATAATAGATGGTTGTTGGGGTTAATAATAGATCAGTCACAGAACACAGATATAGAAATAAAATACAATATAGAATCTTGTCGTGGAATTAAATAATACATAAGTGGTTCATAAAATACATATTTTCTTAAGTAAAATAAATTGAAAGAAGATAAGTTAACAACTACTTAACTAACCAGAGGTGATAATATAACTAGAGTAAAATAGAGCTTCCAACTATGTCTTTTTCTTCAGAAAATCAATAAATAACTGTAATACTTAGGCTGACCCAAGCACATTTTGAAGAAAAGCAAAAACACACAAAAAAAAAATTAACATCCTCATGTAAATCAATAGAATAAAGTGCGCAGTAACTCAAGAGATGACGTTACGGGTTTTTCATCTCCTAAGGATACGTTAAACTATTTACATATTATATTATGCTCTATAACAGGTAATGTTTATCAGTAAAATAAATATCACAATAACGTTAAGGCTTTACATTGATCCGACATAACACATTTAATTTGCAAACCAAACTCATAGTGGGCTCGTATAAGGGTAAATATGACAAGGCACGTGAGGCAATGCCCAAGATAGGATTCTACCAATTTATCCTTCATGGATGGTCATATCCCATCTGTGGCCGACCACATCCAACACCCTCCGATCAAATCAAGGTGCCTAACCGAACCATAAGTCAAGTGAGTAATACAACAAGATGGGTCTGCTAGAGGTCTGTAACACCCCGTAATTCTGTTAGTATTAATATTCACAAATTAAAGAATAACTAATCTCAGACGTGAGAATTGTGGTAAACGGGTTGCGCCATTGTGTTCGTCTCAGAATTCTGGTTGAAATAGAGTCTGAGTTTGCATGAATTGGACTTCGTATAAAGAAGTTATGGCCATCGGAAGTTTCAGAAAATTCAAAACAGATTTCAGAAAATTTTAAAATTCAAAATTCGAAGTCAAACAGGCTAGGCGGGAAATTTCCCGCCCAGCACCCCAGGTCGACTGGGGAGTCGACTGGGCAGTCGACACCCCCCCACGTTGACTGGGCATTCGACTTGGGTGTCGACCTGGTCCAGTCGGCTAGGGTTTGGCTGAGCCCAATCTTGAGCTGCTGATGTGTCTTTAGGGCTGAGTTGGCAAATTTAACGGTTCAGGTTAGTTCTGAGTTAATCTGACGGTCTAAATAAACCCTAAACTCTATAAATACCTAGGTAGTCTCTCACTCTAATTCACATGAAAAATAGAGTAGCCACCGTCATGCCGTCGCCATGGAACTCAGTGTAGCCGCCGCCGACTAAGAAGGAAGAAAGCTAATCAAAACCCTAATTCTACTCAACTCTAAGGCCATTCAAGACTCTCTTTCTTCTCTAATTGTGCGTATGATGATCTTAACAAGATTATTATTAAACTAATTGGATTAAGTTATGAATGGATTATAAGTGAATGATGTGAATTGTCATATATGTTGTTGTAAACCTTATGTTATCATGTATGTTGTAAATCCTATGTTATGTGATGATGATATCCTATATGTTGTAAATCATGCTATGATGATATTATATATGTTGCAAGTTTCTATGCTAAGTTGCGATGTTACAAAGTCATGATGTTATTATGTTGTAGTTAGCTTATGAATCATGATGTTGATTAA
The DNA here is from genome assembly GCA_030737875.1 of Allium sativum. NCBI lineage: Eukaryota > Viridiplantae > Streptophyta > Magnoliopsida > Asparagales > Amaryllidaceae > Allium > Allium sativum. The sequence goes on from CM060917.1 coordinate 76,945,823, forward strand.
ATAAATTTGGGCTATGATGATTCACATGATAAGTCACATGTACCTATGCAAGTTTAGATTTATTAGTATGTATAATCTCACATATGGTATGACATCTATTTAGAACTAGAATTATGACATCTATTTAGATCTAGAATTATGCTATGACATGTGTGAGTTCTATGTGTTACATGCTAGTTCACACCATCATTATGTTTCATAAACCACATATGCAATTTTGTACATGAACTTGGGTTATGATCATATTATGTAAGTTGTGACATTTAACCAAACAAGTTGACACCTTTAGATCCATGACATGTGTACTTTTATTCAAGTTTCACCCCTATTATGATTAGATTTATTTTGTTTGTCTATATGTTGTGATAATTTAACTTTGTGCTATGAGTTAGACTATTCGAGTCTAATGTATATTTTACGTTGAATAAGCGAACGTATAACGTGGGGTAGGGGTAATATTAATAATTTAATATTGAGAAATTGAGGTGCAATTGATATGATTTTGCATGCCATAAGTGGATGGCCATAATTGAGTCAATTATGGACATCATTAAAATTTGAATTAATTAATAATTTGAATAGGGAATTATTAAAACTGGGTAAGAGATTGTAAGTGATAATCAATGCTTAGGACACGAGGTTGGACTCGTTTGTGACGTAAACCTACCCGGACCCGCCCGGCAAATCCAGTAGTCACAAATGTGAGAGGTCCTAGGCCCAAACTAAAGCATAACAGTTGTAAAGACACGAGGTTAGACTCTTTTATGGTGTAAGACTGCCCGGACCCGCCCGGCAAATCCAGCTGCCATAAATGCCAGTCTAATGTGAGAGGTCTTTATGAGGTTATGGCCTGAATGAATTAAGAAATACTTAACCAGATAAACATGTAAGGTGGGATATAGGGGTTAAGTAGGTGCCTTGGGTGGCATGAGGAATCTAGTGGTTTCCTTTAGTGGCATTTGAAATACGATTAGTAAGACTTAACCAAACACACATGTAAATGAACATGACTAAGAAGAGGGTTAAGTGGGATATACTAATGGGGACAAGCTTAGGTGGATAGCTTGTGGGGGCCCATTTCAACCAGTAACCCAAATGTATCTTTGTGGGCTCGACCCAAGTCGAGGACGGGACACGCATACTGGGCTTGACTATAAGAGGCCAAACGGGTTAGCGGTGGCAACGCAAGTCCAATGGGTTTCATATGCGTGTGTGGACCCGGGCTGGTAGGTAAGACGTTTTTGCATCATGTAGGTATAAGCCGTGCATTCTTTAGCTGTATCGGGTTGCCACTTTAGGGAGTGATACACCCCACTGTGGGGCCAGCACGGGTATCTACGAGTAGGGAGCCGATCGAAAGTGGGTAGTGGGGTACACCTAGCGGAGATAGGGGCAGACGACACCTATGTAGTCAGCTAGGGGTACGCAAGGCTATTTATATAATTTCTAAGTTTGGTGAGTGGGATCAACCTTTAGGGTGACTGGTGTGGTGCAGTGTAGTAATTATTCGTTAGTAATTTGGTGTGCCTTTAACGTTATCTTTATCCGCTCTTCCATGCCCAATAGTTCATAGACATTTCCTTGTTTTCCAGCTTATGCCTTAGTCTAGTTATTTTGATAATAGTATTGTTAGAATTATCATACTCGCCAGACTTTATGTCTGACCCCCTCTATTTCTATCCTTTTTCCCCCTCCAGGTCCTCAGAGTGGGCCCAGCTCTAGCAGAGTTTGATTGGATTGCTTTATCTCTCTTTTGGAAAGCTTGGACCGTTGAAGTAAAGTCCAGCTTGTTATCTTCTTTAATGGCTATTTATGTAATGGGATTATGTATTTTGTTTTATTATGATGGGTATTGTACATGACTCTGATTTATGGTTTTATGATGTAACAAACATGTTTAACTTATGCTGCAATGAAATAAAGTTTTAAATTTCCAAGTACTGCTTATATCTGTCTTGTTGTAATTTTTCTGTTCTATATTCACTTAAAACCTCCATGGAAGTTAATGCATTCCCCTTGTGAGTGACATTAATGGACGTGGGGTGTTACAAGGTCGCTAACCTCGATGGCCAGACATAGGCTCTTGTTTTAGTCATTTTAATTATGACACAAACGTCAAGGCTATTCATCATCGTTCTCTAACTTCATTCCAGTAAATGTTCGCAAAATCAACCACTTCACTCTGGGACATCCTCTACATACAAAGTTGTTAAAGTAGTTTTAGTATTGACTAAGAGTATGCCAATATCCAGCCCCAGTCTCTTTAACAACCAATCGTCATTTTACGCCGTGGTCATTTATGTCTAGAAAAAATCGTATTTCAAATAATAAAGCCATTTACTTTAAATTCGATTTTCATTACCATACTTGAATCAATTCAATATCGAATTTCAATTCCAGATTTATAATTTCATAATGCAAATCAATTCATTATCAAAGTAAAATTTTTGATATGGATACCATATCATAATTATCGTTATTCCAATGAAGTCATATATTCAAACAATTTGGCCTCAACAACTTAGGCCAGAAATAAATTTTATTCAAATAGGTTGTATAGAAATAGTTATGATTGTATAGAAATAGTTAAGATAACAATAATAGTCTAGTAAAGATGGTAATATATAGAATAATATGTTATAAAATAGCACAGGTAAAATAGTTTACATAAAATAGTTTAATATAAAATAATACTAATTTCAAGAATAATATAAGTATAATATTTTGGGATAAACAGTTTATTTCCTTCCGAACCATATGAACCCAATATCAAGTCTCAAAATCCACTAAAACCATTTTCGATTCCATATTCCAATTTAAAACAAAATTTTAATTTACTATTTAAAGTGAAACCGAAATTAAATTTACCGATTCAAAAATAACATCAATTTGATGAATCAAAATTTTAATTACCAATTTAAACATATTTCTTTTAAATATGCTTCAACCTAACTTAGATTTCAAACCATTTCCATTCCATCGATTTTAACACTTTAAATCACCAATTTAACAAATTTCATTATATTGGCTTAAATCTCAATTCTTAGGTTTAACACTTAAATTAATCCAGTTTCGAAAAAATCAATTTATTCTTACATTGACTTAAAGATTTTATATCTCACAAATTAAGTTAAACTTAACTACTGAATTCACTTAACAACTTAAATTGTACATTTATACTATTTTGTATATGAAGCCGAATTGAAACTAAAAATTTCTAATTTAATTTCCATATACAATTTTTCATTTCAATGATTCATTTCAAAACATTCAACAAAGTCCATTGAATTCAATTGTAGTGTATATTTCTAAATAATGGATTTAACTTAAGACAAATCTTAAGTTTGAAATTAAATAAGAATTATCCATTTAAAGTTTCAATCTAAATTTCAAAATATTCCAATTTCAAATCACACTGAATTATGCATCAACAAATTTCAAATTAAATACCAAACTTTACAAAATCTTGTAAAACTAGAAATTCACTTTATTGAATCAAATTCACAATCATTTATCACATTAACAATTTTCATTAATGTTGTTATATTTAAATATTCAATTTCTCATTTTCAATCGATTATATATTCAAAATTCAAAAATCGAGTTTCAATTAAATGAACTGATTCAAACATTTATCAATAAGTTATTATATAATTCGTAAAATCTCAATTTAGTAACAAATCAAGTTGAATAACAAATAAATGTTTAAAACAATTTCTATTAAAATTTAAATAATTCATTACAAAAATTCCATTCAATTTCAGTTTATAAAACAATTCATTTTGACCCACGTTGTTTATAATTTAATTTTCTACCTAGGCCAAGTGAAATATTTATAATTTTATTCGAATATATATCATTTCAACCCTTTTTAGTGCCACAAGTGAATATGTAAAATATGTCCAACATTAACAAGGAATTAACAACAATCATAATGGTCAATTGTAACATACTAACTAAATATCGAAAACAAGGGTGTAACATCATATACAAATATAAAATATTCCTACACATGACGTGTAAGCATCAATTAAACTCAAACAACAAATAAGTACGACAAATTTAATTTATTAATTTGAATGAAAACATTAGTTAAGTGTGAGTGCGTAAACACTCTCGTTTGTTTTTACGTCAAAGAGAAAAATACGATGAACTCAAAACTTCAATTATCTCCAGTCTCATCCAAACCATTTTTATGTCGTTTGAATTTCGATACGAACCCCATAGAAGAATCTGCATTTAAAACTTATTACATATGTAGAAGTTATTTAGATTGATAGATACATTATCAAAATAATATTTGCTATATAATCCAATACAAACAAATGGAGAAATAACTTAATGTACCGCGTGCATCCTATTGCAAAGTGAACCCAAATGTTGTTGCATTTATTCTCACCTACATTAACTCAACGCACTTTGTAGCCTTCACGCATGCTTCCCAACTAAAGGTATTCTACTCCATGCAGTTCTGTTTTGTCTCTCTTTCTTTATACATAACATGTAGAATTGTAGGCGAACAATACCCAAAGTACTAACCACGATCATGTTGAATTCTCACGTGATAATATGGATACCAAACCTCATGTTTCCCTTTTTTGTTTCTCGCATGGTGGTCATAGATAAAACTCTAGTGTAGGAAGGTAACGGACAGCATAGCGGTTGGGTGGTTGGAAGCAAAAAAAGGTTGCACCTCGGAGGGTAGACAGTGCAGGATCGTTGGTAGGGGAGGAATACGGCGTGGAGGCCGATGGCTATTGTTCTTTCGACATCGGGTGTAGGCATCATACGAGTATTAGATAAGGAGGTCGTTGAGGTAGGCCTAGGACAGAGATCGCTAGTAGTGTGGGTTGCTTGCGATGGGGAGCGGGTGCGGGTCTGGCGTTGCAAGGGTGCAAAGATTGGAGATAGCCAACAGGTCGGTGGCATGGTCCACGATTTGCATGCGGTCAGGTTCAGATGGGGGAAGAGCTTCTCGATTTGCTTTACATGGCATGTCTTTTTTTATTTTAGATCCTTTTGAAACAATGAAGAAGATAAAGGTGGGGAGAGAGACAACATGTTTGACACAGTAAGTTGAGAAAAGAAGAGAGAGAATATGGCTTGTATATATTTTTCCATAAATTTAGATCTGAGCCTTTACAATTCAATGTGAAATTAACGTGATTGGTTTGTAAGTTATATCGGAAGATTTAAGTTATAAAATTTCTAACACAAAACAATTTAACATATTTTTTTGATAAAGCATTTGAGAGTTAAAACAAATACTTTTATTTTTGTTCCTTTTATACTTTTTATGTTCAAAAAATTAAATATAGGCTAAGCTCGAAATTTTAAACAACATCGGTCCCGAGATCAAACCCCATGCAATTTCATTCAAGTGTCCACACACGCGGAATAGACTGCCATTGCGTTCATCATATCAATATGAATGAAATAACACATCGAGAACTGTTAAATTGAAGTTCGCGTAGAAAATTTTCATTTACATTATATCAGATGTCGCTACCGTAAATCAATTCAATTGAAACTAATGAAGTCATAATTCGATGAAACGAACATCAGCGTTTACATTATGATATTCTGTAAATTAGTTTCATATAAAAATATTAGTATTTTAGAAAAAATTTATTATTTCAAAGTTGTGACAATACAAAACCCCTGATCCCGGCGGAATGGATAGTCTTTGGAATATAAAACATTATCACATCAATAAATCACAGAACATAGCATAAACACATTACATCCTAGAATAATTTACATCATCTTGCATCAGTGGAAAATAACATCATCAGTGTTACATAGTATTACAGGATCATACTTAGTACATAACAAGCTTCAGGTAATAAATAATCATACAGCGGAAATTAAAAGATAATTTTATGACATATGAAGTCATGACAGAGTTCCAAAGATATATATATATATATATATATATATATATGAGTTCCACCTTCATCTCCAAGTCCAAAATATATATAGATGCTCCAGTACACATCCCAAAAAGAAAGTAAGCTAAACCTGTTCACTTGGCTGTCTGTGTAAAAATAATGGGCACCCGAGTTTGCAAGGGAAAAATAAAATACGAGTTTGTCATGGAACTGGTATAAGAAATCCTAGCAAACTTAACTTATTTAAAGTAAGCATATCATGGGACCACGTTGTAACACCCCGTAATTTTAACAACATAAAAGAGAACAAATTAAAGGATAATTAATTTAATATTTAGAATTAAGGAAAACGGATGGTGCCATTGCGTCTGTCTCAAAATTCTGGCCAAGATAGACATTTGGTTTGCGTAAAATGGACACCGTATGAAGAAGTTATGAGGTTTTGAAGATTGTACATGCGCAGAAGAATTATATATATAATAAATCGGAAAAATCAGAAAATAGTTTGAAATCCAAAAATAAAGAGGCGGCAATTTTCCCGCCCCAGGGGAGTCGACCCCTCAACGAGGGTGTCGACCCATGGATCGACCCCCTAAGGGGAGGTCGACCCCCCTGGGGCTGAGGTGGCAGTCGGTTTCTTGAGGCTGGCAGCTATAAATAGAGGTCCATTTCTCTTGTTTTCTTCACTGAAAATCAATGGAGGCCAAACCCTGCCGGTACCTGAACTGAATCAAATCCTTTTCTTCTACAACTATCAACTAGAGCTAATCAGTTAGAGATTCAAGTATAGATCCGAGATTCAACACCAACAATTTCTCTTCTATCTTCTAAAAATCCAAACACAGTGAGTTTAGTTATTTTTAGATTTAAATGATTAAAATTAAACGTGATATGATTGTGATTTGGATCTGTTACAAATTGTGAATCTATGATATTCTTGGATCTTAAAACCTTATCATGCTAGATCTACTTTTATAGATCTAATTCGCTTGTGGCTAATTTATAATGTCACCTTTGTGGATCTTGACCATTATCTATGTCTGTGGTTAATTTGGATTTGCCATTATTTAGACAATTAAATTGTTGTTTAGATCTAATTCTCTATCTAGATCATCTTGTACCTATCATGTTGTGGTTAATTTAGATCTATCATTAATTGGACATACGAATCCTTATTTAGGTCTATTCATGCCTACTATGACATCCTTATTATGTTAGATCTAGTTTTATCATCACCTGTTCACTAGATCTGTTTTTATGTCCACCTTATTATTTTGCCAATTACATGTCTATGCCAGTATGTATATATTTGTGCCAGTTATGTTAGAATAATCACTATTGTCATCTTCCCATCACCTTTCCCTTTTATTGTTTATGGCCAGGCTACTTTCTATCCTAGGCATGACACCAAATATATGCGAATGCGTTAGTTAGGGAATGAGGGAAAACATTGAAATTGGCATAGCTTGAATAATGTTTATAAACATGAATTTGGGTATATAATTCACTATGAATATAATTGGGTAAAGGGGCATGAACACCTATAAAGACATAGGTATAATTAATTGGTTAATAAATTAAAATGCCTAGGATTACAGTAATTAGAACTGTAACTGCACTTATGACACGAGGTTAGATTGCATTTGTGGTGGAAGTCTGCCCAGACCCGATCGGCGCATCTAGCAACCGCAAATGTTGAATCTAGTGTGAGGGGTCTAAGTGCAAAAATACGAGATGGGCTAAGACACGAGGTTAGGCCCAACTTGTGGAAGAAGTCTGCCCAGACCCGACCGGCATATCCAGCATCCCCAAGTTATAGGCCTAATGTGGGAGGTCTGGCCCATTATAACCATAAATGGACATGGTAATGAAATGATATATTTAACCTAGTTGAATCCATAGGAATTGGGTGAACATAAACATAAATAGGGGTTAAGTAAACTTGGTTGAACAATGAGAGGGTTACGTTGAGTATACTTAAGATGGGTGGGTAATATCTAGATATAGGTCCACAAAACTTAACCAATTGGGGGTTATGTATTAAAGACACCTATAGGTAAGCATAACAAGTAGAAAGATTGGGGTTATATAATTAAAGACACAATTTAGGGTAAATATAACCTGTGCAAAACCTAGTAGGGGATACAAGACAAAGGGGAGAGCTTGTATCATATTGTATGGGTCCCGTTTCAGTCAGTAACCCAGAGTAGGTATCGAACAAGAGTACTTCGAACTAGGTCGGAAAAGGGGCACGCTTACTAAACTGATTAGAAGATATCCAAACGTGGAGGACGATGTAGGTGGCGCAAACTGACCAGGTCATGTGCGTGCATGGGCCGAGCAGAGGGGGATAAGATGACCGTGACACCTGTAGATACGGGGCTGTGCATATCATCGAAGGGTTGCCACTTTAGGACATGATACATCCTATGGTGGGGCCAGCACAGGGTATCTTCGCGGATTAGGGAGCCGATCGTAAAGGGTAGTAGTTAGGATACATTCGTACGTATGCCTAAGTCTACCACCCTATAATGGAAGGGATCATCTCATTCTAGTTATACTAGTAATAGTGTGGAGTAATCATTAGGGAAGCGTATACACTCTATCATGTTACCTTGTCATACTTACATTTTGTGATGTCATCTTTCTTATCCACTTTATATGCCTGTCGTGCTACTTTTATTTATTTACTTGCGAAAAGTAACCGGACTTGCCAGACTTTATATCTCACCCTTTTTGTTTCCTCTTCTTTCTTCCGTTTTCGCCTCTAGGTTCTCAGGGCAGGAACACTCAGACTTGACCGTGATTCTGCTTTTTATCTTACTACGAGTTTCTCTTGAAGTATTGTTCAAGTTTTTATCTCTAGTATGGCTTTGTCTCTTTTTGGGGAATTATGCTTTTTATGTACTCTGATGGAACATGACAGAAAGTTTTATGTTTTTGTAATGGCTTTTATGTAGTTTCAGACTTGTGATATTTTGGACCAAGATGTTATGATTTATGTTTGAAATAAAAATTTGAATTCCGCTATTGCTTTTATAAGTGTCTTGTAATGTTTCTGTTTACCTATAACGCTTCGCGAAACTTAATGCATTCTCTTAATGAGTGACATTAACGGACGTGGGGTATCACACTTTGTATTAGAGCTGAAGGTTACCAGATTAGATAAAAGTTTTTGAAAATTATTTTCAAATGGGTTTAAAAGAAAGCATTTTCAAAAAGAAAAGTCTGTTTTGAAAAACATTCCCCAAAAAGACATAAGTAATATCTTATGATCCCTTGTCTGAATCTCTTTCCTTTCCTTTTTCAGCATGTCTGGGGAACCCAATATTTTAGAGGGCATTACGATACCTGGCTGGTTCCGTAGGTATCTGGGGCCACGACGCCTGCCGAAGGCCAAGGAAACATTCCTCCCCCAGCTGCACCCGTTGGTCCTCCTCCTCCTCCACGTTCATACAACTTCTCTAAAATCTGCAAAGATTTCCACACTATGGGAGAAAAGCTATTCCATGGAACTGAGACATTTGTAGAGGCAAGGATTTGGCTCAAGGAGACCGAAGATTTGTTTGTAATCTTTGAAGTAGAAGATCGAAGGAAGATTCAGTTAGCTGTCTGGCTACTGAAGGATGAAGCTTCGTTTTGTTGGGAGGTAACCCAAGCAGGCCGTCCAGTGGAAACTTGGGATGATTTTAGATAGAGGTTTGAAATGAAGTTTCTTTCCAAAGTTGAGAAAAGCATGCGAATGGAGAGGTTCTTATGACTGAAACAAGGAAACTTGATTGTTAAAGAGTATATGAACAAATTCAACCAGTTGGCAAGAATTGGACTGGAATTGCTGGATACTCTGCATAAAAAAGATTTGCAGTTTGCTAAAGGACTGAATGAACCCCTTCATGGGTTAGCCATGTCCCATATCCCAATGGAAGCTGCCTTTGAAAGGCTTGTTGATATGGACTTGATGTATGAGGAATAGAAAGGAGAAAAGAAGGATGTTAAAGCTGAGGAAACAAAACAAAACAAGAAGATATGGCCCAAGAAAGGACAACAATAGTAAAAAAAGAAGGATTGAAAGAATGACAAGGCTAAGGATAAGAGGAAGTGTCATAGTTGTGGACGTGAGGGTCACTTGGTGAAGGACTGCAAAAGAAGGAAGAATTCTTGCTTCAATTGCGGAGAGGTCGGACACTTTATTAGGGAGTGGCCGAAGAAACCAGGACAAAGTCAAAGGGCAGGAACTTCTGAAGTGCAGGTGCATGCTCTCGCGATCGGTGCTCCTGATAGAGGTAGAAAAATCTTTGTGGAAGGTTTAATTTCTCTTGCAAATCATCCTATTAGAACACCTTTTGATTCTGGCGCTTCACATTCATTTATATCTAGTTATGTAGTTGAATCTCTGCAATTAATTACTAATATGGTAGTGGATCCCGTAGTTGTCTCAAACCCCATTGGTGGTACGGCTCATTTATCTATGATTTGTCGGTGTTTGAGAATATCTGTGTTAGGCATCGAGTTTGAGTGCGACGCATATGTGCTTGGGTTTATGGGCAATGGGTTGATTCTAGGGATGGATTGGCTTACCACATATGGTGCCATTCTGAATTGTGAGAGGAGGGCCGTTAGGCTTCTGATTTGTCATGGGAAGACCCTCGAGATTTCTTATGACCCACAAGGGTCTGTTATGCATAGTTTCCTAGAGCCTGTTGATGCATCAATCGATGATTTGCAATCAACTCTAGTAGTCCAAGATTATTCTGATGTTTTTGAGGTGGTTCAGGGCATACCTCTAAGGCCGAGATCGATTTTCGTATATATCTGGTGGACAATGTAAAGCCAGTTGCATTACCAGTGCGCCATATGGCTCTGAGGGAAAGGAGAGAGCTGAGTAAGCAAGTATGGGAGCTACTTGAGAAAGGATTTATCAGACGAAGCGTATCTGAATGAGGTGCTCCGGTTGTATTCGCGACTAAGGCGAATGGTTCTCTTCGTTTGTGTGTAGACTATAGGGAGATGAATAAACTCACTAAGAAAAATAGGCACCCACTTCCGAGGATAGACGACTTGTTTTACCAGATTGTTGGTGCCACGGTATTCTCTCGGTTAGACTTTTCCACGGGGTTTCATCAGTTGAGGGTGGCCGAGGACAGTATAGACAAGACTTCTTTTAGGACTCCAGATGGTTTCTTTGAATGGCTAGTTATGCCTTTTGGGTTGACGAATGCACCCACCTATTTTTTGATCTAATAAGTAGGGTGTTTCGGGAGTTTCTATATAAATTTATCGTAGTCTTTGTTGATGATATCTTGATCTTCTCTAAAAGCGAAGAAGAGCATGCACAACATTTGAGAGAAGTTTTGAAAACTCTCTATGCACATCAGCTTAAGGCAAAGTTCTCCATATGCCATTTTTGGAGAAAAGAGGTGAGATTCTTAGGGCATGTAGTCTCCAAAGAAGGGATAGTTGTACATCCTGCAAAGGTAGTTGCAGTACAAGTTTGGCAAATTCCGAAAAATTCAACAGAGGTGAGAAGCTTTCTTGGATTTGCAGGTTATTATAGGAAGATCATTAAGGACTTCGAAAAGATATCAGCCCCTCTCACCAGGCTGACAAAAAAGAACTTGGAATTTTCATGGGATATAGATTGTGATGTTGCTTTCCAACGTTTGAAGACAGCTCTAAAAACAACCCTAGTCTTGACCATGCCCGATGGGAACAAAGTGTTTACAGTTTACACTGATGCATGTGGTACAGGGCTTGGTGCAGTTCTAATGCAAGAAGGGAAGGTAGTTTGTTATGGGGGTAGACAGTTGAGAGTTCATGAGAAGAACTACCCCACCCATGATTTAGAGCTAGCTTGCATAGTATTCGCGCTTAAGACGTGGCATCATTATTTACTTGGAGAGAAGTTCGAATTATACACCAATCATAAATCTCTCAAGTAGCTATTCTCGCAGAAGGATCTTAATTTAAGGGAACAAAGATGGATGGAGTTTCTAGCTTCTTATGATTTTGAAATCGCTTACACCCCTGGCAAGGCTAATGTGGTGGCCGACGCACTAAGTAGGCAGAGGATGGCTTTAAGTCCTCTGTTTGTGGAAAGGAAGAGCTTGGAGTTCATATCAACTTTTGACTTTTGACCCTCCATTGATATTTTGCCTAATTTATTTGCATCGCCAGAAATACGGCCAACTCTTATGGATCAGATAGGAGCGTCGCAGTAAGGTGACCAATAGATTTTAGACATCACAGATAAGCTCAAAAAAGGGGAGACTTCTAGTCACCTCAGTAGATATTCCATAGATGAAAAGGGGTGGTTGCGAAGAGATGGAAGGCTTTGTGTTCCTCAAACTGGAAGCTTGACAAAGACAGTCCTAGAAGAAGCCCATCATTCTAAGATGACCATTCATCCAGGTTGCGATAAGATGTACAAGGATATGAAGTGGGTTTTCTTTTGGGCTGGGATAAATAGAGATGTGGCGGAATTTGTTTCTCAATGTTTAGTTTTCCAGCAAGTAAAAGCTGAGCAAAAGAAGCCCGGTGATTTACTTCATCCTTTCGAGGTTCCTCAATGGAAATGGGAAAGCGTCTCTATGGGTTTCGTAGAAGGTTTGCCTAGATCGAAGAAAGGAAACACCAGTATCTGGGTTGTGGTGGATAGACTCACTAAGAGCACTCATTTCATTCCAGTTAAGAGTAAGAGGACAACGTCATGGTTGGAAGCAATTTATGTTTGTGAAATAGTCCGTCTTCATGGAGTACCTTCCAGCATCGTAAGCGATCTTGACCCCATTTTCACCAGTGAATTTAGGAGGAGCTTGCAAGAAGCATTAGGTACACAGTTGTGTTTGAGCACCACTTATCATCCTCAGATCGATGGACAGATGGAGAGGGTGAACAAAATTCTTGAGGATCTCTTAAGGCTGTGTAATCTAGACTTCGGAGGGACTTGGGAAGAGCATCTTCCTTTAGTAGAGTTTGCCTACAACAACAGTTACCAAGCTAGCATTGGTATGGCACCCTTCGAAGCATTGTACGGACGACCCTGTAGATCACCAACTTGTTGGTGGGAATCTACAAAAAGATTATTACTTGGATCAGATATGGTTAGAGAGACGTCCGAGAATATTGACCTTATTCGACGGCGGATGAAGACAGGCCAAGATAGGCAGAAATCTTACGCAGACAAGAGAAGGACTGACATCGAATTTGAAGTAGGAGACTTAGTTTTTATTAAAGTATCACCTCTGAGGAATGTGGTTCGCTTCAGATCTATAGGGAAGTCGGCACCCAGATTTGTGGGACCATTTCCCATAACCGAAAGGATCGGCCAAACGGCTTATAGAGTAAAACTCGTAGAAAATCTATCTAGTGTTCATGATGTTTTCCATGTTTCTCATCTGTCGAAGTGCTTGCATGACACCGCGGAAGTTGTTGAGCCAAGTATATTAGAGGAAGTAGAAGTGGAACGGGAGGCAACAGTTAGACAAGTTCCTACCCGTATTCATGGATCAGAAGTTAAGAAGCTACGCAATAAAGAAATCAAGCTGATAAAGGTTCAATGGGGAGATAACCCAGAGGATACGACTTGGGAGATCGAAGACAGGATTCGTACTTCATACCCTTTCCTTTTCGAGGGTATGTTCTTGACTCCTTTTCCAAAGTTTTATCTATGCTTGTTTCTGTCATTTGAGTATGTCCTATCAATAGTATTTTCGACCTTTAGATAGGAATCCTATGGATGTAAACATGCGTTTGAAACATGTTATGTTTGATGGATGCAAGTGGATGCAAGTGTTTGCTAGTGGTTGCCTGTGGATGCATATACACACACATTAGGCACTAGATCGTTTCAATCACTCTCATACTGCATATGGATATGTGTGCATTTTTCTTTTCTTAAGTGGGTGAAAATGGATGTATTAGCGTATGGATGTTGCATTTAGACGAACTAGTGTGCATACATATAGAACTTACATGTTATAATAGGATTATTTGCATAAATATTGGATTTATGGCACTAACATACATTGCATTGAGGTGGTCGACTGAATCAGTAGACCGCCTAATCTTCGCATTAGTATTGGGACATATACACACACCTTTGCATATTTTCATATAAGCATTAGAAGTCTTTAAGGACAATGGATGCTTGTGAATGATGAAATGAGTAGATGGATGATGGATGGTAGGATATACATTCTTCTCAACTTAGAGATTTCGGGGATGAAATCCTTTGAGTAGTGGAGAATGTAACACCCCGTAATTTTAACAACACTAAAGAGAACAAATTAAAGGATTATTAATTTAATATTCAGAATTAAGGAAAATGGACTACGCTATTGCGTCCATCTCGAAATTCTGGTCAAGATAGACATTTGGTTTGCGTAAAACGGACACCATATGAAGAAGTTATGAGAGTTTGAAGTTTGTATATGCGCAGAAGAATTATATATATATATATATATAATAAATCAGAAAAATCAGAAAACATTTTGATATCCAAAAATAAAGAGGCGGCAATTTTCCCGCCCCAGGGGAGTCGACCCTTAGGGGGGTGTCGACCCCTCAAGGGGGGTATCGACCCATGGGTCGACCCCCTAAAAGGGGGGGGGGGGTCGAGGGGTCGACCCCCCTACGGCTGGGTGGCAGTCGGTTTCTTGAGGCTGACAGCTATAAATAGAGGTCCATTTCTCTTGTTTTCTTCACTGAAAATCAATGGAGGCCAAACGCTGCTGGTGCCTGAACTGAACGGAATCCTTTTCTTCTACAACTATCAACTAGAGCTAATCAGTTAGAGATTCAAGTATAGATCTGTGATTCAACACCAACAATTTCTATTCTATCTTCTAAAAATCCAAACACAGTGAGTTTAATTATTTTTAGACTTAAATGATTAAAATTAAATGTGATATGATTGTGATTTGGATCTGTTACAAATTGTGAATCTATGATATTCTTGGATCTTAAAACCTTATCATGCTAGATCTACCATTATAGATCTAATTCACTTGTGGTTAATTTATCATGTCACCTTTGTGGATCTTGACCATTATCTATGTTTGTGGCTAATTTGGATTTGCCATTATTTAGACAGTTAAATCCTTGTTCAGATCTAATTCTCTATCTAGATCATCTTGTACCTATCATGTTGTGGTTAACTTAGATCTGTCATTAATTGGATATATGAATCCTTATTTAGATCTATTCATGCCTACTATGACATCCTTATTATGTTAGATCTAGTTTTATCATCACCTATTCACTAGATCTGGCTTTATGTCCACCTTATTATTATGCCAATTACATGTCTATGCCAGTATATATATATATTTATGCCAGTTATGTTAGAATAATCACTATTGTCATCTTCTCGTCACCTTTCCCTTTTATTGTTTATGGCCAGGCTACTTTCTAGCCTAGGCATGATGCTTAATATATGTGAATGCGTTAGTTAGGGAACAGGGGAAAACATTGAAATTGGCATAACTTGAATAATGTTTATGAACATGAATTTGGGTATACAATTCACTATGAATAAAATTGAGTTAATGGGCATGAACACCTATAAAGACATAGGTATAATTAATTGGTTAATAAATTAAAATGCCTAGGATTACATTAATTAGAAACTGTAACTACACTTTGACACGAGGTTAGATAACATTTGTGGTGGAAGTCTGCCTGGACCCGACGGGCATATCCAGCAACCAAAAATGTTAAATCTAGTGTAAGAGGTCCAAGTTCACAAATACGAGACGGGCTAAGACACGAGGTTAGGCCCAACTTGTGGAAGATGTCTGCCCGGACCCGACTGACATATCCAGCATCCACAAGTTGTAGGCGTAATGTGAGAGGTCTGGCCCATTATAACCATAAATGGACATGGTAATGAAATGAAATACTTAACCTAGTTGAATCCATAGGAATTAGGTGAACATAAACATGAATAGGGGTTAAGTAAACTTAGTTAAACAATGGGAGGGTTAAGTTGAGTATATCTGAGATGGGTGGGTAATATTTAGATATAGGCCCACAAAACTTAACCAATTGGGGGTTATGTATTAAAGACACCTCTAGGTAAGCATAACCGGTAGAAAGATTGGGGTTATATAATTAAAGACACCTTTTAGGGTAAATATAACCTATGGAAAACCTAGTGGGGGATACAAGACAAAGGGGAGAGCTTGTATCATATTGTGTGGCACCCGTTTCAGTCAGTAACCCGGAGTAGGTATCGAACAAGAGTACTCCGAAATAGGTCGGAGAAGGGGCACGCTTACTGAACTGATTAAAAGAGATCCAAACTTGGAGGACAGTGTGGGCGGCGCAAACCGACTGGGTCATGTGCGTGCATGGGCCATGCAGAGGGGGATAAGACGACCGTGACACCTGTAGATATGTGGCTGTGCATATCAGCGAAGGGTTGCCACTTTAGGACGTGATACATCCTACGGTGGGGCTGGCACAGAGTATCTACACGGATTAAGGAGCCAATCGAATAGGGTAGTAGTTAGGATACAGTCGGACGTTTGCCTAAGTCTACCACCTTATAATGGAAGGGATCATCTCATTCTGGTTATACTATTAACAGTGCAGAGTAATCATTAGGGAAGCATATACACTCTATCATGTTACCTTGTCATACTTACATTTTGTAATGTCATCATTCTTATCCACTTTATATGCCTGTCATGCTACTTTTATTTATTTACTTGTGAAAAGTAACCGGACTCGCCAGACTTTATGTCTGACACTTTTTGTTTCCTCTTCTTTCTTCTGTTTCCGCCCCTAGGTTCTTAGGGCGGGAACACTCAGGATTGACCGTGATTCTGCTTTTATCTTGCTAGGAGCTTCTCTTGAAGTGTTGCTCAAGTCGTTATCTCTACTATAGATTTGTCTCTTTTTGGGGAATTATGTTTTTTATGTACTCTAATGGGACAAGACAGAAAGTTTAATGTTTTTGTAATGGCTTTTATGTCGTTTCAGACTTGTGATATTTTGGACCAAGATGTTATGATTTATGTTTGAAATAAAAATTTGAATTTCGCTATTGCTTTTATATCTGTCTTGTAATGTTTCTGTTTCTGTTTACCTATAACGCTTCCTGAAACTTAATGCATTCTCTTAATGAGTGACATTAACGGATGTTAGGTGTCACACACGTCATATGTCACGGAACGAGTTTACTCTACACGATTGCGGTGTAATTTAAATAACTGAAGCAATAAATAGAATAACGCAATGCTTTTTGAAAAATGAAGCCACTTAAGACCCAGGTCCCATCATAAAATTCAACGCAGGTCGGAGGATAGAGTTTTACCTTATAATAGCCAAATGCGCTTGATACAAGAAAATAAAAATCATGTAGTATTATTATCAGTGTCTGTGTGATTAAAACAATTTCAAAATAAATGTATCAATCCTAAACGGCATAATACACCATCCTATTATGTTGCCGATAGTGTACAACTAAAACCATAGAATCATGTATTGCAATTTGGATTTCCACCATGAGTCAAGACAAGGGATCTCTCCTCCGATTCGCACCATCTCTAGCAAGATGTTCAGGACCACACCTACGGGTGACCCTTGGAGTGGCAGGGATGGTCCGCACATACGTTAGCGGATTGGAAATTCTTGAACAATATGTTTCCCGGTCGTTTCGGACTTCTTGGTCAGTACGTCGACCATCGTGGCCTTTAGCAGTCATATCTGAGTCGCCTCGCTATCCAACATCCACATAAGTAAAATGGCTGGGCTCCATACCATGACATCACTCCTAGCTAGCAAGAAACACATATCGTCGTTACTATCCTTCACCCCTTTTTGACTTGTACCAAGGTGTGAAGCTCGCGAACTAACGTTGTACAGAATGGTATGCTATATTAAAGCCACGCTTTGATCATCCTCCACAAAGCTCTGCTTTTCAACAAAAGCTTTGGTCACCGCATTTCGGCATGCCACACAGTCATTCATTACTATACAACTGATAGCTACCAATATATAACCTAAGCTCGTACGTCACTGAGAAGGTAGTTAAGCTAAGTGAATAAATTCTCCACCACCAAACAAATATATATTTAGCAGACGTCAATTAATACAGCTTAGAATAATGTGTCAGACACACCATTTATTTACAAGTTCATTTTAGGTCTGGACGAAATCAGAGGCACCTTATTCCTCGTTCCATATGTCCAATACAGGAGAGAGGTCCTCTCATATTTGGACAATCAACAAGTACATCCGGATAGCTACCACTATAACCCCTTCAAGGGAGCTACCCAAATCCAGGGCATAAATATTAATCCTTTCGATGTGAAGATTGTTAGTCTTACACCATCTTCATTATCTTCAATTTTTAATCATCGTTCAATTATTTGAAATGGGATTTAACCCGGTCTTTTCAAATAATTCTCGCACAAACAAATCAAATCAAATTCTTATTTTAATTATTGAGTCTACAATGAAACTTCTTTTTAATTGGTACATTTTCATAAGATGTAAAATCTCATTCTCAAATCCAGTTACATTATTTGACTTTCATAATTCAATTCATATCCTTATTTAAAATGGTTACCTAGGAATTTAATTCAAATATGGAATTAAAATTTATTTCCAAATTCTTTCTCAAAATTGTTATACTTATTCCAACTCATTTATAATATTTTAAACTAAGTTATATATATATATAAGTTGGACGACGTTTCAGGTCATTCAGCGACACTGGCGCTGTTTTCATTCAAATTTCAACTAAACATTTCTCAAAATCTAACTGTTGGATCTTAGCATATTTTTAATCATTAAAAGATCTTTTCAAAACAAATCCAACGGTTCCAATTTCGGGAAAATCCGACGGTCGAATCTCTCGGTATACTCGCTTTAAGTTGCACGTCGAAAACACGAACTACCATTATGCGATACGTTCTGCCTAATTTGTATTTGATGTGTGTGTATATATATATTATATGTCGAACTTCTTCCAATCCATTTTATTTATTAACTATTTAGCCAACGTCTTTATATTTTCGAAAAATTTCGCCATAAACTTCTTTGTACGGAGTGCTCGGAAAAATCACAACTTGCCTCTCTAGGCCCTCATATATCCAACCAAAATTATATATATCCAACCAAAATCAACCGAGAGATGTGTCAAAAATTATCATCTCGACATCCGTGTGGGGTTTACATTATGCTCACAAACAATTGTGACTTATTTACACCTAAGGGAGATGTGTCAAAATTTATCATCCCAAGACCCTATGATGGGGATTATCTCGCGATCCATGTGCCTTATATACACACAAGAGAGATGTGTATATTTTTGTCATCTCAAGACCCATGTGGGGTTTGTTATTAAATCCTGCGATTTATCATTATTAGGTTATTAGGTCCACACATATAAGCCTCAAACAATTGCATACCATATGGTTCTACTGTCTATGCAGTTCTTCTTCTTCTTCCTTAGTTCTCATTGCATAAGGATTAAACACTTATGTGCTATACGATTCACATCATATAAGCATCAAACAATTAAATGCTTATATGGGTTTGCTATGCTATGCTATGCAGTGTGGTCCATAATTATTGTTCATTATCCAACGGTGTATATTTAACTACACGCAAGCAACCATCACAGCGTATTCAATTCACACACAGCAATAATAATAAATAAATTACACAACCAATTCCATTTAAGTCGAAACAAATCGTAAATAAACTTGTGTGCAGTTCAAGTGTTGAACTCAAGGGATATCGCATATAACAGATGAAAATTATATTTTTATCCAACTACTCAATGTTTAACATAAAAATAAACTTGCATAATTAGTGATAAACATTATGAAATATTTTTAATTAGCAATCGATGAACAATTAAATATTTTCCCTCTTCTACGTGAATTTTAATTTCGCACAAAGACACATCACTATGCATATATCAATTAAAAATGATATTTTTATCTTACCACATTAACTAATATCATAATATATTATTATTATGAACTAATATTCATCGTGTAACATCATAGTAAATTTTATTATAAAATACCAACAGTTAACAGTAAACTATTTATTTATTTAACCCTTTCCAAATGAGTTTCAATTTCTTACCAACATCAGATAAAAATCATATTTTTATCGTACTATTCTGCATTTAACATCATATTAAATTTATGCGATTAATCACTAATGATTATTTTAATTTCAATAATTAACTATCAAATAGTCAAATTTAACTAACACTTTACGCGTTTAGATTTCTCACCGGAGGTTTCCACTCCACCAATCTTTGAATTGAAGGAATGCAGACATGCTACTTCGATGCTGACACTTGCCAGGCTTCTACGTAGCTTTCCGGTAGCCTACGGAGCTCGAACAACACTCTAGCACACTTACGTACTAACAGATCTGAGAGTATGAGGCCAAACAAAGGACAAAATGAGCACAAACGGGGCTATGGAGTTCGCAATCTCTGATGTCCGGGAATTTGCAACGATGGGTCTCGGGGTGTGTAGGTGGTATAGGAGGTGCTAGAGGAGGTGCTTGAGGTGGTAGGAAGTAAAAATGGTATGAAAGGAGGTTGTTTTAGCAAAATGGATCAAACAAGGGACGGTGGCGGCGTCGGAGGGCAGGGAGGCAGGGGTTAGTGGTTGGGGGCGGCGGCGGACAAAGGGGTGGAGGAGGCCATTTGTGAGGAGGAAGAAAGAAAGGGGGTAAAGTGAAAAGGTGGAAGATATAAAGGAAAGAGGGGGGTCTTTTGCAAGTTTACCACCCCTCACACGGATCGCTGAGGTGGCGCGATCATATGGCTCTCAACAAAACCGCCTTTGCTCGTTCGATGGCTTCCATTTCATTTCAAGTTTGATAACTCTATGTTTATAAAAGTGTGCTAGTTAGCCTCCACTTCTTTTGATCGCACGATCATAAATTAATTTCGTTTACCACACAATATAGGATTTTGACAATAAACGTAATTCCGGATCCAACAGAACAGGTTTCATCGAATTTCAAGTTCGTTTGGCCTTCCGTTTTATTTTTCGACCATGTCTCACCTTGATTTCAATATGCGATATTAGCGCATGCTTTCTTCTTGAACGCCCACACGCTAGCCCCAAAAATTATGTAATTTGGGATTCTACATTATTAGATGCTACGGATTCAATAAAAAGGTTTAGTCGAATCCGTGGTCATCTCAATAATGTTCCTTTGAAAATTGCTCGAATCATCTTTAAAATAATTGAATTTTGAAATTCAATCATATTTTCTCATAAAATTATATTAAAAATAATTTTTAAATTGGTTCTGAAATTCCGGGTTGTTAAGATCTCCCCCACTTAGAACTTTCGTCATTGAAATGGAAAAAAATATTAAAGCAGGAAACAAAATGATAACATGATGTAAGTTTACCTCTCACAAGAGCTACTCAGAGATATCCATTCTGCAACTGGGATAAGCATGTCTAATGCTTTCCTCTATCTCCCATGTACAGTCTCCAGAATCTCCGCTCCACTGTAACTTAACCAAATTTACTCTCTTATTTCCTAGTACTTTGGTCTCTTGTCCAATTATATTCATCGGCTTTCTACACACAGCTAAATTCGGTGTAATATCCAAATCCTCTTACAATTCTTCTTCTACAATCAAGTCTAGATCATGCACATGCTTCCGAAGTTGAGAAACGGTAAATACATCATGTACTCCGGGCAACCAATCTGGCAACTGAACCCTGTAAGCTAGAGTTCCTATCCTTTCCAGTATCGGGAATGGACAATATACTTGGGTGTTTACTTTCCTGTCTCTCCGAACCGGATTACTCCCCTTAACGGAGAAATCTTTGAATATACTAGATCGCCAATAGTAAATGCTACATCTCTTCTTCTAGAATTCGTATAACTTTCTTGTTGGCTCTTTGCTGCCTTTATTCACTTCCTAATAAAATCCACTTTATTTGCAGCTTCTTGGATCATATTTGGACCCAACATTAGACGATTATCAATCCAACATGCAGTAGATCTACATGGTTTACCATATAATGCCTCAAACGGTGACATTTTCAAACTTGTATGAAAGATGTTATTATACGAGAACTCAACTAGGTGATATGATCTTCCTAGGATCCTCCAAAATGGATAATACAAGCTCGTAACAAGTCTTCCAAAATACGATCCACCCTTTCAGTCTGACCATCTGTCTAATAATGATATGCAGTGCTAAGATTCAACTTGGCTCCCAACTCACACTGAAATGCTTCCTAGAACTTGCTGGCGAAGATCGAATCTCTATCACTGATAATGCTGCTAGGCACTCCATGCAACCTAAAAATCTCTCTAAAAAATAACTAAGCCAGACTTTGAGCAGTTCTGTTAGCTTTCACCAGAAGAAAATGCGCACTCTTCGTTAAACGATCTAAAATAACCCATACGCCTTCATTGCCTTTCTTGGTTCTAGGCAGACCGTCAATAAAATCCATAGAAATCTGGTCCTACTTCCATTCAAGAATCTCTAACGGTTGCAACAATCCGATGACCTTTTGCTAATCACTCTTAACCTATTGGCAAGTTGGACACCTGCTAACATATATAGAGATAACTCTTTTCATCGATTTCCACCAGAATGTGCGCTTTAGATCTCGATACATTTTACTCAGCCCTGGATGGATACTAAGCTTAGACTTGTAACATTCATCCATTACCTCTCCTCTGAGCTGACGAATATTCGGAACACGGATTCGTCCATGCAATCTCAGAATTTCTTTGCTATCAATCTGAAAATTTGAGACTTCTACTTCTCGAATTCTTTTGCTAATCTTCTGAATAAACTCATCATCCTTCTGTAAAACAGAAATCTTCTCTATCAACAAGGGCGTAATAACCAGATTAGGAATGATTGCATTCTTTCTGCTAAGTGCATCTACCACAACATTGGCCTTTCCTGGAGTATATAAAATATCGAGATCATAAGCTACAAGAAACTCCAACCAACTTTGTTGCCTCATATTAAGATCTTTCTGGGTAAACAGATACTTCAAAGATTTATGATCTATAAATAACTCAAACTTCTCACCCAATAGGTAATGCCTCCAAATCTTTAAGGCAAATGCCACATCTAACAGCTCCAAATCATGAGTAGCATACCTTTTCTCATGCGGCTTCAACTGTCGACTAGCATAAGCAATGAATTTTCCTTTTTGCACCAATAATGCACCCACTCCTATACCTGAAGCATTTGTATAGAAAGTTAAATCTTGATTTCCATCTATAATCATCAACAATGGTGCGGTAGTTAACCTTTCTTTTAGCTCTTGAAAAGCTACTTCACATTCAGACATCCAATTAAATTTGGCATGCTTCTTCATAAGCTTCGTCAATGAACTAGATAACTTCGAAAAATCTTTAACGAATGCTTCACTAAGAATGACTTAGGTTCTAAGTCTGGGTAACATTTCTGGTAATAACTTGCTAGTCCAAGAAAACTCCTCACCTCAGTAGGTGTCTCAGGCTGCTTTCAATCTCGGATGGCCGTAATCTTACCTGGATCCACTGATATCCTTTCCTTTGATACTACATGACAGAGGAGTTTCACTGCTTCTTTCTAGAATATGCATTTAGAAAATTTGGCTTTTCGATATATTATGTTCTCAGAATTTTCAATGCCTGTTTCAAATGCTTTGCATGCTTACCAGCTGTCTTCGAAAAGATCAAAATATCATCAATGAAAACCAATACGAACTTATTCAACACTCCATGGAATACCCGACTCATCAAATAAACAAAATAAGTAGGGGAATGGCATAAGCCGAATGATATTACTAACCATTCGTAAAATAAATATGGACCTCAAAAAGCCGTCACATTCTTCTGTAATTCTTAATTGATGAAAACCTATAGATAGGTCCATCTTCGAAAATACCCTCACTCCATTCAAGCGATCTAATAAAATCATCAATACGTGGCAGTGGATATTTATTCTTGAGCGTCTGCTTGTTGAGGTCTCGGTAATCCACACATAATCTAAGAGTACCATCTGACATCAGAACGAACACTGCTACTGCTCCTTAACTCGAAAAACTAGGCCTGACTAGACATTTCTGTAACAACTGTCGAGTTTGATCACTCAACTCTTCTTTCTCCTTGAACGTCATTCTTCGAATTGCATGCACAACTTGCCTCACATTTAGAACTAGATCAATTCTTAAATCAATCTCTCTTCGCAGCGGAAGGCTATCAACGTCCTTAAACACATCCACATAAATAAAGATGTATCTACTGAGTTATATGCTATTCTGATGTACTCATTCTAGGATATTACTAATCCTATCTCTAATGAGTTACTCATCCTAAAATACTACTGATTCTATCTTTGATTAGTCATTTAACATGTTATACTCCAGAACTAAGGCTAACCCTTCATACCACCCGTGACAACCCAAAACCCTCGATCCCGGCGGAATAGATAATATTTGGAATATAACACATTAATCACATCAGCAGATCATAGAACATACCATAAAAACTTAAATCATAGAATAATTTGCATCATCTTACACCAGCGGAAAATAACATCATCAGAGTTACATAGTATTACATGATCATACTTAGTACATAACAAGCTCCAGGTAACAAATAATCATACAGCGGAAATTAAAAAATAATTTTATGACATATGACGTCATGACGGAGTTCAAAAGAAATATATATTAATTCCATCTTCAACTCAAGTCCAATATATATATATATATAGATGCTCCAGTACACATCTAAAAAAGAAAGCAAGCTAAACCTGTTCACTAGGTTGCCCGTGTAAAAATAATGGGCACCCGAGTTTGCAAAGGAAAAACAAAGTACGAGTCAGTCATGGGAATGGTATGAGAAACCTAGCTAAATTAACTTATTTAAAGTAAGAATAACATGGGACCACGCTATATGTCACGGAACGTGTTTACTCCACATGAATGTAGTGCAATTTGAACAACTAAAGCAATAAATAGAATAACGCAATGCTTTTTGAAAAATGAAGCCATTATAAGACTCATGTCCCATCACATAATGCAATGCAAGCCGAAGGATAGAGTTTCACCTTATAATGGCCAAACATGCTTGAGACGAGAAAATAAAAATGATTTGGTATTATTATTAGTGTTTATGTGATTAAAACAATTTCAAAATAAATATATCGACCCTAGACAGCATAATAACCCATCCTATTATGTCGCTGATAGTATGCAACTAAAACTGTAAAATCACGTATTGAAATTTTGATTTCCATCATGAGTCAAGATAAGGGATCTCTCTTCTGATTCGGACCATCTCAAGCAAGATGTCCAATTCCACACCTATGGGTGACCCTTGCAGCGGTAGGGCTGGTCCACACTTATGTTAGCAAATTGGTAATTCCCAAGCTATACGTTTCCCGGTCCTATTGGACCTCTTGGTCAACACCTCGATCATCTTGTCCTTTTGCAGTCGTATATGATGCGCCTAGCTATCCAACATCTACATAAGTAAAATGTCTGGGCTCCATACTATGAAATCACACCTAGATAGAAAGAAACGCATGTCCTCCCTATTGTCCATCATCCCATTTTTGACTCATACCGAGGTATGATGCTCGCAAATTAACGCTACACACAAAGCTACGCTATATTAAGTCCACGCTTTGATCATCCTCCACGAAGCTCTGCTTTCAACAAATGCTTTGATCACTACATCTCAGAATGTCACACAGTCATTCTAGACTATACAACTGATAGCTACCCGTATATAACTTCTAAGCTTGTACATCTCAAAGAAGGGTGTTAAGCTAAGCGAATAAATTCTCCGCCATTAAACAGATATATATTTAGCATACATCAATTAATATAGCTTATAATAATGTGCCAGACACATAATCCATTTACAAGTTCATTCTAGGTCTAAACGAAACTGGAGGCACCTTATTTCTCGTTCCATATGTTCAATACAGGAGAGAGGTCCTCGCATATCCGGACAATCAACAAGTATGTCCGGACAACTACCACAATAACCCCTTCAAGGGAGCTACCCAAATCTAGGGCATTAATAGTAATCCTTTCGATGTGAGGATGGTTGGTCTTGCACCAACTTCATTATCTTCGATTTTTAATCGTCGTTCAATTATTCGAAATGAGATTTAACCTTGTCTTTTCAAATAATTCTCGCACAAACAAATCAAATCAAATTCTTATTTGAATTATTGATTCTCCAATTAACTTCTTTTTAATTAGTTCTTTTTCATAAAATGTAAAATCTCATTCTAAAATCCGGTTAAGTTATTTGGCTTTCATAATTCAATTCACATTCTTATTTAAAAGGGTTACTTAAGAATTTAATTCAAATCAAGAAATAGAATTCTTATTTCCAAATTCTTTCTCAAATCTGTTATATAAGCATTTATACAAAAATTGCCGAATTCAATTTAACAACTTTTATCTTTACAAACCATATAAATTTGGTTTATACTAATTCCAACTCATTTATAATATTTTAAAATGAGTTATCTCTATTCTAATATATATAAAAATAGTCCATTTCAGTTGAACGACGTTTCAGGCCATTCAGTTGCACTGGCCCCAAATTTGATTTAAACATTTCTCAAAACCTAACCATTGGATCTTAACATATTTAGTATCGTTGGAAAGATCTTTTTGAAACAAATATAGTAGTTCCAATTTTGGGAAAATCCGACGGTTGGATCTCCCGGTATACTCGCTTTAAGTTTTAGGTTGAAAACACGAAGTACCGCTACGCGATACGTTCTATTTAATTTATATTCGAGTATATATACAGATTATATGTCGAACTACTTTGAAATCATTTTATTTATTAATTATTTGTCTAACGCCTTATATTTTCGAAAAATTTCGCCATAACCTTCTTTGTACGAAGTGCTCGGAAAAACCACAACTCGCCTCTCTAGGCCCTCATAAACTTATATATATATATATCCAACCAAAATCAATCGAGAGATGTGTCAAAAATTATCATCCCGACATCCGTGTGGCGTTTACATCATGCTCACAAACAATTGTGACTTATCTACACCTAAGGGAGATGTGTCAAAATTTATCATCCCACGACCCTATGATGGGGATTATCTCGCGATCCATGTGCCTTATATACACACAAGAGAGACGTGTATATTTTTGTCATCTCAAGACCCGTGTGGGGTTTGTTATTAAATCCTACGATTTATCATTATTAGGTCCACATCATATAAGCATCAAACAATTACATACCACGCTGTTCTATACTGTCCAGTCCACGTCGGATAATCATTAGACAATTACCTGCTTTGTGGTTCTTCTTCTTCTTCAGTTCTCATCATATAAGCATCAAACACTTACATGTTATACGATTCACATCATATAAGCATCAAACAATTACATGCTTATATGGGTTTGCTCTGCTATGTTATGCAGTATGGTCCATAATTATTGTTCATTAGCCAATGGTGTATATTTAACTACACGCAAGCAACCATCACAGCGCATTCAATTCACACACAACAATAATAAATAAATAAATTACATAACCAATGCCATTTAAGTCGAAACAAATCTTAAATAAACTGTTGTGCAATTCAAGTGTTGAACTCAAGGGATATGCATATAACAAATGAAAATAATATCTTTATCCAACTACTCAATGTTTAACATAAAAATAAACTTGCATGATCAGTGATAAATATTATGAAATATTTTTAATTAGCAATCGATGATAAATTAAATATTTTACCCTCTTCTATGCGAATTTTAATTTCACACAAACGCACGTCACTACGCATATAAAAATAAAAAAAATGATATTTCTATCTTGCAACAATAACTAACATCATAATAAATAATTATTATGAACTAAAATTCATCGTGTAACATCTTTAGTAAATTTTATTATAAACTACCAACAGTTAATAGTTAACCATTTATTTTATTTAACCTTTTTCAAATGAGTTTCAATTTCTTACCAACATCAGATAAAAATCAAATTTTAATCGTACTATTCCGCATTTTACATCATATTAAATTTATGTGATTAATCATTAGTGATTAATTTAACAATTAACTATCAATAGTTAATTTTAACTAGCCCTTTACTCGTTTAGATTTCTTACCAGAGGTTTCCACTCCACCAATCTTGAAATTGATGGAATGCGGACATGTTACTTCGGTGCTGACACTTGTCGGGCTACTACGTAGCTTTCCAGTGGCCTACGGAGCTCGAACAACACTCTAACATGCTCCAACACACACGTACTGACAGATTTGAGAGTATGAGGCGCAACGGAGGACAAAATGGCACAAACAGGGCTATGAAGTTTGCAATCTCCGCTTTCCGGGAATTTGCAATGAAGGGGAAGGTGTCTCGGGGTGTGTAGGTGGTGTAGGAGGTGCTATAGCAGGTGCTCGAGGTGGTAGTAAGATAAAAAGGGAAGAAAGGAGGTTTTTTTTAGGAAAATGGTGCAAACAAGGGAGGAGGGGTCAACCTCAGCGGTTGCTGCTGCGTTGCAGCGTCGGAGGGTTGGGAGGTAGTGGGTCAGTGGGAGAGGGGCAAGGGGGTGGAGGAGGTAATTTGTAAGGAGGAAGAAAGGAGGGGATAAAGTGAAAAGGTGGAAGAAAGAAAGGAAAGAAGGGAGTCTTTTTGCAAATTTACCACTCCTCACACGGATCGCTAAGGTGGCGCGATCCCGTGTCTCTCAACAAAACCACGTTGGCCCATTGGATGACCTCCATTTCATTTCAAGTTTTATAACTCAACGTTTATAAAAGTGTGCTAGTTAGCCTCCACCTCTTTTGATCGCTCGATCACAAATTAATTATGTTCTCCATGAAATTTTGGATTGTAGCAATAAACATAATTTCGGATCAAAGGAATAGGTTTGTTGACTTCCGAATTCATTTGACCTTCCGTTTTATTTTTTGATCGTGTCTCAGCTTGATTTCAATATACGATTTTAGCGTACGTTTTCTTCTCACACTCCCAATTGCTAGCTCCAAAAATTATCAAATTGGGATTCTACTATTATTAGATGTTGTGGATTCAATAAAAAAGTTTCATCGAAATCCAAGGTCATCTCAGAAAAGTTCCTTTGCAAATTGCTCGAATCATCTTTAAAATAATTGAATTTTTAAATTCAATCGTATATTCTCATAAAATTATATTAAAAATAATTTTTAAATTGGTTCTGAAATTCTGGGTTATTTCAAAAGTTTTATTGAATAACTGATTTTACATCAAATTCAAAACAAATAAATTCTAAATTAAGGAACATTTTAATTATTTAAGTTCATATTAAACAAATGTAAACCAAATTTGTATGCTAAGGTCCAATTCATCGGCTTAAAATAAATCGAATTTCGTAATAACTCAAATTTTACTACAATTCTAAATGTTAAATTTTACGGTCTGTAACATCCTCCCACTCAAAACTTTACGTCCCCAAAAAATAACAATACAAGAATCATGAAGTTTACATATTACCAAATAATAAATTTATGTACATTTCAAACTATTTACTTGGTTTTTATACTAGGAGATTATAAACCAGAAGATTACTCATTTTTAAATATATTTCAAAATAGTTTCAAGTATGAACTCGATGTCTCAACGGGTATCTTATATACGTCTCACTTTTGAAACTTAGAAACAAATGATGATGATGCTATAGTCATCACTGGAATCATTTACAAGCGAGTAGAATGAGATATATCAATACATATCTCATACTGTAGCAGCCTAGATTTTTGACCGTTCAAATCGACAATGATCCTTAATGTCGACTTAAACAAATCAAAAATACAGATAATTATTTGGATTTATATAAGAAAAAGAAGAAAGAAGAAAAACAAACACAAAATCTCACAGCAGAAGGACAAAATATAATAAATAAATAATAGTTCACGAAGCTGTTAAGACATACATTTGATTTTATTTTACAACAATTTTCAGTGTTAACTATCATAAACATACCAATATTCACAACTGAAATAAGTAATAATACTTCTAGCAAGCGCCCCATCTTCATCTTCAAAACAGTGTCTTCGATAACTGAAACTCAGGCTGACTAAAGCACAAATGAAAAGATAAAAATAACCGGATCAGATCTAAAATATTCATATCAGTTAAATCAAATTCATGTGATAAAATGAGTGCAATAACTTAAGAGATGTTACAGGAACTTCTATCTCCTAAGGAGACGTTAAACTAGATACTATATACTATAATACGCTATTATAATAGTGCCTATGGTTAAATATAAAATATTAAAATAGCGTAAGTGGGATTAAAATTATTATCCTTACACCGTTTATACCGTTGTCGTACAGTTTGCATATAACAAACTAGTAAGTCGGTGGATAGGGATGCGCCGTGATACGACAACGTTAAATCAATATCGTAGGGGGCTCGATCAGGATAATATGACAAGGCACACGAGGAATGCCCAGAGTAGGAATATACTAGTTGCACGTTCGGATTGGTGGTAACGCATAGTCGCGGCTACCGCCTACCTGGAACAACACTCCCAAATCACGGATGCACATTAAATCAAATCAATCAAACCGAGGGGCTATAGTAATAAAGGAAGAAGTGTTGCCGATGGAGTTAGCTAACCCCACTTGGTCCGGTATAGCCCTGTTTTAGTCATTTTAATTATGACTCGAAGGTCAAAACATTCATCATCGTTCTCTTATTTCATTCCAGTAGCGCTTTCCAAACCAACCTACTTCATTTTGGAACTCCACCGCGTACACAGTTGTTTAATGGTTTTCGGTATTGGTAGAGAATATGAAAATAACCGATCGCGGTCTCTTTAACAAACAAACGTTTACATTTTTCACACCGGTCAGTTCTTTTACGTTTTAAAGAGATTCATACTTCATATCAAAATATCATATTTTTCTTTAAACACGTTTCAATAGTCAAAATAAAATATTTCATATCAAAATATCCATTTAAAACCAAACTTAAAATCTTGAAACAATTCCAACTTTAAAATAATTTGGATACTAAAATAGTCAAAAGTATATTTAAAATGGTTGAGATATATAATAGAAATAGTTTGAAAATAAATAGTTTGTATTCAAAATAGAATTATCAAATTCTGATAATTATATCACTACTTCATTCCTACATTTATGTATTTGCTGGAACAACACCCCGAGAAAGACTGATATAAGGATGATGAATTAATGGTTTTGCTCGCTTTATTCCTTCCCGTCCTTCGGTTAGTACGACGGAATTTTTACTTTTTAGGAAGTGTTGGGTCAGGGGAACTATTTTGCAATTTCTACAAGAACTAGGACCCAACTTTTAGTAAAATCTATAGTTAAAATATTAAAGTGGATTATAAAATAAATAGCTAATTACTAAAATGGTTTATTTAAAATAGTTAATAAAAATAAAACAGTTATAAGGTAAAATAGTTTATAAAGAAAAATAATTATTATTAAAATAGTTTATAAAATGGTTTAAAATACTGTAGTTAGAATTATAATTGTTTCTTAAAAACAAAGTGCAATCATATTCCAGTTTCAAATCAACTTGACTAAATTTCGATATCTCAATTCAAAAGGACTCAACTTCCCATTTCTATTTCAATTCGATTTAACAGTTCGATTCAAACAATTTGACTTAACAATTCAGATCAAATATTTGAAATTTCAATTATAATTCTCACTTTGAATTATTTCAACTTATAAAATCTCAAGTTCACAATTTAAATAAAACTTTAAATCAAATTAATCTAAAGCAAATTTCAAAAATGGATAATGAATTCAGTTTTAGTTAATTCAATTTATATTCAATTCATTTTAACTTAAATTTACAACATCAAAATTTACTTTAGCTTTTATATTTCAAAATCCAATCTTCAAGTTCAAAAGAAATCGATTTATAAAACAACATCTGTAATATCTTTAAAACAATATTTCAAGAGTCATGGTTAAAACAAATTTTATTTAACCGACCGGTGTCCGAAAATAATTTTCTATCCTCTGGCCAAGTAATACTTAAAATTTAATTTTAGTATTTTAGGAAAGGATATATATCATTTCAATGCAAATCAGGGTCATAGGTATTTATCATTTCAACCTACGTTCTTGATTCATTTAAACGATTAATCCTGGGTTTATTTGATGCCCGTAACATCTAAGGTAATGTTGGGATTAATCAACACAACTGATGGTCACATAAAAATCAAGGTGAATAACTAGTAACTTTACACAAATAAACATTTATATATTAAACATATCAAGTCCATGCCATTTATCACATCATTACATACGAACTGTTTAGTACCGTAAAATTTACTAGTTATCAAATAATGGGTTTTAAACTAGAAATAAAATGTCAAATTTCAACGTAATTGTAAAATTTCAACTAACGGTCAAATTAAATTACACTACCAATGCTAGTTAACAAGAAATATGCAATTTTAACTACTAGACAACAATAAATACAATCATATCATAACATAAATTTAATTTAACTAATAATCTATACTTTAGTCACGTGTGAGTGGGTTAAATCACTCACCTTGATTTCAGACCAGATTGGAATCCAAAATTTAGGCCAAAAGTTAACTGTCTCGGAATCTTTCCAAATCAGTGCCATCACGAAGAGCTCGTTGATACGATTCCAAAGCAACAAACCACGCGTAAAACTGAATTCATAGGAAGAAGTTATAGGCGTTTAATTATTTCCATTTCAAATTATATATAAAATTATTAAAACTAATCCCACCCTATCCCTTTTTGACACGTCAGCGGTCCCCTACCACTCATCTTCTTGTTTCAGAAATGCTCCAGCAAAGAAAATAAAGTTGTAACCCAAACCATTTCAAATCCTTGATTATCGCGCCTCTACGTGCTCGCCGGACCATGATCGGCCCTCCCCACCAGAACTGCCTCGTCGAACTCCACCTCCGCCCGCAACGCCGCCTTCTCCGATCACCCATAGCGCCCCAAAAACACTAAAAACTACGGCATGTTCATAGCCTGAATCTGGCGAATTCGTGAAGAAAATGGTACGATCAACCGTACGGATTCGAAGAGCTCGAGAAGCTCTATAATTTTCATGTAGAAAGATTCTGAAACCGTTGAATGGATTGAACGAAATTAAGGAGGGAAGGACTGAAATCTCGTGGCTATCGAAATAGGAAGGAGGTGGCTGATAATAATAGGGTTTCAGAAATATTATTTTAATATTAAATTCCTCCTTTTGCGTGTATTTAAGCCAAAATTCAAACCGAGTCCAATTCAGGCCCGCTTACAGCCTAATAATAGGTTTTGACGCCTTATGGACGCAATAGAATAGGTTTCAAAGCCCAATTCCAAAGTCTCTAGTAGTTTCTTCCTAACTTGATTATTTAATTAAATTTTACACACAAATTTCTATTAGATTTAATTTCTAACGGTCAAACGAAAACTCCGTTAGCTACGAAATTTTAGATCTTACAATAATTTACAATTCCGGATGCAATAAAATTAATTTCGTCGAATTCTTAGATTATTTGCAAAAATGTCAAATTTCACATATTTATTAATAAAACATTCAGTTTTAACTTATTTACTTTCAAATTGAATTCATAGTTTATAATCTCTAATCAAATCAAATATAGAATTCAAATAAATTTCATAAATACAATTTCTTTTTATGTGAATTTCAATATTGATTATCAAAATAATTCAAATTTTGTATTTTAATATTAATTTAAATAAATCAAAATATATTCAAAAATAAGTTTCAATTTTCATTATAAATCAACATAAACAAATTAAAACTTTAGTATTGAAACCAACATTGTCCAAGATCACACTAAATTTAATAATTTGAATTGTCACAAAATCTTGGGATGTTACACTGTCCCCTACTTAAAACTTTTCATCCTTGAAAAGGCGTAGTAAGAAAGTTGTAAATTTGCATATTTAATCATATAATTTCTTATTTGACTTATAAACAATTACCTATATAATAGTTTAATATAGGATTGAAAACTCAAATTTTCACAAAATTTTCTAAGTCATAAATTCACGAAATAATTCGGTAGAGTCTCCTTTGTACAGTTAGCCCTGGAAAACAACAATATAATTAAATTACAAATATACATCTCATCTCAGTGATGAGACATCCCAAATATAGGGAAACGATATATAATGCCAAAATACGATATATGAAACACCCCACCTCCGTTAGGGTCACTCACAAAGGGAATGCCCTAATTTTGGTGGAGGTTTTTAAGTATAAGTCACAGATACACAAGACAGATATAAATACACATATTTTTAAACAGCGGAAAACACAGCAACTTTTATTTCCTCAAAATACGTGTCATACAAACCATACCATAATTGTCTTACAATACTTCCAAAAACATTACATTTCCATAACTGTCTTGATTTTCTAAGAAGCATAAAACATAAAATAAAGCAGCGAAATCTCCATAATGATATCCAAAGCCATGATGCAAACAAAAGAAATCAAACCGTACATCTACTGTCTTCAAGCTTGTAAAAGAGTCTAGCTAAGCTGAGTTGTTTCCTCCCTGTGGACCTGGGGGGAAACGAAAGAAAAGAAGACGAAAAGAAAAACGGGGTCAGACATAAAGCCTGAGTAAATCTAGTGACTTTTCAGTATATGAATAAGAAAAGGATATGGTAGACATAAACTGAAAACAGGATAGTATCATAACTAAGGGAGTGTAGTCTACAATCGAATATACTATCGAACCCACACTATATCTCTGCATTTACTAGGATTATTCTAACTGGCACCCCATGCTGAGGGTGAAGTGATCCTTTTTGTTTTTACTAAAGATCGGCTCCTACTCGTACGTGTGTCTTACGGCTCCCCCAAGAAGTGTAGATACCTATGCTGGTCCCACCATGGGGTGTATCAAGACCCATGGTGGCAGCCCCGACACAAATTACTAGAAGACATAGGTTATACTACTGGTGCCCCCCAGTGCCCTGCTTGTCTGCTCTGGAGTGCGTGCACGACCACACACCGTTAGACCTACACTGTGCACCCAACAATTGCCGTTATTTGACCGCTTACATTCAGCCCAGTAATCGTGCCCCACCCTGCCTAGTTTCAGGGTACCGTTGATACCTAAATTGGGTTACTGCTGAAACGGGTCCCTGCGTTACCAGGGTTTTCTAGTCAAACATGTTAAGTGGTTAAGTGTCTGTATATACCTAACCCCACCCATCAATATTTGTTAACATGTTGAATCTTTGGTTAAGTGTTTTCAGTTGACTTAACCCTACCACCTGTCCTTAGCCTTTTAGAACACCGACCACTCACATTAGACAGATATCACTACGGTTACTGGATGTGCCGGTTGGTTCCGGGCAGGTTTACACCGTAGTTCTGTCTAACCTCTGGTCTTTATTGGGCTCAATGTTTAACCAACCACATTGGATAGGTACTGTTGTGACTACTGGACAGCCGGGCGGGTACGGGCAGATTTACGTCTCAACTCAATCCAACCTCGGGTTAAACATGTCGTATTTTCTAAATTTACATTTCACCATTCAATTTAATATGTAAATATCATGTTCTTCATTTTTAGGTATAACAATTTATACCGCTATAATATCACAGTCGTTGGCATGCGCCAAACATGCCAACATATATATATTTTTATCATGTTTCACACCCAACGCTATTACCCTAGTTTGAACGTACTAATGTTGGGCTCGACACAATTCAGCCCAACTTGATAAACGTGAGAAAAAGGGGAAATCAAGAACACGTAATATTTCTATGTCACATAAAAGGTGTGTAGCGCATGAACTTGCAATTTGGCGATTCAACTAACATAAACATTTGATCACATGAACTTGCATTCAAATAGGCATATGACTAAGTAGGTGACATGTGAAATAGCATAACTTTGGATTTGCCTAGATGTGAATTTAAACATATATAACTAGGCATAATGTCAAACACCAAACTAGCATGTTACATGTTCATAAAATGTCCACTTTTTATCATAACCCAAAGGTGTAAACTAACTTTAAAACAAGCAGTCCATTTTAACATGATACTAGCATAATTTGTGTAACCCAAATAATACTTAATATTAATCAAATTATACTTGTGATGAATCTAAGATGTATACATAGGTTTTGAGTCATATAGGCATAAAAGATCTCAAATCTATAACATGTTTACATAAGTATATAGTCCATGATATCAACATAAACATAAAGGGGATTTGAACATAAACATGAGATGGTTCTAATCATAGACTTTGCCACAAACTTGCAATTACCATTACTTTCATATACAAACGTATAATAAGCTTGCATCGATCCATTTATGCCACAAATATCAATACACAAAATCACGATAGAACATTACAATACATAGAATTTACATCATGGCGCAATAATACAATTCTATTCTCAATTACATCGTATCACATCATAATTTTATTCAGATTCTGAAAGACCACAATACTTACAACGTGTGACGAATTCTTGGTTTCTGATTTCTGTTTTCTGAATTTGGAGATGCTCTCCTTTGGGTAGCAATTTGTTGATCGATTTGATTTGACTTTAGTTTGCTTCTTAGTTTGATTCTTGGCGGCTACGATCAACTCCATCCTGACAGCATGACGACTCCTCTCTTATTTTCTTATGTGAATTAGTTGAGATTTAGAGTGTATTTATAGAGTTTCAAACAGTTTTGAGCCGTCGGATGCAGTCAGGGGGGAAATCAGACCGTACAGCACAACAGAAATCGATTTAGGGTTAGACCCATCTGGTCAGGCCGACCAGACAAGTCGACCTACAGGTCGACACCCAAGTCGACTTGGGGGGGGGGGGCAGGTCGACTGCCCAGTTGACACTAGTGTCAACCTGGTCACTGGGCGGGAATTTTCCCGCCCAGCCTAGTTTGAACTTGAATTCGAATTCTAAACCTGTTCTGAGCTGTTTTTGAATTTCAAATTTATTCTGAAACTTCCGGAGGTCATAACTCCTTCATACGGAGTTCGTTTCACGCAAACTAGGACTCTATCTTAACCAAAATTCCGAGACGAACGCAATGGCGTAAGCCATTTCCCTTAATTCTTTCATTATAATTAATTATACTTTAATTTATGAATTTCACTGTTGTAGAATATACCGGGTGTTACATTCTCCCTCACTTAAAAGGATTTCGTCCCCGAAATTTTCAAGTTAGGAAGAATGTATATCCTACCATCCAATCGTCCATCTACTCAACCAACAAACACAGGTGTCCATTGTCCTTAAAGACTTCTAATGCTTTTATGATCATATGCATTGTGTGTGTGTATATGTCCTTATCTAATGCAGAAATCAGGCGGTCCACTGATTCAGTTGACCTCCTAAATGCGAATCATGTAAGTGTCATGAATCCATCATGTATGCAATTTTTCCTACTCATAATTCTACATGAGTGCACAACAATTCATACAAATGCGACAACCATATGATAACATATAAAATTTCAACCGCATATGAATGAGAATACATATATGCATATGCAATATGAAGTGACTGAGCCGATCTAAAACCTAGAATGTGTGTGTATATGCATCCACGAGCAACCACTAGCAATCTCTTACAACCACTTGCAGCCATCATCCATAACATGTTTTCAAATACATGTTTGCATCCATTTGCTTTCTACCTAAAGAGTTAGAAAAAGGACCGAGGAGATATACCTAAAAGATAGATAAAGCATAACTTAAGGAAAAAGAGGGATCAAAGATGTACCCTCAAAAAGAAAAGGGTAGGCAGCGTGTATTCTGTCCTCTGTTTTCCAAGTCGCGTCTTCCTCGGCGTCGCTTCACTGAACTTTGACGAGCTTGACTTCGCGGTTGCGTAGCTTTTTCACTTCAGTTCCTAAGATGCGTGTTGGAACTCTTCTTACAGTTTCTTCGCGTTCCACTTCGGCTTCTTCTAGAATGCCAGGCTCCACTATTTCAGCAGACTCGTGCAAACACTTTCGGAGGTGAGAAACATGAAAGACGTTGTGAACTCCGGCCAGTCTCTCGGGTAGCTCTAATCTATAGGCCATCTTCCCAACCTTCTCGATGATAGGAAATGGTCCTACAAACCTCGGTGTTAGCTTTCCAGTGGATCCAAAGCGAACGACGTTCCTTAGAGGAGATACCTTAAGAAAAACCCTGTCCCCAACCTCAAACTCAAGGTCGGTCCTTCTCTTATCTGCGTACGATTTTTGTCTGTCCTGGGCTGTCTTCATCCTTCTCTGTATCAAGTCTACTTTCTCTGAAGTCTCTCGAATCATGTCTGGCCCAAGTATAAGTTTATCCGTGGACTCCCACCAACAAGTTGGTGATTTTCACGGTCTCCCATACAATGCTTCGAAGGGCGCCATACCGATAGTGGCTTGGTAGCTGTTATTGTAGGCGAATTCTACCAAAGGAAGATGCTCTTCCCATGTCCCTCCAAAGTCAAGAACGCAAAGTCTCAAGAGATCCTCTAAAACTCTATTCACCCTTTCCGTCTGGCCATCGGTCTGGGGGTGATAGGCCATGCTCAAACATAACTGTGTGCCTACAGCCTCTTGCAAACTTCGCCAAAACTCGTTCGTGAAAATAGGATCTCGGTCACTAACAATACTAGAAGGTATCCCATGGAGTCGACTATTTCCTTGAGATAAAGAGATGCTAGAGATGAGGCAGTCCTTCTACTCTTGATAGGTAAAAAGTGGGCGCTTTTTGTAAGCCTATCGACTATTACCCAAATGCTAGTATTGCCTCTTCTTGACCTAGGCAGTCCATCAATGAAGTCCATCGAAATACTATCCCACTTCCACTGTGGGACCTCTAAGGGGTGAAGTAGTCCTCCAGGCCTTTTTCTGTTCTGCCTTGACCTGTTGGCATATCATACACTTGGAAACAAAATCTGCCACGTCCTTCTTCATGCCGTTCCAAAAGAAAACTCTTTTCATGTCCTTATACATTTTATCCCCGCCTGGGTGTATTGTCATCTTGGAATGATGTGCTTCCTCAAGAACCTTCTTTATCAACTCTCTTGCTTGTGGGACGCACAATCTTCC
Organism: Allium sativum; assembly: GCA_030737875.1. Lineage (NCBI taxonomy): Eukaryota > Viridiplantae > Streptophyta > Magnoliopsida > Asparagales > Amaryllidaceae > Allium > Allium sativum. The sequence goes on from CM060917.1 coordinate 76,984,779, forward strand.
ATCGCGTCTCAGCCAACCTTTATCGTCGATAGAGTACCTATTGAGTTGACTAGAAGTCTCGCCCCTAATAAGTTTATCAATCACATCAACAAGCTGAGGGTCTTCACGTTGTGCAGCCCCTATTGAGTCCACTAGAGTTGGGCGTACTTCGAGAGATGCTAGCAAACCCGGTACATAATCGGAGGAGGGCCTAAAGTTAAAACTGGCTATATACTCCAAGCTTTGCCTTTCTACAAAGAGCGGACTTAGGGTCAGTTTCTTTCGGCTCAATACGTCTTCCACTACGTTGAGATCTTTCTGCCTCAAGTTGAGATCTTTCTGCGAGAAGAGATATTTCAATGATTTACGGTCAGTGTATAATTCGAACTTCTCACCTAGGAGATAATGTCGCCAAGACTTAAGTGCAAAGTCGATGGCGGCTAACTCAAGATCGTGGGTCGGGTAGTTCTTTTCATGAACTTTCAGTTGCCTTCCACCATAATCTACTACCTTCCCTTCTTGCATTAGAACGGCGCCTAGTCCCGTTCCACATGCATCTGTATAAACTGTGAACAGTTTGCTTCCGTCCGGTAGAGTTAGAACTGGGGCTGTTGTAAGAGCCCTTTTCAGGCGTTGGAAAGCCAACTCGCAATCCAAGTCCCAATTGAACACTAGATTCTTCTTTGTCAGCCTTGTGAGTGGAGCTGAGATTTTTGCAAAATCCCTTATGAACTTTCGATAGAAACCGGCTAGCCCAAGAAAGCTTCGGACTTCGGTTGCATTCTTTGGTGCTTTCCAGTCCTGCACCGCAACTACCTTTGCGGGGTCCACGGCCAACCCTTTTTTTAGATACAACTTGCCCAAGAAATCTTACTTCTCCCCTCCAAAAATGGCATTTTGAAAACTTTGCCTTTAGCTGATGTGCTCGGAGAGTATCCATGATTTCTTTCAGATGTTGAGCATGCTCTTCCTCACTCTTTGAAAAGATCAAGATATCGTCTACGAAGACTACCACAAATTTGTTGAGGAATTCTCTGAACACTCTGCTCATTAGGTCCACGAAGTATGCAGGTGCATTTGTCAGGCCGAAAGGCATGACAAGCCACTCAAAGAAACCGTCTGGGGTTCTGAACGCCGTTTTATCAATACTATCCTCAGCTACTCTTAGCTGATGGAACCCAGTTGCCAGATCAAGTTGGGAGAAAATCGACGCACCTACAAGCTGATCAAACAAATCGTCGATTCGGGGAAGAGGGTGCCTATTTTTCTTGGTCAATTTGTTTAACTCCCTATAGTCAACGAAAAGGCGAAGCGAACCGTCTGCTTTGGTTGCGAACACCACTGGAGCACCCCATTCTGAAATGCTCCTTCGAATGAACCCCTTCTCGAGAAGTTCTTTAACCTGTTTACTGAGCTCCTTTCTCTCTTTTGGAGTCATATGTATGACAGGTAAAGCTACGACTTTGCATTATCCACAAGATAGATACGGGAGTCTATTTCCCGCTTCAAAAGTAAGCCTTTCACCTCCTCGAAGACATCCGGATATTCCCGGACTATTCTAACCGATTGCAAATTCTCATCGGAAGCATCAAGCGACTCTAGATAACCAAGCATAACAGCGTTCAAAGGATTACAGGAGATTTCTAGAGTGTTACCAAGCCGAGTCAAGAGCCTAACTACTCTTTCTCACAATCAAGAATGGCACCGTTACTGGATAACCAGTCCATGCCTAAAATCAAACCATATCCCGAGAAGCCTAGGAAAAAGGCATTACAACTAAACTCAACACTGAGAATAGAGATTTTCAAACCCAAACAAACCATTGACAAGTAAGCGGAGCCCCCAATTGGATTTGAAACTACTATGGGATCCTCAACCATACTAGTGTCTAGATGCAGAGATTCTACTAAAGTAGATGAAATAAAGGAGTGTGATGCACCAGAGTCAAAAAGTGTACAAACTGGATGATCATAAAGATAGACTGCACTTTTTACAGAAATATTACTACCTCGTTCCTGTGGAGGTGCTGTCAGAGCATGAACTTGACCTCCTGAAGTAGATCCAGCTTTCTGTCCCTGCCCTTTCTTCTTTGGGCAGTCCTTAGCTTGGTGCCCAGTCTCTCCGCAATGCAAGTAGCCACCCATCTTTGCCTTCTTCCGGCAGTCTTTCTCTATATGTCCAACTATGCCACAGAAATGGCACTTTCTCTTTTCACGGGACTTCTTGTTCTTTCCTCCTTTCTTAAAGTCTGTCTTCTTAGCCTGTAAACCTTCTTTCTTTTCCTCAGCCTTAGTCTCCTTCTTGCCGTGGTCTTCCTCATGTAGCAATGCCATGTCCACCAAGCTTTCATAAGTCGCTCCCGTGGAGACATGGGTCATGGCAAGGCCGTGTATAGGCTCATTCAGACCTTTGACGAAGCGAAGCACCTTCATGTGTTGGGTATTTACTAAATCCAGCCCAAATCTGGCCAACTGATTAAACTGATTGACGTACTCCCTGATCGTCATGCTTCCTTGTTTAAGATTCAAGAACTTCTCTATTTGCAGGCTCCTTTCAGCTTGGGAGAGGAATTTCAACTCGAACCTTGTCCTAAAATCATCCCAAGTTTCCACTGGCCTCTGAGCATTAGTGATCTCCCACCAATAGGAGGCCTCATCTTTGAGTAACCACACTGCTAGCTGTATCTTTTGCCTGTCATCAACTCCGAAGATGTCAAATAGATCCTCAGTCTCCTTTAGCCAATTTCTTGCTCCTACATAAGGGTCAGTTCCATGAAGTCCTTTCCACCCATAGATTTGAAGTCTCTACATGTTTTGGCAAAAGCATTTCCAAGAGGAGGGGCAGGAGGAGGAGGAGGAACCGCTGCCACTGGAGGAGGAATGTTTGCTGGGCCCGCGTCATTGGCCCTTGCTTCTAAGTACCTCCTAAACCAGCCGGGTATCGTTACTCCTTCAGGAAGGTTAAGGTCTCCAGACATGCTGAAACAGAAAAGGAAGATTCAAAATGAAGGATAGAGAGAGATAGTACACATGGCTTTTGGGGAATAATGCCTTTTAAAATATAACACTTTTTCTTGAAAAATGCTTCTTTAAACTTTCTTATGAAAACAATTTCAAAAACTTTTATCTTATCTGGTAAACCTATGCTCTGATACCAAGTGAAACACCCCACCTCCGTTAGGGTCACTCACAAAGGGAATGCCCTAATTTTGGTGGAGGTTTTTAAGTATAAGTCACAGATACACAAGACAGATATAAATACACATATTTTTAAACAGCGGAAAACACAACAACTTTTATTTCCTCAAAATACGTGTCATACAAACCATACCATAATTGTCTTACAATACTTCCAAAAACATTACATTTCCATAACTGTCTTGATTTTCAAAGAAGCATAAAACATAAAATATAGCAGCAAAATCCCCATAATGATAACCAAAGCCATGATGCAAACAAAAGAGATCCAAACCGTACATCTACTGTCTTCAAGCTTGTAAAAGAGTCTGGCTAAGCTGAGTTGTTTCCTCCCTGTGGACCTGGGGGGTGATACGAAAGAAAAGAAGACGAAAAGAAAAACGGGGTCAGACATAAAGCCTGAGTAAATCTAGTGACTTTTCAGTATATGAATAAGAAAAGGATATGGTAGACATAAACTGAAAACAGGATAGTATCATAACTAATGGAGTGTAGTCTAGAATCGAATATACTATCGAACCCACACTATATCTATGCATTTACTAGGATTATTCTAACTGGCACCTCATGCTGAGGGTGAAGTGATCCTTTTTGTTTTTACTAAAGATCGGCTCCTACTCGTACGTGTGTCATACAGCTCCCCCAAGAAGTGTAGATACCTATGCTGGTCCCACCATGGGGTGTATCAAGACCCATGGTGGCGGCCTCGACACAAATTACTAGAAGACATAGGTTATACTACTGGTGTCCCCAGTGCCCTGCTTGTCTGCTCCGGAGTGCATGCACGACCACACACCGTTAGACCTACACTGTGCACCCAACAATTGCCGTTATTTGACCGCTTATATTCAGCCCAGTAATCGTGCCCCACCCTGCCTAGTTTCAGGGTACGTTGATACCTAAATTGGGTTACTGCTGAAACGGGTCCCTACGTTACCAGGGTTTTCTAGTCAAACATGTTAAGTGGTTAAGTGTCTGTATATACCTAACCCCACCCATCAATATTTGTTAACATGTTGAATCTTTGGTTAAGTGTTTTCAGTTGACTTAACCCTACCACCTGTCCTTAGCCTTTTAGAGCACCGACCACTCACATTAGACAGATATCACTACGGTTACTGGATGTGCCGGTTGGTTCCGGGCAGGTTTACACCGTAGTTCAGTCTAACCTCGGGTCTTTATTGGGCTCAATCTTTAACCACCCACATTGGATAGGTATTGTTGTGACTACTGGACAGCCGGGCGGGTCCGGGCAGATTTACGTCACAACTCAATCCAACCTCGGGTTAAACATGTCGTATTTTCTAAATTTACATTTCACCATTCAATTTAATATGTAAATATCATGTTCTTCATTTTTAGGTATAACAATTTATACCGCTATAATATCACAGTCGTTGGCATGCGCCAAACATGCCAACATATATATATTTTTTATCATGTTTCACACCCAACGCTATTACCCCCGTTTGAACGTACTAATGTTGGGCTCGACACAATTCAGCCCAACTTGATAAACGTGAGAAAAAGGGGAAATCAAGAACACGTAATATTTCTATGTCACATAAAAGGTGTGTAGCGCATGAACTTGCAATTTGGCGATTCAACTAACATAAACATTTGATCATATGAACTTGCATTCAAATAGGCATATGACTAAGTAGGTGACATGTGAAATAGCATAACTTTGGATTTGCCTAGATGTGAATTTAAACACATATAACAAGGCATAATGTCAAACACCAAACTAGCATGTTACATGTTCATAAAATGTCCACTTTTTATCATAACCCAAAGGTGTAAACTAACTTTAAAACAAGCAGTCCATTTTAACATGATACTAGCATAATTTGTGTAACCCAAATAATACTTAATATTAATCAAATTATACTTGTGATGAATCTAAGATGTATACATAGGTTTTGAGTCATATAGGCATAAAAGATCTCAAATCTATAACATGTTTACATAAGTATATAGTCCATGATATCAACATAAACATAAAGGGGATATTAACATAAACATGAGATGGTTCTAATCATAGACTTTGCCACAAACTTGCAATTACCATTACTTTCATATACAAACGTATAATAAGCTTGCATCGATCCATTTATGCCACAAATATCAATACACAAAATCACGATAGAACATTACAATACATAGAATTTACATCATGGCGCAATAATACAATTCTATTCTCAATTACATCGTATCACATCATAATTTTATTCAGATTCTAAAAGACCACTATACTTACAACGTGTGACGAATTCTTGGTTTCTGATTTCTATTTTCTGAATTTGGAGATGCTCTCCATTGAGTAGCAATTTGTTGATCGATTTGATTTGACTTTAGTTTGCTTCTTAGTTTGAATCTTGGAGGCTACGATCATCTCCTTCCTGACAGCATGACGACACCTCTTTTATTTTCTTATGTGAATTAGTTGAGTTTTAGAGTGTATTTATAGAGTTTCAAACAGTTTTGAGCCGTCGGATGCAGTCAGGGGGAAAATCAGACCGTACAGCACAACAGAAATCGAATTAGGGTTAGACCCATCTGGTCAGGCCGACCAGACAAGTCGACCTGCAGGTCGACACCCAAGTCGACTGCGCAGTCGACTTGGGTCGACTTGGGGGTGCCAGGTCGACTGCCCAGTCGACACTAGTGTCGACCTAGTCACTGGGCGGGAATTTTCCCGCCCAGCCCAGTTTGAACTTGAATTCGAATTTTAAACCTATTCTGAGCTGTTTTTGAATTTAAAATTTGTTCTGAAACTTCCGGAGGTCATAACTCCTTCATACGGAGTCCGTTTCACGCAAACTCGGACTCTATCTTAACCAGAATTCCGAGACGAACGCAATGGCATAAGCCATTTCCCTTAATTCTTTCATTAGAATTAATTATACTTTAATTTATGAATTTCACTGTTATAGAATATACGGGGTGTTACAATATATATAATTCGATAAACGTACCATTCATTTGCGTTGTTAGCGATTTATCTTATTTTTAAGCAAGCAAAAGCAATTTTTATGCGCCAGTAGCTCCAAAGCAAGAAAATTGCCTTTAGTACCTACTATAACACTCAACAACCAAATAAAACATATATACAAGTATTAAATCTATATATCTACAATAAATATATATGAAATAGCAATTACAGCCAAAACGGCAAATAAAACATTCAACAATCACATTTATCCAAACCAGCAACATAACAAATTTTAAATCTCCATATATTATTTATACAAGTTCATTTGGTACATTCCATTTGCATAAATGCACATTTTCAAATGTTAATATTTTAGATTATTAACACTATTACAAGCATAGTCTATTTTGTTCACGTTAATAATTTAGTTATTCCAAATTTCAACATATCCTAATATTAGCCAAGTGTATAAAAACTAACATGTTCACTTTATTCAACTTAATTGGTTCAAAATTTCAATACCGAGTTTAACATATTATTTCTCAAATTCCATATCTCAAAACATCTATTTTATTAATATTTTAGTTTAAATCACGAAATACCCTACCGCGATTTTTCCAAAAATTTTATTTACACATATCTTGAAATTTACAAGTTGAATTTTACAATTTTCTCTTTCATTAAAAAACTATAATCCAATAGACCTATAAGATTCTTGTTTCAATGAATTCCAACTTATTTTGGATTCTATACATTCATTTAAACATTAATTGGGAAAATTATAAACTGCCGCTACGCATCGAGCTCGTTTTTAATTATATTTAATTAATTCGTTCACCCTTCGTTAAGTTTATAAATTATAAACCTATTCACTTATATTTCACAAAACTAGTTAACCAATCATATTCAACTTGGAAAAACAGCTACCTATATCATCGAACATCCAACTGTAAACACTAATCCATATAATTCATAACTAAACAATTCACTTTATCAACTTATTTCATTGATATGATTTAGTTGCTTTAGTTAGTTGATTCAATTTCAAACATAATTAAGTATATATATCGTTTATTTTATAACTTATGTTTCATCAATTTTTATTTTACCATTCATTATCCATGACATTACTTGTATATTATCTAATTGCTTATTCCTATAACATTTTAACTTCTTAAATAATTGGTAAGTTATGTGTGCTATAGAAAAGGATTGATTATAATACAAGTTCAAAGGTTTTAACTCATTTCAATTCATTATTTAAAATTCTTAAGCCATTTTACTTTAATTATAACTCTCTTAGGTTCCTAATATTCAGAATTTTTTAAAATTTAAGTTTATTTCGTTTCATTAATTAGTCAAGATTTCAAGAATTAAATTTTCGGTTCATTTTAAAATCAATTTTTTTGAAATAATATATAAAATACTTTTTTTTTCAACCATACTTCAAAAGATCCAAATGAATTCGGTTTTCTCAATTCAAGGTAAAAATTTCTAAGTGGTCTCCCCCACTCACACTCTTGAAAATAAACGTCGATGATGTGTGTTGTGACACCCACGTCCATTAATGTCACTCTTTATTAGAAGGCATTAAGTTTTGTGAAGCGTTATAGGTAAACAGAAACATTACAAGACATATATAAAATAATAGTGGAATCAAAACTTTATTTAATAGAGAAGCGTCGTGGTTCAAACCCAATTACGTAATAAGTCTAGAATACTGAAAACATAAAACTTTTGCCTTGAACACAAATCATCATCAGAGTGCAATAATACATAAAAAGAGCATAATCCCCAAAAATGTAGCGATAGCAGAGAAGATACGAAATCAAGCAGTACATCTAAGCAGCTCTAAACAGAAGGAAGGAAGAATCCTGATCGGGCTTGAATATTCCTACCCTGAGAACCTGAGGGGGAAACGGAAGAGAAAGAAGATGGAACAAAATGGATCAAACATAAAATCTGGTGAGTCCAGTTACTTTTAGTATATAAATTAGTAAAAGCATCATGACATGCATATAAGTTAGAGAGAGAGAACAGTGTCATAAGGCAGGTAGAACAAGGTAAACAATATAAACAGAATAGAACATGCGTTGCGCTCCTCTAATACTTTTCTATGCACCAATACTAGTATAAGAAAATAAGATGATCCCAACAAGTACAAGATGGTGGACTTAGGTGTACTTCTAGTGAGAGGTTTTTACCCCATACAATAACTGGTAGACCAACAGAACTGATAGGTGTTACCCCCAACGATAATAACGAGTTCTTAAACAAGCAAGACTAGATGTACCCTAATTACTACCCCCAATTGATCGGCTACCTAACTCGTAGATACCTTATGCTGGCCCCACATTGGGATGTATCACTTCCTAAAGTGGCAACCCTTTGTTAACAAGATATGCACAAACCATTTCTACAGATGTCACATCGTCTTGTGTTCCCTAGCAAGCGGACCCATGCATGCATATGAATCTGTTGGAATGCGCCGTCAATACCCTCGCTCAAGTGACCTCTTATAACCAGCTCAGTAAGCGTGCCCAGACCCCGACCTAATTCGGGGTTCCCCATTTAATACCAAGATAGGTTACTGATTGAAATGTGTCCCACAGAACAAATGATAAAGCTTCCCTCTAGGCTTCCATCCCCACTACTAGGATTTCAACAGGTTATGCCTACTGGTTTAACAAGATTGCATAACGCCAGCAGGTTAAGTTTGTGGGCCTATATATATAAATATTGCCAACTGCCCCAAGATTTACTTAACTCTCCTACTGATTCAAACAAGTTTACTTAACCCCTACTCAAGTTAATAGGTTCACGTAATCCTTATGGATTCAAATAGGTTAAGTATTACATGTTTATCACCATTCATTCATTTATGGTTATTAATGCGCTAGACCTCCCACATTAAGTCTACAACTTGTGGATGCTGGATATGCCAGTTGAGTCTGGGCAGACTTCTTCCACAAGTCGGACTTAACCTCGTGTCTTAGCACCATTACGTGTTTATGCACTTAGAACCCTCACATTAGATTCACCACTTGTGGACGTTAGATATGCCAAGCGGTTTCGGGTAGACTTCTACCACAAGTGTAATCTAACTTCACATCTAGGTGTGGTTACAGTTTCTAATTACTGTAAATCTATGCGTTCTCATTACTAACCAATTTTCATGTTTATCATGTCCCCAAATCCCCGTCTGATCTACGATACAAGTTGTAACGACCCGCATTCTGTGCATCGAAGGACCATAGAATATTTATTTCTTTCACATACGAAGTCGTATAGCCGTGTAACTTTGGGAGACGACTATTGGGGTCATTTCCCATGTTCTTGGTTTTTGCCAATTTTTAAATGACTGTTTTGCCCCTAGCTGATCTTGTTTCTTCCATAACTTTTGATTGGTAGGGAATTTTGACGTGAAACCACTTCCATTGGATTCAGATGATGGTTTACAATTCCATAAAGTGGTCACATTAGCCAAACGGACTTACCGTTTGGGAGATATGACTGAATTAAAGTTTAGAAGGTGAAAAGCAGCTTAACCAGGCCAAATAGGGTGATTAACAGCTAGGCCCATTGGGGGATTTCGAGATTATAGCTTTATAAGGGCTGATTAGGGTTAGAGAAACCTTTTATTTGTCATTTTTCAGCCGCCACTAACACCCTTTCAACCTTATCAATGGCCTCCACTTTCTAAAAACACCTTCAAATCACTTTCTAATCAAGGATTAAGCTTAGCAACATCAAATCAAGGAGAAATAGCACTATTTCAGAGATAGAGCTGTTGTTAGACGCTAGAAATCGCCCCAAATCAGTGGAGTTTCAGTTTTGAAAGTTTTATTTGTGGCTAAGGTGAGTGATTTGCATAGTTCCTCACCTAATTACAGTTAATTAGGGTGATTAGTGTTAATTAACGAAATTATACATGTCAAAAATCTAGAAAAATGTTTAGAAATTCTTAAATATTATTTTAAGCCTCTGTTAGAAGTTTGAGTTAATTTGGTTAAGTTTTGTTAATCCTATCATTAGTTATTGTTAAACATGATTAAGGGGAAAACATGGGTTTTGGGTATGTTTGATCCGTTTTAACATATCAAATTGTGGTTTTGGTGTTTGTGGTCAATTCTACATGTTGCTATGACTTTATGGTATGCTTTGTGATTGTTTAGAACAGTTAGAATGGTCGAAAACGCCGTCGTGTGGTGTAAAAACAGTCGCTGGAAAAGTTGCAGGAAATGACCCAGAACCGGACCAGATCGCCCCTACCCGACCCGACCGTGGAGAGCCATCTCGACCCGAGCCCTCCATCGGTGAGATAGCCTCACGAGTCAAGCATGTCACCATGAGCTGACCTCCATGAGCTGCGAGCAGAGCCACGGCCTGGAGTCACGATCTGAAGCGATGAAGGGGCCCGACCCGAACCCGATGGGTGCCCACGACCCGATCCGGTGGAAGGAGAACTAACCGAACCGCAGTGGACTGGAGCCTCCCATGAGCCAACCTGAGGAGCACGAGCCGGAGGAGAGTCACGAACCGTACCGGCTTGGAGAGGTACCCACGACCCGAACAGGATCGATGACCGTAGATAGAACAAGGAGAAGAGGACCGATCCGAATGGAAGCTTATTTCTGAACCGATCTGGAGAAGACTAAAACCCGAGATGTAGAGGTAGTCCAAATGGGAAGTTTGTACTCAGGATCCAGATGGGAGCCAATGAGTTAACTTCATGTGTTGGAATTTGCTGCGGGACGTGAGCTAAGGAGTTGTCGACGTCCATAGCTTTGAGTCACCACCGAGAGGCGATTGTTAGGCTACGGATCAGTGCAGTGGGGGTAGTTATTACTCCATGAGGCAAAGTTATCGTAGCATGGCTATGAGCCAGTGCAATGGAGTCGTTATGACTTCATTGGGCAGAGTGGACATAGCAAGGACTAGTGGCTATGGATCAGTGCAGTGGAGTCGTCATGACTCCATGGGGCAGAATGATCATAGCAAGGATATGGGTGATCAAAGCGGTGGATATCGTATGCTTTATGCACTGAGTGAGAGATGTGAGGATGGTTGCTATGCTTGATTGTTTGCCATCATTATGACATGCACACCCCCACCCCCGTATCTTTACACCATATGTTAGTGTCACCTTAGAGTATTGTACATCTTATTGTGCTAACTCTTTGGTTGCGGGTCCAGGTTCAGGTATTGTAACACCCCACATCCGTTAGTGTCACTCACAAAGGGAATGCACTAAGTTCTGTGGAGCATTTAAGGTAAAAGATGCAGATAAATTACAAGACAGAAAAAAATTAAAATAGCGGAAAATAAATCTTTACTTTATTGATAAAATAGTTTGTACAACAATTGCTTTCCAATACCTGAGTATCATCTGTCTTACAAAATAAACAAGCATAAAATAACATTTACATTCCCCAATGTAGCATAAGCCAGCCATAACAGCGGAAAAGAGAGTCTGAAGCGAAATATCCAAGAGTCTTCAAGCTTGGAAAAAGTAACAGTCCATACCAAGCAGAGCTATTCCCTCCCTGACTACCTGGGGGGAACGGAAGAAAAGAAGACGAAAGAAAAACAGAGTCAAACATAAAGCCTGAGTAAGTCTAGTGGCTTTTAGCATGTGAACAGGATAAAGTTCATGATAGGAGTAAACTGAAAAATGGGACAGTACCAGAATAACAGACTAATATAAACCAAAGCAAGACAGTTTAAACCGAATATACTATCACATCCCATTCTATATCTCTGCACCACCTAACTAGTATCCCAACTAGTAATCTGTATAAAGATGATAACGTGATTCCAATCCCTGTAATTGCGGTTGTCTTTAGGTGTACATCTATTATTTATTACCTAGATCTAATCTAGGGTTTTCTTATCGAGCGCTTCCTAGATTCAACTAGGGTTTATGCGACTTATCTAATACTTCTCGGATTCAGGATTTATGCCACCTAGGTCCAACTAGGGATTATGCTACCCGTCGAACGATGCCCTAGTCTAGGACACACTACCTAGAGTGGTATATGTTCCTAGACTTTCCCCACGTATGTGTCGCGAATCGTTTATCGCTGTCTAGATGCACATGTCCAGAAATGTGCGACCTGAGTCCCGTGGCAGGGCTATTCTAGAAACACGGAACTCGATCGGGAGATTTCAGATATCTGCCTATGCAGATGCTAAGGTCTGTTTTTCTACCAGTGGATATGGTCCCACGTGACCCCTCCCACAACTAATGAAAGGCAATCCAAGAAAATCAAGCACGAGAACTATACTCCTGCCACCTATGCCCCACTTTCCTATTGGCCAGCCTCACCCATAACTAGATAGCAAGTATATGGTCTGTTGGGAGTTCTCTGCCTTTCCGCATGCGTATCTCGACTGAATCAAGATGGTAGGTAGACGACGAGTTGCTATCACAGGGCTACTGGTCTCGCCGAATAACGCTGGTCCATCCTAGTCTTTAGGTTGCCTTATATTGCAACCAAGGCATACCCTTGGTTCTCCTAATGCAGACCTTAACCTCTGTGAGCCCAGGAGGATCATCTGCAGCCTTACAGAGGGATACCAAGAGTACCCTCACGTCCCCTCGAAGCCTCGGGCTTCGTAACCTAATTCGTTGGAGCCTTCTTTAAGATCAGATGGATGTTCGCTCCTCCTCGTGTTATACTAAGAATTACTACTTAGTTTTCTAACTAAGGTTTACCACTTAGTTTCCTGCATCGTTGTTTTCTTAACTAAGGTTTACTACTTATCCCTCTTTCTCATCAAGTTGGATTGGTTAAGTGTCATTAGTCAATTCAAGTTAGCTTAACCCATTCCTTTGTCATATTAAGCTGGCTAAGTGTTATCAGTAGTTCATGTTGACTTAACACTATCACAAACCAAGTTATATTGGTTAAGTATTTCTTATTACTTAACCCTACCCATTCATCTTGTATTGGTTAAGTGTCCCTTTTAACCTAACCTTGCCCATCTGTTTTAACTAACATGTTATAACGGTTAAGTGTTCCCTTAGTTAACTTAACCCTAACATCTGTATAATTAACATGTTCTAATGGTTAAGTATTGTCCCTTCATGTTTCAACTTAACCCTGTTCAATTTATCATGCTATGATGGTTAAGTGTTCTAAGTTTACTTAACCCTACCCTCTAGTCCAGCTAACATATTAAATTGGGTATGTGTATTTACTTAACCTTACCCACTTATCCAGCTAACGTGTTATAATGGTTAAGTATTATAAATTTACTTAACCTCACCCACTTATCTAATTATCAGGTTATAACGGTTAAGTGTCCTGAATTTACTTAACCTCACCCTCTAGTCTAATTAATATGTTAAATTGGTTAAGTGTATTAACTTTACTTAACCTCACCTTCTAGTCTAGTTAGCATGTTAAATTGGCTAAGTGTCTTAGTTACTTAACCCCTACAAGTCTTGTCTTGTTAACATGTTAAGTTGGTTAAGTGTTTTAATTAACTTAACCCTACCAATCCTAACTTAGCTTTAATTGTCTTATTAAAGCACCAACCACTCACATTAGACAGGTATTGTTGTGGCTGCCTGTATGCCGGTCGGTTCCGGGTAGTCTTACGCCACAACTCAGTCTAACCTCGGGTCTTTATTGGGCTCAATGCCTTAACCTCTCACATTGGATAGGTATTGTTGTGATTACTGGACAGCCGGGCGGGTCCGGGCAGGTTTACATCACAACTCAATCCAACCTTGGGTTAAGCATATTCGTATTGTCTAAATTTACATTTTATTTATGTAAATTATCCAGAATTCATGTCATTGCCCAAATTTATTTCTAATCAAGTTCATTAATTTAGGTATATAATTTATACCGTTTCATGCCATAAATCACCTATGTGATTTTTAACTAATTTACGTCAAGTTTCCTATAATTACCAATTTTACCCAACGTTACCCCTTCTAAATATTAGGCTAACAATCTTAGCCTAATTTTCCATCCGCATGATTTTGACATACAATATTAGGCTAAAAACTTAGCGTAATTTAGCGTACACAAAATTGGCATAAAAATAATTCATTAACATAAACATGTCATAGGTGTAAACTTGGCATTCTCTACATAGTCAATATGAACATCATAGGTGTGAACTTGCAAAATAATCAACATGAATATCATAAGTGTGAACTTGCAAAATAATCGACATGAATATCATAACATTGCATAACATGCCACAAACTTGCATATAAATATTGGGCCTAGTTAAATAGGTGTCACATGAATCATATAGTTTTCGCCTAACATAAAGGTATAACATAGTATAACCTAATAGGTGTCATATGAATCCACTAAAACATGGTATAACATGTTAATGCATAGGTCTAGGCATAACCTCAAACATAAAACTGGCGTAAGACAAAACTATATGTATAACTTTGAGAACCACTTAAGGGTGTGAACTTGCAACACATATGTATAAACATAGATCTAACAATAAACTTTCATATGAATCCTAAACGGATCTTGACATGGATCCGATTATAAGTTCTCACTTGCATAAAAACATGTGAATATAGATCTATTCTAGTCATGTAGGCACAATTAGTTTAAACATATATACATAGAGCCTACATGAATGATATAAATATTTGTGTAAATCTAACTTGCAACCTATAACTTGCATAAGCATATATTTAGATCTAACTGTATACATACAATTCGCATAAGGTGTTGATTGTTTGATTCACAATACATAAAAGATTCAATCACCACAATCATTCAAATTTTCACAAATAACAAATATAAAACAACATCGTTAATACTGATTTAATTCCATATTACAATTTACAACAAATCATGTCTTAATCACATTCCCATCTAAAGAGCCACTATACTTACAACGCAAGACGGTCTTATTTTTCTGAGATCTGAGGTTCTAAAATTGAGATGCGTTCCTTTGGGTAGACGTTGTTGTTTTGATTTTATTAGTAGCTTTAATCTCAAATTTGAATTAGCTTGAGTTGATTCGTCTCTTTTCAAGCGGAGGCTCTCCTTAGTTTTCTTCCGACAACATGGCAGCTCAAGTTCTTTTTTTGTGTGAATTTTAGTTGGAGACCTAGGGTGTTTTTATAGAGTTGCAAGTTAATTAGAGCCGTCGATGAAGCCAGGGTTAATCAAAGCCATCCGTTCTAAAGAGAAGCCAATCAAAAGAAGACAACTCAGCCCTAGTGACAAGACCAGGCCCAAAAATTCGAGCCAGGACCCAACCAGACAAACCAGGCCATACCCAGGTCGACCCCTTGGTCGACCTGGGTACCCAGGTCGACCCCTAGGTCGACCCCCTGGTCGACCTGGTCCCTGGGCGGGAATTTTCCCGCCTAGCCAAGTTTGGGTCTGTTTTTGAATTTCGAACTTCGTTTTGATCTGTTTTGAATTTTAAACTGAATTCTGAAACTTCGGAAGGCCATAACTCCTTCATACGGAGTCCGATTTACGCAAACTCGGACTCTATCTCAAGCAAAATTCCGAGACGAACGCAACGTTGTAACCCGTTTCCCTTAATTCCCACATTTAGAATTAACTATACTTTAATTTGTGAAACTTAGTGTTACAGAATTACGGGGTGTTACAGGTATGGTTTAGTATACCTGTTATTGTTTTGTTTTGTTGCTTATCGCTCAAACCAGACTTTTGTCTGACCAAGAGTTTTATGTCTCTTCTTATTACTCTGGGTGCTCTTAAATGGGTAGACTAGAGACAGGTTAGCTGGTTATGCACGAGTAGATGATCCGGAGACGAGCAGAAGGCTCCCACGTAAGATATATATATATATATTCTCCCTATTTCGCTGATGGTCACTACTTTGAGCATTAGTAGTGTACTTTTCCTTTACTTTGCTTTAGAGACAGCTTGACTGGTTGTAATAATGATGATGTGAAACATAAGCTGTATTTGAATTTTTCTGTTGCTATTGTGGTTTACTTTTTAGCTTATGCACTATCTCGCCTATTTTATGTCAAGTGTGTTATTATTATATTTTATTCCATGCGCTGTGAGACATTCTATAGGTTCCTTGCTAGTTCAAATTCCCTTCTTTCCTTTCTTTGGGGACTGTCTCGTGCTGGTTGGACATCGGCACAACGCACTTTCGTTGGAAATGCCGGCTGGTGCGGGGCGGGCCGTCACACAAGTTATGTCCCAGATTTAGATCAAGATATGGATTATTCCCCTAAATCCCAAGTTTTGGCTCAAGATCCAAATTATGCCCAAAATTCCCAATATTGTTTTACAATATGAATTATGCCCCCAAATTAATCATTCCCAATCATTCCCAATTTTGTGCGTTCGCATATTTCAGCGATAGGTCTAGGCTTGAAGGTAGCCTAGCTATAAAAACAAAAAGGGAAAGAGGGAGAGAAGAGAACAAGAGTACGCATAATAAATGAAACTGGCATATGATGATAGAATTGGGCATACTAACAGAATAGGCATAGTGACATGATTAGGCAAACTAATATAATAGCGATATCATAAACAGGCATGATGAGATCTAAACAATGAATTAGATATACAATTAATGACAGATCTGTTTTGATTCAAATTACTACAGGTATAGGCTTAGATCCAAACTTATAGGCATGTCAAGGTTACATTTTAGGTGTTTATATCTAAAAGCAACATAAACTCACGGTGATTGGATCTAAGGAACAGGGAATTGATTGCAGATGTTGAAGCATAGATATATGAATACATATAACTTGTTGTTGAAGAATAATATGCTAGAACAAATTGAGTTGGGGCAGCATCTCATTTTCGTCATTGATTTAGATGAATAAAACAATGGGATTAAGTTCCTTTATATAGCCTAGGATTAATGAATCTGGTCAGAAAACAAGTCCATTACGCAGAACTAGATCTGCCCCGGATCTGGAAGGGTCGACATCGGTGTCGACACCTCTGTACACATGGGTCGACACCTATAGGGCGTGGGGTCGACCCCCAACAAGCCGAATTCCCGCCCCTTCCCGTCTTCGATTTTCTAATTTTTGGAATATTTATTTATATATTTTTAGCTTGTATATAGTAAACTTCAAACCTCAATATCATCTTCATACGATGTTCGTTTTACGCAAACTCGAAGTCTATCTCAAATTCCGAGACGAATGCAATGGCGTAGTTCGTTTAGTTTTCAATATTTAATTAAGTATTCCTAAGGTTATCATTATAGTATTCTTTGACGATTACGAGGTGTTACACGTGCACTCATCACCAAAGCCATTTCCCGAAGACAAGAGGGGAGTATACACTTAGTTCTAAAATACATTTGAAACAATTTCTATATGAAACAAAATTTGACATATAATGACATTATTTCAAAACCATTTTTAAATCAATATTGAAAAACCACCCAAAATTAAATTCTCAAATTCATATTTAACTTTTTATTTCATTACCAATTAATTTTCTATATTTCATTTTTTTAAACCACTCAATAACCAATAGTTTTAATTATTGACTAATCGAGTAACAAATGATGAAAATACAATATTATCATCAACAAAATCAAAATTCATATATTTTCAAATAATTCTTTATATATAGAAAAATATAATTCAAAACAATATTATGTCAGTAAGCCCTATTCGAGTGTTTAGAAATCCCTATCGATGCCTTGGCGTCCCAAGTACCAACCGGAATTCATAAAAAAAACTCAACAGAATGAATCAAAACAATACAAAATCATTTTATATCAAATTACAAGTGCGCTCTCTCATATAAACTCAAACTCATTCTAGGGTATTACTACCCTATCTCTAATGAGTCAATCATAAATGGAGCTAAGGTTTTCGCAAAACCAAATCTTTGATACCAAACGTAACAACCTGGATTTTGACCGTTCAAATCAACAATGGTCCTCAGTGTCTACTTACATAAATAAAAAATACAGATAGTTATTGAGTTTTATATAAGAAAAAGAAGAAAAACAAACACAGAATCTCACAGCGAAAGGACAAAATATAATAAATAAATAATAGTTCACGAAGCTGTTAAGACAGACATTTGATTTTATTTTACAACAAATTTCAGAGTTAACTACCATAAACATATAAATATTTGTAGCGAAAATAAATAATAATACTTCTAGCAAGCGCTACATCTTCATTTCTAAACAGTGTCTTCGATAACTGAAACTCAGGCTGACCCGAGCACAAATGAAACGACAAAAATACTCGGATCAGAACTAAAATATTCTCATATCAGTTAAATCAAATTCATGTGATAAAATGAGTGCAATAACTTAAGATATGTTACCGGAACTCGTAGGATCTAAATTAACCCTAGAGGGGATGAATAGGGTTTATTGTAGTTTTTGTTGGGTAGTTAAATAATATCAATCATAGATAATAATCAGAGTAAATGCGGAAAATAAACAACACACAGATATAACTAGCTTCGACAAAACCCTGCCTACTGCTGCATTCCCCAAGGTTTCTACTAGGTATTAGTCAACAATTACAACGCTTACAACACCCGTAAATTCGCGACAATTCCTAGCCTATTTGTCCTAACCCTACACTCAAAACTTATCCCCAGTTTCTACTACGAGCTACATAAAAGGCCTCACAATCTCACTCTAGTTGCACTAATCCTATGCTCAAAACCCTGCACCGGTATCTATCCCCGAAACCAGATTTCCCCGAATTACAACCCCGTAATTCGTCTCCCTAGTTTTAAAGACAAACTAGAAAACTATAAGCTCGATTACAAATTTAAAATCTAAAAACAAAAATTAAAGCAAGACCACTTAATTAAATCAAAACCTAGTTTTATTAATTAAAAAAAACTAAGCCTTTGTCCCTTTTAAACTTGGCCGGCCATCTTCTATTTGCTCCACCCATTTTATTTTAGCCTGATCTCTTTAGTTTCTCTAGAGAAAAAAATGATGATGGTGATTGCGATTTGGCTAGGGTTTATAAACTCCTTTGATTGCCGCTATCTCTTCTCTGATGTTCTTCAATTTGCAGTCGTTATCTATTCTTTAATTGAGTTGAAAAATCCAAGTACTCTCCTTTTTCTTGTACGATTTTAAATTCGAATTACTCCATTTTTTGTGCTTGAACTTGAATGATCAATTGTCGAAGAGGATACTTGTTTTATATAGGATTTAAGATCCGAAATTATCTCTGATTTCGTCTAGTGATTTGGTCTTGATATATACGAAATTTTTGTTCTGGAATTTTCATATATACTGGAATTTCCTTCGATTTTAACTTGAATGTATGTTGTGTGATTTTGGGCTTGAAATCTTCATTGCTTTGAATTGTTAAGTTTGAAATATCCAATATTTAAGGAATATACTGCGAGATGAAATCATTGACTTTGAAATTTTGGAGTTTGAACTTTTCTTCCGAGTTTTCTGATTTAATCTTGGCGATATATATTTTTATTTCTGGAAAAAGTTATTTGCGGCTTCTGGAACTGTACTTTGAAATTTGTCTTTAAACTTTTCCATAAAGAAAAACTGATATGAATAATTACTTCCTTGATCTTGTTGAGAACTGATACTACTTGATCAGAATTTGAACAAATTTTGATCACTTTTGAACTGATAAGTACAGATTTAATACTTGATCAGTTTTTTGACCTGATATTGGTCTTTGGAGTATTCAGCATGTTTGATCTTTGATTAAACTGCTTACTAATATTCTGTTAAAACTGCTGCATGGAGTTTTGTTTTGCATTTAACTTGTGCTTCATTTGTATTTGGAGTCATTATGAAGTGTTGGTGTTCATCAGTATTGTTGTTGTGGCCTTGTTATTATTGCTGTCATACTTTGGCTTTTAAACTTGTGTCCACATTTTGCTTGCTTCTCTTGAACATTTGTAACATTTGTTATGCTTTGTACTTGGTGCTATTCTCTTGTCACCCATTCTGGTTTGACCTGAGCAATGCTAGACTTGATCACCATCCATTGTAGTGTGTCTCGACATCTTCATTTGCCTTTTACATATGCACCTTGTATATACTTGCATTGGTTACCCTGTTTGTGCACTTTCACACTTGAATTACTTTGGTCGACTAGTTTGCGCCGTAAAAAATTCATTGTTGTTGCACTATATTGCTGTCTCGGACATGCACACACACTTGTGTTCATTATAGTGTGCATTTGTATATGTCTTGGCCATGAAAACATGTTGTTTTAGTTCAAACTTATATGTTTGGTAAATAAATATTTTGGCAATCCAAAAAGTTACTCCAAACTAGTTGCACCACTCCATGTACTACTGCCCCGTCCTATTTATGCTGTCTTGTTGCCATGTCTTGTTTACTTGGAATATTGATTTGGCTTTTTTTTTACTTGAAACATAACAAAACTGAAAAGAATAGATACAATTCTTGATTTTAGTTTAACCATGTTTGAGTTTGGTACATTCAAGTATCCGGCTTTCTTGTTATACTCGATCGTTCCTGATCTTGTATAGTATTGTGCCATACTTGCAAATCATCAGAAAAATATATCAGACCAAGTCAGAAAAATGATGAGAAACACACTGAAATTCTGAGGCAAATAAAAAAATTAAAATAAATTTAGATTTGCATGTATTCAGTTTTTATTTCTATTGCAGTGTACTGTGTGTTTTTCTGTTGTGACAGGTGTGCAGATGGCTGGATAGGATCAAGAGTACATCAAGACAAGTATACGTGTAAAAAAACTTTATGAATCTGTATATGAGTGAACAAGTGTAACTGTAGTGAGGCAATGACTGTGTACAGAGTGATGAGAGTTGAAGTGAGGAATAAATGTACAGAATGGAAAAACTGTATTGGTATATGTAATAGACAAATTTGATTGTAATAAAATATTATTTTGTTGTATTCAAATCAAATTGTCTACCGTATTCAAATTCTGTAGCACGATTTCATGTAACATATTATAACTGTGAATATACAATAGTGGAGTTAAAATGTTGTACTATTTCAGATTTTGAAATAAATTATTTAATTGAATAAATATATTGTGAATTGTGTATAATAGTATATTATTCAATAAATATTTATTTCTATGAAATGAAATATAAAATAGTACAATTACAGACACATTTAAATAATATTATATGTTTGTTATCATAAAAAAAATCATACGATACATTGTTGTACCCAACAAAACTTCCATCTCCTAAGGATCCGTTAAACTAGATACTATATAATATAATACGCTATTATAATAGTGTCTATGGCTAAATAAACAATATTAAAATAGTGTAAGCGGGATTACCATTATTATCCTTACACTGTTTATACCGTTTTCGTACAGTTTGCATATAACACACCAGTAAGTTGGCGAATAGGGATGCGCCGTGATACGACAACTTTAAATCAAAATCATAGGGGGCTTGAAACGACCCAAACTTCCCCTTTCGGGAAAGCCTGGATCAAGTTGAGAACACGACGCATCAGAACACAAACAATAGAACATTTCATTGTTATTACAACAATTATATCAAAGTACAAGAATATATCAGAGTATAAATAAATATTACACAGAAAAATATCAGAGATTTAAAATTACAAAGTAGCGGAAAAATAATATATAAATACAAAGCGTAGCGAAAAATAACAACTGACACAACTAGAAGAGATATACGGATACAAAGCTTTCCGAATATAGCTCCAGCTATAATCCAGGATCCTGGGAAAAGAAATATTTGTGAAAAACCAAAACTACAAGCTGCCCGTGTGGAAAATAATCGCACCCAGAGTTTAGGTTAAAACAATAAACTCTAGGTCAGTCATGGGACTGGGGTAAGAAATAAAACAGTTATTAATTTGATTTTAAAGTTAGGTAAATCAAGGGACCACGCCGTATAACACGGAACGGGTTTACTCCCAAGAATACCAGTGCATAAAACAAACAGCGCAATGCTAATTAAAGAAAAACGAAGCTATTATAAGACTCAGGTCCTATTACACAATGCAACGCAAGCCGGAGGATAAAGTTTTACCTTATAATAGCCAAACATGCTTGGTAAGTGAAATTTATCTTTTATTATTACTATAAGTCACTACTACAAAAGTGGGCATATTCGACACTAATTTGTGTGCGTTGCATGAAAAGTGTGGCGAAAGCTATGATTTCTTCGAGCTTCTGCAACAGCATTCATATGTTGTTGCATTATACGTGGATGCACTGTTGCGGTGGGAATTTTAGTGTTCTAATGTGCAACACCAGTTAAAAGCGTAGCATTACGTATATATAATCCAGCTCAGCTATCCACGTTATCAACATATAAAAACCCCAACCGTAGATGAAAGATTAATCCAACGGTTCAAACCATCTATGGATCTGATGATCTTAATGTTAGTCATCATCCAATCATTGACAGCCACGTCATTTCATTCTTTTGACGAAATTTTGGCGCGATCTTCTCCCTTCATGAAATCGTTTTCTTCTCTATCATCTAATCGTTTTCCCCCTTTTTACTATTGACAAAAATTTAAACCTAAATTCACGTCAGTATCGATCCTCTCCTCGACAGCAAATTCTATTCCGAAAAGGATGAAGCTTTGAAACGCTTTCTAGTTTTGATTGCTCAGGGCGCTGACATCGCCAGTTTTTTCCCTCAGGTTCAGTTTGTATTGCACTGTGAATTAGTTGCGCTTATTATAGATTGGATTGTGAGTAATTAGTAATTAGTTCATTTGTTACATTTTGGAAAACCCATTCGCTTATGAGTAATTAGTTGCGCTTATTATTGATTTGGGATTTGGGATTATGCTGAGGTTTATTCGAAAATTATACCCAGCAATAAACCATGAGAACCGGGCTACTGGCATGAAAAAGACATTCATTTATTATAGAGGTCGAGCTAGTTAAGGAATGGGGACTGCGGTTAATTTGCACTGCTTGAGGTTCATACCTTACACTGCGGTTAATTTGTATGCTTGAGGTTAATTTGCACTGTGGTGTGTATGCACTGCGGTGACATCCGAATTTTAAGCCTCTTACCGCAGATTTTGACAAAATCTGAAGCAGGCACTCAAGCATTTTCGTTTTATTACAATACACATCATACACGCAGTGCATATATACACTCACAAGTATACACGCACGCACAAGTATACACGCACAAGTATCATAAGTATACACGCACAAGTATACACGCACAAGTATCACAAGTATACAAGCTCAAGTATCATAAGTATACACGCACAAGTACACACGCTCAAGTATCATAAGTATACACGCACAAGTATACGCGCACAAGTATCACAAGTATACAAGCTCAAGTATCATAAGTATACACGCACAAGTACACACGCTCAAGTAGACACGCACAAGTATACACGCGCGCACAAGTATACATGCACGCACAAGTATCATAAGGCAGCCATCTGAAGGCACGCACAATTATACACACACAAGTATCATAAGTATACACCAGAGACGTATGCAGAGATTTTAAAAAATCACCAGCATTCACAAACAAAACAACGTACCATTCACAAACATTCAAAAACATTCACCAGCATCCATCATCAGCCATCACCAGTCATCACAAACTTCCACAACCACACAAAGTTTCACAAATATTCACAAAATTTCAAGCCAAAAATCATTACCAACAGAATAAAACCAACATCCACAAACATCACCAGTCATCACCCGCATCATCACCAGCATCCACACTAGCATCAGCACCAGCATCCATGTCAGAGTCATTGTCCATGTCAGAGTCATTGTCTATGTCAGAGTGGCTGTTAAGGATAGAGCATAGTCAGCGACCAAACCAGAGTTTCTTGTTGTGGAGGGCAAAGTGATCTTTGGATGATCAAACTTCAATAGGTATGTTAATTCTATTTCTGTAAACATTTTGTGATCCACCTAATATATTATATTATCAAACTTCTATTTCTGTAAACATTTTGTGATCCACCTAATATATTATATGATTCAATTCTCAAATAATGTGATCCACCTACGAGTTTATATGCCTTAATTATCAAACAATTTGACATGTAACACACATTAATTATCAAACAATTTGACATGTAACCACATCTGAAGGAAATTCAAGCCATACAATAACAGTGTCTCAAATTCAAGCCACACAACCACATCTATGTACAACTAACAGAGCACCAGTTTGTATTATTATTTCAGAATCTTGGGTGGGGCATTATAACCTTGTATGTATGTATGTGAGTGTGTGCATGTGTGGTTGTGTCTCACTATAAGAAACTGTGGATGGAAGTAAAATTTACCTATGATCACAAAAAAATGGTATTCCTCCCTATTGCTCACAAACAGAATTTCAGGCCTCGTCAAAGGATGAGTATGTGTGGTGCGCTCAACCCTAATGATGTATTTCTTGTTGTCGAATCGAGCAGCAAAAACATTCTCCAAGCCAATGCCTTCATAAAATTCCATTTTCAGGTATAATGATCTATGGTCAATTCGAGACCAATGACAGTCGTCAATTTCACACACATTTCCCATTGGCGTCATTAATTCTTTTATTGCAGGAACATTTGTCTTCAGGAACTCGGGAAAGCCAACAACTCTGGCCCATGATTCTGCCTCGAACGCTGGTTCAGGCTCAAATTCTTCAGCAGACCATTGTTGCACATAAAAAGCACCTCCAATTTTTGTAAAAAGTTTCAACATTAGCGCATGATCACGCGTACTGTAAGATGGGCATGTTATTAGAAAAGAGTTTTTGGGTATAACCCGTATAGTCCACTCCTCATTAAGCTTCAGCGTATGCCTAAGCGTGAGATGCACAAATTCGTAAGTCCAATGTCCTGAAAGAACAGTGGCAGTGATGCATAGTGAAGAGTCCTCCATTGTTTTTTTTTTAACTTTTGACGATGGAGTTTTGTTTAGGAGTTGAAGATGTAGATGACGATATGCTTCTGAAGCTTGACAAGATATGAAGTGACACACTGTACGTGGCAGTAATATGGGAACTGAAAACTTTTTGCTCAGAAGACGAATGGCCATATGAAATTGCTTATTTGTTGGCTGGCATGAGTGACCAATCGCCAATGGTCAGTAAGTCAATTGTAATAATTGTGTTCATAACATTTTACTAAGAAGGCCAATGGCCATTCGATGCCACCACTTATCAAATAACTTGTTATCATTTGATCAGGTGCATATTTAATTCTGGAAGGCAGAGGGATACATTTTGCAGATCGGATTGCTGCATATATATGATTCATATATAGGTACATACTAACATACATATATATTTCCTATTGCAATCGGATTGCTGCATATATATGATTCATATATATAAATGAGTAATACATTTTGCAGGTGTGGACACATGTGTACATGTTCAGAATTCGCTAAAGAATTGGCCAGGAATGGATCAGGATAATGTCCCTTATGCCGTGCACCTATTCTTGAAGTAGTTCGAGCTTACTGTATACAATGAACAAAACGGTGTAGCTGATTTTTGAGTTTTGATATTTGGATAATTAAAACAATTGCTTTGGATGAGTTTCTTGTACAAAACCTGTATTGCAAAATATTTAATTAAAGCATTGTATTTCTATCAAATTAGTGTTGCATTTTCCTTCTTCTACTGTTGCGTTAGCTTTTATTGATATTGCATTTCATTGTAATGGTGTTGCATTACATATTGTAGTGGTGTTTCATTACATTAAATATAATTGCTTACCCGTCGCACGTGGACCCCACAGCTGACGTGGATAGCTGGTGTGGCATGTGACACGTGGAGTGCTGACATGGAGAGATGACGTGTCGTGTGACACGTAGACAGCTGACGTGGAAAGCTGACGTGGCGGCACTGGAAGCCAGGCCCTAACTAATGCTTAAGGCAACGCTGAATAGTGTTGCATTACGTGCAAATAGTGTTGCATTATGGCTATAATGCAACACTTTCTTTCCGTGGCCGTAGATGGGCAAAAGTGTTGCCTTAGGTGGCTACTGCAACGGCCGCGGATGCCACGCCCCCCTGGTGTTGCCTATTTGAAAAAATGGCCTACGACAACGCTTTTTTGATCTACGGCCACATAAAAATAGTGTCGAATATGCCCACTTTTGTAGTAGTGAGTGTATAGTGTAGAAATCAATTTCGAAAGTAAATGTATCAATCCTAGACGACATGGGTACCATATATCATGTCGCCAATATAGGTTTACAATTAAAACCGCAAAGCTCGTATTGGAAATTTGGATTTCCATCATGATGGCTCCTAATTCGAAAGATCTATCGCGTAGTGCAATTTCCCACGGCTTACGTCCAAGGCATGAGAAAATGCTGTAACGCACATCTGCACTATATCCAGGATATCGAGTATCTCCGCAACTTATGTCCCGTGCATGAGAAAATGCCGCTTACTCTATCCATCTGGGAATCGGGGGGTGTGCCCTATCCCTTTGAGTGTGGAGCGACCACACTCAGCTCATCTCAGTCGACCGAATCCATCCTCATATCGAAAGCATACTAACCTGACCATCAGTTCAAAATCATACCGGTGTGTGAGGCTCGCAAAGTAATGCTACACAAAGCTATGCTAATTAAAGTTATGCTTTGATCATCAACCACAAGGCTTTTCTTTTCAACAAAAGCCTTGATCCATGCATCTCAGCATGCCACATTGTCAATCCATACCATACTATTGATTTCTGCTAATATATAACCTCTAAGTTTGTACGTCTCAGAGAAGGGTGTTAAGCAAGAGAATAAATTCTCTGCCACCAAACAGATATATATTTAGCAGAGATCAACGAGTACAGCATAAATACAATGTGAGATATACCATCCATTTACAAGTTCGTTCTGGGTCTAAACAAAACCGAAGGCACCTTATTCCTCATCCCGTATGTACAATACATGAGAGAGGCCCTCGTATATCCGAACAATCAACAAATATGTCTGGATGGCTACCACTGTATCCCCTTCAAGGTAGCTACTCCAATCATGGGCATCAGTAGCAACTCATCCATTTGATGTGAAGATCGTCGGTCCTGCACCGTCTTCAATCTTTGTTAGTCGTCGTATTCATTATTCAGAATGAGTTAAACCCGGTCTTTCCGAATAACTCGCGTATTTTATAATCAAGTGCTATAAAAACACATCATATGCCTCATTCCAATTCAGAATATTCTTTTATTCAAATATTTACATTTTTAGGAAAAGGTTCCCATTAATTTTATCAAAGATAAATTCTTTTAAATTTTTTTTTTATCTTCCTTTTGATCTCATTTCAAAAGATTTTATTTTATCTTTTCACAATTCTAAACCAAATTAAGGTTTATCAACTAGTCGGGATTAACGAGCCTTACAAAAGTAATCATTTATTTTGTTAATCCCAATCCCAACCTAGTCATCACATGGAGCAAAACTGGTAGTACTCCATATCTAACACCCACGGTGTTATCGGTAAATTTAATTACCATTTCACATTCAAATCTAATTAAAGATTTAACTATCGCTTGGAGTAAAACTGGTGGTACTCCATCCTCGATCATTTCATAAACTCGGTAACTTTAATCCCCTCATTCATATTTCAATTGAATTAAAAATTCATTAAAACTCTAGTTCAGTTTTAATCTCAAAAATCATTACTTAATGATTATTTGAATTTAAGAAATTAATCTTATCTTTAATTGGGTTAAAGAACTAATGTCTTTTAAAACATAGTTCATGATAAACCCAAATCTTCTTCCATTATCTATGGAATCTTCACGGAAATCATAACAGTTTATAATCGATAAAAATTTCTGTATCAGACTAATAATATAAATGGAATAGCGGCAAGGCCTTTTAAATTCCATATATAGTAATAGTCTTCATTCACAGAAGCTCATCTCGATTATTACCAAATCGAACTCCATTCAATTCCAATTTAATATATTAAATTGGAAAACTTTACATTGGAAATTTTCCATTAAATCTTAATAAAAAGATTTATAAACTCGAAATCATTTCTTCACTGTTAATTGGGTTAAAGAACAAATGTTATTTAAAACATTATTCACGGTAAACCTAAAATCCAATTTCAATTCAATTCTAATTTAATATTAATTAATTGGTAAACTTCATTAATCTTAATTCAATGATTTATTCTTTTCTCAACTGGGTTTAAGAACAGTGTTAATGAAGACACCATTCATGACAAACCCAAAATCCAATTTGAATTAAATACAAGGCACTGAATAGAAATTATATCGGCTTATATTCAATATCAAATTCTGAAACCAATGGATATCGTATAGGGAATAACGATATATATATATATATATATATATATATATATATGCCAAATTCCTCAACAATATCTGTAGAATCACGGAATCCAATATCGAAATATTTCGAAGCTTATTTCCATTCCAATTTATTCGTTGGAAAATTCTGGTTATTTTAAAACCATTTTCATATCCAATTTGTTTATTTCTAAAAATAATTAAATTATTATTCTAGTTAATAACTAGTTCATTTCGACAAAAATATATTTATCTTTTCAAAACTGGAATTTTTCATCAAAAATCTTTTCAAATCATTTATTATGATTTTACATAATTTTTCCATATTTTTAATAATTTTTATAAGGCCCTTACAGTCGGTTTCCAATAACGGCGACCGAACTGCATTCAAGCGACCTTTTCAGAAATTGATTTAGACATAATTCCAAATCCAACCATTATATTTCGAATATCTTATATTAATTGGAAATCTCTTTTCTATACAAACCCAACGGTTCTGGTTTTAAGAGAATCCGTCGATCGGATCTCTCGTAACATCAGTTTGAAGTTAATGGTCGAAATTCGTGAACGGTCACTGCGCGGCGCGTTCTATTCAGGACATTAAATATATATAATATATACAAATATTATATATATTTCATCGATTTCCATTTAAAACGTATTTTATAAATATTTATAAATTCGTTGTAAAACGATTTCAATTTCATTTTCAATTTATATCAAAATTGAATATTCTATATATTTATCATATTAAAATGATAATATTTTCAAAATATTAGATTTTGAAATCACTTCTTTTTTATATTCATTATAAAATGAATAAAACCGATCGATAAACCCGTTTGGGTTAAAATGGTGTTTCTATACTTAACCTGGCTTCATATTTTTATATTTTTGTGTCCATCTAAAATCGGACATCAAAATCATAATTTTATTCTTCACTGAATATTATTTTAAAATATTCGTTATTTTAAAATATTCTTTATTTTAAAAGATTCTTTACTTAAAAATATTCTTTATTTTAAAATGTTCTTTATATTAAAATGTCCTTTATATTAAAATGTCCTTTATTTTAAAATGCTCTTTATTTCTGAATCGGAATGCGACTCAATCAATTACCATATAATTTCAGTTATATGGATTTCATACATCGCATGTATACAAAAATAATGATAAACAATCATTAAAAATTCATACAACATCTAGAGTGCATTTTATAACTGTATAAGCATTAAATATAAATAATTAACGCTTACAACAGTCTGTCAACCAATCGATTGACATACATCTAAACAATTGGGATTAGTGTATATCAAATATCATCCCAATACCCGTGTGGGGTTTCAACCAACAAATACTGAATGCTATTTGTGCAGTTGGGCGACATGTAAAATTTATCGTCCCAATCAATGTAACGATGCTAATTTTGCCCGGACCCAATCGATCGCAAAATCGACCAAGACCGTTCAAATCCCGCATATGTTAACTTTGGGAATACAACACATCAGAGCAACAACAGAAGGCTTTTATAAAACATTATAATAATGTTACATCAGAGTATAGAATATTAGAGTACATCGAATAATATAATAATACACCGAAGATAAATTACAATAAATTTAATACATTGCAACAGAAGACTATAAATGGTCTAGATACGACTTCAAGCTTCAATCCAAAATCTTGCTTAAGAGATAAATATCTGCAAAACAAGCTACTCGACTGCCCGTGTGGAAAATATGGGCACCCGAGTTTGCCAGTGAAACAAACTACAGGTCAGTCATGGGACTGGTATGAGAAAACTAACTTAACTAATCTAATAATAAGGCTAATCACAGGACCACGCTGCTAACGCGGAACAGGTTTACTCCATTGGATTGTCAGTGCATAAAATAACGTAAATCGTTAAAAAATGCAATTCTTTTTAGAAAAATGAAATCATTATAAGACTCAAGTCCCATCACACAATGCAACGCAAATCGAAGGATAGAGTTTTACCTTATAATGGTCAAAAATGCTTAATATGATAAAAACGGATTTGATATTATTACTAGTGTATATATGTTTCAAAAACAGTTTCAATCATAATGTATCAATCATAGACGGCATGGGAGCCATATATCATGTCGCCATATTAGTTCTACAATCAAAACCGATGGTGTCATATTGGAAATTGGTTTTCCATCATGAATCAAGGCTTGGGATCATCCTCTCTGATTAGAGACACTCTAACAAATGCCTCAGGATTCCCCGCAGTGAACCCTTGGATCTTCAGGGCTGGTCCACACATAACGTTAGTGGATTGGCAATTCCTGAACACACGCTTTCCGGTTCTTTTGAACCTCTAATATGGGCACTAACAACCTATAAAACTGAGGTACCTCATAATCCATCATCCACATAAGTAAAATTGTCTGGGCTGGTAAGACGCAGACACCACTTCTTAGCTAGAAAGATATGTGTGCACTCCCTGCAGTCCTGATCCCATTTTTGACTCATACCGGGGTGTGAGTCTCGCGAAGTCATGCTATACACAAAGCTACACCTAAATAGGCTATGCTTTGATCATCAACCACGAGGCCTGCTTTTCAACAAAAGCCTTGATCATTTGCATCTTGGCGTGCCACATTGGCAATTCACGCAATGCGATCGATAACTACCAATACATACCCTCTAAGGGTGTTAAGCAAGAGAATAAATTCTATGCCACCAAACGGATATACATTAGATAGAAATCAATTTAATATACATGAAATGAATTCCACTGTCAGACACGCATCCGTTTACAAGTCCGTTCTGGGTCTGAACGAAATCGGAGTCACCTTATTCCTCCCCGTATGTCCAATACGAAAGTGAGGTGCTCGCATATCCAAACAATCAACAAGTACGTCTAGACAAACTACCACTATCAACCCTTTACTGGGAGCTACCCAATGTCGGGCATCAGTAGTCGTCTATTCGATGTGAAAATCGCCAGTCTTCAATCACCGTCTTCAATACCTTCGGTTTAAATCATCTTATAATTATTTGAAATGAGATTGAACTCGGTCATTTCAAATGATTCTCGTATATATATAATTTTAAACCATTTCATATCGTCCGTATTATTTTATAACGATTTATCGCTATTTTTATTTATATAAAAATAGCTCAAATTAATTTAACGACGCTTTAGGTCGATAGGCGGCCCAGGCGCTGTTTTCATCAAAATTCGATTTACACATATCTCGAAATCTAACCGTTGGATTTTAACAAAATTTATATTGTCGGAAAGATCTTCCCAAAGAGGTCCTAACGGTTCCAGTTTTGGGAAAATCCGACGGTCGGATCTTTCAGTATAATCGTTTAAAGTTACGATTTCGAAACGCGAACTACTGTACGCGATTCGTTTAATTTTAATTTTAATATATATATATATATATATACATATATATATAATTCGCTCGACGACTTCAAAACCATTTATTGATCAACTAATTTATTTCTACCATGCATTGTTCTAGCGAATCATACATTCAATAAAAATGTAATTTTTATTGATTAACCAATTTATTTCAACTCTGCATTTTTTTTAGCGAATCATACATTCAGTAAAAATGTAATTTTTATTGATTAACTAATTTATTTCAACTATGCATATTTTTCATTATTTTCATATACACAATAAATATGTAAAATTTTATCTTAAAATTTTCTATTTCAAACAATGATTATTTTACATGAATCATGCTTTACATCAAATATGTAAATTTTAATGTTTCCACATTATTATCCAAACATGAATACTTGCATAATTCCTTCTTTACATTAAAAGTGTGAATTTTAATGTTTCAACCATTTTATCTATACAACGAATATTTACATATATTTTATCTTTACATAAAAAAATGTAATTAAATTTTTTTAATCTTTACATATAAATTCTAATATATGCATTTACAATAAAAGTGATATTTTATACTTTTGGTGACAATTCTAATTTATTTTTGTTCAATCCTTTTTAATTGACAAAATGTATATTCTTGTTTAATACTTTTAAATGAACAAAAATGTCCATTTTTGTTTTCATTCTTTTTTTAAATGACAAAAATGAATACTTTTAGTCTCGTTCTATTTTAAAGATAAAAATGAATGTTTTTATTTCATTCTTTTACATTTGACAAAAATGAATGTTTTTGTCATTCTTTTACATTTGACAAAAATGAATATTTTTGTTATTCTATTTAATGAACAAAATGTCTCCTTCTTTCTAATGAGCAAAATGTATCTTTTTGTTTAATCATTTTTAATGAGCAAAAATGTCTCATTCTTTCTAATATCTTTGTTTAATCATTTTTTAATGTGCAAAAATGTTTCATCTTTTCTTTAATCCTTTTTAATGATCAAAAATGTAATCTTTCTTCTTAATGACCAAAATGTATATTTTGGTTTCATTCTTTTTAAATGACAAAAATGTATATTTTGTCTCATTCTTTTTAATTGACTAAAACGTATATTTCTAATTCAACTATTCTAATTTGCCAAAAATGTTCATTTTGGTTTCAACAATTCTAATTTGACAAAAGGGCCAATTTTGTTTTCAACTATTATATTTGAAAAAATTGTTTTAACTCTTTTATTTAACAAAAATGTAGTTTTTATTTTAACTCTTATGTTTTGACAAATTGTACATTTTGTTTTCAACTAATATAACACCTTTATTTCCATCCTTTTTCTTATGTACTCTAATGACAAATAAAAGAATATTTTATTTGTTTACCTTTTTCTATGTGTTCTAATAACATATAAAAGAATATTTTAAGTGTTTACATTTTTCCATGTATTTTAATAACATATAAAAGAATATTTTATATGTTAACATTTTTCTATGAATCCTAATATCATATAAAAGAATGTTTTTATATGTTAACATTTTTCTATGAATCGTAATATCATATAAAAGAATATTTTTATATGTTAACATTTTTCTATGAATGCTAATATCATATAAAAGAATATTTTATATGTAAACATTTTTCTATGTATTCTTAGCAAATTAAAATGATATTTTTTATTTGTTAACAATTTGTATTCAACATAACAAATAAATAAGGATAATTTATTTGTTACAATTTCTGATTTAACTTAACAAATAAAAATGATAATTCTATTTGTTAACAAATTTCTAATTAACAAAATTGATATTTTGTTTTATCTAAACTATTTTAACAAAAATGAGTATTTTTGTCCAATTATTATATTTTGACAAAATGATAATTCTAATTCAAATTTGTCAAGAATGACCATTTTAATTCAACTATTCAAATTTGTCAAAAATGACAATTATATTTTGTCAAATCTAATTCTACACAAATGAAAATTATATTTTATTTTGGGGACAATTCTAATTTGATATAAATGACAATTATATTATGTCTTGGGGACAATTCTAATTTGACATAAATGACAATTATATTATGTCTATTCTAATTTAGCATATATGACATTTATGATTTGTCAATTCTAATCAAACATACATGACATTTATAATTTATCAATTTTAATTAAACATACATGACATATAAGATTTATCCATTCTAATTAAACATACATGACATTTATGATTTATCAATTCTAATTAAACATACATGACATTTATGATTTATCAATTCTAATTAAACATAGATGACATTTATGATTTATCAATTCTAATGAAACATATATGACAATTTTTATTTATCAATTCTAATTAAACATATATGACAATTTTTATTTTGTAAATCAATGCGACACAACAATGATAATCTTGTCTATACGACAAAAATGCAAACTTTTATTACATTGAAAAATGTAATCTTTTTAATTTCAACTTTTATTACACTGGAAAATGTTACTTTTTAATTTCAACAAAATTACAATGTTTGATTTGTCGATTCTAGTTACAACAAAAATAATGATTTTATTTTGACAAATCAGATTTCTACAAAATGGTATATTTTGATCCAACAATTTTGTTTCAACTAACCTATTTCGACAAAAATGAATAATTTATTTTGTTAATTTCAAGGTAACAAAATGAAAAATTTATTTTATAAATTTCAATGCGACAAAATGACTAATTTCGTTGATAACTTTCAATACAACAAAAATGATAAATTCTGTTCGTTAATTTTCAATGCAACAAAAATGATTAATTTTGTTTAAATATTTCAATGCAAAAAAAAAAATTGATTAGTTTTGCTTAAATCTTTCAATGCAACAAAAATGATTAGTTTTGCTTAAATCTTTCAATGCAAACAAAAATGAAACTTTTGTTTAAATTTTTCAATGCAACAAAAATGATTAGTTTTGCTTATTATAAATCTTTTAGTTTAAAACAAATGACAATAAAGATGATGTCTTTATAGTGTAATCTTGATTTACAACAAAATGAAAACTAAAAGTGAAATCTTTATATTCTCTTTATCGTTTAAAAACAAAATGAAAAATGGAATCTTCTTTATCATTTAGAAAAAAAAATGAAAAAAAAATGAAATCTTTGTTCTTGGATTCAAAATAGAAACAATTCTACATACTTAGATTCAAGCAAAGGGGAATTCTTGTTATACAAGATCAGATTTATCGCACACAAGCTGTGCAATCAATCACCAACAACAAATAATATACTTCAATTGCAAACATCACACGTATGATTTAATAAACGCATATACATGAAATTCAAACAGCGAGGGATAATATTAAATTTTAAAAATAAATAGAAATCTCACAGTGCTTTGAATTCTGCGCTATTCAGATCTGAAATTTGGCCAAAATTTGATTTGCTCAGAATCATTTCTAGTCAGTTTAGAATTGTAGATCTCGGACTCACGGTCGTGGCGGATCTGAAATCGTTCAATTCCGAGTCCGTACGCATTAGATATGATTTAATTTAGATTGATAATAATTTGAATATATTAATTAAATAATTAAATTTATAAAAGTCAACCTCTTCTCCTCCACTCAATTCAAGGCCGTTGCTTTTCAAACTTGGGTTTCCTTCTTGTTCAAAACTAGGGTTCACCTTTGCAATCAAACCTTTAAGCTTGAAGACGATCAGAGAATGGCACGTCGGAGAGGAGGGGAGGGGGTTGCTTGTGCCTAAGGTGGGGTAGGGTGTGGTGGGGCCTAGGAGAGCGGTTTGGGGCTGAAATCCGTGGGTTAGAGAGAGTCATTCTCGAAGTTCGTGCACTTTCAGGTAATGATCTTGGTATGGATGTGAAGAGGAGGAAAATCTCTACAAAAAAGTCTAAAGGAGGAGGATCTAATTCTTTGTGTAGGAGGAGAAATTGGAGGAGGAAGATTCAAGCTTTCTAGGCCATGGAAAAAGAGGAACGGCGGCTGAGTTTGAGGAAGAAGGATTAGGATTGACTAATTACATATTTATAATATTTTAATATCCACTAATCACTAAAAGGCCCGTTTAGCCACTAACTCAGAATTAGGCCCAACGACTATCGTTCCTAACCGAATACCCCTATTCCGAACGCAATGGACTAGGTCCCGTCAGCCCGTTCGATCGTTTCAGCCAATTTTTCTTTAATATAAAATATAAACATTTAATATTAAATTCGAACGTACATTTTAATTTACCGGGGTCACATACTGACTCCGAAAAATCCCAAAAAATAAATTTAGCTATGTTTTGACAATACGATCCTAACAAAATTAATTTCAACGAATTTGGAGACCGTTTGAAAAATGGTCTTTTTCAAGTCGATCAAAATTGACTAAAATTAACAAAACACATTTTCTTTTGCCACACTCATATATTAATTCCAAAAATTATGAAAATTTAAACCTAACTATATTTTGACATTCCGAATCCAACAAAAGTAGTTTCGTCGAAAATGGAGGTCATTTGTAAAATGACTATTTTTAATGGCTTTAATATTATTTAAAAATGAAAATTTTAATTTCTGACGTATTTTCTAATAAAAATTCTTAAAATAAAATTTTTAAATTGGTTCTGATTTTCTGGGTTGTTACAATCAATATCAGTTAAATGGGTGTACATAAACAAATCGTCCGATTTGTAAATGAATATTTATTTTATTCATATACACATTAAAAATTATATTTTTAACTACAAAAAATTTATTTCGATACATGAATATTTTATACAGTTCATTTATATAATAACAATGATATTTTTATTGTTCTAACATATTTTGGAAAATTTTGGCAGCATAACGGTACGTTACTAGAACCGGAATAAGGTATAGCCTTATCCCTCGCCTAATACCAGCTCGCGCCATACACATACCGATTCTAATCAATTCAACTCACATCCAAATTCCAATTCAAACAAATAAATCAATCAAAGCAAACAACCAAACATCCATGGTTTCAATCAAACGTGTCGGATGCTACTAAGCACAGTCTTCATCCTAGTATATATTTAACTGTAACAAAATTAGAGTGAGAAGTTTTCACCTTTGGTTTCCACTCCGTCAGTTTTAACTGATGATTCCGGTACCGTTCTATTTCAGTTTGCTTCCTCGTGTAGCGTTCTTCACCGTGTCTCCAACGCAATCTGTTTTCACGCAGTTTGTATTAAAAATCACATTTTTACACTGTGTTATTTCTTTTTTAAAAAATCATACTATTTAAAATTTTAAAATCAATGCAATATATATCATATTTTTAATTTAAAACTATTTTATAATAAAAACCACAGTTTTATCAAAATGTTATTTATGTATAAATTCTATTCTTAAAAAAATGTTATTTATATATACTAAAATCATATTTTTATTTAAGCAAAAATCATTTACAACAAATCACATTTTATTAATGCTTTATTCTTTTAAAAATCATAATTTTAAAAATCATACTTTTAAAACCATGCTATTTTTATTTTAAAAATCCTTTCCGTTTATATTTTAAAAAAAAAATCCATGTATTCTTATTTTTAAAACAATGGTCTTTTTATTTTCAAAATAACGCTAGTTTTATTTTCAAAAACATTGTTATTTATATATTTTAAAACAATGCAAATTTTATTTTCTTTAAAAACAATTCTATTTTATATTTTTTAAAACAATGCATTTATATAGAATATAAAGTTCAGATTTTTACTTAATTAACTAAACTAATTACATAATTTTTAAAAATAATTACACTGTCTTCTTCATCATCTATTTCCCCTTTCTGGAACGAAACCTGCTCGAGCTCGCACCCTTCCGTTGCCTAGCGCCACCACCCTGGTCGACCGGATCGAGATCCAAGCAACCCACGACGACCGCCTTGCCTCGTTGCCCCCACGCCTCGAGTGGTGCGCCCCTCGCACATCTCACGTCGTTGGAAATGGTGTCCAAACTGGATGACTTTGCGCCCAAAATTCCAACTCCACACTTCGTGAAATTCGATCCAACTGTTATTGATCGGAAGATCTCAGAATGATTTATGATTTTGCTTTAAGAAGTTATTGCGATTTTTGTTTGGATTCGAAGAATTTGGGCATGTATTTTTGAAAGATTCTGTTCGTTCTTTGAGGGATGCGGCGGCTGTGTATTTGATTGCTAGGGTTAGGAGCATTTGTATT